>CM032479.1:14879522-16263972 GCA_019059595.1 Marasmia exigua
CTTGTAACCAGAAATTGATATGAAAAGGAGATTAAAACAGGTAGTGATGATAGACTAGGAAAAGGCGTTTCTAACAAAGAAAAAATCTGAAGCAAGTCCAATCCGCCCATTTGGAGGCCTAATTCGGGGGAAGGGGGATTTAAAGATTGGCAACGCACTTGTGACTTCACTGATGTCACGGGTGATCCATGGGGGGCGGCAATCGCTTACCATCAGGTGATCCGTTTGCTCGTCTGCCACCTATGACATAAAAAAAGAAAAAAAAATAACAATGCCGTTTCGAGTTCAGGTTTGGTTTCTTTTTGTTTTAGGTGACAGACGAGCAGATGGATCTACCGCCGGGCCACCGGTGCCCTCAATCACGCAGCGAAATACAGCAGAAGCTGCTTCACGTGGTTTTCTGTGAGTCCGTGGTATCGCTCCGGTGAAAAAGATATACGTACATAATTATAAAACTATTGCTTTTTTATTTGCCGAAACAATTTCATTATATTCAACTTACAAAATACCTAACCATTATAAATTTAGAAATGGGATTTATGCCTATATTGATAGAGATTGTTTAAGTGATAAACCGAAACTATTGGTTTTCCCACAACCTAGCCCTATCGTTTTTGGAAATGTGTGTTCTCGTTTAATGATAGCCAAATGCAGAAATACAGGAACAGAAACAGTTAATTAGGATATTCCCAAGATAAATAACGGGGATATACTCATTGACATATTAGGTACTTATTATATTACCAATTGTTTAGAAATACACCTACACATGACCATGAAGCACCTAAAAATGAGTTTAAATATAAAGTACCTCAAAAACCTACAAGTTTTATTTCAAATACACTGAAGTAATATCAAGTTAAATAGTAATATCCTGTAATAGAGTGCAATAAATATAAAGAGTACTTACTTAGTTCGCAAAAGAAAATTTTAGTAGAGACTGGCAGTCCATCTGGATTCTCCCCGTGACCCTCGCAAATGTAAGAAATAAAAACGATCTATGTATGATTCTTTAGATGAGAAAAACTAAAATATCCTCAAATTAGTACTTGTTGCAAAATAGAACTGAACACTCACCGAGTTTACCTACGTGTAGGTACTTGTCAACTTGGTTACGTACCTAAATCAAATACTGAGAGCTTGCTTTGCGCAAACTTTAGTGGCGATACCTACCATCGAAATACGAAACAAACTCCCGCTCTCGCAAAGAGCTGGATTCCGCTCTGAATACAAAACGACCGCCGTTTTCCTGGTGAATTTGTCACCCAAATTTGAACCTTACAACTATAAAAATAGAGTTGTAAAAGTTGGCAGTGTACGTGATGTTGGCCGGTCGGAGTTTTGTGGCGACAGTTTTATTTGCGAACTGCCCTCTATAACCTCCCTTTGTAAGCGCCGTGATAGTACGGTCTCCCTATTTACGAAGGTTGAATGCCTAAGCAAAAAGTTGACGGAAGTTCTCCAGCTGGTATGTGATGAGGGCAGTACGTGGAACGAAAAATGGAAAAATCATGGCCTCTCGCATTAGGTATAACTCCAACTGTATGATTGTGATAGTGAACATAGCGTGTACTAGCCAGTGAAGTGATATCCTAGTTCGCTGGTAGTATGTAAAAGGCTGGTATGGAGCGATCCATATTAGGCATCAAGCTCCAAGACCGCATTCCCAATTCAAAGATAAGATGCCAACCAAGATGATTACATCCAATTGATGAATATGAGGTAATAAAAATAATTAATTCTCTAAGAGACACAAAATCAACCGGCTATGACGAAATACCAACTAGACTATTTAAACTAGTTAAAACTAAAATCGCAACTGTTCTCGCGCATATTATAAAATTATCGTTCTCTTTAGGTATATTTCCGGAACAACTTAAGATGGCAGTTGTTAAGCCACTTCATAAAAAAGGTGATAAATATAATGTTGAAAACTATCGGCCTATTCCTCTACTTCAAATTATGTCGAAAATTTTCGAAAAGGCTATGCATGCGAGACTTACAATTTTTTTAACCAAACATAATGTAATCAAAACGGAACAATATGGCTTTCAAACTGGTAAATCGACATCTTTAGCTGCTTTTTGACTTGGTAAATTGTATAATCAGCCATATGGATAAACGTACATCAGTAACGGCAGTATTTTTCGACATGTCTAAAGCTTTCGATTTTGTGTCCCATACTATTTTAATAAAAAAATGTGAAACTTACGGTATAAGAGGTATAGCAATCCAATGGCTCAAAAGCTATTTAAATAATAGCAAAAAAAAGGTATAGCAATCCAATGGCTCAAAAACTATTTAAATAATAGAAAACATAATAGAAAGCATAAATAAAAAAATGGAGGTAAATAATTTTAAATCAAATATTAAGGAAAACAATTTCGGTGTTCCGCAGGGTAGCATATTGGGACCATTATTGTTTCTCCTATATATAAATGATCTTCCTGATTATATAGACTTCAAATGCGTTCTTTTTGCTGATGAAGTATCTGTTGTAATACTATGCGTTGATGAGAAGAACTATAATAATAATGTTAATAACACTATCAACAAAGTTACTGATTGGCTTGGCAGAAACAACCTTCATGTCAATTTAAATAAAACCACATACATTCAATTTATAAACAGGTATGCAAAAAACCAGACATTGGAAGTTTATTTATCTTTGAATCTTGTATAACCGTATTCTTGGGTAACATTGAATGACCACTTTTCATGGAAGGGTCATATTGATAAAATATGTATAAAAATAAATTCCTTTGCATATGCACTGTGGCGCTTAACAAAAATCAGTGACAAATATAGCTATACAAGCCTACCATGGATACGTGTGTTCTATTTTGAGATATGGTATCATACTCTGGGTTAATGCTGGTAATATAAATAAGGTGCTTATCTCTCAAAAGCAATGTATACGTGCAATATTTAATATCGATATTTTAACATCTTGTAGGCCGTTATTTAAAGAATCTAAACTGCTAACATCTATGAGTTATGTGTATTCGTGAAGACAAACCTGTTTTTATTTAAATGTAAGAGAGAAGTTTGCAATTTTAATACAGGGCACCCAAATAAAATGAATCTTCCTCCAGTATCTACCACATTATACAGCCATCACGCATACTGTACAGCTATAAGAGTCTATAATAGGTTGGTTGATGACGTGAAGGTACTACCATTAAAATTGTTCATAAAGAAATTAAAAGATTGATTAGCGTCTGAATGCTTCTACAACTACTAGAAGCTCAATCTCTACTCAATAGAAGAATATTTCCAATCTTCGAGCAAAAGAAATGGATTCCTTCATAATGGTTATTTATTTGTATGTTGTGAATGTTTATACTTGATATTATTTCGTATTCATTGACATAATATTATTTTTTTTTTATTTATTTTTTTATGATATAGGTGGCAGACGAGCAGACGGATCACCTGATGGTAAGCGATTACCGCCGCCCATGGACGCCTGCAACACCAGTGGTGTCACAAGTGCGCTGCTTACCTTTTAACCCCCCTTCCCCTGGATTGGGCCACCGGTACCCTCACTCACGCAGCGAAACACAGCGCATGCACTGCTTCACGCCAGTTTTCTGTGAGAACGTGGTATTACTCCGGTCGAGCCGGCCCATTCATGCCGAAGCGTGGCTCTCCCACTGTTATAGTTTTAATTGACATTAAATATTTAATTAATCATTATTCTATGCTGTAATCGCAAATGCTGACATTGTAACTCTCATTATCTAATTTATTTTATTTACTTAAATTTTGTCACACTTTGCATGCCAGTTTCTGGTGGATTGTGCTAGCTACATAATTTTATTTATACCACCCCTTGTACCACTTTTCTGGCAAATAAATGATTTCTGATTTCTGATAGTGGATATTGGGAAACGCGTGATGTCACTCAAATGGCAGTGGGCAGGGCACCTGGCTCGTCGAGGTGAAGGTAGATGGAGCCAATTCATAACACGCTGGTGGCCAAGGCAAGGGAAACGAAGAAGAGGATGACATAGACAGAGCGGTGGGTAAAACCTGGATGCGGCTGGCACAGCGGTTGCGCGGCGGTTTTCCGGCGGAGCGCTTTGACGTCGGCATCCCCCACCCAGAGAGGAGCGCCTTCGGGCGCAGTGGCCGTAAGGCCCATGTTTGAGGACCTGCACCACAAGGTCGCAGCCAGCGGGTTGCGGTGGTAGGTCGGAGTTGTCTGCGTCGCGGATTTTCCCGGCTCCGCAGCCAGCGGAGTCGGTTTCTGCGACGCGTTATTATGCTGGAAGCCTGCGGGTTTGTCCCTAACTAGCACTGCACTGCAGTATATGTGCGGGGAGGGGTGCCCGCAGTCCTCCTCCCGGTGGTGCTTGCACTGCAGCCAGCAGCGTGGGTGCTACCCGGGAGGTTGAGTGGGAGAGAGGCCGAGCTGGCGAGCCTCTTCGCCCTGACCGGGCGACGGATGAAGCCTCCGTGGCAATCCTCACCCCGGTCTGAGTGTTTCCTGAGCGAGGGATGGAAACGCCCTAGTGTTTTTATTGGGTATGCCTCCGGATGGTATCTGATTAGCAGAGACCTAACCCGGAGGAGAGCCCCTCTCCGCGTGCAGAAGATGCATTTTCACTGGGTCATCAAAAAAAAGGACCGTTGCGAGTGACGTGCACAGGAGGAGGCATATATCCTGCAGTGGGATCAAAATACAGGCTGATGATGATGTAAAAGGCTCGCTTAAGTATTACTTATAGTACTGTCGAGTAGATAAAGACACTGATTTGTGAACCTTATAAAGTTATGCTGCTCTTATATTTACCAGTAGCCTGTAGATAACATTATCACATGCCTCCGGCTATATTACCCGTACCTGCCTACAGCTACCCGTACATTGCTCTGCGTATGCTTCAACTCATTCTAAGTATCAAAGTGAGCCATAAGTTCTCCTATATCTACCAGTTACCTGTACATAACATTATCACATTTCTCTTACTATATTACTCGTTCAGTGCACCCACACGTTGTTGTGTTTCAAATCATTCTAAGTATCAAAGTGAGCCATAAGTTCTCCTATACCAGTAGCCTGTAGATAACATTATCACATTTCTCCGACTATATTACTCGTACCTACCTACAGCTACCCATACATTGCGCGAGTGAGCGCCTTACCGACTGGCATTTCATTGTTGGCGCCGTTATCGGCGTGATAAACTACCTCCTCCACTGTCCATTGCTTTTGAAAGGATAAACGATAGTTTAAAATGTCTCTCCGTAGACCGGGGTAATCGATTGTCGGGCGAATGCGATTCGATCGGACCGATATCGAATATGGTAGGGATTTACATTTTGAAGCACTGATTGTGATGTTTCTGAGATAAGTTACACCTATAGATACATACATATACATATGGAAGATAAGTTGTACCTATAGATTATGCAAATATTCTATAATTATTAACTTAAAGTTCAATATGAATTAAAAAAAACTTTGTTAATTCAATTTTAAATGTATATTAAACAAAAGTAACAGTGCCTACAATCAATGAAATAGCAATAATAGCTTTCAAAATATTCACAAACATTTTTCACTTAGTACATAGACAACGCCCTGTTGGTCAAATGGTTAAGTTTCCGGGCCATGATCTCGGGGTCCTGGGTTCGATTCCCGGGTCGAGCGAAAAGTATGTTTCGAATTTTTCGGACATAGCTCGGGTTTGTGATCACCAATCTGCATTTGGCAAACGTGGTGATTAAGACTAATCTCATCTCATAGGAGCAATGACTTGATTTCCATGATGGAGGATTTTGCCCTGCAGTAGGACAGTTTATAGGTTAATACTTTTACCTAGACAAAACGTGAAGCAAAAAAGGTTTGCGGGGTACTTATAAAACTTCCAAACTTAAAACCTTTTGACTATGATGCTATCTCTAATAAAGTCCACATATTTTCCTTGATCGATTTCTTGGATCGAATTAACTTTACTTGTGATGTTCATCACCATTCAGCACTCTATATTACATCACACTAGTGGCCCGCCATCACTTCGTTTCAGGACATAAGTACCAAAGATACCAAAAGATGGCGCTAGGTGTCTAAAACACCGCGCTAGCATTTCGTGTAATCGGATCGAAGCGTAGCCACTGTTTGTTAGATTTACCTCTCTACAACATTTATTCTACGACTTTTCGAAATTAGTCGATAATTTTTTCGACTCCCCATACAAAATGACCAAGTCACGTGACCGACTTTGTATGAGAAGTTGAAATTTTTTTATGCGAATTTCCAAAAGTCATAGAACAAATGTTCTTTAGAATGGTTGATAGAACACGTGGTTAAAGGGATGTAAATGTTCACAGATACACCCTGCATAAATAGATTAATAGATTTAATTATTATTAGACGCTACCGACTTTTTGCAATTAGGTAGGTATCCTGTATATACAATTCTAAGCAGCACCTACCCAAATTATAGTGTTTCTATCGACCAAAGCTCAAAGTAAACACATTATCAATCTGCAACTTCAATCCAATCCACGATTCCTATCACTCGAATTTAAATGGCCGTCCATTTTAGTAAGGCGACAAAGGGCAGCCATTTCAATTTTGAGTGAGAGGAGTTCTAAAGCCAAGGAGCGATAGCCCCTGCCCGGCAATTTATGCCGCAATAAAATAGCATTGGTTCGGAATGCTCTTACTTAGTATGGCGAGTTTGGACAGGGGGGTATTTCTGTCCACTAAGGCGATAGGAATGAAATTGGTGTTAGTTATAGTTACCTAACTATATAATATAATGGTATAACTATATAGAGAGCAATGGAGAGAGCTATGCTTGGAGTCTCCCTGCGTGATGGTATCAGAAATGATGAGATCCGCAGAAGAACTAAGGTTACAGACATAGCCCAAAGGATTGCATGCCTCAAGTGGCAATGGGCAGGGCACATAGCGAGGAGAACAGACGGCCGTTGGGGCGGAAAGGTCCTCGAGTGGAGGCCACGTTCAGAAAGTCGCAGCCGTGGCGGGCCTCCCCCCCCAAGATGGACCGACGATCGCGGGAATCCATTGGATGCGGGCGGCACAGGACCGATCTGTGTGGAGAACATTGGGGGAGGCCTATGTCCAGCAGTGGACGTTTATTGGCTGAAATGATGATAACTATATACTGTAATGGTATAGTTTCCGGGCCGTGATCTCGGGGTCCTGGGTTCGATTCCCGGGTCGAGCGAAAAGTATGTTTCGAATTTTTCGGACATAGCTCGAATTTGTGATCAACAATCTGCAATTGGCAAACGTGGTGATTAAGCCTAATCTCATCTCATAGGAGCGATGACTTGATTTCTATGATGGAGGCCTTTGCCCTGCAGTGGGACAGTTTATTGGTTGATACTTTTATCTAGACAAACCTACCTAGGTAGTTGGTCCCCGGCAGAGTAGAAGAGGCCACCCTCACTCTTACCGAGGTGTCGTAAAAGGCGACTAAGGTAAAAGACTGCTGGCATGATCATCAGCACCCAGAGAAGGAAAACTCTGCATTTATATCAAAACCCTCGCCAAGCCCGTCTGCCAAGCGTAGTGAGTATGGCAATTACCCCTCATGTGATTGAGGGAGGCCCGTGCCCCAGAAGTGGGGACTTAAATGGGCTGATGATGATGATGATGATGAGGTAGTTTCTTAAGTATAGTGTACCATTATGTCACTCAGCATAGCAACGTCACTGATTTAAAACATATACCCCGTTATTTCAAAACGCGGTCTAAGAAAAATTCCGAAACTAAACTCGTGCCTGCCCCTTTTAACATTGCGTATTAGAACGGGACGAATTGAGCTTTAGTAAGGTAATAACATAAACCCGCGATTTATAATAAGGGTTGGATAAAGGTTCAGAACGCGCCCTTCATACGGGGAGACCATTAGCGGTTCGAATCTGTACATGCACCTCTGGATTTCCCAAATCTATGTGCGCACTTCTACCATTAGCTGGGCGATGAGGGAAAACATCGTGAAGAAACTTGCGAGTTTCGGAAAGATTCTGAAACGTGTTACCATGATTCAGTTGGCCTGGTTCCCCCGTTGAACGGTTGCAAAGGTCAGACGGCAGTCGCTTCATTGTAATTACCAGACTCCGCAAATCAAGAATCATGGTCCAAGCGTACCCAGGGCTCCAAAACGATAGATTTGGACGCAACTGGGAATCACACGCTAAGATAAAATTAATATTGGCCTGTTAAATCCTTCAGGTGAAATGAAAAAGAAACTCTTTCATTTTTCCCTATTTCTGCATCGCGACTGAATCGCAAATTGTAATCACTAAAGTCGCAATGTTCCATATTCTTAAAATACTAATATCCGTCAAAAATACTTTTCAAACTTTTCAGGGTTCCGTAGCCAAATGGCAAAAAACGGAACCATTATAGATTCGTCATGTCTGTCTGTCTGTCTGTCTGTCCTGAAACTATAAGAACTATACTAATAAAACTTGGTAAATAGATGTATTTTGTTAACCGCATTACAATTTTTACACAAAAATAGGAAAAAAATATTTTTGGGGGATATACTTAGAACTTAGAACCCCATACTTAGAACTCAAACTCATTTTTTTTTTCATCAAACCCATACGTGTGGGGCATCTATGTATAGGTCTTGAAAAATGATGTTGAGGTTTCTTTTTCTAAACTTGATAGGTACAGAGACGCTCCCAAAGTGGTACAATGTGCTGCTACGAAACCCTTCATGGGCATGTCTGACTCGCACTTGGCCGTTTTTTATACTAAAACTCACGTACCTATATAATACTAAGCGCATAATACGAGAAATGTCACAAGCTCAAAGTGACTTCATCACGTCGTCCAGCGATCTACCAGGTCGTAAATCGCTAATAGTCAGTCACTAGTTTGCATTTGGACACCAGATATTTCTGGCCAGTGACTACAACGCCGAACGTTTTGATTGGAACTCAGTATTTCTAGTGGAATGGCACGCCCATTGTGTTCAAAATAACGCGGACGTCTTGCGGTTATTGAACTTGGCTCATTTTTATTTCGGCTGACTAATTTAACTTTACATTTCTCACTGATTAACTGAAGGAAGGACCTAAATCCAATATTAGTTTTTTGCCAACTTTTATAGTTTTTTCTTTAACACTTTATATATTTTTTTCCTTCAAGAAATTTACACTGAATGGGCCAATTATTAAAAAAAAACATGATTATCCAATTGTTATCGTGATCATTACTAAGTACGTATATTACTTATGTTTCTTTTTTTTGCCACAGAACATATAAGACTGGGAACTTTTCCATGGACTTCCATTACATTCCCACCCAAATAAAAATTGCTTCATTAGATGCCGTAACTACTAATAAGCTTTTTGTTTTTTTTATGTGATACAGACGAGCAGATGGATCGTCCGATAGTAAGCGATTTCCGCCGCCCATAGACACCCATTTATGTTGCTTTTTATGTATTCTAATCTCACATTACATAAAAAGCAAGGCCTTTTCCCTTGCTACAACTATCTACAAGGACATAACCATTTTACTTTCCATAAACACCCACCGATTATCTTTAAGCGCTACACAAACAAAAGGGACACACAACAAACATGGCGACTGAACATGCAAGAAAACTCTCCATCATACTCCAGACATCAATTAGTGGCTCGCCCGCTTCCGTTGTCGTCGCACGTTCCCTCAAATGACTCAAATTATTTCCATGATGATAATGGACGTGAAAGCTTAGTAAAAGATAAGACAAAAAAAATTTGGCGATCTTGAAAGATAAAATTGATAAAATAATGAACATATCCAAGCGATTTTCTTGCAAATATTCGCAACAAAATAAGGTGAGGAATAAATAAGTTATAAAATTCATAGTAACATCTTCTTCTTAACCCTTCTTCGATTGTATGGATTTACTAATAAAATAATGATTATTAAAATTCTAGACGAGCCGACCACGAACTGAGCGCAAGCCAAAGCCAACCCATTCTGCTCGGGTGTCAAGTGCGGACGTATAAGAAGCCTACTTCCTTGCAATCTAACAGACGCCAAACGCTCGTTCGGAGCTCATAAGTCGGTCCACACTCCACAAATTTAGGCTCGGCTCTAAGGAAATCGAGCATTGTCACCCATAGCACAAGAATTTTGAAGAAATCAGATTTTTACATACACATTGCCATCTTCTAACCTAACCTAACAAACGTGTTATTTATAACAATTGATTGAGGGATGATTCATCATCATCATCATCATCATCAGCCCATTTAAGTCCCCACTGCTGGGGCACGGGCCTCCCTCAGTCACGTGAGGGGTAATTGCCATACTCACCACGCTTGGCAGACGGGTTGGCGAGGGTTTTGATATAAATACAGAGTTTTTTATTCTCTGGGTGCTGATGATCATGCCAGCAGCTTTACCTTAGTCGCCTTTTACGACACCTCGGTAAGAGTGAGGGTGGCCTATTCTACTCTGCCGGGGACCACACGGCTATAGGGATGATTCATTCCAACCTTATTCCGATACTAAATCTATATGGTATAGCGCTGTCATTCCATACAAAACTGACGTTATACCATAGATTTATCCACAGAAAAAAATTGGTCGAATCGGTGCTGTCATTTGTTTTCGGCATAATACATAATATTGAGCGTTATTAAACTGACCTTCTTCAATATGCCGATACAACATTACACGGTCATCGTTAATTCGCCCTAACTTCACTCGTAGGACGAATGCACGTCAATTGTTTAAAGTTAGCCATATTATAAGCTAATTTATTCAACGTGAGGATGTCAGAGAGTCAACCGATCAGCTCACCCTACTCGGGGAGCTTCGAGACTTGAAGTATCATGTCAGATTAAGTAATCGTGGTGTAATTGAGCCACGTTCACAAAACAAGGGCTCATCAATCAACCCGCCCCAGGGTTGCAGTTTGTGGACTCAAGTTTATAAGCGAAAGCGGTTTGGTTAAATCTTTTAAAGTACGGTAGGTAGTAAGTAGGGGGTATGTCACTAGAAAAGGTCTACCAAATGATATTACTGCTGGACGTAAGCCTCTCCAATTGTTCGTCACCGTGATCTATCCATGACTTCTCGCATCCAGCTCTTGCCAGCCATCCTGCGCAGATCATCTCTCCACCTAGCCAGAGGGCACCCTACATTACGTTTGCCAAGACGCGGTCTCCACTCTAGAACTCGTTTACCCCATCGGTTGTCGGTTCTGCGGCGAATATACAGTTTCAAAATAGACATAGACAATGTAGATGTTCTAATTATATCTTCAGGATCGTCTCGTCGGAATCAACTTTCCGATTCCGGTGGTAGAATCACATTATTTTTATTCATTTCTTAATATATTTTTTGTATCGACATATATGTTTAATTACATGTATAATATACATAGTTATAATTTATATTTTTCATGTATGACGATTTGTAAGAGCTGTATACAAGCCTATGCAAATAAAGTACTTTTGAATTTTGATTTTTTTTAAATATAACAAGTATGTTATTTCTATAAGCATTTGTAATCCATTGCTTTTGATGCGCTATTCATCTTTGCCCTAGGATTCCTGATGTAGTCTTTGTGAGCATCATAGGTCAGTGGCCGAACGAGCGACAGTGCGTCGTATACTAGTGTGCTAGACGCCCCGACTTGGCAGTTTAGTCACTGGCCTAACCGTGGTCTCCATTCAATACATGACTGATTCAACGATTTTCGGTTATGCTTGCCGTAAAGCAAACGTGGTCAACCCACTGCGTCTTCGGCTTGTTGGATAAAGACTTGTCCTTTGACATATTTATGCTCTATCTTATACAATCACTTACAAAGATACCAGATCCCTTACTTAGATAGATAGCCTGACGAAATAAAAGGAGCTGCATCCCTACCAAATTTCTACGACGTGGTGAAGGCTACGTTACCTCCAATCGGAATAATGGAGAAAGTGTTTTTGGTTGATGAGTTTTAATGACCGGATGGCGACTGACCGGATGGCGCAATTGGAAGTGACCCTGCCTCTTACGCCAAAGGTCGTGGGTTCGATCCCCACCCTGGACAAACATTCGTGCGATGAACACATGTGTTTGTTCGGTATCTGGGTGTAATATAAGTATTTAAGTATATATTTGTGTTCCTCTGTTGTCTGATATCTGTAACACAAGTGCTTAAGCTACTTAGTACGGAATCAGGTCAACGTATGAGACGTTGTGAGAATTATTATTATTATATTATTATTATTATTATTATAATGACCACGATCCTCAGTAATGAATGAAGGACAAAGACAACAAGAAAAGAAATCTGTGGGATATAGATACAAGTATCAATTAGAATTTTGACCGGAGTTAGTAAGTTTGGTCATCACAATGAATCGAACGCCTCATCTTCGTAAACCTTAGTTATGGGAACCATACCAACTGGATGATGATTATACGTTCAGAAACTTAATATCAACAATAATTATGGGCACACACAGGACACACACAGAGAACTACGGGGTTATTCCTCACTATATTGATAGAAATCTGGTGCCGCTTGTAACTTGTGCCACAGATAAAGTTTAGTGCCGGCAACAGAGTTATCCTCACTTCAGATTTAGTAGTAATTAGGAAATCCCTCTAATGCTGTTCCACTGGTTCCCCGTTGCGTCTTATACTCGTAGGTGTAATGGTATCGCGCTATAAAATATACAATTCACAATATTTTTTGTAATGGAAAAAGTAATATAAAATATAGGTTGTGATCATCACTGAATAAAATAAATTGAATGTGTTATATTACAAGATAAACATACAAAAAAAAATAGAATGAGTGAGAAATGTCAAGGAAATTTAGTGCAGAAAATAAAAGTTATCTGGGGCCTACTACAATAACGAATTCACAGCCGAATCTTTATTCCCGGCCCTTTCACACACACTCTTAGTCCTCTTAACGCGGAAAGAAGCGGGGATAAAGATTCGGTCGTGAATTAGTTTTCAGAGTATGCTCCGTTAACCTTTAGCCGGTATGGGTGATTTGTGACTGCAGTCACAAATCACCCTAATGTCACAACCAGAAGTCGAAACTGTACTGGGAGATAAGAATACAAAGATATATCGCCAAATGATTTTGGGGTAATTTTTACCGTCTAATTAACCTGGTAGGACACGCTACAGTGTCTAGATTATTGATATCAAAGGATCGACAATGTATCAATACGGGGTTTAACGCGATATTTATATAAATAAATATCGCGTTAAACCCCGTATTGATACATTGTAGTTATAATGCAACGCGAAAATCTAAAAAACTATAAAAAACTATCAAAGGATCGACTCGTAAAAATCATCCAAAAAGACGCTAATTGGTTCCTTTCGATTTCCCACAACATTGTCCTTGTCCGCTTCTGCAATTATAATTATTAAAGCTAGCGTGCTAAACTCCTTACAACCGACAAAGTTCCTGGTCCATTGTGCCCGCAGTGGGCCCTTCCAAATTACACGCTATGGGTGCAATTATGGCCCTTGACAACAGATACATTTGTATGACAATGACAGAGTTTTTCTGCGAAACTTGATATGCTCGCTGTGGGGAGGTATGGCGAAATTCGCGCACCAAGGTTTCGTTGTTTTCGTTTTAAAATATACATATTGACCATTTCAACCTTTGTCTAAGACTTAAACCACTTATTTGACATGGCAACCCATAGAAAAATATGATAACAGATAAAATACACATATTGATCATCCATATCAACTCAATGACTTTCGACAAATATTCATAATAGTAATTATACAGTATGCGTAAATTCAACGAGTTAACTAATTTTAAACAAGGTATCTGAACTTATTTTGACCTTAGAGACACATTTGGATAAAAAGTTTCTAGCAATTCGGTCCCAAACTATTTCTCCCAATCGCCATCATAAACACCAACTTATTACAACTTCAAAAGACATATAAAATTAATTAAAGCCGATTGCTTAAATTACTTCGAATTCTTTACGATGTCACGATAGATTAGGAATCGAACTTGTGACCTTCCGGCGTCTCCCGGTCTCCAGGAACTGATAGCTGATAGCTATTTACGCGCGCGCCGCTGAGCCAAGGGTCAGCTGTTTCGTGGAACTTCTCCGGTCAGATCGGACCAATGTTTAGTAATGCTATTCTTTTTATGTTTGCCGATTTTTTGCTGATCATGCGATACGATAAATATGAGTCCGCTTATGACCACGGCCGTTGTAACGCGGTCGAAACGTCAATCAGTATGTACTACAATGTACACACGGCGTCTTGCCTTTGTTGAACTTTGGACCATACTTATGTCAAAGGCACAAGTACTATTTTTGCACTGCAGGGGGATAACTTGACTTGAGGCTATCTTGACTGTACTTGTTTATTTTCGTCGCCTTTAGCCCCGATAAATAATTTTTTGTGATTATGCGATGCTGCAGAGTTTGTTAACATTTTTACAGTGTGGATATCATTTTGAGAAAATCCGCCGTTCATAAGCACGTCACGTTCAATGAAAATTTCCATGTGCTAATCTTTTTTTTTTAAATCTCTGGTGAAACGCGGCCCTCCCGAAGTGCAATGGGAAGACCATGCCTTATGCAGGGGTTCGGTGTGAGTTATGTGGGGCTCTCCGTCTGGGAATGGGACCTAGAGGCATATCGACTAAAACACAAGCGATGCATCATCATCACCATATTGATGGTGGCCTTGGCTCCAAAATCTTCCAGGTGGAAGCATTCCACACAGTGGCCTCAACACGACCATGGCTAACCTAACCTAAAAAACATTTTATTATGACAATTGAACGAGTTATCATTATGCCTTCGGCATAGTATATAATAACGAGTGTTTCTAAACTGTACGAATGCTCTAAACTGTATACTGTACGGACCGAAAAGGTATTTATCTTTAATTGAGACTGCATTTGGTATGCATTTGTAGAAATTAAGATCATTGTTTGAGCTGAAGTAGAGATGGGCGGGGCGCCTGATGATGGCGTTAAAAAGGGAAAAGATGAAGTAACCAAAATCATTATTTGTTTTTTCTTGTAGTGGGCATCCTACGGGCACACCACCTGCTTGTTATAAGGGGGCTGGACAAAAGCGGATAATTTTAATAGTTGAAATAAAGAAGAGGTTTGTACTCAACAGTGGGTATATGTTGACGATATAAGAAACCACATGCACTTATATTTAACTGTCAGCTAATCTGAAGCTGTCTGTAAACTAAAAGATGAAATAAAATTATGCTCCAATAAAAGTATGGGAAAAAAATGTGACACTATAATTATTAAACTGATATTATTGAGAAAAAACTGCAAACAAAAGTGCTAAAAACTGTACACATAGCACACACATACACATAGCTAGAGTTACACAAAAATTACACCCGTTAATCGACATACAGTCAGCCCCGTCAAAGGCGTTCATTTCGCACGTTTCCGTCAAATGATAAAATGGAACGTCACCGAGGCGAGAGGCGCCCGACTGCGATCTGTCACCGGTGACGCCGTCAAAGGGTTCCCAGGCGGGAATTAAATCGGTCAGCGGGTGGCAAGCGATTGATCTGCCAGAAGGAATGTCATAGCAAATTTGATCGATGAAAAATCGAGAGAGATATTTTTCTATCAATCAAATTTTCGCCAAATACTTACTTAATAATTCTTCAAAACAGAGTTGCTGTCCTTAAAGACAACATTAGTCAACCTAATTAATTCGAGTGAATGAAAGGCCATTGATAATTTAACCGAGTGTGGAGCCTAGCTTTTGCATGAATGGGCCGGCTATACCGGAGTGACACCCTCACAGAAAAACTGACGGTGCTTTGTTCGGTGGCCGAACACAAGGGAAAGGGGAGCTAAAAGGTTGGCAGCGCACTTATGACTCCACTGGTGTTGTGGGTTGTCTCTATGCGGTGCACCATCAAGTGATTCGTCTATTCGACTGCCACCTATCACATAATATAATTAAGTGCCAAGAGGAATGTCATATAAAATATGACAAAAATAAAATGAAATAATTCATCAAATGCCAAAACATTTGTACATTGACAAAATACACAATAAAAAGGATGGGTCGCAAAACAATAAAATAAAGAAGAGTCAAATGACATTTAAATGGGTTCCACTCAGTTTTCACTCATTTGTCGTTATTAATTAAATTAATTCATTCATTCATTTCTATAAATTTGACATTGCAATCTTAGTTGTATGATGATTTTAATTTAATGGATTATTTATATGTGAATGTAATTGAATGTTTTGTACTTACTTATACCTTTATTTTTTGTATGCCTAGTGGCGGTATGTAGAGGAACTGCATGTTAAATCTACCATCATTGTAAATACGACCTATTCATCTAGTAGCGAATTAATATCAAAAAATGTGAGGGTGTCCGAAGATTCACAGCCCGGCCCCAGCAGACGACGCCGTGCTCCGCCAGTCCGCTCGTAACCACGGCTGCTGTAACGTAGCCGAAACGTCGAGCCAAATATGTGAGTACACAATGTTGTTTCACATAATAAATATCGTGTTAATCCCCGTATTGATACATTATAGTTAAATACGACCTAATACACAAAAAGAAATTATTGATTGAGCGTCTAGAGGATACTACGACGCTGGTCTTCCGTGGAAACCAGGAGGATTGGAGGTCTTTACTGCGCGCGCCAACGTCTTACATATCATTACATTTTCAATAGGCAATTATTGTTACACTACATATTTAATTACTTATTTAATTTACTACACATTTGATAGAAGAAAAATCGAGTGGAATGTTCTTATTTCTATCAAATTTACGCTCTTAATTAGTTTTGTAAACAGTTCAAGAAAGTTCTTTACCAGATTGAAATAGAGGTCGTTCTTATTTAGCTTCTTAGGGGCGGAAAGTGACATAAGTTATTCTACGGGTGTAACCCTTAATTGAAATTTTCCACAACACCTATCATGAATATAATACTTCAAATTCGAAAATAGCTCTAAGTTCGTAATTACATTCCTTTGTGCCACAAGCCCATTGTTTAATTATCCAAATCAGTTTACAGTTCTGGTCAGTTCTAAACGTGACATAATGTTACGTCATACAACAAAATGTTTTCAATGTCAATTAACTTAATGGTTTACGCAATATTGTTTCCTTTCAGAGTGCAATGTCAAACGGCTAATTGTCATTAATCATGAATTTCCCAATACAAAGAATAAGGAAAGCATTACGCGAGTGGATTTTCATCTGCTACCCCCGGCACGATCAAATAATTACCTTTTCGATAAAATATTGGCAGGGCTTTCCTCGCCTCGCGATCCTCCCCGCGAGCCACAACTGTCGATGTCACCTTAATTTACGAGCTTCAATTATAAATTTTACATCTTCACAACCTCGCACAGAAACATCGACCTTATCCACTCCACTTAAAGTCGCTATCAATGTTGTGGTAAATAAAAACCAAAGATGATTGAAATTACTTTCCGGCGACTCTTCGCGCCGAGGGAATAAAATTGTTTAAAAAGTATTTTGAGTTGCCTTGAGATTACTCAAACGGGATTGGCTTGGAGTATTTGCCGCAAATGTATTTCTTTGATTGATTTTTAGCAGGAAGACCTCGAAACTGGAAATATTTTCTTATTTAGTTTTTCTTTTGGATTTTTACGGTTACAGGTGTATATTCAGTTTTATTTTGACCGCCTCGTTGGCGCAGTGTCGGGTCAAAATTTGTAACTGAGTTTTTCTGTTAAGAAATTCTTAGTGTCAGCCCAGAGTCTGGAAGTTGGCGGTCTTGTACCCCCGTGCCTCAAAAGTACGTTAAGCCATTGGTACTGCACCCAATCCCTCTCTGTTCGTGTCACACTGGTGTCCATCGGAATATTGGGGCAAGGGGATAGAGAGTGCACTTGTGTTTGCGGACACACTTGAGCACTATAATACCTATATCCTGTAAGTGGCTGATCGTTGAGATAGGCTGCCTTAAGGTGACGGGTAGGGCACACTAGCGACGCCAATCGATTTTAATTTTAGCTACTAAACCGGATCTATTTTAAACAATATCGGGGTTACACTCTCTCGGCAAACATTTATACTATTTATTAATTCCGTAAAAATTGATTTAATTGGCCACTTTTGGCGTGAATACATTTTCGCGTACAAAAACGGACCCACCATTTGTGCATAGTTATTTAATAAATAGTATAAGTGTTTGCCGAGAGAGTGTAACCCCAAAATTGTTTAATATAGATCCGGTTTAGTAGAAAAAAATTAAAATCGATTGGCGTCGCTAGTGTGCCCTACCCGTCACCTTAACCAATATCAGTTGGAGGATATTATATATTTTTTATTTTGCATGCCTCTTGTCTCTTGACAATGCAAGTAGCGCTTGTACCTACCTTTTGGCCTTTGCATCTTGTCAGATGTTTTAAGTAGCAACTCGGTAAGGGCTCTGCATCTAGTGGTGTATCTAAGATCTGAGATGCCGTGTGGTCCCCGGCAGAGTAGAATAGGCCACCCTCACTCTTACCGAGGTGTCGTAAAAGGCGACAAAGGTAAAGCTGCTAGCATGATCAACAGCACCCAGAGAAGGAAAACTTTGCATTTATATCAAAACCCTCGCCAACCCGTCTGCCAAGCGTGGTGAGTATGGCAATTACCCCTCATGTAATTGAGGGAGGCCCGTGCCCCAGCAGTATGGACTTAAATGGGCTGACGATGATCTAAGATCTAAGGAACGTTCTTTCTATTTTAGTCGAAATTTATTGTTGTCTGCTGTAATTTACGATCACAATTACATTTCTGGATCTTTTGCAACTTTAAGAATCATTTTGTGTACCTTTGTGTACGAATATTGTATGTTAGTATGCATAGTTATGCTTATTTCTTATAAAATATCTTTAGTTTTAATTTAACACGCACCAGATGATCCTTGTTGCTCCTGCGATCACCGCCCGGTACTTAAACCAGTAGTCCCAAGGTAAGAATAATATTTTACAAAAATAACAGGACAACCCTATACGGCAGGTAACTTTCTGTCCAAAATGACAGTGTCGATACTGCTTTAGCGTATTTATCTACTGTGTCAAAGTATACAAATATTTAAACGATTCTCAGCTTTTAATGTCAAACATGTTCGGTTCGATATCAATACGAGGAATTTTGACAGATTGTAATAACCTGATATTTAGTTTTTTAGATTTTCGCGTTGCATTATAACTATAATGTATCAATACGGGGATTAACACGATATTTATTATGTGAAACAACATTGTGTACTCACATGTTTGGCTCGACGTTTCGGCTTTGGTTTCAGTCCGCTCGTGACCACGGCTGCTGTAACGTAGCCGAAACGTTGAGCCAAATATGTACAGTACACAATGTTGTTTTACATAATAAATATCGTGTTAATCCCCGTATTGATACATTATAACCTGATATTTGTCTTGTAGAAGTTTGTGTTCGTAATATCGTAGTATTCTCTTATTCTGTGCATTTATGTAACACTACTTAGTTTGTGAAGTAACAGATACAGATAAAAATTATATGGGGGTACATCTATCGCCTCTATAACCTAAGCCATAACATTTTTTATTGCAATTTTATCCATAGTCATTAATGTGCTAACATTGTACAGATAAATAGTTAGTTAAAGCATGATAAGTCGCGTTTTAATAGGGGACACTAACACTGTTTCCCGTAATTAAAAGTGTTTGTTCAACAAAATGATAAAAGTGATGATTAGAAATAGGGATGTGGAAAATACGAGATAAATCGATCAAGGAAAAAGTTGCTCTTTATACGATTTTTTAATGTTGCAAATAAAGCTTCAGATTTTTTTTTCTATTGCGATCCAAAACTAAATTAGTAATTTATTGATGAAATAACATTAATATGCCATTTTTCTTCTTTAACACACTTAGGTATACATATTAGGTACATACATAAGTTTTTACAACACGCGGTCTCCTTTACTCATATCTTTATATTTTTGTAGAAGCTGTGCTGTGTTTCGCTGCGTGAGTGAGGGTAACGGAGGCCTAATCCGGGGGAAAGGGGGTTTAAAGGTTAGCAGCGCACTTGTGACTCCACTGGTGTCGCGGGTGTCCATGTTAGGCGGCGATCGCTTACCATCAGGTGATCCTGTGAAAGAAGAAAGAAGCTGTGATTTATAGTAAATATATCAGGCGTAATAGACGCCTGATATATTTACTATAAATCATCGGCAAGTAACCACAAAGTGTTAAAATGGCTTAAAATCGATATAAAAAGCAAAAACATCGATTTTAAAGGAGAATATAATCCCATTGTAATTAGAACTGTAATTTTAACGATGGTGTTTATGGTGCTCAATGTAATGAGAGCGGTTTCCTCTTTGACCTCTAACACGAGATATCATTATATCTCGCCAATGCCAATTAGCATGGTTTTAGACATAACAACAACTGATATAGCTTTAGGCAGGCAAAATTCATATTTATTCAACTTAGACTTAGGGCTAAATTAGTCTTCTCGCGAATGCTCGTAAAAGGACAAAGAGGGGAAGAAGATGGCGACCAGACGTCTTCCTCAGAGACGAGGCTAGCCGGCGCGTGGTACAAGGGTACCAGCACAGGCATTGCACAGGTCTCTGCTATAGCCTGGTAGGGACAGACCGGTGCTCCTGGCTATCGCCCCCCCTCCCTCTCCCCCAGCTTGACTGGGAGAGGTAGTGTCGGAGCCCACAGTGTAAGTGGGGGACGTGAAGTCTTTAACCCGTACTCATGTCCCCTCCCCATCTCTGGCGATGAGAGAGCGTCGCGGAGGTTCAGTCGATATGCCTCTGACCGGCTTCGTTAGAAGAAACCTTCGCCAGACTTCAGCAGTAAGTATGTTATGTTCTTCAATATTAGCGCCGTGTCGTTTTAACTCCGTCCAAAATCATTATTGTCAAAAAATCTATTCAAGAAGTCCGTAATAAATTTTTTTTCAGAAAGCCCAAGAAGCATATTGTACACTTTTCCTGTAAATAACAATGTATCCTTATTATAAAATCAAAATGAAATGATAAAATAATTAAGAGCCGCAAATTCCTGTTAGTGGCAATGAGTTTAGACGGTTCAACGGCGCAGTGTCACACAAAGATATGATTAAACTGCCAGCCGCCACGGACTTTATAAAAATGTTTTGACGAGGGTGCCCCATTAATTTTGGCGACAATGTGATAAATAATGAGAGAGGTGTAATGCGGGGGCGGGATCCCTCTAAAACAGGACTTCGCTACTTAGGGCGGGGGTTCCCAATCTGTTTCATACCGCGACGTCTTGTACAAGCATTAATTTGAAACGTAGGATATTTTTTTATGTCATAGGTGGCAGATGAGCAGACGGATCACCTGATGGTAAGCGATTGCCGCTGCCCATAGACACCCGCGACAATAGTGGAGTCACAAGTATGCTACCAACATTTAAACACCCCTTTCCCCCGGTTTGGGCCTCCGGTACCCTCACGCACGTTGCAAAACATAGCACAATGCTGCTTCACGCCAGTTTTCTGTGAGGCCGTGGTATCGCCATTCATATCGAAGCGTGGAGAACCACGCTTATCTAAGCATATTCCTGCAAAATTTTCAATCTTGTTCTTTTTTTTTTTCAAGCTTATCATTTTCGACTGAATGAAAACGATTTTTGTACGTTATCTATCTTGTTATATGCAAGACACAACAAAGACAAGAGTGAAAATAACCGAAATTGTTCAACTACCCATGCCCATTTAAAGGCTATACGAAAAATGTGTGTGAAATTGTGAACGTTACACATGGTTCGTCAAGTTCTACAGATTTAAGTTTTTATTCATTTTTGCGCAACTCTATCTGTTTTTTCTTTTTCAATTTTAATTAGTCAAGCATCATGCTGCAAGTGAACCCAATACAGACAAACATTAAAAAACCTTCAAATCTATAGTAATGAACGGGAGAAGAATAAGCTCGTAAGAGCACAGCCCCATTCACAGTTTTGGAACCTCTGACTTAGGGTGTATCAGACACTTTGTATGACTCAAAATTTGAACGGTTGCCGTTTGAAAAGGACGCCAAATTAGGATGTGTTTAGATTTGTAATTGATTTTGGGAACAGACGCTGGCTTCCTTTATTTTGAAATGCTATTTTGAATCTAAGGAGTGTACACATTGTCAAAACTAATAACAGTTTTGACAATGTGTACACTCCTTAGATGCTTAACCCCAAGTGTGATAGATGCGTGTAAAATAATGTTAGCTAAGGCGCTGTTGCTTGGTCCTGTGGAAGAGGTCTGGGTGGAGGTGGGTTTCATAGATTGCTAATTACTAGCATTCTTAATGTACGTCTGCTCAGCTGCAAAATGTGATAGTACGGAACTCAGTCAATTTGATAATTATGTGTGACTATATTTATTGCAATTGCAATTATCTTTTCCGCCCACGATTTCGCTCGTGTTAGAAAGAGACAAAAGTATTGTCATTCCATCTTTTCAACTATCACCTCTTGTTAAGTCACTTCGTCGCTCCGTTTTTCCGTGAAAGACTAACAAACCGACACACACACTAACATTTATATGGATGTGAGAATCGGATGATGGGCAGTAACCCAACTGGTGGCTCTCTGTGCCTAGGTTTTTGACTTATTTCGATAATTACAACTTGGTGCAACAAACATTGATACCGATATCACTATATCGGTCATTCTGGACTTGTAACCACGGTTCATTCTAGTCCTGTGTGCGAAGGCTCAAAAATTCTTAATACCACACTTATGAGTGTCCCATTTTGATCATAGTTTAAGCGTACCCTGGGCACCAAAGCAACGGTTTTGGACGCAATAACATGCTCAGATGAGAAACATTGATCAACAATATTTGACACGTATGACGTCACAGTCTGCCAGCGATTGGAGACATCCTTTGATGTCAGGCGCATTGCTACTAAATTAATGTTGTGGTTAACGTAAAGGCGTAATGTAGATTATCTTCACTTTACTATGATGGTAATGATTCAAAATGTATGTAATACATTACTACATACTAACCAACTTCTGATTGCTTTTCTTTTTTTTTCCAAGGGATTGCAGAACTAAGCTTTTAATAAGTATTAATTATATTTTGTCACTTCTACGCATTCCTGAGACAAAAGATCTTGATATACGGACAATACAACGATCCTTTAAAGGTTCTATCTTTTTTCTTTTGAGACGCAGAACCCTGAAATCGACCAAACATAACAAAAGCAAAACCAAACAGGAAGCTAACTCAAAATAAAATTCACTCCGGCCCCTCAAAAGATTCTTATAGGTGTCCGTAACTAAAAACGTTTATAAAAAGTTAAATGGAAATCGTCACAAAGAAAATGTTGAAAGCGGCGGCGACCACCAACCCGCGGCGAATTAGAATGCGCGCCTTCAACGGCAGAGAACAGACCCTTCAGAGCGGGACCCAAGAAACCGCCTTATTTGAGACTAATCCTAAGGTGTTAGGTGTTATGCCCACGCAGTTTTATCCACGCGCTGTGTGCCCCATTTTGGTGCATGACGCGTACTCGCTTTTGACTTCAGAAAAACTATATAAAACAGCGTATAAGCGAAGTTGAATTTTTAGTAAGTAGCCATACCCGACCCGAGATATCGAATCTGGTCATAATAAGAAGCTTTTCGTGTGTATTTTGATTAGGCGCTTCCGAAAAACTATATGAAACATCGGATCAGCGAAGTTTAATTTTAAGTTAGTAGCCATAACTGACCCGAGAAGACCTTACCCGTATGACACACGGTTGCTAATAGCTACCGGTCAGCAGAACTTTAGGCACCTGTAATAATTTTTATGAGCAGCGCATGAGTGGCTACCATACTGGTGATATTAAAATGGTACCATGGTTCGATATAATACCCACACATAGGTACTTTTTTACGAACTATTAGGCCAACGCTTGACCACAATGAACTGATGGAAAGTGACGATGAGGTCGAGGGTGTGACGCGTTTGCCTAGAAGATGCCTGTTCTTAAAGATATCCAGTGTGTAGTGGTCCGGAAAAAAGATCTTGGCAAGGATTTTTATTCCTTCGCTGTCCGCATTATGAATGTGAAAGTACACTCGAGGGTAGGTAGTGACTGTGGGACGGGAAACGCTACAATGATCAGAGCGTTTTCAATAATCTAGTCCTTATTCATGATTAAAAATCTTCTTCAAGTTTATAAGCTCAGTTTTCTGATATGCGTACCGCAAGATATTTAGAAGCCTAAAGTACAGAACACAAGAAATAAAGACAAGAAAAGAATAAAGTACATTAGAGTAAGTTGCAGGCCCCCCACAAGGTGGACCGACGATCTGGTGAAGGTCGCGGGAATCCATTGAATGTGGGCGGCGCAGGACCGATCTGTGTCGAGATCATTGGGGGAGGCCTATGTCCAGCATGGACTTCTATTGGCTGAAATGATGATGATGAGGTACAGAATCAGGTAAATATATGATATGTTAAATGAATTTATTTGTTCACTCAATTAGATCATCATCATCATCATCATCAGCCCATTTAAGTCCCCACTGCTGGGGCACGGGCCTCCCTCAATCACATAAGGGGTAATTGCCATACTCACCACGCTTGGCAGACGGGTTGGCGAGGGTTTTGATATAAATGCAGAGTTTTCCTTCTCTGGGCGGTGATGATCATGCTAGCAGCTTTACCTTAGTCGCCTTTTACGACACCTCGGTACGAGTGAGGGTGGCCTATTCTACTCTGCCGGGGACCACACGGCTGACTCAATTAGATATTTTGTGCATAAAAATCATCAATGGAAATTTATTTTTCAGTATAAAAGACGTCACACATCCGCCGTTAATTTCCCAATCAAAGCAAACAAACGCGAACAGCTGCCACAGGTTTTTATTAAAAACGTGATGAGTAACCCGTGATATATGGCTACGATGCTCGCTATTGCAGCACGGTACAAACTTTGAAGATTAAACTTTGATATTTTTTGTAAGCGGCTAATCAAAGCATCGATTCAGAGACTTAATTGTGGATTCGTGACTTCAGATATTAGAGATTTTGACAAACCCAAATGTTCAGCACTGTATAGACAATCAGATTATAGACATTCAGGTCACACAATTTTAATATTCCTTTGTTGTTTTTGTTCCATGAAATACGTGGTTTTTACGTGATTCTTCTTATTAATACGTGGGTTATAAGATTGAAAAAAGAACATTATTTTAAACCAAAAAAATATAAAGTAATAATAATTAATAAAATAATACAATGGTCGTATTAGGTAATTGTATATTGATGAATCAGTTATTTTCATCTTGCCGTTATCTCGCCGCTCGCTGCTGAACCGTATTGACTATTGATTTAAGTCGATGCAGTGTCGGCGATCTGTTTACTTTAGCACTGCGTAAATAATGCCACAACTTTTGTTCCCCTATACCTCAACATTCTCTGACACAGACCCTTTAGCGCGAACGGAAAAATGGCGTTTTAAAATTATGCAATTTTTCAATGATCGCGCCTGCCGAGCGGCACGTACTCGCATCGCCAGACTGATTTACTGCGCTGCGACTGCTACCGATATCTGTTTGACTTATTGCTTTATTAGTCCATGCTATCGGTATTTTTATTTAAGGAGGCTGAACATCACTAAAATCTATAATGACATGCCTAATTTAAGTTTAATGTTACGAAAATGGAACACTTATCTCCAATTCAAATAAGAACGGTTTTTGGAAAACAGAAAATTTTGAAACAAGAACAGCCGCCATGCTTTTAAAAAAGAAAGACTGTGACTGTTTTTGTTTCAAAGTAGCTTTGTAATAAAACACTGGATTTAGCTTTTTATTTTTAAAATTTACAGAGTACCACGCTTAGGCATGAATGGGCCGGCTTGACCAGAGTGATACCACGGCCTCACAGAAAATCGGTGTGAAGCAGCAATGTGAGTGAGGGTACCGTAGGCTCAATCCGGGGAAAAGGGGGTTTAAAGGTTAGCAGCGCACTTGTGGCTCCACTGGTGTAGCGTATGTCCATGGGCGGCGGCAACCGCTTACCCTCAGGTGATCATATTTAAAGTAATTGAAATATATTAATTTAATTAAAACATATGTATATGTTAATGTGTGTATGTGTGTGTGTGTATATATATATATGTGTATGCATATGTATATGTATGTGCACGTGCATATATGGTGTTGTATTTTTCCTTTTTTTGGTTTGATGTGTTATTTAATAATAAAGTAGTGATTTATAATTTAATGTTGCTTGTGATAACTAGTTATTGACATGCTGTTTACACATAGGTTTGGATTTACAGTCTACCATGACTGCACAGTTACTATGTATTATCTTTGTCTACTGTAATTCTGTTGTGTGTAACCAATAAAATAAATAAATCTGTCTTTTCGTCTGCCACCTTTTTTTTTAATCAGCTTATAAATTGTCCCACTGCACAGCAAAGGCTTCCATCATAGAAATCAAGTTATCGCTACTAAGATGGGATTGGGCTTAATCACCACGCTTGCCAAATGCGAATTGGTGATCACAAACCCGAGCTATGTCCGAAAAATTCGAAACATACTTTTCTCTCGACCCGGGAATCGAACCCAGGACCCTGAGATCACGGCCAAAAAATAAAATTGTTAAATCAATAATCGAAGTTTTTACCGAGGGAGAGCCAAGCTTCGGCATGAATGGGCCAGCTCGACCGGAGTGATACCACGGCCTCACAGAAAACCGGCGTGAGGCAGCACTGTGCTGTGTTTCGCTGCGTGAGTGAGGGTACCGGAGGCCCAATCCGGGGGATAGGGGGGGGTTTAAAGGTTGGCAGCACACTTATGACTCCACTGGTGTCGCGGGTGTCCATGGGCGGCGGCAATTGCTTACTATCAGGTGATCCGTCTGTTCGTCTGCCTACCTATTACATAAAAAAAAATCAGAAATATTCTGAAGAAACAAGATTGGTTCCCTCAATCAATGAACCAACAGCTATGTCTTCTTTAGGTTGCGCCATAGATTTCTTTCCATCATTATTTAGTAAATTCATTCATAAATCAAAACATGTAACTCAGTGAACAACAAGTCAAAAGTAAAATCAAACAATTAAAAAAACGTATGAATAGCTACAAACGGCTCTCATCGTGTATTGCGATTTACGATTCCTTCATCTGCAGTCAAATTATCGTAATTACTAACCACGGGACCACTCGAGAACTCTCAGGTTCCTGTCCAAATATACGTTAGGGTCCGTTACGAGTCTCACAGTCAAAGAACCGAGGCCGACCCTATATCTATTCTTCCATACCCCTACCTTGAGAAGTAACCCACGATTGAATAAGCAACTTTAGTGACTGAGGAGTAAGTACCGTTTTTGTACTCATAAGGTCGTACATTGAAAAGTCGAGTGTCTAGCAAAGAAATCGTCAATAAACAAAAGTTTAACTCAAATTAATGCTTTAATTCTTTCTTATGTATGGAAGATACAGCATGATTTTTATGACTATGGGATTCTTCGAAGGTTTTCATTTTTAAAACCACAGATTACATATAGTACTTACAAGAGTTGTTTTTTTTATAACAATCTTTTGCAATTTATTCTTATGTAAATAAGACACTTAAAATTTTCATCCCGTGTTCAAGCGGGACACGAGATGATTTTTTTAGGTGTGTTATTTACTTAGCACTTACAAGTAGCTAAACATGAGAGTAGAAAACAAAATATATTTTTTTTACGTTTATTTGGGACAAAAAACAGTTTTACAATCATATATTTCTTTACAATATTGTTGTTATAAATATTACTTATTGTAAGACCAACAACATTATCCACATATTATATTTACTATTTTACCGTTGAGTGAGAAATGCTAAGTGCATTTTTAATATATGTAGATATTAGTTCACTACAAAAAACATTATGTCACTTATATTAACAATTGCATATTAATTTCCCTTAAAATTCATTAAATTCTATATTTATATTTTTTATTTATGGGTGAATATCATCGTCAGCCCATTTAAGTCCCCACTGCTGGGGCACGTTCCTCCCTCAATCATATGAGGTGTAATTGCCATACTCACCACGCTTGGCAGACGGATTGGCGAAGGTTTTGATATAAATACAGAGATTTCCGTCTCGGGGGCTGATGATCATGCCAGCAGCTTTACCTTAGTCGCCTTTTACGACAACTCGGTAAGAGTGAGGGTGGCCTATTCTACTCTGCCGGGGACCACACGGCTACCTTATGGGTGAATATAATTGTAAACATCTATTATGTTTGACATCACAATACATTTAGTACAGATATGTTATCCATAAAAAGAAGGTTAGATAAATATGGTTAAATGACGGTGCACGTATTAAATATTGTTATCTATTACACTTTATCTTTCAGTTATCATGGCGTTGACTGAATCTGATAAAGACTGATGATGTCACCAATAAATATTAGGTCTTTAGCAATGAAAATGCCGTTTGTTTGGCGATTTTCTTAGAAATTATGTTTTCCTTGCCAACATTTTTTTAATTTGTAAAGTAACTATTAATTTTACTACTCCATAATGAACTGTGCTTTAATGGACAACATTTAGACATGTGTAGGATAGTTTTTCAGAAATAAGTTATTATTGATAAAAACGTCAATTCGACCAAGTAATAAAAGTATCATTTTTAAGATTTTTTTTTTGCATCACAAATACAGTAATATCTGATCTCTATTTAATATAAACCTTAAAATATAGTCTTAAATCATAATTAAATTATAATATGGTAACTTTTTGCTTATTAAATGAATTATACATCTAACTGTGTCTAGAAAAAACAGCAATGTATTGGGTAAAAACCTATTATGATTGGATTTGTAATAATGATAAATCATCTAATACATAGGTATTTGATACCATAATCTTTGGATTCATATTGATAAAACGAGTTCAAAGATTTTTCACTACCTATAATAATATAAGGTCGGCAGCGCACTTGTGACTCCTCTGGTGGTGCAGGTGTTCATGGGCGGCGGTAATCGCTTACCATCAGGTGATCCGTCTGCTCGTCTGCCCCCTATCCTATAAAATGGGCTAGTGGTTGACAGGTAGAGAATGCTGTATAGCATGAAGTCCGCCAATTGTACTTTATTTTCTTGTGCAATAAAGAATAAATAAATAATATACTGTATAATTTATCGACTTTGAGTTTAAATAACTGTCGATGGTTGTAATAATAAATCATTCTTAAATGTTTTAAATGATTTAATCAAAGAAATCATTATTTACTGAAATAATCAATTCTGAATTACAGTAGGCAAAAATCTAGGAAATAATATAACAAAACTGACCTACAAGTTTTTTTTCAAATAAAGTCTTTAAAAAACACCATATATTCGCCCGTGTGAAGAACAAAACGCAAAGCTGATATGGTCCTTGAAGAAATAAAGGCATCCGGATATTCAGAGTCACTGCTTACTAGATTGTTTTCAACCCCAAACGTACGCCCAAGAACACAGCAAAAATATTAATACAACACGATATTGATCCTTATGTAGTGCAACTTAAGATCAGTAGAAAATTTAAAAATCTAACTTGATGAGATGCCTTGGGTACAGGGGACAAAGGTTGTGATAAAATCATTTTCTATAATGAGTGCTTACTGGATTATTTTGCACACTGCTTCAGCTATTTGTCGATTGTGATAAAGTCCGAATATTATAAGTGGCTGAGAATTTAGTGGAGGGCGAATTTATTATACATTCAATGAATATTCTTTATAAAAAGCACACACAAAATTAAGTTTCAGAATTAATTGCGGTAATATATATGCTCTATGAGTGGAAATATTTATTTTATAATAAACCACTATTATAGTAATCACAACGCCAAAGAGACAAAGGCTCATAGACTCTGATGGCTCGACCACGTCGAAAGGATGGTATCAGATAGGGGCGCCAAGAAGATCTCGAACAACCTACTAGTCGTCGGAAAGTTGAGCGTCCACGCTACCCCTGGCGGGATGTAGTGGACGCGGACCTGCAAGAATTGGAGGCAGGAGAATGGCGTCAAGCTGCAATACCGATACAAATGGCGACATCTCATATCGGAGATAATATATATCATATATGCCTAAGATTTTTTATTAAGCTACCACAAAACGTCATTAAACTATCACTGGATAAGTTTAAGTCTCATATGAAAACCTGCCTAATGAAGAAAGGTTACTATAGTGTACAAAATATTTAAATGATAAGGATTCTTGGTCATGTTAATTGATTAATCTTTTGAGTTGATATTCATAGTAAAACGTTCTTTAGAAATATTATATCTATAATATATAGTATATATTATTAGTTTTTAGATGTATTATAGTTATTCATATTAGTCTATTAACTTTCATAATTGTATTTTTTTCTCTTCTCAATTGAAACTCTGTAACATTTGAAAAGAGTAACTACTGAGTTTCTTGCTGGTGTCTTCTCAGTAGAAATCGACATTCCGAACCAGCGGTAGATATTATGTACCTATTTTGACATTCATAAGTGTTCTGTGTGGACCTAAATTGAATAAAGAATTTTTAATCTTTATCTTTAGGAGGCCAAGACTCATTTTGGGTCGCTAAGTAAGTAACTACGAGTATTACTATACTCACACACACATCACAGATAACATTTATCTGTTTTATTAGATAACAGGGCTCGAAATTCGTGTAAGTATATAATTTGCACAACTTTTTTACACAACCTTGTCATCTTGGAACTAGCAACAAAAAAGTCACGATCGTTATCAAACTATGACACATAGGGGGTCACGCCATGCCATTACCCTTTCGTTTCGCTTTTTTTCCACATTTTTATTGCAAAAAAAAGTCTCTTTTGCGTTCGTCATTTTTGTGTGCGATTTCGCACGGTTTGTTACAGAATCGCGGCTGTTACATTTGAATGTACTACTAATTTTGAGTTTAAACCCTTTCAAAGAAGCTGCAACTTCTTCTTATCTTTTCTATGGGATGTGTCCCTTCTACCTGTCTTTATGGAGATGTCAAGGGTTGATTCCCTTGACCTTTTGATATGAGGGTAATTTTTTTATCAGATCTTTGGGTATGGGTTAATCAACATCGATTGTTGTGGAGTAAAACTTCTTTGTGCGCCACTTTTTTTATCTTATCTTCAAAATTATCTTTGGAAAGATACTGGTGGTATGAAAGAGCTGTGAATTGTGGTTCGTTTCCACACACTTGTGATTTTTTTAATTTGTCGTAAGGTATATTTGGCGCAATCTTTTCAGATATTTCTTTCTAACGTTTTTGTCGTTAATGTTACAAGACAAACAAAACACAACTCGTGTTATTCAAACAATCAAACTCAAGGGGAACTTACCAAATAAAGAATCTATGGCTCAACAATCTTGTTAAGATAACCTCTGATATATAGGATTTATTTAGAAAATCTGATTCAGATTCTGCGAATAGCGCAGACATTACAAAGTACAATTTGTATGGACACCTGCAGAGAGCCTTAGGAGAGCGCAATCTTTTATTCAACATTTACCTCTAGAAATCTCAAATTAGACTCTATATCCAAGCTAATAAGGTTAATAATATTACCTGTGTAAGACATAAAGGAGTAGCCACAGGGCGTATCTATATTGTCAAGGCAGTGACGTGAATAATAATTTGAACCGAATCCTTTTAGCGATTATCATTTGAATGAACAATAAAAGTCATGTTATGAGGGGCATGACAATGGCTAAGAAATAATAATATTTTAACAGTTCGACAAGCTTTTATAGATTATGTTCTTATTACGCGCATGTACTTTACAAAGAAATCTATTCATATAATATGTACAAATCAATATTTGAGAAAATCTGTATAAGTGTTTTTATATGATAGGTGGCAGACGAGCAGACGGATCACTTGATGGTAAGCGATTGCCGCCGACCATGGACAACCGCGACACCAGTGGAGTCACAAGTGCGCTGCCAACCTTTAAAACCCCTTTTTCCCCGGCTTAGGCCGCAAGTTAGGATTAAGTGTATGTTTACAAACTTTAAAAGTGGTCAAAACATAATTAATATTAATGTACCTAAATGTATGATTATTTTCATTATATGTTAGACTAATGTTTCATTTCTTACATAAAAATACAGGTGTATGTAGTGTACACTGATTGCATTTTTAAGAAATAAGTTGTGTATGTTGCAATAATGTGTACCCTACCTATCTATCCATAAGTGATAATATAATGTTTATTATTACAATAAATTATGATATTTGGTAAGTTTTATAAATGATATTTAGGTAAATGTATTTTGTATGGCACAGCAAATTTGCTGAAAAATATTAACTGATTATAGGAACAATATGTGTATCTACCTCTACAATAATCTAGAAGGCTAGTCATTATTAGTGCATAAAGTGTCTACCAGTATTTAGTTTAAATAAAATCTTCAAGAAATGAGATTACGAAACAATTCTTCGACAAAGTAAATACTCGCAGCTAACGTACATAGACAGACACACAGGCGAACTACGAGACTACGACACACGTCGCCCCCGCTACGCGCTACGCCGTAGCCTCGTAGACACAGATCGATTTGCGGCTACAAGTGACAAAGTTTTTCAAGATGGCGCCGGGGGGTGGGTGGGGATGCGGGATGCTCATATTTTTTACTGTCGGGGTGAGCAGCCAAGCCGATCGCTACACCGCTCTCCACTCTCTCGGCCTCTTAAAAGCCTCTTCCTCGGGTATATGCGGTTGTGCCACTACACGTGTCCGCCTTTATGTCTAATGGGCAATTGTGGGCTCTTTGATACTTATGTGGTATAGTGCGTAGATAATAGGGACTTTTAGTCTGACAAAGCATTGAAAGTGTTGTGTAATGAAAAGAGTTCCTATTAATAATTCAAAATGGCGCTTAGAACAAAATTATGACAGAGTGTCATATGTTTCATTGCTAAATATTTAACTAACCTAATGCTTATTAATTTTCCCTCAGCTTTTTAACATATCTATTTCAATGTTAAATGAATCACATACCTAAATGCGTTGTATTTTGAAGAATTAAAATGTTTGAAATAATTTAAAATGGCGCTTAGAACGAAAAAGGCGACAGAAATGTTTCATTGCGATATTGCTAAATTTTGACTCCCCAAATGTTTATTAATGATCCTTAGGCTTTGTAATATATCTGTTTACTATTAAGTGACACTTAATTCTTACTATATACAGTTTGACAGTAGAACATTTTCTGACATATAAATAAATAAATATTCCACAACATCACATACATTGATCTGACTCCGAGATAGGTAGCTCAAGCACCTGTGTTACGGATATCAGAATCAACAGTCGGATTACAAATATATACATATAATACTTTTCTTTTGTAAATACATACTTATAATATACATATTATATATATATTATTAATATATATATTATTGCTATAGCAAACACCCAGACCAATACAAACAAACATGTTTATGCACACAAATGTTTGTATTGTGCGGGGATCGAACCCGCAACCCTTGTATCAGAGGCAGCGTTCACTACCACTGTTCCGATCGGGTCGTCTCAGTCAATCATATCATATAACTACAAAAATATTTAGTTTATTGAATATTTTTTTCTGTGAATCACTCCCTTCCTGTGGTCCCTCGATGTTTTTATCTGTGACTGTATCCCTAAATATAGCTGTAAGTTTTTCCTAAAACTTGTAAAATAAAATAAAATGAAATTTTAGAGTCAAATAACATAACAGGTTGCAAAAAATTATAAAGTAAAGTTAGCACAGATTTCTGCACCATCTCTATTGTTGCTTAGTAGTTAGTATTATATTGTATAAGTACCTATAGAGTATAACAACTACGAAATGAGCTACCTCAAGTCCCCTCGTGCTAATAAAAAATGTATGACTTAATAACATTTGAGTTACAAACAGTAGATAAATGGTATCTGTAGACAATAGTCGGGCGAGGCGGGGCCGGAGCAAACATCCTCAAGCAATGTTCGCCGGTCTCGCTCTTCAATGAAACAGTCGTTACTAGCATCTTAAGCCCTTCTGATTCTTTATGGATAGTAATTATATAAATGGGTTTTCGACCCCGGTCATGCATGAATGTTTGAGTAGCTCCTAAAATTAATTAACGTTTATGTATTCTGTGGTGAGATAAGCGAATAATTTATAAATTATTGTAAGGGACAGTATAGCTCTTGTTATACTGTGGTATTAGACTGATATTTTATTTTTCCTTCACAGTATAAATACACAGTATTCCATTTACATTCGGAAACGTCGAAATTAGCGACGGCCCGTCGTCAGCCGCCTAAGTTAGGTACCGCTGGAAAGATGAGATCGAAAAAGATTTGCGTGGACTCTTGGCACATGACTGGCAGGAAGTGGAGCAAGACAAAGATGGCTCTCTTTATCAAGGGGGCAATGCTCACTTTGGGTCGCTGCGCCAACCTAGTTAGTTAATTATCAGTGTGATTGCTTGTTTTTACGTTTTCCCAGTGCGGGACGAAATTTAGAAAAAAAATTGACTGATGACTTTTTACTTTAACTGACTTTTTCAGCATCTGATAACTTCATCGCAATAAAATTCACTAAAAACCAAAGTGTAGGTATGTGAAACTGAAAAATGTATAAAAGCAGCACATTCATGATGGGTTTGCTCTTGTCTTCAGACTGAACTCAAGAATTGAGAAAAAACCTACGATGGAGCGATCTTACCCAATAGCAGCCTATTCACTCTAGCTTTAAAAATATTGGGTTTGTAATCACTGAGAAAAACTGACACTTTACCAAGACCTTGTAAGATAGAAACCCAAGTTTCCCAGTAAGACATGGTGTATTACTCAGAAACCATGACCAATGAGTCTACCGTGAATTTAAAATGAATAACAAATATCAGTTACCCCGTTTTCATTGTAATATCCGGATACAAGCAGAGTACACAAATCCGGTAGTAGATTGAAATTAATTTCATATAGCCTTAGGTGATGCGGGGTCCCGACAAATGCGGAGTTGCGCTCAGTGTTGCCAATATAATCCATTTCCGGATGTTTTGTTTAATACCACGAAAAGTGTAATTTTGGGCTAAACCTGTGATTAAAATGACGACGGCGCTAAACGCGCAGTGTTGTATAGCGAAGGGCGAGACGCAAAGGTCGCGGGTTCGTTTCCCGCATTAACACAAACGTTTGATGAAAATGTGGATCTGGATTGTGTTTGTGGTACCTTCGTTGTTTCTAGTTTTTACAACACAAGGGAAAACTTTAGCTTTGGACCAGGACAAAGTATTCACATACTTTGTCCTGGTTGTCTCAATATATTGAAATAATTTATCTGTTAGTCTAGGCCATAATTTCACGTGCCGGACCATAGAAACGTGCAATGCGGTCCGGATATTAACGTTATACCATAGACGGCTTATTATCGTATCTGCTTATCTCGCAAAATATTCGCAAAGTTTAAAAATATTCATTTGACTGGCAACACTCGTTCGGTCCTTCGCTGATTCGCCCGTCTCCCGGACCACAAACTCGTGCAAAGTGGTCTGGATAATCACGTTGCACCCAAACGGTTCCGGATGGTTCCGATTATTATTATAAATGATCTGCCTATCGCAGAAATCATTTGCAGAGTTTGAGAATATTGAAATCATTTGACTAGCAACACTCGGCCGGTCCACGGGACTGGTTCGCCCGCCTCCCGGACCACAGACAAGTGCAATGCGGTCCGGATAATCACGGGGACCGCAAAAGGCTTGGCGCCGTTTCGACGATTGTACTCTTATGTATCTGCCTATCACGCAGAGTTTGAGAATATTGAAATCATTTGACTGGCAACACTCGTCCAGTCCTGGCTGCTTCGCCCGCCTCCCGGACCACAGACACGTGCAATGCGGTACGGATAATCACGTGCACCGCAAACGGCTTCGGGCGGTTTCGATTACTGTCCGTTTGAATGAGCTAATTATCGTTGCACGCTCCAAATACGGCTTTTAATTAGATAGTGTGTGTACCTATATGTCGATAATATTGTTATTTGTAGTTAATTTACTTGATGTAACTATAATATAACATTAGTATTAAGTAGTTATTACATCATTTTAGAGCTTTTATCACATTACAACATTTACATTTTACTAGCTTTAATATCAGGCGATGCGTCTGCTCGTGGAAATTGCACTTGTTTTAGATGACAAAAAGATTTACAGCTTTTACCTAATCATTGCTCCTAAGAAACTATTTTTTTAAGCTAGAGGCGACCAATGAGCAAGCGAGTCAGCTGATGGAAAGTAGTCAACGCCGCCCATGAATATCTGCGAAATCACAAAGATCGCTAATGTGTTGCTTATACTACTACACTATGTTTTTAAGTGGCAGACGAGCAGACGGTTCACTTGATGGTATGGACCTATATTGTAAAAATTTAATGCTCATAACCATGAATTCTCATACGCTATTTATACTTTAAGAACAGCTCAAACGTTATCAATTTATTTGTCCGGAAAATTAAGTCAAACCTTTATTCGAATGTAAATGAAGAGTTTCTATAATAACCGAATGGTTCTTTGGATACAAAAGGAAATCTTCGTAAATCTGATTTGCTAGGTACACAAAATGTAACAAAAGCGTATGTGAAAATTTAGTACATCCTTCTTTTGTGAAAAAAAGTGTCCGAAATATTTGTAATTTTTCTAAATTCAAAAAACCAAACCAAATTACATAACAACAATTAAAAAATAGCATTACCGCGGCATTAGGAACGGCATCTCTTCCCTATTGGATCCCGCGCCCCAAGAACAAAAGGGTTTAAAACAAAACGAACAAAGGCACAAAACAATGGACACAGTTTAATGTGAGAGTTTTGCACCCATTATGCTCAATATGGGAAGAACAGAGGAATCATTGCAAACGAGTATTTTTTTGTTTGATTCTGTCTGGAGAGGTCGGACAGGCCAAATGTGGCTTCAAAGGATTGAATTATGTTGAAAATTAAATACATTACTTCTTTTTATATTATAGCTCTACCCGAAGATATATTGCCAATGTCAAGTAACTTATTGAAAATAAGTAAGTAGTCAGTCAAAGTCAGTCAAAGTTACAGTCACTCAATAAAACGTCGGTGTTCTACATTTTATTGACCTACGGATTCTATACGGATCTATATTTATTGTAAACGCTGTTGGTTTTTTAAATAGATAAATAAAATTATCATCATCATCATCAGCCCATTTAAGTCCCCACTGCTGGGGCACGGGCCTCCCTCAATCACATGAGGGGTAATTGCCATACTCACCCCGCTTGGCAGACGGGTTGGCGAGGGTTTTGATATAAATGCAGAGTTTTCCTTCTCTGGGTGCTGATGATCATGCTAGCAGCTTTACCTTTGTCGCCTTTTACGACACCTCGGTAAGAGTGAGGGTGGCCTATTCTACTCTGCCGGGGACCACACGGCGTAAAATAAATAAAATGATACAATCCAACAATTTTTATTATCAGGATCACAACGTGGCATTTCACTGCAAAGGTAAACACCAAATTTGTTCACGAAAAACCACTAGATACTAATTTAAAACCTTTGAATTGCATCAACTAACGTTGTTTGACTCCTACCGCCAGAATCTCTACATTACTTTTACAGCGATGATTAAATTTAATTAAGTGCAATACTTACGTAAATTTTCGAAAATATGTAGAAGATACTCTAACAGGCATCTTCAAGGCAAACGAACGAACACGTAACATCCTAGACCTCATCGTCGCTTCCCGTGAGGTGCGATTCTATTAACTGATAGTAAATATAAAAAAAAATTACCGAGTGAAATGAAACTATTTTTGAAAACAACAGAAAATATTATAAAATTTTAATATATAATATTTAGTCATATTATATATTACTCACATGTATGTTCAAGGATATAAATTTATTTAGCCGTCATACATATTTCTGCATCGCCTATTGGTTGACTGGTAGAGAATGCTGTATAGCATTAAGTCCGCCAATTGTACTTTGTTTTCTTGTCCAATAAAGAATAAATATAAAAACGTACCTCCTATTATCAAATTTCAATTATATTTTTATCAACGCCTGAGACAGACGTGATACGGCAGATAAATATCGGTATCGGAATTTATTCATAAATATTTATGTTTATATTATAGTTTGGGTACACTCGACTTTCTTTCAAGATACATTTTATATTTTACTCTGACTAATTACATTAGACAGACTAATCTACCGATTTCCTATTCCATCGTAGCATTTCCTAGATAAGGCAACAATATATCGTATCTAATAAAGCACGAGCATAAAAATCCGATGTGTATAATCGCCATTTCACGGTAAACACATCGAATAAACGTACTTCATACTTTTAATGAAACCAGCATACACTTGCAACAGTAATATTATTTAAATCTCAATATAATCTTCTTTGAAAAAAAAAAGATGGTGTGACGATTTCAATACATAAGTCCAAGAATGGCAAGTAAGGGCATTGGTTAATGAGGAATGAGAGACTTGGGGGAGGTCTTTGCCCAGCAGTGGGACTCTGTAGACTAAATAAAAAAAACCTTCTTGGCGATGAATTATAAATGAACACTTTTCATGGAGACGCTTTAACTAATAAAAGGTGTGCGGTAAACTTATTACCGAGTGGTTCCCTATGACGGGCAGACGAAATTCAGGTCGACCAGCATCTCTATCGGCTTATATAATAGCCGCATTGTCAAAGTTGCCAAAAATGCAACCGGTTCAAGACCTAGAAACATGAATTTACACGGGAATGGCTATTACTGAAAGTACCACCGGACTCCACAACCTATTAGAGGAAATGGACAAAACATTCGAAGAAGTTGGAATGAAAATAAACATAGGGAAAACTAAAACACTTACAACGTCAAAATTTGCAATAGAACATAGCCCAATCAAAATAAAAGATCAGCAATTACAGCAAGTTAGTTCATTTAAACATCTATGCAATTTAATAACATTTGACTTCAGATGTACACCAGACATTAAAGCAAGAATAGCCATGGCAAAAACAACATTTTACAGTAAAAAGCACCTATTTAAATCAAACATATCGCTAAAATTGAGCAAAAAAGTTGTAAACTGTTCTACGGTGTAAACTCACTTATGCTCAATCCATATGGTGTCCAATAAAAGTCACTTATGCTCAAAAACTGTTGTATTTTTGAAAACACATAGAAATTTACAATTTAAAATACACAGAGCGATGTTAACTGTCGCTTGAGGTTAATGGCGGACTGACAGTTCGGGCCGCGCACGTCAGAACCTTTTTCTTAAATTAGGGGTAGAAAAACAAACAAAAAGTATTTATTAAAATTATAAAATTAAATCTACATGTCAAATGAGCGCGTCGCTAACAAAAGTTATAAAATTATACATCTGGACTATTGCTCTATACGGTTATGAGACGTGGACAATGAAACAAAAAGACAGAGAGAGATTGGAGGCTTACGAGATGTGGTGTTGGCGAAGAATGAAAGGCATTAGATAGCAAAGAAAACGAATTAGGAAGTTTTTGAAATATTAAAGGAGAAGCGGTCTTTTTTCGAAACTATAGATATCCGGAGGGGAAATATGATCGGGCACCTGGTACGACATGACATGTTCATCAAAATCATAATGGAAGGAAAAGTGGAAGGAAAGAGAGGAAGAGGAAGACTAATATGAAATTAGGTCCAACAACTTAAGGAAAAAGCAAATCTCATGTCGTACAAGTACAAGGAATTAAAGGTGCTGCAGAATCGAGAGAGTAATGGAGACTACTCCACCGACAAGACGTCGCTCTTAAATTAGAGAGAGAGAAATCGAAATTAACGTTCTGCTGGTCTAGTGGTTTAAGTACCGGGCCGTGATCTCGGGGTCTTGGGATCGATTCCCGAGTCGAGCAAAAAATATGTTTTGATTTTCCGAACATGTGGCTAGGCTTTGTGATGACCAATCCGCATTTAGCAAGCGTGGTGATTAAGCTTAGGCTTAATCCCACGCTTTGGGATTAGTCCCATTATAACTATAATGTATCAATACGGGGATTTAGTCAGTCCGCTCGTGACCACGGCTACTGTAACGTAGGCGAAACGTCGACCCAAATATGTGAGTACACAATGTTGTTTCACATAATAAATATCGTGTTAATCCCCGTATTGATACATTATAGTTATAATGCAACGCGAAAATCTAAAAAACTAGTCCCATCATAGTAGCAAGGACTTGATTTCTATGATGGAGGCCTTTGTCAGGACAAAGGCCTCCATCTCATCATCATCATCACTGCAGGCAGTGAGACACTAAAACTTAGTGCACCACAGGCTGAAACTTGACTTTGAAATCAAAATTGTGTTGGATGCAACCGGAAATGACTCGCTGAGATGAGTAATGTTTCATAAAATTATATACTTCTTTCATAGACTTAGTTTGCCGCCCTCTAATTCTATGACTTCTTCAGAAAAAAATATTGGTCTGTTTCAAAATCAAAATCTTTTGTCTTTTGTTATTCTAAAACATTATCTTTGTCACCGTCTTTTGTCCCAACTTCTTGATTTGATTTAGGTTAATTTCGTCACAGGAACCGAATGAGTTTTGAGACACACACTGGACGTCAGAAATAGCACCCAATCAGTGGCTTCACGGTCCACAAATTCACGCAGTCGTTATTTCTGTACGACCGTCTTATGGTCTTGAATACGGTCATATGACCACTAGTGATGCAATATGCCTGAGTGATTTTTTTGCCATTGACTCGAGTCATTCAAATCAGTTTACAATATCTTCCTTCTTTTAAGTCACCACCTGCTTAACATATTAATAAAAAAGTCAAAGATTTCTTGACCGAAGGGTCAAGAAATGGAGGGATGTGTCTTAATCAGACAAGTACTTCCCTTCTGCCTAAATATTTCAGGTCAGGTCATGTGGGCCTGTTTATACTTTGGAAGTGAATTATTTATTTGCGCCATATTATTACGTTATCTAGTACCTACCTACCTACTCCTGTGTTACATTACGATTGCAAAGATTAGATTAGTCAACGCTTCAATTCATGTAGTCTTGTCACGCTTGTTTGATCGTTATTTCACATTGCGTTTGGTATTTGCAGACTGATACGACCAACAAACATTTTTTTTTAAAAGCCGGCAGTGCTGCACTTCTTCACTCTTAAACAAAAGCGGTTATATTCTGGCTGTCTGCTCCTTATAACAAAAAAAATCACAAGCCAAGCGCAAACGCAATCCAATGGGAAAATAGATTGAGCGCTAGGTGAAAGAACTTAGACTCATATTCACTCCATTCACTTGAGTCATAACATTTTCAAATCACTCAAGTGCCGTCGATTCAAATCGCATGACTATAGGCCATATTCATATATTTTACTGGCTTTACGCGGCTGATATGAGGACGGGGAATAGCGATGTAATTGGCTATTGTTCTATGCTATTTGTAGTATTCCGTAAAGGTAAGATGCATGAATAAAATTTACGAGTAGTTTGACCTCCGCATCTGAAGGGTGGATTCTGGAAATGCAAAAACACTTTAAAAACTATGCATTTCAAGTTCAATTCAATTATTATAGTAGGATTTTTTATGAATATCAAATGGTAAAATTGTCTACAAATCTACTTCCTTTATTGATAAGATATTTATTTTGTTTTATCAGTTGCCAATGCTCAACTATTTATACTGAAAGTATCTTAATAGTTATATATCAACATATCTCGTGGTAAAAATCTAATTTTGGGGAAAACGTCTGGGACTGGTCGCATACGAAATGAGTTTGCAATTTCCAGTCATAAAGGAATGACAGGACGCTTACGATAGTAACAGCTAAAAAGCAAAGGAAGCATGAAATAAATAGTTTTTGTTTTGTTACAACTACTCGCCACATCTTAAATGTCTTTCTTACTCTTTATCTTGGCGGATATGATAATGAATGAATGAATGAATAAATGAATTAATGAATGAATGAATGATAACTTTATTTGGCACAATACAAAACCGGGAAACTTAATAAGAAACATAACCTAGACATACATAATAACGAAAAGTAGGACAACATTATCCCTGTATGTGCCATACAGGCGGCCGCTCAGCAATAGTCGGTGCTGATCTATGAGAACAACCTCGACGCTGGTTTTCTGCGACTACCATTACATTATTGCGCATCATACATATATTATTAGTATACATACATTAAACTGTCGATTTAAAGATCATTCAAATTGTAATCTAATGTAAATAACCATAGAATTAGACGACATCCTAAGTCTATGGAAATAACTTATTCGTACCCGGTATTTGTCATCATGATATAACAACTGACCAATCTCTATCTGAGAATAATCAAATCATATAGTATGACACGGTATACCACAGCTCTAATAAAGGTATAGAAAGCTCTTGTGATACTATGGTAATATTTTTTTTTCTTGGATAAATACTGGTCGAATCGGGCATTAAAAAGGTCAATAATCACATAAGCTCAAGTGACTGATATCAGTACATAATCTAAGGACATTTTCCGCATACCTGCGCCTGCTGAGGGGTTGTCGAAACGCCCCCACCCCGATTGATAAAATAGCTTTAACGAATAAAAGCCGAAACGTTAGAAATCCCCCACAAAAGCGGAAGGCACTCCACAGCTCTCAGCCTAAACGCTTTAACTATGTCCCAACCCCATACTTGAGGATTGCTCACTCCTCTCCAAAAACTCCACTTGTCTCCAAAAACTCGTGAATCCCTCACAGAACTTTCCACCTAATGGTGTTGTTTTAAGCTCTATTTTCGGGCGGGAGCTGCGTGATAATGATGGCACTTGAGCCGATGGTTTTGGTATGGCTCCTAATTGGTGAGGTCCTCTTGCAAAACTGTTGCACGCGCACCCCTATGTACGTACCGTTTTGAGGGTACTAGTAGTACTCCTAGTACCTACGAGTAAATTGTTGTGTCTGAAGGATAGGTCATATAAGTAGCGTAAAGGTTTTGGATTATATACCTACCTACGAAAAAGAACGAAAAATAAAAGAAGTTCAAATGGAATGGAATTTTTCTTTGGATTTCTTCACAGGTGCTAAAACGAACTTGACACTGTATATTATCTTTCGAGTACTAATTTTACTGGAAGTCAACCAAATGTCAGATACATTAATAATGTATCTGATATTTGGTTGACTTCCAGTAATATCAAATAATCATAATATCATATGAGTTATTTGTATGTATTAAAATGGAGTAACGTGACGTATACGCCAAATTTAGAAAAAGCTAAGATTTTGTCGTGTTTCCCATATAATATATTATTATTATTATTTAAATGACTTTCAAACTTTTCCAGGTTATATTTCCTCAGGTTAGGTCATCTTTTAATTCAGAAAGGACCTTGGTTTTGGTTATCTAAAGATAACAATGGTCATATCCAAATCAAATAAATATATTTATGTTGTCTTGCAATATATCAACCAATCATACCCTCGAACGTGCAAATGCAGTTTTCCTTCACCGCCGAGATTCGTGGGGGGAAGGAATCTTGTGATATTCACAAGATTACCCTCCCTCCTCCTCCAAGCCGGAATGTGCGTATCAGCACGCCCAGGCAATAAACCAAAGCGTACCCGTCGCACTAATGACCGCCTCCGGTTTGACTTATAATAAGCTGCGTGTGCGCCGCCATTCGTCATGGAGGCTAATTAAATCGCGGATTGTCTTAATTAACCGACCAATCATTCTGGTGCGTCTGAGTTTTCCTTGTCCGTGTGCAGATAACAGCACGTTAGACTAACCAAATTGCTATCAATTGGCTTCAATCCATACAGCAATTTTCATTATGTATCTGTGACATTTTGCTATAAATTGTTATTAAGTTCAATCAACTAGAGAACCTCTAAAAAGGTTTTTCTAACTAATTTAAGGTTTTTTTTTATATTAAATGGGTTTGCACTTGAACTCATTTCACCTGATGGAAAGTGACAATAAGGTCTAAGATGTAGCGTGCTTACCCAGAAGAAGCCTATTCACTCTCAACTTAAAGACACCCAAATTGTAGCTCTCTGGGAATACAGAAGCCGGCAAAAATAATAAGGTAGTAAGGAAGGTATTATCCAAATGCACAAATTTTAATATTTATATAAGTCGTCTCTAGGTGAATTTATTACCGTCGCAAAATGCTTTGTACACCCTAATTATAACGAAACAAAAGTGATAATAAATAATAACACGGTTATTGTGCGCGTCAATGTGATAAGATAAAACTGGTGGTACATCCTTTTGCTATATTGATAATACGTATCGTATACACAAGGACGTCAATTCAGAGATTATTTGATTTCAATCATTGATACCTGATTAAAAGTAGAAACTTTGGTAGATCGCTGGTGGCGAATGAATGAGGTAAACCTGGGATAGAAATACTATCTGTTTGTTTCCACAAAACTCAAAATAAAGTACGTAAACAAAAAACTACTTTGACAAAAATTGGTTTTGTGCTTCGTGTAAATCAAGCGGTTTATGCGTGATGCGTTCGCTTTCGTCCTAGCTCATCTCCCTTATTCATTTGATCAACCGTCTCATCGACCGTATTACGAATTTTCCGGTGTACCTGCTCTATGTGATAATCGCAGCGGGATGGGTGAAGCCAAGGCCTGCGCTCACGCATGGTAGTGTGCAAGCGATAATGCCGGCTAATTAGAACACCACAGTAGTGGTGATCTAATTAGTTCTAATTAGGTGCGGTACAGCGAGCGTATCAGGGACGTCCTAATGGCAAAAGGCCAGTCGGCCGTCCGAGATATCGCTGGAAGGATGAGGTCGAAAAAGACTTGCGCGCACTCTCGGCAGATGACTGGTAGGAGGTGGCGCAGGATCGACCAAGATGGAGGCTCTTATAATCGAAGGCCAGGATTCACTATGGGTCGCTGCGCCAACCTAGTTAGTTAGTTAGTTATGTCAGCGATAGAAATCGCTTAGCCTACTGGCTAAGTTCGAAGATGTACATTACAATGTGCAACTCACATAAACACAATCTACAGATACCTACTGGTTATTGATTTGTTTACACCTGATCTTAGACAATTTGTCTAAGCACTTGATATTAGGAGTTCAGAAGTCCAATTCTCGGGATTTTCGATACAAAAAAACATGGCGGATGTCGCATGAAATCCATACAAAAAAATCGATATTTTAGTGATATAATAGATAGATAGATAGATAGACTTTATTGCACAAAATTTACAGATCTTAGCCTAAGTTATTATACTAAAACAATGTAGGCGGTCTTATCGCTAATAGCGATACGAGATCTGTTCGATTCAATCTCAGGGTAGAGGAAAAGTATAGCGAATTAAGAAAAGGGGTAAGGCAGACAAAAAAAAGACATTGTATAATTACGAGTATGGTATATACATACATACATTACATTAAATAAATATATACTAGCTATAAATACTAATACATACTAGTAAATTACAAAATAAATAAACATACATACTAACACTTTATTGGATTGATAGATATAATGTCGTATAATAATAAATATCACGAGCACGAAAATTGGGCTCCTGGTTGAATCTACAAAATTAAGTAATACGTTACCTTTTTTTGACCAGAGTCTTATCACCTTTATTCTTAATCAAATTTATGATAGTAAAACTAACCTAATCCATAAGTTTGCACGAAGGTTTCCGCATAGCACTGTAACTTTAATGTAGTTTCACCTATTTGTATTGTTCCATTTCCAATCATATAGTAATTTTAAATTAACTATCACGAGGGATAAACAGACAAGTGTATCACCCATCAAATGCTTATACATCACTGATTGGGACACCTTGACATATCAAGAGATATGACAATGCTGCAATCATAAGATAACAATAATCGCCTTAGCTTTCATAATAATAATCACTGATATCAAAAAATCGGTAAAAAATAGATCTCTTGAATTTTGATATACGCGGTAAGTTTAATTTTAAACGTGTAACTTCTGTTGTCAAACAAGGAAGTCGACAAAATCCTCATTGTAATTATACTCTTTTTATAGTGGAATTCACAGATGTAGCCAAAGCTGTGGCTTCGGAGCCCGGGGTACGTTTGGATCATGATTTAGGATTCGAGAAGGCTGGTAATTACAATAAAGTGACTGCCGTCAGACCTTTGCAACCTTAAGACAGGGGACCAGACCAACTGAGTCACGGTTATACAGGGTGTATCTGTGAACATTTACATCCCTTTAATCACGTATTCTACCAACAATTCTGAACAACATTTGCTCAACGTCTCTTCAAAATTTCAACTCCCCATACAAAATGACCAAGTCACGTGACCAAAAGTGACATGAAAAAATTTCAGCTTATCATACCAAGCCGGTATGATAAGCTGAAATTTTTTCATGCGAATTTCCAAAAGTGATAGAACAAATTTTGTTCATATTGTGTCTGCCTGTCCGTTAGTCTGTCTGTCTGTCTGTCCTTCTTTCACGGCAAAAAGGAATGGACGTGTCGTGTGACGGATTGACGTGTTTTTTTTTTATTGGAGATAGGGGATGGAGTCGCTCAAAGAGCTATGGAAAGGGCTATGCTCGGAATATCTCTGAAGTACCGCATCAGAAATGATGTAATCCAACAGAGAACCAGAGTTACCGACATAGCCCACCGAATTAGCAAACTGAAATGGCAGTGGGCTGGTCATATTATCCGCAGAACTGACAGCCGTTGGAGCCGTAAAGTCCTTGAGTGGAGACCGCGACTCGGTAAGCTAGTGTAGGACGCCCTGCGACAAGATGGGATGATGACATTCGAAGGCTGGCTGGTGTGGGCTGGATGAGAGCGGCTGAAAATCGGGAGCAGTGGCGTGCATTAGGGGAGACCTATGTCCAGCAGTGGACGAGTGTGGGTTGATGATGACGATGAGGGGATGGAGAGTAATATAGGCTACTTTTTGTCTCTTTTTAACGCGAGCAAAGCCGCGGGCAACAGCTAGTCTCTAAATAACATCTTAACGTACTTACCAGCATTTTCATCATTACTTGTACATGGTTCACCGTCTTCTTCATTTCCTGAAACAAAAAAACATTAACGCTATTGGTTGTCTCATAAAACAATTTTTTTCTACTTAGGTAGGGACAAAACATATACCGTGTACTCGTAATATAAAAACAGTATTCCTAGTTTGGATTTATAGAACTGTAATAAATACTTATTATACATTACATACTCAGTCACACGTTACCCAAATCTGACAAATTTCTGGTTATCCAAATGTGTTAAATTTCTTCAACAGACTCTCAACTTAATGTCGAACGTATTGGGTACAAAATCAACCGAAAACAATTTGCAGATATAGTACCCCAACGTGTCAACAGGTCAAATTTGAAAATCCACCATTTCAAATAAGCATTCGCAGTGTTTGACTGCAATAAATGCACTGGTACCGACCAGCACAGAGAAAAGGGTTCTGTACAGGATATTGCGAAGTCCAATCAACTAAATTGCGTGCAACCGACACTCTTGAAGACCCTGATTAAGCTATTAACTAAATGATGATCGAATACTTTACGTACTTATTCAAAAGATAATTAATCCAACCAATAATAGTCAAAAGATCAAAATAAAACAGTTCTATAGTTGTAATAAGATCTTTTGTGGACTATGGCGCTTTACAACAGCACGAATTTTATAAATAATAATAATAATAATAATAATTCTCACAACATCTCATACGTTAACCTGATTCCGTACTAAGTAGCTTAAGCACTTGTGTTACAGATATCAGACAACAGAGGAACACAAATATATACTTAAATACATATATTACACCCAGACACCGAACAAACACAAGTGTTCATCGCACGAATGTTTGTCCAGGGTGGGGATCGAACCCACGACCTTTGGCGTAAGAGGCAGGGTCACTACCAATTGCGCCATCCGGTCAGTCATAATAAATAATCGTAGCGTATGCGTATCGTAAGCAAGTTGTATGAAAACTGAAGAGCTCCCTCTGTCGTTCATAAGCATAACTATCTTCTCTTTCACTAGGAATGAAAAGGTGACAAAATAATAATATAATAATAATAATTCGTTTATATCAGGCAACAAGATACATTCGAAAAATTTAACCTAACAAGCTACCAGTCAAGAGACCAAACATTTAACTTGATTTATTGAATTAAGATTCAATTTTATATATTGATGATTCTCAATGCTTCCTTTTATATATATTAAGAAATATTAAAGGATAAGATTATGATGTTGAGTCTATCTAATCAATTTATTGCCTCTCACAACCGAAAATTGTTTTTTTTTTTTTGCAACAAAAATATACATGTGAGAATGTGATTATTTTTATCTACATTACATATCATACAAATAGTTTGAGTATGCAAATATTTTTACTGTAGGTATGTAATATTTCTGGTATAGAAATGAAAATTAAATTATTTTTAAGAATTCTGAATGAGATTATCTATGACGTGACAGTCACATTCCGAGATGTAAAGTTCTTCAATAGTAAAATTCTGATCATCATCAGCCCATTTAAGTCCCCACTGCTGGGGCACGGGCCTCCCTCAATCACATGAGGGGTAATTGCCATACTCACCACGCTTGGCAGACGGGTTGGCGAGGGTTTTGATATAAATGCAGAGTTTTCCTTCTCTGGGTGCTGATGATCATGCCAGCAGCTTTACCTTAGTCGCCTTTTACGACACCTCGGTAAGAGTGAGGGTGGCCTATTCTACTCTGCCGGGGACCACACGGCTCTGATAATATCCTCCAACCGATTTCGGCTATAAGGCTAATCTCAACGATCAGCCACTTCCGCAGGATATATTACGAGTATAGTGCTTAAGTGCAAGAGCACTCTCTATTCCCTTACCCTCATATTCCGATGGGATACCAGCGTGACACGACCGGAGAGGGCGCAGAACGTGCTTTCCGAGGCACGGAGGTACAAGACCGCCAACTAAATACCATCATCATACTAAGAATTTTTTGCCGAAAACTGGGGTACAAATTTTTGGTCCGACCCGGGGATCGACCTGGGACCTCTTGCACAGCCGTCGCTTTATAATGCGACCCAATATGCGAGTCATTAGCAATAACCACAGCGCCACCGAGGCAGTCAAATAAAATTTTGATAATAGGTATGTAGTTATAAACTACATATTTGATTGTGTGAGAATGAACATAGAAATTTCGATCAAAATATGATCAATACTTGCGATAGTTTTAAAAAATATAGTCTCTAGATGCTGTAACATGAACACAATCGAAAAATTGAAAGAAAAGCCCTATTAACCAGTTAATTGGGTTTTTCTTTAAATTGTGTGATTGCGCATTAGCATTACATTATACGTCTTATATCAAACCACCCTGAACTGCAGCTTACAAATTATAACTCAGTTATAATATTCTCTTTGCATATCTCGATAGCAACCGCCTCGTTCCACCATAGAACAACACGTTTTTGATAATCATAAGTCTTTGTGGGCAATATGAACACAAGATAAAGATAGGGTACCTACAAAGAGTTCATGTCGTGCAATAATATAAAATAAGCATATAATTTTTACAAAACTCTGGGCACTAGCTATAAAACATGGAGTCACAACATCTGCAGAAAAAAAACTCAACAATGCCCTATTGCGTTACAACTATTACGCTTATGGTGACGGGTAGGGCACACTAGCGACGCCAATCAATTTTAATTTTTAGCTACTAAACCGAATATATTTTAAACAATTTCGAAGTTACAACCTCTCGACAAACACTTATATTATTTATTAAATAACCATGTGGTCCCCGGCAGAGTAGAATAGGCCACCCTCACTCTTACCGAGGTGTCGTTAAAGGCGACTAAGGTAAAGTTCCTGGCATGATCATCAGCACCCAGAGAAGGAAAACTCTGCATTTATATCAAAACCCTCGCCAACCCGTCTGCCAAGCGTGGTGAGTATGGCAACTACCCCTCATGTGATTGAGGGAGGCCCGTGCCCCAGCAGTGGGGACTTAAATGGGCTGATGATGAAATAACGATGCACATGCCACTTACGTGCACAAATGTTGGGTCCGTTTTTGTACGCGAAAAATTGATTCACACCAAAAGCGGCCGTTTAAGTATTTAATAAATAAGTGTTTGCCGAGAGATTGTTATCCCGAAATTGTTTAAAATAGATCCGGTTTCATCATCAGCAACCCAAACTCGTCCCTCTTGTCGCAGGGCGTCCTACACTACGCTTACCGAGTCGCGGTCTCCACTCAAGGACTTTACCGGTCCGGATCCGGTTTAGTAGCTAAAAATTAAAAATCGATTGGCGTCGCTAGTTGGCCCTACCCGTCACCTTAATAACCCTGAACTGCAAACTCAAACTCAATCATATTTCACTCGACAACCGTCTCGAGACGTCCAACGGTACACCTTTCCACCCACTTAGACGGAATAATACGCGAGCCACGCGACATGCCACAAAGCGTGCACTCTGTGATTACTGGAGACCAGCTGCCTTCCGACTTCCTCTCCAAACAAAACTGTGTAATACAAGATGTGCCATTGTACTGTTTATTTTAGGGCATTCATTATAGTGGATTGGCGCGTGTTCTTATCTTTGAGTGCGCGTGCCAGAACTAGTTCTATTATGCTTGTGTCTATAGTAGTCTTTATTAGGAGGGTCTTGTTTCAGTTTTTTGATTGATGGTGACTTGATAAGGATAGTCAATTCAGGCGCTGGTAAACCTCATAATAATCCGTTGAAATTATATTTTTTAAACGTAATTTAGGTACGTATTAAAATGGCTACGAAGAACAGGATTATATTAGAAATATTTCAATGGACAATGTTCTCGTGGACCCAGATATTATAATCGTGGACTATTATCTTAGTCATAGTCAATACAGAGGCTGCTATTATTTCTGCAACAAAAGTAGCTTAACACTACCTTACACTTTCCATATCAAAGTAACTGTTCTGCCTATTATTTTGTTTATGTCATAGGTGGTAGACGAGCAGACGGATCACCTGATGGTAAGCGATCTTTGATTTTATATTTTACGAGTATAATGAAGGAATCTATTCACAAAATGATAACGTGTGCGAAATAATAATCTAAACTGAAATATAAAAGCATGTGTAGTAAAATTATTATGTGGATAAAAAAACCTTAAAAGCTTATTGTCTACAACCTAAAAAAAATCTGCGAAAAGACTACTTGTTAAAGTATAGGAAAAATATAAGAAAGAAATATATCTACATTATAATATGAATTGTCTAATTTCAAATTTCCATCGTCGTCTTTATTACCCTGTCACTTATTTAATATTAATAAGACTACCATAAAAAAAATGAATATGCACAAAAACACATGGCTCAAAATCAAAGACCCTCACAAAAGGTGAGGTCAATAAAACTGCGTTCATTAGAAAAGAAACCAGTCGCAAGACGCGCCATCTGCCGGGAGGCGGCGTCTTCCGCTGCATTGTGCGCGCACCGGGCGGCGCACGCGCCGACGCGGCTGCGGGGTCATCTGCCTAAGGAAGGTCGGGGGGTTAGGGAACTGAAGTGGATGTTAAAACTAAGAATAAAAAGTTCAGAATACGAAATTAAACCTTATTAATAGCTGTCAATAGATTGCGCACGAGTGTGTGTTCACCCAAAAATGATATACACTTGAGTGCAAAAAATTGACCTACACCTAATTTTCACACAGAAATGGTCCAACATGATAATATTGACTCAGAAAACATAAACAAACTATACAGATAAGGTCTGAATTGACTTTTATGTGAATGCATGACCAAAATGCGGTTGTTTTAGTTAAGATTTTTAATGATGATGTGAAAATGTTTTAGGTAAAAGGCTGAATTTTTATGAGCGAGTGGATCGATTTTTTGCATACATGTGTATATATTTTTGTGATACTGCAAATTTTCAATAGAAAAATGCTTATCAAAAATACAAGTGACAAATTAAAAAAAAATATAGCTAAAATTGGACCGGCTTGCACGCGATTAGATACGAGCTTGTCTTATTTGAATTTTAAATCATTGCATGCAGTCATCTTTTAATTGCAGTTAGCAGCCAGCCAGGCTAACCTATGAAACAGATGATCGCGATCTTCACAAAGAAAAAAAGAAGTTTGTTTAGTTGATGTGTAATCTTATTTAATTGAAATAATTCAATATACAAATTTTAGAACTCCTTTTAAAATTATTTATTTATTCATTAGATTAAATAATTTTGGTTTTTTTTTACATTTTGGCAGACAAACGAGCAGACGGCTCACCTGATGATATGAGTATACCCTAAACTACCTAACCATTCAATAAAAAAATTCAGTTTACAAACAATATAAAATGACAAACGATTCCACAACAAACCGCCATTACCCATTCCTGCTAATAAAATTAACCCTCAAACGCACACACGGTGTCACTGTGCCCCTGTTTGCACGGAAGCTAAGCTCCGTTAACGGTGTTTGCTCGACCAATTTATGTGTTTCCTACTGGCAAATCTACTTATCTACCAGTACCACGCCTTAATATCAGCTTAGCTGGCGGACATCTGTGAGCTAACGTTGGACTGTCAATCGGCAAACTAATAAAGGAATATTTTATTGTTGCGATTTTGTACGGTGCTATTTTCCCCATATTCGAAACTATTCCCGCTTATTCTTTTCTAGCATTCGTCGGATATTAAACAATAAATATTTCACAACATCATATACGTTGATCTGACTCAGAGATAGGTAGCTCAAGTACCTGTGTTACGGATATCGGAATCAACAGTGGAATTATTTTGTAAATACATACGTCTAATACATAGAAAACCCCCAGACCAATACAAACAGACATATTTATGCACACAAATGTTTGTACTGTGCAGGGATAGAACCCGCTACCCTTGCATGAGAGGCAGCGTTCACTACCACTGTTGTAAAAGGGGCATCATTGAATCAGGAACTAATCAAATTGTAAAGAAAAATATCACAAGAATAAACCTTAATTCTATCACTTTACCATCGATCTAATAGTACATTTGAAAATCTGCAAATTGCCAATCTGTAACTCAAGTTTTATAGGTATCTCTTGAACTTTTGTGAATTGACGGATTATAATTAATATATTTTCGGTACATATTTGCAAAATTGCAGATTGGCTAGTTTACCACATTGTCAGAACCGCCCTCAACCGTACAACTCGGCGCAGTCTCAAAACTAGCGCCTTATTTATGAGCGTCTAGAACTAGAAAGCGACGCTTGATTAACAACCACCATAACACTTGTGGTGTATTACACAACACATACACACACAGACATCAATAGATGAGTGTATTATCGTATCGGAGGCACGGGCATTGTCCATTGTGTGGACGCCTTGGCCATTGTTCTAACTTATGTACAAAGCTCGGCCGCTTGCTTACATACACTGTTATGACTTCGAATATGTACTGATACAGTTCCGAAGGAAACCACGTGTATATAGTTCTAGAATTATTCCTATGAAGTTAATGTCGTTATACAAATATTACATAATATGTTTTCAATTCAACACAGGTATTGTATGTCCTTCAAGTTTAATAATGTTTCTGAATAAACACGCCTCAAGTGTCCGAAGGTCAAAATTCATTGAAATATGCAACTTCTAGAACAACGCTTGAATTTAACCGTCTTAACAACTTATTTTTTTACTATAATTAACCGTCTGAACAACAACAGATTATTTTTAATATGTAACTACCTTTCACATGCGTTATTTAAAACTTTTTATCAAACTTTCAAGCAAAAGCATTTTCATAATGTTCTTAATTGACTATTCAAATTTTCTTTTAAATTTGACATTGAAACCCTCTTTGTAAACTTAATCAGTTAACGAAAGACTTCTCCCTACGCAGTAAATTCACATTTTCTAAAGCGAGTCCCCAAATGAAACATTCACATATGAACTGCGAATGTCTTGTAATGCTTGTAATAACCGCACGCTGTCAGTTGAGAGCAAATCCGCTGTATCCACGGAATCCACCCGAGGTTATGAGGCCGCGCGGAAAGCGTCGCCAAATTACATGATTTATTGTCAGATCACGCGGTAATTTCGCTGTGCGCCCGCGCGCTTCGGTACACACGGGGTGCAAAACTTACATAGGATTTTTCTATAAGAACTTAATCTTTTATGAAGGTAGAACTGTAGACTTTAATTGAAAGTATGTATAGCACATACTTAAATTATAATATCGGATGACTGAGATAGATAGATAGATCTTTATTGCACAACATACAAAACTTAATAGCTAGGTATACAGAGATACAATGTACAATTTAGGCCTTATCGCTGGGAGCGATCTCTACCAGACAACCTTCATGTAAAGGACATTAGATAGAAGAGGGGAGGGTGAGACTGATATTCTAAAAGTTATAGGTACTTATATACTTAACTGCAAAATAGGACTTACTATATTAGAAAAAAATAGGTACCTAGGTGGACCGACGATCTGGTGAAGATCGCTAGAATCCATTGGATGCGGGCTGCACAGGACCGATCTGTGTGGAGCACATTGGGGGAGGCCTATGTCCAGCAGTGGACGTCTATTGGCTGAAATGATGATGATGATGAAGATACCTCAGGTATGCAAATAATTTCTAATGTTGTGTATGCCCAGAATTCGTCAGTGCTATTTCTGCTTTTTCTCTATAATAAAATTAATAGGTATATTTACTTGAAATCCTGAGAATAAGTCGTTTTATTACATTTAAGACATTTTTTTCATTTCATGATTATGTATCAAAAATGGAGGAAAAATATATATTTTTAATTCAAAATTAATTATTAAAATAAAATATTAAACTTTAAAAACACGGTAGTGTGTATGAATTAGGTAGCAGCAAAAATAGGGGCAATATCGAACGAAAATATTATAATAAACTATGAAGCTATATTGTGAATGTGACAGTCCGCGTGTCGAGCCCCGGCATTTAAGGGTTAAAGTTGGGGTCGTCGCAAACGGGGATTATTTAAACAATGACTTCCGACCGTTCATCACTTTTGTTCACGCCCTGCTTTAATAACCATTATAGAGTTAAGACAAAGTTTCCGCAGTTAACAGAATGTAAGGTAATTTTATTGGCAAGATGTTTCGCTTGTTAACATCATCATGTTTACATAGTTAAGAAAATATAGGCATCTTTAAGCTTAACTCTCTCTTTCTTTCACCTTTGGGTCATCAACAAATGATTTATGTATTTAGGCCTAATTTTCTTTATATTACCATTTTTAACAATATGAGTCCAGTTTCTGCCCGCCTTTACGATGTCGTCCTCTTTTTACGAGATGTAAAAAAAATATGTCATCGTATGTGTGTACAATTTTCCGACATTCTTCTTTTTCTTCCGGTGCCTCTTGAGTCTTGAAGGTTGGCCGCCAGTTTCTTTAACTTCTCTTTATCTTTTGCGAGATGGAAAAGTTCTTCCATGCTGGTAACCCCGCAGTTTCGCAACCACGATTTTTTCTTACGTCCAGGACGCCTGTTCCCAACAAGTTTCCCCATCAATATAAGTTGGAGTAGATTGTACCTATCGTATCTCAACACGTGGCCGAGGTATTCAATCTTTCTCTTTTTGACGGTCTACATCAATTTCCGGGTTTGTTTCACGCGCTGGAGGACAGTCTCGTCACGGATTCTATGTACCCAACTAATGTGGAGCATGTGACGGTAGCACCACATCTCAAAAGCTTCTAAGTGCTTTGTGGTCTTATCATTCAAAGTCCATGCTTCACATCCGTATAGGACTACTGGCCAGATATACAGAAGAGTGTTCTGACTCGGAGCTTTATATGTATTTGTTAGAAACACAATAGGTGCATTTATTACTGACCGACAATTACCGACATATCAGCCGTAAAACCGACAACCGCTGGAATAAGCAAGGCTTGGGTTTGAGACCGTGTCTCGGTCAACGTAATGTATAATCTCCTTAGCCCAGATGAAATGACGTTTGGCGTTAAAAGGCTGGCAGGAGCCGGATGCGAGTAGCAAACGTTGAGTGGCGAACATTTGGAAGAGGCATATGTTCAGCAGTGTACTGCATTAAGATGTTGATGAGACATTGCCTGTTAAAAATTGTTCTCGAAATTGTAAGCCACATATACCAACCCAGAGATTCGAATTTGAGTAAAGCACAAAGAAAGGATTGCTCACGTTGTTCGTTTTAATGTATCCTTGCGGATATTTCCTAATCTTTTAAAACGAAAATCCCCTAATAGAGATCATATTGTTTCTTTATAGTCTTAAAATACGAATAACCTTTTGATTTCGAGAATGTAAGACCTAGCGTCAGAATTTTCTCGTCAGAACACATTTCTTATCAATTTTAATTTAGTAAGTTCAAAGGGGACATTTTTAAATCAGTCTACAAACCGTAGCAAATCAAGACAAGAAAAACATGGAAAAGTAATATCACATTATCCAAGTGATCCATAAAGTTTATAAGAAAGTGCATTTCCTCGACAAGCAATAAAGCGGTGCAGTGACAACGAACACGAATTAACTTTCAGAGCCACCCTCACTGCACTATCAATCCTTATAGTCAAGGGGCCACGATCCAATTTTACTTTGGAATCTCGAACGTTGAAAAATTGTGTGGTTTGACGTTGTAAGGGATGATATGTATGCGAAAAAACTGACAATAGAAAAGCGGACCCCGGGCTCCGAAGCGACACAACCAAGACAAAACGTTAAGATATCAGTTTGCTTGTTTTATTTAAACAAGTTTCGTCGTTTTGATTCCCACACACTGTTTTTACACTATTTATTCAATAATTGTGCACTACTTTTTGATCTATTTTTGCACTCGAAATTTGGATTAACGCCATAAGTGGCCGTACTTGGCGGTAATTCAAATTTCGAGTATAAAAGCTGACCAAAAAGTTAAGTATAAGTATTAAATATTGGCAAGCTATGGATCTCTAAAGCAACCTAGTTAAATTAGTTATATGGGTTTTTTTCGGGAGACGGAGGTAAATGAGTAAGTGGGATCTCCTGCTTGATAAGAGTTCACCAACGTCTGCTACACCAAATAGAGTTCGTTGTTGGCCTATATAAAACCTTTCTTGTACCACCTTGTCTCGGAAAGCACGTTAAGCCTTGCGGCCAATCCGATCGTGTCACCCTTGTGTCCCATCGGAATATGAGGGTAGGGGAACAGAGAATGCACTTGTGTTTGCGCACACACCTGAGCACTATAATATATCCTGAGTACGTGGCTGATCGTTGAGATTGGCCGCCGTAGCCGTAATCGGTTGGAGGATATTATAGCAAACATAGTACTACTAGTTTGTTTACTGAGACGCAGTCTCCACTCCAAACCTCATTTAACCGAACTACATATTTTTTGCGGCTGACATTGCCGTGTGGTCCCGGCAGAGTAGAATAGGCCACCCTCACTCTTACCGAGGTGTCGTAAAAGGCGACTAAGGTAAAGCTGCTGGCATGATCATCAGCACCCAGAGAAGGAAAACTCTGCATTTATATCAAAACCCTCGCCAACCCGTCTGCCAAGCGTGGTGAGTATGGCAATTACCCCTCATGTGATTGAGGGAGGCCCGTGCCCCAGCAGTGGGAACTTCAATGGGCTGATGATGATGATGAATGATGATGATTGTCAGCCCATGGAAAAAAAATAGACCTTTGCCTGGGTGGGAAAATGTAGGCTGCAAATAAGAAGAATTGCCTAATCAAGTAGACACCCCCGCTCTCCGCCTACAAGACACCGACACGTTACGTTAAGTGGTGTATCGGACCCCGCGGCGATTTAATTCACTTCTCACGCGACGGAGGGTTAAGGGATTACGAGCACGCGCCTCAACAGATATTGTCGATTTGGGACAGATACGCCGGAGTAATGATGCCGACATAATTGAGAGAGGATTTGCGAAGTTTCTCATACATTTCGTTTGATTAATCTCTTAATGTTTCATAGATATACACACACACAGAAAACCGTGACCGTGGGAGAGCCACGCTTCGGCATGAATGGGCTGGCTTGACCGGAGTGATGACGCGGCCTCACAGAAAACCGGCGTGAAGCAGCACTGTTCTGGGTATCGCTGCGTGAGTGAGGATACCGGAGGCCCAATCTGTTGGAAATGGGGGTTTAAAGGTTGGCAGCGTACTTGCGACTCCACTGATGTCGCTGATGTCTATGGGCGGCGGAAATCACAATCGGCGATGATCCGTCTGCTCGCCTGCCACCTATCGCGTTAAAAACCGGCATTAAACTGCGTTTGTGCTATGTTTGACCGAGTAAGTGTTTGAGTGTGTGATGAGGGAAGTTTAAAGATTGGCAGCAAACTTGTTACTCCACTGGTGTTGCAGGTGTCCATTGTCGGCAATAAACGCTTACCGCCAGTGATCTGTCTGCTCGTCTGCCACCTATCACATAAAAATAGATAGAGATGCGTTAGTGCTGAGGAATGTATTAAGTGCACAACAGAGCGCAGTACGAACAGCCGTGTAGCTGTGTGTGTAACGTGTTTTAAAGCATCCTATCCAATGTAAAATTTCTTCAAACCTTCACATAGATATTTTAGGCATTCCTACAGTATGGATGTAACTACCAAGCCTCACGACGAAGCAAGCACTTACCAGAAAGTCGTTAAGGTGACGGGTAGCGACGCGATTCGATTTAAATTTTTAGGTCGGATCTATTTTAAACAATCTCTCGGCAAACACTTATACTATTTATTAAATAACCATGCACAAATGTTGGGTGAACGAGTGCGAGTATAGAAGCAAATAGTGTGCGAGCGAGAAGTGAATAGATGCGCCGCCATTTCTGATCCCATTCTTTATCCGCACAGGTTGTATCAAATAATAGTATAGGTGTTTGCCAAGAGATTGTAATCCCAAAATTGTTAAAAATAGATCTGGTTTAGTAGCCAAAAATTAAAATCAATTGGCGTCGCTAGTGTGCCCTACCCATCACCTTAGGTTACTAATGCTTTCGGGTTTGATTCCCAATCGAAGTCGAAGAATATTTTATTTACGTATGAAAAAATGCTTAAAATGTAACTTGAATATAACGTCAAATTTTCAAACGCATTCATGTTTGGTCCCTAAGGTCTCAAAGAAAGAGTCGCAAATCCAGTAGGTACCTCTAAGTAAGCAAATAGTTCTGATATAATTTGGCGGGAAATTTACAAAACAACATATTTTATTACACATTTATTACAATTGTTCTCTTGATCATTTTAGTATAACAACATTAAATTTAACATCACAAATCATTAGCGTGCATTTATCTGCAAGCTCCGGCCCATTACAGAGATGTCATATTTTTTCATGCCTCCGCCACGCGGCTTAAAAGCCCCCCTCATCGGCATCACGGCACGCATATTGCCGGAACATTTACTAATTTTAAGGGAAGCAAGTATATTTTAAAAATATCAATCTATTAGGAGCAATGGTAGCTCAGTGGATTAGAATGTACGCCATTTTAAAGGAGGTCGTAGGTTCAATACCGATGCTCCTGTCGATTCTATAAAATGTGTATATTACAACCATCAGCTCGGCTGTGAGAGGAATTGTTGTGAGGAAATCTACACATTTGGATAGTTTTTCAATCGTATATCAGTTGGTCAAACTTTCTAAGGGCTCCAACGGTCAGATAGCAGTCACTATACTTAATTACCAGACTCCACAAATCCTGGATCATAGTCCAAGAGCGCACCTACGCGCGCACGTCAAAAATCGTCGCTTTGGAGCTTGTCCAAAGCGAAGATTTTAAACGCAATCAGGAATACCACACTGAGATAATGATGAATCCGGGACCTCTTGCGCAGCCGTTGCTCCCACTAACTTGAGTATTATCATCATCATCATCATTAGCCTGTATTTTGATCCCACTGCAGGGTATAGGCCTCATCCAGGTCTTACCCACCGCTCTGTCTATGTCGTCAACCCATCTATTATATTATACTCCCTTGCCTTGTCCACCAGTGTGTTATGGATTGGCTCCATCTACCGTCACCTCGACGAGTCAGGTGCCCTGCCCATTGCCGTTTGAGTGACATCACGCGTTTCCTAATATCTACCACCTTGATTCGTAGTCTTATCTCTGTATGTATTGGGAATGAGGTCTTGGAGCTTGATACCTAACATGGACCGTTCCATAGCTCTCTGTGCTACGCGGATTTTATACAAAGAGCTTTTGGTTTGTGCCTATGTTTAAGCTCCATAGGTCATGGTTGGCAGGACACACTGGTTGAATAGTTTAGTCTTCAGGCATTAAGGGAACTTGCTATTTATGAGCACGTCATCTATCTTGCTGAACGCAGCCCAAACCAGCTGGATTATCCTGTCAGTATCTTTTTCGAGGCAGTAATTTCCAAAGGATAAACGATGATCAAGATATACGTAGGAGTCTACCCGCTTTAGCTGTATACCATCGACGTCCAGGGCTTTGTAGGAGCTGGAACTTGAGTATAGGTAATAGATAAACAGAGTTGGGCCTCAGTTGTAGAAATGTACAAGTATAAACCCATATCTAATAATCGAAGTAAGCTCAATCTAATAAACCATTCTTAACCCCCGACAGCCGCGATTCCGAACTGCGTAACGAAACAATCCACACGGTTCCGGGACATATGTCCCCCTGGCAATATTCCACGCAATGCGTCGACGCAGGGCCGTCTTTACCTATAGTGCAGGGGGTGCGGTACACCCGGCCGCCGGAAGTTAGAGGGCGCCAAGAGCCCCTCGCTACACATAGAGCCTCCACTGTAACGCTCCGCAAGGAGCGGGCGCGAATACTGATCGTTCTCCTCATCTTAGCGTGAGATTCCCAGCTGCGTCCAATGCTGTCGCTTCGAAGCCTGGGGTACGCTTGGACCATGATATCGTATTCGATAACCACAATGAAGCGACTATAGTTGAACATGTTGTAAGTATTCCATTTTGTTCGCGCATTTTGAAACAAGAGGGCGCCAGGGTGTTGATTGCGCCCGGGCGCTTTTGCTGGAGCCGCCCCTGCGTTGACGTTCTGTTATTGGGCTACACATGTCCTGCGCAAACACTGATAGGGACATACATGGGATCAACTCAGATCGGGCCATAAATGACCCCAATGGCATAATAGTGTCATTACACGAAGTGTTAATAGTTTTTCGCTGCAATTTGTCTTTTGTGGATAAATATAATGTGGCTATTATTAACAATGTTTTTGTGAAAGAAAATAAAAAATAATATAATTGTGTTAAATGGTCATAATGGGAGACGGTTCCCAGTCATATTTTAGTAGTCATATATTTTTATATTTTAAGTGGCAGAACGGATCACCTGGTGGTTAGTGATTGCCTCCGCAAATACACACCTGCAAAAGCAGTAGAGTTTATTTATTTATTTATATAATTAAACGGGAAGAACCCAATATTACATACTTATGCAATACAAAATTTTAACAGCTATTATATTTTACAAACAAATATCAATTTTATTTAACAAAGACTTAATGTTATCTGTAAAAATATCAAATTCTGGATGTAGTGAGTAGTTGCAAGTGCTTTGGCAACTTTTAAACCCCCTTTCATTCATGTCATTTATATCACCGTGGGAGAGCCACGGTTCGGCATGAATGGACCAATTCGACCGGAGTGATACCACGGCCTCACAGAAAACAAGCGTGAAACAGCGTCACTGCTGTGTTTCGCTGCATGAGCGAGGGTACCGTAGGCCCAATCCGGGGGAAAAGTGGATTAAAAGGTTGGCAGCGTACTTGTGACTCCACTATTTTTACATATCCATGGGCGGCAGAAATCGCTTACTATGAGCACAACATGACGGATCACCTGATAGTAAGCGGTTGTCCCGCCCATGGACACCCCCGACACGAGTGGAGTCACAAGTGCGCTGCTAACCTTTGAACCACCCTTTCCCCCGTATTGGGCTTCCGTTACCCTCACTATTTAATTCTGTTTCGTTGAGAGTCAACGAAACACAGCACAGTGCTGCTTCACGCCGGTTTCTGCCGAAGCGTGGCTCTCCCAAGGTTAATACAGACATGTCAGGGGACAGACATGACAATGACATATTTATGAAAAGGTTGTATAAAGAGGCATCGGTAAAATAGTTTCGTACATTCCTTGGACCACCTCTTCTACTAATTATTATATTAAAATTACACTTTTCAAACATAGTATCACACATAGGTTCTTCAAACATACTTGGTAATTTTGTATAGGGGGTTCTGGGTTAAAAAAAAAGATTTTCTATGACCTAAGTTGAAGGATTAGTAGATGTGGAAATTGAACTGTTTACCGATAATACTTATATGTTGTTTTGGGTCCGCCCAAACTGCAACATTGTCTAACAAAGTTGCAGTTCAAAAATTCAAAATTCAAAAGTACTTTATTTGCATAGGCTTTTATATACAGCTCTTACAAATCGTCATACATGAAAAAAATATAAATTATAGCTATGTATATTATACATGTAATGAAACATATATGTCGATACAAAAAATATACTAAGAAATTAATAAATATAATGTGATTCTACCACCGGAATCGGAAAGTTGATTCTGACGAGAAGATCCGGTAAGAAATTTGGCAGTTACTCTTTTTAAATAAAATATAATATAAGCAAATAAAATATAAGCCTAGGTCACCTGGACAGTAATAAAGAATCGATTGATACCTCATTCCTCAAAATCGGTTGGGTAGTTTAGGCAGAATCTTGGAACATATTAACATATTTACATACATACATAGACTTCTAAAATTATAACCCTTTTTGGCTTTGCCGTAATCGGGTAAAAACACTGACGGAGTAATGTATGATCTTTAAATCGACGTGGCAGACTCATGCACGTAATAGGTCCATGAAATTAAAATTAATTAAAATGAATAAAAATGAAGTAATGAAAAAAAAAGAAGTAATGTATTTGTTTGTCTGCAGTTGAGCCAAAATAATAGCCACGTTTTACGTTTATCTCATAGAGAGGTGACCTACACCACTTCGATTAAAGTGAAAAATCGATGTGTACTTCAAACAAACGTGAAATAATAATGGAAAAGTAGTTATTAGTACTTTTGTTTAGAAAGAAATGTTAATTGAAATTATTAAAAAGAAAGAAGATAATACTGATCCTAGATATTGATCCACGGCCAGTTTATTTTTTCTTCTTCGAAAATAAAGCGCCTATACATATATGTTTGCCATATATAATTTTTATGTTTACCAAGTTTTAACTGTATTTATATTTTTGAAAGACAGAATAATACGTTTTCATCATCATCATCAGCCCATTTAAGTCCCCACTGCTGGGGTACGGGCCTCCCTCAATCACATGAGGGGTAATTGCCATACTCACCACGCTTGGCAGACGGGTTGGCGAGGGTTTTGATTAAATGCAGAGTTTTCCTTCTCTGGGTGCTAATGATCATGCCAGCAGCTTTACCTTAGTCGCCTTTTACGACACCTCGGTAAGAGTGAGGGTGGCCTATTCTACTCTGCCGGGGATCACACGTGCTGATAATACGTTTTAATTAATCCGAAAGTGGCTTGACATTTATGGTTGAAAAATCCTACACGAGTAAACATTGTATTCGTTCGATTATTTTGGGAACACCCCTAGAACTTAAAAAGAAAATGGATTGACAGATACAACATGGTACCAACGTTCAATTGTCCAAAAAAAGAAAATGTTTAATAAGTTTATAAATATAATTTTAAAAAGTTAAGAAATTGTGCTATTTTATCATTGAAAGAGTGATAAATTCAATGCCTGCTGTGCATCAAAATTCGACAACGTAACCTTGTAGGTTACGTTGTCGAATTTTGATGAAATGTCAAATAAGGCCTTTTATTATGGCCCTACTTTATCTATTGATTCATTCTGATTGTGTGTGATATACCTAACATGAGAGGGAACAGCAAAACAGCTCTTGTGAGGGCCTAAAGAGTCTAATTTACGATCTTCATGACGTAAGGAGATAAGTGTGACACAAGTGTTTTAGATAAAATATGACACTTTTTTGGTTGGTGGCCTCTAGTTAGAGATGATAAGATAAGATCAAAGTGTTTAATTCTAACTAATATGATTGTGTCATATGATTGACGTTTTGATTCCCTGAGGATTCACATCCGTGAACGTCCCATTGAGCATGTGGCATAATATTGACTTTTTTGTCCTTTTTGTTGATGTTATTTTTTATGTGATAGGTGGCAGACGAGCAGACGGAGCACATATCACATAAAAAGAATATAATATTTACCTATTTTCGATACAAACTGTTATACACGTGTAAGCATTGTATTCTTGGAAGTAACCTACAAAATTATGTCACCTCCACCTTACCGAGTGACAAAAGAAAGCGGAGAAACCTACGTAGTGTCGAACTAATAACACCACATTGTGCAGTTTCATTCGGACATATTAGGAATTCTCAAGAGCCTTTTTACGGTTCAGTAATAGTGTAATTGAGACAATATATGAAAAATTGATCAAGACATTAAAAATATAAAAGCTTTTGTGATTTTTCAAGCTTATTTCGCACACGCCATTCCTGTCACAATCATATCTAGCAAGATGAAAAAGTAGCCACTAAAAATTTAGATAGATAGATATTCTTTCCACCCACGTCTGTCCGTATTGGCGATTGGGATAAGATCGAGCGCACGGATCAGTTTGAGTACCTGGGAGCAGTACTCCATTCGTCCGGCGATTATTCGACGGATTATTATGACGTCAAGGCGCGCATTGCTGCCGCGTGTGCCAAATAGCATTAGGCGGCAGGCGTCATCTGTGATCCCAAAATGCCGGTTAAGTTGAAGAGACAGGTCCATCATTACCGGTTACTTTGTATGGCAGTGAGATTTGGCCTGTAATTGAGCGATACAAGCAGGAGTTGCATGTCACGGACATGAAGATGCAGCGGTGGATGTGCGGAGTTACGCGGAAAGACCACTTTAGAAACTCACGCAAGCGTGGAAGCTTTCATGTCCGAGACATAGCAGAGAAACTACTGGAGAGTCGCCTACGTTGGTACGGCCATGTCCTGCGAAAACCTGATAGCTACGTGGGAAACAAATATCTGGCCAAGCAACCACCACAGCGCCCCGGCAGAATGGGTAGATCTAAAAAGGTGTGGCTTGATGACGTAAGGACATAAATTGACTACATTGGATGCACAAGATCGTGCGAAGTGGAGACTTAGAACTTATACGAACTTAGACGTCGAGTAGAAGCAGAAAAGCGGATTCCGGAGCGACAACTTGGCACGCAACCGGGACAAAACGCTAAGATGATGATGAGATAGATATTCTTTATTGCAAAAAAAAAACAAAATACAAGGGTGATACAACAAGACCAGGCAGTTTAATAAGGTAATCTTATCGCTTGTAGCGATTTCTTCCAGACAACCATTAGTTAGAGGAAAGAAATAACGTATTCGTAATTTACCTTACCTACCTGTCGTCCTGTATATAAAACATCTTTTTAGGGTTCCGTCGCCACATGGCAAAAAACTGAACCCTTATATTCCGGCATGTCTATCTGTCTGTCCGTGTTTAAAAAAAATTTGGGGTGGTCCCCATTTAGAACTGAAACTCTATTTTTTTTTCATCAAACCCATACGTGTGGAGTTTCTATGGATAGGTCTTTAAAATGATTTTGAGGTTTCTAATATACTTTGCGCAAGAGACGCTCCCAAAATGGTAATAAAATGTGTCCCCCCCTCTAACTTCTATAATAAAAAAATTATAAAACTATATAAAATATATGATATACATTACCATAAAAATAAAAACTAACAACGAAAATTGGTTTGAACTGGATCTAGTAAGTAATTTTTTTTTAACTTTATAAACCTTAAACCGCAATTAACCTTTCATATATCTCACTTGCTGACCCTTCACGGGTGAGTCCGACTCACAATTGGCCGGTTTTTTTTTACGTTTCTCCTTTCCTCGTAAGCAATTATTCAGACAGTCTTCACGAGTCACGCAACATGGCCGCCCTGTCACCGTCGCTCACGCAGATAAAACAATAGCTGTTTGATCTGTCGCCCCCAGCACTTGTGTGGCATCCTCAGTTTAAGACAGGCCGCCGCCTTTGTATTTTCTTACGTCACAACCACTTCTTTAACCCACTCGTTTTTTTGGCGTAAATAAGAAGAAAGAGTAGGTCTTCGAGAATTTAATGTCGGTCATTCCTTACAACACTAAAAAGGATATTCAGAAAATTTCAGCTAAATTTGGCAGCGAGAAGAGGTACCAAACTGGGCTAAAAATAATTCATCATCATCATCATTTCAGCCAATAGACGTCCACTGATGGACAAAGGCCTCCCCCAATGTTCTCCACATAGATCGGTCCTGTGCCGCCCGCATCCAATGGATCCTCGGTCCACCTTGTGGGGGACCTCAGTAGAGTCTCCCAACAAGGTTCTGAAAATAAACATGGAAAAGACGAAAATCATGTCGACTTCCCATGTCGTACCCACTCTTGTAAAGGTTGGAAGCTCTACACTGGAAGTTATAGACGAGTACATCTACCTCGGACAAAAAGTCCAGCTTGGTAAGTCCAACTTCCAGAAAGAGGTCGATCGACGAATCCAACTCGGCTGGGCAGCGTTCGGGAAGCTACGCAGCATATTTTCGGCCCACCTACCGCAGTGTCTCAAGACGAAAGTCTTCAATGCGTGTGTGTTGCCAGTGATGACATACGGAACCGAAACGTGGCCGCTTACAATGTGCCAATTAAGGAGGCTCAAAGTCACCCAGAGAGCAATGGAGAGGGCTATGCTCGGAGTCTCCCTGCGTGATCGTATCAGAAAAATAATTATTGGTTTTAAATTTCAAATTGATCAGCAGATCTAGCACTTTTGTATTATGAATATAGCTTTTGTCATACAAAAGTTATTACGAAAAGTAACATCGGCAATAATGCTCACTAGCAAGAAATATTAAACTCGAGAGAATAGATAAATAATCATTATTGCAGAGAAGGATACAGATTCTAATAGTATTTCTTTATACGATAATTAAATGGGGAGAACCCTATTACATAATTATGCAATACAAAAACAATTATAATCATATGCTAATACAATTTAGGCGATCTTATCGCTAATAGGGATCTTGTCAATTTAAATGTCTTTATTGCGTGCTACATTGGGTACAAAGTATCTTAAATAATAAATGTACGTACATACAGGGTGTACCTGTGAACATTTACATCCCTTTATCCACGAGTTCTACCAACCATCCTGAATAACATTTGTTCAACTTTTCGAAATTCATCAAAAAAAATTTAACTCCCCATACAAAATGACCAAGTCACGTGACCGACTTTGTATGAAAAGTGGAAATTTTTTCATGCGAATTTCAAAAAGTGATCGAACAAATTTTTTTCATATTGGTTAGTAGCACACGTGGTTAAAGGGATGTAAATGTTCACAGATACACCCTGTATGATATTAATATTACAACGAAGCGCCCTGTAAGGGCATAGCAATATATCAATCACACGTTACATTATAATCCTACCTTAGACAAAATTGTCTAAGAATCCTACATATTATTTTGAATGCCATGTTTTGCTCATTCCTAGAATTTAATTATATGAATATTATTACACCTTTGTTCCTTATCTGTAGAAATTGAACATTAAATTTTCCATAAATTATTAGTAGCCTAGTAAGCATTCTCGTAGATAAAAGAATAGCTGTTTGATCTGTCGCCTACGCACTTATAAGGCGTTGAGTCTCAACGCTCCACCTTTATGCCTTCTTACGTCACACGCGGGCTTCCGTCTAACTCTGACCCGCTCCATAGTTACGTCACTCCTGTAGTACAAGAGATGGTAATACATTTTAACGCGTATGTTAATTTCGTAGATAAAACAATTGCCGTTTGATCTATCGCCCCCGCACTTATACGGCGTCCGCGCAGCGTTGAGACTGTGCTCCACCTTTATGCCATCTTACAATGCTTGATCTATCGCCCCCGCACTTATACGGCGTCCGCGCAGCGTTGAGACTGAGCTCCACCTTTATGCCATCTTACGTCACACGCGGGCTTCCGTCTAACTCTGACCCGCACCATGGTTACGTCACTCTTGTAGTACAAGAGATGGTAATACATTTTAATGCATATGTTAATTTCGTAGATAAAACAATGGCCGTTTGATCTATCGCTCCTGCACTTATACGGCGTCCGCGCAGCGTTGAGACAGGGTTCCGCCCTTATGCCTTCTTACGTCACACACGGGCTTCCGTCTAACTGTAACCATGGACTTGGTGCATTCTGTAACTAACTAAACGCTAAGACACACGCTCTTGTGACTTCTTACGTCACACGCGGACTTCTTTCTGACTCTGACCCGCTCCTTGGTTACGTCATTCTTGTAGTACAAGAGATGATAATAAATTTAAATGTAATGTTAATTTTGTAGATAAAACAATGGCCGTTTGATCTGTCGCCCCCGGACTTGTGCGGCGTCTGCGCCAGTGAGACAGAGCGACGCCTTTATGCCTTCTTACGTCAACAACTGGGAGTCCATCTATCTCTGACCCGCTCCTTGGTTACGACACTCTTGTAGTGCAAGAGATGGTAATAAATTTAAACGCGTCTGTTAATTTCGTAGATAAACAATGATCATTGCACAAATATCTATTTCATCAAGAAACATTTGTAATTTGACGACTACCTCCCGTGCTATCTTCTTACCCACCTACAATGATTACAGAGACACGTAACTACGACTTCAATTGAACAATACTATATTTGTTCTGGGGTGAAGACCTTTAGAGACACTTGTTAGAGAAACAACAAAGTTAAATAAAAGATTCATATTAGATCCCCTTTTACGTATTGTTTTTTCTTTTTTATTTGACTTTCTATTTTTGAATGCAATGTGAATATTTTCATTGTCATTTTGACTTATTTGGAATAAGGTATTATTTAAATAAAAATAAACAAAACATGACTAAGTCAATTTGGGTAACTTTTAATTACCTTGTAACTTTGAATAAAACTGGTTTAAAGATTTTTTATTTTATTCCTTGGAATTCCTATACAATTTAAAACGGTATCTAAAGGTCGATCCATTTAACGCTAGAAAAGCTAATACGTAAGCTTTCTCTCTCTTTTCGTTTATCTAAGAACTTTTTCAAAATATTCAAACGACTAAACATAAAGCCTTCCATCAAACTACTCTATTGTTTACTTCCTACCTGCATTTGATACATAATGTTTTCTACGTACATTATTGAAATAAATGTCTTTTAATGTGTTTATAACATGAAACCCTTATTGTGTCTAAAGGTCACGGCATTTTTTTTATCCTCTACATAAAGAGATAATTACTACCTACTAGGCTTTGAACACAATCTTGATCTTGAGTTGTAGATTAGGTGCTGCCAATATAATTATTATACTTTCTTTTCAATTAAGTAATAGTTTATTTTTATTAAGAGCTCAGTGGGTAAGAATGCACTCTACCTAAACGAGAGGCCGGAGGTTTATACAAAGATAAGTTGATTTCACCCGAACCCAGGAGGATTTGTTTCGGCGGAACGTGTTTTTCATGGGCATAAAGGTAATAATTACTTGCCCTATGCCCTAAGAACCTTACCACTAATTAGATTTAAGGTAGAATTAAGAAAGTGGCTGGTTGGTTGGTTTTTATGACCTAAAAGAATACTTTGATAGCAAATACAGATGAATAGTTTATTTTATATCACTGAAATATGTACATCACATATAGGTTTGTATGTGAAATATGTAATTGCAATGCTTCATTTTGACATCTCAATCAAATTATTTCCTAATAAGACTATTGTATGCCTAAAAAGGTAATTATTAAAACTATTATTGAATTTAACACCTGCATATTTTGTAAACCACAATTTCTACAATCAATCAATCAATCAGCCTATCGCCGTCCACTGCTGAACGTAGGCCTCCCCCAAAGAGCGCCAACCAACCCGGTCCTGAGCGGTCCGCATCCAGCTCATACCAGCCATCCTTCTCAAATCGTCTGTCCATCGCACCGCAGTTCTACAATAAAGATTTTCACAATAAATAAGTATTTATACAATGAAGATTTTTTTATTAATTTTATTTATTCAAATCTGAAAAATGAAGATTTTTTATTAATTTTATATATTCAAATCTGACTATATCTGGACTTATCTAATCAAATATGGTTTTTCAAAGGTAAGAGATAATAGGTATACTTCGTGGGATTTTTATGGATCTTTCTTTGCAAGATATCGATGAATATCTAGAAAAGTATTCTAGACGATGATATATATATTTAATTTTTAAATTGTAAAAAACTGTTTATTAATACATCTGAACAAAAACCTGAAATAACACATCTCAGAAGACTGCAGCCCAATTGTCGGGACGTGATATAGATATTGAATTAGACAATTATTTGGACGAATGTATAGAAATCTCTCATTCGACTTCTATGTCGGGTGCACGAAAATCAATCTTTGTGATGCACAAATAATTAATTATAATATTTTAAAATTAAAAATATAAATTTCAGCGCACTTATAATTTCATCATTGAAATCAAAATTCATTACTCATTGTTTCAATATTATCGCGTTAAGCTGTGAACACTTGCACAAATTAAGTATACAAATTAAGACAACGAGTAACTCTGTCCCAGTTCAGCGCAACTTGTTTCCATTCGGCTACAATGAAAATTTATTTGCGCGAATTGAAGAGCGGGTGGCTGACGTCATCTGGCGGATCCCGAATTATTGTTATTAATTAGAGGCCCCGTTTTAATTAAGTAGGGCGCCAATCACGCCGTCATCACAGTAACGCCGTCTTACGGACGTCTTTGTTAACATCGCGCCCATAGACCTAAGGTTCAATGGACTTGGCGTTTTTAAAGCAGTCTTCATCACAGTTTACGTGATGCCCCATTAGTGCGTTATGCTGCGTCGCGTCGTCTCGTGTTAACACGACGCAGTGTCGACGCCGACGACGTGACACAACGCAAAGCAATCACAATGTTGCATCAATGGTGCATCACGCTCACCGTCCGTCTTCTTTAACATCGCCTCATAGACCTAAGATTCTATGAACTTGGCGTTTATAACGCCGTCATCAACACAGTAATCTCTTACGGACGTCTTTGTTAACATCGCGCCATAGACCTAAGGTTCAATGGACTTGGCGTTTTTAAAGCAGTCTTCATCACAGTTACGTGATGCCCCATTAGTGCGTTATGCTGCGTCGCGTCGTCTCGTGTTAAACACGACGCAGTGTCGACGCCGACGACGTGACACAACGCAGGGCAACCACAATGTGGCTCAATGGTGCATCACGCTCACGAACGTCTTCTTTAACATCGCCTCATAGACCTAAGATTCTATGAACTTGGCGTTTATAACGCCGTCATCAACACAGTAATCTCTTACGGACGTCTTTGTTAACATCGCGCCATAGACCTAAGGTTCAATGGACTTGGCGTTTTTAAAGCAGTCTTCATCACAGTTACGTGATGCCCCATTAGTGCGTTATGCTGCGTCGCGTCGTCTCGTGTTAAACACGACGCAGTGTCGACGCCGACGACGTGACACAACGCAAAGCAATCACAATGTTGCATCAATGGTGCATCACGCTCACCGTCCGTCTTCTTTAACATCGCCTCATAGACCTAAGATTCTATGAACTTGGCGTTTATAACGCCGTCATCAACACAGTAATCTCTTACGGACGTCTTTGTTAACATCGCGCCATAGACCTAAGGTTCAATGGACTTGGCGTTTTTAAAGCAGTCTTCATCACAGTTACGTGATGCCCCATTAGTGCGTTATGCTGCGTCGCGTCGTCTCGTGTTAAACACGACGCAGTGTCGACGCCGACGACGTGACAAAACGCAGGGCAACCACAATGTGGCTCAATGGTGCATCACGCTCACGAACGTCTTCTTTAACATCGCCTCATAGACCTAAGATTCTATGTTATCAACACAGTAATCTCTTACGGACGTCTTTGTTAACATCGCAGCCATAGACCTAAGATTTAATTGACTTAGCGTTTTTAACTCCGTAATCATAACAGTAACGCCGCCGTCTCACGAACGTTTTTGTTAACACGCACCCAAAGATCTAAGAGAGAGTACCTACAAAACAATAATAAAGAAGCAGGTGCACGTAGATAACGAGTAATTCAATATCAAATGAGGAAGAGTGGCCACCCACTGACATCTTCTGGCAGTTCCCGAATTACTTGTAGCATTTTTTCGTCATCATGATCACTTGTATGGTTTCGATAGCCGTCTGCAGTGCAGACTATCGTTGTGTTCTACCATAAAAGGTTTATGTACGCACGTATTCAATTATCTTTATGACCTTATTATATTTATCCTTACTTTATTTCCTCTTGACCTCATGATGACCTATTAGGACCTTATCTAAACATAACAAATATTCAGTTCTTAAGTAAATAACACACTTAAAAATTTCATCTCGTGTTCAGGCATAAGATTGCTATAAAATATCAACTATTGATTAAGCAGTCTCATCTTAACTGGTGGTCAAATATTTGTAATAATATTTCCACTGGATATTGTAAATATACCTACAATATTGATGAGACTATCGACAGCTCATGTCGAATCAAGCACTTACAAATTTCGTCGACTTGGTAACGCGTTCAGTGGTATAATTGGTAGTACATTCACCCGGATTGTGGAAGGTGTGGGTTCGAGTCCCGCCTGAACACGAGATGAAATTTTTAAGTGTGTTATTTACTTAAGAATAAATCGCATAAGATTGCTATAAAATATCAACTATTGATTAAGCAGTCTCATCTTAACTGGTGGTCAAATATTTGTAATAATATTTCCACTGGATATTGTAAATATACCTACAATATTGATGAGACTATCGACAGCTCATGTCGAATCAAGCACTTACAAATTTCGTCGACTTGGTAACGCGTTCAGTGGTATAATTGGTAGTACATTCACCCGGATTGTGGAAGGTGTGGGTTCGAGTCCCGCCTGAACACGAGATGAAATTTTTAAGTGTGTTATATACTTAAGAATAAATCGCATAAGATTGCTATAAAATATCAACTATTAAATATTCAGTTATTACAACAGTTATCCAATACCTAGTCTATTACTTAAGTATGGGTTTCCCTTAACTAAAAACAGATTTTACCAAAGTAATAAAGAAATTTTGTATTTTGTATTTTTAATGTAATTCTCTAAATACCTGTTCTATGGAATTAAGTAACAAAACGCCCGACATCATACTCCTACTTATTGTATCGCGTTAAGCGTTCTATTTACGGAATAAGAAAATAACTATTTAGATTAACTCTGCTATGTCTAATGTGATGCCCCATTAGTGCGTTATGCTGCGTCGCGTCGTCTCGTGTTAAACACGACGCAGTGTCGACGCCGACGACGTGACACAACGCAAAGCAATCACAATGTTGCATCAATGGTGCATCACGCTCACCGTCGTCTCTTTAACATCGCCTCATAGACCTAAGATTCTATGAACTTGGCGTTTATAACGCCGTCATCAACACAGTAATCTCTTACGGACGTCTTTGTTAACATCGCGCCATAGACCTAAGGTTCAATGGACTTGGCGTTTTTAAAGCAGTCTTCATCACAGTTACGTGATGCCCCATTAGTGCGTTATGCTGCGTCGCGTCGTCTCGTGTTAAACACGACGCAGTGTCGACGCCGACGACGTGACACAACGCAAAGCAATCACAATGTTGCATCAATGGTGCATCACGCTCACCGTCCGTCTTCTTAACATCGCCTCATAGACCTAAGATTCTATGAACTTGGCGTTTATAACGCCGTCATCAACACAGTAGTGTCTCTATGGTCTATCCCGTCATTCCCTGAGCTATAACAGAGCGAGACAAAGTTAATCGTACACGCGTAATGTGCCCTCTATGCCTTATCTTCCAAGATCATCAGCTAACTGTTTCAAAAGTCTTTTTTTATGTCATAGTTGGCAGACGAGCAGACGGATCACCTGAAGGTAGGTGATTGCGGCCGGCCATGGACACCCGCGACACCAGCTGAGTCAAAATTGCGCTGTCGACCTCTAAATCCCCCTTTCCACGAATTGGGCCCCTGGTACTCTCATTCAGGCAGCAAACAAGCACAGTGCTGCTTCACGCCGGTTTTCTGTGAGGCCGTGGTATCACTCCAGTCGAGCCGCCCCATTAATGCACACCGTGGCTCTGCCACGTTCAAAAGAAGTCGCGGATTATGATAACGCTAAAGATTATATTAACGCTGCCATTTCTAGCCAAGTCTACGGTCTATGCCCTGTCACTCCCTGAGCTATAACAGAGCGGGATAATGTTGATCGTACGCGCCGTAATGTGTTTGCCACGCGGCGCCGCTCGTCTTCCAAGTTCATCAGCTAATTGTTTGAAGGCTCGTAAAGACAACACCTACGCACACAAATCTTGGAGGCTGTTACTTTGTTGAAAATGATTAGGAGTTCAATGCAGAAGTCAAACGTTTATTAGATTATAGATACAGTGCGGTAAGTTCGTTTTGGCGGATGGCCGGGAAAAATCCGAAGTGATGCTTTTTAAAGAGCAAAAAAGCAGTAGATTTTTTTCCTCTACAAACGATTTATCCTCTTTCAACCAAATCACTCATCTTTCGAAAGAAGTAAGGGACTTAACCATAACTTATAAAGACCCATTTGGATTAGTGGTAGTGAACGCTGCCTCTGGTACAAGGGTTCCGGGTTCGATCCCTGCACAGTACAACCTGTGCGGATAAAGAATGCGATCAGAAATGGCGGCGCACCCCACGAGTACGAGTATAGACGCAAATAGTGTGCGAGCGAGAAGTGAATAGATGCGCCACCATTTCTGATCCCTTTCTTTATCCGCACAGGTAGTAATAACATTTGTGTGCATGAACATATCTTTTTGTATTTGTATGGGTGTTTTCTATTTTTGATAAGTATGGATTTACAAAAGAAAAATATTAAATGTATATTTGTAGTTCCGCTGTCGATTCTGATTCCGTAACACAGGTGCTTGAGCTACCTATCTCGGAGTCAGATCAATATATGTGATGTTGTGAAACATTTATTTATTTAACTAAAAAGTTTTGAACATGGAAAAAATTGGAAATGGTTTGATTGTGTTTTGCTTTGATTTTCAAATAAGAATCTTTTATTAGGTTCATAAACGATTTTGAGAGCCAACAATACATGATATTGAAGTAGGGATGAACTTTTTCAATAATTCTTTACAGACGGAAAGAGCCTTTTTTTTGTTCTCCCAGGGGAAATGCGTTACGCATACCCGTCCGCCTGGGGATGGACAGGTTATGTCGGACTCCCCCCGCATGACAGGGGGTTTACCGACTAAAACCCCTGGGCACCCTCTCATCATCCATAGTGGGGGGTCGTGGTGACGGGCACGAAGCCATGTGCACGACCCACACGGAAAGAGCCTCAGGTAATACGTGGAACATCCAACACAAACGGAATAGGCATTTGTGTTGGATGTTTTGTGTTTGATGTATTAATAGATATCATATCTGTTTATTTCACAACGAAAACTTATTTACAAGCATACAAAAAAAAATCTGTCGAGTTTTTGACTACGGAGCCAAATACGCACCTAGAGATTTGCTGTGTGTGCAAACACTAAGGCACTCTTTATTCCATAATGCACTCTTTCTTCCATAATATTCCAATGAAATACCAGGGTGATAGGACTGGAGAGGGACAGGGTGGAAGTTATATGAGAATAGGTACTGACGTAACATGGTCATCTTTATCATTAGTATCATACGAGTATCACTTACACTTACCATCAGCTGATCCGTCTGCTCGTCTGCCAACTATCACATATAAAATAAATCATACAACCATCCTCTTTTCTACCACATTTTTTTTATACTATTTCCGTGGAAAACAGGCGAGCGTCTCGCCTGATGGTAGGCGATTACTCCAACCTATGGACGTCTGCCACTCCAGAGAACCTGCATACGCGCTGCCGACCCCTTAAAAACCTTAACACTCCTTTTTTGAAGAAGCTCATGCTTTATTCCCCCGGAAAAACCTCTGATAGCAGCCAATTCCACAGCCATTCGCGGGTGGAAATTCCTCTGGAACCGTGCTGAAAGACATACATAGCATACCTTAAAGCTTCAGTTCCTCATACCAAATTCATATCACGGAAACTCCAACTCATATCATATCACGGAGCAAATCGCGAAGTAATAATCTAAACTAACGTCAGACTTGAACATGGAAACGAAAAGTTCCAACAAGGCATGCATGATGGAGCGGGGAGCGGAATTGCGAACTCGCTCATTATAGTACAGGACGGCGAATTACGAAAACAGTTAAGTCAAAGCGTAGTACAAAAAAAAGCCTTCAAAAACCACGAACGAAAAAGTGTAAAATAATATTTTTAACACTTTATACACTTCAATTAACAATTTATTATAGTACACTCGAGAAAAGGTGTTACCAAAGTCAGCACCCAATGCTATCTTATAATTTAGTACAACATTCAATTTATTCAACGGGGATTATACGCCGACTTCGCTAAAACCTTTTCTCGTTATGAAGTGTATAAAGTGTTCAAAATTATATTTTATACATTTTAGTTCGTGGTTTTTGTAGGCGGTTTTTTTTTTTGCAGAAAAGATTTTTTTTAACTTTTTAGGGTATCATTTTTTGGCAACCCCAAAAAGAAGTTCGTCGAAATTAAAACTAAAGGTAATTGTAATAAAAAATAAAGGTTGTCGGGTTTTATCCGTGGTAGGGCTATGCTTCGGCATGAATGGGCCAGGCTAGGCCAGGATCACAGAAAAGCAGTGAGAAGCAGCGTCTGCGTTAACTAAGGTGCCATATAATATTAGGTTATTATACTATAATATTAGGTTGGCAGAGCACTTGTGACTTCACTGGTGTTGCAGGTGAGCGGCATTCGCCATCCATCAGGTGATCTATCTGCTCGTCTGCCACCTTACATATAAAAAAACTACCTTGTAAGCCATCTTAACAAGACACAGCAATCGTGCGATTTGACGATCGTCCTCCGCCCTGATTGCCTCATCCATGTTAGTATTTTTACTTTATTGCGGATAAACAAGGAGACGGTACATCTGATGGAGAGTCATAATGTCTTAGTGTTGTTGTTGTAGTGATAATGTGGTCCGTTGGCTGCGACTGCGACGACTTAGGAACCTTCAAGAGAAGAGCGCACTCTTTTTTAAAAAGGCCGGCAATACATTAGTTATCTCTCCAATTTCGCGGATGTTCATGGGCGGCGTTGATTACTTTCCATCAAGTAACTCGCTTGCTCGTTTGTCGCATCTAGAAAAAATAACTTGCCTTTGTTATCAGCGAGCGTGAAATAGTAAAATATGACGTAAAATATAACATATCTCTACTAGGGAGACAACAGTGACTTTCAGATTTTTAGCAAACTAATAACATTCTTTGATTTCATTACGCTAAGTAGGTAACCTCAGTTTACATAAATGAAGATTTGCAAATAAAAACTTATTTAGACTTATAAGAATCTAATTGACTTAATTATAAATCGGTCTGCCAACATTACGCTATCGATAGATCGAAGTTTAACACGTTTTATCCGTTTCATACCTATATAACTAAAGTTGAAGCTCAAGAAATGTTACTACATTCTTAAACGATTCATTTCATTAAAAAGATCATTCTTCGTATTGAGTCAAAACAGAAGTCAAGTAAAAACACTAACGATTTTATCGATAGAAACTAAGTACACACGCCACACCACCTCTCGTACTAAAAGAACAAAGTTCCTTGCAATTTTCGGAGCATAACATTCCCCCCACGCTGTCCCATTAATTCTGGTGAAGAAGGAAAATTCTTTAATTCCTCGCGCAATTAACATCGGCCTGACCTGCGCGGCCAAGTGTCATCATAAGTTTCAGAGCCGTCATTAAGGGCATCTGCACCGCGGTAAATAACGAAAAAATGGACAAGCGTGAGTTGGGATCGCGCGTGTAGTATTCTGTACAGTAAAGTAATATATACCTATCTATATTTCATGTTGATACTGTGGTTCACTCAGTTGAGTTCAGCATGTCGTCATCTGTGTTATTCCTGTCGGGCTAACATGCCATCGCGAGATATGTCACGGAAGAGATACGACAAATTTGTCGATGTCGACTAATATGTCTTTTTCTCTAACGCGATCGCGCATCGCGATCGACAAATTTCTCGTGGTAGACAAAGGATTACTCGTGTAGACAAACCAGTGTTGCCCTTTGAAATATACATTTGTTTTCTTATATAGCTACACTGGTTTCGTTCATTCAATTAACCACGAGATACGGGGTAGACAAAATTATGTCGCGGTGCGCATGTTAGGCCAACTGGTTGCATCCAAATGCATCGTTTTTCAGGCCGGGGTATGCTTGATCTATGGTTTGGTGACTGTGTTAATTACAGTAAAGTGATTACCGTCTGTTCTTCGAAATCCTTGTATGTATTTGAATAAACATGTTAAAAAAAATCCACACGGTCGCGGTTGGCAACATGTTTGTGATGCGTCAAATGTAATCTATAAAGTACGATGAATCGTGTTATTAAAAATAATATGTTCCAGAATTATAATATTTTTTATATAGAGTGATAAGAATATTAGTTGATATTTTATAGCAATCTTATGCGATTTATTCTTAAGTAAATAACACACTTAAAAATTTCATCTCGTGTTCAGGCGGGACTCGAACCCACACCTTCCACAATCCGGGTGAATATCGACAATATCTATCGACAGCTCATGTCGAATCAAGCACTTACAAATTTCGTCGACTAAGTAACGCGTTCAGTGGTATAATTGGTAGTACATTCACCCGGATTGTGGAAGGTGTGGGTTCGAGTCCCGCCTGAACACGAGATGAAATTTTTAAGTGTGTTATTTACTTAAGGATAAGAATATTGTTTCACACTAACACATTTTCAACGTAACTAAAGCGTGTTGAATTGTATTTTATTTTACTATAATGCTTAAAATATAAATTTAATTCGTCATACTATACTCGCGTTATATATAATTTTCGTAAGACTTGGTATTATCTTGCAAAAGAACATAGCCGTATACATGTAGGTAAATAGTAGATAACAAAAAAGATAGGTTTTTACCCGCCGTATGTACCAACGTAATTTTTAAATTATTTTTCAAATCACCAAAACATTTTAAAGTAATATATTTTCCATTCTGATATTATAAATGGGAAAGTGTTCATGTCTCTCTGTTTGTTTGACGTGATTTTTAGTAGGAAGAGAGGAAGAGAGGTAGGATGGAGGGGTTGATAGAGAGTGACATAAGCTAATTGTAGCAAACCGAATTCCACTTTACCGAAGTTGCGGGCGCCCTTTGTCAACATATAATTATACTCCGTACATACAGCGTTATTTTTTTATCGTTTACATACATTATGTTTTTTTAATATGGCTCTACATGGGTAGAGCCATATTAAAAAAAAATCAGAGTATAAGGGATCTATTGACGATACTGTTTTCGTCGTTCGTGTACGGAACCCGAAAACCCCGACAAGTGGGGGCGGAGGGGGCGAGATGAGAGATTTTATTTAACAAAGTCTATATTAACCCGATGCAATTAGAGAGAGTTAACGAGCAAACGGTAATGACTGTTGGGTGAGTATTCTAGGATACTGTAGAGAATTGTATTTTGACAAAAAATCTGAGCTTTCTATGTGAACTAATGTTATAACATAAGTCGTGTGGGTTGAGGTATTTTTTTGTCTATAAGACTTCCAACGGAGAGATGGAAAAGATGATTAGATACATAATGTTTTTTAAATAAAGTACATAAATTAGAATAAACAGAAAATCAATTAAGATACTTTTTTACAGTTAAATATATAATACGCTTTTAAATTCTAATATCATACTTGACTACATTGAAGGAAAATTACTGCGATAATTTGCTAATAACTTGAGAGACTATTTAACATGAAGCAATTCATAGAATCGGCCACTCATAAGTATCGCCCTTACCATTTCCATCGTGCTTTGGTTTTCGTAATCAATTATTATAAGAACTTTTATAGAAAAAAACAATATTTAAAAATGATAAGAAGCCCAGAATAGTCCCCCGCCAAGGCTGACACATTACTAGAGAGTGATGCGAATCCAAAGCTGGTTTGAATATAATAATATTAATAACCGTAATGCTGACTATTTATCGTTTAATTAACCCGACTGGTCCACTTCGCCATTAGCCTTAAGCACACCCGTTATTGTTTATGGAATTTCGAGGCGCGGAAAATTGGAGAAGTTAAAAAAAAATATCGCCTTAAGGGATTTCCGTGGACGATTTTTAAAACGTTTTATGATGTTTCACACTGCCAGTGCTGTTTTGTACTTTTCTTCAGATCGGGCGTTGGTAAACTAGCAACATTCCATTTTTATTTTTTTTAATATTACTTCATAAGATTATTTTTCTACATAAATACTACACAAATATGAAAAATATGTGACAAAAGAGGTGCGATTACAAGCCAGTAGGTACTGGTAGGCAAAACAAAATATGATCAATTGTGCTTTATCATAATAAATGTAATTAGTCAGCTTTTTTTATTTTGCTAGAGGCGACAAACGAGCAGCTGATGGTATGAAAGCAGGTCACCTGATGGTAAGAAATCATTGCCACTCATGAACACCATCGAAATCAGACAAATCGATAATGTTTTACCGGCCTTTTAAAAAAAAAGTATGCTATCTTATCTTGAAGATTCTTCTTTTAACAATACTGTTCTTCAAACCCCAATAAAGTCAAAGAATATGGGAGAGGATAATTATGAATACTAAAAATAATGTTAATGTAATGTTACTCTTTTATTTTTAAGTTGAGTGCTATGCAAAAACAACTAATATTTTGGTTTTCTATCTATTTACTGGTTTTATAATATTACCACCCCAACTATAAAATACATTTGCTTATTAACGTAGGAGAAAATTACTCAATATACAACCTACTTTAAGTTGAAAATAAATCAACCATTAGGACGACTTCAGTAGCTTCTACAATCGATCTTGTTAACTCATTAACTTAAATTTCTTTGGCTTTTTCAATATAAAATAGGGTTAACGACTTAATTAAGATATTGCTCACGCTACAGAAAGTTTTTACAATTCCCTCGAAAAAAACCCATTCAAATGTACGCTCGTAAATGTCGGTGCTAACAAACCGGTTATTTCGCGGGAGGAAGCCACAGCGATAGTTAGGCAAACGATGCCAGTGTCATTAGACCAAATTGCTGCTGTACATAGGTCAGCGCTCACTTTTTTACCGGTTTTTACCGGCATCGCCGGTTTTTCCTACCTGCTCCAAGAAGGAGCACTGGCCAATGATGCCATAAGATCAAATTGTTGTTATATATAGCGCTTGGCGTCTTATGTTGCCGGTTTGTTACCTTTGTAGATATCGGTAACAAACCTAATTATCGTCCATTTTACCGACCTGATCCGGGAAGGATCACTCGCAAATGATGCCATAAGACCAAATTGTTGTTGTAGGTACCGGTACGGGTAACAAACCTAATTACCTATATGAATTATGTCGCAGAAGGAATTGCTGATAGTTAGAATTAGTGCTGTAGATGGCAAGCTTCCTCAGTTACCAGTTTGGTACCGGCATCAACGAATACTTTGGTAATCTTTACATCTACGAATACGTTCAACATAAAGCTACTTCTAACCCACGATAGAGCTGATCAATTTAACCATTGAGCTTTATAACGCAAAAGTTGAATTAACAAACCTGAGTGAAATCCTACTTCTAACCTAATTTTCGACTAACTATATCTATCTACAACACTACAGTACAACTTCCGGAAAGAGTTCGAGCGACGAATCCAAATCGGCTGGGCAGCGTTCGGGAAGCTACGCAGCATATTTTCGGCCAATCTACCGCAGTGTCTAAAGATGAAAGACTGCAATGCGCGTGTATTACCAGTGATGACATACGGAACCGAAACGTGGCCGCTTACAATGTGCCGCTTAAGGAGGCTCAAAGTCACCCAGAGAGCAATGGAGAGGGCTATGCTCGGAGTTCCCCTGCGTGATCGTATCAGAAATGATGAGATCCACAGGAGAACTAAGGTCACAGACATAGCCCAAAGGAATGCATACCTCAAGTGGCAATGGGCAGGACACATAGCGAGGAGAACAGACGGCCGTTGGGGCGGAAAGGTCCTCGAGTGGAGGCCACGTACAGGAAGTCGCAGCCGTGGCAGGCCCCCCCCAAGGTGGACCGACGATCTGGTGAAGATCGCGGGAATCAATTAGTTGCGGCCGGCACAGGACCGATCTGTGTGGAGAACATTGGGGGAGGCCTATGTCAAGCAGTGGACGTCTATTGGCTGAAATGATGATATCTATCTAAGAAAACTTAGGAACATTGCGTGTCGATGTGTTATGCTTAAAAGAGGTTATACAAATACAATCAATCCTGTCTCATGACCGTTTCAAATATCTTAGTGAACTATATAACTATAAACATCTATCCGTTCATCGCAACACGAATAAGTATTTTTTTAATTATAGCTATTACCCGCTGTTCAACCCCAATCAGTGAAAACCAATCCTTCATCCTACCATATCAAAATCCATTCCATACAAACCGGCTACGATTCTCAAATACCGATATAAAACACATCCCTTCATGAATCGTTGGTTAGCATGAAAGACCTGCAGCGTGGACTATTCAAACGAACTCGATTGTTTACTGCACACCAATTTTGTGGAACGGAACGTACTCTGAAATCGCTCCGTATCAGCTAACGACGGCCTGAAAATTTCCGCTGCTCAATCCGGAATAAAAATGTTAATGTCATTTTGATATTTGGAGGGAACTTCCGTAGAAAAGAATCTGTGTGGGGTTTTTTTTAATTTTAGGTAAAAGATCAATTTAGACAAATAATATGTCTCTTGACATATGTACATCAGTGCTCAACATTTCGTGGCCATTTTTAAATTCACGCTCCTAGTCCAGATCACCGCGTGGCAAGCCCTAGACTGCAATCCCTAAAAAGGAAACGCAGCCGCCCTTAACAATATTGGCGGCAGACTATCATTGAAGAAGCGAAGGCTCTGGCAATAACTTGGGGAGCAAAGTAAAGCGCGAAGCTTAAGGTGACGGTTAGGGCACACTAGCGACGCCAAATGATTTAAATTGTCAGCAACTAAACCAGATAACTTTTTAACAATTTCGAAGCTGCAATCTCTGGGATAACACGTATATTATTTATTTAATACATATACTTAACTTTTGGGAAATTTGAATTTCCGCTAAACAATTACAATTACACAATTATTAAATAAATAGTATAAATATTTGCTTAGACTCCCGCTCAGAAATTGTTTGATATAGATCCGGTTTAGGAGATAACAATTTAAATCGATTGGTGTCGCTAGTTAGGGCTACCCGTCGCCTAAGTCCGTTCGGGGTGGCGACGCAATGTGAACATCCTCTTCTGCCTGTAGGGGACATAGAACAGGTCACAATCCCATCAGAATCGCATCATAGTAGCAATGGCGCGGTTTCTAAGATGGAGGCTTGTGCCCTGAAGTTATACAATGCAATATATTTTTCAGTATGCAGCATGTAAAAACCTAAGTTTTAACATAGTAAACGTAGGTACGATAATACAAGCTTCCTCTTAATCAATCATGCGCAAACATGAAGTATGATATTGTTATGCCCTACGATCAATTACATCGGAACTATTGATATTAGAGCGGAACGGATCCGTTTGACTCCTAACCTTCTTGGGCACATCACCAGCTTATCCTGACCCACCCTGCTTCCCTCAACTGGATACAAACTCCAAAGATTACTCGAAGTAGTGTATGTTATCAGGGGTCAGGTTGGAGTGGCGGAGATACGGGTGCAGTAAATGACAGGCGCCATCTGGTGAGCGTTATAAAAACAACCCTCTTGTCGGCCAATATTCGTGTTAGTTGTGATAGTTTCTTGTAAGGGTGCTCCGGATCCTGGGGTGACACTAACGTCTTTCGTGAACAGTCTAGCTAAAATTACTTGCAATGTGTGGGTGTGGTGTGCAGCGGTCGACACGTGGGGAAACGCAGTGTTGGAAGCCCTGCGGCGCGATGGACTGACGATTTGAGAAAGATGGCTGGTGTGAGCTGGATGCGCTGGATGGGCTGGTTAGTGTTCTTTGGAGGAGGCCTACGTTCAGCAGTGGACGGCGATGGGCTGATTGATTTATTGATTGTGTAGGTGTGAAAGACGTCCAATATTAGCAATGTAGCTTAGTAACAAATTAACATTTACGTTTTCTTTGTATTATTTAAAATTATATAAGCTAACTTTTATGCATCTAGCATTATGTTGATTCTTTGTTAACATTAACTATTTGATAACATTGTAATGGTGTTAGAATCGTAAACAAAAAACACTTAATAATACTAGTTTTGGTCAATGGGAAACTTGCATTTTTTTATTTTAGTTTTATACATTCTATCTTATACATTTAAGGATTGCTTAAAGATTCCAAAAACCAAAAAGTTAAAATATGCACAAATAATGATTTGAAAGCAAATCAAAAATGGACATTTTATAAAATCTATCAAAATCAAAATAAAAAAATCAAAAATCTCTTTATTCAAATTAAGTGCATACATTTATGAATGTTAATGTTATTATGTAATCTACGGCTGATTCGGAATGTCCATTCTACCGAAAAGAATCATCAAGAAACTCAGTAGTTACTCTTTTCTAATAATATGGTGTTACATACAATGCTTATAATCAATATCGTTTAGATAAATCGTCAAAGTTGAATTATGAAATGAAATTATACCTACATTAGAGGACAGGCGACGATATCGAAAAATAATTTGTTAAAAATCGAACTGTACAGATCAAAATATCGATAGATTACAAAATCCCTTGATACAATGTATTTATAATGTAACAAATACTTGTTTTTATACTTTTAAGGTGACTTTAAGTATATTTTTATGGTAGTAAGGATTTTTACAGGATTTGTAATTTTAGCTTTCAAAATAAGTTTCACTTGGACGTAGTTCTTCAAGTAAATAAACAAAAAGACAACTCCGAAACTATTATTAAAACACAAACCACACTCCGTCAAAGCCCCAAAAACGCCCCAAAAATAATTAAAAGCCAATACTTAATGTCTCGCGTGATACCTATCTGCAAGTCAATTAAGGAGCTCAGAATTCCACATAAAATCGCTGTCTTGTTTTCCGCCGTACGCCTTATCATCATATTTGATCTGACTGCGCGGTCAGAAATTACCCCCCTTTATGGATATTTCACCCCCCAGGGGGACACTTGACCCCCCTATCTGGATACATCATCTACCCCTGAAGCGGACTAATGGGCAAAACATTGATGTTGGTGGAACTAGAAGTGGCATGATTTCGTTGTTTCATAGAGAAAATGTCATACAAATTTTAACCATACATTACACACCTATACAGATAAAGCGATGTTTTTTCGTATAGTGTGCGCTGTAGCTTCACATTGTAAACCTCTGAATGACATGGTTAAAGAAGAACCAATATTAAAGTATTAGTATTTAAGGGCTCAACGAGCCCCCTTGCATTGTCATATTTTCAGCATTACTGAAAATCTAATTTATACTTAAATTACAATTGGATGTTCTGATGCATTAAAACCATGGTTAAATTAAGGTTAATCTCATACCATATTCCCCCTTACTTACAGCACACAGAAAGCCGGCGGTCTACATCGCGTGCATAACAGGTAACTTAATTCGAAGCCATCCCGTAACAAACGAGCATATTCCTGTCGCAAACAAAGGAGACACACAGTGTAAAAGAGAAGGAAACTCCGATTCGGTCGTAACGTCTGCTTTAAAATAGGCCCTCTGGTTACGTAAGTACACATACCTATATGCGGCTGGACGTGGTTCAGCATGAAACAGACACATACTATGTATATGGAAAGAGCGAGGGAGACTCACCAAACCATAGCGCCTAGTGAGTGGGTCAACGAATTCCTCGAAATAAATGTCAGCTAGAACCGAACTTCTGTGTCTACTTGTGCTTATTGCTTTAGTTATTATTTAAAAAGTAAAATACCAATAATTTTGCCAGCATGTTACGTTAAGTCACTTCCAGTAACATTGCATCCGTGCCCCATCAGTAGCGCGAAGTTTATGTCCTTTCGCATAATGCACACTTGATGACACGCATTAACGCGACAATTGCGACATCACTGTGAATTAGCTTATATTACGGCGCGAGCGCATGCTGATCATATCACGATCATGATGAATGATGAAAATAAACAAATGGCAAAAGAAAGTTATGTGAGTAGCTTTTGTAAACACACTGGACATTTCCAAGACTCTGAAAAACGAGTATAAAATAATCAGAAGATAGCATAATCATTATATCAAACATAACACAATATATGCCTAAATATTGATAAGACATCCTTGTCACTTTTTTTATGTCATAGGTGGCAGACGAGCAGACGGATCGCCTGATGGTAAGCGATTGCCACCGCCCATGGACACCCGCGACACCAGTGGAGTCACAAGTACGGTTCTAACCTTTAAACCCACCTTTCCCCGGCTTGGGCCTCCGGTACCATCACTCACGCATCGAAACACAGTTTAGTGCTTCACGCCGGTTCTCTGTGAGGTTTTGTATTCATTCAGGTGAGGCATTCATACCAAAGCATTGGTGCCATACGGTCTTCGTAACTTTAAGGCGACTGGTAGTCCTTACTAGCGACATCGATCGATTTAAATTGTTAGGTACTAAACCGGATCCAATTTAAACAATTTCGGAGCGGGAGTCTCTAAGCTAACATTTATACTATTTATTTAATAACTGTGCACTACTTTTTGATCTGTTTTTTCACTCGAAATTTGGATTAACGCCATAAGTAGCCGTTTTTAGCGATAATTCAAATTTCGAGTACAAAAGCAGACCCAAAAGTTAAGTGTTAGTATTAAATTAATAGTATAAGTGTTTTCCGAGAGGCTGGATCTTCGAAATTGTTTAAAAGACATCCGGTTTAGTTGCCAACAATTTAAGTTAATTGGCGTTGCTAGTGTGCCCTACCCGTCACCTTAAGTCAAAAAAATTCCACTGACAGTAGTCTGACATTTTAATTACACCACAAAATTATTCGTATCACCTCTTACACCAACGACCTAAATATTGCTATGGTGAATATGAAAATGAGTTTCATTGCCGCCTGAGTCACCTACCCCTATCTGGGCCCCACCTTCCCTTGTCTAATGGGCGACTTACGAAAGCTGTTTTTATTTGGTCATAATTCATAATAATAAAACTGTGACTTGCGTGTCTGGACACTGAATGAGTTAGGAAAATGATTTGCAGATGCAAGAATTAGATAGTCAAGGTTTTGGAAACCGACGGTTAACGATTTGACTGCAGGAGTTTTTCCCGACGGCAGCCGGTAACACATTAGCGATCTCTCTGATTTCGCGGCTGTTCATGGGCGGCGTTGATTACTTTTCATCAGGTGACTCACTTGCTCGTTTGTCTACCTCTAGCATAAAAAAACAACATGTTATCTACTAGTACATTTTGTAGAGCTGAACTCAAGTCCAGTGAGACGCTCTGCTCGAGTTATAGTCCTCATTTTAGCATTTTAATTTCCAGTCACGTCCAAAGCTGTCACTTTGGAGCCCGGGGTTTGTTTGGAGCATGATCTAGAATTAGGTAATTACAATAACTAACTACCCTATGACCTTCGCAATCCGTAGGCAGGGGAACCAGCCCAACTGGATCATTACACGTTCAGAATCATCATCTATCTAGAAACTATCCGACGTGCAGATTCCCTCACGATGTTTTACCTCACCGCCGAACTAAGGGTAAAAATATGCACATGAATCTGAAACATCTTGAGGTGCATGCTCGGGTTCGAATCACAACCTCTCTCATATTGAAGGCGCGTTCTTATCCACTGAAATATTATCGCTTGGGTTGCCAGTATGGATCGCCATATTTTTGCGTTTTTGAAATAACCAACAGTGGGTGGAATACAGTCAAGCACGAAACAAATGCTCGTTCAAGGCTGTTAAGTCAGTCGCAAGACGCTACAAGAATTTATACTCGTGGTCCAAGCGTGCTCGTCTCGTTTAGCGTAGAGCCACCTTAAAGTTTTATAATGTTTTGACGAAGGATTGCAATTTAGCGTGTTTTTTTGATAGGTGGCCAGGGAGATCACCTGATGGTAAGCTGTTGCCGCCGCCCATAGACACCCGCAGCACCAGTAGTTTGGGCTCCGTACCCAAGCTCACGCAGGAGGAATACAGCGTCCACACTGGTTCACGCCGGTAATTGTACGACTGTATGTATGTATCATCATCATCATCATCATTTCAGCCAATAGACGTCCACTGCTGGACATAGGCCTCCCCCAATATTCTCCACACAGATCGGTCCTGCCTGTGCCTCCCGCATCCAATAGATTCCCGCGATCTTTACCACATCGTCGGTCCACCTTGTAGGAGGCCTGCCACGGCTGCGACTTAATGTACGTGGCCTCCACTCGAGGACCTTTCCGCCCCAACGGCTGTCCGTTCTCCTCGCTATGTGCCCTGCCCATTGCCACTTGAGGCATGCAATCCTTTGGGCTACGTCTGTGACCTTAGTTCTCCTGCGAATCTCGATGTATGTATAGTTGATATTTTTTATAGCAATCTTATGTGTGTATGTATGTTCTGGTTAAGCATTCAAAATATATACTTACACATTAAGCATAGGGCAAGATGCATTACCAAATACGCCATCGTGCCAGCCAATCAACAAGAGCTGTTCTTAACATGCATCACTTGATACAAATGTAAAAAAAAATCTACCTATATGTATACTGCTTTAACTCATGTAGAATGGTTTTCTTAGCTTTTGGAAATACCTTTGCGTCTTCCAATATTTTTTCAAAGAATGCAGCAAAGAAACTAAAAAAGTTAAACATGATGTCATGACTTCTTCGTAGAAGTATTAAGTGTGTTTAAAACTAGGTTGTCCGAGCCTACATACATAGCCCCCTCCCGACTAGGCACAGCTTACAATCGTTAACAGTAAAGTAACATTTTATGTCTTGGAGTTGATAAAACATTTGGTTCCTGTTTGAATGTAATTGGAACAGTCTTGTATTTGATTTCCATAAAAAAGGGTAATAATTATCCAACCTATTCAATTCTTCAAGTGATTTTGAAATTATTATCGTCGTCATCCATATTAACTGTTACTACAGACAACCTCGGCTAGGTTATGGGGCTCTTACTTACTTACTACACAAGTTTTATCCTCCAGTCTTTCGTTCATCCCGTAGACGTCATGGGGTTTACTACATTAACTGCGAACAAAATATGTCAGATAGGCTTTGTGGTGATTTAATCCTAACGTCATATCAACAAGTCCTTTTAGGGTTTCGAAACTCAAAAAGTAAACCTTGAAAGATATTCAGCTGTTACTGCTTCACCGTGGAAACCATTCCATCACGGACTAAAAAACTTGGCAGTTCCTATTTCTGCCGAACCATTAAGAAATGGAACTCGTTGCCTGCGCATGTATTAACGAAGCGCAGCGTGAAGACGCATCTCGTGGGCCAGTATGGCAGTTGCAATGGAAATGATGCTTTGACATCGGGTCCGTTGTAATTGCAACGTGGGCCTTCGTCTTACTTATCATCAGGCTAAAGAGAGCCAATATAAAACAATATCACTTTTTCTCCGTCTGTCCGTTCGCCCGTCTGTGTATCAATAAGACCCTTCTTCTCTGTCAGTACGCTCTAGCCAGAGTGGTGGTGGGTACGTTAAGGAGACCTTGTTAATGTTTGAGGCGGACACAGCTTTTCTCGCGAACTCTCGCCAGCTCCTTCTCTTTACAGACTGTCTGCACGGGGAACGGGGTTTCCTATTGTGGTTTTTACTTGATCAGTCCAGTGCATCGGTGACCTGCCGCATGATCTGGTTCTCTGTACCCTCCCCTGAACGACCAGCCGCTCTATCGAGTCGTTATCACGCCTGGACACGTGACCAAATTACTACAGTGTGTGCGTCTGTACTATGATTGATAGACGTTTTGTTATGCCAAGTTCCTGGAGTATGGACATTTTAATGTGGAACTCTGTCCACGATATGCCGAGCATTTTTCTCCAGCACCACATTGACGTCAAGATCCTTACGGGACCCCCGGTGGGCGAGCCTGATTCGCACTTGGCCAGTTTTTTGATACTTGCTACTGAATTTATGATGCGTATTTCTACCATCAGCTCGGCGGTTAGAGAAAACATCGTGAGGAAATCTGCGCGATTGGGATAGTTTCTAAACTGTGTAACCATGATTCAATTGGTCTAGTTCCCCTGTAAAGGGTTGTGAAAGTCAGACGACAGTCGCTTCATTGTAATTACCAGACTCCTCAAATCCTGAATCATGGTCCAAGCGTGCCCTGGGCTCCATTTTGACCGCTTTGGATGCAACCGGGAATTATACGCCAGATGAGATGGAGACTGAATTTATGAATAATGGTCTAATGCATACAAATAATGACAACGAAATCGTTGTAATAGTGCCTTGTGTCTAATTTAAATTTATTTAATATTCTTGTATTGTGTTTCTAAAAACAAAGAAAGAATTGATGATATCCGCAGAAGAACTAAGGTCACAGACATAGCCCAAAGGATTGCATGCCTCAAGTGGCATTGGGCAGGGCACATAGCGAGGAGAGCAGACGGCCTTTGGGGTGGAAAGGTCCTCGAGTGGACGCCACGTACAGGAAGTCGCAGCCGTGACAGGCCCCCCACAAGGTGGAACGACGATCTGGTGAAGATCGCGGGAATCCATTGGATTGGCACAGGACCGATCTGTGTGGAGAACATTGGGGGAAACCTATGTCCAGCAGTGGACGTCTATTGGCTGAAATGATGAAACAAAGGAAGAAGATCATGTACGCTCACTGCCTTCCACCCCGCTGTGTCCGCCGCTATTATGCGACAGGACGGCGGTCGCAGCTAATAGGTGTCATTACCGTGTCGCTCAGAAATTGCTTCACTATCGGAGGAGTTATCAGGGTCGTTTTATAGGTCCAGATTACATGGTGCCTTACATGCCGCCCGTGGGCTTCGGCCGGACACGCCCCCCCGCGATTGCTGGGCGTTTCGATTGAGTGAATTTCGAAAGGGAAGATTGTCGTTGTGGTTGTTAAGACTCTATAATGCTCCACTACAATGCAAAGGTTTTGGTTTGAGCGGTCTACTTCGAGTCCTAAATCTATTACGCTACTGGTGGACCAGACCTTCATCGACTTTCGCCGCGATTGTCAAACGCTTCTAAACTTTAGGTGCTTGATGTTTGTCCCCATCATTTAGGTGACTTAGAAAGAGAGAGGACGTGTAACTTATATAGATCAAGTGTTTGAGTATTTGGAAATCAGGCTACTGGGAGGACGCTTTACAATTTATAGGTGTCCACCGTCAGACCCTGTCCTCTAAATAGATACACAATTATGATAATTATGCCAACCACCAGAAAAAAAAACTTGATTATATTTATAAGTACTCGCAGAAATTAAGTCACGTAGGTATAAAGTTGTGCGAAGCTTCGTTCTTGAAGATTCCGATGTTATAGAAAAAAAAATACTCCTAGGCATGTTCGCGCTTACACACGCACTTAAGTTCAGTTATTTCTTACTGTAATATCAGATGAGATTCCGGTCAAATGCCGTTACAAAAATAACGAAACCGCATTCTATTCCATAAGAAAACGTGAAACCAATTGGTTCGCTTTATTGTGGGCAAATCGTTGTCCAAGTATTGTTTATTTAATAAGTTTACAACTAACTACACGAGTATACAATAATTCTAGAACAAATTATGATATTTTTGTCAAAAAAAAAGAGAAAAAATTTAAAATGACGACGAGCTTGTGTGTAAGAGGCTACAAAGCCTTGAACACCGACGCAGGGTAGCAAGCTTATCGGTCTTCTACCGGATACATTTTGGAGAGTGCGCCACGGAACTGTACAATGCCATTGGAGCATCTCCGTTCTTCCACTACTCCACCAGGCAGACCCTCAATCGACACCGGTACATGGTAGAAATACCAAAAGTCCGCACAAAGAGGTTTGAATCCTGTTTTCTTATTCGTACTGCGAAACAGTGGAATCAGTTGCCTGAGGAGGTGTTCCCTAGTGGCTACAATTTGGAGGTTTTCAAAGCGCGAGTGAATAGGTATCTCTAGGAATCTGCTACATCTTAACCATATTATCCGTACCATCAGGTGAAATATGGTAAACGCGTTACCTATCTACAGTAAAAAAAAAAAAATATAAAAAAAAAAATAATGTATAAGATAGAGTTAGTCTTGTCAAAAGAGATTAAGGATTATTAAAGAGACGCTCGCAGCGCGTGTGAGAGTATCCCCAATATCATTCGTAAATTCCATTTCATTGTAAACCCTTTGAATGTGCCAACTCTCGCGCTCCAATCATTTAACAGCCTTCCCCCGTATTTGGTATTCCCCCAAGGCCCAGCCTGAAACCAGCGCTGCAGCAGCTGCTTGCGGCAATTGCAGCATATGCTGAAGCTGAGCCTTGTTGCCCGCAACTTTTTGTCTCTGTACCTTTTTCTTCTTTCGCTTTGTCTTTTTCTTTTTCCTTGTTTTGTCCGTCTTCTTTCTTCCTATTGTATGTTATGTATGTGTGCACGTACGTGCCGCCAAGGCTCTGCAAACCAGCGCTGCAGCAGCTGCTTACGGCAATTGCAGCATATGCTGAAGCTGAGCCTTGTTGGCCGCAACTTTTTGTCTCTGTACCTTTTTTTTCTGATTTGTTCTACGTATAATGTGTTGTTTGTGATAAAATTGTTCTTATTGGGCTTTCAGCACCCTCATTCAGCGAAACACAGCGCAGGCACTGCTCCATGCCGATTTTCTGTAGCTTCTGTTAAGAGGTCTATATCGCACCAGTTCATATCGAACCGTGGTTCTCCCACGGTTAAAATATGTACACATTATACACCTGACTTTATGAGCTAAGTCCCTAGGTAGTCTAAATCTATTATGCCTGTGTCTGCATTACTCATATCTGGCAGACAAATAGCGCCGATAGTGTAGCGGGCGCGTTAATGTATGATATGATAATACATACACGGCGCGGTATGAGCCGGATGTCCGTGCGTGCGCCGGCGGATAATCCGCTGCTTGCACTTCCGTGCGAATGCAGGAATACGGGCTATGCTCGACTTAACTAAATTATTATAAGATATAAATGAACCCTCGGCGAACTTCATTACGAAGTTGACTTTATTTCGATGTTTTAAAAGATTTCACTCTGGTGCAAGGCTTGCGGTTTCGATCCCCGCACAGTAGAAATATTTGTGTAGATGAACATGTCTGTTTGTATTGGTCTGGGTGTTTTCTATGTATTATAAGTATGTATTTACAAAAGAAAAGTATTATATGTTGAGACAAGTTGTACAAAAGAAAAGTATTATACCTGTGTTGAGTTACCTATCTCGGAGTCAGATCAATGTATGTGATGTTGTGAAATATTTATATTTATAGTACTACTATTCGGAACAAAGACAAAGCCAAACAAAGATCATCAAAATTGGTCATGGCGATCTTAATTTCGAAAGAGATGTAAGATACACAGCTTTCTTTTATACATACCCTGTGCGAGTGAATTCAAACATTGCTCCTGGGAGAAACACACTTACCTTAAATCCTTTAGTTAGCACATTTTGTACTAAAAATACCGAATGGCAGCCTAGATTGGGGTAACGTTCTGAGCAGTGGGTTGGGTGGATGTGGGCTATCATGATGACGATAATAAGTAACACGATGGCAGGTACTAGTCTGAGCGTGCGCGTTGCTATTTATCTCCTTTTAATACTTCTGTGCAAGTAGGATATAATCGGATTTTTCTCTTTTCCTAAGTCGGTTTTCTTATGTGATTGGTGGCAGACGAGCAGACGGATCGCCTGATGGTAAGGGATTGCCGCCGCCCATAGACACCCGCGACACCAGTGCACTGCCAATCTTTAAACCCCCCTTTCTCCGGTACCCTCACTCACGCAGCAAAACACAGCACAGTAAAAGTAAGTAAGAAGCAAAGTAGGAATTAAATATATACCTATCCACAGAAAAACTGGGGGCAAATTCTTTTTTTTATGTCATAGGTGGCAGACGAGCAGACGGTTGCCTTGATGGTAAGCGATTGCCGCCGCCCATGGACACCCACATTCTACTTCCATATATCGTTATCCAATGTCGCAGCCCTCTGCTGACTAGAGAACTCTCTCATCATTTTCAAATGTCCGCCTCTTCGATCGAAAGCTTGTATGCCTAAGAATAATTCTCAAAAATGGTGAAAAAACGCTATTTAACCAAATTACACGGCGTGGCAGTTAAAATATTAACTACGCAACAGAAGACCTACTTTATTCAATTCTGAAGAAAATGCCCGCACTTTAACGAAATTTATGGAGTCTATCAAATTAGGCTGTTTGATAAAAGCATAATGATAAAGCCTCGACAAGCATTAGAGTACGGCGCTGGTAGTTTATCATCCGATCTAAGTCACTGACCAAAATGCTTATGACTATGAATTGGATTTTGCTTGGGACCTACTCTAATTTTGACAAAATACCTGTAATCGCGTGTTGATGACTTTAGTAATCTACATAATAATAGCTATGTTTAATGTTTTACAGATACTTGTAGAGCATGTACAATGTGGGAATAAAAAGGGCCAAATTGTCTAGGTACAAAATGGCGGTTACAAAAAGCTTGCCTGAGTTTTTTACCTTTGGTTTTTTCACATTTTATGTTCGAGAACTAAACATAAAATACCGCACCTACTTATTTTTAATAGCTTAAAAGTTTAAAAACTAAATCCCGACTACTAAAAAAACACCCTCTTACAAAAAAAACACGCTATAATAAAATTACATATTTGAATTTGTAAAAAAATCTCTTTCATTTGATACCTCACACGGTACCCTCAAACAATATTTTTCTTTTAGTTCCTTACCCTGAGTCCCCTAGAGGGCTTTGTAGTCAATTTAACGCGACGTCATGTCGCCTATAACCAGAAGACAATCAAGACGCTTCTAACGACACCTCATTTGTTCAAATACATACATAACATATCTACATACATACAGCATATCGGTCAAAATCATAACCCTCCTTTTTTCTTCGCCGTAGTCGGATAAAAATGTTTCAAAATTTTAAAGCATTGTAATAGCTCTTACATAGATCTATTGTATCATATCCACATACCACTTGACGGTGTACTTAAGATCTATGTATTGTATTTTATTTATTTTAATTTTTAAAGTTTAGATACCTTGGCAGTTGTTTTTGACTAACTATATGTGTGAGTTCACCACAAGGAGAATACATACACCGTACACGGAAAAGACACCAGTGTTTATAACACTAATGTTTGTCTGTAGGTGATAATCGAAATAAACCCTTGGAGAGTGAGGTAGGGTCACTTCTAAATGCGCTACAAATCAAATTTAATCCATCACACATCCTATAACTGCAGTGACTTGCTAAACTCGACCAAATACGATGTCGGGGCAGTATCAACTCCTGTAAACCGTCGCCTTTACCATTATGTGCCTCGTTTTTTCCAACGACCTGACGTCACAAGTTTATCAGTGTCCACTCGTCCGGCACAGCGTTTGCTCATTAGCCCGTCCGTTTCATGCCGCAGTAAAATGCTTAAGGTCTTTCATATAAGAATATTCGCGTGTGTGGCAGCGTAAATCACTGGATTGTCACTGCGGTGGACTTATAATTTTATTGTCGGACGGAGCGACACGACAACGGAGTCACGCGACGCGCCGTGGAACGCCTCACACGACACACGGATCCTGTTTTTATTGTCCCGCTCTAATTATGGAGCTATTTCGTATTAGATTGTACCTGAGATTGCTTCCAGACTTACCAATGGGCGGTCTCTTTCGTGAGAGATTAATTGTAATTGGGTGGTAATATAAAGTGGATGATTATACATTTTTGATAGCTCATGCTTAGTGTATACGTGTCTGGGGCGCTTAGCGGTTTAATGTCGCTGGCCATTGCTTCTTTGTGTGCTTGCCTGGAAAATTATACTTATGCACCACGTGTATTGACCACTGAAATATACAGTAAAACAATATACCCGCTCAACTTTATTGTTCGTCACTGAATACAATAGAATTCAAGTTGTTTGAATATTCTCTTGCTTCATGGTGCAATGATATTGGTTACATTTAATTCAAGTCTCAATGACAATAACAATTGGAATTACATTTATTTTGTATCATATTCAATAGTCACGCCACCATTCATCATTGTGTTTATATACATAAGTGTGACAAAACATTATTTTTTGAGTTGTGGCACACAAATGTTGAAGAATACAACTTTCTACGGTTATTAATATTGGTTATAAATACATATAAGATGTTATACAACAATATTATTCAAAATATCGTATATATTAAAAATAGGTTATGTAATAAACATTGCATTCTATTAGACAGAAAACAGTAAAAATAATTATCTTACCCGCTTTGCTACGAACATTGAGAGTCGTAGTCGTAGCAAAGGATCTACGAACCGTAGCACAGGCTACGACAATATATTAATATATTTGTAATAATATTTCCACTGGATATTGTAAATATACCTACAATATTGACGAGACTATCGACAGCTCATGTCGAATCAAGCACTTACAAATTTCGTCGACTTACTAACGCGTTCAGTGGTATAATTGGTAGTACATTCACCCGGATTGTGGAAGGTGTGGGTTCGAGTCCCGCCTGAACACGAGATGAAATTTTTAAGTGTGTTATTTACTTAAGAATAAATCGCATAAGATTGCTATAAAATATCAACTATTGATTAAGCAGTCTCATCTTAACTGGTGGTCAAATATTTGTAATAAAATTTCCACTGGATATTGTAAATATACCTACAATATTGACGAGACTATCGACAGCTCATGTCGAATCAAGCACTTACAAATTTCGTCGACTTACTAACGCGTTCAGTGGTATAATTGGTAGTACATTCACCCGGATTGTGGAAGGTGTGGGTTCGAGTCCCGCCTGAACACGAGATGAAATTTTTAAGTGTGTTATTTACTTAAGAATAAATCGCATAAGATTGCTATAAAATATCAACTATTGATTAAGCAGTCTCATCTTAACTGGTGGTCAAATATTTGTAATAATATTTCCACTGGATATTGTAAATATACCTACAATATTGACGAGACTATCGACAGCTCATGTCGAATCAAGCACTTACAAATTTCGTCGACTTACTAACGCGTTCAGTGGTATAATTGGTAGTACATTCACCCGGATTGTGGAAGGTGTGGGTTCGAGTCCCGCCTGAACACGAGATGAAATTTTTAAGTGTGTTATTTACTTAAGAATAAATCGCATAAGATTGCTATAAAATATCAACTATTGATTAAGCAGTCTCATCTTAACTGGTGGTCAAATATTTGTAATAATATTTCCACTGGATATTGTAAATATACCTACAATATTGACGAGACTATCGACAGCTCATGTCGAATCAAGCACTTACAAATTTCGTCGACTTACTAACGCGTTCAGTGGTATAATTGGTAGTACATTCACCCGGATTGTGGAAGGTGTGGGTTCGAGTCCCGCCTGAACACGAGATGAAATTTTTAAGTGTGTTATTTACTTAAGAATAAATCGCATAAGATTGCTATAAAATATCAACTACGACAATATACTCTTGTATCGTGTATACTACCAAAGACTCGTGGCAGACTAGACGGTTAGTTAGAGTCTTCATACATCATACGATAGTGAAGTTGTTCAAAATGATAAGTAGATTTAGAGGAAAGTTATTGTCATACTCTAGCCAAAGGTCGTGGCCGTCAGTGTCATATTTCGAGTCTTGGCAAAGATTCAGTCCAAACTATAGTACCCTATAGTCGGACTGACTCTTTTTGACCTGCAGAACCTACATTTGTGTTAGGAACGTAATGTTCCACCTTATCTTAGTGTGTCATTCCTAGTTGCGTCCAAATCTGTCGCTTTGGACCAGGGTCATTTCACTAAGTACTTTTTCCTTAGTAAAATAGTTCAGCGGTTTTCGTTAGATGGAGCTTGTAAAAAGCAGATGTATGCAAGCAGATGGTTCGGTGTTGTTTCGGTAGATGTCACTGTGCAATGTTACATCGCGCTAGGAAAGCGTGTTTCCGAAACAATGACCTCAAGCCTCATGTCTACATTAGCAATTTTATAAAAGTATGGGAAATAAACCAGAGATCTAGAAGGTATTGGGGACTTTATTATGTAGCATACCAAATTATTTCTGATATTTTATCTAATCGCCTTCCTGACTTATTCTCAAAGGTGACCATACTACATAGCCGTTGAGTATTGGTCGTTTTCCTCTAGATGGCGCTAGCATTGGCTAGCCGATTATGACTGTATCTCAGTATATATATATATATATATATGTTACTCTATGCTTCGGACCACGGGGAACGCTTGTACCATAATCCAGGATTCGGGATATCTGGTATCTAAAGTGATTAGATTGCCGTCTGACCTTCAAAACCCTTAAACAGGGCAACCAGACCACCTCGATCACTGGATACATTTTTAGAATCAATAGCTCAACTATTGTAGGTAAGTTTTTTTTGCAAGTGCGCTGCCACTTTAAACCCCCCTTTCCGCGGATTGGGCCTCCGGTACCCTCATCGAAACACAGCAGTGTTGCTTTACGCCGGTTTTCCGTGAGGTGAGGTATCAACAATTTTGAGAAACTATCCGACACGTGCAGGCACCACACGATGTTTTCCCTCACCGCCGAAATAATGGTAGAACGTTCGAGATGTGAAGTTGTCTGGTGGTAAATTATGCTTTGTGTTCTATCATATTTTTGGTTAAGTAAATAACACACTTAAATTTTTTTCATCTCGTGTTCAGGCGGTACTCGAACCCATACCTTTCACAATCCGGGTGAATGTTCTACCAATTAGACCACTGAACGCGTTACTAACCCGAGGAAATTTGTAAGTGCTTGATTCGACATGTATTTGTTACATGTATTTTGTTAACCGCATTAATTTTTTTACATAAAAATATGAATAACTTAATTTGGGCCCCCCCAAATTAAGTTATTCATATTTTTATGTAAAAAAATTAATGTTCCCATACTTAGAACTGAAAATCATAATTATTTTTTTCATCAAAACCATTACGTGTGGGGTATCTATGCATAGGTCTTTAAAAATAATGATTTTTTAGTGTTACTATTTTTTTCTATACTTAATACTTTGCGCAAGAGACGCTCCCAATATGGTAAAATGTGTGTGTGAGGGGGGCACACACACATTTTACCACATTATGCCTCTAACTTCTATAATATACATTACCATGAAAACTAACAACGAAAATTGGTTTGAACTAGATCTAATAAGTAGTTTTTTAATACGTTATAAACCGTAAACCGCAATTTACCTTTCATATATCTTACTTGCTGCTACGGAACCTTTCATGGGCGAGTCTGACTCGTACTTGACCAGTTTTTTTTAGGTCTAATTGTTTGAGTTTGTGCTTTTGATTTTAATAAATGTAATTTAACTAAATATCAATACATAATAATAATTAGAGAATTATTGACAGCTGGTCGAGATGCTTCTTAAAAGACATGAAATACTTGATATTGGCGTCACAATCTTACCAGCATTACTTTACAATTCATTCATAGAAACATATGATCTTATTTAGACACATTATGTACCTATGGCTAAGTAAGTAGGTAGGTAGGTAATGTAATTATTGCACTTTAGCTTAGGTACCTACATATGTGTTTTCTATGCTTGCAACTCTAATAAACACTTAAATAATAATGAATGTAAATGCGCCATGGGGCGCTGATTTCAACAGAAAAGCTACCTGTCATTTGTACATGCATTCGCGACATAATTTCACCTGTCACTTGGACAATAGTTATACACGGCCGCCGGCCCAAAGGGTCAAATCTCGACTGTTCTTATAAATAATCTCTTTGAGTGCCACAACAATAAAACTAACTTACAACATGACAAATCCAATTTCGGGTTGTCAGCTTATTGTGCATAAGGGTGGTAAGCCTAATTAATGTTGGTAAAATGACAACACTAATAACTAATGAGAAAAAAATCGAACTCAAGCCTATTCATTGACACATAGTACCTACAACTAGTTTCCTTCAAATCTAAATATTTTAAGTCACGAGTACATCGATGACGAATCTTCATTCTTCCCTATGTAGCCTACCGAAGGACGTTTACAGCCTGCTAAAGAAACACTGCTTAGCAAAAACGTTTCCTCTAGCAGTCGATCGAGCCGCGGAAAGTCGGGCGAATTCTCGCACGAACGCGAATAACTGCGAGATAAGGCGCTGTTCACCTGACAATTTTGAGGACTTTATTTTTTATCTCTTAGTTACATTTTTTTTATGGCTTGTATTTTTATACAGTAATCATCGTCAGCCCATTTAAGTCCCCACTGCTGGGGCACGGGCCGCCCTCAATCACATGAGGGGTAATTGCCATACTCACCACGCTTTGCAGACGGGTTGGCGAGGGTTTTGATATAAATCAGAGTTTTCCTTCTTTGGGTGATGATCATGCCAGCAGCTTTACCTTAGTCGCCTTTTACGACACCTCGGTATGAGTGAGGGTGGCCTATTCTACTCTGCCGGGGACCACACGGCAAATATACAGTAGTATCCCATCGGAATATGAGGGTAAGGGAATAGAGAGTGCACTTGTATTGGCCGTAGCCGTAATCGGTTGGAGGAGGATATTTTTATGGCTTGTATTGTGCCTTTGTATATAAATCTATGGTAAAGAATGACCGCGCTATATAGATTTAGTACCGTTCCGTACCGTCGTGATATATAGATTTAGTATCAGAATAAGATTAGTCGAACCGGGTCTAAGATGACAATTTTTCATTTCTCAAGTTTCACTACAAGAGGTGTTGTAAGTGACCGATACGACCTGCAAACCTTCAAGAAAAGAGCGACTCATTTTTAAAAGGGCCGGCACCGCACCTGTGACTTCTTTGACGTTGCAGGTGTCCATGGGCGGTGGTAATCACCTACCACCAGGAGATACGTCTACTCGTCTATTTCTGAAAAAAAAATACGACGGAGCAGCAAAAGTATTCTCCAAGATCTGTTCAGAACATGAAAGTTAGAGAGGCATCTTTTCTCTAAATTTTCCGAATTATATTCGATTTAAAAAAATGTTTGCTTTGTTTTTTCATGCCACGTCGGTGACGAACAAGCGTGCGGCTCGCCTGATGGTAGGCGATTACCGCAGCCTATGGACGTCTGCGACTCTAGAAGATCTGCGTGCGCGCTGCCGACTCCTTAAAAGCCTTAACACCCCTTTTGTGAAGAAAAAAGTGTGTATGTTTGTATGCGTGTGTGTACCAAATTATCCGTAGTATATATATACAAATAGTTTATTTCACAAAATTTTTAGTTACATGCATGTTTATGTGGTACACCAGGGAGAGTAAATGGATGACAATTTTTTTGGAAACTTATCGTTACCTTGTTATACAAACAGCCACGTAAGTAACAATACAGGAGAGCAATCTGTCGGACCCACACTGGGAATCCCTGTGTCGTGGGTACCCAGTCGGTGAAAACAGCTTGCGACAAGTTTGTGAGTTCGTGTGTTTTATTGTATTCTACTAAAAAAGGAATATGCTTAATCTATAACTATTTATGAGTTGGTTCTGTGTGTGTGTGGGAGTGTGTGTGTGTGTGTGTGTATGTGTATGTTTATATGTGAGAGAGAGAGATGTGATGTGAGCAGACCTAGGAATAGTACGCGGTGATCAACGAAAGGAGTAGAAAGAAAGATGATGCAATCCAATTTTGTGTTACTTAAGATTTTCTGATATTGACCGTATTATCCAAAGAACCACCCGTTCTCAATTCAGTATTCAATACCTTTTCAACGTTTACAAAAAGACATCGTTTTCCCTCAAGTAGAGGCACTAAATGCAATATAATTTCATTAAACAAACCCCAACACGGTGTAATAGGCTCAATTGATAATCCTGTAGTATCTACATCTAAATTGAGGTTAATTGTCTCCGCTGAAGGGGAGTGAGGAGGGCAAGGAGGGGCATGTAAATGAGTTGCTATCAGATGGACCCCTTCTTTGTTTGCGCTCTTCATGTGTGCAAATTGAAACTTAATAGCCGTCCTACTGAGCCGGTTTGCCGAGGTTTTTTACGGGCTTTTAATATCCTTGACGCATACACTCATAGGTACGGATAGTCACACATCGATGTATACTAGTCTGTCAAAGTTCTTCAATCACTATAATTAAGACGGGATTTAACACGGAAAAGTAATTATGGGACACAACATTATGTACTCACATGTTTTGCTCGACGTTTCATAACGAAACATACCGTGGGAGAGCTAAGCTTCGGCATAAATGGGCCTGCTCGACCGGAGTGATACCACGGCCTCACAGAAAAGCGGCATGAAGCAGCACTGTGCTGTGTTTCGCTGCGTGAGTGAGGGTACCGGAGGCCCAAGCCGGGGGATAGGGGATAGGATAGGGGTTTAAAGGTTGGCAGCGCATTTGTGACTCCACTGGTGTCGCGGGTGTCCATGGGCGGCGGCGATTGCTTACCATCAGGCGATCCGTCTGTTCGTCTGTCTACCTATTACATAAAAAAAAAACAACAAAACATAAAGCATTACGGACAAAATTGGAACAGTACTCAATAACTTCTCCATTGAGACTTATATACTCCGTTATGTCGAATATCAAAACAACTAAACTAAACTTTAGACTGACCGGATGGCGCAATTGGTAGTGACCCTGCCTCTTACGCCAAAGGACGTGGGTTCGATCCCCACCCTGGACAAACATTCGTGCGATGAACACTTGTGTTTGTTCAGTGTCTGGGTGTAATATATGTATTTAAGTATATATTTGTGTTCCTCTGTTGTCTGATATCTGTAACACAAGTGCTTAAGCTACTTAGTACGGAATCAGGTCAACGTATGAGATGTTGTGAGAATATTATTATTATTATTATTATAACTGCGATCACCAAAAGATGTCATACCTTTTCAGACTCCAGGTGTTTACAAAATCGATTGTAGCTGCGGCAGGTCCTATGCCTAGGTTGGGCAAACGAAGCGGTCAATTGCAGAACGTGTCAAGGAACATATCGCAACTATTAAAAATCGACTAGTGAATAAATCGGCCATAGCAGAACATTTACTGCAAATGGGAGTTCATCACTGGATGGCCTACTACATGACCCGAAAACTCACTCCACCGATCGTCATTATCATACCGGGATAGTACGTGAAGCGATTGTGAGATCAAGAAGTATAAGACTTTCAATCGGGAGGATGGATTTTAAATATTATCGACATGGAATCCAGTAATTAACAAGTGCAAACCCCGTCCTAGGCCGTTGCTAACGCAAACAAACACCGATACTGTTAGTGTAGTGTGTCGGAGTAGCTTCACTGACTATTCATCCAATGGCGAATTAATATGGGAAAATGTGAGGGTGTCCGAAGATTCACAGCCCGGCCCCAGCAGACAACTGCCGTGCAGCGTCAGTCCGCTTGTGACCACGGCCGCTGTAACGTAGCCGAAACATCGAGTAAAATATGTAAGTACATAATGTTGTCTCACATAATAAATTTTAATTAATTATATGCAACGCGAAAATCTAAAAAACTATTTCTCAATCAATTCTCATCTTAATGTGAAATATGTTTGTAATAAACTGATGTACGGCTCCAAAATATTTTTTTAAAATTAAGTTTAAGATAACAAAAAGCATCGATTGTCAATTTTGAAATCTGAGTCCTAAAGCTGAGAAATTATTGAATCAGTTATAACTCGAAACTGATATAGAAGGAAGGAATTCAAATCACACAGAAGAAGAAAAAGAATGGCAGATAAATGCTCCCTAAATTTAACCAGATCGATCATAAATGCCAATGATCGATGCCAATAAGTTAGTATTCCAATGTTATTTTGAAGTTGCAATAACTTTTTAATTTTATCATAATATAATTTAATCTTAATTTCAGTCCTTCTTAACTTAATTTATTTAAAATCTTGTTAAATGTATTTAAACTTAATCAGTAGACTTATTAGATTTTAATTTTAATTTATCCCAATTTAATTTATAAAAGTAGCGAATTTATATTTTGACCAATAAATTTAAAAAAATCATAGTGCAACATCAATTCACTTCCTATGTCATATATATCAATAATACTGAAGGTAGTTTGCATGATGTACGAGGGTGGAATAATAAAAGAAATAAATCAGTGTTATCTCGAATCTGCTGTTTGCTTGACGCCTCCCTAACCTGACATGGCGCAGCCGAACTAAATAAAGTTGAAATTAACATTATAATGTACGTAAATACGTAAAAGCGTGAGTGTTTCAAAAGTGGCCAACAAAAGTTTGAAAAATGGAAACTGTTTTATCGCCTCCACCACCGTTTCAATTCGATGAGAATTTGGTAGACGTAGCCTCGGGAAAATTGAGTGCTAACTGGGAGAAATGGAAGAAAGGGTGTAAAATATACTTCAACGCATGTGAATTAAGTAAAAAGTCGCCTACAGTACAAATCAACATATTTCAACACATAGTGGGCGAACAGTGCCGTGAAATTTTGGAACAATTCAATGAGACGACATTAGAAGGTATTTATACAAAATTGGATAACCATTTCAAGACAAAGAAAAACCTTACCGTGGAAAGGCATAAATTCTTCACAAGAAATCAGCAACAAAATGAATCTATAGACCAATATGTATTCGACTTACGGAAGTTGGCACAGACGTGCGAATTTGATAAGTTAAATGATGATCTAATTAAGGATAGACTAGTGTGTGGAGTGTTAAGTTCTGCGATCAGAGAACGATTATTACGTGAAGATGACTTAACATTAACTAAAGCGTTGGAAGTGTGTCGAGCGGCAATTGTTTCGAGAATGTATTCGGAGGACATAAAACGTGGAGCTGATGTGGTTTATAATGTAAATAATGAAGGAAACAATCAAGAACGGCAAGTGGTTGAGTCACAGAATAATGAGCATTTATGGATGGTTAAGAACAATTACTATAATAGAAAAAATGGACAGGCATCATCGGCGTCGAACTATGGAAATAACGGGTACATGCAAAAGACGGGGATGCGCGGACGCGGTGGCAGTCACGCGCAGCGCGGAGGTATGTTCCGGAGCGGTGGGCGCTTCCGCGCGGGCTCAGGCGCAGGCCCGGCCCGTGCGCTCCGTCCTGACATCTCGAACAGACCGCGCGCGGCTTCCGGGTGCAACAGATGCGGCACGTATCACGCGTACAATGCGTGTCCAGCGTATGGAAAAATATGTCTCCGATGCTCGAGAAAAAATCATTTCGCTAAAGTATGTGGAGTGTACTTTGTAGAATCAGCAGATCAACAGGAGGTAATTTTTTCATTAAGTAAAAAGTTAAATGACTGGACAGTAGACTTAGAAATTAATAAGTGTTACATTAATTTCAAATTGGATACAGGCGCTGATGTAAACGTTTTACCACTTCGTTACTTAAAAAGTCTAGGAATATCAGAAAACAGCTTAATAAAAACTAATACTAAATTGAGTGGTTATTCAGGTGATTCAATAAAAGTTATAGGTAAAATACATTTAAAAGTTTATCACAGTAGCAAGTTGTATTTATTAGAATTTAAAATAGCGGATGTTTAAAGTACACCCATTTTGGGCCGTGATGCCTGTGTAGAATTAAATCTTATAAACAGGGTTATGTCGGTGCAGAGATCAGTTATAAATGTGCCAGAGTTGATGAGCGAGTTTAAAGATGTTTTCAATGGGATAGGATGTTTACCAGGTGAGTATAACATTCAATTAAAACCAAATGTGGTGCCAGTTGTACATGCTCCTAGGAAGTTACCGTTTGCTATTAAAGAGGATGTAAGAAAAAAGTTGATGGAAATGGAGTCACAGGGTATAATTGCAAAAGTTGAGGGACCATCTGACTGGGTAAGTAGTATAACGGTAGTGAAAAAACAAAACGGTGACTTAAGAATATGTCTGGATCCTAAAGAACTGAATCAAGCAATCAGAAGAGAGTATTTTAGGTTACCAACTATTGATGAGATAGTATCAAAGTTATCTGGCGCTAAATTTTTTAGCACTTTAGATGCTTCCTCAGGATTTTGGAATGTCAAACTAGGAGACAGTAGTAAATATTGTACCTTTAACACACCGTTCGGTCGATATAAATTCTTAAGGATGCCTTACGGCATTTGTTCAGCCTCAGAGATTTTTCATAAAAAAATGTTTGAATTTTTTGATGATATAGAAGGTATATGTATGTACATTGACGATTTACTGATATATGCTCCAGATAAATGTAGGCATGATGAGATACTTCGGAAAGTTTTAGAACGATGTAGGAAAATTAATTTAAAATTAAACATTAAGAAATGCAAGTTTGGATTGCAGGAGATAAAATACTTGGGCCATTGCATTACAAAAAATGGCCTCAGTCCAGATGATTCCCACCTTTCAGCAATAAAAAATATGCCCGTACCACAAGATAAAAAGGCTGTGGAGCGATTTTTAGGTTTAATTACTTACGTAGGCATGTTCATAAAAAACTTATCTGATAAAACTTTACCTCTTAGAGAATTACTAAAGAAGGAAGTAGAATGGCACTGGGATGACACACATAATGATTGCTTTAATTATTTGAGAACATGTCTCATTGAGCGGCCGGTTCTTCAGTATTACAGCTTAAAGGTACCCATTGTCATATCAGTTGATGCTAGCGCAACAGGTTTAGGTGCCTGTTTAATGCAAGGAGGTCTTCCTGTGTGTTACGCTTCGAAAGCGCTCACACAGACAGAACAAAGATACGCACAAATAGAAAAGGAACTGTACGCGTGTGTCTTTGCTTGTGAACGATTTTATGCCTACATTTATGGGCGATCAGACATAACTATTGAGACTGATCACAAACCTTTAATCACGATTATTAAAAAACCTATTGTTGATGCTCCATCTCGTTTACAACGGATGTTATTACGATTGCAACGTTATTCTTTCACATTAGTATATAAGCCGGGCAAACATTTATATATAGCGGATACACTGTCGCGCGCGCACGAGTCAGTCGTGCATAATAGTACAAGCGGCCGCTCAGATGAGGTATGTGCACTAACAAATGACGTGAAAAACAAGTGTCAATATTTAACAGATTCACAATTTATTAACATACAGAATAATTTACAGTCCGATATAGAGATGGTTGAATTAAAAAAATGTATATTAAATGGTTGGCCAGAAAATAAAATAAATATAGCAGATATAATAAAACCGTATTGGAGTTTTAAGGAAAGTTTAACGGTATCAAATGGATTAATTTGGAAATCAGATAGGATAGTTATACCTAGGTCAATGCGAAAGGACTTGCTAAAAAACATTCATATAGGGCATATGGGTATGGAGAAATGCAAATTAAGAGCTAGAGAATTAATATTTTGGCCAGGTATTAACAATGATATAGAAAACATGATAAAAAGTTGTAGTATTTGTCTAACTTACAGAAAAAATAACCAAAAAGAAGAATTACAGAACCATGAGGTCCCTGAGAGACCTTGGGCAAAGGTAGGTATAGATTTATTCCAATTAACAGGGAACAACTACTTACTGATTGTAGATTATTACAGTAAATTTTTCGAACTTAAAAAATTACATTCCTGTCCTTTAATTAAAATCATTCGCATACTTTCAGATCCATTGTTATTATTTGTAGTTGCAATATCCAATTATCTATATTTAATCAAACATATTTAAGTAGTTTATGATATTTTATGCAGATATGTATTAGTATATTTATATTTTATTTATGTATTAATATTTAAACTTTGTATGTAAGTATATAAATATTAATATTGCACTGCCCTAAACCTTCATCAAGTGTCCTTTACCCAAAGGTTGCCTGGAAGAGATTGCTCATAGTAATAAGGCCGCCTTCGTTGTACATATCCTGTAATACCTAGTACTAAGTTTTCTTACTATACTTTGAGTGCAATAAAAGTATATTCATTCATTCATTCATACATTGTACCTCCTCTTGTACTATAATTGATAGCTTGAAGGATATATTTAGTCGTCAAGGAGTACCAAACATAGTGATGTCAGATTGTGGTCCACAGTTCTCATCATTTGACTTTAGGCAATTTGCACTCGAATGGAACTTTACTCACGTAACGTCATCTCCCTATTATCCACAGTCAAATGGACAAATTGAACGAACTGTGCAAACTGTCAAAAATATAATGAAAAAATCAACTGCGGATAGTTACGATTACCGTCTAGGCTTATTAGAATGCTTAAACACGCCATTGACTGCAGACTTACCTTCTCCAGCGGAACTTCTTCAGAGTAGAAAATTAAGAAGCATTCTTCCAACTCCCATTACATTGCTACAACCAAGGGTTCACAAAAATATAAGAACAAAACTAATTTCTAGGCAATATAAACAGAAAAGTTATTATAACAGAAATCATAAGAACTTATCTCCGTTATCAGTGAATCAAAGAGTTAGGGTATATAATACAATAAAAAATCATTGGGTTCCGGGTGTAATCAAAGAAACATTACAAAATAGGTCTTATAGCATTTGCTTGTATAATGGAAAACTGGTTGTAAGAAATAGAAGGCACATTATGATTGATCTCTCACCGCAGAAAAATCATCGTGTCTCCCAAGACTATAACTTTGATTATGATCACATAAACTCCAATGTAAACAGCAATCAGTATCCATCATTATCTAATCAGTATATTACTCGTTCTGGCAGGATGGTGAGACCTCCGAATAGATGGGGCTACCCGTGAACGTGACCCACTTATCTACATATCTCCAGTTATGATTTTTTTTTTAAATTCAAACGCATTAATGTATAGACTAATGTACTCAAACCAAACTAAATAATAATAAGAATGTAATAAGTTAGTGGATAAAAACACAGATGTTGCATGCCAAATTCAAAATATAATGTAATATTTATGTATAGTATAAGAATAAATATGTAATTGGTTAGAAGTACATATTAATTAATGTCAATAAATGTTAATCAAATTAGTGTTACATGGCAAACCTTATTTTATTTTTGAATAAAATTAATGTGTATTGCATTGTTTACCTTTCTAATCAATTAAATTTTTAAATTGCACGATGCTGTATTATGTGATGCAAAGTAGGTTTGTAAGATTTATTTAAATAAATTTTGTGGTAATAAAGATACATCTATATATCTTAAATAAATATAAAGGTGAGTTACAAGTTCTACCTACCTGTATTCTATCTTTACATTAAGTACCTATGATTTGGTAATGTAGTTGGCATTATGAATAATTATATTTAATGAAACTCTTAATTTAACTATCCACTTTAAAATCTGTTAAAAACTTCTAAATATAGATATATATTGGTAGTCACACATTTCTTACCCACTGTAAAAGTGCTAATTTTTTTTATATTTTGTAAGGAGAAAGATGTCATATATATCAATAATACTGAAGGTAGTTTGCATGATGTACGAGGGTGGAATAATAAAAGAAATAAATCAGTGTTATCTCGAATCTGCTGTTTGCTTGACGCCTCCCTAACCTGACACAATACAGCTAAAATTATAACACCTCTTACGTTTAAATCATTGCATTATACTGGAGTGAAATAAAAACAAACATAAAAAAAATAGAAACGTTAGCATAAAATAAGCAACAAATAAAAACATCGAACAAAGTTTTCGAGTTGGGAAGACGCAAAAAAGCGACTAAAAGTTTGTTCATAGTCCGCCCCGACCCCGAAATGCGGGAACAAATGCGGGTACAGACTGGATTCCTAACAATGACAAACATCCACGCAATTAAATTTACCGACCGTAGCCCGAAGTCCAGCTCCGCAGGGCTGCCTACTCTTATAGGATTTAACTCAGTTAAATACCTAAAAAGTACAAAACTTTTAAGGAAAGCCCTCCTGACATTACTCAATTTCGATTAGATCCTTGACTCACTGAAACTTTGTTTTCATATAATTTTTTATGGTATCATGAAGCGATGTTCAAATCTGAAGGATAAATATATACATATTTAAATTTTGAAGTAGAAGTTGTGGATTTCCTGATGATTTTGTAAGCTTTGTTTTTTATTATTAGATATTATGTACGATATGTCGGCAGCGCACTTGTGACTCCACTAGTGACGCGGGTGTCCATGGGCGACGGCAATCGCTTACCTGCCACATATCACATAAAATATATATATATTATACAAATGTCCAATCTCAATTTTATCGCCTAATGACTGTTGTCCGTTGTACAGTCCGATCGCAGTTATTTGGCACGGCTAAAAAAGCCGCGTGTTCAAAGGACAATTCAAAGGTATTAAATTAGTGTTTAGTGGTTTTTAGTGGACAAATTTGGTGCTTATTTGTGCATTAAAGTGACGCAAAGTGATGCTAATAATAATAATAATAAGCAAATAGCTGTGATACTCAGCATATAAAGAACATAATAATAATAATAATCGTTGGATTGTATCGTTTTTAACACTGCTATTGTGTGACGAGTGAGTTGTCTCGTGACAACTTGCTTGGACTTGGACCCCAAGTCTCGTGCTCGTGGTATTTATTTTCATACGACATATATCACTAAAACCCAGTTTTTTGTATGGTTTTCAGGTGATATCCGCCATGTTTTCAAAATATCACGAGCACGAGAATTGGGCTCCTGATAGTCTCAATACCCGCGATTGCTTTTAGAGTGTAATCCGCTGAATCCGTAGGTTGATAAAACGTAAAACACCGGCGTTTTATTGCGTGACTGTGACTTTGACTGAGTTGACTACCTACTTATTCTCAATAAATTACTTGACATTGGCGAATTATCTACGGGTAGAGCCAAATAAATAAGAACTCCCTATAACAATGCATTTTTCGATCAAAACAGCCTTATCTCACTATACAACGATCAGACTTATAATCAGAGCAAGCCCTGCCCCATACCTGACATTTATTTACCAAACGCCCATACGATAGGCCGGCGATATTATCGATACCAATCGTCGAAATTGTACGAAACAGCCACGCATCGAAGATCGGCCAGCCATAAGTCACTGGTCACGCAGGTAGATTGGCGCTAATTGACGTGAATACGCCCAACGCTCGCATAATAAGCATTTATAAGGGTATAACTCCTATTATCAAAAATACTTAACCTATTTATAACGCCGGTATTAAGTGCCGGCTGTAAAACTGTTGGTTTCTGGTACGCCGATCCTCGAGGATTCCATTAGGTTTTTGTCACATGTTTCAAAAATAATAAACGTAACTTAGTTACATACAATGAATGGGTTTATAATACAATATTGTAAATATCAGATGAACGCCCTGTTGGTCTAGTGGTTTAAGTACCAGGCCGTGATCTCGATGTCCTGGGTTCGATTCCCAGTTCGAGCGAAAACTATGTTTCGAATTTTTCGAACATAGCTCGGGGTTGTGATCACCAATCCGCATTTGGCAAGCGTGGTGATTAAGCCTAACCCGATCATAGTAGCGATAACTTGATTTCTATGATGGAGGCCTTTGCCCTGCAGTGGGACAATTTATAGGCTGATACTTTACTTTACTATTGTAAATATAATTAGTATGATAGTAGTATTTATTCTACACCCAGGAAGTCCCATAAAGAGTGCTATATATGACGTGAGCTCATAATTCGTGATGACCTATCAGATGGAAAAGACAATGTTCCGCGAAAGTTTTTTTTCATGTTATTTGAAATTGAAACAAAAAATGATTCTATTTTCTTTGTTGTTTTTTAAACTACTTCCTAATCAAGCGGCTCGTCTCATGGTAAGCGATCAGGAAGAATCACAATCATTAAGGAAAAATAAGTTTATTGGGAGGATCTGGCAGATCTATTAGGAGCTGGGTGAGTGTATCGATCTAAAGATGATACATACATAGGTATCACTTGAATAGTGTGGAAACTGTGGAATCCAACTATCGCTTACAATATTTCAGGACCGGTGCGACCTACAAACCTTTATAAAAAGAGCAAATTACTGTATACTGTTGACACTATTGATATTGATACTTGATGATACTATAATATTAAGACGACCCTTTTGGAACAGTGATAGTGAATGCCGCCTTCGGTCGAAGGGTTGCAGTATGCAGTTGCAGCATTATTAGTATGTATTTACAAAAGAAAAGTATTATGTGTATATATTTCTAATCCTATTGTTGATTCTGATATACGCAACACAGGTGCTTGAGCTATCTATATCGGAGTCAGATCAATGTATGTGGTATTGTGAAATTAAAAAAAAATATATTATCCTGGTCTGAATAGATCCTGCATAGACGCCCGCTAAAAAAACAGTTTTAAATAGGGCTCACTTGAGACTTCAATGGTATTGCGGGTGTCCATGCGCGTCTAGGCCGTGTGGTCCCGGCAGAGTAGAATAGGCCACCCTCACTCTTACCGAGGTGTCGTAAAAGGCGACTAAGGTAAAGCTGCTGGCATGATCATCAGCACCTAGAGAAGGAAAACTCTGCATTTATATCAAAACCCTCGCCAACCCGTCTGCCAAGCGTGGTGAGTATGGCAATTACCCCTCATGTGATTGAGGGAGGCCCGTGCCCCAGCAGTGGGGACTTAAATGGGCTGATGATGATGATGATGATGCGCGTCTATAATCACTTCTACCATCAGGTGCTACTTAGGCGTTTTTCTGCCTTATCCACTGAAAACACAACCACCATATAATTGGGTACTACGTTTCCGTATGTCATCTTATAACGAGTAAAAAACCACCATTAAACGTCTTGCACATTAATCTTGACTTTGCTATCAACCGAAGAAAATATTATTATTTAGCTAGCGTGACGACGTGAACTCTGTCAAGCGGAGCTTTCGAAAGCGAGGAAATAACAAGAGCAATTAAGAGATTTGTTCGTGCCTCCGTTCGTGCTGGTGGGCAGTTGGACATGTGACCTATTTAAACCTCTCAGGAAATGTCTTGCTGCGACCTCTGGTTGATGGCTGGTAGATAAATATCTTTGGAAAATCAATGCCACACGAGACTTTGACGGCTAAGGCGTAGGCTCCGAAGCAATGGATAAGCATGCATGAGAGTGACACTATAAGATGATGACTGAGCGGCGCGGTGAGGGCTTTCTTTATTTTTATGTGATAGGTGGCAGACGAGCAGACGGATCACCTGATGGTAAGCAATTCCGCCGCCCATGGACAGCCGCAACACCAGTGGAGTCACAAGTGCGCTGCCAACCTTTTCCCCTTCCCCCCTATGGGCCTCCGGTAGCCTCACTCACACGGCGAAACACAGCGCAGGCGCTGTTTCACGCCGGTCTTCTGTAAGGCAGTGGTATCACTCCGGTCGAGCCGGCCCATTCATGCCTAAGCGTGGCTCTCCCACATTTAAAGCATGCATGAGAGTGACATGATGATGATGACAGCACGGCGCAGTGAAGGCTTTCTTTATTTTTATGTGATAGGTGGCAGACGAGCATCGCTTGATGGTAAGCGATTGCCGCCGAGCATAGACACCCGCGACACCAGTGGAGTCACAAGCGCGCTGCCAACCTTTAAACCTCCCTTTCCCCTGGATTGGGCCTACGGTACCCTCACTCACGCAGCGAAACACAGCACAGTGCTGCTTCACACCGGTTTTCTGTGAGGGCGTGGTATCATTCCAGTCGAGCCGGTCCATTCATGCCGAAGCGTGGCTATCATCCATATGTGGAGAATTGAGCTTTATCCGCACGAAGCGATTCGCTTCCACATTTATAACGTGAACAGCCAAGGAGTGTAACTCCCTTCAGTGGTCTGTTTTCCCTGACCACTATAATCAGGATATCTTTAAGGCAAGAGTGAACAGGCATCTTCTAGGCAAACGTGTATCATCCTAGACCTCATCATTGATTTCCATCAGGCGCGATTGTGGTCAAGTGTTAGCCTTTACTCCAACCAAATAAAGGTGCCTAAAGCATCTTCTGATTAACGGACGGCCCCTCACGTCTCACAATTACTGAGACTATCCTTAGAAATACCAAATCATAGCATGTCAGTGTTGACAGATTGTCAACTCGTCAACACTAATAAGAGAGTAAGTAAAGATACGAAATAGGATTCGGCGGGTAGGGCTAAAACAAGCCGCTTCATCATCAGCCCATTTAAGTCCCCACTGCTGGGGCACGGGCCTCCCTCAATCACATGAGGGGTAATTGCCATACTCACCACGCTTGGCAGACGGGTTGGCGAGGGTTTTGAAATGCAGAGTTTTCCTTCTCTGGGTGCTGATGATCATGCCAGCAGCTTTACCTTAGTTGCCTTTTACGACACCTCGGTAAGAGTGAGGGTGGCCTATTCTACTCTGCCGGGGACCACACGGCCCGCTTGGGCTGATGCAATTCAATTTTTTTAAATTAGTGTCTAGTGGTTTTAGTGGACAAATTTGGTGTTTATTAGTGCAGTGATCCTAATAACAAGAATCGTTGATTTGTATTGTTTTAACACTGTGTGTTGAGTTAGTTGACTAGTGACAACTTGCTTGAAGCTAATAGAGTCTTATAACCCGCAATTACTTTTAGAGTGATATCCGCTGAAGCCGTAGGTCGATAAGACGTAAAAACATCGGCGTTTTATTGAGTGACTGTGACTTCGACTGTTGACTACCTACTTATTCTCAATAAGTTACTTGACATTGGCAAATTATCTTTTATTGGCAAACTATCTCTTAAATTAGCCATATTAGAAAAGTAAAGATACCGAAGGCCCATTCCTGGGACAGGGGGGCATAAACTTAACAGTTCACTTGTAAATCCACTGGCGTTGCGTATGTCTACGGCGGGGATAATCACTTACCATCAAGTGTTCCGTCTGCTCGCCTGCCACCTATCACATAAAAAGGTAGCTACTCTAAACTCATTTCCATAATAATATTCTCTCGTACCTAATAAAATGCTACGATAGCTTAAATCTGCTGCACGTACGTTTAGATATCGGATCGTTAGCCGCGCGTAATTCAGTTTATTAGCGGGCGATAGGCGCGACCAATTACGGGTTTATCACCAATTAAACGTTTACGATGCTCCGCACTCCGCTGGAGGATACGCGATCATTGCGCAACCGTACGCGCAGCATCATTCAAAACTCAACTTCAAGCCTCTTGACTCTTCCAACATTCAACATTCGGTTTATTCCCGCTGTCCACCCCCCCTGTGTTTTTTTTAACAATTGTTTCACTGTCCACCCGGGGTGGACAAGCAGAGGGTGGACAGCGGGAATAAACCCAACATTCTATATGTCCTGTTATTGGCAGTGGTCGATGGTCCATCTTAGATGCATAACCATAATTTTACTTTACATAAGAATAAGAATAAGAATAAGAATTAATTTATTAAGTACCAATAAAAACATAACAAAAAATATAAGGAAAAGCAATTATATATATATAAATTATGTTGGCACTTAAAAGGTCTCCGCTCAGCATTAGCCACGAAGCCGTGAAGTCTTCGTGGCGCTGGTATTCTACATATACATACATGTTTTTTTCTAATGCAATCAAATAAAATGTACTACTGTGCGGATAAAGAATGGGATCAGAAATGGCGGCGCAACTATTCACTTCTCGCTCGCACACTATTTGCGTCTATACTCGCACCCCACGAGTGCGAGTAAAGAACACTCTTTATTTCCTTACACTTATATTTCGATGCGACACCAGTGTGACACGACCGAAAGCATCAGGCGCAGAACCAACAGCTTAACGTGCTCTCCGAGTCACGGGAGTACAAGACTTGAAATTGACACTGAAAATATATTAACAGAAAAATTCAGATACAAATTTTGGCGCGATCCGGGGTACGAACCTGAGACCCCAAGTGCAGCCGTCATTTTAAGTGCGACGCACTACTCACGGCGCCAACGTGGCAGTTAACTTATACCCTAAAATTGCGCGATGTAATCGATAACTAGCGCCATCTATTGATATAAAGTGAAACTACTACCTAATATCCCGATACGAAGTGAGGACAGACCACTAGTTTGATATATATTCCAACTTAAAAGACGATTTATATAAGCGGAAGTACACCTACTAACGCCCTTTAAAAATCAGTCACAATTCGTAGAGCAGTAACTGGCTTGTTATTTTTTTACTATTTGCGACCTCGTAAAAAGTCATGTTCTCTCATTAGCGTTTCATGCCCAGCTTGCGACAAATTCTCTAAAGGCACTTATGCGTGAACTGTTACATGCCTAAACGGATTTAATTAGGTTAATCTCGCCTAAAGCGACTTTTGAAAAGTAAATGCGCTATAAAAGTTACTAGGATATCTTTACCGAGTGGCATTCTTTCGGGGTTGTGACCCTGTTTTTGAACTTAAATCTAGACTGTAGGTAAGTCATCATGAGCGGTTGTAGCTCAGTAGTCCTGAACGTGCCTTCCTATACGATTCGAGGTTCGAATCCGAGCATGCACCTCTGGATTTTTCAAATCTATGTAAGTATTTCTACCATTAGGAGGGAGGTGAGGGAAAACCCGTGTGGTCCCCGGAAGAGTAGAATAGGCCACCTTCACTCTTACCGAGGTGTCGTAAAAGGCGACTAAGGTAAAGCTGCTGGCATGATCATCAGCACCCAGAGAAGGAAAACTGCATTTATACTAAAACCCTCGCCAACCCGTCTGCCAAGCGTGGTGAGTATGGCAATTACCCCTCATGTGATTGAGGGAGGCCCGTGCCTCAGCAGTGGTGACTTAAATGGGCTGACGATGATGAGGGAAAACATCGTGAGAAAATCTGCACGTTTTGGATAGTTTCTGAAACGTGTAACCATGATTCAGTTAGTTCTGTAAAGGAAAGGAAGGTAAGACAACCTGCAGTCGCGTCATTGGAATTACCAGACTCCCCAAATCCTAAATCACGGTTTAAGCGCACCCTGAGCTCCAGAGCGACAGCTTTGGACGCATCCGGGAATTATACGTAAGCATGATGAGATGATGAATGTAGGTAAGTCATACGGTCGGGATCAGAAATGTATCTATGTAACAATTGAAACCAACTATGTCATGATCATAGTGAAGCACACCAGGGCCCCAATTCTCGTGCTCGTGAAATTTCTTTTCATACGACATATATCACTAAAACATAGTTTTTTTGTATGGTTTTCAGGTGATATCCGCCATGTTTTCAAAATATCACGAGCACGAGAATTGGGCTCCAGATACCAAAATAAACAAACTTAATTTATTCACAAGGTTGAAAGTCATGTTGATCCGATCCTCTCTAACTCTCTCTCTCTCTCATTTGAGCGTGCTCAGTTGCTTCCAAAGTTTTGAAGCCGAGTGATAAGATCAATAATATAATAGAATACAAGTACACTATGAATACAACGTCATAATTAAATAAATAAATATTTCACGACATCACATACATTGATGTGACTCCGAGATAAGTAGGTCAAGGACCTGTGTTACGGGTATCAGAACCAACAGCGGAATTACAAATATATACATATACCACGGCAAATATATACATATATCACAGACATTGGCGTGAAGCAGATCTCTTCTGTGGTTCACTGGGTGAGTGAGGGTACCAGGGGAAAGGGAGTTTTAGAGGTTGACAGCGCACTTGTGACTCCACTGGTGTCGCGGGTGTCCAGGGGCGGCCGCAATCGCTTACCATCAGGTGATCCGTCTGCTCGTCTGTCAGCAATCACATAATACTTTTCTTTTGTAAACACATAACTTATAATACCTACATAGAAACACCCACACACATTTAAAAATAACTTAGAAGTAAATTAAACATTCCTTAGTTTCCTTCACTTAATTCAAAACGAAAACAAATTAAATAACTCTCTAAAATCGTAAATACTTTTCTTTGGTACTAAATGAAGAGACTTTTTCGCTTCAACAACTGACCCAAGCATTCTTAAGGCTAAAAGTATACAATTTACAAAGGATTTTATTCTTAGCCGATAACAATTGTTATCTGAAAATATGGCTATTTATGAGCAGACAATAAAAATCTTGTTGAGACGTAATAATTTTAGGATTTTTGTAAACAATTAAGTAAAACTCGTGTCAGTTATAGCAACGTGACCAACTTTTCAAGTATGTACCTATTAAAAGATCTCCTGACCTTTTGCTTCCCTAAACAAATTGAAAATGCTCTTAGGTACAGTTTTATTCGAGATTTATCGCCGATTTACCTTATAAAAAACTTACGGAAACATATTTTGCTTTGTTTTTTTAGATTTTATAACAGTGGGAGGCACACTTTAATTAACATTATTATGATCAAACCATTGACTTAAAGAAAAATATGTTTTGGAGCTTCAATGCAATATCACTTTTAAAAACTGATGTAAAAAAACACATCATATTTTTTTTTAAATTTTTAATTCCATATATGACAAGCCCTATTATCATCATCATCATCATCATCATCAGCCTATCGCAGTCCACTGCTGGACGTAGGCCTCTCCAATTGTTCGCCACTGTGATCTATCCGTGGCTTCTCGCATCCAGCTCTTGCCAGCCATCCTACGCAGATCGTCCTCCCACCTAGCCAGAGGGCGCCCTACATTACGTTTGCCAAGACGCGGTCTCCACTCCAGAACTCCCTAAGCCCTATTATCCGTGCTATAGATTAGACCTGCCAAAAGCGTATCTTTCAAAAGATCTTTCACATTTGCATCTGGAATCAGTGCAAAGATGCGGAACAGTGAAACGCATCATTTGGAACATCGACTCTATCGCTCATTCGGCTCACTCGGATCATTCCGCTCATTCGGATCATTCGACTCGCTCGGATCAATTCAGCTCATTCGACTCGACCAAATCATTCGGATCAATTGTCACATCCGTATCAGTGAGCGAGATTACTACCGTGTTCCGATTGACCACGAGATCCATTTGAGTCGAATGATACATTCGGAGCGAACATTAGAGATTAGGAACAGTATATAATTTGGCTGAGTCGGATCACTGAGTCGTTTCAGTAATGAGTTACACACGTGTACTATAGATATAAGGAAATCTTTGAATAGTAAAAACTCAAAGAAGCAAATAAGCGACCTCTCAGCTTTGTCAATACTGGCCAGATAAAAAAAACACTCACGAATCCGTTACATTCCTTTATAACCCTCGACGAAAAAAACGACGGGTGTTATTGTTTTGACGATTTAAGATTGAGGATTTACCCGTTGTAGGATAAAAAGGTGTATGTTGCAGGCAAAAGCAATAAAGAGACGAGTGTAATTTTATCCACAGGCAGTAACTTGATAAATTGCATAAAACAATACACAAACCGTCCTCCGGCCATTAGGGTACGTGCCGAACGCACAAACAATCTGTGTTTTGTCTTCGGACACTAAACTGGATACTTATTTTGGCTACTGTACTTGCAGCAAGGGTGCGTGTTGAGTGGCTTAATATTTGTTTTAGAAACAATTCGATTTGTGAGGTCCTATCTTTATTTCTAAATAAATGTTAGGTACCTACCTAATTACGATCATAACATCTGCAAGACTAAAAGATTAACTGGCAGAGAATCATCATCATCATTTCAGCCAATAGACGTCCACTGCTGGACATAGGCCTTCCCCAATGATCTCCACACAAATCGGTTCTGCGCCGTCCGCATCCAATGGATTCCCGCGATCCTTCACCAGATCGTCGGTCCACCTTGCCACGGCTGCGACTTCCTGTACGTGGCCTTCACTCGGACTGAGTTCGCAGGAGAACTAAGGTCACAGACATAGCCCAAAGGATTGCATGCCTCAAGTGGCAATAGGGCAGGGCACATAGCGAGGAGAACAGACGGCCGATGGGGCGGAAAGGTCCTCGAGTGGTAGATAATGGTTCTTGGCATTAAGTTCGCCTATTGTTTTTATTTTATGTGATAGGAGTCAGATGAACATCACTTGATGGTAAGCGATTGCCGCCTCCTATGGATTCCCTCAACACTAGAAGAGTCACAAGTGCGCTGCCAACCACTAAACCCCCTTCCCCCGGATTGGGCCTCCGGTACCTCACTCACGCAGTGAAGCACAGCAGAGACGCTGCTTCAAATTTTAAATTTGTTACTATTCCAATTGTAGCAATTAGACTAATCGTATTTGGCTGTCTATGGTAATATGGATAAAATGGATACTTTATATAATATAAGTATAATTATATATAAATATTTCACAACATCATATACATTGACCTAACTCCGAGATAAGTAGCTCAAGCACCGGTGTTACGGATATCAGAATTCAACAGCGGAATTAAAAATATATATGAGTATTTAATACTTTTCTTTATTCTTTATATATTATAATTGTGGGACCGTTATTCAAGTAACATGTAACACAACCCCTATTCATCCATTTCTTTTATCCATTCCCTTGTTATCTTTCTTCCGCGCAACTGATCTGATCGGAAACGCGCGAAATACTCATAGGAAAGAGGAAAATGTTTATAGCAGTAAAGATAACTCTACCTACACAAGCTTAATTAAGATGACGGGTAGGGCACACTAGCGACGCCAATTGATTTAAATTGTTAGCAACTAAACCGGATCTTTTTAACAATTCCAAAGCTGCAGCCTCTCGGTAAACACTTATACTATTTATTTAATACTTATACTTAACTTTTGGGTCTGCTTTTGTGCTCGAAATTTGAATTACCGCCAAAAACAGCCACTTATGGCGTTAATCCAAATTCCGAAGTGCAAAAACAGATTAAAAAGTAGTACACAACTATTAAATAAATAGTATAAACGTTTGCTTAGAGACTCCCGCTCCAGAAATGTAAAAACTTGTATTCAGACTAATGATTTGTAAATAAAAAATGGGTAACCCATTTAACGTTGTTTGAAAATCACCTTTAAAGGGGGTAAAATCGGGGATGATATGCCAGTATGGGTTTAGCCATTTTTAAGTAAGAATCTTGAAAATCGCTAAACATTCTCCTTATTTTAAGCCAAGAACAAGTTGTTTTAGCATTTTTATAAATTCAACCCTAAGGGGGTGAAAAAGGGGGTTTGAAGTTTGTATGGAAGAAGTTATCTTTGATGTTAGGAAAGTGAAAAAATGTATATATACGTATAATTAAAATAAAAAGCACTTAAACGTTTTTGGGAAAATCAACCTTTGAGGGGGTAAATTAGGGGATGAAATGCAGTATGGGGAGATTAGACAGTTGAAAAGTTAGAATCTTAAAATTGATGTATGGCTACCGGTTTTGAATAAAAAACTGTCTTTTGAATTTTCAACCCCTTAGGGGTAGTTGCGCGTGTTTGAAGTTTGAATGTAGACTTTTGTAATAAAGACTAAAACTGCGTGAGTAACGGGCGCAGTCTAGTTATTAATATTTGTAGGTCTGGAACCTAGGTGTTTGTGGTACCTTCGTTGTTTCTGGTTACCATAGATTGATAGATATACTTCATTGCACAAAGTACACAACATAAGTACTAGTTATTTTATTTTTTACACTTACAAATTCGACAATCTTATCGCTGAAAGCAATGTCTACCAGACAACCTTCGGGTAAAGGACCATAGTACAAGGGGAAACCTTAATTTGGTACCAGGACCATGCAGGTATGTTGTTTCAAATTTTTTAATTACTAGTGACCCGGCCCCACTTCGTTACGGACCATTAATTCCACTTTATACCAATAGATGGCGCTAGGTGTCGATTACAACGCGCAAGCGTTTCGTGTTTTCGGATCATCTAAAAGCGTTGCCGCTGTCTGTATAATTAGTATAAATGTGATGTCTTATCGCAGGGACGATATCAAAGCTATCATTGATAGATGAAGGGTGCCGTGCTCCGATCTCCCATTGTCTGGTGACAGATCGACGGGCTGACCTTCTACTGTCTGATCAGTACGATATGGGGAATTGATGGCCCTTCCGCGTCGTAGTAAGTGTCTAATAGATAAATTGATTTTGAGATATGTTTTATTCGTAGCAACGATACTTCCATCTTGTAATGTAAAGACAAAGTTGAATGTTTTGATGTTTTTTTATGTGATAGGTGGCAGACGAGCAGACGGATCGCCTGATGGTTACCGATTGCTGCCGCCCATGGACACCTGCGACACCAGTGGAGTCACAAGTGAGCTGCCAACCTTTAAACCCCCCTTCCCCCGGATTGGGCCCCGGTACCCTAACTCACGCAGCGAAACACAGCACAGGGCTGCTTCACGCGGGTTTTCTGTTAGGCCGTAGTATCACTCCGGTCGAACCGGCCCTTTCATGCCAAAGCGTGGCTCTCCCACGGTAAAAATTAAATTAATGTGGCCGAGGATGGATCATACCTGTCTAGTAACAGCCTATTCACTCTTTTTTTTGTACAAAAAAGGGTATCTATGTATCTATACACTTCAGTACTCCCTATACTCTCCTATAACCAAGTAATCCCGCATCTAAAACATATCTCATCAAATCAAAGAAAGGCTGAAATCGACATACTCATAAAGTTCTTGTCGCAACATACCCCGAATGACGAAACACTCACAAATATACTCGTAGGCCGACCATTACCCAATCGATAACATCATTACCTACGTTTTATCAGTGGCAAAACCTTTTGTAATCTCCGCCGCATTAAGATTTCACCAAGAGATTTCTACAAGACATAATGAAGTCAGGAAAATTGATCAGGTACCCCATAATAAGGTTCGTGTCTACGGGCTATTATCACAAAGCGACGGCGCGACGCTCGGAAACTAGATAGCATCAGATCGCGCGCACTGGACAATAACCCTTACCAACATTAATTTATAATAATTAGCATAAAACAGTACGCCGATATGAGTTGTTATATTTTTAGTGGTCCGTGGTGACTAGGAATTGAGTCAAATGATCCAAAAAGGTCATTCCTATCATATTTTATTTAAAATTCTGGCATCCAAGATAATGATAACTTTATTGAAATATTTAAGGAAAATAAAAATATTGCATAAACATCTGACAATCGCCTCTGAGACCGCGCAACCAAAGAAATTACTTGATAGGCGCCATTTCTTTCATCGTCAACATTCAAATTTGAGCTTTGTTTATATTACACAAAGAATCTAAAATGTTAGTTCCGTTTTTTGCCGCGGACTTCTTTGATGGCGCGGACTTCTAACATAATCTAGGTTTTCCGTTCCTTAATTGAATTCGAAAAAGTCTTGAGAAAAAGTTGTTAAACGCAACTTTTTCCTACTATAAGAGAAGTGATGCCTTGACATCGCGTCCATTGTAATTGCAACGTTGGCTCTCCTTTTGCTCACCATCAGACTGAGGCGAGCCAATATACCTACTGTGTCACTAAAAAAATAACATCGGGTAACCATGAAGGTAATATCATAATGAGGATGGTTCGATTAGAAGGACCAACTTTTTTTTTAAATTGTTATTAATATTATCTCAAAATCATTATTTTGGACATTGTGGGACTCTTCGTGGGTCTGTTTGGGTCACATTCGCTTTCTAACATAATTAGACGACCCGTTTGGAACAGTGGTAGTGAACGCTGCCTTTGGTCCAAGGGTTGCCGGTTCGATCCCCGCACAGTATAAACATTTGTGTGCATGAACATGTCTGTTTGTATTGGTCTGGGTGTTTCTATGTATTATAAGTATGTATTTACAAAAGAAAAGTTTTATATTTATATAGTTTTTTAGTTTTATATATTTGTAATCCCACTGTTGATTCTGAAATCCGTAACACAGGTGCTTGAGCTACCTATCTCGGAGTCAGATCAATGTGTGTGATGTTGTGAAATACTTGTTAAAAAAAATGAAACTATTTACTTATCAAAATATTTAAATAGTATAGGTATGTACATTTTCTCTCATAATCAACCTACGTTATCTGCCGTACGGTCGCGACCCAAGATGTAATTTGCCGCTGAATATTACAGGACTACCGAAATAATGTAATGATATAAATTTCTCAGTTAATGTGACGAAAAATAATGAAGGTAATTTTTTTCACTTATCTATAAATTACTAGTATGCGTGTTTGTTAGTAGAGCAATTCAGGACAATTAAAACTAAGTTCCTACTTCTCTGTAACCTGAAATCAAGCTTTCATGGACCTTTTGCATGTCACACAAAAACCTTAGAACTTGTATTTTTTTAATGAGATCTAAGTAAGATAGGTATTTTACATAAGAAAAATAAATGAAACTAATCTTATCTAAGTTATTTATATTAGTAGGATTACCTACTACACGTAAGTGTAGTTTAAAAAAATTGTGATGGTAGCTTAGTAGATAAGGACGCCCCTTCCATATGAGGGGTCATGGTTCGAATCCAAGCATGCGCCAGTGGATTGTTCAAATCTATGTGCATATTTCTACTATGAACTTGCCGATAAGTTAAATATTGTGAGGAAACCTGCACGTCCCGGATAATTCCTCATAATTGTAGACACTTACAATATTTTAGATTCTGAATGTATAACCCATTGATGACCCATTTGCAACAGTGGTAGTGAACGCTGCTTGTGATCCAAGCGTTGCGGGTTCGATCCCCGCACAGTACAAACATTTGGGTGCATGAACATGTCTGTTTGTATTGGTCTGGGTGTTTCCTAAGTATTATAAGTATGTATTTACAAAAAAAAACGTATTGTATGTACGAGTATATATTTGTAATCCCACTGTTGATTCTGATATCCGTAACACAGGTGCTCGAGCTACCTATCTTGGAGTCAAATCAATGTATGTGATGTTGTTATATAAAAAAAACCGTGATTCAGTTGGTCTGGTGATCACCGCCGCCCAAGAATCTTCCTTATTTCTGTGGAACCATTTGCATGCAAGAGTATTTCCCGACGGCTATGACTTAGGGACCTTCAAGAGAAGAGTTTAGAGGTAAAGAGGCAAAACATTAGCAGTTTCTCTAATGTTCATGGGCGGCGTTGATTACTTTCCATCAGGTGACCCGCATTCTCATTTATCACCTTTAGCATAAACAAAAGAACTTTTATGATCGATACAATGCGTTGCCGGTCTTTTAGAAAGGAATCCTCTTCTCTTGAAGGTCCCGTTAGGAAATTTGTTGCCGTCAAACCAAACCATTTCACAAACCTGGTACCTACGAGGTACAGGGTTCGCACTGTACTGAAGTAAACCGTCACGTTTTGGATTAACATCGTCAGCCCATTTAAGTCCCCACTGCTGGGGCACGGGCCTCCCTCAATCACATGAGGGGTTGCGTCCAAAGCTGTCGCCCTGGAGCTCAGGGTGCCCTTAAACCGTGATTTAGGATTTAGGGAGTCCGGTAATTCCAATGACGCGACTGCAGGTTTTCTTACCTTCCTTTCCTTTACAGAACTAACTGAATCATGGTTACACGTTTCAGAATCTATCCAGAACGTGCAGATTTTCTCACGATGTTTTCCCTCATTATCGTCAGCCCATTTAAGTCCCCACTGCTGGGGCACGGGCCTCCCTCAATCACATGAGGGGTAGTTGCCATACTCACTACGCTTGGCAGACGGGTTGGCGAGGGTTTTGATATAAATATAGAGTTTTCTTTCTCTGGGTGCTGATGATCATGCCAGCAGCTTTACCTTAGTCGCCTTTTACGACACCTCGGTAAGAGTGAGGGTGGCCTATTCTACTCTGCCGGGGACCACACGGCGTTCGGATTAACGCTTATTCTGAACGTGTGGTTTTTGGTCTGACTCCCTGTCTAAGGGTTGCGAAGGTCAGACGATAACGATAGGTAATTTGATGTGATTGCACTTAAAATTACCAGACTTCGCAAATCATGGATCATGGTTTAAACGTACCTCGGGATTCTAAGCAATGACACGCTGATAGTTGAGTGGGAAGATTCTAGTGACGGGTAGGGCACACTAGCGACGCCAATCGATTTAATTTTTAGCTACTAAACCGGATCTATTATAAACAATGTCGGGGTCACAACTTCTCGGCAAACACTTATACTATTTTTTAAATAACCATGCACAAATGTTGGGTCCAACGCGTACGCGAAAAATTGAGTCACGCTAAAAGTGACCGCTTTTGGCGGTAATCAATTTGTCGCGTACAAAAACCGACCCAAAATTTGTGCATGGTTATTTAATAAATAGTATAAGTGTTTGCCGAGAGGTTGTAACCCCGAAATTATTTGAAATAGATCCGGTTTGGTAACTGAAATTAAAATCAATTGGCATCGCTAGTGTGCTCTACCCGTCACCTTAAGAAGAAAAAATTAGAAAGAAAATAAACTTTTTTAAACGAGGTTTGAAAAGAGTTCTTCTTTCATGGTAGGCAGCGGCATGACTGTGCTCCAGCATTGTTGATGTCTATGAGCGGCGGTTACCATTTACCATCATATGGGCCGCATACCCGTCTGCCTATTATTCGCAATAAAAAAAAACAAATCAGCTATGTACGGATTCGACTAATCGTGTAAATATTCCGTCTACATAAGAACCCATTACCACATTGTTACCTAGGATATAAGTGGTAGTTTTCTCTGTATTGATAAATATATTTACCATTCAGAGGCCCGCTGTAACAGAGTGAGTCAGAGATAAGGCTATCTCGCTGAGATCATGCAGCCTGCGGATATTAAATACACTTTGCTTATAAAACACGCAATCTTATGCACATGCGATTGTACCTATGTAAGTATTATATAGGAATAGTGTATAGATTGGAGTGTCCTGGTAACTTAGTGGATAGTTGGCTCACATCCTTTTTTCTCCTGGGAGAACATCATGGCCGTCATCTTGTTACATGTAGGTAATAAGGTGGTGTGTGGGACTTTAACTGAAACCCCTGCCCTCTTATTACAAAAAACTGCTCTGATACCGGTTTTAATCATAAAGTAGCAAGTTCAAGATTATTACGGAATAATGTTAGTTCTTAAATTTTTATTACAAATCCTCGATTAACCATAGACCACTTAGTACCGCAGGATAGTGTCAAAATTGATCGAATCATTCAATTATTCGTTCAGTGACATTTCATTTTACATAACCTAAATATGCATAGGAATTGCTTATATTTTTGGGATTAAGTCCAAAAAATAAATGAACTACTTTCTCACAAATTACTTAAATGTAAAACGGAATGAACTGTCACAGGGATAGGTTGTCATGGTTACTGAATCGATATTTTGAGGTTAATATTTTAGTCTTCATTTTAAACTAGTGGTCCGGGTGGTTTAACTCAAGTATTAAAGTTGATATGCTAAATAACGTTAAACTTAGTTTTGTAATAATGTTTATTCTAGTTCTTCAGTTATTTCCAGTATTAATCCCAATATTTATTTTAAAGCCACGTTTTGGAATAAGAGGGCTGGGGTGCACATGGTTTCCATCTTACGGCCGAGCTCACAGAAAACCGGCATGAAGCAGCTCTGTGCTATGTTTCGCTGCGTGAGTGAGGGTACTGGAGGCCCAATTCTGGGGAAAGGGTGGTTTAAAAGTTGGCAGCGCACTTGTGACTCCACTGGTGTCGCGGATGTCCATGGGCGTCGGCAATCGCTTACTATCAGGTGATCCGTATGCTCGTCTGCCACCTATGACATAAAAAAATGAAAATAACCTACGAATTATTCAATTTGATTGACTGACTCAGAAAAAATATAAAGAAACCTGCATGCTTTGTATTTCTCAAACTGTAAGTACCTAAAACTGTAGGTGATTGTTTAAGGTGACGGGTAGGGCACACTAGCGATGCCAATCGATTTTAATTTTTAGCTACTAAACCGGATCTTATTTTAACAATTGCGGGGTTACAACCTCTCGGTAAACACTTATATTATTTATTAAATAATCATGCACAAATGCGGACCCAACATTTGTACGCGAAAAATTGATTCACGCTAAAAGTGGCCGCTTTTGGCGGTAGTAAATTTTTCACGTCCAAAAACGCACCCAACATTTGTGTATGGTTATTTAATAAATAGTATAAGTGTTTGCCGAGAAGTCGTAACCCCGAAATTGTTTAAAATCGATCCGGTTTAGTAGCTAACAATTTAAAGCTAATGGTGTCGCTAGTTAGGGCTACCCGTCGCCTTAAACAATATGAATGTATTATTATCATCCAGTTCATCTCATTCCCCTGTCTGGGAAAGTCAGACGGCACAGTACCTCCATTGCAATTGCGAGTACCAATAGAGTTATTGGTACAAACCTGTTAGATCATCAGATGCTGGGCTCTCAGGCGATGGCTTCAGACGCAATGGACAACATTTCAAAATTGCTAAGCTCTGAAACAAAAAATACCAATTCTTTGTTTACTTTTCCGCTGCTCGAATATATATTTATTCATTTTTTATATTGCTTATTTACTGAGAAAAAAATTAAAAACTAAAAATCGTAAGATGACGTCATCGGACGGCAGAATGTAAAATATTTCTTTGCTTAGCACATTATAGTTTTAAATTTACGTAATGCCAAACTCATGACATGTAACTGTCAAAAAAAAAGACAACTTGTCAACGTTGAATGTATGAATGACGTTGACAATGTTGACACTAGTATTATTTACCTTTGACAGTAGTACCTTTTTTTATTAAAACAATGATAAGCAAAGGAATATCGCTGTATTCAGCCGTCCGATGACGTCATTTGGCGCTTACGTCTATTTAGAATAAAAAGAATTTCAATAATTATTTTATGCATGAAAATGGACAAATTTTGAAAAAAGAAAAAATATGGGTCTGTTCATTTTATGTCTACTTTCATATAAAAAAACAATATGGACATGTTAAAAATATGAAATGTTGTCCATTAAATTCAGATTTGTTTGTACTAGTGTTCGTGGATAGTAGGTAGCTACTCATGAAACTATCGTAGGCTTCAAGAGAAGCTTCACGACGCACAGTTGTTCATTTTATTACCTTATTTAGCTGGAAATCAAGGCGTTTTTCTGTCAAGATTACATAGTCACGATAAGGTTAATGTGTCGCCTTTTTAGGGTTCAGTACCTCAAAAGGGCATATCGAAACTCTCACCAGATCTTTGTTGTCCGTCCATCTGTCAAAAAACTCTAAGTTATCATTTAAAAATAGATAGGTATCATCAACAAAAAACGCATTTTCTTTATGTGATAGGTGGCAGACGAGCTGACGGATCACCTGATAGTAAGCGATTGCCGCCGCCAATGGACACCCGCGACACCAGGAGGCACAAGTGCGCTGCCAACCCTTAAATCCACCTTTCCCTCGGATTGATCCTCACTCACGCAGCGGAACACAGAATAGTGCTATTTCACGCCGGTTTCGCCGTAGTATCACTCCGGTCTAGCCGGCCCATTCATGCCGAAGCGTGGCTCTCCCACGGTCAAGACATTATATATATTTAGGTACTTTGAACCTCTCAATAAATTTCTAACTCATAAAGGACCTATTACTATGGCAAGTAACATCGTTAGATATACCACAAACAAAAAAAAAGAAAAATGGAGGTAATTTTCTGTAAAGGAGTCGCAATTTGAAGCTTGTCTTTCAAATAGGAGTATAAATGATACCCCAATTGCAAAATATATTTCATTGACGCTCAATTTATTATTTAATTTTTTTTATTTAAAACCTTCCGTACGGAACTTTTGGAGGACGAGCCTGACTCGCACTTGTCGGGTTTTTTAATTAAATTTGTCATTTAAAACCAGATTACCTTCTACCACAGTTTAATAAGATACTGTTACTAACTAATTCTCTTTGTCATTGATTACATTTTCCCTCTCTGTCTAACATAATATCTACCTAGGCAAACATGAATCAGATTTTTCTGGCATTTATAATTTTGCTCTAGGTGTTTGTGTTATTTTTTAAATTTATTGTTTTCATAGTACGCCTGTACCTTACAGACAAAATTAAATAGTACCTAAAGCTGTGCTGTCTATCCTCCATACCCCTCTGAGAGCTTTTACATTTAATTTTCAGACACACAAACACTCACACACACACACATTGACATGCATGAACACACATAAATAATATATTATTACTAGCTGACCCGGCAAACGTTGTTTTGCCATATAAATAAAAGGGTTGATCGTAGAAGGGTGAAAATTGAGGATTGTATGTATTTTTGTATGTTGTATCATAAAAAAAGGGAAATTAAAAATTTTGTCTAAAAAATAAAAATAAAAATTTAGGGGTGGACTACCCCTAACATTTAGGGGGATGAAAAATAGATGTTGGCCGATTCTCATAGATACCGGATAAGCACAAAAAATTTCATCAAAATCGGTCAAGCCGTTTCGGAGGAGTATGGCAACGAAAACTGTGACACGAGAATTTTATATATTAGAAGATAATGATAATTATATGTATAATAACACCAAGACTAGTTTATTGCATTTATTTTTATAGCAGTGCTCTTTCTATGGGTATTTACAAAATAGCAGCTTCAGGGTGTCTCGACACCCCGACATATGCTGAGTATGTGCCTTTTCGGCGTTTTACTGTTAAATAAAATAAATATTTCACAACATCACATACATTGATCTGACTCCGAGATAGGTAGCTCAAGCACCTGTGTTACGGATATCAGAATCAACAGCGGAATTACAAATATATACATATAATACTTTTCTTTTGTAAATACATACTTATAATACATACAAACACCCAGACCAATACAAACAGACATGTTCATACACACAAATGTTTGTACTGTGCGGGGATCGAACCCGCAACCCTTGGACCAAAGGCAGCGTTCACTACCACTGTTCCAAATGGGTCGTCATGTTTACTTACGTGTTTACTGTCATTATTTAAATGTTTAATGTTATTTGTATTACATTGATTTTTTTTTTCTTTCTTTCTTTACGTTGTGATTCTTCAACCTCTGTTTCGTCATCCTATTCTCACATTTGGTTGTGAATGAAGCTATTTTGACAGATTGTAGAGACAACCATTAGGTTACTAAATCTGACAGTTTTGTTCAATTGATATCAAATGAGTGTGGTCCCCGGCAGAGTAGAATAGGCCACCCTCACTCTTACCGAGGTGTCGTAAAAGGCGACTAAGGTAAAGCTGCTGGCATGATCATCAGCACCCAGAGAAGGAAAACTCTGCATTTATATCAAAACCATCGCCAACCCGTCTGCCAAGCGTGGTCAGTATGGCAATTACCCCTCATGTGATTGAGGGAGGCCCGTGCCCCAGCAGTGTGGACTTAAATGGGCTGATGATGATGATGATATCAAATTAATTAAAAATGTGTTTCAGATTAAAGTGAGAGTCGATTGGAGAAATTTGCCTGATTTTTATACATTGGCAAGTGGCTGTCCGTAATATGATAACGTACTACTTTCTAAAAAGCTGGCAACACATCAGCGACTCGTCAGATCTCGCGAATGCTCATGGGCGGCGCTGATTATTTACCATCAAGTGACCCGATTGCTTGTTCGTCGCCTTTAGCATTAAAAATTACCCAACATGTATCTACTTCGGTTTAGTATAGTTATTTATTTAAATATGAGGTCACTGCTAATTGCCATGTTGAGTTCCATTAGGCCATTCCACATTGAATTACCTACGTTACGCTATGCCGACGTTCCCTTCAGCGGCAGTATAAAAAACATAAAAAGAAAAATGAAAATATGTCAGTTATCCACAGCAAAGTTATTGGCTTCGGGTTTGATGGTCAAAACGTAAACGAGTATATAGGTGATAGAAGTACATAAACTGACTGAACGGATGGCGCAATTGGTAGTGACCCTGCCTCTTAGGTACGCCAAAGGTCGTGGGTTCGATCCCCACCCTGGACATTCGTGACATTCGCATTCATGCGATAAACACTTGTGTTTGTTCAGTGTCTGTGTGTAATATATGTATTTAAGTATATATTTGTGTTCCTCTGTTGTCTGCTATCTGTAACACAAGTACTTAAGCTACTTAGTATGGAATCAGGTCAACGTATGAGTTGTTGTGAGAATTATATTATAGTGCGATTGTAACTCAGTGAAAACGAACGCGCCTTCCATACGGGGGGAGTTGAAGTTAGAATCCGAGCATGCACCTCTAGACTTGTCAAATCTATATGCATATTTCTACCATTAGCTAAACATCGTGAGAAATCCTGCACGTCTCGGGTAGTTCCCAAACGGTAGATACCTACCTACAATATGTTAGATATTTAAATAAATAAATAATAAATAAATAAATATTTCACAACATCACATACATTGATCTGACTCCGAGATTGGTAGCTCAAGCATCTGTGTTACGGATATCAGAATCAACAGTGGGATTACAATTATATACATAGAATACTTTTCTTTTGTAAATACATACTTATAATACATAGATAACACCCAGACCAATACAAACAGATATGTTCATGCACACAAATGTTTGCACTGTGCGGGGATCGAACCCGCAACCCTTGCACCAGAGGCCAGCGTTCACTACCACTGTTCCAAACGGGTCGTCAAATTAGGGATCCTGAACGTGTAACGGTGATCCTGTTGGTCTGATTCCCAAATCCTAGACCATGGTCGTAGCGTACCCCGGGCTCCGAAGCGACAGCAAGACGCAACTGGGAATTACAAGATGAGAAGGAAACTGTGGCCCTGTGGTCCCCGGCAGAGTAGAATAGGCCACCCTCACTCTTACCGAGGTGTCGTAAAAGGCGACTAAGGTAAAGCTGCTGGCATGATCATCAGCACCCAGAGAAGGAAAACTCTGCATTTATATCAAAACCCTCGCCAACCCGTCTGCCAAGCGTGGTGAGTATGGCAATTACCCCTCATGTGATTGAAGGAGGCCCGTGCCCCAGCAGTGGGGACATAAATGGGCTGACGATGATGATGATGAAGGAAACTGAATCTTATAGGATAAATCTTATGGCATTTTTTTGATCAGTTTATTTTATTTGGGTGCTATTTTTTGGTATTGAATTTCACAGGTTATATTTACTGATTATGCATATTCTACTATGGTTCTACTGTGGTGCATCAATATCTTCATATGCATTTTCTTTTTTTATTTATTTATTTATTACCAATGGTAAGCCGCCCAGTGTGTCGTCCAAGTTATCACTGGAAGGATTATGTACCATTGGATAGAATGTGCACTTTACGGGGTTTATGGCAAGTTTTAGCGTCGTAGGCCAATATCTATTTAGAATCGCTGAGCCAGAGTTGTAAGTATGTTTATATTTGCTAAGAAATCTTTATCATATTGGTGTTTAAGGTGACGGGTAGGGCACACTAGCGACGCCAATCGATTTTAATTTTTAGCCACTTCATCATCATCATCATCATCATCAGCCCATTTAAGTCCCCACTGCTGGGGCACGGGCCTCCCTCAATCACACGAGGGGTAATTGCCATACTCACCACGCTTGGCAGACGGGTTGGCGAGGGTTTTGATATAAATGCAGAGTTTTCCTTCTCTGGGTGCTGATGATCATGCCAGCAGCTTTACCTTAGTCGCCTTTTACGACACCTCGGTAAGAGTGAGGGTGGCCTATTCTACTCTGCCGGGGACCACACGGCTGACGACACCTCTTTAGCCACTTAACCAGATCTATTTTAAACAATTTCGGGGTTACAACCTCTCGGCAAACACTTATCCTATTTATTAAATCACCACCCAACCCAAATTTTGGGTCCGTTTTTGTACGCGAAAAATTTATTCACGCCAAAAGTGGCCGTTTTTGGCGGTAATCAATTTTTCGCGTACGCGTTGATCCCAACATTAGTGCATGGTTATTTAGTAAATAGTATAAGTGTTTACCGAGAGATTGTAACCCCGAAATTGTTTAAAATAGATCCGGTTTAGTGGCCAAAAATTAAAACCGATTGGCATCTCTAGTGTGCCCTACCTTAATAAAAAAGAACAAAATACAAATACGTTTCTTGCTCATTAAGACATGATACATATAAGAAACATAGTGGGAAAATAAAGTCAATAATATAAGCAAAAGGAGGTGGCTCAGCTTGTCCTGCCACAGAATGAGACATTCCAAGACAGCGCTGGTTTTCAGCCAATCCAGCTTCTCTGAAGTTGGAAGTCGAAAAGGGTAGTTGTGTTTGTTATTAAGTACTAATAAATACTAACAAGAATGGTTGGACTGATTTGGCTGTCCATTGGTGGAGAGGTATCTAAGGACCAGGAAACGGATAAAGAAGTAGCTTAGAACCAGGTGATGGATATAGTACTACGCAGACAATGCCGCGTGTGGAAGCTAGTTAATAATAAAACAATCGCGCATAGTCCTTTACAACCTGTGCGGATAAAGAATGGGGTCAGAAATGGCGGCGCATCTATTCACTTCTCGCTCGCACACTATTTGCGTCTATACTCGTACCCCACGAGTGCGACACAGGTTGTACATTTTAATTTCTGAATTAATATTTAATTTACATCGCGTTAATTCCCGTGTTTATTAATAATTGTTATAATTGCGCATGTCAGTATACGTCAGTACACGCGACGCGATGACTGGGAACTGCATCAGGGCGAATTTAATTACCGCGAGACACTGGCTCGGGTAGGTATAATTACGGAAACCGGGTCGCGGGGCTTCGCTGGCTGCAGCCCCTCAATTAGTAGCGAAAGTACGCGTCCTCATACGAACGGCATAAAACTGTTAAATGTGTTTACTCGTATGTGTAGGTATGTTGCGGAAATTGTTTTTCCCTTATTTAATAATAATATCCTCCAACTGCTAATCCGGTGAGCAATGTCGATAACTTTGGTTCTCTGCCGGATCACCTCATTTCGGATTCGATCTCGGAGAGAGACGCCGAGCATTGCTCGTTCCATAGACGAGCTGAGCGACCTTTAACTTGTGAACCAGCCGTACCGTAAGTGTCCACGTTTCAGCTCCGTATGTCATGACGGGTAGGACGTACTGATTGAAGACTTTCGTCTTTAGGCACTGTGGTATCGGCGATACGAAGACACGATGTAGTTTTCCAAATGCTGCCCAACCTAACTGGATTCTCCTATTCACCTCATCCTCGAAGTTGTTTTTACCCAATTGCAAAGTCTGCCCGAGGTATACGTATTTTTGAACAGCTTCGAGGACGGCACCGTGAATTGCAATCGGTTCCGGTAGAACATGTTCATTGAACATGACCTTGGTTTAGTCCAAGTTCATCCGTATGCATTTAGAAGAGTCAGCCAGGTCATTCAGCATCTGTTGTCTGTGACACGACCGGAGAGGGATCGATCGACCGCTAACTTCCCGACTCTGGGCTGACACTAAGAATTTCTTACCGAAATGCTTAATGTACCGACCAGGGGATCAAACCCGGGACCTCTTGCGCAAACGCTTTAAAGGGCGACCACTACCCATCGAGGCAGTTTCTCTGTTATTTAATAAATAAAACTTCATCATGCATCTTTCCACTTCGCCCCTTCCTCTTTTCCCGTCACAGGTTTGTCATGTTTATCAATGGACAAATCTGTGATTCAGAATGACACATAACGATTAGGTCCTTTTGAAACTGCATCGATGATTCACAGAAATGACTGACTCAAATAAATTGCAGCAAAATAAAATCAGTAAATGCAGACCACGATTCTGTCGATACTTAAGGTGACGGGTAGAGCACACTAGCGACGCCAATCGATTTTAATTGTTAGCTACTAAACCAGATCTATTTGAAACAATTTCGGGATTACAATCTCTCGGCAAACACTTATACTATTTATTAATTGAATAAATTTTTCGCGTACAAAAACGAACCAGACATTTGTGCATGGTTCTTTAATAAATAGTAAAAGTGTTTGCCGAGAGGTTGTAACCCCGAAATTGTTTAAAATAGATCCAGTTTAGTAGCTAACAATTTAAATCGATTGGCGTCGCTAGTGTGCCCTACCCGTCATCATAATTAATCTTACTACAAATTGAAGTATGAAAAACGGCCAGGTCTATTTTTTAAATAGAATAATTAACTAAATATTCTATAGCCTCTTGCTGTGTTATTGGCATGCGTAGGTGGATTGCTAGCCGTAGCTGAAATATTGGTTGGAGGACATTTAACTTACAGTTCGATACTTTTTGGCTTCAAAAGTGCTTTTTAAATCGTCAGTCCACTCTTACATTCCAAGTTATGCAAGCATATTCACTCCTTGAACCTCCGCATATTAATGTTATCAAACAAGTGATTGCGGTAACAATGAGGGCATGTTTTCAAAATCGGAATCGAACCTGTTATTGTTTTCTTACGCCTGTCAAGAGCTTAGTCCCCTGGCTGGTAAGGCGGGTTATATAGTCGTGACCTCTAGGTACTATCAGCGAAACAATGAGCTACACTCCCTGCAGCGAACCGGACTCTAAACAAAACCTTACTAAGATAGTAAGATGATTTTTTATTTTGTATTTGTGTTTTGTACTATATTAAGTAGTAACAGTAAATTCATCAGCAACCCACACTCGTCCACTGCTGGACATAGGTCTCCCCTAATGCACGCCACTGCTACCTAGTGTCTGTCATTAGGGGGAATGGACCATAACCCACCACGCTGGTCCAGTGCGGGTTGGTGGGTGGTTCGCCAGGGCCTCTTTTGTTGGTTAGCAGGACGCGCCACGGGCAGGAGAGGTTGACTTGGAACCCGAAAGATGTTGTGTGGGCCCCCTTACGTCCCAACGGTTACGTCGTAACAGTAAATAAAGATAGTTAAAAAAATCATAATGTTACCTGCATAACACAAATACGCTTAAACCACAGGCCCAAATAATATTATATTTTTTTTTACTTTCCAACAAATTTCTTACTGACCATGTTTACTCAGTCCATGCTTTTGGTTTGTAAAACATAGATCTAAATAACATAAAAATCACAAATGTATTCAAAGTGGACATAACTATTTATTTATTATCTTTGTTTGATACTGCAAAGCCATCATGTGAAAATAAAATTCTTGAAAGCTTTTATTTAACTTTTGACTCGCCTAGCTTTTATGAACTTTAATAAAGCCTTCAACTCCAACAACCGCTTCGCTGCCCAGGGGTTTTAAAATCCTTGGCCGATGCCAAGTCAATTGGATATCCTGTGAAATCTGTGACGCACCTTGAAGAAGGCCTAAGTTCAAAAGTGGACTTTTTTAGTATTGGTTGGTTTATTTAGTATGCATGCATTTTTGACACTACTATGTTAATAATGTATATATGTAATAGCTCCACTTACAACTTACTTTTTACGGAAAAATACTTAAGGCGTCGGGTAGGGTCAAGTAGCGAAGCCAATCGATTTTAATTTTTAGCTGCTAAACCGAATCTATTTTAAACAATTTCTGGGTTACATCCTCTCGTCAAACACTTATACTATTTATTAAATAACCATGCACAAATGTTGGGTTCGTTTTTGTACGCGAAAAATTGATTACCGCCAAGCGATAAGACCGCCTTATTGTACTGTCTGTTGCTGTTGTATCATGCTTGTATTTTATTTTTGTGCAATAAAGAATATCTATCTATCTATCTACCGCCAAAAGTGGCCGCTTTTGGCGTGAATCAAATTATCGCGTACGCGTTGGACCCAACATTTTTGCATGTTTATTTGATAAATAGTATAAGTGTTTGCCAAGAGGTTGTAACCCCAAAATTCTTTAAAATAGATCCGGTTTAGTAGCTAAAAATTAAAATCGATTGGCGTCGCTAGTGTGCCCTACCCGCCACCTTAAAACCAATTTCACCAAGTTTCCTTGTGAAACCTCTGAAAGAAACGAAACTTTTTTGTTTTTAAAAGTGTATATGACTTTAAAAATAGATAGGATGTTGTCAAACTGTTGTACGATTTCGAGAATTATTAATCAACTCATATTTCAGTCACAGCAGTATTATAAGTTTTTTATTATCTGGTCAAAATTTATTCATTTCTTAGTTGCCAAAAACAGATACATGGTATAATACGGAACATAAAAAAGTACCTATTTACAGAATGCTAAAAATAAACAAAAAGAGGAATACTATTTACAAGAGATGATGGATGAGATGAAAAATCTGCCCCGCTACTCATCGAGCCCAGAATGCTGGCAGCGTCACCTCTTTGAATGGCCAACCCAATGCGTTGGCCGAGGTAGCTGCCAGCATTACTGTCACCTGAAATGTCGAGTAGCCGAGCAGACAACTCGCGGAAAAGCTTGTGGGCCTCGGGCCCCCACGGTCCCAAGGTTTCCACCCCGAACGGAGCAAATCGGTAACAGGTGTCTAAGGCGGAGTATTTGGTTTTTTTCGTGACTCCGCCGAAGCAGCTGCTGCACCCGCGCCCCGCTTTTTATTGTTTTGCATTGCATGTTATTATATGATAATAAAGCTAATTCAAGTGATTCTGCTTGATAATGTTAGAAATTATTATATGTGCTTTAACGTGCGGTTTACCTAATAACATTTATTTTATTATTTCTTTCATTTCATTATGTATTTTACAATTAAACAGTATGACTTGGTATGAGGATGATACAACACAATATGAAAATTTGGCGACTAAAAAGAGTAACTAGCGAATTTCTTGCTGGATTTTCTTTCTATCCGAGACGGTGGTAAAATCGAATTATGTTCATTGATTGTTTTAGTATATTTTAGGTTTCAACATGTAAATTATACATAAGTACTTTTAAATTACTTAAATGTGTGACGATTTGTAATCCTATGAAAATAAATATATTTTTTATTTTGATTGACCTAACTTAGTCAATTTAGCAAATACTTTTTCTTAAATTGAGCCTATCAAGAATCGAATTTGGGACCTTACGCCCTTGGGCCCAACACTATAGCTACTAGGTACGTCATGGTGTTGTTACTTTTAGTCAATATTATTCGAAATCAAACAGCTCAGTCGCATGTTATAACAGTTTATTATACAATTCTTCACTTCGACATAAATTTGCACTTATTTAATATTTTAATTATTACAACACACTCATTTTTTGGGAGCTCCTTCCAGTTCGATCGCTCGACGACTAATGCCGCTGCCACCACGCTTTCGTATCTAAGTCCGCTCCCCACTCCGTTACTTTACGCGCCAACTATCTGAAGTGCTGCTATTGGCTGAGCGGTCAGGAAACGATGTTTTGGCAGCGGCATCGTCAAATCAGATACTTTAAAACTGTTCAGACCATGCATTTATTAATATTAATTAATTAAATAAACTCTGATTTATTATTATTTTTATTTAACATAATTAGCCGAATCGTAATGTTAACAATATACGTTAGTGTATTCAGCACGTCTCACACATGAATTCAATCGTAAAGTGGTAGGAAAGAGGTAGGTAGGTTAGAATGGGCACTTTGTTTTTAAATCGAGTTAACAAGTTTTTATCGGCTATTGAAACTCAATCCCGGGCAGGGAAATTTTCCGGTAAAACAAGCCAATCGGCGGTTATCGAAGGTTTTATCTTGGCGTTTACTGGCTCTTTGTGTTAAAGTAAACATCTGCCGGTTGAAATATATAGAGAAATCCACATAAACATATGTACCTATGTACCTAAGCGTATTATGGGTATGCTATTAGGGGTTAAAGTATGAAATTGGCGATTTGTATATAGATTTTCTGAGAAGCTGTGTTTCCTATACTTTTTTTTATATTTCAAAGTAAATATGAATGCTTCTGTCTCATATTTGTTGTGCTGTAAGAAAAAATAATTGTTTGTTTCAAAAGTTACGAATGAGGAAAGCGTCAATTCTGCTCACCAAAAATAAGAGTAATTATCAAGATTTTTTTTCTCCATCAAGAATACAATATTATCTGATCTGCACTTACACACACCTTAGAAATATGGTCGAAAGCAAACCCCGGGTTACGAAGCGATACCATTGGACGCACCCGGGAAAAAAACTCTAACATTATAATGACGCTTTTATAGATATGCTTTTGAGTAAGAAGGATAAAGAGAATAATTCAAAGAAAAATGTCCTTTGTCTGAAGGTTGCCTGGTAGAAATCGCTTCCAGCGATAAGACCGTCGAAATTGTACGATTAAGTTTCTGTAATGCCTAGTTTTTTTAAGTTGAGTCTTTTTTTGTGCAATAAAGTATATCTATCTATATTTTAGGTTACATCCGAAGCGGTCGATCGAACCCGGGGTTACTTTCCAAATCCTGAATCATGGTTGGACAATGATTCAGGATTTGGAAAGTAATAACAATGAAGCGACAATCTGACCCTCGCAACCCTGAGGAACCAGATCAACTGAATAATAATTACACATTTCAGAAACTATCCGAAACTCACGATGTTTACCCCCATATTAGAAATCATCATCATCATCATCAGCCCATTTAAGTCTCCCACTGCTGGGGCACGGGCCTCCCTCAGTCACATGAGGGGTAATTGCCATACTCACGTTTAGATATAAATGCAGAGTTTTCCTTCTCTGGGTGCTGATGATCATGCCAGCAGCATTTACCTTAGTCGCCTTTTACGACACCTCGGTGAGAGTGAGGGTGGCCTATTCTACTCTGCCGGGGACCACACGGCGTAACACATATTAGAAATACGCACATAGATTTGAAAAATCCAGTGGTGCGTGCTCGGATTCGAATCACGTAAGGCGTGTTCTTGTCCACTCAGGTACCATCGCTCATTGCCACGGTCACGGTCATGCCATCCTTCTTATCTCAGCGTGTAATTCCCAGTTGCGTCCAAAGCTGTTGCATCGGATCCCGAGATTCGCTTTGACCGTGATCCAGGATTGGGGAACTCTGGTAAGGGTCATGGGCCAACCTCATCATCATGCCGCCCTCCTCCTCATCTCAGCGTATAATTCCCAGTTGCGGACAAAGCTGTCGCATCGGATCCCGAGGTTTGCTTGGACCGTGATCCAGGATTGGGGAAGTCTGGAAATAGTCATGAGCCATCCTTATCATCATCCCGCCCTCCTCCGCATCTGAGCGTGTAATTCCCAGTTGCGTCCAAAGCTGTCGCTTCGGAGCCTGGGGTTTGCTTGGACCATGATCCAGGATTGCGGAAGTCTGGTAATGGTCATGGACCATCCTCATCATTATGCCGCCCTCCTCCTCATCTCAGCGTGTAATTTCCAGTTGCATCCAAAGCTGTCGCTTTGGAGCCTGGGGTTTGCTTGGACCATGATCCAGGTTTCGGAAAGTCTAGTAAAGGTGATGTGCCATCCTCATCATCATCAATATCTCGATTTTCACTAGATTTTTCACTCACTCCTCGTAATGAACAGCTATTAGAACAAAAGTAGGCAATCAGCTTATTAATTATTAGTTAAAAGATCTGTTGTAAAAGTATTCTTAGCGATCGACGTCCCGGGTACACAGGATTTAATTTTCTCGTGTAAGAATTAGTGATGTGACCCGATCGATTAGTAAATATGCACTTCAAAAACTCGTCGAGGATTATTATCGATAGATTTTGTTAAAAGCTGTATCTTTTTTTTATGTGAATGCGCTGCCAATCTTTTAAGCGCCATTTCCCGTAATTGAGCCCCGATACCCTCACTCTTACAAACACTTCGCTGCTTCACGCCAGTTTTCTGTGAACCAGTGGGATCACAAACTTACGACCAAATAAGCTAAAATATAATAATAATAATAATTCTCACAACATATCTCATACGTTGACCTGATTCCGTACTAAGTAGCTTAAGCACTTGTGTTACAGATATCAGACAACAGAGGAACACAAATATATACTTAAATACATATATTTCACCCAGACACCGAACAAACACAAGTGTTCATCGCACGAATGTTTGTCCAGGGTGGGGATCGAACCCACGACCTTTGGCGTAAGAGGCAGGGTCACTACCAATTGCGCCATCCGGTCAGTCAAATAAAGCTACATACAAAGTTCTTTTTTATTTACGAGTATTTAACGTATTAGTAAAGAAATATACCTAATATATTATGTAAGAATATTAGCGAAGTTAGATAAATAGATATAGATACTATATTGCAGAAAATACACAACTTAAGTACTAGGCATTACAGAAATTTTGATTTCAATTCCAATGACGATATTTGTTTTGACTGGATTGTCTTATCCTTTTATAAAAATGAGGAAAACGATCGTGTTATTAAGTATAGTGTGTTAAAAGTAACAATAATGAGGTAAGCCGTTTACTTTGCTTTCAAGTCAAGCAACTCCGCTCGTGACCACGGCTGCTGGAACGTAGCCGAAACGTCGAGCCAAATATGTGAGTACACAATGTTGTTTCACATAATAAATATCGTGTTAATTCCCGTCTTGATACATTAAAGTCAAGCAACATTCCCCATCACTACTGTCCACCTCACAATATCTCGATTCGCAAAGGGCAGGTCAGGCACGGCGCTTAATTTACGATGGCTGCGCTGCGGTCACATCAACTCCGGCGCAGGTACGGAGCGCCGCGCGCGCAGGCACGCACGACGATTTTACGCCAATTGTGACGATTGGTGGATCAGAAATGTGTAGAGGTCGTAATTAGGCAGAATTATTTATGTATCGATATGTGATATCCCCGACATTGAAAAGGAACATCCTAAAATGATTTTTGGCCGTAAAAATTAACTACTTTTTATTAACGAAATTTGAGGCATAATTATCAATTTTATTCTTTCGCCGTATGAATCAGTGTAAGTACTTAACTAACTCTACCTAATTCCAGCCTCTGGTAATGGCTTTGACTAGTGGTATTGTTAAGTTAGCAAGAAAACAGATAAGTCAATGTATTAATGTAAGAAAAGTATTTTGTGCGCGGAGAAACTTAAACTTAGTATAAGCAAGCAAACAAACTCTGTAGCTACCAAACAAAGGCACGGACTGACTGAGAATCTGTGGTATGAAATTAACCAATAAAAAAGCCTTTGGTAATGAGCTATGGTGACTCAGTGAATCAAAATGAGTCTTGGCAGCAAAAATCCACAAAATTGTTCGAGGGAGTGAATGGGCTACTTTTGGGTAAGCTCGCTTATCGTAGGCTTTTTCTCAAGGGGACTACGGTGCAGCGGCCTCCTCGTTTGGCACTTTTGATAGTATTTTTGCTCTGTTTGGAGCTGCTACCGAAAGGGTCCTGGCGTCCCTGGCAAATGGCAGGTAGTAATTGGCATCGCCCATTGCCCGGCGTCACGCTACGCGTGATAGCGTTTTTGACTTGGGCCCCACTGGGTGGAGAGCCTTCGCGCTCAGCGGCCGTAAGGCCAGTGAGCTCGAAGTGCTGGAGGACCGGCGTTGGGTCGTCTAGCCAGGATGCCTCAATGTTGACCGGTGGTGCCAATTTTCCCGGCTCCGCATCCAGCGGAGTTGGGTTTTGGCACTCTGCACTGCAGCCAGCAGTGTATGGGTGGGTACCCGCAGTCCTCTTCCCAGTGGTGTTTGCACTGCAGCCAGATAATGTGGGCGCCATTCGGGGGGCGGTGTTTGGTAGGCCTTGGGAGAGGCCCTAAGTCCGTTGGACCGGTGTGTGGTAAGAGGCCGTACTGACGAGCCTCTTACGCCCAAAGCGGGTTCGCGGTGACGTAAAAAGCTTCGTCCTGTAGCCCGCGTTCCCGCTCTAAGAGTTTCTCCCGGGCGAGGGATGGAAACTGTCGCAGAGACTTTAGTGGGTATGTCCCTAGGAGCCCCACACCACCCGGCCGACTCCCAGCGGCCGGGTGTGCATAAGGCGGCGCCGACCAATGGCGCCGACGTCGGTTCCTTCTGAATCGGCGGCATTCTCTCTGCGTTACCGAAAAAAGGCTCTTTTTCAACAGTTTCAGGGTTCAGTGTGAAGCCAAGAACAAGCCCATCATCAAAAAAACAAATATTCACCGTTGGTCTTTTCCGTGGATCTCGCTCAAGACTTTTTGCATCTTGTCTCCACAGACAGAAAAAGGCCACAGCCTCTCGACAATCTATACTATATAGCCTCCATCCTATCTTTCGATATGACCGATCCAGCCAACCATTAAGCAATGACATTTGACTTAGCCACCAGAATTCAAGTTCAACATTTTCCCGTCTCATCCACAATTCTCAACCTGAACCAGAATAGTATCAAAATATTTCTTTCTTTTTCTCTCATTACAAACTAGACGCTGTTCTGGAACTCTCAGGTACCAATTGTCAATTAGGAGTGTCGTAAGGATATTTTTCACCTCGGATGTGTGTATAAATAAATACACTTTGAGGATAGGTGGAACATCCTAAACCTAAATATACCTGGAGGACTGCGTGGGCACCAACATTATTATTAAGCTTCTGTAGGTGCAATAGGTAACTCTGAGTCTGGCTAGTGATGCACGCGTAAAATTATAAATATTCTAGTTGAATCATCAGCATGAGTCCGCGATTTGGCACAAATGCAACGCGTAAACTAAAATGTCTTCTAAGATTTTACGATACTGAAACCATGTCCATGAGTAGACAATCATTCCAGTCACCTATCTGTAATAACTGAACAGAAAAAAACGACGTAAGTCGCCATTATGCACTCTCAAAGGTCAACACTAATGGTAAATAGTCATACTTGACTCAAAAGGTTGTCGTAGCACTGTAGGTCCGTATGCACATGATTGTTTTGGCGCATTGTACATATTGGCTAAACTTAAGTTTCCATTTTTATAACTACCTGGAGACATGATAATTAATTACTGTCTTAGATCTTTAAACTTTATATTTAGATGAGTCGTATTTCTATTCTATACCTACAGATTTCACCCCGACCTGTGCAAAGTATCTACAAACCTTGTCAAAAATAATAGTTTCTTTAGCATACCTAGATAAGAAAAATATATATATATATAAATCAATGATCTTAGATATAGAACCTAAATTACTTAAATTAAATAGTTCTATAGAGAAAAAACTCCTAACCTAAGAACAATCAGTTCTGATAGAATGCGCAGTGTTCATAACATCTACAAACCTAACTGATTCATCGGAATTAATAGGTTATTTTAATGAAAATGAATGTAAGGTTCATAATCCTGTACCTACAAGTGATTATGGAAAGGCATTTTGAGGCGTTTTCCGGTGGCGTGGTGGCGTGGTGCACGTAGTCATATCTCAGGCTGCGCAGGCGTGTCGGGTGCGCGCGCGCCGCACACACGCGCACGACGCCTCGCCGACTGTCCACCGGCCGAACAATCGATCGTAAATCAGCTTCGATAAAATTATAGGAGGGAACACAATGGATCACGACGTGACCCATCTGCGCCCGATACGCGACCCTCCGCCCACCGCACAGAGTCCGCTTTCACACACCACCTGCCGATCCTGCCACGTAACTCTCACACTCCGAGATAAAGTCTACATTCGCACGTGTACAGACAAGAAGTGTTTATTTTGAGAAACGCCACCCGTGCAACTATAACCTCTGAGGCTGTAATCTTTGAGATTATTATCCTATAGCTGCCACTCGGCTCACGTAATTGCGAAATTCACGCTTCGCGGTGCGGTACAAAAATAAGATTATGGATTCTGGTGAGCACCGGCGTTATTGTGATTCGAGGATCCGTCCGTAGGTATGTCTGCGGAGTTTACGAGCACTATTCCCGGAGGAATAAACCGGCGGTTATTGAATATTGCGGTTATTTGCGGAGGACAGCGCCATTGTCCGAGTTTACCCTGCGTGTGCTGAGCTGAATGTCAGCCTCACAATTTATTTTCCAGGAAAATTTCTATTGCCTTTAGTACCTAAGCTAGCCTGCCTTTGGAAACTTTTTAGTATTCGGATATTTAAAAAAATATCAATAATGAATTCCGATCTAATAATGATACAGATATGTAGGTATGTAACACAGGTGCTTGAGCTACCTATCTCGGAGTCAGATCAATGATATTGTGAAATATTTATTTATAAGATGTTCTTGGAAAAAGATGGCTAAGGCGCGCAGGCAATCCTATTAGGCTTTGGTAGTCGCTTGATCGCCACCGTAGTTGTTTAGAAACCACTCACTATGGAATTGATAAGTACCTTTTTATTCTAAATGTGTATTTTTTTCTTCTACAAATTAAAAAAGCATTGACATAAATTAACAGACGCATAAATTCAGAAACGATAAAGAGTCGAGGCACACAAAGACTGCTACCTACCTACTTGCCTCTGCAAACCAATCAACATCATTTTATAGCAGATCATTACAATCCTAAGCACCGGAGCCAGCATCATACCCTCAGCACATAAGCACAACACATAAAGCCATTTGATACGACAGTCCTCCGAGATATCCAGCGCTAAAGAAACTCGGACTTTATGCTCAGGTGATAGAGTTGAGTAGAGTTGGAAACACAATAAGAAGTCCTGACAAAGGGCGAGATCGAATTTCCCGACACTTGGATGGAGGCTGAGGCTTTACGAGGGTCGTAAAGACGTGGCCAGATATTGAACGAGCCTTGGACACCGTAGCTATACTTACGAACAGACATTCGCACAAGGTCTGTGCGAATGTCTGTGGAATTCAATAAATTATCGACTAACAACGTCAAGTTATGAAAATCATCAAACAAAAAAACATACAATTTTGGGATTTCACCGACTTGTATAAGAATAAATAATATTAAAGGTATTTATTTACAACAAGTTAGGTTTTTAATAGATGATCATGCATGCCATTATTTTTAACCGACTTCAAAATAGGAGGAGGTTGTCAATTCGTCAGGATTTTTTTTTTGCAGGACGCATCCGCCAGCCCGGTCACCCTCTGTTTAACTAGGTAGGTAATACTGGCCGTTACGAAAATAATAAATACCGATATGGAAATGTAAAAAACAAAGTTTGAAAGAAGTCCCAAGACCGCCATCTTTTACCGTCTTCTGTTAAATATAGGTTATTGTACCGAATAGGTAGTTCTTTTACTTTTAAGTGAATGTAAGAGCGAAGGAAGCTCAATGGATACGAACGCGCCTTCCACGCAGGTGGTCGAGGTTCGAATCCGAGCATATACCCATGGTTTTTTTCAAATCTATGTGCGTATTTCTACCATTACCATCAGCTCGGCGGTGAGGAAAAACATCGTGAAAAAACCTGCACGTTTCGGAAAAAGTTTCTGAAACGTGTAACCATGATTCAGTTGGTCTGGTTCCCCTGTTAAAGGGTTGCGAAGGTCAGACGGCAGTCGCTTCATTGTAATTACCAAACCACCAAATCCTGAATCCTGGTCTAAGCGTACCCTAGGCTCCAAAGCGACAGCTTTGGACCCAACCGGGAATTACACGCTAAGATGAAGATAGTCCTTTTACTATTTAATATTGTTTTAAATAATATAAAGTATCAATTAATGTATACATTACCTACATACTCGTACCTACCTGTTGACGATGGATTGTATATAAACTAAAAGCGTTGGTTAAAGGATGCTGACAAAAAAAAACCGTTATTAGCAAAACAATGTATTTTGGTTCAACCGCCAAAAGACATCAAACACAATAAATCAAAAACAATAAATATTTCAAAATTAGTAAAAAAAAGTATAAAAACATAAACAATACAAAAGAGGCTGGTCTAGTCGTCGATTCTCAATACTCCTACGTACTAATCTTTAATTATTGTAAAATTCAGTGTTATGTACAAAAAAAAACTTTATTTTCGATTTTTAAAATTGCTAAATAAGTAGTACCTATAAGTCTTTGTTAGTCTAATTATTTTGCAATAACCATTTATTCATTAGGTACCTATTTGTGAACCAACACAAATCTGAAGATGTAATCCATTCTTAAGTCTACAGAATGCATTTCGCGTTGCATTCATGCGTTATAAAAACTGGATATAAACGCGCGGCTGCCGTTTCGAAACGTAGCTATTCATGTTACAGTTTAATGACACACGATAAAGCCAGATATGGACGCTGTATCAATATAATCTTTATGTTTCACCGTTGCATGCGGAGACGTGGCCGTGGGCTTGCGCATGCATTCGCGGAAACAAATATTTTAGATCACGGAGAAATGAAATGCGGTATTGCGCTGGCGCGATACGTGACTATAACAAAGGAATAGATAGAAAGAAAGGAAAGTATTAATTTGGACACCGCAACACATTGATGCAAACAAATACCTAGGGATAAAAAATGTTTTTCTTTTTTATGTGATAGGTGGCAGACAAGCAGACGGGTCGCCTGATGGTAAGCGATTGCCGCCGCTCATAGACACCCGTGACACCAGTGTCAGTCACAAGTACGCTGCCAACCTTTAAATCCCCCTTTCCCCGGATTGGGCCTCCGGTACCCTCACTCACGCAGCGAAACACAGCACAGTGCTGCTTCACCGATTGCCGCCGCTCATAGACACCCGTGACGCCAATGGAGTCACAAGTACGCTGCCAACCTTTAAATCCCCCTTTCCCCCGGATTAGGCCTCCGGTACCCTCACTCACGCAGCGAAACACAGCATAGTGCTGCTTCACGCCGGTTTTCTGTGAGGCCGTGGTATCACTCCGGTCGAGCCAGCCCATTCATGCCAAAGTGTTGCTCTCCCACGTTTATTTATTTGTTGTTATTCCTGCTGACGTTCCAATAGGAATTAGATATCTCTTTTTAGCATCTGTGAACCTAACATCTGTAAGTGTGTTCATATATGAGACAATAATCAGTTTATGCTGAGAACAGACAATTCACAATAATCAAAGATAGATATCATTATGTACACCTTACATGTAGCTAAATGAAGGTAACTAAAAAGTGGCATGCTATATAAATAAAGAGTTGATTTGCTTTCTTATTGTCTATATTATAGTATCAAAAATTAATTGCCATCTAAGGGATGAGTAGGTAATCTGCTTACTTAGGTAGCTTAGGAATATAGGTATGAATTTGGTAACTAATCACCTATTTACAATACTATTTACTATTCCAGCCAGAAGATTAACTTTTACATATCAGAGTCATTGTGCAACATTAACACTGAATGCATGGCCCTTTCCATAGCTCTTTGAGCGACTTTGAACCGGTGGACTAGTCCAGCCGTGAGTGTCCACGTCTCGGCACCGTAAGTCATGACCGGAAGGACGCACTGGTCGAAGACTTTCGACTTAAGACTTTGAGGGATGGGTGACGAGAAGACTTGACGAAGTTTACCAAATGCTGCCCAGCCTAGCTGAATTCTTCTATTGGCTTCTCTCTCGAAGTTGTTTCTGCCTAATTGGAGCGTTTGTTCTAGATAGACATATTCCTGAACAACTTCGAGAGTATCTCTGAAGGACCGCATCAGAAATGATATAATCCGACAGAGAACCACAGTCACCGACATAACCCACCGAATTAGCAAACTGAAGTGGCAGTGGGCTGGTCATATTAGCCGCAGAACTGACAGCCGTTGGAGCCGTAAAGTACATTGAGCGGAGACCGCGACTCGGTAAGCGTAGTGTAGGACGCCCTGCGACAAGATGGGATGATAACATTCGAAGGCTGGCTGGTGTGGGCTGGATGAGAGTGGCCGAAAATCGGGAGCAGTGGCGTGCATTAGGGGAGACCTATGTCCAGCAGTGGACGAGTGTGGGTTGCTGATGATGATGATGAACACTGAATGTGCACTGAAAAACCTTAGTATTTATTCGTATTGTGTACCTAAATACCTACTTATCAAGAATATCTTACCTAGAGGCGTGACAGAACGAAGTCAGAAAGTCTTTAAAAGTAATTTTTTCCATAATCACAAACAAAATTACATATATGCAATGTACCTATTTGAAAATAAAGAAAAACACAAGACACTCAATTAGACAAAGGTTGAAAAAACATGGACCAAAATTATAATTTGACGACCCGTTTGGAACATGATGAGTGAACGCTGACTCTTGGTACAAGGGTTGCGGGTTCGATCCCCGCACTGTACAAAAAATTGTGTGCATGAACATGTCTGTTTGTATTGGTCTGGGTGTTTTCTATATATTATAAGTATGTAGGTATTTACTAAATAAAAGTATTATATGTATATATTTGTAATCCCACTGTTGATTCTGATATCCGTAATATAGGTGTTTGAGCTACCTATCTCGGAGTCGGATCAATGTAGATATGTGGATGTTGTCAAATATTATATTATTATATATTACCTATAACTGATAATTTTGATTTCTATTTTTGTATCAAATTGTATGTATTGATTTAACAAATAATCTTTATCCACATAGAAACAGGAAAACTGAGAAAATAAAAGGACACAGTAGTAGAACTGTACCTACCCTAGTTTAAAACCACAATGAAGGTTCACAAATTACAATAAAAGAATCAAATATTAATCCACAGGTAATACATAATTACTAAAACATGCAAATATGATAATTTAATTAATATCTTAGTATTTGATTACAAGGAAAACTTTTCTATTTATTGGAGGTCAAGAAATAAGTACTTATTAACAATAAAGAAGAACCAAATAAAAAACAACCAAAAACTTAACACTAAACATAAAGTTTTCAAAAAATACCTACTGAAGACAAAGGCGGATGTCACGCCGCACCGTACATAATGAAAGTAAATAATGAAAAGCTTCTGAGCGCATCCAATGACAAATGACAGCGGAGGGACATCCCTCCCAAACGCCCCGCATTAAAACCTCGACTCTACATGCACGCGTTAAAATACACTATCGCTTGGCAGCGAAAAGAGGATGCCCCGACTATCTTGTCAGGCGGGGGAGGCGTCGACCAATCGGCGAGCGCGCCGAGCGCATCACACTGTCCTTATCTTCCATACCTATTGCGCATTTGACGTAAACGGCGAACGTTACCGAACATTTAAAACTTCGTTTGAAAGTTTAAATTCGGAAAGCTCCAAATTCGCTGACGGCACGCGCAGTTTCTACTAACTTTTGTCTACCTTTTGTGATCGTCTTTTGTTTCGCCGGCCAGTTTGCTTTGCCAATTCCAAATTCCGAACTCGCTTGCGGTTTTTCGATTGTAGGTAGGTACGCGCAGAGGAGCTCCGATGGACGGATTGGCGGGGCTGTCATTGTTTGTCATTTGCTACTTATCTCTAGGCTTAGTTAATGGTAGACTCACCCTGCGCCCGAAGCCGCCTCGCCACCGCCTTCGACCGCATCGCCTCCACGACGGCGTGTAAACAAGACAGCGTCAATAATTCACCGCGATCGATGATGACACGTTATTTGGGCAAGTTTGAGAGTTACGCGGGGGGAGTCGGTCGTGTCAGGACAGGTGGCGCGGCGTGTCTGGCGAGCGGCCGACGGGACACTGGCACACGTGCTCGCGAGGCGGGGAAAGCGATTTCCACGCGGGAAACGCGAGTGACCGCGCTGTCTGGAGCCGCGGCCGCAACTGTCAGTGACGCGGCTCGCGACCGTCAACCAACAACGCCTCAGATCTAACTCGCACGACTTTTTTCAGTTCTGTAGCGTCACTTGAACTTGCGTCAAGCTAACCTATATCGCCAGGCGCGCAAACGCCCCTGAAGTATTCTGCCTGGATATCATAGGTAGGTTAGGTACATTAGCTGTAAGCTTGCTTAGGCTTAGGTTACCTAGTTAGCAAAGGTATCAAGAGTACCTACAGATACGGTAGTACTACTATTACCTGTCACATAAAAAAAGGAGAGCTCGGGGCGGCGACGCCACAACATGTCGACCCGTTTGGATCAGTGGTAGTGAATAATGGTGCAAGGGTTGCGGGTTCGATACCGCTCAGTACAAACATTTGTGTTACAACATGAAAATGTATGTTCGGATGTTTTCAATGTATTATAAGTATCTATTTAAAGAGCTATGGAAAGGGCTATGCTCGGAGTATCTCTGAAGGACCGCATCAGAAATGATGTAATCCGACAGAGAACCAGAAAATCGGGAGCAGTGGCGTGCATTAGGGGAGACCTATGTCCAGCAGTGGACGAGTGTGGGTTGCTGATGATGATGATAAGTATCTATTTACAAAAGAAAAGTATTATATGTAGGTATATATTTGTAATTCCACTGTTGGTTCTGATATCCGTAACACAGATGCTTGAGCTACCTATCTCGTAGTCAGATCGAAATATGTGAAATATTTATTTATTCATTCTGCGCGTAGGTACCTACGTTATGACTCTATCTCTCGCCTAGGTGTGTGTGTGTATTGCCGGCTTGTGTTTACTCACTGTGACAAAATGTGCGACGCACTCTTTTAACAACCTTTAGTTTCCGATTATTAGTTTTCATTTTCTACTGGCTATCATTATTATTTAAGAGCATTTTACTATGTTTTTCTTTGTGGAAAAACTTTGTAAAATACTCGACAAGTTACGAATGAAGATTCCAAACATATTTCGTGCCTTTTTAGGGCATTTATTTAGAGATAAGTAACTCAAGGGAAAAACTTCTTTGTGATCGATTTGTTATGCATCTGTCAGTCTGTCAAAATATTATTTCTATTATCCTATTTACGAGTACATTATCCTGAAATTAATTTTACATTGGAAGAAAGTCTCTCTAGTCTGAAATTATGAAATATGCCCTTGTGCCCCGTGAAAATATGTACCTACTGTACTGGTATGTTCCGGGAATTCCAAGTCTTTTTTAAATAGTTTGATATAATTACTTTTTTATGTTATAGATGGCAGACGAGCAGACGGATCACCTGATGAACCAATGGACGTCTAGAAACATAACTAGATACAGACTGCCATACATCAGGCTATAATATTGTTATTGAGCCAGATGAGAAACGATTGAAGTTTGTAACAGAATTGTTTTTTTTATATGTGATATGTGGCAGACGAGCAGACGGATCACCTGATGGTTAGCCGCTGAGTTCGACAGAGTTTGGATCTAATTAGTAACTGGGGCTCCAGAAACATGGTTCACATCACATGACTAAGATATCCCCATTCCTTCCCCTCCCTTCTCTCTAGAGCACTTTCCTTAGTCTACGTACTAGCCTAAGCATGCTGGGCATTCGCTGCAATCTCAACCAAAGCCAGTATGTCGAGAGCCTCATCTCGACAGCATCTAAAAAACTGGGGATCCTGAACAGAGTGCGCAGGTTCTTCACGCCGAACCAACTCAGTATTTTATACAAGACTGATGTCCGGGCATGCGTGGAGTACTGCTCGCATCTCTGGGATGGCTTCGCTAAATACCTCATGGATGTTCTGGATAGATTGCAGCGACGGGCTGTACGTATTATAGGTGACGAAGAGGTCACCAGTTCCCTCGAACCTCTTTAACTACGTTAACGTACGTACGAGACATCGAGTCGCTTAGCGTTTTCTGCCGTCTATACCACGGTGAATGCTCTGAAGAGCTTTTCTCCCTCATCCCACCTGCCCTATTCCGTCACAGAACTACACGCGCCGGACAACGCTGTCACCGCATCTTAGTGGAAAACATCCCATCACGGACTAAAACATTTGGCAGTTCTGCCGCACCATCAAGAAATGGAACTCGTTGCCAGCGCGTGTATTTTTTTTATGTGATAGGTAGGCAGACGAGCAGACGGATGGTAAGCGATTGCCGCGCTATTAGCGATTATCTCTCCCTGATGGTGGGAGGTGATGCCTTGACAGCGCTTCCGTTGTAATTGAAACTTGGGCTCTTCTCTTGCTTACCTTCAGGCTGAGGGGCTCTCCTCAGCCTGAAGGTAAGCATACTGTGCCTCTATAAAAAAAATGCGATTGCTGCCGCCCATGCAGTGTTGCCTACCTTTAAACCCCCCTTTCCCCCGGATTGGGCCTCTGGTACCTTCACTGTATACATTGAGGTGTTATTTTTTTGGATAGGCTAACGCTTGACCACAATAACCCCTGATGGAAAGCGATGATAAGGTCTACGATGATAGTTATGCGTTTGCCTAGAAGGCACTCTCGAGCACTCGACATCAAAGTCGAGTTAGAGATTTGTATGGGCGACCCGTTTGGAACAGTAGTAGTGTACGCTGGCTCTGGATGCGGGTTCGATCCCCGCACAGTACAAACATTACTGTGCATGAACATGTCTGTTTGTATTGGTCTGGGTGTTCTCTATGTATTATAAATATGTATCTACAAAAAAAAAGTATTATATGTATATATACCTATTTGTAATCCCACTGTTGATTCTGATATCCGTAACACAGGTCCATGAGCTACCTATCTCGGAGTCAGATCAATGTATGTGATGTTTTGAAATATTTATTATTTTTTGAAATCTCTAAATTCGACTTCAATGTCTACTCCCCGTGAATGCCCCTTATTTCACTGATGTATAGGTATACCTAGTTTCTAGACACATGTGTGGTAGCTCACCTCAAGAAGGTCATTGAACAGCGCCTGGGCGTTCACAGGCTCGGTGCATTGTTATTTATTTTATTACGTGCTCAAACTTACAAATATGTAGAGACTAGACTGCGCCCGCGGCGTTACTCACGCAGTTTTATTATATATTCACAAAAGTCTTCATTCAAACTCGCGCAACTACCCCTTAGGGGTTGAAAGTTCAAAAGTCACTTTTTTATTCGAAACCCGTGCCCAGACATCAATTTTAAGTTTCTTACTTTACTAATTAGCAAACCCTTGTACCGCATTTCACCCCCTATTTCACCCCTTCAAAGAGTGTATTTCCAAAAACGTTGAAGTTAAAAAAAGATACATATACCTAAGTACAAATTTTCTCATTTCTAACATCAAAGATGGCGGACCTCCGCACTTTTAACCCCCTTTTTACCCCTATAAGGGTTGAATTTTCAAAAATCCCTTCTTAGTGCTCACTTTCACTATTAAAGGAACCCCCTTCAAAAATTTCAAGTTTCTAGGGTCAGTAGATGGGCTGTGGGTCCATTCCTAGTTTCTCAGATTCTCCTTTTATATATATAGATAGAGTATGAACCTCGCAAGCTACGCAATCTATACTATATAAAGCTAAATGACTACTGACTCACTCACTGACTGATCGGGGTTTTTTGGGGGGGTATGGGGGGTAGTTTTTGCCATAGAGTAAGGTAATAATACTCTAATCTTTTACGTTTCATTGGCGCCAACGCCAAAAAAAGTTTGACGACCCGTTTAAATCAGTGGTAGGGAATGCTGCCTCTGGTGTAAGGCTTTCGGGTTCGATCGCCGCACAGTACAAACATTTGTGTGCATGAACATGTCTGTTTGTATTGGTCTGAGTGCTTTCTATGTACTTATTAAAAGTAGTATTGACAAAAAGTATTAAATGTATATATTCATAATTCCGCTGTTGATTCTGATATCTGTAACACAGGTGCTTCTTTTTTTTTTTTGTTTCAGGAGATTAATTTTTCCCGGTAAACCAAAAAAAAAAACACAGACCCTGCCGCCGCGAGGCGACAGGGTACTGTGGGACTCGCCCTCCGGGCCGCTTCTTCTAACAAGAAGCGACCATTAAAACTCCCGGGGCTCAACCACCCGTGGTATGGAATGGAGTCACGGAAACTGCACGAGGCTATTCCCCACAACCCCACTCCCCCACAGGCCTCTACACGGGGTGTGCGGCCACACCCCTCCTCAGGCTGGGAGGAGGGGGATTGGGGACAGCCGGAAGAGCTGAGCCATCCCCAACGAGCGGTGGAGGTGCCAATAGCAGTGCCAGCACAAGGACTGCTGGCACTGCTATTGGCAACCCCGTCCCTGTTGCCGGCTGGCCACCTCCACAGAGAGGACGAAGAGTTCTCCGCCGAACTCGTCCTCTCCTTGCTCTAAGCGGGCCTGCGAGGGGGTTAGTCTCGCGCTCCCGCTCTGCCACCTCCTTTTGCGCCACCACTTCTTCGCAGAAGTGGGCGAAGGCCGACCAGGCCCTCTCATCATCCAGCATAGCTGTAACTATGCTGGGCAAAGAGAGGTCATGTCCGACCTCCGCGACCAGTGCGGACCGCTGTTGGTCGAAGGACGGGCACACCATCAACGTGTGGTGCGCCGAGTCCTCCGCAGCGCCGCACTGGTGGCACGAAGGAGTGTACTCCCGCTGAATACGGTGCAGGTAGTTACCGAAGCAACCATGCCCGGTAAGTACCTGCACCATCTGGAAGGACAAAAACCCATGTGGGCGCTCGAGCCACAGGTCCAAAACCGGGGCGAGCGCCGCGAGCGTGGCACGGCCATACCTCTCCACCAGGAGAGAGGCCGTCCATGTCTCCACCATTTGCTGGCGATCCTCCTTCCCGAGCGCCTCCCTTTCTCGGGGGCAGAGGGGGTCGCCAGCCGCTCGCTTGGCCGCCGTCTTCTCGTAGACGGCGGCCAGCACTCCAGCCTCCAACTCCAATGGCGGGGTGGAGGCGAGTGCGCAGGCCGTAAACACAGGTGCTTGAGCTAACTATCTCAGAGTCTGATCAATGTATGTGGTGTTGTGAAATATTTATATAAAAAAGTAGCTACTAAAATGTTTAATCTTCCTAGAGATAATTGTAACAGGAATATGCTTGAAAAATCACAAATCCTTTTTTATGAAAATATTTTAATATTTTTTTATTTATTGTTTTCATTTGATGACAATTAGTTAAATATGTTGGTGGCGCCACTAATCTGCAAAGGTCTTTTAAAACACAGAGTCCGTGGAGTAGGTGTTAAAGAATCTACCACATAGGAAAACCTAACCGAAGACCCTAGGACTAACTTGGAGCGAAGCGAAGCGCGAAGCTTAAAACCGTTCTAGATGGTGCACTGAGGACGCCCTTTGCCCCACCTAGGGGAAATAGGACATTAAGTCAATTTAAGCTGAACCAGCTCAAAACACCGGTCAATTTTTAACTGTGTCTACAGTGAGATTTCTGAAAAAAACACAAGTAAAGAAAAAAATTATATCCTCCAACCGATTACAGCTACGGCGGTCAATCTCAACGATCAACGTACGCAGGATATATTATCTTAACCTTATGGGGGGGTGTATGTGTGTGTGTGCAAATGTGATATGGATCTATTTAACAATGAAGTTAGTTAGCTTTAAGTTATACTGGTGTCCCATTGGAATATTAGGGTAACAGAATTGAGGGTGCCCTTGTGTTTGCGCACACACTTGAGCACTATATTTTTAATTTTATGTCATAGGTGGCCGACGAGTAGACGTATCGCCTGATGGTAAGCGATTGCCGTCGCCCAGGACACAAGTGTAGTGGAGTCACAAGTGCGCTGCCAACGTTTGAACCCCCCTTTCCCCTGGATTAAGCCTCCGGTACCCTAACTCACGCAGAGAAACACAGCACAGTTCTGCTTCATGCCAGTCTTCTGTAAGGCCGTGGTACCACTCCAGTCGAGCCGGCCCATTCATGCCAAAGCATGGCTCTCCTACGGTCAAAAAACCACTGAGCTACCATCGCTCTTGTTAAACCTACTTGGGTTTCCACAGACAAAGTCTACACTCTGGTTTTAAGAAGACATCCTGTATGTCAGTCTGTCGGTGTTCAATTGTCTGCTTACTCGTACCAAAAATATATGTCGTATATGAATACAAATGAGCCCGTTTACTTTGCCCCTCAACCGATATAAATAAATGGTTATGGGCAACCCGCATTGAAAATCTCTTTATAGTATAAATGATCTTACACATCCTAGCTCATCTCTGATGGAAATGCACCCTTAGCCTAAAGTAAACCTAAAAATAAAGCAGCCTTAAAAATAACCGAAACCACGATGTAACCAGACACTATCGACTGGGGGCAGGGGGTCAGGCGACACCGACCCGTAAATATGATTATCAGGGGGAGGCGGCGTCCACTAATCATATTCTCAACAATTTACATAAATATTAGCGTGTTCCGTGACACGGCAGTCATTAGGTGCGAGTCTTTAATGAAGCCTGCGGTCTAGGGATGGGGCAAGTCGGGGCAAGTCAAGTTACTAAATCAATAGCTTTAAATAACTCGAGTTCATTATCTGATATCTCTGACATGTGACTTTAGGTGTTTTTTAATTACAGCCTACGACCTAGGGACGGGGCAGCCGAGTTTTTTTTTTCTATTTATTATCACATAAAATCTTACCTATTACATAAATCTTTAAGGCTCGGGTCAAAGCACACTTCCTTGAAAACTGAAACCCTCTCCCCAACTGATCTTTTTTTATTAACTTCATCTGTCTTCCTTTCCTGTCATTGACGCTCGTGGTCGTTAATCCTCTCCCAGATCCATCCATATATTGTAGGTATAAAATATATCTTCTTTATTATAACCTTATAGTAGTATATTTTATATAATCTGTGTAGGTTATATTGTATTATAGTAAGTTAACATTCGTATATATTAGTGTATTATAACGTGTTTATTTATTTGTTTATTATCTAGATATATGTATTTATACTATAAATTTACTTAATCAATATTCAAAATCAAAAGGATTGCACCACCCTCCCCTCTTCTATCTAATGTCTTTTACCTGAAGGTTGTCTGGTAGAGATCGCTCCCAGCGATAAGACCGCCTAAATTGTACATTGTATCTCTGTATACCTAGCTTTTAAGTTTTGTATGTTGTGCAATAAAGAGTATCTATCTATCTATCTATCTATAAATCAGGTTTATACTTAGCACTGCAAACCACTACGGTTTATAATTATATACTAAGTATTATGTTTACGCCGATCCACATTTACACAAAGGATACATACAAGACTTGGTCAGATAATTTTTTTATGTACCTCTGATTGTAATTTTTTATCATTTCAATCTTAATATTAATGAGGGAATTAAGGAAGTGTACCTAATTTGAGCTTTTATTTGATGTTTTTTGTTTTACTAAATCGAGTTAAATAACTTGAATAAACTCAAATCGATTACCTCTAATAGATACAAGCTTTCAATCCGTGTCAGATTAAAGTGTCAACGAGACATCATACACATACCTACATTTTCCTGGCCCTAAACTAAGGTTTCCCTTGTACTAAACCTGAACCAGGAACAACGAAGGTACCAGAAACACATGTGTTGGTGCGGAAATCGAACCTGTGAACGTTGCGTCTCCACCGGCGCTCAAACCATTGCGCTAATCGGGTCGTCCAATTAAATATTTCTATTAACTAGTTAGTAAAATATTTTAGATGCCAGCCATTAAAGACGAGTAAACTCGAGTCGTATTTATCCCGAGTGGTCGGCGCCGGCGCATCTCTACGAAGCCTGAGGCCGATGGTAGATAGCGCTGCGGTCGCTTTGTCTTTTTTATGAGTGATTAATGTTGGCCAGCCTGTGTTTGCATATTCAAAACGATGTCGATTTTTTAAGATTGGCCGGTCTGATTTTGGACAGTTACCTAAGGGTCATTCTCATCGCTACGTCATTACCGTGGCAATCGTATATCCCTTATTCCTCCTATATATTCCAAAGTAACATCTAAATCTAATCTAAATAGACTCGGGTCCTTGTGTACTGGGCTGGGAGACGCCCCCGAATACCTTTACCTAATACTGTACTAAATACAGTAAAGTCCAATATTAGAGAACAACACCTAACTCGATCAAGCTGTCGTCAATAGACACCCGTATTACCAATGAAGTTACAAATGCGCTCTCAACTTAACCACTATCCTCCCCAAATGGGTCTCCGGCAAAAGATTATCCACGCATGTTTTCTGTCAGGCCGTGCGGTCGAACCGACCCAATCATGCCGAAGTGTGGCTCTGGTAAATTTATTATTTTCCTTACGACGTTGAGTGGAGCCTCTTTGTCTGCTCAGTAGATCTGGATTTCGTACATGAAAATCAACTACTTTAAATGAAAAAACAATGTTTGGATACACAGAGTTTAAAGTTTAGAAAAATCACTTATAAATCTTTCCTCATTGAAATCATAACGTATCGTAGCATGGGCTGATGCAATTCAAAGGTTTTAAATCAGTTTGTAGTGGTTTTTAGTAAACATATTGGTAATGTCAAAAAATGAGACACTAAAAGGCCTGCAAAATTTTTTTCTGCAAAAAAAAACGCCTTCAATAACCACGGAATAAAAAGTGTAACATTCGAAAAAGGGTTTTACCGAAGTCGGCGCCTAATTCCTATTGAATAATTGATTGTTGTAATAAATTACATAGTATTATAAAAATATTATTTTACACTTTTTAGTTCGTGGTTATTGAAGGCTGTTTATTTTTTATTTTTTTTTTATTTTAAAGTACGATTGAAATTCGCTCTTGCTCATTTGCTTTATACTTGTGATATATAAAATCTGATTGCATGATTTACCACCAGCACAGTGTAGACGGCCATATAAGTCGATTTGATCATGAACTATCTAATCTTTTTTACGGTTCGGGGCTGGATTGGATGAGACTTTGGTGTGTTAACTTGATTATCCATGTTAACACACCAAAGTCTCATCCAACCCACCCCCGAACCGTAAATTATTAATTACCACACCTCTACCAACCAACCCTTCCTATAAATTACAGGCAGATGCTTGAGTCAGCCGAACATGCCCCAAGTGCCGTGTCGCAAGCAACTCGCTACCACCCGCAATCCCACCGCAAACTTCGAAAACATTCATTTTACTAACACAAACCACAATATACCCAAACCTAACCAGCATAAGAGTGAGATTGCAACAAAAGGTCAAGTATTTTTGTCTTTATCGCATCGGGAAACTGTTTCTTCCTTATATTATATCGCTGGAAGATGCCCTTACAATAACCAAATGACGTAAGACTTAATCAAACCCAATCAAAACTCAACCTTATTCTTGTTTGATCAAAATTCAAATTTGTTATATTTACTTTGGAAGTTAAGACGTTGGGACTAAAAGGAACATGTGATATGATATCAAGCCGAGACAGAAAGGGACAGTAGAGCGCAGGCTCCTCGGCAGACGTCGCGGTCGCCATGGCAACGCATCGATTCGCCGTCTGCCCCCTCCCCCACAGCCTCACCGAATCCAGGTCATCCGAAGGCAGCATCTGAAAACCGATGTTTTAGATTTAATTAGGTTCGACTGTGTGTGGAAGCTTAAGCGTCTCTACTAATGTAGAGTCAATCTATGTTATAAATTATTGGTATTTTATGAACTTGTATTTTTAATGTCTTGGTCCGATGGTTTACTTAGTCATTTGGAGGGCCTCATAGATAGTTTTGAATATGAACCGTTTGCAAGATATTAGAGTGGTCCAATCAACAGCAAATGCGCTGGTCTAATGATCGCAACCTTCGATCTTACAGCTACGAGTATATGTCTTCTAGACAGCCTAGGAGTAGAGGAAAAGTAGGTAGGCAGCGAATTAATTTGGTATTCTTTAAGATATTTAAGTATAAGAAGTATGTAACATTTCCTCGTTTCCTTTTCTTCTAACTGGCAACTTTTCTTCTAATCCATGGCATCGAAGGCTACCATCGAAAAAATCACTGAGTATACCTAACCTCAAAATGGAGATCCGCAGGGGTGATGACGCGGTTACGGACAAGCTTGCAAACCAAACATAAAATGTCCACAAATTGCACTAAATTCAAATTCAACCTACTAACAAAAACCGTGCATGACTACCTAAACTTAAGCTATTGTAATGTTATTTAATTTAATTTTAATTATATCGCGTAGAAAATTTTAAAATTTTTGTAACATTAAAAAAAAAGCATAAAAAGGCACGGAACCAGCGTCCGTGGAATTTGTTGTATGTTAAAAAAACTGTCATAAACGCATGCGCAAGCTTTTTCCATAAAAAATTAAGCTATCCCACATCCTCAAGAATTCCGCGAGCCTGAAACGAAACATCACCGCTTATTACCAAATTGCCCCCCACTCTTTGATGTCGGCGCCCAATCTGTGTCAGACTCTACAAAGGCAAGACGCGGCGTTATAAGACCTCTTAGGAAATAGGCCTCTCCCCTTGCCCTTCTGAAATGAAGGCAATTTAAAAAGGTGAGTGGCGACTGACTGACGTCTTTCTGCTCGGTGTGATCGATAGCTGAGATAATGTGCCAAGCATGTAGGAAACGGCACGGCCGTTTTCGATATTCAATCTTTTTTGTGATAGGTGGCAGACGAGCAGACGGATCCCTTCGGCCACATTTGCAACTGAGGTTTACAACCAGTTGCCAAATACAATAGGTTTTTTCTTTTTTCGCAAGTAGTTCCTCCATTTCTCTTAGAAAATATATCTTTGAGATGCCCTCGGACAAGTTCCCGTTTACAAAATCTGTTTTCCGTCCCATTTGCAAGAACAAATTATACGGCTAACACTTTTCTTTTTAGATCATGTGCCTTGTATAACAGATCTTTTAATACAGTTGATCCATTGTAATTGTAATCATATTCTGACATACAAGAAACAAGTGAGGGATCTGCTATTCTCGGCACAGAGACATTAAATACTAGTTTTATTGTTTTTTTTTTTCTATTGTTATTATAATTTATTTCTATTTTTTTTTCATGATTCTATTTTAATTTTAATTTAGACTAGATGACTTTTCATTTTGTATTGTATTTTAATCTTATAATTTTTGACATATATTTGTATATGTCGGATACTGAGTGAACGGTATCTAATGAATGATCGATACGCAAGCGCCATCTAGTGATTGCGATGCGCTTCGACGGAGTCTATGGCTTGCGCGCAAGCGGACGGCAGTCTAACTACGACCACCGAGCTGTGCGCCCTATTCGCCTAGGAACTGTCAACGCGTTTCGATCTACCTGCGGTTGTGATTATTGTGGAATTAAAGTATTTCTAGACTACTAGACTTAGATTAAATATCTTGCTGATTGGACTTGTGATTCTCATTTGCCATCCCCCACGCCCCTCTGATTGTTTATCCGACATCAGAAGTGGGATTCGAAAATGGCAAACGAGGAGGAAAATAATGACATTCGGTTACTGTTCGAAATTCAAAACCGGAATATGATGGCGCTGATCGAAGCTTTGAAAACGCCGTCTACGAGTGCGAACACCAAAGTGTACCTTCCTGAATTCGACCCAGAGAAGCGAGAAAGTGACCCTCGTTCGTGGTGTAATACCGTGGACATGTGCTTTGGAGAAAAACCGCCTGAAGGAGGCCCCCTAATTGTTGCAATAAGTAGGGCGCTCAAAGGAACGGCTTCATCATGGCTGTCTCAAGTTTCTTACCAAGGTATGACGTGGGAGCAGTTCAAGTTGATTTTTACCGCCCGTTTTGTAAATGTCGAGACTACGGCTGCGACTGTGATAAACTTAAATAATGACAAGCCAAAGGACGAAGAAACCTTAGCTGCATATGCTAGTCGCCTTATAACTTCGCTTACAAATAAGTGGAAGGAATCTTCGACAGAAGAAATCGCAGTGTCGATAGTGCTTGCGCATGTGTCACGATTTGATTCCCGCTTGCAACATCTCGCTTTTACTAAGGAGATTACAGACCGACAGCAATTACAACAAGAATTACAAGCATTCTCATACCTAAAACGAAAAGCAGATCCATCAAATGAAGCTAAAAATAGCACAGTCGAAAACAAACGTACAAAGTTTATTACTACCCCCAACTTGAAATGTTTTCACTGCGGAAAACTAGGTCACAAGCAAATTGAGTGTCGATCGAAGAAACTTGACATGAAAATTAAACCGCAAGTTCCCCAAACATTGACGACTATCAAGAAGAAAGGACCTCAACCAACGTCGGTCGGCAAGGTCATCATTTGCTATAAGTGTGGTGCAGCGGGCCACGTCGCAAACCGGTGCCCGAGCGGCGGCGGCGCGGGCGCAGGCAGCGGCTCGGGCAGCGCTGGCGCAAACAGCGGCGGTGGAGCAGGAGCGGCTGGCGGCGGCGGGAGCGGCGCGCCGTCAACCGGGTGGCGAGTGGACGTATGTGTCGTCGACCCACCGAAAGGAACACTTCATAATCAAGGTGCGTGTTTTGATTTTCACTTTGACTCGGGTGCTGAGTGCTCGCTTATAAAAGAAAGTTTTGCTGCTAAGTTTATTGGTAAGCGCATTCAAAAAACAGTTTCTTTAACTGGTATTGGCCAATCGAGCATATTCAGCACCCAGCAGATATTATGCAATGTTGATATTGATGGTTATAATTTAGAACTGGTCATGCATGTACTGCCTGATGTTTACATGCGAAGTGATATAATGTTAGGGCGCGAAATTTTGAATCAAGGGTTTGTTGTGAATATTTCCGCCTCAAAGTTTTCCATTACTAAGGATTTGACTGTAAACAGTTTTGGCGTATCGAGTTCTTCTCCAGTTGCAAATAATTTTGAAAATATTGACACGGATATACCCACAGAACAGAAATCTGACCTTTTAAAGGTTTTAAATGATTTTTCTGATTTTTTTATTATTGGTATGCCAAAAACGCGTGTAACGACGGGCGAACTTGAGATTAAGCTTGTTGATCCTAACAAAACGGTACAGAGGCGTCCTTATCGACTTAGCCCGCAGGAGCGCGAGACCATGCGTGAAAAAGTGAGTGAATTGTTGCGTGCTAACATAATAAGACCCAGTTGTTCTCCTTTCGCTAGTCCCGCACTCTTAACTAGGAAACAGGACGGTTCCGCACGAATGTGTATAGACTATCGAGAGCTTAACCTCAACACCGTTCCAGACCGATATCCGCTACCGGTGATCGCTGATCAAATAGCTCGTCTACATGGCGCAAAATATTTTACTAAGCTTGACTGTGCAAGCGGATTTCATTTAATTCCTATTAAGTCCCAAGAGTCGATTGAACGTACGGCCTTTATTACCCCAGATGGCCAGTACGAATATCTTTCAATGCCATTTGGCCTTCGCAATGCCATGTCCGTATTTCAGAGAGCTATAATCACGGCACTAGGCGACATTGCTCATTCCTATGTTGTGGTGTATGCTGATGATATTTTGATTCTTTCGGAAACGGTAGACCAAGGGTTGGAGCGTTTACGTACAGTTCTCGAAACTCTTACTAAGGCAGGATTTTCATTAAACCTAAAAAAATGCTCCTTTATGAAAACTAAGCTGCAGTTTCTGGGCTATGAAGTTCAAGCGGGTGAAATTAAACCAAGCGGTAACAAAGTTGAAGCTCTTACAGCTTTACCACCCCCAAAAACGGTCGCACAGCTTAGACAATTTATCGGCCTCGCGAATTACTTTCGTCAATTCGTACCCAAGTTCTCGCGTATTATGGGTCCGCTTTATAGGCTTACATCTGAAAAGGTCCAATTTGTTTGGACGCCTAGCCACGAACGTATTCGTCAAGAAATAATCTCTATCCTGACAAGCGAACCGGTTTTAATAATTTACGATCCGCGCTATCCTGTAGAGTTGCATACTGATGCAAGTGCTGATGGCTATGGCGCTATGTTGCTTCAACCAATCGATAATAAACAACGCGTCGTAGGATACTTCAGTAAGCGTACTTCAGCTGCTGAATCGCGTTATCATTCCTACGAGCTTGAGACGCTCGCCGTCGTCAACGCTATCAAGCACTTCCGTCAGTACTTGCACGGTAGAAAATTTACAGTGGTAACGGACTGTAATTCATTGAAGAGCTCTAGCAAGAAGATTGACTTGACGCCACGAGTACACCGTTGGTGGGCTTACCTACAGTCTTTTGATTTTGACGTAATTTACAAAGCTGGTAGAGATATGACGCATGTTGACTTCTTTTCTCGTAATTTGCCGAGCGAGAAACTAAGAGATATTGAAACTAAAATTGAGCAAAAGCTCGTCAACTTAACAGAACTTTCGTCTAATTGGCTTCTTGCTGAGCAACAACGCGACGAAGAAATCAAAAGGATTGTAGAGAGCCTTAATAATTCTCAGTTAGACAGGGATGCTGCTCAAACGTATGAGGTGCGATCCGGCGTGCTCTATCGTAAAATACAACGAAATGGCAGAACTAAATGTCTTCCGATTGTACCGCGAGCTCTTAAATGGTCAGTAGTAAATAACGTGCATGAGTCGATTATTCACTTGGGTTGGGAAAAGACCCTTGAAAAACTCTACGACCATTATTGGTTTGAGGGAATGGCTAAGTATGTAAAGAAGTTCGTTAGTAATTGTGTAACTTGCAAAGTAGCCAAGTCCCATTCAGGGAAAGTCCAAGCTGAGCTCCACCCCATACCGAAGGCAACATCCCCGTGGCACACAGTGCACATAGACGCTACAGGCAAGCTAAGCGGCAAGAATGATTTGAAAGAGTACGTGTTTGTTTTGATAGACGCCTTCACTAAATACGTCCTGCTATACCATACAACAAACATTGATACCAAGAGTAGTATTAAAGCCGTTAAAGAAAGTGTGGCTCTATTCGGTGCTCCAAATCGGTTAATCGCAGATCAAGGTCGATGCTTCGCGAGTAGGGAGTTTAGGGAATTTTGCGAAAGCACTAATATTAACTTGCACCTCATAGCAACAGGCTCATCTCGCGCCAATGGCCAAGTAGAGCGAGTTATGAGCGTCTTAAAGTCTATGCTAACAGCTGTAGAGACGTCTCTAGACAAATCATGGCAGGACTCTTTAGGAGAAATTCAACTGGCTCTCAACTGCACGGTTAACAGAACGACAAAGGCTTCGCCCTTAGAGCTTATGATAGGAAAGGTAGCGCGTCCTCTATCATTAATGGCATACGATGACGACCCAGATTCCGTGATCGATTTGCCTACAGTTAGGGAAACGGCGTCTAGTAACATAGTTAAGTGTGCTCAGGAGGATAAGGCTCGATTTGATAAAACAAAGGCTAAGCTCAATAAATTTTCAGAAGGAGATTTTTGTTTGATCGAAAATGAGGAGAGAAATCAAACAAAGCTTGATCCGAAATACCGCGGCCCATTTAAGGTGATAAAAGTGTTAGAGGGAGATCGGTATACCCTACAGGCGTTGAATTCTAGGCGCACTTACAAATACGCGCATGATAGACTGAGAAAGCTCCCTGATAATGACGAAATCATTAAAGAAATCGATCATGATGATGTAGAGTCCGTGAGTTCGTAAATTTTGTTTCGGTGTAGAGTTCAGATTGCATTGACTTTTGTGCTGTTTTGTGTTGATCGCACCAGAGGTTACTCGTAGCCGTAGCTTGAGAGAAATCGGTGTCTGCTCTATGTAGTCCGTGAGTACGCGGTACGCGGGTAACTCTGGTGGGTGTCGGGTTTCCTTGGGAAGCCGTAGAACCTGAGGGTTCGGTAACGTGGCATAGAGAGATGCGCGTGAATAAAGTGGGTGAAAGAGACCACATGTGTTGTATTGGTCCAAGGGGACCATGTGTTGGTTGTAAGAGACCATGTTGGACAAAGTTGAAATGCAATCTTTCTCATTATTTGAATGTGTGTAAAATTGCAATTGTACGTACAACCGGACTCTATGCAGAACTTGATGATTTCTTTTCTATGTTGTACATGGGAGTACCATGTTATAATTGCTCATTGTTATAAAATTATCATTCTGATTAATAGATTATTGTTATGAGACAATGTATTATCTCTGTGTTATCTTAAATTAAAACGTTACGTTGCTTTTGCTGTCTTGAACGTTGTTACATTGCACTGAATCAAAAGAGGAGAATAGCTTTAATAATAAAGTTACATTTTCCTACGTAGAGTGTGTCTATTATTGAATAATCCCTTGTGACGAGCGTAGGTGTAATATTAAGGTCAGGAAAAGCCGAGCAACACGATACTGTGCGAATGTATCTCTTGTTCCAGATTAAACAACTACACACGAGGACGTGTGTCCCGCAGGATGGCCGTGTCGGATACTGAGTGAACGGTATCTAATGAATGATCGATACGCAAGCGCCATCTAGTGATTGCGATGCGCTTCGACGGAGTCTATGGCTTGCGCGCAAGCGGACGGCAGTCTAACTACGACCACCGAGCTGTGCGCCCTATTCGCCTAGGAACTGTCAACGCGTTTCGATCTACCTGCGGTTGTGATTATTGTGGAATTAAAGTATTTCTAGACTACTAGACTTAGATTAAATATCTTGCTGATTGGACTTGTGATTCTCATTTGCCATCCCCCACGCCCCTCTGATTGTTTATCCGACATATATATATTTTTGACATATATTATTGTAAATTAATTCATTATTTTCTTTTTTTTTGGCAACGTATTAAACGTTTGTGTTATATTTTTTTATGTGGAAACTTCACTGATTTATGTTTTTATAATTTTTTTAATTATTTTAAGTTTTATGTAATTGTTTGTTTCCCAAAGAATAAATAAATAAAAAAATAAATAAATAAGTAGTTCATCATCATATCAGCCCACATCCACTCACTGCTCAGCCTAGGCCTCTTCTTTATCACGCCACTCCCTTCGGTCCCCTGCCAGCCTTATCCATTGTTTCCCAACTGCCGTTACAATATCACCGGAACATCGGGCAGGTGGTCTATACCCACAGGACGCCGCCCCATTCTTGGCTGCTATTCGGTAAGCTTTATAGTCCACCTTTACGCCTTGCCAGGTAGTTCTGCCCATCTCCACTTTAGCTCACACACTCTACCGCAACTAGTTACCACCTACTAAGAACTGTTTTATTAGTCATCTAGTTACGTAAGAGGAAACTTAATTTCCAGTAACAAGACGAAGTATCAGATGGTAATGGTAAGCGACCGCCCATGGACACCCACTACACCAGTCGAGTCACAAGTACCCTGCCTATCTTCAAAGACCCTCTTTTCCCCGGATTGGTCATCCGGTACCTTCACTCACTCGCGAAACGCTGACAGACGCTGCATCACGCCGGTTTTCTGTAAAGCGGTGGTATCACTCCGGTTGAGCCGCCCCATTCGTGCCGAAGTGTGGCTTTCCCAGTTTACTTCTGTTTTCAATTTTTTGCCTTACTGGAGATAGATAATTTTAAACTGGCTCGATAGCGCATTTGGTAGTAGGCAGTGACCCTGCTTCGTACGTGAAAGGTTGTGGGTTCGATCCCCACCCTGAAGAAACATTAGTTTTTTTTTATTGCGAATAATAGGCAGACGAGCATGCGGCCCATCTGATGGCAAATGGTAACCGCCGCTCATAGACATCAACAATGCCGGAGCACAGTCATGCCGCTTCCTGCCGGGAAAGAAGAACTCTTTTCAAACCTCGTTTAAAAAAGGACATGTCATAGCGATCAGGGAACACCGCGGCTGGAAGCTCATTCCAGAGTTTGCACGTTCGTATGAGGAACTCTTGTCTTGTGTTTGTTCATGTCTTAATTATGTATGGTAATATGTCTGTTGTATGATTCCGTAAACGTACTAAATCAGGTCATGAGATGTATGTATTTACTTAAAATAATTTACATTGTATTATTTACTCGACTACGGCGAAGAAAAGAGGAGGGTTATGATTGTGACCTGTATGTATGTTTGATTTCTTGGTATGTATCCACGATTACCCATACCGTACCTAAGTGATTATTGTAATATTTTAGAGAAGTTAATAGTAGTTTATGTGACTGTTACATAGTGAGTAGGTATGCGACTGTCATATACAGGGTGTATCTGTGAACATTTACATCCCTTTAACCACGTGTTCTACCAACCATTATGAACAAAATTTGTTCTATGACTTTTCGATATTCGTCAAAAATTTTTCGACTCCCCATACAAAATTACCAAGTCACGTGACCGACTTTGTATGAAAAGTTGATTTTTTTTTATGCGAATTTCCAAAAGTCATAAAACAAATGTTGTTCAGAATAGTTGGTAGAACACGTGGTTGGAGTGATGTAAATGTATACAGATACACCCTGTATGTAATTAGGGTTATTAAAACACGAGAGAGATTTTAAAAAACGAGCCTCGGCGAGTTTTTTAATAGTATTCGCGAGTGTTATAATACCAAGTTATGTACAGTCTCGTACACTACTTTGTCTACATTCACGTTTTAATCTTTAAAGTAAGAAATCACAGGGAAACTACAACATGGTTTATACACAATCAAACCTGATAACCTAGTAATTTTCCTGGCAAAAAAACTATTTGTAACTCTTGATGCTTTTGCTGAAATATCTGCAGTCAAATCCTGAAAATACTTTTCTACTATTTTCTCACTTTCAGACTCTAAATAAAATAGATAAATTCTATTCTAATAAATAAATCACAAAACAATGGCGCGAAATCTATGGAGGGAAACTACCATAAATTCATAAGGCGACGGGTAGGGCACTCTAGCGACACCAATCGATTTTAATTTTTGGCTACTAAACCGGATCTATTTTAAACAATTTCGGGATTATTAAGGATACATTTCACTCGTCACTTGTATTTTGTGTAAACATATTAGCGAATATTAAGTATTATGCAACACCCTAACTTTTTAATTTCCTTTAAAGCTATCAATACATATTAAAAAGCCTTTCAAAGTGAGTTTGTTTACTTTTGATTTCTTAATTTGAAGATTTTAACATGACTGTAGATACCTACCTAAGTATCTAGGTACTTACTTACTTTTATAATCAATCTCTTTTGTAAATACATTAGGTGTTGTTTGTTTATCCCTTTGTTCAACTTTACCTGAAACATAAAATATAGAAACACAACACCATTTTAAATCGGTGCAGAAATCACTGAATAGCCGGGCCGTCTTCACGTTTAGTTTTTATTGCTCATCCTGTCTAAAGGTGTCTTCGAACTATAATTCAGCGTGAAATTGAGCACACATCAAGTTTCACCATAATACCATAACTCTCTTGTTAGAGACGGTCATAAATATAATATTGGAAACATATGCAAAGTGTCTTTACGGTACATTAGGTATAGGTGTCAGTTGTGTGAGGGTGTTAAACTGGAAAGAGACACTTCGAATAATTTTTTCCGTATTCAACTTTTTACAGGTTTTGCAGAGGGCGGACGAGGACGACCCAAAGAAATAAAATTAATCTTTGGTGCCTGTGGTAGCACAATGTGGTTCTGGTACCTCATACCAAACTTACCACTCTGTGAGGAAATAGGTATGTACTTGGTACTTACCTGCTTTGGGGACTGTTCAAACATGTTAGGTATCTCTAAATGTTCAATAATAATCTTTATGAGTATTTAAATAAGTATCAATATTTTTTCTTGGCTATCTGAGTGCGGCAGTTTTTTTATGTAAGTAAGTAAACTTGGGTAGGTACATACCAAACCTACCCAGGATTTTGAAATATTGCATTATTATTACAACATTGCTAACTGAAAATATTTTTTGTTACTTTATTCTTTACACTAATACTTAGTTACTACACTACGATTTTTTGCACATTACATGCATGGTTGTATGTAATGAGCAAACATTCCTATATATTATTAAAAAATTGTATCACCTACATACAATTTTTAATAAAATTGTTGTTGTTAAAAAATGTGTGTACACGTGGCGCACCGTAATAAATATGTTTTTTTGGTGTACATATCTGGAAGTTGAAATAACGCCATCTATTGATTGTAAGTGAAACTACTTGGTACTTACAAAAAGCCCGTACACTGCCCTCTAGTGTATTGATACACAAACACATACTTCAGTTCATCGGCACACTTCAAATGTTTCAAATTAAACGTCACTAGGTGTCGCTAACTGTCACAACTGCTTTACCGACTAGCGTTGTAACACTTAAATCTATCAGTTATTTTTTATAAATTCGATTTAGTTGGATTACAAATCCAAGAATTTATTTATAAAAAGGGACATAGTATAGATTTTTATTATTATTGTAAAAAGAGAGCTTTGAGAGAATCTCGTGGTTATCATTCTCAATTTCTCATCAGTAAACCAATTTAATGGTGCTATTTAATTGGTTTGTTAAAGTTATATTTCACTTTTCAGTAAATTATTATAAATCTATTGAGATGATAATAAATAATTACAAACTTAGCATTGTTGAGTGACTTCTGATGCGAGCGTAACAGATTTTAGGGTGTATCAGATGAATCCGTAGATCGATAAAACGTAATACACCGGCGTTTTATTGAGTGACTATGACTTTGACTGACTTCAACTGTTGACTACCTACTTAATCTCAATAAGTTACTTGACATTGGCGAATTATCTTCGGGTAGAGCAATAATAAAATAAAATATAAAAAAATACACGTTTCAATGAATACGTGTAGGCTAGGCCACTTTGAGTAGAGATAGGCAGTCAACTTTACTTAAATTTACTGTTTTATTTCTTAGTAGCACAGGAAACTATTTTTACGACTTAGGGTTATTCGCCATTTCGGTGTATTTTCCATGTCCGGACAGGCGAACTCACATTTTTTTACTATTTGTAAGCTGAAAATATTTTTTTTGTAATAAAGACCTTAATTTTGATTTGTTTATGTTATTTAAACATAATTATGTATAATTTAGACCTATAAAAAAAATATCCGAAACCAAGTATTCTAATTTCCTTGGTATGTCCATTTGTTTACTTTTTCTCAATATCGGTATATAGAATCCAATCGTATTCTTATTTCAGTTCAAAAAGACTAATTATATGATTTAGGGATATCATCCTAATAAAATAATATACTAACTCATATCTCATGGCTAAAACCAACATGGAAAACGTAATTTGTTTATTGTCCGGGTCAATACTATAATTTCCATGGGTCAACATTTCCGGCAGCGTAGATCGAAAAGCACAAATAATTGAATTTAACGGACTACATCACGTCACGTCGGCCATTTCGCTGCGAGAGGCCAACCAGGCAGGACCTGCGCACCTTTGATCGGTTCCGCGCCAGTCGCGTAAGTAACCCCCTCCTTGGATTTTTGTTTTTGCATTTGACAATTTCCTTGGCCACTTTTTTGTAGGTTTAAAATGAACTTTGTTTAAGTGTTTTTTTAACAACAATAGTATTTGTGGGGCTTAACCTTCATATTAAATGGCAAAAAATTGGAGTGAATATTTTCTAGGTTATAGTGGTTTTTTGGCATAAATCTAATTTCCTTGGTACTAATTTCCTTGTATTCCGTGGCCTAAAACTGGCCAAGGAAATTATGAAGTATCAAGGAAATTATAATAACTATAAAAATACGATTTTAAATTTGGGTTATTAATATGTATATGTTGTATTTACTATTTGTTAAATAGTTAAAATTAAACAAAGGGCAGATATAACAAAAAATAACAAACACAATCAAACTTACACTTTAATTATAATACTTGTTCCTTCAGCCACAATGAATATTTGAATATAATTAAAAATTGTTTTTTGTTGTGTAGGTAGTATAAAAATGGGTCGAACGAAAAAAAGCAAACAAGAGAAGAAAAATTAAAGGAAAAAAGGTTGGCAGAAAAAAGAAGACTAGAAAGAATAAAAAGTGATCCTCAGCTTTATGAAGAGTTTAAACCTAAAGACAGAGCAAGGTATTATAAAAAAACCGGCCAAGTGCGAGTCGGGCTCGCGCACAAAGGGTTCCGTAGCAGCAAAGTCCAAAATTACAGTTAAATCAACCTATCTCAAAAACTATAAGAGATACTTTGATCAAACCAAAAATCGTTGAAAGAGTTAATTAGCATGCATCACCTCTATTTTTTTTAGAATTTTATACCCCGTAGTTATAAAAATAGAGGGGGGGGGACATACTTTTTACGACTTTGAGAGCTGATATCTCAAAAACCGTTCACTTTAAGAAAAATGTTTTTTAAAAAACTTTATATCATTTTAAAAGACCTTTCCATTGATACCCCACACGGGTATGTACATCGAAAAAAAAAATTTCATCCCTCAGTTACATGTATGGGGGGCCCCACCCCCAATTCTTTTTTTTACTATTTAGTGTCATATTTTTGTAGCGGTTCATACAACACATATTCCCATCAAATTTCATCACTGTAGTACTTATAGTTTCCGAGTAAATCGGCTGTGACAGACGGACAGACGGACATGACGAAACTATAAGGGTTCCGTTTTTGCCATTTTGGCTACGGAACCCTAAAAAAGGAGCAGAAAAAAGTATTACCTATATATATATATATATATATATATATATATATATATATATATCATATGAATTGACCCCTCGAAGATTTAATATAATTGAGTGTAATATACACTGCATTTAGTATTTGTTATTTGATTATAGTAAATATATAAATAATGTTTTGATCTCAATAAGTGCCAATTTATGTTAAGAAGTTAATATTTATTTTATTTTTGTTAACTATGATTATTGTGTGAGTAGCAGACAATTTATTACCAATCATGTGAAGAAAAACTTTTTATTTTTATTAAATATATATTCCGTGCTACGTTTCGAACTGATTTTACTTACTAATTAATAAAAAAAATCACAAGAAAGAGATATTTTTCTAATTTCTATGACACCTCACCAATTTCCTTGTATTGGTTTTATAATTTCCTTGGCCTTTTCCTAATTTCCTTGGCTACCAAAATTTCAACACCCTCTAACTTTTTTTCTAAAACTTTTTGTGACACCCCTTTTAGAAAATTCAGTACCGTTTTCCATTTTCTTTCTTAAATGGAACAGAAATGTGCGAAAAAAAAATGTTTTATATGTACCAAGGAAATTAGGCAAAATTTAATATTTTCGGCGAATGACCCCTTATTGACAGAGTATATTTTATAAAATATTTTTGGCATAAAACATATTAAATCGATTGTGATTTTATGATTGATTACTCATTGTGCCCCATCATTATTATTGACGAAAAATAAAACTGCGACTGTTTTACCGACAAATTATTATTGAACGCATGCGCGTCGGACACATTTTGTTTCGTCTCTTTTTCTATTGGTTGGTTTGTTTTGTGATTTGTGTCATGCCCCGGAACCCTGCTTGTATAATTCCGCTTGTGTATTTTATGTTATTATATTAAATTGCAGCAACATTATAATTATATTTCAATGGTAGACTTAGTTGTTAAACTATTTATAGTATTGTGATGATAAGTGCTGTGAGTAACTGTAATCAGCGCTGGGAAACTAAGGCGGCACCGTGGAGTCACGAAAACGAAGGTAAAAAATGTTTTCATTGTTTCTGCAGATGCTTTAGATACTCAGAAAATCGATGATATGGTTGTATAGATTCGAAGAAGAGTCTGGTTGATTAAAAACCAGGCCTAAAGAAGTTAAGACTTATTATAAGCCCTGTAATGGTAGCATGAGGTAGCTCGATTTTTTTCTTTCTCTGGCCGTACGCCGCGCACATGGGTCGATAATAATAATTTGAAACGGTTTGGCAGTATAATTATGCACGATATTTGATAAACAAGCGTAACTTACACGCACAAGGAAATAACTGCAGTACGTATCTTTGTTTCTACGAATGTCCGAAAATAGTAAAAAGTAAACAATCCCCACGCTATGACGGGAGTTTGTAAAGTCGCGTCGTCATGATGTTGAAATTGTTGGATGTTCGTCTCTTAAAATTTCCTAAACGTACCCTCCTAAAATAAAATGCCATGGAATTATGGTCTCGAAAGTCCCCATTAAAATATCAAGTTAACAGCATCAACAATGTAGTATTACTATTGCACATACCTACTGTAATAAACTAATAATACTTATTCCGTGTTCAATAACAAGAAATGCATGCATGTACATAACTTAAGATTTTATTCTTATAATTTTATTTGTTGTTTATTGTTAATAATTATTACAATTTACTTGGGTCATACTCTTTACAAACACTTTGAGATAATTATGTTCACCAATCTCCTAACAGTACAGTTTTAATAATATTTTAAAATTCATATTAAGCTTTTGGTATTTAAATTTGTTATAAATGTGGTCTAGGACTGGTATTATTAGTGGAAAATCAACCTGTATGTACTCATTTTGAAATTCTTTTAAAAATATATGCTGCTGAGGAACTCAGATGACACCAAAACTTTTCATTAAACATGAAAACTTTAATAAAACATGTTATTTTTAAGTAATCCAACATACTCTTTGTTTTTTTTACTGAAATGTTTATTTTTAAGCTCACATTTTCAAGCTCATTGTAATGTTGAGAGTGCAGATATGCATTTTCTTCATGATTATTAAATTTAGTTTTACTCTACTAGACAAAATATTGAATTTTTTTTACATTTAACCAGACAGTTAACCATACGGGACCACCAGACTTTGGACTTAGTGCAGATGAGATAAGTTTGAAAACGAATAAAATAAATGATTTCTAGTTGCCTGGTTATATCAGGATTAGTGACCCAATTGTCATCCCATCATTAGTTTTGCTCTGATGCCAAAATAAAAAGTTGAAAAGTATTAATTTTGTTTGCTATAACAACATTTGGGTGTTTGATCGGGTGCTTATTTACCTAAACTGTAACATTTATAGCACTGACAATAAATATGTACTTACATGAATTTCTAAAAGGAGATCCTCGGACTTTCATATATTTTTGGACCAAATAAAATTGCTGGCCAAAAAAACTATCTGTATTTCTGTTAGGGCCTGTCCACCTGATGTTCAAATGTCAAAAATTGGCATAACGAACAATTTTTTTTCTTAGTTAATTCACTGAAGTTTTTTAATACTAAATACTTGATTTACAGATATTATTTGTAAAGAACAAGTTAGTTTCACTAACATAATACTAATTCGTTAATATGCACATTTTAAATTAACTTAGTTAATTACCTTCTTGTACATTTATGAACTCAAATAAATTAAGGATAATGACCACACAGCTTTGGTGTCATAGTAATAATCAGGGGGGCAAGCAGTTACTACAGAATACTGCACAAAAATTGTCTGGCGGCACTTGGACCAAAAAAGAGAGATAGATAGATAAATTAAAAAAACTAGGCATTACAGAAACTAAATAAGAGGATATTTTTTATTTAAAAATGTAAGATGAATTCAATCAAATATCAATTTTACAATCGGTTTTTATGTAATATTTGCATGTAGGAAACATTTTTATTAATATTAGGACCTTAGAGCAATATTTATTTATTCACACAAGACAAATTACAACCATTACAGAATACATAAAAATGAACAGTTTTGATCTGGATTGCAATTCAAAAATATGTATAACAGAAAAGTTAAATGTGCTAAGCAGTAGGGATAAAAAAATAAGTATGAGTTAACACAATACAAGAAAGCAGTCAGATTCAGTTCGGATGCTGAACTGCCCCAACACCGCGGCCCAGCCCGGCCAGTGTGGGGTCAGTGGGGTAGAGGACGTCTTTTAGTATTTTTATTTAATACCTAGTTAAGTTTCAGGGTGAAAATGCCACATACAAGATTTAAAAAGGTAATCTTAAAAATGATCTTTTTATAATGCAAAAAATAATTTAAGGTAAATAGTGCTCGAATTTACAACCACTAGTATAACACTTGGTAACTATCAAACCTACTTAATTGACATTTTAGGACCTAGATGTAGAGGCGCTCAAGGTGACTTTGTAACATGTTAATCTCTTTTTTCCAAATATTGCAAACATGTTTGATATTATTATGTAGGTTTAGTACATTCGCATGCACTAATAACTAAACAACCTCATTCAAATATGATCCTTATCATGCCGCCTTAAAGAGTTGATATGTTAACATTACATTGCTGGGACTGTACCTAATATCTGTAAAATACAGCTGTCACTTGTTCTTAGTTCAATGAGTATAAGGTTTATCATTTTACCAAGTCTCATTCCATACATTCATAACTATTTTATTACAAAAACCACAGCTCCTATTGCTAGTTACTTATTGTATGATCTTAATTAAATTAGACCTAAAGATTATTTTTATGTGACACTGACAATGACTGTCATTCTAATCATGCTACATTTTACGGACCATAACAAGGTGCACTGTCTGGAAATTTATGGATTTAAGGAATAATAAGTCTAAGTATGTGCTTATGTAATGTTTTTATGTAAATAGATTTATTATTTTAAAAAGGTTGAGAATGGGATAGCTACACATAAATGTAAAATTTCTTTAAATTAAACACATTTGTTTCAATATTAATTGAAGAAAGAAATATTGTATTCGTACCTAATGTGTGGCAGTCTGTACATTGCGTTGATAATTAGACATCAAGAGGAGAACTATAATCAAATGAGACAGTATTAACCATGAACACACATGTAACAATAAGACATAATGACGCCTATAATATGGTCAGTCCATCCACCTAAGTCACACGTGTCGTATGTCCGTCCAGTATTTACCATTTTGAGATTAGCTACAATACCTACTTTGTATCGTTGGCTGACGCAAACTGCTAAGACTTACGTTGCAGTGTGATTTGCGGTTGTTTGGGTTATCAAGCGTAGTAATGATAATAATTTATAATAAATATGTATTACAAAATAACTATTTTGTTCTGCTATAATTATCTCTTGTTCAAGAAGTTTTTGACCCAGAGGGTATGCTTAGACCATGATTCGGGTTTAGGGAGTCTGGTAACAGAAAAAGCTTCACTTTTAAATTCCCATTTTGACCAAAAATATGTCGTAAGAAAATACCTAGATTTATCATAAGAGTGATGTTAGCTTACTGGTTAACATGCGGCTTCCGAACTCCGATGATAGGTTCGAGTCAGAATATGCGGCTCTGGATTTTTCAAATCCATATGCCTACCAATCACTTGTCCGTACCTAACGTGTATCGTGTCGGTAATTGTGAGGCTTACACGCTTCAGATAATTTCCCAAACTTGAGATAGTGATTCTAAACGTTTAGCCATGATTCAGAGATCTGATTACCTACTCTGTTTAGGGGTTAATAAGGTCAGATAACAGTTGCTTTATTGTAATTACCAGACTCGCCAAAACCAGAGGGTCTAATTTAAAGCAGACGTTACGACCGAATCCGAGTTTCCCTCTCTATCACACGCGCTGTGTGTCTCGTTTGTTTTCAAGCGACAGATATATTTTCGTTCGTTACGGACGGCTTCAAATTAAGCAACCTGGATCAAGGCTCCAAAACAACAGCTTTGGTGCAATATTATGCGTTATTCTTTCCTCTTGAATCTATATCTACCAAAAAACCGCATCAAAATTCGTTGCGTAGTTATAAAAATCTAAACATACTGACAGCGAAAGCGACTATTTTATACTATGTATTGATTATTTACACGCACTTGATACGAAATTTAAAAAATCATACATATTACGATAGTGATCAGTGTGCATATATTCTGTTAAATTGGCTAAAGCCAATCATGACCTCTCATTGCCCCCCTTCTATGAGACCGTGTGCGTCACTAAGGCCTAGTTCTATCTCCATGTTTATTCAACCAATTTGACTTGAATGCCTTTGTTTTGTTACGTTACAATACAGTCAATCGTCGAAGCACTGGCATTTACGTTTGCCTAATCAAATCAAATTTCAGATTTGTCACAGCACAGGTTAGTATTGGTTTGGACTATAGCTTATGCGTTGACTTCACTAAATATATGTTTTTCTTTCTTTTATATAAACATACACTTTTTAAATTACACTCACTCGTATGATTATTTGAGTAAGAATTAAAGAAATAGACTTATCTTTCAATAAAAATTTTACGTTTGGAAATCTCTACAACTTCATTGTTCTCATGTTTATGTACAAACATCCAGATTACTACAATGTGTCTAAACTCCTCAATTGATATTGAACCAAACGTGTTTGACATTAAGTTTACAATTGTTTAAATAAAAACAATTTGTATGCATTTATGTGTCTATATGCGAGAAACTACATACGAGTATTTGTTAAAACAGGAAACTACATACATTCAATGAATACCTTTATCAAAATAGAATGATATAAACTTAATTCATTTCAAGAATTCTTGGCTGTGTTCGTGATTTTTTCCACAATTTCTTAGTAAAACATTCTGAAGTTTGAACTGAACTACTACGAAGAGTATAAAGCAAGTATAAATTATATTTACTTACTTTATTCTGATTTTTAACTACATTAGGCAAACTAAAACTTTTTCTCGTACATTTTGCATGATCTCTTAAAAAGGAGCAAAAATGTATGTGATTACACATTGACATCTATCAGTTTAGTTTGCATAGAATAAGAATAAGAAATCATTTAAAAATACATAAATACATATTTTCACAACATCACATACATTGATCTAACTCCGAAATAGGTAGTTCAAGAACCTGTGTCGCGGATATCAGAACCAACAGCACAAACAGAGTTTAGTTACCTTCTTATCCATTACCCGCACTTATTGCTTTTAGTCAGTATAATTCTGTTTGCTGCTGAGACAGCACTCTTCGCCATTTCAATTCGTATTCTGATGTTACTCTCACAAGAACCTTTATTGCTAATGAGATATACCCAGATATGTGAAATCCTCCATGACTTCCAGATTCATCTTATTAAGTCATATGAGGGACATGCTGCGATCGACTACCATGGCTTTGGTTTTGGACTTGTTGATGATAAGGTCCATTTTACTGCTCATTTTTTCTTGCTGGAGAGGTTACTCTTAGCAAGGCGCACATTTTGTCTTCATTGGCTGCAAAAAATGTAATATCTTCCGTATATGTATTTCTATAGATGTTGAATAATATGTAGGATAGTATAGAGCCTTGTCTGAACCCATCTTTAAAAGGGTATGACTTGGAGATGGTGTGGTTGATTCTTATTACATCTAGGTTGTGGTGATATAAGAACCGAAGAAGGGCAGTAAGATTCTCGGGAACGCCAAGTTCGAAAAGCACAGACTGTCAGTCGACGCAGTCGAACGCTTTACTTTAGTTGTTTAAGCACTATAATCTTAATAATAGAAAATTGTTGCATGGTGGAAATTGCATACTCCTACTACTAAAGTAATAGGATGAACATTCATAGCACCCTCATAAAATACTATATTATGTTTAATAATAACATTATTACCCCTAAAGAACGCTCATTTCCTTTAGTTGCTGACCGTGTGGATTTTCTTTGACTCATGATGCCATGTCACCGTCCACGAATTAATCTTCATATTTTTGTGCCATCACGTTACTATTCTGTGTCATATCCTTTCTTTTAGCTGTAATAATGCTCATTTGAAATAATAAATCTGGTTATTAACCATATCGTTTAAGTCCATCTGTAATCTCAGTCCTAGACATTTGTAATAAAGCGCTTATGTTTCTATTTTAATAGTATTTTTGTAGATTCTACCTATACGACTTCAGATTTCTTTATTATTAAAGTTTGTACATTGTAATATCAAAGTAAAGTACCTACTTTAGGTACCTATCTACTCCATACTACGACAAACAACAGTCATATACATACATAAGAGTGTAGGAACGTTATTATATTCAAAAGTCTACCTGTTATGGCGGTCGCTTCGGGAGCGACTCAGCAAAAAGTAAAAAGATAATTTTTCGTGGAGCCGGTCCTCGGACGAGAAAGAACAAAGGTTTTACGCTTTTACCTAGTTATAGCTAGTTATTCGGGCTCCCTGCAGGTGTAACTTGTTATCTCTTCCCGAGAATTTCTTTATTTTATTTTTCGTGAGGATCACGAAAGAGAAAATTTCTATGGTGTGAAGGTATCGTCGTAAAGCGTTTTATGCTGGAACTCTAGTTGCTAAGTTGTTGACTACAAACATTTTTGTTTATAACACTCGAAAAATAAAGGTTTTAAACTGTTTGAATTCAGTTTACCATCCTTTAAACAGTTTACGATTAGGGTTTCACTTATCAGATGCATTATTGAGTTTATTGATAGTTATTTATGTGTTTTATGCACGCAAGGAGTTATTCAAATTCAACCGATACGAAACTATACTTAGAAGTTAGTTATTAGCGTCGCTCGGTGTTCATCCGGCTCGGGTAAGACCAGTCATCACGTAAGCGAATGGTGTTGGTAAAAAACTTGACTGGTGGCATTCACCCGATGCCCTTGAACCGCCGTTCGCCGGTTCACCACGGCTTGGAAGGACCAGCTGTTCTAGGCCTTGAGCCTAGGCCGTTCAACCTACAGCTCTGAAGTTTCTTGCAACTGCGACAGATATTTCAACAACGAGTACTATCCACTAGCTTTATATAATGTGACGGTCATTAATCTTTATTATTCCTCTCTCAAGATGGCGCTCGTTAGAACATTTACGGTAGAGGTGTTTACTGCTCGTAAATTTCTGTCTTCGTCTATGAAAATACTGCGTCATTATGAAGCGTCATTAATAGGTGATAATAAGAATGAAAAAATATATATATCCTATTCAAAATTAAAAGACCACAACACATCAAGTTACTACAATCTATCAATTTTCCTCAATTCATATTGAACTAAACATGTTTAACAACATTAGAATCGGATGAAGTTTGACAGTTATAGCAACCAAAGCGGTGTTGTCTGTACCTATTTCTGTATATTTTTCTAAAACATTGGTTTCAGTCGCTTAATTATTCAACCTTCAACTTTTTGATCGTATCTTTATTTTTTACGAACAAGTATTTCTTATCATTTCCTGCGAGATTCTCGATTGACGACTTCGGACTATATCTTCAGGGAATCTTAGTGTCTTTGTCTCAGCACAAAGGCTTACTGTCTGCAGATCTCTATCTGCTCCATTCCTAAAAGATTTAGTGCATTATTTAGAAGCATTGCTTTTGTAGACTTTTCCCGACTTTATTTGAAAGTATCTTTATTCCTTGATATATCTGTGGTAAAACTTTCAATTACAACTAATAGACACTCTTTATTGCGTAAAAGGTTACAGAATTCAAAGTTAATGGCCCTATGTAAATATGGTCTCCGAGAATTTTAATTTACTCAATAAATGCTGAGTTTTGGCTTTACAGATTTATAGGTTTGGTCAATTTGGGCATTCCTACTCATTACATTAGTTCTTCCATGTTTTGATACAGTTTCACGTATACTCCCCTTCGTTACGTGCCGGCTGTATGCAAAACTCTTTTCAAGTACTTATGTTTAAACAAAAAGAATTTCACAGAGCCATAGGTATTGCCGTTCCCAAAGCTAAGCTTTCATGACGAAACGTTAACGATCAGAAAATATCTTTTGTCTCGAATGCTTTAAATCACCTTATTAGGGGTGCGCCTTGAGTTGCAATCGACTAACATTCTAATAGGAGTCACACAAGTGAAATGGTTTCTCAATCTTGTTGCGAGTGACAGTCAACGCTTGCCGAAATTTCAAGATGGGATATATTATGCATCTTTTAAGTCCACTTTTAACTGTATTGGAACAATCTTCCATTAATATTTTCCATACAGATCTGCTTTGGGCAAATCTGATCCACTTTTTGCATACCTTTTTTTATTTTGATGACTCGGGGAAAATGCCACCGGCTCAGAAGGAGCTGACGTCGCCGCCGGTAGTCGGCGTCGCCTTATGCACATCCGGCCGCTGGGACTCGGCCAGATAGTGTGGGGCTCTCCCCTGGTGTGCTCCCAGGGGCATACCCACTAAAACTCCCGAGGCTTTTCCCGACCATTGCCCGGAAAACTCGGATCCCGCCGCGACCCGTTCAGGGCAAGGAGGCACGCCAGCACAGCCTCTCACCAGCACTCCGTTCCACAGGACCCAGGGCCTCTCCCACTGCCCACCAAACACCGCCCCCCGAATGGCACTTACACTGCTGGCTGCAGTGCAACCACCACCGGGAGCAGGACTGCGGGTACCCTGCACCACTCATACACTGCTGGCTGCAGTACAGAGTGGGTTGGGGAAATAAACCCCGCAAGCTTTAAAGCGAAGCCGCCGCAAGACCCAACTGGACCGTGGGATGCGGAGCCAGGAAAATTGGCACACCGTCCAACGATTAAGCCACTTTGGCTAGACATCCCAGCGCCGGACTCTCAACAAGGCCTTTCGGCCACTGCGCCCGAAGGCGCTCCACTCCTAGTGGAGCCCACGTCAAAACGCTGTCACGCATAGCGTGACGCCGGACAGGGCCCCGGGCCCAGAACAAAAAACGCCACAGGAGAGGGGTTAACTCAACATGGGTCAAATGGGGGTTAACAGAACGACTCCAGGAGCCCTCCCGTGTGTGTGCAGCTGTTAGCCGTCGGGTAGCAATGGGCGGCCCTGCCGAATACTACCCGCCGTTTCCCAGGGACGCCAGGACCCTTTCGGTGTCAGCTCCAAACAGAGCAAAAATACTACCGAAAAGGCCACACGAGGAGGCCGCCACACACGTACCTTGTCACAACGTCGTTCCACTGCATATATGGTCTTCCGACAGGTGTCCTGGGTGTTGTGGTCTTCTATCGACCCCATGATGAAAATAAAATATTGTAAGTGTAGTGCAAATAGCTGTCTTCACACAAAGTGGCTCGGGTGCGGACCACCATTTAGTAATCCATGTTCTAGGCTCCCAAAATTTCAGATTTGCACAATCCGCCTTGGACTCAAGATTTCATTCTTATAACTATATTCTTTGAAACCTCTAGTGACTCGGCCACTCGAGTGATATCGAACAAAGTTGTAAAATGGCTAGTCGCATCACTACCTGTTATTGGGCCTCATAATTTGCCTGGTGCTGCTGTTCTACACTATTATTACATTAATCAACGACGCTAACTAGCTGTTAATTGACTTATATTACTGTTAAAAACAACGGAATATTTTCCAAATGGAATACCTAGTCTAGTATGTACTTGTCCAAGTATATGATGGTATTTCTTACATCTAGTTTTCTTTATTTTATAACATTAGCAGCTATGGATTTAGACAATTTACCCATAGAAGTAATAAAATTAATAGTTAGTCCATGGCTGAAGGTAGGAATCCTCGATGCTTTCTTTCAGCATAGTATTTTAAGGATTCCGTAGCCAAATGGCAAAAAACGGAACCCTTATAGATTCGTCATGTCTGTCCGTCTGTCCGTCCGTCCGTCCGTATGTCACAGCCACTTTTCTCCGAAACTATAAGAACTATACTATTGAAACTTGGTATGGATGTATTGGTTGTATTGGTTGGATGTATTTTGTTAATCGCATTACGATTTTTACACAAAAATTAAAAATTGGGGGGGGGGTCTTCATACTTGAAACTGAAACTCAATTTTTTTTTTCATCAAACCTATACGTGTGGGGTATCTATGGATAGGTCTTTAAAAATGATGTTGAGGTTTTTAACGTCATTTTTTTCTTAACACATTACTTTGCGCTAGAGACGCTCCCAAAGTGGTAAATTGTGTCGTCGTCGTCGTCCCTAACTTTTATAATAAATGAATTATAAAACTAAAAAAAATATATGATGTACATAAACATGAAAACTAACAACGAAAATTGGTTTGGACTAGATCTAATAAGTAGTTTTTTATTCGTTATAAACCGTAAACCGCAATTTACCTTCAACATATCTTACTTGCTGCTACGGAACCCTTCATGGGCGAGTCCGACTCGCACTTGGCCTGTTTTGTATGTGATAGGTGGCAGACAGAATCGGTTGCTACTGCCCGCGCCCATGGGTGTTTATCGTGGGGGCAACACCAGAGGTGTCATGTGTTCGCTGCCAACCTTTAAACCCCATTCCGATTGATTTTATTAGAATTTTAATATGATTTTCCAAGAGTTCTACTCCAACAGGCTCCATATTAATCAGATTTAGAGGCAAATTCATATTTTTAAGTGAATCATATAAATAATGGCTGTGTAATATTTCGTATACTTAATGTAATATTGATAGATTAGATATTGATTTGTTGAGCCTTGGCCGGTTTTTTTTTCTCTCATACAGTCTCTTTCAGCACTTCTATGCATGAACAACGTATGTATTAGGTACAGAATTATTAGAAATTAATACACCACAATTGAAACCTAAGCGCTGTGTTTTCCTAAACGTAAATAGATATTGACAGGATATTTCCACTTTTAAATGTATTTATCCGTTTCACTCAGAATATCCTCCGTCAAAACGGATCTAAGCTGGAAGCAATTAAACATTCTCATTAACATGCCTATTGGGTACTAGAGTAGTTAAGTAGCGTGATTTAGAGCCAGAAGTTCCAGTACCAGTAATATCTGAACTTATTAATCACTGGCGGGACAGCTTATTAATGAATAATTGTAACAAAGGCCGGTAAACAATGATATTGAAGTATAGATATTTAATAAGATTCCGCAACACGATTCCTGCGGGCATTGGGCCTATCTAGGCGTTTGACGAAGATTAATTAAGTTACCGAATGAATGGCACGACCTAAGCTTGTACTTGCTTAACAAGGTAGTATTGCTCTGCTTCCTTGTGCATTGTGTAATTTGTTTCCCCTGAAAATTTGGCTTTAGAAAAAAATTAACAACTTTCCATAGGTACTTATGAAATGGCGATAAGGCTTGGCATTCTAGTAAGAAATCAACGGAATAATATTGAGTAAACGCATGTTACCGAGCGTGCCGAATACATAGGCAGCAATAAAAGAAAGAATGTTACAGGTATAACCATACAGTTGCTCATAGGCCTATGCGTTTCGCCATCCACCTAAAGCATTTCTGTTCAACGTTCATTTGTTTGCTTGCGAACGTAATTTGCTATTTGTGTAGGTACCCGAGTGGGTCGTAATATCGCATTGTTACCACCATACCTATTAACAATCGTCAATATAATTGTCAGTACACAATTGATTTGGTTCTTATGATGTCATCTGTTGAGGCAAAATGATTAAATTTCCTATAGGTATGGCCCTTTTGTCGAAGGTCTCACTTATTATCGTCTCAATGGTAATACCTTGGACGTGGTTCAAAGTTTTCGGAAACGAAGTGCCTACAAACAACTTGAAGTACCAAAGTATACCTACTCTATTTTTGAAATTAAGCTTCTAAGAAAAATACAACACATTTTTCCTCTAATAAACTGCATGCTAACTCGCCAGCTGTCCTTGATTCACACAATAAACATGGAAAACGTGACGGTAAATTATAAACTATAGTTTACCTTGTCAATCAATGTTAAAATATTGTTGTAAGTTTCTCACTGCCGAGCATTGTAAAAATACGGCACTCGTTGAAAGTGAGCGGTTTTCGTCGCGAGTTTACTCAAGAATTGTAACTGAGATGCAAAGCATGGACGATGCACAACAACAGGCCGAATCCTGTGTTGTGTACCCGTCTCACGTACTCGCTGTCAACTTTCGCAATGCCACCACAAACAGTGAGCAGACTCGAAGGCTAAATAACACTCGACGTTGTTAAGACACCAAACACCTACTTACTGGGGATTATAAAGGTGCTAATGTACAGAATTTTCCAGAGATATTTTCCTCAACATATTTCACGAAATTCTTCACATATTCTCCCAAAACGCTTGAAACATTTTACTCTTATCTACCATCTCTATTACAACAGAACGACTCGCGTGAAGCAACTAAAAAACAGTTGTAGTCTAGAATTGTTTCTCAGATCGAGCTGTTTGTACAGCTCTCTATCTATTAGAAATGGATTCGCGTTTATAAGTATAATGTAAATCACATTCACGAATCTGTAAATGTTTGTAACATGTTGCATCCAGCAACCAAGAATTGGTAAAGAAAAAAATCTTTACCTTTCACGAATAGTCAAATGGCCTATTACATATTCTAGCATCAGTTATAGTATGAACAACAGTGTGGTTGCGCAACGTGGTGGGGACACCACAAGGTTTCGCAGGTCGCGTACGTCCTTTATCATCCTTATTTTGGTTAACCATTCACTCGTGAATTTCACCTTGCACATGTTGTGCTGTGGTAAATAGGTGAGGTCGCATACGCATCGTTTTTATATTACAAATCTGGTATTTTTTTACTTTTTAGCATTTATCAGTATTTATGTCGTTAGTATCACCGATCAGCAATTCAATATGATCAATGGACAACATTTCAAAATTGCTAAGCTCTGAAACAAAAAATACCATTTCTTTATTTACTTTTCCGCTGCGCGAATATATATTTATAAATTTTTTATATTGCTTATTTACTGAGAAAAAAATTAAAAACTAAAAAACGTAAGATGACGTCATCGGACGGCAGAATGTAAAATATTTCTTTGCCTAGCACATTATAGTTTTAAATTTACGAGATGCCAAACCCATGACATCAAAAAAAAGAACTTGTCAACGTTGAATGAATGAATGACGTTGACAATGTTGACACTAGTATAATTAACCTTTGACAGTAATACCTTTTTTTTTATTAAAATAATGATAAGCAAAGGAATATCGCTGTATTCAGCCGTCCGATGACGTCATTTGGCGCTTACGTCTATTTAGAATATAAAGAATTTTAATAATTATTTTATGCATGAAAATGGACAAATTTTGAAAAAAGAAAAAATATGGGTCCGTTCATTTTATGTCTATTTTCATATAAAAAAACAATATGGACATGTTAAAAATATGAAATGTTGTCCATTTTAGTGTCGATCTGAGAGGACGACTCCAAAGAAAGTATAATTCTGATTGACTGTTACAAGATTTTGTAATCTCAATATAATCTCCTTGTGGCAGACGAAAGGAAACGGGCGGAAAATAGTGAAAAAATATATTAAAAAAAATAAAAAAAATACAAACCAAATTAGTACACTTTCCAAGCTCAACAAGACACGAATAAAAAAGAAATGACAACTCCTGTCAAGATAAATAAAAAAATATAAAAACTTAACTAGACCCAACGAGTCTGTCCTCGACTCTCCTTTTATTTTGTTCAGATATTACTGGTATACGTCAACATTGTCTTTTCGTTTTACCAAGTTTATCATATTGATACTTTGTTTTTGCAATAAAAATATTAATGTTTTAGCTGTGGTAAAAATTTATAGTTTATTTTTCAAAGTTATTTTCTGTTATAATAAATAAGTCACACTACAGTAACCATAGTCTCATTTTTATTCCTATGATCGGCGGAACTCAATTAAATACTAAAAAGCTTTGTAATATCTTATTAGGGAAAAATCGTAGTCACATATACGGACAGCTACACATAAATTTCTTCAAACGATTCTTACCTTATTGTCAAAATCGTATGGTTCAATATCAACTGTGGGAAGACTAAGACTGTAGTAACTTGATACTGCTACGCTACAGACGTACTTTGCTTTGTAATTGAAAGCGTCCTTTAACTCTTCCAATAAATTGTAATCATCACTGATACCCTTATTTTTTTCGTTTCGTTATCAATCTCAAGATTTTTCCCGTGGACTTAATTATAAAATAACGTGTATCACGATAAGTTTAGCATCTTATCATTAACATCCTTGACTTACTCTGGGCGTTTCCCGCGATACTTGAGGTATCTAATTGATTCAGATTAAGGTACGACGACGGGCGTGACCGATTAAAAATCACAGTATTACCATAATAATAATCTCTCTTGACATAACTGCTAAATCAAACTAGGGCAATGCTTTTCTCAAGATTTTATCATCATTGCAGCAATAAGTCCACTAAAATAAACGTCTACTGCTCCCCCAATGATCTCCACACAGATCGGTCCTGTGCCGGCCGCATCCAAGGGATTCCCGCGACCTTCACCAGATTTGTCGAGGATACTTCCCTACCCACTTCTCAAGATTTGTTGAGGATAAATTCCGAGATTCATACTTTGTCGTCAATAAGACTGTAATCTACATGGTTTCTGTTCTGCCCAAAATTATATTAATAAAAACCAAATCGGAATAAGATCCTTCACGTAATATAAGCTGGACTTATGAAATCGTAATAAGCGATTTCAAGAACGACTTGGGAGTTCCTTAGGAACGTTCGCAAGAATCAGTAGTAATTTCCTTCGACGCCCCATCAACGATATTCGTCAATTTTTTGCCGGATGCAGACAGAAATAGAGCAATTTGTCGATCCCTCGCCGGCGAATGAGGAATATCTCCAACAAACACAGGAATTTTTGTCCTAAAATTCTGAATCGTTCTTTGATACGCGCAAATAATGGACATAAGGCTTCGCTTTGATTTGTTATTAATTTGGCTACAGGCTAATTATGAACATTGCAGCTTCTTCGTGATTTAGTTGTGTATTTGAGGAAGTATGTTCAAAAGTTTGGTTAAAAACACTTACTGCTGTAAGTGTTACTTGTTAGCTTTTTTGTCTTCTCTTTCATCACGATGATTTCGTCTTCATAATATTCTGAAGACCTATGTGAGACCATCTATTAAAAACTTCTATAAGTAATTGGTATACGTGTGTATTGGCTATACTGTTATTTGTAGGGTAGTCTTAAAGTTTATTGCATTTCCTTTAGTGATGGAACGAAAGTGTTTGCCATCTAACTACGTTAATTAATCAATCGAAATGGTGTTTACATTCTCAGAGTATCTTTGTTCTAGTTCAGAGATACTCAAACTTCATCGACTTGCGCATTTTATTTAGAAGTGAAGTGAACTCATAGATAAGTCACGGTAGAGATACATTCACCGTGGAAAAGTGTTCAAAAATGCCTTATAATTATACTTTTAATATTGGTACCAGACACTTTTCGTGAACGTAACTATGAACAATGAACTCACTTACAACTTTTAGCGGAATTTTATGTAACTAAATATGTAGCAGTAGGTATAGAACTTCTATAATAGAAGTAACCCTTACATGCTCGCCGAGTGTGGTGCTTTTGTCTCGATTTTGTAAATCAGGGTTCTCGATCCATATTTTCTCCATTTCACAATCAAACCCAAGAAAAAAGAAATTTTAAAAAATTAAAAAGTTTGAGTAACTTGGATTTAAGCCGAGCAGCTCTCTCGGGTTCGTCTTCGTAAAGCAAACTGTTCGCCTTTGACGTTCGATATCGGAATGGTTTATGTGCAATGTCGTAAGTACGTGCCGGGGTTGGGGAATGCGGAAGCGTGCCAGACAAGAGATGTAGTCTCAACTAGTGAGTGTTTGTAGCACATCGGAAGACTTGAAATTCCCTACTTTTCGTGTTTAAATAGTTTTCACTGCATCACATTTTTTTTATAGTGGCACCTTAGACAATTTAACATGTCTGAGAGTGGCACAGTATATACATATTCAGCATGATGGTAAGCAAAAGAAGTTGTAACGTTACAATTAGTCACAGCCATACTGGCCGGCGAGATACTCCTTTTCGCTTCGTTTGTAGGGATCCATGCTGTAGAACGGCATTTCTCTTCTAAAAGACATTAGAACATAAAGGACCTGCCTCTTTTTTCTAACTGCTTTCATCATAAGACAAACCCTTCTGTTTAGTGTCAAATCAATAAATAAATAAATAAATCAAACCATATCTACAGCGATGATGTAACTTTGCAACTTTTGAATTGTATCACTTCATTCTTATTATTTTCTATTGTAGGTATCTTATGTCAGAATCATTATGACCGTTACAGCAGTTACATAATTTTCCATGGACAGTAAATTATTTTGCTTTATTAATACAAGTCTACGTCTTGACCAAATTGACGTCAAAGCGAATGGGCATACATAGTTGACCTGAGATAATGATGGATTAAGTATAACGGCCACTCCCCACTTACGGACGTTGAGAGTGGTGCCTTTTTTAAAAGTATAAACTACTCTGCTTTCATCATTTCAGCCAATAGACGTCCACTGCTGGACATAGGCCTCCCCCAATGTTCTCCACACAGATCGGTCCTGTGCCTCCCGCATCCAATGGATTCCCGCGATCTTCACCAGATCGTCGGTCCACCTTGTAGGAGGTCTGCCTCGGCTGCGACTTCCTGTACGTGACCTCCACTCGAGGACCTTTCCGCCCCAACGGCCGTCTGTTCTCCTCGCTATGTGCCCTGCCCATTGCCACTTGAGGCATGCTATCCTTTGGACTACGTCTGTGACCTTAGTTCTCCTGCGGATCTCATCATTTAGTACATGCTTTAGAATATATGTAATTTTGCAGTAAAAGTTTGTTTCTTAAAATTGCTGTTATTATCTAATACTTTATATACCTTCCTTGATTCGTCTATAATAGGTTGTATGTATCCCTGGCGTGGAAGACTATTTACTTATTTCGAAATCAGAAACAATTATATTTTTGCTTCACATGAAGGTTGAACTTTTTGATGGGTGTTTTAAAGTTTTAGTATTTTGTTACTTCCTATTTTGGATGCCTGGAGAGGAACAATACGTTGCCCCTTCCCCTCTCTGGTCGTGTCACTCTAGTGTCCCGTCGAAATGTTGGTAAGGCACATAGAGTGCACCTATATTTGCATACATACTATATACTGTAATTAAAATCGTAGTCGTAATATCGGTCGGAATTATTACTTGCTTATATTTTCAGGCTTAGTTCAATTAATGTTTTCATTCTACGTGTATCTTTCCTCGTCTTGACGTTGGAAGATTATGTCTCACGTTCACATTTCGCTCTCATCCGTCCGAAGCCATTAACTAGGCTCTACAAGAAAAAAGATATTCGATCAGCGTCGCGGAAACCTTTCATGTCATGATGAATTTTGTCAGATTACGGCATCTCGGCGCTGAGCTGGGAAGCGACGGCGTTGAGGGTACATTATCATAGGGTGGTTCGCCGCGTATCAGTGCTGCCAGATTAATGTTTGATTCACCCACGTAGATACTCAAATCACCTACATAGCTAAAAATTATATAAAAATCTGAATTAGTTTTGATAATTTCTTCATTAAAAATTTTCTTTGTTTAAAAATCGCACTAATATGCGAGCTCTACACGCTCTAGCATTCTAGACTCGAAAATTCTGTTGTAGATTGGTCCTGCCTGTTGACAAATAATATACCTTACTTGAAAGTTTTACCCATGCATGAAATTTACCCAATTCCCTCGCCATCTTAGCGTGTTTCCCACCTTGTGGATTCACAATTTTATGAAACTATTCGAGACGTTTCTTCGCGATGTTTTCCCTCACAGCCGAGCTAATGGTAGAAATATGCACATAGATTTGAAAAAGCCAAAGGTGCATGCTCAGATTTGATCCACGACCCCCTAGTTTGGAAGGCGCACTCTTATCCTTTGAGCTACCATCGCGCAAGAAAATTATCCAATGTTTGCGAGTTTTACCCGTGAATTAGGGGCTGGTGAGCGGGCACATGGCGCGCGGGGGCGGGCGCTCGGCGCGCGGCGCTAGCGGCCTCCGCGCGACCGCCAGCCGTCAGTTCCAACTCGAGCGACACACAGACCGAGCGCCCGCCTCGCGCTGCCGCGCCTCACGAACATAACCTCATGCCGCGAGCGCCCGTCCGACTCGTAAATCAACAACCCCACAGTACCACAATACGAAGGTATCTCGAAGTCAACCTCCCTAGACCCCATACAAAAAAAGTTTATCGACCCTAACACTGCCGCCATAACAACCCTTATTCACTTCACTCGCAGTCGCTCCCTCTAATTATTGACTCCCCTAAACTTTGTTGAAAAATCCGGTCGCTCTCGATTCGTTTTATTGCTGTAATATTTTTATTACGTCTTCGCCTCTTTCCACACTGTCAGCGAGCGTCCATCTCGGCTACAGTCGGAGCTTCCTCCTTCGCCCATTTCCTCGATTGATTCAATTAACTTATAGAGGTGACAATTATTTTTTTCCTAGATTTCATTAGCAGGAAAGTTTCGTTGGAGGCTGTTGGTACTGTAAGACGGTGTTGCCAAACGGTTTTGCGTCACCGTTATCTGTAATCGGGTCAATTAAGGCGCGCTGAACCATGACACTGCGTTGACATTGACGTATTCGGTTTCCCTCGTGTGAACAGTGGATGTGACAGTGGTGCGGAGTGAGTGGTGGCCCGGTGGGGGTTCATGGTGGCATAGCCGCCGCAGCGGATGTGCACACCGCTGCCCTCCTGGTGGTTCGTGCCGGGTGGAATGCCAGCTGCTCTTGACCTAACTAGGTAACGTTTTAACAACAATTTATCAAATCCTCACTACAACACGCAACCTACAATAATCGACGCAAGCAATAAATGCCCCTTCCCCCAGCTGTTTTCCAACACAAACACATTATATTTTTTATTCTATGTGCACGAACGAACCTTTAATTAGATCAATATTCATTTGCCTCTCTGGATTTACAATACTAACGAAGTAACAGAGAATAGACATTGAGAATTGGTTCCCTCTTTATAACTAAATGGTTAACAACAAATGTCTAAAAAATGGTAAATAGACGTTTGAAATTTATGAAAGTATAAGGTTGAGGTTAATATATTAATAGGCGCATTCGGATGTGTTACACGTAGTCTGACAATACGTGATATGAATCCTGAAGATACATTGCCAAAGATGTTACACATTATAGCTACAGCAGTCTCCATAAAGTGACTCCTTGGTACTAGTTTGGCTTTAAGATATCGCATTGAAATCTTGCATCGTTAATGGATGACGTAGAAGTAGCTGCTGATAACATAATGCATTTGCCTCCGATAAAGTGTTTCTAGATGTTGTGTGGTCCATTTACAAATGGCAAAACGTTGAAAAGTGTTTCCAGCGAAACCATTGTTGATAGGTCGGTGGTTATATCATTAACAAACATCTGTGTTGAGCGGCGACGATAACAATAACAAATGCTTCTGATTTCATTTTGTTATGAAAGAAAGCGATAATAAACTGCATTACTAAAACATAATATTGCATTCGAATGCGTGATGGTGTTATGTCAACGTAAAACATTTTTTGAAACTGCAGCGCTACGTGCTTGTTCGGCCATTAAGCAATATACTTTGGATGCACATTTTCCGACCGAAATTTTAAAATTGCTTTTGCTGAATTTTTAAAGCACATTATGGCTATACGTTGGCAAAACGATTCGATTCATCGATATCGAACTTTATCAAGCTTATTTATATTGGATTCTATTTATGTAGCAAAACTGGTTATATTATTTACAATATAAATAATCTACTAATATCGGCATCCCTGCTTGTTTTCTTTAGTAGCTGCTCCATTTCTAACGATTTCTTTGTGGTAATAATTTCCAAAAGAAAATGTGGCCTCATACTTCCTACAAATCTATAGTGATTTTTCGAGTCATATGTATGAACATAATACTGTCACTAAACTTATTACGAAAGTAAATTTTAAAATATTAAACAACGCCTAGAAATATTTGGAGCCATTTTGTAAAGTAAGAACTCGACAGGTTCTTGTTAGCATTATCCTCGTAACCTTCGTCAACTTGAATCACTAGTCGAGAGAACGTTTACGAACGGTTTAGTCACCATTCGAACTGTGGCAACGAAGTAACATTTACGGGGCGTTTATATTCAGAGTACCACCCGCGGCGTTGCTCACGTCCACGACGAAATCGGAGACGCCTTGTTGGTGGCAAAACATTCATGAATTAGCTACGAAACGCTGCTCACTCGGTTAAATCGTCCGGTAGAACCCTGACAATTTTTATCTTCATATGGTTGCAAGACAAATAGTTGCGGCTCTAACCTGTCTCCTCGGAACAACGTTCCACAATGGCAATCTATCTCGGCTCCCGCAGGAGTTGTCTCGCGCGACCGGAGCGCTCGCGATTCTAACGAAAATATGGCATTTTCTCGGCGCCCATGTTCGATAGATAGCTACCAAACTAAAATGTAGCTCTGCAGTCACTTTATTGGACACCTTTCACTATCTAGATTATTTTTATAGCCTGCTTTATCGCTGTAGCTGTAATGTCTGACTTTTATTAGTTACCGACTTTAAATTGGTTAATGCTCAACTTATTTCCCAAATAAAGGTGAACATTTAAGTTGGAATGACTCTATCCTTAACATATAGGAAAAAAATTCATATCTACGTAGTGGACTGATTTTTTTTCTTCATTTGGTTGGAGATTTAGCAGAGATATAGTAAATCCAACCCATATACTTTTTCCATACCGGCAGTTTTTCGATAAGCTTTACGGTCTCGTGTCGTAAGTAAAACACGCAACTCTTATTGGGTCCACCACCCATTGTAGCGAGATAATCTACTTTTTGACTGAGTAATCGCTTGGAAAATTTAATATTGCGTAATTTTGTTGCCTTTATTTCCCCTTTTTGGGCTATCAAGAAACGAGAAGAACTTGACATAGATCCGTGCTTATTAATTTTTGGGTACACTGGAGTAAGAATTGTTTATTGTTGGCTGCTGTGAATTACTCATTGAAGAATATTGTTATGCTTCAAGTTAAAAGTTATATTATTTGTGTGCTGTGGGTTTGGTTCGCACAGGCCTAAATTCTGGTTCTCAAATGTAATTCGTTCGTAATTAACATGAATGTGTCATTTCAGTCAATGGACTGGTTTGGAAAAATGCTAAAATGTGGTTTAACGCTTACATTAAACGCACACCTAAAGGAGCGGCGTCCGCTCACGTCCCGTTTCCTCGAAGCGACAACATTTTATCAGAGTTCAGTGTACCGGAGTGAGCTTGTAAACATGTGTGGGGGAGTGCCTCGCTCATCTGCACGCGCACTCCACGAGCGCTTGCCTGTCGCGCCGTGTCTAACTTGGCCCTTTGATCTACGACCATCACCCTGGCTTTCAAATTTAATTTCATCCGTATGTAGTCTCTGCTAGCTGCCGCATTTAAAATCCTGTATTGCTTTGCTGTCTGACATTTCAATAAAAAAATTATGTTCCTACATTAACACCAGTGACCAGAAATATTAACAAGTTTATTCATTTTAATTGCGTCTATTATTAATCAGTAGTATTTGTTAAGCTATAATGTTGCAAAACTAGACACGAATAGGTATTTGATTAAAGATAGTTTATATTTAAAAACTAGGAATTAGTCTTCCGGTTTTAAATTAACAAGGTTTCTTACTTAATAAAGTTTGTCAATGATGTCAATTATTATTGCTAGTTTTACTGTCATGATGTACGTTGGTATGATACATCGTTTAACGTTTTTTAAAACTAAATTTGATCTGTGAATTCCTATTCCACCCATGTTTCAAAGATATCAAATAAATACCTATCAATGTTTTTTGTATAAAAACTAAAACTTCAAGGCCATTAGGCATTAAGGTGCCCTTCATTTGACTACTTAGGCGGAATGCATAATCAATTTCACTAAAAAAGAATATTGTCATAACATTATTTTAGTTTGCATGTCAGAAAAATGGTAATACATATATCCATGTTTTATGTATATTACTGATACTTTGAAATATCGAATATAATAATCCAATGTAGAATTTATTGTTACATATTTATGCTTCAAATCAGGTGGCTTAATTTAGAGCCGTCCCGTAACGAACGAGAATATACCTGTCGCATCCAAACAAAGGAGACACAGCGCGTGTGAAAGAGAGGGAAAGGCCGATTAGGTCGAAACGTGTACTTTAAATTAGGCCCTCAGGTTCAAAATGCAATGTCTAGCGCATGGAACCTGGTTACAATTTTGTGTTACACTGAGTATGAATACTTTAGTATGTTATACCTTTGCTAAATAATTAAAGCATATCACAAACTACATATTTGTCCTAAATTGTCAGTTTGGTTTGTCTCAATATTGAGGTTATCTAGTCTGGTATTCCAATTTATGTTCATTATTATCACAATATTATGCAATTATAATATACATACGTATTGTGGTTCTCGCTTCCAGTACTACCACGAAATATACATAATTTATTACATACATATTTTTACATAAAACAGTCCTTATCAATTTAGATCTCCTTTTTGAGCAGAGTGTATTCAACGAATCAAATAGCGTTGTCCAAGATTACCATTCTTTATTTTTTGAGCAGTGATCGTTTCTACCTCATGGGCACAGTAAGGACATGGGCCACATACATCACACGGGTATTCGTACGTCATGTCGTTTGTCACGCAGAACTAGGTCCTAGGCTATTATCTACGGATAACAATCCCTCTTGACATGGGTCGGGAGTTCCACAAATCCGACTCCCTAAAATGTAATTCGTAAAGTTACTAAATACTTTCACTGGCACGTTGCTCCTCGTAATGTTAGGTTCAGCCGGTGTAAAATTTGATTTATTTAAGCTTTTGAGAATATGTGCTTTCCTCGTAATTTATTAATGCTAGGCTTTCGGTTACCCGTTGACTGAATGATGTTTAGCCGTAGGATTAGACCTGGCAAAACGTATCATTTAAAAGATTGGAACATTTGCATCGGGAACAGTGAAAAGATGCGGAACAGTGAAACGCTTCATTTGGATCATCGTCTCTCAGATAGATCCGTGATTCATTCCGCTCATTCGGCTCACTCGGATCATTCGGATTATTCGGCTCATCGGATCATTCCGATCATTCGGCTCACTCGGATCATTCGCCCATTCGGTTCACTCGGACTCGAGATCTATTTGAGTCGAATGATACATTCGGAGCGTACATTAGAGATTTGGAACAGTGTATCGTTTGGCTGAGTCGGATCACTGAGTCGTTTCAGTAAAGATTTACACACGTCTAGTAGGAATAGGACTTTTTCCGTAATTAAAATGTATGTATCATAATTATGTTACTCTGGGATATTAACGTAGACTTCTTTTACCATTAGAAATGCTAAATAAATATTCTAAATATTATATTAATGCTTAATCGTTTGTCGCCTTTATCATAAAAAATCGTGTCTGCAGCTTTCAACATTACTCGACAAAAACTTACAAAGAAATACAACCATTAGCTTTTTTGAACTCTCCTGCCCAAAACAACAAATCCATAAAAGAACGAACTCTACTTCCTTCTAGATATGTGTACTTCAAATAGACCTTGATGTGCTGTGCTGTCTCACATTTATTAACCTTTGTTATTTACGTATAAGTGTAAAGGACAATCACTTAACATAACTTAATAATATCCCGTTCGACTATGAACCGTACTGCATTAACATAAGAGTTCGAGCATAAAACATTTGATTTCGCACGCTGTACAAACATCTCATTGATTGAATCAAGCTTCCGTCTCCGTCCTCATCGCAACATCGTCCAAGAAAACATCTTATGTTGTCGATGGTAAATCTTTACCAAGTCTTATCTCCTCATATTTGCATAGATAAAATCAAGGTACATATGATAATGTCAATGTTAGCGGGGTGATTCCCGCTCTACATCAAACCGAATTCGGCATATAAACGGCAGATTTCGATTCAAAGTTAAATTTTGGATTCTCAGAATAATGTCCTCTACCTAGTTTATATTTGTATACAAACCACCAAAGCCATTTAGAGAACGTGAACACGACTTTAGGGGCAATTCTCGCGTCTTCTACATTCAAACTCAATCTAAAATGCCCGTGGAAAACTATCGATGCACTTCGAGATGAAAGGAGTCGCTGACGCGTTTGCGGCATTTTAGGAAGTAGTTAGCTAGCCTTGAACGGTCCCTAAGACATAAACTTCAGGAAATACCGCTGCAGCCAAGCTGTTCCACAAAACTGAGGGACGTGGTACAAAGTCCCAAGTTAGATTTCATTGAGTTGTCGTCATCTGTTGTCTGTTGTCTACGTCGACATACTTCAACACGTCAGAGATTCAGCCTCCAGTGTAGCATGGCAATGGTCGGTGGGCACTGGGCGCGCGCTGCACGCGTACCAGACCGTACAATCAACTTGAGCAACATCGTGGAACTACTTAAGAGCGCGCACACCCGCGATTGCGTGATTCGGATCGGAGTTGGATTGTAAAATTTTATATAATTTAATTTATATAAGTTTGTCAATGTATTTAAATTTGTTATTGGCTGTAAGTAGTATATAAATTTTAAATAGTATAATTTAAGAGCTGTAGATTTTCAAAAATAAATAAATTAATGTTACTTTAATCCAATGAAGATTAATCACTAAGGGACTCGACAAAAAATGTTTAATTTTTTTCTCCTAAGAAGCAATTAGTTGTGTTCATATTGAACGTGTATTTAACGTGATTATTAATCTTGTTCACAAAAATAAGATCTTTATACGATTTTGGTCTGTTTATATAGGCAGCTACCATTTCGTAACGAGTATTAGCTATTGTACTTACACAGGAACTAAATGATACGCGATAGTTTCGGAGCTAAGTATTGGAAAAAATGGTTTCAACTTAAGAACGGGTGTTACCATTGTCCAACTTTCGTTTCCGGTTGCGGGGTAAAAAAAATCACGCGAATGACGTATCATTGTGTCCTCGAGTCCATTCCAATTGCATTCAAAGTCATCGCTTCGGAGCCCGGGGTACGAATCGTGGTTCAGGATTTGGTAATTACAATGAATAGTTTCATTTTGTCAAGATCAGCTGACCGTCGCAACCGCTTGAATAGAGAACCAGATCAACCAGATCATGGACATACTCAGAAACATTATCACACTGCAGCTACATACCATTTTCCTAGAGTATGCCCCCTTAATTCATGAAGCTCGTAGGCGGCAGTTGGGCTTCCGCGTTCGTCAGCCTTATGTCGGAGCGGCACACGCCGACAAGGTCGTGCGAACCTCTTTGTCTCTATTTTGATGTGAGTAACATAAAAAAACGGCGGTTATTCACACAACAGCGATTTGCACAAATACGTGTCAGTCGTCCTGCCAGAAGGTGACGTCACCTTAATGAGCAATTGAAACAGGGCAACCGTATATTTTAACTATTTTATTTTTGTGTTTAATCTTATTAAGGCTTAAATGCTATTTTAATTTCGAATAACCTTTTAATATTCATTATACCTAAAAAGGACCCAACTTTCCTTGAGAGTATTTCATTGAAATTGTAGTACAAGTTCGTTTAAATTACCAGTATTGAAATGACTGAGGAATACGTCCGTATACGTAGTTTTATTCGCATAACCTCAAGTCATATTTGCGTTATTAGACTTATTAGATATCAATTAGTCGTAACTTCTTTCCATGCTCTCTCCAATACGTTTCTCGGGCAATATTTTGCTAACAACCACATTGCACGAACGTTTTTTTAATTAACAAAATTGGATTCTCGAAAACGCTACGGTAATTGAGCCTCGAAACAAAACGTTCGGTACAAATGTACAAAATGAAAAAGTTAAAAGTTAAACTCTATGGCCATTTCACGGAGTATTCGTTCATTAGCGGCGTCGCAAGTTGTTCACTCTTCCGTAGATACTGCAAACTGCAACTTGTTCCATTGCAGCATCATACTTCTCGCAGGTAGTTAGTTAGTAACTTCCAAAACGACACGTCTGGACATTGTGAAACGACATCAGACATGAACATCGGGTTTCAACTTTTCTTGCTTACTCGGATTAACCTGTTCTATATCAATACTTGCCGTCTCGACAACGCAATTCAACGTAAACGAGACGAACGATTAAGTGTATTCTATTGTGTTCAAATTGCAATCGAAAGGTTAGTCTCAACTAGATAATGCAAACTTGCCTATTAATTGCAACAAAACCTTTGTTCTGCAGGAAACTGGTGTCGATTTAATGTTTCGTAAAGTGGACAATCCTGAGATCAATCGAGTACCACAGCGTCATGTCCGGGGTACTTCTTTCGGATTGTGATCGATTTAAGAGTGATGCTGTTCTCGATTGCCTTATTACGCTTGTTGTTGATTCGATCTACTTGTTTATCTGCGCGCGCTGGGAACTCCATTACATAGTGAACTACATACAATAATATTATTGTTGACCATCAGATAGAGACTTATGTCATGCGTTAAATTCGATTCGTATTTAGGTCTATAAACGGAAATATTTTTATGTTTACTGTCCGTTTCGTACTATCTAATTAACAAAGTTTTTGTACATTACTTGGTAATTTTGTAAACTGGAGTAGTTGAGTTACTTTTACACGCTCACGCTGATTTCATAGCATTTTGTTAATGTGTGTAGTTGTAGGTTAGCCGGACGCGTTGCGCCCCCCTCGTGCGTTGAACTGCCAGTTATATTTAACTGCGGCAACACGTGTGCGCCGGCGACGCGACACACCACACTCCAACATCGAGGCCGTTTTTAACATCAAAATCATTCAGACTCCCGCGACAGGCAAAAAGAACAAGATTAAACAATTTAGAACTGAACTGCCAGCAAGACCATACAGATCTCTACGAAGCCATTCATACGCAAGCCCAGTCTGCCTAGTTTTCTAAAGCGAGTACGGGAAGCTTTTAAAATTTGCATTCTCCCGTAGTTTTTAGACGGCATTCAGTCGCGAAAAGTACATTGTCGTTAAGCCTTCTATGAAAATTCCTTTCTGTAGGGTAATGTATATTGTAGGGAACAAGGTGAAGGCATTCTGAGAGAGTACCTGAAGATTCACAATGGCGTGCAATGAACCCGCTGAGACGCCCACCCAGTCCGTCATTGTGACGTTCGCCGGCGTACACCATTGTAGCTTCCTGAGCGCACGATGCGTTGCGTCGCAATCGCATAGATTCCACGTTTATGAATAAATTTAGCCATACCTCACTTCGCATGCCAGAGACCTGTTTTGAGGCGACTATCTGCCTTGACTTGTCCTTTCGCCATGTCCTTTTTGTATCATTCGGACTTAATGCTGTCTCATTTCTCTCTGCCTCCGGCACTTTCTACACATTCTTTTTATTTCACATGTTTGAAGGCACACACACACACGATAAGCTGCGTTTAAATGTATCTGCGTAGGAAGGAAAGGGAAGGGTTTGTTAGTGGATAAAAATATTGTGCGATCTTCATATCGACCACTGACATTTAGCCAACTCAAAATTAACATTAATCAAAGCCGTTTATTACAGGTGGAAAAACCTTTCCAAAAATCAGGAGCCAGAATATCCCAAATCACCCTTACGGACAGTTACATTATACATACATTACGTACAAAGTATCTAAATTACACATAAAGGTACTGCTACTAGACTAGATAGATACATTACATCCGACGCAAAAACCTATTAGTTCATAAAAACAATTTCGCCGATAACCCATAGTTAATTTAATTCGAACGCCACAAACAATTGATTGTTCAAATTGCTCGGCAAGTTATCTCGCATAGGTTGCAGCAATAATTTGACTAGATTGATCGGTTATCCCGCATACTATTCGTATTGGGAATAATTGGGATCACAATCAACTTCGATGGAGGCATTTTCAACGTTGGTTGGCTGAAATCGATGCGTTAACTTTTCCATTATGTCGGAATGCCCGTGCGAGTGGGACGTGCTGTTTGTGCTTTAGGAATTTAATTACAGTTTAATGTTTCTGTAATTGACCTACATGCAAATTGTGAAGGGCTGTGGGGCGTAGTATTAAAAAGTCAAGTAACGATGAATATAAACTTTCTCTAGGGTTCCCCATGACACATACAGAATTCACAAGCATATTATTAGGTAGTACTCCTAGTGGTTATTTATACTACACATAGGTTCATAAGTGCAATATAAAATGATGATGAAACACTAGATGTAATTTTAATAGAAGTCTGATAGATTTTAAAAGTTAGGACGATATTAAATTCACTTCCGAAATGAAACAGAACAGCGTGAACTATATCATCATCATCGTCAGCCCATTTAAGTCCCCACTGCTGGGCACGGGCCTCCCTCAATCATATGAGGGGTAATTGCCATACTCACCACGCTTGGCAGACAGGTTGGCGAGGGTTTACATATAAATGCAGAATTTTCCTTCTCTGGGTGCTGATGATCATACCAGCAGCTTTACCTTAGTCGCCTTTTACGACACCTAGGTAAGAGTGAGGGTGGCCTATTCTACTCTGCCGAGGACCACACGGAAACTATATAAAATAATTTATTTAAAATTTTGTAACTCCGTAAATTCAACGATCCCACCAAAAACATTTTGTAAAAAGCTAGCCAAGTCTCGATGGAGCTGATTGTTTATCTCTAAAAGTAATGAAATCTAGACAAAGTCGTGCCAAGTCTAAGGTTTCTTACTGCGATTTCTTTATTGTTTATAGTTAATGTTGTGTGACTTGGCCGTTAAAGGGTACACAAGGGTACAAAACGAAGTGCGCCATGACACCATTGCACATATCTCGGCCACTAACCTCTGATCTAACATAAAAAAGACGTACAGACAGACTTCTATCAATCAATGATTAGAAGTTCGTCTCTACTTCTAATAGTTTTTACACTGTTTGTTTGAGTATTATTGAAATGCGCTCTTCTGGAGATAGATTGATGCAGTGATGTCGTGGAGCACCTGGTTTTGTACCCTTCAACGGCCAAATCACACAACATTAACTATAAACAATAAAGAAATCGCAGTAAGAAACCTTAGACTTGGCACGACTTTGTCTAAATTTCATTACATTTTAGAGATAAACAATCAGCTCCATCGAGACTTGGCTAGTTTTTTACAGAATGTTTTTGGTGGGATTTCACTTCTTTTTGTAGAAACTATAGAAAATCTTATTAAATAAATCATTATTCCACCAGTCGCGTATAAATAGTATGAGTATATTTTTATGTATAGGAGAACTGTAAATATAACATGGTAATCTCACATATATGTATGGGATTACCACGTCAATTATGCAGTTGGTTTAACTGAAAAACTGGGCCATTTCGGATAAAATTTTAGTTAGGAGAGTAGCATATATAACTTGGTAATCCACATATTTTGAAGGTATTACCAAGTCATATATGCAGTTGGTTTAAACCAGGTACTCCGGATCTTCGATTATCTTAGTTTTTATAGTTTTCCTTTTATATGGTCATTAAACCCTAACTCTGTGCCAAATTTCAGCTCTCTCAGATTATAGGGAGTAGTACTAGTTCTATTTTGATGGTCATGAGTGTCTGTCAAAAATGCGAAACTTTGCTTTCGCCTAACTTCGCAACTAAATTACATACAGACTTGAAATTCAGGATTAAAAGTTCTCAAATAGGAGCCTAAAAATAAGGCGAAATGGTTCCAGTAAACGATGGTTCGGCAGTGTTTGCTTTGCGCTCGACTTGGCAGGGGCACTGCCGTGCCCCCAGATTTGTGCTCACGACACGAATTAATATTTGGATTAGTTATGACAGTAATATAATGCAGCCCAATATAAATTGACGCCAACTAAACCTTTCACAATTTCCAATTATTTGGCGATAACACATGCATTTGCGGCAATAATAGCGCGACACTCGAAAAAGCGAAACGTCATCGAACAACAATGGAATGCAAAACGAAGTAAATTGCCACACATTTGTATCATTTACATTGAATTATCCACTAATGAATCTCTTTATTGTCCTTTGAATGCAGCGCCCAATTTCAGATACATGCTTTTCAACATGTTCATTGCTTTAAGAAGTTAGATTGCTGTCTCTGTAGCTACATTCGAAACAACTTTTTTATTGGGTAGTAACCATAGGCACAGCCATAAGGCGTAGGTACTTACTAAACGTGCCTGCTAGTAAAAACTGTTGCACAGGTTTTTGTCTTGTTTTGAGTACCAAGCATAAAGTAAAGCTGATATTTTAATCATGTATCAAATGGGCTTGATAATAATATCCTCCAACCGATTTCAGCTAAGGCGCCCAATCTCAACGATCAGCCACTTACGCAAGATATATTATAGTGCTGAAGTGTGTGCGGACACACAAGTCCGCTCTCTATACCTTTACCCTCATATTAGATAGATAGATATACTTTATTGCACAAAAGTGTAACTTAAAAAAACTAGGTAAAACAGAAACTTAATTGTACAATTTTCAATTTAATATTCCGATGGAACACCAGTATGATACAACGGGAGCGGAATCGGGCCAGGACCAACTGCTTAACGTGCTTTCCGAGGCACGGGGGTACAAGACCGCCAACTTCCGAACTCCGGGCTGACACTAAGAATTTCTTAACAGAAAAAAAACTCAATTACGAATTCTGGCCCGAGCCGGGGATCGAACCGTCCGGTCCCGAGCGCAGCCGTCGCTTTAAAGTGCGGCGCGCTACCCACTGCGCTAACGAGGCAGTCAAAGAGGAAGTTGTGAGTGAATATCTTGTACGGGACCCACAAGGAGAATGGCCAATTGTCACCTAGCTTAGTAGGGACATCGATTTGGACGATGTAAGTATTTAAGCTTTTTAAATAAGGATTACTGCTCGCATACTCAACGTTTAGAGGCGTCTAGGCCGCGCATAGTACGCGAATTTTTCACCGTAAATAAGTTTTCCGGCCGACGTCGAAAACTTCTCGATGTTCGGTCAGCAGAAAATTGTTTTCGTCGCTTCAGCGAGGATTCTAAGTTGGATTTTCATTAAAATTATTCAGTTAATGCACCGCAAAAAATAGGCACACGAATTTAGAGGCCCTGTGGTGCGAACTCGGAGCGGTCGGGGGTATTGATCGGTGTGCGCGCGCAGCGTCTGCCCCACTATGCACACAGACGGCCGCTGGAGCGTTTCGGCGGCGTGCCACAACTGAAGTGAACACTTAGTCACATCAAAGTACCATTGACTGATGAGATTCCACGGCAACAACAATCCGCTTGTTGATAACACTCCTCCATTTTATATTTACACCGTAGCCGTTTATGGTGCTACAAAGTTTATGCGTATCCAGGTATCAGCGCGAACAGATACAGTTACGAAACGTGTTGCTCTTGCCACGTGACACGACTGTAATTCATCGTGCATAGTTTATGGCTCCATAAAAGAACCATATTTTTTAATAAAAAAATGATTGATGGTCAGTTTAATCTCTGAATACTTGATTGGAACACATTTGGTGCTTCTAGTGTACGTTACAAAATATTTAGTTTCACTTTGTGCGTTCCAAGGTTTAATAGGTATTTAGAAATTCACCTGAACTAATACTTCGTAAAAGCGATTACAAAATTCTGATGACATTTCTATACGTCGACCCGCATGATCTTGAACAGTTTTCTCTCTGACCCTTGACCTACTCCTTGCAATCTTTATGCGATATTAGTTCTAGAACCTTTGGAGACTAACTTACTTTGAAATTAGGGTAGCTTTTGTCGTAAAATAATCATAAACTGAGATAAGCACTTTAAACACGCGCCACTGTAGAACATTTTATACAAATTGTAGTGGACTGATAAAACTGCAGAAACATTAACGCAACTGTGTAGAGACAGTATAAACATTATTTTATGGAATATCCTAATTGGGATGCAGTTTGTTGTTGGTTCGGGTGCTATCAGCTGGCTCATCTGACGGCGTTCCAGCATGATTAATTGAGCTCTCCAGGGCTCCCCTTCTCGGCTACTGTGTCCCTTTTAGCCTAGATATCGGGTTTACTTATCAGATAGCTTCGAATTCGCACAGATAGGGTTTGGAAGGGTCAATGGCCCAGTTTGAGGAACGCAGTTGTTTTAAATTCGATCAGCTGTCGGATGGCATCGATTGCCGTCGGCGCTTATCTGACGCCCTCCGTGTGATTAATCGCCCGTTTCATGAGTCCCTCGGTGGGTTCTATCCTTCGTAGTTTGCTTCAGCAAACACCTTTACGCTACCAAAGCGAAGCACAGTACGCATATTGGGTTGAATGTAGACGTTTAAGGTGACGGGTAGGGCACACTAGCGACGCCAATTGATATATTTTTAACGATTTCAAAGCTCCCGGGTCTAGGAAAGCACTAATAAATAATAGTTATTTAAAATTATGCATTACTTTTTGATAGTTTAGTAGCTAACAATTTAAATCGATTGGTGGAGCTAATTAGGGGTACCCGTCACCTGACGTTATATCCCACTTTAAGCTTAAGTTACATTGGACACAAACGACCCTGGGCAGCTTTACTTATTTCATGTATCCCGATGAGACCCGTTGATCCGGGATAAACCTTTCTGGACAAGAGTCTAGACAGTTAGAAACTTTTTCTACAAAATATACAACTATCTTTATAAGTACGCTGAAAAAATCGTCGAAAATGCAAAACAGGTTGCTCCCGGTTGATACGATCAACCGTGGTATCCGATAAGCTTTCACTATATCAGTACATAGAGTACGACTGTACTTGATATAGTCAAAACTAATCGGATGCCCTCTCCCTCATGCGATAAATCGTCTGATCCTTGGGTTGGGACCGTTGTCCTTTCGCATATCTTAGGAAACATATCTTGCTGCAGACATCATTGTTTTTATTTACTATTTTATTTGTTTAATTTTTTTAACCAAGTCAGTTAATGAAGTGTTGTTTTGTGTGTTTGATTTCTGTGAGACAATTTGCTAAGTTTAGTCAAATTGCTGTGCCTATACTTATACCGATGCGACTCAAGGGACGCTTATCCGTCTCACCCTCCATCGACGTGATTAATAGCCATTTCCACGTGCCTGTGAATTTCGCCTTATACCGGCCCGATAGATCCGGTCACTCTTTGATTGATATTATCTTCAATATCTACGACCATTCATCAGGTGACATTTGATATTGTATTGATTCAGTATCGAATTCGATAAAGCTTCGAATAAATCCAATTAGCACCTTATGATTTAAAATATGTCTTGATTTATTTAATTTCATAGCAATGACATAGATCTTTAAATATAATGTCATATCTTTTATTAAGTCAAATGAAAGGTAGAAGTTAATGTTTTAAATTGAATAGCCTCCGAAGAGTACCCACTCGAATTAATGCCACGGTGTTGATTAAAGCGGATCGTATTTAATTAAACAATATTTAATATGAAGCTGAGATCAAAACCCTTACTTGGCCCTTAGAGAGGCAAGATATCGAATTGCCAAATATCTCGCGAGTCCCCTCCGAGGTCGGCGGGACTCCGGGTAAACTGCTAGCTAGGTTTTTGCGCAAACGAGATACAAGCCAGATCTTTTGGGAGTAATTTCTTGGAATGAAACTTACTTTTGCCAGTGTTTTTATTATTCGTTTTTTTATAGTTAGCTATAACTATATATGTGATGCAGATCGTCAAAAAGAGTAAGATTTATACCTCGGCCACGTGTTGAGAACTTGACACACGATAGGTAACAGTATATTCTGACTTATAATTATGGACAAATTTGATGGAAAGAGATGTCGTAGACGAAGGAAAAAACATACCGGAGTGTATCGTGTTCACCAGCGTGGAACAACTCTTCCGTCTCGCAAAAGATAGAAAGAAGTTCAAGAAACTGGCGACTAACCCTCAAGATTAAGAGATACCCAAAGAAAAAGAATAACAAAAAAGACGAAGCTTAAATTTGTCTCAAGAATCAATAAAATATTAAGTTTCCATACACAAACTTACTGACCACAAACCTGCAAACAAAATAGATACAAACACAGAATGGAAATGATGTTTACAAAATGTTCTCATAAGGATAATGGTTTGCGTAGTCTAATACGTCAGCGTATTAAGTGAATAAACATTAAGACACGTAATGGTGTAGCAAATAGTCTAGCAAACAATTTTTACATTATTACTGTAGCATCTAAACAAGTATTGTTTGATGATTGCATATAGAAATCGTTCATCTTTGCAGTGATATTTATTTGTCTTTTATCCATCCGAAATCCGAAAGATCCAAATCATGAAACTGATTAAAAAAAATTGTTATATGCAATCGAAATTAAATTTTAAGCGAACACAAGGCGTTTCCAATTTCATCGTTGGTGGAGTCGTTAATAGGCCATTAATTTTGATGCGCTTTATTTTAAAAGTGTAAAATAAAATATAACATGCATCGGAAGCAAAGTGACCAATTCATCCCAGTTAATTGATGTCACGGCAATGGCCGTGCCTATCAGCGGCAATGAAGAGCGGGACATAGCTGCATTACGCGAATGGTGGGATACTAGCATTACTTACTATTGTTGAGGGCTTGGGCGCGGTAATTTGGTCCTGCAATACGGCTGTGTTTGTGGTCCTAGGTTCGTTCCCAGTTTCGGCCTAACTCTGTTGTCATTTTTTGATATTCTCAGTAAAGAGTTCAGGAAATAGGAGATGCTTATTATTTTTTGTTTGTGCGATATAACGTTGTGTCTGTTGGTCTTTAAGTAGGATGTTCAAATAAGACACAAAGAAGCTTCAAAAACTCCAGGACTTTTAATTAATTAAGTGTTTTTGCAAATTAAAAATGGCGTGACGTTAAATATCTTATTTTTTATGAATTGTTTATTTTTGACGTGTCATGTTAAAATGACATAGCTAAAAGTGTGTACACCACAACATTTTGGGCTACCGTAACGTTATTGCAGTTACTATGGATGCTTAGTGCACAGTGGTTTATGAAAACCCTTCGTATGAAACTATTTTCTACCATCGAATGAACGGTTGAATTAGTAAATAAATATTGATTAGTTAATAACAGTTTCGATTCCATTCTCCGTAGGTTTCGACTTTAATTTTAGCCTAAGCGCCGATGATTTACTTCCTCTACAATTAATAAAAAATATATATATTTTTATGTTATCTAGGCAATAAATATAAATGTGTTGTAAACAAGTAGCATAAAATAATTGATCTGTATATGTATAATCTAAATAGTATTTTCCTCAACGTTATACAAACGTATTAAAGATAAAGGAAAAATATATCTATTAACTCAATAGGGTATATGACTAAGCTCGAGATTTTACAAAATATAAATATTTTATCGAAATATAGGTCAATATGTGCCAGTAGCAAATATTGTTCTCAATTAAAAATATAACGTCTAGCCGGTTTTATGGTCATTCAAAGATTCATGGGCAAGTCCACTTAAAAACTATGTGTAAATTATTAAAAAATAATTATACCATTTATTAACCCTTACAATTTGCACCAATTATTATAATAGAACCATTGACATAAACGAAACATTGAATATAGCTACCATACAAAATTCTACTGAAATGCATACAAAATACTTAGGTGTGACGTCACATCTAAGTAGCCATTTGTATGGAGCGTTTTGGGTTTGCCCAAAATAATGTGATTTTAAAGTTGTGATACATCAGGTAGTTAAAATGAGAATCAAGTGATTCTTTCAACGATGTTTCTATTATTAAGAGGTCTTTTTATTGTAAAAATAAAAAAAAAATAGTCAGATACCGTATTGCGTTCTTCCATGTCTTGCAATCAACAGTATGTAATTTAACTGACGCTTGTGTGAAGCCTGCACAAAAACACTCCAAGCAAACAACGTGGGTGTTTCGTGTTTACGACGAGAAGGTTACGTTTGTGTAGTCTATGCGACTGTTGCTAGGACACGATATTGTAAAGGATGCAAATACATGTACAGTACGACGGGGAACGTTTGATCTATCCGCCAAAATACAGATTTATTTAAACTGACCCAAAAAAAACGAGCATATCGCAAAGAACTGAAAATAATTTATTAAATTTATATTCATCATCAGGACTAATAAAGAACGAAAATTTATTGACCACAAAAACATTACATAGGTAACACAAATATAATTAAATAAGCTACATATACAATACGACCAGCGGAAACTATTTAGGGGGTATAATAAAGTAAAAGAGAAGGGTGTGGTCAATCAAGTCCCGACCTCAGAATTTGCTAATACGGCATCCCCTAAATTTTGGTATCACTGCAGCGTTGGTAATCTGGCAGGAAGGACCTGTGTCCAGTGACGTCATAATAGATGTCTACTATGATAAATAGGTAATAAACATGATAGACTTGAGATTGTATAGTAAAATAATATATTATAAATATAGTTACTCGTATTTTAGGAATAGGACTCGTTGCATTGATACTAGTCTAGTCCAGTCAATAAAAGTAGCTGTATAATACGTGAGCGGGAATCTAAGCAATTTCTGCAGGAATACATAATCAGGGAAAAAACATACTAAAAGTCCCAACGTATAGGAGATGAGCCACAGAGAGAGGAGACTAAGGTCTTAATTTTAGATTTTTCGTCAAAATACCAAAAACGGTGCGTTGTAGCAAAAAATATTCTAACATGAAATGAAAGCTTATTAAATTCTCTATAATAGAAATGGAAAAATGTTTATTTGGCACCAAAAATACAATACATATAACTTTGCTTCTTTACATTTTTTCCAAATTCTTATCTGTTTTCGAATTTATACCATCTTTTGAGTCATTTCTTGACCGGACTAAAGTACTTTACTTTAGCAAAGTATACTGCCTAATTATTGTAAAGCTAGCATTGACCAAATTCCAGAATTATATCTAAATGTAAATTTATCATGAAGAACCTATCGCATAAACATCATCTGAGGGCCGTTCGCGGCTTCGTCTCATTGAAGTAGTTGCTAATTTATTGCCATCTGGTGTAATCGCCGATGACGTTCGATATCCGATATTCGTTTAGAATGCTGCCAATGGCCGTCATACGTACACTACACTTGACTGGTAACCTTGCCCCGTTCCTCATCGGAAAACGTTGGCGTCCACTACTTAGTATTAGTAGGTACTCACCGCCTCATCAACTCGCTAGCCGCTCTTGAGGTCAGAACGGGTTTGGCACTCAATTGTTAATTAATAAGTTCGTCGGTGTCACTCATCATTTTGTAATGTTTAGACCCTTACGATGTACCACTTTCAAGTTCAATTACTTGATAACCGGAATGAACAAAACTGTTATGCCACCTAATATTGCGTTACGAATGATTTTGCTGTTGGTTTCAAATAACTTTCGAAAACTATGAATTTATTATCAAATATTCTGGTTAATAGATTCTCTACAATATTCATTTACTCGCTTATCTTTATCCTGTAGTAATTCTCAAATTTATTATGTTAGAAAAATCTCTTTTCATAATCAAAAGTCATAAGATTTACGTTAAAGGATTGGAGAATCAATATGGGTTCGTTAAGTATCAAATATTTGCTTACATGTTTTTAGTGTCAAGCTATGCATGTGTTATTTATATTAGAGGCTCGGTTGTACTAAATTCAATGTTCATTATTATTCGTGGCACAGCCTAAGATGTCGTAATCCCCCATTCATTGTGGTGATATCCTCGTCGCCCGCTGTTCATCGATCCGGGTTATGGTTTTGCCAATATGTCAGTCCCCATAAACCTTCTATTAATAAAAATAAACGGACGCTTTTTTTTCGTCACTTCCAAGAGTTTAAGTCATCACAAGTAATATTGTACAAGTACAAGTGAATAGAAACAAGCCTTCATAGGGTTCAAGTCCCATTAATTATTTTTGTTTGTAGCACTAACAAAAATTTCATAGTGTAACTAAAACACACAACATAACGAGGGGTTTTATTGTTCATACGGCTTGCATTCAGTGCGGATTCAGAATATTATGCTCTGGTATGCATATATTTCTACCATTCGCTCGGCGGTGAGGCAAAACATGGTCAGGAAACCAGATGATGTTTATTCGACTCGCATTTTGGTAGCTTTTTAGTCTGATACGAATCCTTGTTTACATGTTAACAAAATTACGTAAGATATAGTATGATCCGAGTAAAATAAAATTGTGTCCTGATATACTCATTTCGAATGCACTGGGTGCCGGACAATAATATTTCCTCATACCTGTTCCTATATTTCATTTACTAAATATAAATGTAATGGGAAAAGGTAAATAAAATCCTAACCAGAATGAATTGCGGAAAACAGCGCGAGAAAAGTGTTAACCTGCCTATTTATCTTTCGTTCGCCACTTACGAATATTGCAGATAATGTTTCTGTTAGTTTCCTCACACAATCCAAGGTACTCCTATTGTGTGTTCTTATCTCACCTTTCACTTGTTTTGTTTCAGGTACTTTATTCAACTTTACAACAGGGAATGGAATGAGCGTTGTTTTTTATGTAAGTTCCTGTCTTTGCTATTCTATTATCTTCTAATGTAAAACCTTGAAAATGGTTGACACTTCTCCTCTCCGAAATTGGCAAGAAGGCACATGTGTAGTGACGACCTGATTATTCATATATTTTTTTTTTAATTTTACGTAAACTGTGATCTCGACCTTTGCCAAACTGATTACGCCGCGACATTCAAAGTTATAAAATTTTGTTATACAGGCGCCGAGGCAGACTCGACTTGAAGGTTCTTTCGCACATTAAAATAATGTTTTTATGATAGTTTAAAGCTTGCTCCGCCGACGCCGCTAATAACCTCCAGCTTTTAAAACTTATATTAAAAACGGTCGGATACTGGACACGGGTGCTGCCAAAAATACGTCTGGAATGAGTTCGGGTTCGACAGTTTGATTGGATCTCTCGATTGAGTCTAAGCGGATATGGTGCGCGCCTAAGGGCATTGTTCGACGATATTATGTACTCTGCCAATGAGTTTCGTACGAGCCCCGATCAGTTTGAGTGATAAAATAGTAAAATGGGAAAGTAGCGTTTGAAAACTGAGATTGGAGCGCTGTGTCGAGAACGTGACGATAACTACGACACCTGTCTCCAAACACCGGTGAATAACGGCCACACCGCGTACCTACTCCGTCGCGAATGCAAGGAAAAAGTTGAACGCGTAGCGGTGCATCTCTTCTGCTGCACATCTCGCCTTGCCATCATTTGACACACATTCCGATACCAGTCACACTGATTTATGTTCTTGCTTATAAATCATCCGCTTCGAGAAATGCAAAAGCACCATGCAGTGCTTAATTTTACTTTTTAAATTCTTTAAGAGTAAAACGGGTTGCTTAAATCAAAAATTCGATTCCAACCAAAAAAAATTATTAAGTCTAACTAATAGAATGACGGTATTACCTTGAATTTATGACGTTGAAACGGTCGACTTCGTTTAATAAATTACCTTTTAAAGAGCAGTTGGAAAGTGAAAAGTCCATTCCATACCAGAGGCTTAAATAACGTTTCGGAAAATCAGTGTTTATTACGTTTACAAAGATACGTCTATGCTTTTTTTTTAAATTTGTTGATGATGTAGCAATTTCTTCTTTTCCACATTCAGATTCTTGTTGTGCACAGATGTTAGGTCAATAATGGGATAAAATTAATTGTACGTAGCTGTAGAACTCATCTATATCGTACGTACATCACAATTTGTAGTAGTTGCGTTAGTATTCTTAAAATGTTTAAAAATTAAATTTGTAAACATATTATAAACAAAGTTATTTTGTTGCGGTAATTATTAATAATAATAAATATTTCACAACATCACACAACATTGATATAATCCGAGATAGGTAGCTCAAGCAGCTGTCTTACGGATATCAGAATCAACAGTAGGATTACTAAAATATATACATATAATTCTTTTTTTGTAAATACATACTTATAATACATAGAAAACACCCAGACTATAGTCTTTTTTGACAGATGTAAATAGTTCAGTAATAGGGAAGTACCCTTAGAAATCGATACTCAGCGGCATCGATTTCGATTTGTAACCAATTTTGATCGAATTAACTTTCTACAACTTAGGTAAATAGAAATTGTCAAATGAACACTTTTAGACATGCAAAACTTCTAATCTTCCAATCAACGACACTTAACAAAACAACAAACAAACTCAAGAAAAACACGTACGTCTTATAGTCGTCGTAGGCTTTTCTGCACTTTTCTCGTACTGACTGAAGTGACAAACAAAATGGCAGATGATGGATTGATGAACACGGATTTTTCAAATTGGCGAACACAGAATTTTATTATAACCTTAGTTTAGTTTTTTTGTGTGCTGTTAGATTATAAGGATAAAATATCGTTGTAAAAAATGGTAAATAAACGAATAAAATATCTCTGGAACATGCCCTTTTAAGCATCACGTTCAATATTCAGATCAAGTTAATATATTTTGTTATTTAAACTGTGTAAAATAGGCCACCCTCACTCTTGCCGAGGTGTCGTAAAAGGCGACTAAGGTAAAGCTGCTGGCATGATCATCGGCACCTAGAGAAGGAAAGCTCTGCATTTATATCAAAACCCTCGCCAACCCGTCTGCCAAGCATGGTGAGTATGGCAATTAACCCCCATGTGACTGAGGGAGGCCCGTGCCCCAGCAGTGGGGACTTGAATGGGCTGATGATGATGATGAAACTGTGTAAATAACAAAATGAATTACTGTACTTTTTATTAAGTTTTATTGTAAAATGCATCCAAGTTATTTCAGCGATAAGCAGCCCCATTGTCGCCAGATTCACTTTCATTCGCGAATGATCGGTTTAAGTAACTGAATATTCTGAGGCTCACTATATTTAAAAGTAAAACATCAACCATAGTGCGTAACCGCAATCGGGCTAGAAAATATTATTTTATTTTGAAGTTTAGATTATTTTGAGCATTATATTCGAAAACAATATCTTAATTTTTTTGACTGACTGGGTGGCGCAATTGGTAGTGACCCTACCTCTTACGCCAAAGGTCGTGGGTTCGATCCCCACCCTGGACAAACATTCGTGCGATGAACACTTGTGTATGTTCAGTGTCTGGGTGTAATATATGTATTTAAGTATATATTTGTGTTCCTCTGTTGTCTGATATCTGTAACACAAGTGCTTAAACTACTTAGTACGGAATCAAGTCAACCTATGAGGTGTGAAAATTATTATTATTATGTTCTTTATACGCTGAGTATCACAGCTATTTGCTGGCTTTTCAGAAATGTACGGGCCTAGGCCTATTATTATTATTAATTTTGCTTGTGACTTAATTGTAGGGTGTTTTTGTATAATTGTATATTTTTCAAATGACGATTTACTCCTAAATACAAAAAGAGATATTATATTGGATTTATATGAAAGGTGCAGAGTTACGTTCTTCGAAATGTCAAAAAGGACTTCATAATTGGAACAGACTGTAATACAAACATACATGTTCATGAACACAAATGTATGTACTGTACGGGGATCGAACCCGCAACCCTTGGACCAATTATATCCGTGCATACAGTTTTTTTTAATCGATATTATATTTATCTCAGGCATTCAGACTACTGTTGTTCTTACTTTAAATAAGCGTATTATTAATAACTTAATGAGCCTTATTTATTTTAGTTTTATTATAACTAATGGTATAAATAACGATACAACATCAAAACTTTAGGTGAGCACGTAAATTTACCGTGCCAAAACCGTATATTCTTGTTAATTTTTGTAGGAATTCCCGTAGCACACAACCAGTTTTCAAGGAAATAGTAAGAAACACACTTATCGATACGACAAAATATCTAACGGAGCGAGTTGCGTGGGGGAAATGGACCGAGAGCCTGTTCACGCGCAGCGCTATAATAGATCGTCATCCGTCCCAGTTGGTTTCGGCGCGTTGCACCGAGCACGTGTATTTACAATATTTGGTGTTGCATTGCGACACATCACTGACAATACCGTTTGTTAACTCGTTCGCACAGTGTCAACACAGTGAAACATACCGTCTGTGATAATGCCAGTGCCTCCGACAACGAGAACGATGCCTCTCATCCTAATTTGCCGTAATTGAGGTACGTTGATACTGTTATCAATTGTCACGTACCGTTTGTACCCAACTAGTATGTCTTATCACAGGTTTTGAGTGTTTTAATTGCTGTTATTCAGAAGTTACCTCAATTTAGTTTTCGTGTTTAGTTGTGATGTGATGAAATTACCATGTGAGATGGACGCGACTACAAAAACACTGGTTTACGTGTTATTATAGGTTATTGTGATAATCTTAAAGTAAATGCTAATATGAATATAGCTCGGGAGCCCAATTGTCGGGCTTGTGATATTTTGGCGCCATGTTTTAGTGATATATGTCGTATGATGATAAATGTCACGACCCTGAGAATTGGGCTCCAGATGTGACTAAAAATTTGACAACGCAACTTAAGTCAAATTTCAATCATTATAACCTGAACCTTTTCATGTCGTATCAGTAAAAGATCTATATAGTTCGTGTAAATTGTAACCTTTTTATGCCTATCGAGGTAATGCTATGGCCTTAGTACTCATGTAGCTTGACCGCAGAATAATATCACCTAACCTACACACAGTATTTAGATAGTTAGATATCGAGTTACTCAGATGCACTGGCGATCATAATACTGAGCCGAGGCTACTCGTCTGGCGGTGGTGCCCCGGATAGCTTAAGTGGCATTGGTCATGCTATTCCAAACGTAAAACAAGATTTGGGTCACAGAGAACATAACAGAACTATATTGGGTAAAAGCAAATGCTAATAAATGATACAACTGACTAACTTGCTGAGTCAATTGTTCTGACGGCAGTTTTGTTTTACATAAAACTGGACTCAAAGCTACAGCTACTGCCATTTGGTACAGTAAATGCAGCATACATAATAAAGTTGGCTATTTTTGTTTTCATCCAGCTTGTACATTACTAAACTGAATCGTTTTGTGAAATAAACCTTCTTTTAAGCTTTAGCTTAATCCGCTGTCATTATACGTATTGAATCTATTATATGAAGCGACATAAACCTATTAGTCTAATCGATCCAATTAAACACTACATTATACAAGAACTAGATCGTCTGACACGCGGCGTTATCACTGACCCTTGTCTCTAACTTTAACTAATAACAGTCTTGCGATGTACCTAACACTCCCAGAAATACGCAAGAGCCAGTCCGTTATCAGTACGGATGTAATATGTTGCGGTGACCCAGCTTAGGGTCGCATGACGTTTGTGCGATTTCGTACACAATTTATCGGACATAAAGAAACATTCCGTCTACGCATTTTGTAAGTTTTGTTTTTCGAATATTCCAAATAATATCCAACTCGGTCACGCCTTGCATTGTGACGAATATCAACGTGAATGTATGTTTGTAGTGTGTCTTACGAAGCATCGTGAATCAAGATGTTATTTACGGAAATCGAAACGGCAAAACACATTTTATGTTAATTTGAAATCACTTAAATAGCCCTTATGGTATCTATACTTCTATTTTATACACATATAAAGAAAATGCTCTTATGCAATGAAATGAATGATGCAGATGCTAAAATTATTATTAGCTTTTCGATTTAGGTTTTGTTCACGCTAGCGTAATTTAAAAAGTACGGTACAATACGCACAATAATTATGTGTGTATTCTTATCAGGCGAACGCTCATAGCTGCATACGCGCTGATATATCACCGCGACCTGTTAATGTGTTTTATTGTAGACTTAAAATTTGCCTTTCAATACGTGGCATGTTGCGATTTGCGACGTAAACATAGTTACTGAAAGTGGAAAGCCTTGGTATTATCGAGTAGGGAGCACGAATGTATGCTTATTTGCAGCACCGACGGCCGTTCTACGTGATTGCGCAAATATTTAAGCTGTTGCTGATTCGTTTTCATGCATGATTCGCACTGTCGAGTTCGCTTCGATAACGGGATATCTGACCTAAAAAAGGTAATTTGTCTCCATTGAGGTGTCGGTTACTCGGTGGGCTGTCAGCGCGCAACACATGATGTGATGTATCCCGTAATGAGGGCACGTACGCGCCTGACAAGGAACAAATACAGAGGGTGTGTGCTAGCGGCGTCTTATTTTGCGCTACCTTCCGCACCTTTGAGATTTCAGCTTTCGTGTGCTTAGGTGTGTTTTCCTTTCAACAAATGGAAACGTTTGCCGTGTATCTCGTCGAGTATATCGTTACTTTTGTTCAAATGACACGGATAATGTTAAAGTCAACACTTTATAAGCATATTGTTGTATTTTAATACCGCAATTTGCTAGCTAATTCTCTCTAACCAGCAAACGTTTGTTGCAATCTAAGCGAACTTACTAAACAGAAATGCAATTATCTAAAACTATTAAAACAGCGTAATGAATTTCCAAAACTTAAATACCTTTGTCGTTGTAAAACCATAACGTGACTTTAATGGATAATTTTGCATGTACGTCCGAATCAATATTTTGGTACAAGTTCATTATTTTTACGACTAAAAGCTTCTTCAGACTTCTTTTTAAACTTCTTATTAAGAACCAACTATGTCTGTAAATTGTTACCTTTTTGGTAAATGTTACAAGTGTTGAAGTTACCATCTTCATTCCTATGTAGGGACCTACTAAATACGCGTAACAGCGGAGCGATGAATAATTTATGAAGATACTTACTTCATATGTGATATGTAGGAACACTGTTGTATTAGAATCCCTAGTCTGTCCGTATTTTCCTATACCTACTTGCGAATTTAGGATTAACTTCGCCAGTCCCGGATCATTATAAATTATTAATGCTGCACGGCTTTAAGTCGTAAAACTGTGGTTTGCTTATTAAGTTACGTGGAACAAATAATCAAATATCTTATCTGCTTTAGTCGCATTTTTAAGCTTGCAAAACTAAAAAAAACTTTCTCAGGCATATTCTTGATCGTAAATATAGGTTACGATATGACTTCCTCTATCTTTTAGAAGTAGATAAGAAACGGGGACAGACTAAGTAAATATTACATGCTGTCATTTGTATCACGGGTTCGATTACCAGTGCGCTCCTCACGTACTAAACAACTTTTCGCTACCCCACAATATCGAAAAAACTATACGCGAAACTCATTTATGTATCGTTCCACCAACGTTTACAATAAGTGCTTTGCAGATGTTGACTTATTTAATACATCAATATTAAAGCTCAAATTCGTTCTATTCCATACTTTAGTGAATCAATAATTTTGCACTGATTTTCCTTTCCAAATTATGTCATTCATCATTTTTCTATCTCATAATTAATGTTCAACCTAGAAGTTGCTCAACTATATTGTTATACTTGTAGACTATGTTACAGGCACTATAGGTCTTTTGTAATAACAATGTTTACCATAATACTATTTTTGTATATCATAACAGTTTGTTGCCTTAAATATATTAAATAAAATTACGATAGCTATAAAATTGATAGTAAATAAGAATATTGTCAAAAATTAAATTACCAAACAATAAAACATTATTACATTACATTTTTTTATAAAAAAATTTTTATGTCATAGGGGGCAGACTAAGCAGCCAAATCACCTAATGGTAAGCGATTGCCGCCGCCCGTGGACACCCGTGACACCATTGGAGTCACAATATTAATATAATATACCTTAATAAAGAAGACCCCTAATAAGTTAAATAAGAAATGTAGCAACTATTTCATAAATACCGAATCTTGAAACAACAAACAACATAAATTGCCTCATGTGTGGCAATAACGGCGACTAGGTGGGGTGTAAGACATAGATCTCCCACTGTGACAACCTATAACGTTTTCGGAGGGAATAGCCAAAAACTATTAGATGATCAGGTGAAGATTCTGAAAGTTCCGGATAGAGCTATTAAAAAAAGTTTGTGAGAAAATAAAATGTATAAGTATTCTTCACTCATTCCTACAAAATTTAACCAAAGCAAATACGAAAGAAAACTTCAAATTGAAGCATTCTAAAGCAAGCTTCACTTTACTACTTGTCACTTTTCATCATATCAATGACATATATCTACTTGTCACTTTTCAACATATCAACGATATATCATAAGTCTGTCCTATTGATTATATTCGGGCTTAAAAAAATGCACTCCTTTGCAATAAAACGGGCACCTTAGCAAAATCAATTTTGTAGTTATCATTACGTTGTTTGGTGTAGTGATACCTTTATGGTTTCGTAAATTAATCACCAAGGTATTTCACCTGCTCTGTAAGTAAAAAATAAAAAACGAATTGTAATTGGTCATTGAATAGGTTAATATTGTGTGTGACCCCTCTTGCTGAAATCACAGCTTGCATTCGCCTAGGCATGCTGGCCAGTATGCCCTTTATTTATGGTTTCCTGCGGAATACGTGCAGACTCCGCCGTGATCGCATTCTTTAGGTCTGTTATGGTTTACGGAGCCGGCTGCACAGATCTCACTCGTCGCTTGAGAAGGTCCCAAACATACTCAATAGGATTGAGGTCGGGACTTCGAACTGGTCAATCCAAACGACGAATTCCGACCGCCATCATGTAAGCGCCTACATCGCCTGATCGGTGGGCACGATCGTTATCAGATAACTCTGTACGATCCAAAGAGTTTATTCCAGCCCAAAACATGACAGAGCCCCCACCGTAAGGCATTATTTCTTCAAAGCAGACCTCTGCATAACGCTCCTCTGTATAAAGTGATATCCTGGCTTCATCAGAGAACAATGCCTATCCCAATCCTCTTGAGTCTGTGTGAGAGAGTCCTCTAAGTGAGAGAATACACAATTTTTAGCTAAGTGAAGTCTGGCTACACGGTCCTCACGGAGTAATTTGGGACGGCGCGCGGGACCACGACTGTGTAAGTTGGCAGCGAGAAGCCTCCTCCTGACCGTCCATAGACTAACTTGCACATTTCTTACGTCTGCGGGTTTGTTCTTGAGGTCCACATACGAAGATTTTGCGATTTCTCAAAGCTTGACTCACCAGATAGCCCTCTTCAAGCAGCGCAATAATTTGGCTGGCTCTTATAATTTTATCTGCCATCATCCAGACCACTAAGCATTAAAAACAATAATTTTAAATGTCTATAAAAGCAGCAAATTCAACAAAACCAATAAAAATAACCTAAAACTTATTCAAAGACAACAGCATCTTTCGTTGATTCCCGCCAGAAATTGTACAAAAAATTGGTATTCTTTTTAAACTTATCTTTAAAGGAATACCAATTTTTAAAATAAATTTAAAAAGTCGAATGTACCTACATTTTTGGCATCACGACACATTTACGACCGGCCGGTAATATATTAAGAAGACTTAAATCCTTTTATGTACTATATTGTTTTCAGGAAAGAAAAAATCAAAACCGCCTGGTTTTTTTTGCAAAAGAGTGTACACTTCAATTCTGAACAAACACTTAAAGGCATTTTAACGTTGTTGTCTTTATCCTTAGCAGATAACTAATTTGAAAATAAAAAGGTAAATATATTAGTACAAAGGTTTATTGTACAAGTAAATATTGTGGTAATTCCCATAATGAAACACGATCATTATAAAATTCTAACACAGATTGCTGTTTCATATTAAATGATTGTGTCAAATCCCACGCCAATAGAATGTGCTTAATGAATAACTAGGCGTTAGTGAGAACCAAGACCACACCGATGATCATTATTAAACTTACTAAGTGATAATTTGTAACAAGCAACATTGCAAAAAGGTTACATACAATACAACTGAACGGATATCATACACACAGTTTAATGAGGGCCAGTTTCGTTCGAGATTGTTTTAAATTTAGTTTTAAAAACGTAAATAAAAAATAGATTGGACTAGCGCGCGCGTCCATTGTTCAAACAAGCATTGGCGCTCTAACGAAGCCTCGGCTTTGCTCAAATCCTTTATCCCCGCAGCATTGAAATGTGTTTGAAATGTCAATAAAATTCAAAATTTTTCATCACTTGCTACTGAGATTGGTACAATTTGTTTAATAACTTTAGATTGTACAACTTCGTGCTTGGTGACTAAAAGAGAATTGATAAAGAAGATTTTTATAATGCCCCCATACAAAAATGTGTTATACGTAAGTATTTAGCTCTAGGAGGTTGTTGGTGTTTTTTCAAATAACTCTGCATGTATATATAGTGATGAATTTTAATGCAAATCGTGGTCAAGACCAAACTCATCTTAAATAAAAAATATGGCTCATATAAACACGTGTACACTTGCAGTACTTAGCAAGTAAAATAATAAACTTATTGCATATGTTGTTAAGTAACTTATATTTTTCCTCTTAGCTCTGTTTGCTTAGACTTAGAACGTCAGTCATTAGTGACTGATTTTGTATGTAATGTATGTTTGTTATGTCCGAATTCAAAGTGACCTTAGCCTTTCCTTTTAATCAATACATACCTTTATATTCACTTAACTAAGAGGAATTTTAGCTCTTCGTGTTTTGGCTCATCAACTGCCCACAAAATTTCATTCAAGGAGCTTTATTTACATTTTTTGTGTGTTAGGTAGGTGTTGGATAACTCGGAACATTAGTATAACCATTGTGTATTCCGTGTAGTTTAATAACACGCTAAGCGTATGCTCCTTATTTAATTTAATACGTAGCTATGTGTTATGATTTTATTATATTACTTATTTTTAATAAGCGTATTGCGATTAGTGAATGATGTGATTTTACAATTTTAGCGTCTGTCCTTTTTGAAAAAATAACCAGACATCAAATTCAATCTACATATTGGCCGGAACGGTTCGTTTTGGCCAAATGTAGTCATAATCACCTGTTAATTAATATGACAAGAATGTAATATTATTTAAGAATAATTTTTATTTTGCCTTGATATTTAGAAGACAAGCTTATTCATTTTAATTTCATGTTAACATATTTAATGGTTATTACTACTGATTTTATGTTGAAGCTGTGGTTTAAGTAAAGTAGATTTCAGTTGTTCCAATCTTAAATTGTTTTCTTTGGAATGAAAAGCCAGACATATTTAAGAAGTTTCCAAGAAAGCCACGAATCTATTTATCTATTCTACAGGCTGAGATACCTCGTGGCTAAGCTAGTTAAGAATAAAGTTCCTGACGATACCAGGCAGGCTAACTACTTATGATAGTGAAAACGTTCTCATTAAACGTGTATTCTGTACGTTTGTCTAGCCTTCACCCCTATAAATAACAGGCGTATAGTTTTAGATGTCGACCTAATTAAATTGTTGCTAGCTTCAAGACGGTACAGTGTTTTCACTTCGGTGGGGCTTAAGTCAGTTTCAAGTTGAAGAGTTGCAGTTGCCGTAGCTAGCACAGACTTCATAATATTGCATCTAAGTCTACTTAAATAGGTACAAGTGGTTATAGTTCCACAGTTTCAAACAATGTTTTTATTTGGATCCATGTCCCGATTTGGACTAAACTATGTACAACCCGTGCGCATAAAGAATGGGATCAGAAATGGCGGCGCATCTATTCACTTCTCGCTCGCACACTATTTGCGTCTATACTCGCACCCTACGAGTGCGAGTATAGACGCAAATATGTGTGCGAGCGAGAAGTGAATAGATGCGCCGCCATTTCTGATCCCATTCTTTATACGCACAGGTTGTATGCTTCAAATATCCTCTAACATAAGAGACAACGATATTATTGGTTGTGTAAGTTCCAAGTTTCATATCCGCACAATACAATTTTAACTCAGAAATTAGAATGCTGTAAGCCGAATTGTCTGACCGACAAATGATTAATCTGAATTACACTGGGTGTGAAATGTTAAGTCATTGAGCCAGAGAGAGATAGAACTGCAACCAATGAAATTTCATTGTAAATTAGAAATTTGCTACTCTCAAGGCGTGTGCTGCACATATTTTAATAGTTGAAGTGTGTAAGTAGGATTTGTAGAATAAAAAATATAACTAACGAACAAATATTGCAAGATTTATTTTTCAACATCATACAACGTCTCATACTCGTACCTGATTCCATTCTAAGTAGCTTAAGCACTTGTGTTCGGATATCAGACAACAAAAGAAGGAAGCATATATTATACCCAGCACTGAACGATTAGCACAGGAGGTGAATAATTTACACCACAAGATATCCCAATAGTTGAGCGCACTTGTTTGGTTTTCGTCAACTGAGTAAGTTTTTGCTAGGCCGCCGCGACCTTAGTTGCGTAAGACGCATCAGTTCCTCTTCCTGGTTGGTTCTTGAATCACAATAACGGAGCCCCGTTTCCGCCGGTCAACTGTTTTATTTGTCGTTTTTCGGAGAAAACTTTATACCGTAAAATAAAACGAAGGCATTTTGAAGAAATTATTTTTAGTGTTTCATCAAAGCCTAGACAGTAAAGAACGTACAAAAGTAAATGTACTGTGGCGAGCGAGTTAATGTATATTTATAATATTTTTTCTCAAAAATCCTAATGAAAGTTGAAGTTATATATGTATCCACCCACCTGTACAGAAATTGCAGACGAGTAAAAAAGACACAATGATTAAAGAGACAAATGGGCTAATTTTGGTAGTTAACCAACCGTGTGATAGTGCATTAATCAAACATGCACATTCTGTTATACGATAAAATCCTTTTAGCCGTCCATTTAAATTATTAATGTTTCCATTTGTCATAAATAAAAACTGGAATGTTTTCGCATTAGAGAGAGGGCGGAACCGAAAAATTTATACTTTTTTACCAAGCGCGAATTCTGTAACGTTTGCAAGCTTTCATTTGGTGAAAAGCGCAATTTTCCCCATTCACTATAGCCGTCCTGTGGAATCGTTATCATCTGTGTGCTACGGCTTCTATTTCCTAATGGCGGTCTCGCGTGCATTTAGCTTTTTATTACAGTTCTCTAGGTATACTGCCAAATACATCCTAAGCAATGCATTACACCGTAATCCTTTAAGTGCTCGTTGAGATAAGTCAATATTATATCTAGCTCGAGTGTTTGATTTGTAAAATGCGTTTAACATTATCAATGTATTTTAAACATAAGGGCTTACACGAGCTACTTCGCAAAAGAAGGGCGTTAAAGGTTGTCAGTCTGACCTCTGCCTGACTCACTTAATTCATAATGTTAGACGGTTTGCCCTAAAATAATATCTAAAGATTTTATTTAGACTACCATTGTAGTCGTTCCACGAATACAATATTCGGACTTCAATTTATGATCAAATTATGAGGAACTAATTAAGCCATAGAACGCACGGACTTAATTAAATTACTCAATCTGTCTCGCTTTTATACCTTAAATGAATTTCCGTTACATAAGTACGAGTATTATGCTAATATTCTAAACAGCTTTATACATATATAAGTATTTTTAAGTATTTGTCACAACACTCTAAGGTACTCTCAAACTAATTGGTAATATTTACTGATAAGACATCGTGCATGTACAGAAGTTATAAAATCTGTCAAATTTCATACGACCTCACCTAAATGGCGTTTGTCAATATGGTAAGAATCGAATGAAGAAATCAGATTGAATATTATAATTTCACTGTACAAAGTAGAAATAGAAAGTAAGAGACTTGTAAAACAATATCCGATCGCAGAGCAGCAATTGATATACAGTACTTCCGCGATCTATCAAATCAATCTGCTTCCTCGTCCATCATCGTAACACTCCTAGCCGCTTGGTTATTTTTATTTCCTCCATAACGGCATCAAAATGTTGTGTTCGTTATTTTGCGAGTGCATTTTCAATATCCATAAATATCGTATTCATGATGGGGTATCGATTCTGGCGGTGGCGCTATCTGCGTCTGGAATATCAGCCGCACTAGCGCTGGGTGGCGGTGTATCTCGCCCCTGCCGCCTCATCGTCTGCGATTGCCTGGGTTATTCATTTACTGAAAGTACTGAAACGTGTCACTATCAATATAATGCTCTGTGTTCGTGAAGTATTAGTGAAGGTAAAACTTAAATTGTTATGTGAGTTGGTTTACTTACTATTCTGTAATATTTGGTGGTACGGTCAGAATCAAAAGTAGCTGAACATTTTAGAACTTTGTCACACTAAGCATTGCGCAGTTTTAATAAGTGTTTGACTTACTCAAGCTGCGCAAAACTTAGTGTGACAAAGTTCTATAATGTTCAGCTACTTTTGATTCTGACTGTACCTTGTTTTTTCGTTCTATGTATTGTTTTAATTAGCCCAATGGTGCTTTTGGTAGTGCCATTCCCACTCTGGCCAAACATCGTGCGATGAATATGTGTTTTTATTTCAGCCATGTAATTATCTCATTTTACCAAGTTTTTTAATTATCTATCAAATACCATGCATTTCTTCTTACTCTGCGTCTGCTAACTAAAGTTTGATTAGACAAGAACTTCTTTCCACGCAACAGTGATGATTATGGAGAAGCATTTGACCTGAATTAAGATATTAAATGAAAAGAAAACTACTAATTGTAACTTAAACAGGCCCAGGGTACGGCCGCGTGTTTGAGATGTTGCGAGGAATGTGTTTAAAGAGCCGGAATCGCTTCACTGAGAGAAATCAGGCAAATAAAGCGATTTTACTGGCTCTTGTAAACACATTCCTCGCAACACGTCCTCACTTATCTCTGGAGGAAACGCAGACTAATTAGGAAATGCATGTAATAATTTCATACTAAAATATATCTTTGATTAGAATTTACCAGAGGATAATGAATATTTCACTGCATATAGAGATAAGGACTCTAATAAACATCTTAGGAGATTACCCTGTTTAAAATGCGAAAAGGTCTAGTCCACCACCCGCCCGGTTCTGACTTTCAGACTATAAACCAAATTACTCCAAGAACAACGATCGGAGCGGGCAACAATGATATTTTGGTAGCTGGGAAAAAAACAAGAGGGTCGTTTCGGGACCCGCCGGGAATTCTCCCGGGCGCTTTGTGCGCCGAGGAAAAGAGGCTAAGTAGACATCGCAGGAAGCGCTCAGGATACTACTATTTCATGCTATTTACATCGCCACGCCATTGTGGATGTCCGCTTTTAGATACATTTTACTCGCTTTGGATTTGGAATTTTAGAACAATTCTCTAAGAGGCAACCCACAGACAGAATAGACATTCCTTTACACGTAACAAATAAACAGTTTACACATTAAATCCACTTCACAAATAAATACAGTACATTACTTATATGTTTGTATCTTACTTCATTCAATATTTACGACGTGTGTAGCTGCGATCAAATGTTATCAGGTTTGATAGACAACCGACTGAGACAGCAGACAGAATACATTACAAAACAATTGAGATAAGCTGGATTAGATTATATTAATTCTGATGTAACCACAATACCGGTAATGATGATAAGAATAATGCAAAATCACTTGACAACCCGGTCAATGACTCTTCGCCCTGTGGCTATTAGGGTGGCTTGGCAGTTGGAATCCCATAAGACGAATTGCCGGTCACAAGACAGGTGAAGGAACTTTGTGACGTCACTTGTGTTTGCATGCAGGTGAGCCCTTTGAATTCAACTTTCAACACACTAACGCAGGTAGTTTCTCTTGTCCGTACAAAAAGTAAGGGTTCCAAAAATGCTGGTAGGATAATATTACTACCAGTTCTTATCTAGATTTTAGTATTTGGTTCAACTAAAAATGTTTATGTTTATTAACCTTGACTTAGTTTATGTGTATGGCAGTCGTTAAATTTCTTTAATGGTAACCGCAGTTCTTCGTTGGAACTAATGCGAGTTGCGAACTGTTCTTTTGTCCAAAGAAAGGAAAAAGCTATTTGCATATACTTAACTGTTTTAAACTCCCATCTTACTCACATTTAACGGATACCATTAAGTTTCTAATATTAACGCCCTTTAACACGAAAATAATACGCTAGCAACAAACTGCCTCTCTTTGAATGGAATCTTTGTCTTTTAAAAAAAATATTTCTTCCACAAAGAATCACTGGTACATACAATATCAGTTGGGTTAATTGTTCGAGCACGAGTAATGGTGAAAGTTGGCCGAGCCTTCGGAAATGAGTCATATTTGAACAAACAATATGCACATTATGTAAATTAGGACATTCGTCCGTAACTCCGATTTTAGTTTCTCCAATAGTAACAATAATGTTACTATTGGAGATGTTACTATCGGACGGTAGACCATAAGGTCTACCGTATACATGTTGCGTTTGCTCTAGTTCGACTATCATAATTTTTCAGCGTTGTGGAATATAAGCAAACAAACATTCAAACCTTTTGTAATTTTTCATAAATACGGAATAAACCAATTCAATTTAATTGAATAATAGTGCAATTAATAAAAATCATGTTAACATAATTCAACTGCCAACAGCAATAATGAAATTAAATACTTAGCTCAATTTTACAGGTATTGGAATAAAATAAGTTTGTTTGAGAAACATGTTCCTTTAGGAGTTTTTGGGGACCAGATCGCTGGCGTGGTGGGGGCGGCAATGGGATTGTTTTGACGGGCTGAAGGGTCTCGGGGTCGTGCAGGCTGCGGCGGGTCGTCGGAGAGCGGCCGGCCGCCCCCCCGGCGCGTACCTGCGCGTGCGCCGCGGCCTGCGATGCGCACCTCCGCTTCACCGCGCCGCGGAAACGGCAGGTACCTCGCGCTCCGCCCGACCACAGCTCAGTGCGCGCGCTCTCTCGCCGCCAGTGGTAGTGTACGTAGTGCGCGGACGCACGCGCGCGAACCGCGAGCATGGTGGTGGCTAGCTGGTGAAGTGGTTTTATCAGTGCACCGGTTGACAGACGACATGTCCTGTGACAGGAGAACGAGGGCCGCGCGTTTGCTCGATCTGCGGTGAGTTCGCAACGGAGCACCATGCTTCCTGTCACGACCGACCGATCCTTTGTTGAATCCTCGCGTGGAGTGATGTGTCCGTCTCTTTTCAACGCGTTGTACCTGCTGAGCAGGCAGATATTGGTGTTTGTGTTGTAACTGAATGTTTATTGTCTATTGAGTGTTGGTGAAGTTCTAATTAAGTTTAAAAATAATAGTTATATTACCAATGTGAGTGTTCTAACTGGCATGGGAAATCAATTGTTTAGTAATATTTTTGATTTGGTTTACTTCTAATAAAACATATAAAAAGGTAATATTTCAAGTACAAAGTCATTAATGTTACGACCTTGACAGACTAAGTTACGAAACAAGCGACCTGAGCACACGTAATCTTAACGAAATTGGCGGTCACGATTTTCTCTTCAAGCCTTCACGAGGCTCTCAACCTTCAGAATTCTTTATCAGATCCCATTAAACCTAAAATGTGTACAAAATCATGGTGGCCTAATTCACCATAAGAGTCATAATAACATTTAAAGGCGACTTACAACAATGGGTTCATTAGCGACAAGTCGTTGTTCTGGTTGCACCATCGATGCTATAAACGGTCAGCACTGCACTTATGCGGCTGCGATTGCAAGAGCGACTTCTTTCTGGTGGAATGCAGAGTGTATTCGACGAGAGCGGCCGGGCCCAGGCGCAGAATCGCAGATGTGGGGCGAGACACACTCCCCGCCTCGCCTCCCGGCCTTGAAAGGCTCTTGACCAAGCCAACGCCGTCGATGTCGTATTTATTGCAACCTCCACGATCCGTACTGACGAGGTTATTGACGCCTCGCTGCTTACCCCCTCTCAGCATCTTTTTTCATGGGAACACTAATAAAAACAAATGCGACTCAGCTAATGCTCGCCTTCTCCTTGAAGCAATTGTTCTCACGTCGATCTCGTTATAATGAATAACTACAATACTTATTACGTCATTGCTAAGCAAGTTTCCGCCTTCAAAGTTTGGTAGTTAACGATGTGAGTCACGCAACTGACACGCTTCATAATAAATCTATATTTTACGAAGTACAAAGCGTCTAAAAATTATGAACTTTAGTGGTGCATTGTCCTGTTTGTGGCCCAAACTCGTATCGCAGAAGTCACGAGTACATAGTAGACAGGCCAGTACAATCTATAAATACACTCGTCAGGCGGGCACCTACCTACACAGGATCGATGCCCAGCCGGTCCTAGGTGAAGGACGATTGTTCAGTTCTTCGCCCCTACGCAGCATCTCATGACAAAGCGCTGTGTGATTAATAGCTTCAAACGAAAACTTCAAAGTTCTTTTCAAAATCTTCACACATCTCAAGATATTTTATGGCAGTTTATTCTTCGTTTTCATAACCCTCATCAAGATAATGTTATCTCAAACAAATACGTGAATATAGGTAAATCTAAATTTAACTCACAAAATTGCATGTATTGTATTTATTACCGAGTTGAATCAGCTGTCTGTGTACCATATGGCGCCGAGATCCTCACTTCATAAAGTGAATGAGGCCGGCATATGTTACCGCTTTCACTCCCTACATCACAATCGGCGTTTCGGACAAATGTTTATAATACATGCGTAACCACGAAATATGACGAAAAAAAGTAGTTTATTCTTTTTTATGACATATGATATCAGGATAAGTTAAAGCGGAATAAGGAAAGTTGGCGATTCCGAATATAATAACGTCATGGGAGGCATGCGTGCCACAGGGGCATAAGTCCTCCGCCTTGATAGCGCCGCCATTACTCCACATGTAAAATCGTTTATACTTATATCTACCTTGATGATATTATACAGAAAGTATCTCCAGACATTCAGTCTTGAGGTACTTATTTTATTTGAGTATATTGGAGTCAGAAAGGATTGATTGAACATCGCACCTTTCTATTTTATAAAGCAGACGATACAAGTGAGCCGTGCTCAGTTAATTGTAATTTAAAATAAAGAGCGCATGCAGCACCACGCGTGGCTCCGTTGAAAGCAAGGGTAGTTTTTGCCGACAGCAGCTGGTAACCCCATGAGTGACTCACGTCCTGTGTCTGTGCCCCACTGTAGGGCGGGGTGCGTGTCATTGACCCCACTCGCAGCCCTGTACCGACACATACATACGCCACACAATCCATTGCCCTTTGTACTCTCTATTATTTATAGCATTTATGCTCATATAATACATCCCTGCGCTTTTTTCGTCTCCACGCATCTGAATCCATTTTGCATGGACAAGTGATATTTTTTAGTTTAATTTTTAACATGTCGATATGCTGCACACAGCGACCGTCGCAATGCGCGCTTTACCCCTTTACCTGTAGTCTGCGGACGTTGTTATTAACTACTCAAATCATTTATACTTACCTTTAATTCTCAGAACGCAGACTAGTAATTATAGTGCTACATAATAATATTTTGTCTATAAGTCTACTGTATACTAGTGAGATATAATTATTTTAGAGAACTGAGTGCAGAGTACTTAGTGAACGGCATGTCATTCTAAAACTTAAATTAGTAAACGATTCCGGGAATGACATTGAAGCTATGGTCGATAGCCGCAAGGCGTTTGATCCGACCACAACCGCGTTTCATACCGGTTTCCTCCAAGCCGAGACGCATCGCATTGTTGATCCTTCCACAGAAAAACAAATGAAACAATCTCCTTTTTTTTCTCTTGCTTGCCATGCGATGTAGTCGGCTAACTTCGCTCCGTAGCTTGTTTTTAATTTTTTCATACTTGATGTTTTAAATGTTGCAAAGTAGTATTTTCTGATTCTTAACGTCCCATGGTCTTCAGAACGAATCACATGTAATTTCATTGACTCCAGTGTGCTCACGGAAGTGTCCAAACCTCGTCGTCAACGTAGGTCACGCGTCATGGACGCGATTTGCTTAGCAAATACACTGTTTCCTGTCAACCCTGCGACGCTTCTGTACGTGTTTCCCAAGCAAAGGTTTATTCAAATTCTATGATAAGTATGATTAACATGAAATCTACGTCATAAATAAGAACGATTACTTCATTCAATGCCAATAGGCAAAACTTTAAAATGATTGAACAGTACGATCTGGCATAATATAAACCGCTTGTGCAGGTTTTTGTTGAAGAAAAGATCATCTTTATAATGGCATAGTTCGCTTTGCTCAACCGGTTAAATTCAAAGAAACAACGACTTTTGCGATAGCATCTTTCGACAAAAACCAACCTCTCATAACCAAGATTTAAACTACCAGGAACCTATCATATGATCAAATGTACCTACCCGTGCAACACTTGTAGTTGAAATTTAACGAGTATGATGCAAATTCCTGTGTAATTTTGCAATTTGTATGCGAAAACACTAAAATTTTCGTGCCTCTAAAACACTTATTAGTATTATCAAACTTAAGGCTACTTTCCCTGATGGAGGTACCGTCGTAGTCGCGCATTACGACGAGCTGACGGCTGAGGTACGAGTGCATGAATAATTCAGATCGCCGGCACCCTTCGTTGGCTCGTCCCGTGCCGAAGCCCGGAGGCCCAAGAATTTCAGTGCACCTACCGCGAATACTAGCTTGCAGAGAATCTGATCATATTACGCCAAGTTCAATCCCCTTGTAGTCTCGTGATTTGTTTTTAGTTTGCTTCTGCCATTCATTACAGTAACGTTAATAAGTGTTATGCCTGGTACAAAATGTCTACGAACAGAATGTTTTATTTCATATTATAGTTAATATACAGACGCAAGCAAACAAATTGACCCGGGACCTAATTTTCATACAAATATACAAATTTCAGTGGCCTATAAATATGAAAGTATCTATGAGTGATAATTTTATTGTAAATTGATTTCAAAAGTGTTCAAATTTCAATTACCTAATTATCTAAACAGATTACAGAAACGTGCCGATTTCTTTAAAAAAAGCAAACTCTTCGCATCCCAAAATATTGCATGGAGGAAGACTAACAACTTGCTTAATCCTAATTTTAAGAAAATCGGCATGTTTCTGGAGGCTTGTTAAACGATTAGCTAAAAGAAGAACATTTTTGACATCGATTTACATTACAATTTTCACTAAAGCACATATACTTTCTTCTTATTTATAGGCCTCTGATGTTAGGATGATTGTGTGAAAATTAGGTCTTAACTACATGAAGAATGAGAATCCCATAAAGGCAGACTGCCCAACTCATCTCATCAACGCTCATCCTGAAGCAGCAATCCCTCCTTTTCTAAATTTCCTATACTGGTTGCAGCGGTGTACACCGGGCTGGTCGTGGTTGGCCGGTTGCGGCTAGCCAACCGTCCTTCCCCATCCCTGAACGTGTCCCTCCTTGACTCCCTCAAAATCTGCGCCCCCTAGTGTGCCGGTTTGACCGGAATCAGGCATTGTGTCCTGGCTGAGTATGGTGCCTAAAGTTCAAAGGTTTTGTATGAAAATTAGGTCCTGAGTCGATTTGGTTGCTCGCGAGTGTATATCTAGAATCTTTAGAATTTGAATTAAAATTCCAATAGGTATTTTTACATCGTATAACAATAATTTTAAACCGATTGAAGGTTTGCTTTGAAGTCTGTGCCATCAAATAAAGGAAAGGAGCATGTAACCTTTCTAAAGTGTAATGTAGCTCTAGTTCAAAGACCGCCGCCTGTTTGCTCACACTATTCGAAAAGCTTTCGTCGGGAATTTTATGTATGTGCCAAAACGTTTCTAAACTTTTAGTTGGGAATACAAAACGAGTTTGAACGTGGGAATGCTGACAATCTCTTGTTCGAAGATTTATGGCTTCTGGAATAGTGTTCAATCAATGAAATTCTATTAAAGTAAAATACTATTATGGATTGTTTGAAATTGCAGTAACAAATTAATACTAGTGGCATTTTATCGGTATTCCATATTAATTCACTGGTTCGAATAAACGTTTGAACGCGATCAAAATTGGTACATAAATTCGTACTTCAGTGTGAAATATTTGTTATCCACGTCGCGGCCGTCCGAATTACTTTGTATCAGGAACATGAATGAATATAGTCTCTAATTATGTTATTCATTATATATACATTAGAGATGTTTCCTGAAGAATATATTGCTAAGTTTCCCATTCGGATCGTAGACGCGGGCTCATTCAACGATGCTAAAGGCATTTAGAGGTGGCGGAGGGTGTGCTTATCTACCGGGGAGCGGGCGAGGGAGGGCTTTGTTCTCACACCAGCCGGCCTCTCCAACCACTTAGAAGATTGCTCCGCTTTGTCTTCGCCTTATACTTCTTTGTAACAGAGATCTCGTCTTCAATTTGGGTTTTGCATTTACAGCAGTCCGTTCACTCCGACCAACTTCTTTGCTGATAACATTTTATACCTTAATTAAATCGCTTGACAAATTGCCAATGACATCATTTGAATTCTCAGCGCTAATCATTATTTGCTTTGCAATTCGATGAACAACAGTATAGGTAATTCATACGGCACGTTAAGGCCTACTCAACTCCTACCACGAAGGCCGTGTGTAAATTGATTTTGCCTTCATTGTATTGTCATAATCTATTTGTTATCAACGTTGGAACTGAATTTATTGACCCAGTTTCATCTTGTTGCTATAATGCATTTCCTACATTGAAATCGGCAGCCCAAACCGTATTCTCAGCGGCAATTAATTTTGTGGTTGACACTTGGCATTTGTTTATGGTTTTCGAAACCTTATACGGCGTTTTTCATCGACTCAGCAGATCTATCTAGGCCCGAGTCAGGCGTGGCGGCGAAAGCAGCGCTCCCTTGACACGCTACGGCGCTCGCGCATTGCAGTCAAGGCCCTCAGCTACCGGCGCATGCGCGACCCGGCTCCGCGCTGCACCGCGCTAATGAACAAACAATATCAACCGAATGCATAAACATGCCCTATTACTCACCGATCTAATCGATACTACTAATCTTCCCACCGATACACTGGAATAACTCACTGTGAATGGACTACTAAATGTTTATCTGCGCATTTAGTTTACGTCACTTTTCATTTGTAAACGGACATGTTTGCTTGTGGATTTTCCAATGATTAATTGATCGTGTAGATAGTACGATAATCTTTTAGATTCCATTATTCCATCTTAAGGCTATGTATTCGAAACTTGGTTTAAAATCGCGTGAACGTCAACTCGTGTGATGTTAGTTCTTTATACGTATACAATGAAATATGCAATGAAGCGATGACATCTGTCTTTTTTAAGAAAACTGAATTTTGTGGATTTTATATGACATGTCATATCGATCGCCTAAAAAGTAGTAACGTAGGTATGCGTTGACTTCATTAATGTACTTTTTAGTATCAAAAAGTTTACTTATGTACTAGTAAGTAAAAATATTTTTAACATGAAATACAAAAAACTAGTTGTTCAAATCCTATACATATAGCATACTGATTTATATAAAAACGCATTTGTCTAATTATTGGTGATTTGAAATGAATGGTCATTCTCATCTTATTGCAGTATGAAAATTTGAAGGGTGACATTGTTATTTTCGGTTGAATTTATTTTTCAAGTGACATACAGAAATATCATCAGCACCTAGAGAAGGAAAACTCTGCATTTATATCAAAACCCCCGCCAACCCGTCTGCCAAGCCTGGTGAGTATGGCAATTACCCCTCATGTGATTGAGGGAGGCCCGTGCCCCAGCAGTGGGGACTTAAATGGGCTGATGATGAATGAAATATGTACTTCTGTTTTTATCAACTTGCTGTTGACAAAAACGACAAAACTATCAGATTTATAAAAATAATAGGTAATTGAGACAAACTATATTGTCATCAAATCTGATGACTTTCACTTTAAGATTTTTCTTTCCATTGACTTTTCCCCGTTTGCGTAAATCTTCATGTGTAAATTCTTCTTCTAAATGTTTGGTCTGATAAAACCATCATTTATTCTCATAATGCCGGTGTGATAGCTAATTAATATTCAAAAACAATCTGTCGAAACTGAACCAACCAAGTGCAGATGACCGTGGCACAATAGCTTCGTTAAATAATGCCGGAGTCAACACATCCTTGACATGACGAATGCAGCCAGCAACATGCGCACGCGGCGTCACTGCGCTTGTTATGTAATCATCACCCACCGGTATCATTATCCAACGCCTCTTATATCATTCAATGTGCAAAGGATCCTCTTTATCTCTCAGCTAATACACTGAGTATACTCTCTTATAACAACGGCTTATACCCAACATGCTATTAGCAGGATTTCGTTATTTTTAAGAGCTTCTAAACTGGTGCCTTATTTTGAAGCCGAATGAAAACGAACGAGAATATACCTGTCGCGTCCAAACAAAGGAGACACACAGCGCGTGTGAAAGAGAGGGAAACTCCGATTCGTCTGCTTTAAATTAGGCCTTCTGACGGAAAAACAAAGTGTCCAGTCAATATTTCAATATCCACTTTACGACGTCTTGCATATTGTTTAAACTAAACATCTATATCAGCTTACAATATATCCAGTGCATATTTTCGCGAACTGTAAAGTACCATAAACGTTTATCACACAATTCCGGTAGAACTGGTGTTGAATTCCCGCCTTCCCATAAACATCGAGTTACTAATGGCGAAATTGTAATTGAAGTTATGATTTATTAATGGATCGAATTATTAACTCCAGTAACACAGTCAACTAAATTGAATGGGTCTAATGATTGCTTCATTAGCTTTAACCGCAATATAGACAATAACAAGTCTTAGCTACCAGTGGAATAGTTCGAAACAGTTGTAGACATAGGAAAAATCGTTTCTCGGTACGCATGCGAACTTCAAGTTAGCGGCGTTCGGGGCCAGGGAAACTGTTAAGTGGGTTTTTCCTTGACACGAGTTGCAACACGGCAAGACGCAAGGTTGCCACGACACGCCCTGCCGATTATTTAATTGTTATTTAAACCAGAGACAGTGCATCGCCGCGGTGTCGAGGTCTGCGCCCAATACAGACGTCAGACTGGGTTAAACTCGGATCACCTAATTAATATTAATCAACCATACTGCGCTTCACATTCCAAAATGAATGTCAAATAAAATGTGCTTTTAATAACCTCTGTCCAACTTAACTTGCAATTTAAACAATCATTAGATACATTAACTGCTTGTTAGAATACAACATTATGATACTCAAAGTTAGAACGACTTGTAATTAGCGAAGAATCTCCGTTAATTAATAAATAATTCCTAAACGACTGATATTACCATTAATTGTAACCTCGTCCCTGTTTCTTTGCATTCAGAGTGTATGCCTGATGTAGTTTCTAAATATACACGTGTTTTTATCTTTGGCAGATTATGAACCCCATCAGACGAATAAATATTTATTATTTGTCATCCTAAGATAAGTAAAGCTTACCCACGAGGCTTATCTGTTCGCGAAAGAGATTACCAAGTTTAACTATCAATTTCGAGAAACTTTCCTGAGTTTTGATTTGGAGCGTGATAAAGGAGTTAGCGGCGATCCAAGTGTTAAGTTCCTAGTGACGCGACTGTTAACGAAGATTGTCTCCGTAACTGTAAAGCTCGGTGGAATCGCCATTTAAATACATTAAGTTATTTAAGCATCCTTATATGGCACGGCCGAGACGTTTCGCAAGATGACCCTTACCATTAATGCTGAAAGTGGTGGCTCACTTTCTGCATTCAAGAGGAGATATATTAAAATGCTCAGTGCGGGGCCTCGGCTCGTCACATTAAGTTAATGCGATACCGACATGCACAATTATCTCGCTATTTATTTTCGCAACAACTCTCATTTACTAAATCCCCATCATTTCTCCAATTAAGCACTATTTGACATTGTAGCGTTTTAAATTCGTTTAAATAATAAATGTACGTGCTGTGATCCAATTAACAATTAATCCGCCCTCCGCAAGCTCGTTCAGTATTCAATTCAGTTTCAGGACAACGTTTCAATTTCGCTCGTAGATTTCGTTTTTATTTGTTCACCGAATTAAACGTTGCCAAATGCCAATCAGTATTTTGTTAAATTTACTACCTTGACCTTTAATTATTTTACAAAAAATGACTTTATATACTCGTAATTATGTCACTCGTGATGATGATAAAAAAATTTTTGTTTGACATTTTGTCTCTTTCTTTCCCAATATATTGGGAAATAAAACGATATGTTGCTTGATATATTAGATTCGAAGTAAAAAAATACAAATTACATAAACAAATTGGAGTCACATTTCACGTTTAATCGAAACGAATCGTCCGATATTGCCAATTTGAGCACAAGTCGTTGACTCGCATGACATGCATTGGATTGCACGGTGTACGCTGAGGGATATAATATTTACAATGGTGACGTCCAGCCAGAGCGTACGTCATTCGACTAGTTCATTGTTCGGGCGCGTTGGCTGGCGCAAGCTAATGTTGTCGGCCTAGCAACGTTCGCCTGTTCCATTCACCTCTCACCGAGCGTGAACGGTGCTGCGAACAACCGCACCCGAGCTTTACATTTGCTCATTCCGTTTAAAAAAGAACCACCTCTATTTCTACATTTCAGTGAGCTGCTATACCGTACGCGCTAGGTTTTCCCACGGCGCGCTAGCGCGATGAGGCAATTGCAGTGATATCACTTATCTGCCATTTCAGTCGCTAGCCTTTCTAGATCTCGTTCCAGTGGACGTACACTTAAACTGGCATATTTACTGGAACATATATGTGATAAGCAAAATCTTTTAGCGAAAAAAAAGGAATACCTAATTTTTCTTTGTCCTCCGTCCAGGGGATAGGTTAAATCCACGTGAAACGATTGGAGCCGGCGCATGTTGACGTCACGGCGGCGACGAATATCACGTGTCCTATCTGTTTGTTTACTAGCGGCCACGTGAACTCCCCAGATTATATCCCAGTATCGGTCAAAAGTTCAACTATGACCTGTGGTGCTGTACTCATTCACAAACAGTTTTGGAATACTCCAATATAGAAGGGTGGCACAATAACTCGCCAAATATACACTTAAACAATTTGACAACGTACACGCGGATGGTTGTTTAAAATGTATTTTAGTGTCGTAAGTTCCGCTGTCTGTCAGGATCAATGAACTACTCAAGTTATTTACGGTCACATTCTTTTGTGGCCGTGATACCTACATTCATTATTGCTTTTGTAATATTTATAGTTCAACTTCGTACGAATGTTAGTGAATTCAAAAACAATTATTGACTTACAATACCTGCGAATTAAACGAACACACCCACGATTAAAGTGCATGCATGTATGTCTCACAATAATTATAGCAAGCCTGCTCAAGTTCAACGTTTATCAAGTGTGTCAAGCCAGTCGCCATTCTAGGAACACAGCCGTTTAACAATGATGTTGGTGTGTTGTAGCGCGACGCGACGGGAGGGGACACATTCACTGCCTTTCACTTCCCGCTTTTGTTATGGAGCCGCTCTAGGCAACGGAAAGGCAGACGGCCTTGTAGCTTGCGTGCCTTTAGGCGTCCCTTCCCATCCAACACGCCATCTATGCAGCCGCTGCCTAAATCCTCATAACGCCGATGACATCATCTCTAATTTGCAAACGTTTCCTCTCGACCGCTTGTACACGCGTCTAATAATGATATATGGCCACTCCGATATTATATGGAAGCCGATACAGACAAATCGCCGGTAAACAATTCGGCGTCTCTATAATCAAAGATTTGCTGTGCAATTACATGACATCATGGTCAAGGATAAAAATAAATAGCAATTAAGGCATCGGTCATAGAACATTCGCATGTGTCGGTGGAGCGAGGCTCCAGGGCCGTGCTAACCTTGGCTGTTGAGCGGTGACTTTCACGGTTAGACGGCCGTCGGTTACATAAGATACGCGGCTCGGGCTCCTCCATCGCCGGCTTCGCGGCATCTGCTGTGACGACACACACTCACTAACACTCGAACCGGTTCCTCGGATGTCCACAATAGAATTAAGTAATAATTACAAATTGAATCAGTAATTGACTGTCGTGGAGTCTTGACAACCCCGGCGGCCTTTAAACACTTTATCTATGTTTTCATACAACTTTATTACTGTAATTGCAAGTCCGAGCCAAGGATGGAAATGGAAATTTGCCACTTTAGACTCTTATCACGGAGGTCGAACGTTCCTTTGTTGCTGTTTTTGCAGGCAACTTAAAGGTCAAAATCGTTAGAAGTTTTAGGTGTTTTACCGTCGTTGAGAGAAAAACTACATCGATGATATCCAAGTTGCAATTATCTTTTATGTGACTTATTACCACAAGATTCATTTTTTCCTAACCATTTTTATATAGATATATAAACCCTTATAACTAGATAGTTATAAGGGTTTTTCTTGTATTGAACTCCTCTCATTCACACGGTCATCTTGACTGATTATGCCTTTGATATCATTAATTTTATTTATTCAGCTCTTAATTGTATTTTTCTTATATTATCATACCTACCAAAACTGACTTTCTTATCACTCAACTGTGCGTTCTAACCTAATGAGACCCTTTCTCCGCATTCAAATAGGTAATTCAGTGCACGCACTCTTTTATAGTATATTAGTCCATAAGACAGCACTTTCATAGTATAGCCCTCACTTCGTTTCGGGACTCGATTTTAAACTGCACAAATAGACGGTGCTGAGTGTTTACATCGCACGGATTTGCGATACCAGTTTCCCAAAAAACCTAGTCATTGCTCTCAATATAATACCTGTTAATTAATAAAAGTATAGATTCATTATCTTCTAAGCAAGACTAACGCAATATATTATGTTGTTTCCAGGTACAAGAGCGGGGTGCGCTCAGTGAGGGGCGGGGGCGGCGGCGGCGCAGAAGAGGCGCGGCGCAGCGGCCTCAAGGCGCTGCCGAAGCGCGCCCGCACTCGCTGTAGGGGCATGAACATGGGTCAAAAGTTGTCCGGCGGAGTCAAGTCGGTGTCGCGCGAGTGCACGGCGCCGTTCAAGGCGGTGGTTGCGCGGGAGCTCGCGCCGGAGCCGCCGCGGCCCGCGCGCCTCGACGCGCTGTTGGACGCGCCGCCTGCGCACCCCGACCAGCAGCTGAAGCACGCGTGGAATCCAGATGACAGGTGAGACTCCTTTGGCTCTATCTCTCTTTAGCACGTTTGGACCCTTGAGGTGACTTGCTTTTAATTATTATCGTATGTCATCATCCCTCAGTAGGGGCGGAGGGCGTCCACCTTCGCAGTCGGTCTAGTGCTTCCCGTTCAACGTCCCTAAAAGTATGTCGCCAAGTTTGTTTGGGACGCTACATTTGCGCAAATAAAAAAAAACACCCCTTTCATACAAATTGGCTTGCTGCGCTGAGCGATTCCCTACGCATTCGGGCGCTTTACGCCAGTCACTACATTGCAGCTCGTGAAGATACATAGGTTTATGCAACTGCCAAAGTTAAAAGCACCTGAGATTCGGGGATCAGTAAATGATTTATTTCAGGAAGCGTGGCACTGGTACCTAAACGGCCTAGAACGGAAAATTCCCTTAGACACCATCTTCCCGAACCCAATGGACTTAGGGATACGGAAATCGGGTGTATCCAGTTGGGCCCTATCTAATGGAATCATCATCATCATCATCAGCCCATTTAAGTCCCCACTGCTGGGGCACCGGCCTCCCTCAATCACATGAGGGGTAATTGCCATACTCACCACGCGTGGCAGACGGGTTGGCGAGGGTTTAGATATAAATGCAGAGTTTTCCTTCTCTGGGTGCTGATGATCATGCCAGCAGCTTTACCTTAGTCGCCTTTTACGACACCTCGGTAAGAGTGAGGGTGGCCTATTCTACTCTGCCGGGGACCACACGGCCATGGTCTAATGGAATATCTCCCTATTAAAATAGTCTACCTAAAATGCCAATTTGAATACTGTCTTGTCTTGTAAGATTATATAATCCCACTGAAAATTACTTCGCAACCGACGATCTAGTGACAAAGCAAAACAACCTCTAAAAAAGAAAAAGACTCAATTAGTGCAACTAATCTAGACAAATCGAATTTGTTAAGTTTTCACCACCTTTCACCAGAAATTTACGAGCATGTTCTATTAGAATCACTTCATAGAGGCATGTTTTCAAACCAACGGCATTGTGTGATTCTAGAAACGGCTTCTTGAAGGCCTTAGTGATGAATGAGCCGAAGGGGTCTACGTGAATCGAAAATACCAGTACTAGATGTAATGAGATAGCAGATAATTCCATATACCAGAACTATTTCACTTTAATAATTATTGATACCCGTTTACCGATTACCCGTCATGTGATTGAGGGAGGCCCGTGCCCCAGCAGTGGGGACTTAAATGGGCTGATGATGATGATGATGATGAATTATTGATATGGATCAATTTTAATAAGAAGGATAGGGATGTGAAAGTAAGCAGGTGGGATTGAAATATCATATAGTATCCGTATAGTAATATCATATCGTATTCAGCTAAGGGATAGACGACGATGGACGAAAAATAATGAAAGTAATGTTGTTAATTGGCACGGGAAACTCGATAAGTAAAAACAGTAAAAGTCTTGCGAACAGGCCATGCGCGATGAAATATATGTGTTTATTTGTATATTGTTTAAGAAGATACAAAGTTTTTATTTACATGCAATTGTTTAAATGTGGGAATTATATTACTAGCGACCTCCCGCTTCGCACGTGACTTTTATACATAATATATAAACCTTCCTCTTTAATTACTTTATCTATTTAAAAAAACCGCATCAATATCCGTTGTGTAGTAGGGACAGACAGCGAAAGCGGCTTCGTTTTATAACCTAAATGGTGGAATCAAAATACGCATGTTGCGAGCCAGTGGAGATATCACCTGACCACCAGGAGCAAAGCCCATATACCAAGGGTTCGCCTTTTGGTATATTTGCTTGGAATATTTTATTTCAAACACTTTGGTAGTTTAAAAACCTTTCTCAATATCAAAAAGGTTAATCACTCCCATCAGTAAAACACAGCGCGTTAGAGCGGAATAGTGAAGATTGTTATTCACAACGACTGTTTCGCCAGCCACTAATTGCCCCATCGATAAGACAATTACTGCCGTGTTGACTCGTCCGGGCTGATGACCCAATCGGCTACCGGAAAATATGTCGACAGACGCTCGACTATCGCGGCGATGTCATCGTTACGCGTATTGCGAGCAACGTTTGCACTTTGCTTGAGATTATGATGAGTGCGTTTCGAAGTTTGCTGAATCTGTCAAGTATCTAAAATGTATACGTGCATTTACATCTAGTTCATAACTCACAGAGTCATGAATATGAAATTAAAACACTGTTTAGGCAAAATTGGTCGCACGTGTAGAAACACATTGATCCAAAGTCCCTAACGAATTTAGAACTTGTCTATTTCTGTCACAGTTAGTTACTCACTGCACGGGAGTTAAAAACTATATCTATGACTAGGAAACAAATATCTTGATAGAACAATTTTGACTATTTGCAAACAACATTGCATCAATAAAACTTTCAAGACCTGTTTCATTAGAAATATTAGTGTACTATGGTTGTTCTGAGTTACGCAAAAATAATCATCGATCTCATCACCATTAAAAATACTTTTTCTTAAATGTGTCTAATTTACACCAATAATAATTTAAGCGTTTATAATTTCCAGATCATTAAACATATTCGTAAAAGAAGAGGACGCGTTAACGTTCCACCGGCACCCAGTGGCGCAGAGTACGGACTGCATCCGAGGGCGCGTGGGGTACTCGCGCGGGCTGCACTGCTGGGAGGTGGTGTGGCCGGCGCGCCAGCGCGGCACGCACGCCGTCGTGGGCGTGGCGACGGCGCACGCGCCGCTGCACTCCGTCGGCTACCAGAGCCTAGTCGGCGCCACAGACCAGAGCTGGGGCTGGGACCTCGGCAGAAATAAGGTAATAAGCATAAAAAGTCACAATATTAGATCCATACCCAAACAGTATACTGGTTGAGGATGCCAAAGACTGTAAAGTGGAGGAACAAGACCAGGAAAGCGGCCCCCGGGTTCCGAAGCGACTGCTTTGATTGGAACTGGGAAGACACGCTGGCATAATGATGATGATACATAATAATACAATAACAGTCATATTTATTTATAACAATGAATTAAACAGTGTCTGTCCCAGGCTTTCTCCGACTCAGACTCTCTACCAGTCATTGCCAGCAGCCTGCATCGATAAAGAAAAATTGAAAATACACAATAATTTAACTACCCAAATCTACCAAAACATAAAAAATGTTACTTTTAAATACCAAAATATAACAGAAGTTAAATGTGTTAATTTAATAGTTACCCAGATAAACTGGGGCTATAATGAAAGTCGATTAACTCTGAACAAATTATTAACAAAGGGATAAAGAATGCCGAAGACGAGGGATCATTCATCCATCAATCAAAACAAGTTATGTCGATGAAGTGTGTGGCAGGCACGTGTAGAAAATTAACGTAAATGAAATCTCTTAACAATTGTTTGATTTTGTCCTTCTGTCTCTATACTGCTGATATTATGCACATTGAAAATTAATATTGACAGTTATGTGATGATGTCCGTACTTACTATAATTGCTACTCTCAAATCTTGAATCTGCATGGCTTTCTACAGGATATTTTATAATCTTATCGAAAGAAGGGGGTTTATTTCGATTGATTGTCCTCAAGCGGAACTATCAAACTGCTGTTTATGGTCAGGTGAACGTTAGTTACCTATAAATCCACTCTACGGTTATTTCGCACGTGACAGCTCTGAACTTCTGTGTCCTTTATAAGTGTCCTATGGATTGGTGCCTCGTTGGCGCAGTGGGTAGTGCGTCGCACTTTAAAGAGACGGCTGTGCTCGGGGTTCCGGGTTCGATCCCCGGGTCGGGCCAAAATTTGTACCTGAGTTTACTGGCAGGAAATTCTGTGTCAGCCCGGAGTCTGGAAATTGGAGGTCTTGTACCCCCGTGCCTCGGAAAGCCGTTGGTCCTGCGCCCGATTCCTCTCCGGTCGTGACGCGGTGGTGTATGCCATCGGAATATGAGGGCAAGGGAATAGAGAGTGCACTTGTGTTTACGCACACACTTGAGCACTATAATATATCCTGCATAAGTAGCTAATCGTTGAGATTAGCCGCCTTAGGCGAAATCGGTTGGAGCATTATTATTATTATGGATTGGTTTTGACAATTTCCCATAGGATACATTTTGTACAACAACGCCCCCAGTCAATGTCCCTAAAGTGATTTGTGATTATAGTCTCACTGTACTACGTTTGTAGTAGGGCTATGGAAGAAGGAAAGGAACTCTTCAATATATCTTACTTCTTATGTCTTAGAAACCTTGCAGCACACGTCATGTAACATGTTTTTATTACCGATGTGTATTTACATTATGTACTATTGTTTTTATTTTTTTGTTACTCCACCTTTGTGCTAAATATTATGTATAACTTTCATTTTAGCCGCTGTTTTTACAGTTTATTTTCTCAAGTCTTTAACGCACGTGACGCACTGCACGCACATGCCTGTACTATTCAAAAACCCCGCTTTGGCTGTAGAATGCAATCTGTTTTGGGCCGATAGAAAACCTAATCTTGTCTTCTTAGACTCAGTAACACGGTTTATAATGAGAAAATACTATAAGGAATATCATTCCAATAACTTGATATAGGAATGATATTCCTTATAGTATTTTCTGTACAACGCCCCCCTATCAATTAAATTTTCGGCCAAAACAGCCTTGTCAAACTGTATAAGTATTAAAAACCGATTAGTTCAAGACTACCTATGGCTAACTAACTGAGTGGTTAAGACCGTTAAATTATGAGGAAACGGAAGCAGTATTACTATACAATAAATAAATAAAATAGGTTTCATTTAATAAAAATTGAATAAAAAACAAAACAAATTAGCAGACAGACGGACCATATCTAGTTTTACTATTACACATTTAATTGCATAGATTAAAACACACAATATAAACTATACCTACTAACATATCCACACTTTCAATCACTCATCTCACACTTTCATTCTGACATCACACACTTTCATTCATTCACTTTGAACCTATGACTACTCATGGCGATTGAAATACTTTAAAGTGGGCGATGAGCGCCAGACAACTAATATCGATGCAAGGTGGTACCGCTAACAGTTCATCATTCATCATTTAAAAAAAAAAATACTTACCATACATACTCCAATTTTAATTACGTACAATTTACCCATGAGCAAGCTACCCAAACGTAAGAATATGTCACCTATTTTTAACCCAATTACAGTGCACTGAACGCAATCGTATTCCCGAGCGACTATGGTTTAGATATGGTTTAGAACAAGATAAGAAGTTAAGAGGTTAAAAGTTCCACGATCTAATGCCAAATACCCTCACGTTCCAGGTATACCATAATGCGAAAGGCACAGGCGGCACGGGCACGACGTACCCCTCGCTGCTGCGGCCCGACGAGCAGTTCCTAGTCCCCGACAGACTGCTGGTGGTACTCGACATGGACGAAGGCACGCTCGCCTTCTGCGCGGACGGCCGCTACCTCGGCGTCGCGGCGCGCGGCCTGCGCGGCAAGACGCTCTACCCCATCGTGTCCGCGGTGTGGGGGCACGCGGAGATCACGATGAAATACATCGGCGGGCTCGATCGTGAGTGTATTGATTGTTTTTTTGTTTTGCCGACGATGATGACCTCCTTTTTTTGCGTTGGGAGAACGCCGCCGGCCCTAAATGCCCAATCGGGCTGTGGGTAGGCACTTTGATGTCCGTACGTACATCCGTTCAGGCGCTCCGGATCTCTCTAGGAGGTCCAAGCTCCCTCCCCCCCAACCCATCTGGGGGTTAGTGTAGGGCCCGCGCTGTAAGCGGGCCACCGCATGGGAAGGAACGTGTAGTTAAAGTTCATTAACTAGTACACATGTCTCCTTCCCACTCTGCAGAAGAAGCAAGCACCGTCGGGGGTTTAGTCGGTAGGCCTCCGGGGAAGCCGGAGGAGAGCCTTACATAACCCGTCCACCCCCCTGTGGACGGGTATGCATAAGGCCACGTCGGTCCACTGTACTACGGGCCGGCCGCATTCCACGACGCAAAAAAAAGCTGGTCAGTTATTAGTGGTATAGCGCTCAAGGCATCACCTGAGTACTTATATTACCATTACGTTGGCGGCGAGGAAAAACATAGTGAATAAACCACGTTTCGGATAATTAATGAAATGTGTAACCATGATTCTGTTGGTCTGGTTCCCCTGTTGTGAAAAGTATGTAGCGATCCGTCCGTCGGACCTACACAACTCGTCAGCACAAGTTTCAGACACTATAATATAATTGATGGATGTCAGACGCATCCATAGCAACGTAGCGTAATGATTTCGTAGACATGCACCCTAACCAATGCCATTTCACAGAGAGCCATACTTGATAAACCGCGCGAAGCCTTTAGTACCGGGGTGAAATGCTGGGTAACGTTCTTTCTCTATTGCACCCATATGGAGTTGCATTAGAGCTGAGCCTGGATCGATTGGATCTCTTTGACACACTGTGACGTTTTTTCTGAAAATGACACATTCCATTTATAACGCGCGTTTTCTAGTTGCATGTGGGAGACCCACGCTTCGGCATGAATGGGCCGGCTCGACCGAAGTGATGTGAAGCAGCACTGTGCTGTGTTTCGCTGCGTGAGTGAGGGTACCGGAGGCTCAATCCGGGGGGAAGAGGAGTTTAAAGGTTGTGAGCGCGTGGGTGGCGGCAATCGCTTACCATTAGGTGATCCGTCTGCTCGTCTGTCACCTATGACATAAAAAAAAGTGTGGTGGATAATGGATATCAAACGCATCCATAGCAACGTAGCGTAGCATATTCTTTGGTGGTAGGGTCCCTTTTTTTATTCCCTCTAAATTCTAAATCAATCAATCAATCAAATAATTCTTTATTTGCATAGGCTTGTACACAGCACTTACAAATCGTCATACATTTGAATGATTTAAAACTATTTATAAGTACTTATGTAATAATTTACATGTTAATACATATATATGTTGATACATAAAATATACTAAAGAAATAAATAAACATAATGCGATTCTACCACCGGCTCGGAAAGTTGTTTCTGGTCGAGAAGATCCGGCAAGACAAAACAATCTATCCCTTGCTTGAGCGTCTCATTTGACGGTGTTCCTCGGTCAGCTCGTAACAAGTGGTTTGTTCCTGCAGCCGAACCCCTCCCGCTGATGGAGCTGTGCCGGCGTGTGATCCGGCAGCGTGTGGGCCGGCCGCGCTTGCGCGCCGCCGCGTCGCGCCTGGCGCTGCCGCCCGCGCTCACCGCCTACCTGCTCTACCGCGCGCCCTAGCGACCGCGCCGCGCCTAGCCGCACCGGCCGCACCAGCCGCACCAGCCGCACCAGCCGCACCAGGACCCGCCCTCCAGCGCTCCACTAGACGAAGCACTACCCCCAGGTAGGGACTGCGCGTTCTGATTCCGATGCGTATACATTACACCATAATACAAAACGCGAACAAAAGATATTACCGTACTAAAGCTCGTGCCATCCCGTTTTCAACACGCAGTGTCTAAAGGGGGCGGGACGAATTTAGTGCCGGAACTTTTCTTAGATCGCGTGTTGTAATAAGGGGTATTGTGTTTATTTTTTTAGTATTTTAGAAACTTCTTGAGGGTATTATGCTAATGAGAACAAGTATTTCTCCCTAAGGCCTGATCGACCAATCGTTATTTGTCTATGGTACAACGTCAAATTTGTATAAAATGACAGCGCTGTACGGTTTTACCAATTTTATAAGTTACACCAATGTCCCTGCGCAGAAGACTTATTTTCGAAAACTCGGCAAAATGGCCAAAAATTACAATTTCTTATTGGTCGATGCATCGGCGCCATGTTCGATGCGAGTGCGGTTAAGAGAGAGATAGCATTCCTCTCTGAATTTATTGTATTTAATCTAAACGTAACGCAATAAAGTCTGTATTTCAACTACTTGCAATCGTAATCAATCGGATTTAACATTCTCTTCTGCGTAGACGAATTTTGCCGATGTAACTTATAAACGTGATACAGCTGTACCATAGATTTAGTCAGAGTAAGATTGGTTGAATCACCCTAAGAAACATAGAGCTTAATGAAAAATAAATCAGCTGATCACTTTTGTACAAGCAGGTCACTTTTTTTTACCCGACTACGGCGAAGCAAAAATGAGGGTTATGATGAGATTAGACCCTCTTTTCTTGAAAAAAGAAATTTAATTTTCATTAGTATAATGTCTTCGAAAAGTTTCTAAGGTTGTAAAATAAACACCGTGTACACGTGCAGTCTTTAGTCTGCCCGTCGTAGTTGTTTCACGCGTAGGCTGAGGCGCCCCGCATAGTCCGTAGCGGTCCGCTTGTCCGCGAGTTGTACGGCGATGCCATGACAGACTCGATCGTTCCACCGTCCGCAAGGCTGCGCGTGCGTTCATCGCCCGAACGTTTCTACTAAACCTTTTGCTTGCGGAACGAAGAGCATTAGATTTAAGACCTATTATATTGACCACAGCTGCAGTTAGAAAAAAAATGCTTGTGAAAGTGGGGTAAATGTAAAATCCTTGGGGCGGACAGAGAGAGACCGACGCGAATGGTTTCCTCGAAATCGGTGAAATACTTAGGAGACTAGACGCTTGTTTAATTCACGTAGCAAGTCGTTAAACCAGCCACCTGCCGCCCACATGTGCGTCGTGTAGCTAAGATCTTTTGGACTAGTCGGGTTACATTCGTTAGCGACAGGCGACAGAGTCTTTCGGCATGAGTTTCATGTACCCTAGTAAAACCGGAACGTCAAGCCTTAAAAATAACAAACATAATGTACAAAAGTTAAAATGTGTAACTCAAAAGAGAAAGTAACTCGCGACCTCAGCGTTCAAAATGGCCGATTCACTTACGTGCGTCCATTTTATACTTTGAAGCTCACTTACCTGTTTTTGCTTGGCCGTGGCTCACTCGTCTGTTCCCCGCTTGAATCCGTCCGCCCGACGACAGCCAAGTGAAAAACTCAACAAACCCCTTTCCGTAAATAAAGCAATAATGTCCGCAATGCTAGGATCCCCTGCGCAGGCGTATCGGAGCGCTGAGAAAAATAATTTATAAGAATTTCTATGATAAATCCACATGACACGAACGTGTATAGCGCCTAGATGTTTCATACAAAAAGTGAAGTTATACGCGAGTGGTATTGCATTGGTATCTTTTCCATGCCCAGAGACGTTTGTAACGAAGAATGTGAGCGGATCTTTTCTGCGGGTGCGTTGTTTTATATTTTTAGCAGAGTCGTACGAGAAGGCACTTCTTATGCATTTTTGTTTTTAAAAAAAAGTGCTATTTTAGTATTTTATAGCGTCGCTTACTCGCAGAAAAGATTCGCGTATTTATAAACACTGACATCGGTCCGCGAAGACCCACGCCGAGCGGACCTCGACCGATCGGCACCGAAAGAGCAACGAGAGCTCCGATTGTTAACGGACGCCATTTTAGATATAATTATTATAATTTTTATACAAACTGCTACAATTCCAGCATAAATACCTTAATTTTATTTTAACGTTATCTGTGATAATTATACTTTAATGACAAATTGAACTCGGCAAAATATTACTGACTTCAATGCATTATTCTCCTGTCTGTACTGTTGCGTTGAACTGATTCTTCCTCACGTTGTCGCGTTAATGGCGCAGTGGCGGGCGAGTGGTACTGTTCGGTTACCGATTAAATCAATATATGGACAATTATAAGCGATAATAATAAGTTAGCTGTGGCAATCGATTATTTGTGTTAACATTGATCAACTTTAATGCAAACCGCACGTGTTATAAAGCCATATTGATCTCTTAAAATACGATCTCTGGCCCGACGCGCGTCGGGGCGGAGAAGCGTATTTTACTTGTTAAGAAGTAATGTAGAAGGAACAACAGCAAATAACTCACGAGCCTCGGCAATTACTAATAACTATTCTAGAATGCGATTGTTCTTATAACAATAGCATTAGCCGGGCCGCGGCCCGCGCACTAGGCCAGTGTATCGTTGGCTATCTTACATACTATATTATAGCTCATTAAGTGACTGGTTTATTTTTTTTAGTTTAGTACCCTTAATTCCTATTGTAAAAACGTGTGAGTGTGTAATGTATATATTTACGACTATACGCATTGTATCCACATGAAAGTGAATGTGTCACCCAGGGATTATTTTAGCTGTACATTTCTGAAACTTAGTATATTTAGATTGGTATATTGCGAATTAATCTCTTCTCGTTATGTCTTCTTTTGCGACTCTTAGACTAATAGGTATAATGCAATAAATTAATGAAAATAGTATTTTCAAAGCACTGTACTAATCGAATCGTCAGCCATTTTGACCCAAATTAGTTGTATTGTAACATTATAAAAATGTGTAAGTACTTCCATTTTAATAAGATTTTTTCATATGTAGAGTGTACGGCAAAGTAGACATCCCATGTGGAGCTCACTTGTGTAAACGTCAGCATTCGCGCGACACCCCGCCTTCGAGTTTTGTATCACGTAGTGTAGGATCTGTTTACCGCAAACGCTACATTGTTTTGTACTGCAGCGGAGCGTCGCGCGAGTGCTGCGTGACGTGAACTATGATAAACTGCCAAATGCGACGTGTGCGAGTGAGAGAGCCGGTGTGCGAGCGAGAGCGAGGCGTGAGTGCGGACGCGTGCGAGGTGTGTGCGGAGTACGATAGAGGGATATTTTCATTGTGTAAGAGATATAATCATGATAATATACAATACACCAAGCTCGATGTACTGTTGACGCGGTCCTTTACGATAAACCCCTAGCAAGGACCAAACGCTCTAGTTTTTAAACACCCGTCATTTTAGTTCTTCTTTTAAATGCGAAACTTTTAACTTTGTCTCCCGCACTTCTCTCTATATCCTCAAGAACGGGGGTTTACTGTAAAGGATTCAATTAGCAAAGTAACCATTTGAATTTTATGAACCGTCAAATTTAGTCCTGTATATATAAAATATTATCATTTTTGCGGTGTTTAATGACTTTATTATAAGTGGAAATGCATTTTAGTTTTATAAGTTGTAGGCAATATTATTAAAAGGTCATTTCTAACGGATCACTGCGATCGACAGTCGAATCTCTTAGATACAATGATTTAAAAAAAATAGGAAAAACGATTGGAATAAATATAACTGGTTAAGAAAATAATAAATAATATGAATATAAATTGTTTTTTATTTTGTTTTTGCTTACTTTACAAAGACAACTTGGGATTGGACGGAGTTTCAAAATTTCATAAATAAGATGGTCAGAAATTAAAAAAATACATTTCACCAGCCTTCATAATTAGTGTTTTTTTTTCATACAATACACCTAGACATGTTCATCACTATCACATTGTTAATCAAACAAAAGAAAATTCAACTCGATACAACTAAAAATTATCACATTCAAACAGATTTTCCATACTAAATTAAATAAAGTAAGTAAAAATTAAAACTTAAATCTAGTGTTCAATAAAAATGACAATTGAATGCCGTAATTCCTAATATTTCGAAATTTCGAGTACACATTAGTATGAAAGGCTAGTTTTAAAAAAACGGCAAGAAGTGAATACCGTAACCTAGTCGCAAAGCGTGTGGTGCTCCGTCACCGTATCGTCAGTGATGAGGATGGTGTTCTCGTCGGCGAAGTCCTGAGGCAAGTCGATCTGCGCCGTCAGCTCTTGCAGCCCTCCGATCAGCTCATTCAGGGACGCCTGTAATAAGAAACATGTCACAACACATCCTGGTCAAAAGTATCTAGCATCCAAAGTTATCACAAATACTCTGATCATCCAAGTTGGCTATCCATTTGCAAAGTTTTTCGGGTGCGATGATGCCATATGAAGGAAACCTTCAAGTAAAGAGCGCATTTCTTTTTTTAAAGGCCTGCGGTGCACTTGAGCAGTAATCACTTACCATCAGATGATCCATCTGCTCTTCGGCTCCGTTATATCATGAAAAAAAATTTCATCAAAAGGACTTTGTTTGTGCCAGTGTCGGTCTGACATCGCCAAGGCCAAAAGAGCTTCCCCTCCACCAACAAAAGCCTCTGTCCAAAGGTGCGTCAGGTTTGCTAGTAGATCACGAGCTTCCGGCCGTGACGAAAACCGTACGTACGGTCGCTTATCAGCTGGTGCATTATGGCGAAAAACTTAATAAGTGTCAATAATGGAAGATGATTACCTTGGTTTCTTTATAATCAGCAATATGATCGTCCATGGTCTTGTCTTCACCCTCGAACTGTCCCGCCAACCCTTGCAGATGATCCGGAAGTAAGGAAGTATCCAGTTCCCCGTTGCTCTCGTCCTTTAAGACTCTAAAATTGATAACAAAAACCATAAATGGTCAAACTACTCATATTAAAAACTTTATGGCTCTTATGCCAAATAATAGCCATGTCATGGATAAGTCCTGGTTCTGCTACTTTATCATGAAAATATGTAAATTAATACTTTATTATCCTCCTAAAGCAGTAAGTGACTCATTCATCATCACTTATTGAATGCACGAGGAGGGCGGCCATCAGAGAGGAGAGGTCGGCGTGTTGTGAAGCTTACCTACCTACCTAAACCACCAACACCTGAAGTGATGACTACGATCACTCCGTCAAGAGTGATGTCGACATCGAAGAAGACATCCTCCTCCTAGTGTACTCAGTCCGGATGAACATTTCTACGGTAGCGAAGGCACTGGAACAGCTTGCTACTTAATAGTCCTAGGCTTCCGACTTTCACACTAGTATGAAAAGTACCCAAAGATACTTAACGTACTTAGGTAGTTCGGTATCCTCCTCCTTGTGTACTCAGCCCCAGTCATCAGTCACCGTAGCGAACGCGCTGAAACAGCTCCTCGCCGTGGAATAATCCTGGTCCTTCTACTTTCAGCATAGTATGAAGTCGCCAAAAAAAAATAAACATGGTAAGTACTTACTTGAGTTTCCTCCTCCTCGTGTACTCGGCCCCGGTCAGCACAGTTACAGTAGCGAACGCACTGGAACAGCTCATCACAGTGGAATAGCACTGGTCCTTCTAATTTCAGCATAGTATTAAGCAAAAAAATAAACACAGGTAGGTAAGTACTTACTTGAATATCCTCCTCGTGTACTCAGCCCCGGTCAGCACAATTACCGTAGCGAAGGCGCTGGACAGCTCCTCGTCGTGGAAGTCTGGTCTTCTACTTACACTTAACATGAAAAAACAGTCACTACAATTACGTAACATTCATACTTGAGTATCCTCCTTGTGTACTCGGCCCCGGACAGCACAGTTACCATAGCGAACGCGCTGGAACAGCTCCACGCCGTGGAATAGTCCTAGTCCTTCTACATTCAGTATAAAGTCGCCAAAAAAAAACATAGGTACTCACTTGAGTATCCTCCTCCTCGTGTACTCGGGCCCGAGGCACAGGAACAGAACGCGCTGGAACAGCTCCTCGCCGTGGAATAGTCCTAGTCTTTCTACTATCAGTATAAAGTCGCCAAAAACAGGTAAGTACTTACTTGAGTATCCTCCTCCTCGTGTACTCAGCCCCGGTCAGCACAGTGAGGGTGGCGAGCGCGCTAGGGGCCCTGCGCGTGCCTGGCGCGGCGCTCCACGCGCGCCCAGTCCAGCGCCAGCGACACGCCGTGCCGCGCGCGCGCGCTCACCACGTGCCGCCCGCCCACCACGCGCGCGCTCTCCCCTACGCAGCGCCATTGCACTGCAATACAGTACAACTGATGGTAGGTATTTGTATCATCATCAGCCCATTTAAGTCCCCACTGCTGGGGCACGGGCCTCCCTCAACCACATGAGGGGTAATTGCCATACTCACCACGCTTGGAAGACGGGTTGGCGAGGGTTTTGATTTAAATGCAGAGTTTTCCTTCTCTGGGTGCTGATGATCATGCCAGCAGCTTTACCTTAGTCGCCTTTTACGACACCTCGGTAAGAGTGAGGGTGGCCTATTCTACTCTGCCGGGGACCACACGGCATGTATAATGCTAAAGGTATCCAAATCGAGCTTGGTAAATCAACCTCCAGAAAGAGGTCGATTGACGAATCCAACTCGGCTGGGCAGCGTTCGGGAAGCAACGCAGCATTTTTTCGGCCCATTCGGCAGTGTCTCAAGACAAAAGTCAATGCGTGTGTGTTGCCAGTGATGACATACGGAACTGAAACGTGGCCGCTTACAATGTGCTGATTAAGGAGGCTCAAAGTCACCCAGAGAGCAATGGAGAGGGTATTGCTAGAGTCTCTTTGCGTGATCGTATCAAAAATGATGAGATCCGCAGGAGAACTGTGACCTTAGACATAGCCCAAAGGATTGAATGTCTCAAGTGGCAATGGGCAGGGCACATAGCGAGGAGAACAGACGGCGGTTAAAGGAAAGGTCCTCGAGTGCCCACAAGGTGGACCGACGATCTGGTGAAGGTTGCGGGAATCCATTGGATGCAGGCGGCACAGGACCGATCTGTGTGGAGAACAATTGGGGAGACCTATCTCCAGCAGTGGACGTTTATTGGCTGAAATGATGAAAGGTATCCGCAGAATACCGGCGCCACGGGGACCTCACGTGTCCGTGGCAGATGCTGAGCGGAGACCTTTTTAAGTGCCGCATTGAGAAATATTGTTGTTTTGTGATTTTTATTTTAGGTACTTGAATAAATAATTTCTATTCTATTCTATTCTAAAAGGGTTCTCTTTTTTGGTCCAAGTGCCGGGCAGATATTTTGTTTTCCGGTATTTTGTAGGACTTGTCCCCGAATAGTTATTACTATGGCACCAATATAGTTAAGTCTTTATTTGAGTTCAAAATTTTACATGTTCATTCATTTTCAGAGAATTATCTAACAAAACCTTTTTGTTCCGGTATTTTAAATCTTGACATTTGAATATTAGGGGGACAAGGTCTAACAGAATACAGCAATATTTTTTTTGCCGACATTTTCATGTTAGGACCAAAAATATATGAAAGTCCAAGGATCTCCTTTATGCTATAAAAAGTTTTCTCTTTTCTCCTATACAATACTACTTTTTGTAAGATGTCATCAGCGCAGATGGGCATAACCGGGGCGGAGAAAGAAATGGCTTTACTAGAAGAGTCATTTTCGCTAATTCCGCTTCTCATACTCGTACGTAGCCGCTCAGTCAGTATGGTGGAGCAGGCAGGCAGCAGATTTAAATTGATTATGAGATATTATTTAAAAAACTACAATCTTAAAGACTTTGGAGGAATGTATTGTCGGAAGAAATGATTTCTACAGGAACAATAATCTGCTTAAATGCTAAAAGTGGCCACTTTTAGCAATCATGCAGATTATTGTTACTTGTCGCGTGTAAAAATTATTGTTTTGCGTCTCAATAAATGATTATTCTTTGCCTCCAAGTCTTTGAGACTGTACTGTAAATTGATTTACAGTACAATTTAAATCTACTGTACCGATGTAGCCCTTTAACTTACAGTTGTAGTGTACTGTGACGTAGACGAAGGCCGGCGCGCGCGCCCGGTTGAACAGCGTGAGCACGACGGGCGCGCGGCTGGCGGCGCGCACCAGCGCGGTCTCGCCGTACGTCACCAGCCCCGACCAGCGCATCGCCTCACCGCTTGCGCACCCATACAGTTTCACCTGCATCAACAATCATTAACAGTGGGAGAGCCACGCTTCGGCTCGAATGGGCCGGCTCGATCGGAGTAATACCACGTCCTCACAGAAAACCGGCGTGAAGCAGTGCCCAATCCAGGGGAAGGGGAGTTGAAAGGTAAGCAGCGCACTTGTGACACCACTGGTGTTGCAGGTGTCCATGGGCGGCGGTAATCGCTTACCATCAGGTGATCCGTCGACTCGTCTGCCACCTATATCATAAAAAGAAAAAAATCATAAATTCATTACAAAGCCCGATTCGACCAATCCTTATCCGTGGATAAACCTATGGTATAACGTCAAATTTGTATGGAATGACAACGCTATACCATAGATTTAGTATCGGATTAGTAGGTCAAATCGGCCCTAGATAGTATAAAACAAAGTCGCTTACGCTGTCTGTCCCTATCATTGCGTATATTTTTAAAACTCAACAACTGATATTAATTAAAGAGGAAGGTTTATATTATAGAATACCACCAGAGTGCGAAGCCAGGGTAGGTCACTAATAATAAACAAATGAAGACTACTGGAAAATCCTCTGGATTATTAGCACTGAGGTTTATTTAAAAGGTGATTGGTTCTTTTAGAACGTGACATATCAAAATGTCAATTTGACGTACGAAACAACTCATGCTGGTGAAGTTGAACCTAACGAAATCTAGCGGATTTTTCACACGGGATATTGAGAAAATATCGCTTTACATTGTCTCTCCTGTCCTGGCAGCTTACAATGAACCTGTCTCGTAACGAACGACCATTTACCTGTCGCATCCAAACAAAACAGACACACAACGCGTGTGTGAAAGGGAGTGAAACTCCGAATCGGTCGTAACGTCATGTTCATTGTAAGCCACCTGGTTGTAAACCAAAATTTAGTCGTGTTCTCTAGAAGGCACTACCACCAAGCAAACGATGTCTTAACCAAACTGGGGAAACATAATGCACGAAGTGGTATGGTCCCTGTGAGATTCGAGCCCACAACCTCCAGGTTTTAGAAACAACACTCTTATTTATTGTTGTTGTACAGAAAATAGTTCATCCAAAAGGTGATGAAAGCTAGTTTCTATACAATGAATATTAAACTATAACTTACCCTCCTTGTAACATCGCTGGTCTTATCGAAAACCAAATGCAGCGTCGCAGTTTGGGGCATATAAGTATTAGGCGAAAAGACGATCGGTAGGGTTCTGCACTCGCACGGGGCGAATTTCAGTAGGTACGTCCCTCGAGACTCGCCCGGCAAATCTATTGAGAACCCATCGCCCACAATCTGGCATTTTATATGCACTTTCTTATCCGAGTTATTCTTTAGGCTGATCTCTTTTCTTCCCTGCCGGACCCAGGATAAGCTGTTGTGATTCGTCTTGATGGGGAATGTCCTTGGTTTCTCAGCAGCTCCGATAATGTCGATTGTCGTTTTCGCTCCTGTTGTGACTTCCTCGAAAATAAGCGTTCTGTGAATAATAATATCAAATAATTTAGCAACTATCACTCTTGTTTTTTAAACCAAATAAACAAATTTTATTCTTAATTTTTTTATACATACGATTCAAAGGAATCCTCAAATCCGGTATACGACATGCTAATAGTATTTGATCCTCCGGGGCGTACGTCGAATTTCGCTGGAGTTATACTGAACGGAAACATGTTTTGGCCTGGAGCATGTTTGAACATAACATTCCAAACACCCTGTATGGTCCCGGTATTAGAAACTGTTATATTTGTAGACTCTGAAAAACAATGGCGGATAAGACACATAACATTTTTAGGGTAATAAACGCAGTAAGTATTTATGTTATATGTTGAACATTTTTAGGGTAATAAACGCAGTAAGTATTTATGTTATATGTTGAAAAATATAAAATACTCACCAGGAGTGAGATAAATTTTACTGTCAGTTACATTGATTACAAGATTGACAAACCCAGTGATACCTATGAGATCTACTTTTCTTATAATCGTTTTTACTCCAAGCAAGTTCACATTTAAAATCCCAGTGAATGACGCTAATTTGTCTTCTGCAAATGGAATTGTTTAAATAAATAACTTTTATTTGCAATTTTCTGTAGGTACGGTACAGTTTTACCAATTTTATAAGTTACACCAATGTACCTGCGCAGAAGTCTTATTTTCGAAAACGCGGCAAAATCTTAACCAATGACAACGCTCCATTTACGCGCGCCAAGAATTACAGTTTCTTATTGGTTGATGCGTCAGCGCCATGTTTGGTGCGAGTGCGGCTAAGAGAGAGATAGCATTCCTCTCTGGATTTATTGTATTTAATGTTAATGTAACGCAATAAAGTCTGTATTTCAACTGCTTTCGCAATCGTAATCAATTGAATTTAACTTCTGCGACGAATTTTGACGATGTAACTTATAAACGTGGTACACCTGTACGTAAGTACTAACAAATCTTACCCAATTTCAGTTCCGATAACTTAGGTGCGCTAAACACAATAATAACTTTGATCGCATTACCACTAGACAATCTGCAAAGTTGCTTGTTCATCACTTTATTTTTACCCTTCCCAGGGTGCTGCTCCTCTGTGGATCCCTGGCGATCCATCAACACCTTATTGACGTCACTTTTCTTCATTTCCTGTACGCTCTTTATCGCGAACATGCTATCGCCTTCGCTGATCGACAGATCCAGTTGTAAATCCATTGGACAATCACTCATAAGTACGAAAGATTTCGTCACGGATGTGTTCTCCGAAGTCGGCGGGAAACAGAGTTTGTTGACTCCATCACACGATATAGCTTGTATTCCAGGCATTTTTACGTTAATATCGATACTACCAGACTGTTCAACGTCGCCGTCTATACATGCATCTTTGAATACCATCGTGAACGGCAATGTAGTGTTCATTTCCACGCTTGAAGTTAAATGTAAAGTGAATTGTTCAGATTTGCCCGGAGATAGTAGTATCGGGAACCGGGGTAGCTCTACGGTGAGATTTTGACCATTGTCGGGCAAGTTTTGGAATTGAAATTTAGCGGTCAGCCAACTATCGGTCAGTGTGGTAACGGTGACTGTGACGGGGCAGCTGACGCCTAAAAACAATAAAATTCTTAAAGTTAAAATACGTTCAAGTGAGATTTACACAGAATGAACTAAATAAATTATCAAGCTTATTTCGACAAAAATTACTTACCAACAAATCCATTTGCTGTTGTTGCCGCAATATCTGCCCATTGCTCTGAAAGTAGATAACACAATGTATTGTAGGTATATCAAAGATTCTATGAGTTAATTAAACTCACTGGATAGGTACCTCAACTGAAGCGTTAATTTCGTCGAAGGTAAAAACTAAGTTTATATATAAGACATGATACTTGTTATTGAGTTATTTTGTTAAACATATGGTATTGGCCAGTCCTAATACCTAGATCTGCTCTACTCAGTGTGATTACAAAAATGATTAGTATGGAAAAAAATGTTTACAGATGAGGGTAGGCGTGTTATTTGCAAGTTATTGTTGTTAGAGAATGCTTTTCCCGCCAATGTGTGCCCCACAAACCTTTAGCTAAGCCTTCTTCTTTCATACGCTTCTGCTGTAACACCTCGTGCCAATCTACAGACTTATCTAATTCTTTGTACTCTACGTTGGGAGAGGGTGCATGGGATGTTCTAGTCTCGCCTGAAACCGTAACTATGTATATAGAATGAAATTTTCAAGGATAATTTAAATTTTTGTAATAACATGAACAAATATTTACTTTTTATAGAGTGAAAGGCCTATGTAGCTACATAAATCTCCTAAAATAAATAAAATTAGTTTGCTTCATGACTAAACCACCTATATTATGTCTAGAACTGCATATAGGATATTATGCAGTCAAGTACAAACATAATTTATATCCCCATGCAAATAACTGTATTTAGAAACAATAAAAGTATTACTATTATAAATTACCTTTACTAGTTTGCAAGGGGCTATCCCCAGATTTAAAACTAGCAAAATTTTCGTGCACAGTACTGAGTGTAGACTGACTTTTACTGGAAGGAGACTTTGATCTTGTTGTTCTCTTAGTCTGAGCATCTTCTTCGATAAAGTCATTCGCCACTGTATACTGAGTTACCACAACAGCTGGTACTTCCTTCTGGTCTTCCTGAATCTTCAACTTATCCAGTGATATGACGGTGTTCATGCTACCGGCCGAGCTGGCTGATGGACACTTCTTTGAATCCTTTAGAGTGGCTACTTTAACATCCTGATTAGCGAGAAGTTCTTGCGCATTAAAAGATAGCTCAGTTAATGGCTGTTTCCTATTGAGAGGTCTTTTAGAGTGGCCTAGTTGGAGCATATCAGTGATGCTAACGTTCGACTGTTTACCTGAAAGAATAAACACATGGGAATGTGTTAACAGTCATTAGTCCCAAAAACTGTTGGGATGTTTTATACCAATTAAATATTTAAAAACTTACCAAGATAATCAGCAATTTTCGAAATACTAAATGAATTTTCTACTGAGCAATCAGTGTCTTCTGTTATCAAACGCAAAGAAGACTGCAGGTTCCTCAACAATACGTCAGTAGGTTTCGAAGACGAAGGATTCATGAAAGTTTTCTGACTGGTAGTTACTGGGTTCAGATTAGATGAAATGCCATATTTGTGGTCTTTGGTTGACAGTTTGGTGTTGACCTGCTCATGACTTGTGGCAGCTAATTCACAGTTGTTAGGTTTCTCAATGATTGTAGTTAATTTGTTTATTATTCTATTCTCTGGCGCCTTTTCGATAGCATTGCGAGGTTGTTTTACTGGAACACTATCTAGTGACTGATCCATTTTGTACATGTTTGACTCTTTTCCAATATTTGAAAATTCTAATGCTGCATTTGTGGAAACTAAAATTTTAAGACAGTGTTCATGTGATTACAACTTCTAAATACTCACTAATGTATTTAACAGTGTGGGAATAAATTATTTACCTTCAGTAATACTGGGTCTCAGGGACCTCTCTGGACTATCAGTTTGTGCAAGCATTCTCCCAAACTCTGGGCATCTATTTTTGAAATAGGCACCAACCGAGACATTTGAATTATTCATTCTAAAATTTACAACAATATATTTGTAAGATTACGTAAACCACAAATACTTAGGTTATAAAGAAAAAATACAACACTTACGTCATACTTTCAGCAAAGTTTGTTTGTGTGCTGGGATGCACGGGAAGAGGTGCTTCTCTAATGACTAAAGATGCCTCATCAGCAGTTAAATCTCTCTGAAAAAGCATTATTATTGGAAGTTAGAATATTACTATTTAAAGAAAGTAGTACTATTCTAACTTCCAATTCTTCTTTTCTGTTACAATTGTTTTATTGGCGGTCTGAAGAGTGCAGACTCTTCAGACCTGTAAGCTGCAGAGCTTACAGGTACCAAACCCACCCAATACATGGAACCAAATCATTTGGTGCATTTACAATACCTTGGAGTGAAATGAATAGTTTGTAGCAATAGAATGTCTCATAATATCATGAACTTCAGATGTCTGCTTATCCATTTGGTTGGTAATGCTGTCAAGGACTAGTGAATGCCTGCCCATTTCATTGAATGTCCGAGTTGTGCCCAAGTCCACCATAGGCTTCACTTCTTCTGCACCCGTTGATCTGCCAGTCATCTCACCAGGATGAAATGCAGTCTAGATAAGATAGATAAGATGTAAATAAATAAAGAAATTACATATTCAAAGATCATACTATATCAAGTTGGTGAATATAAAATATAATAAATTGAGTAATTTAATATATCGATCTTACCGATTTACTCAAAGAGATATCGTCTATGCCAGACTCCCCAAAAGCTGAAAAAGGAAATAAATCTGCATCAGGTAATGTAAAGTATCAGCCTATTTATAGCCCCATGGGTTTAATGTAGCCATCACTACTATGATGGGATTAGGCTTAATCACGACACTCACCTAATGTAGACTAATAATAACAAACCCAAGATATGTTAATAAAAATCGAAACATAGGTACTTTTGCATTACCCAGGAATCAAACCAGATCCCGAGATCACGGCCTGGTACTTAAACCGACAGGTAGAGCAACAGGTAATTAGAATGTAAATTCATACAGTACAAACAAGGTAACTATACTAAAAGGGGGATGTACGCAAAACTTCATTTTAAGTTTGAGAAATGTCTACATACCTTCTACCCTTTCCAAGTCCAGAATGCCCGAGGAAGATTCATAATTAGTATTTGTCTTATTTAATGCAGCTTGATGTGCTGTTAGCCTGAAATACAACACATTATTATCTAACACTATTTCCACACACATGATACTGGAATGCAATGCTGTGGCTGCCCAATGAGATCAAATCCACGGAACAGTGAGGTCACCCGTAGGTCTGTGAGGTTCAAAGGAAACTTCTGCGCTTCTGGGCTAGCCAGCCGAACCATCATGCACAAAGGACCAAAAGAGAGTCTAAGTGCGGAAAAGGGAGTCCACCTTACATTATTTACGTCTGTCCAAATCATTTTGTAGTTTGGCGCTGGTGAGCGCTTGGTCGTAAAATAGCTTAAAATTTGATGTGCAGTTTCCTATTAAAAACTTATAATGATATAACTAATTCTATGAATACCCGGAAAGCGATTGGAATTTCGGTAGTTATGAAAACAAACTTCACATACCGTTTCAAATCTTCATCATTCAGTAAATATTTTCGCGCCGACAGATTGAATGACTTATCCTCTGCTAAGTGTATGAGGCGCTGAATCTTATTTGGAGTAAGCGGATTATCCATTTCAAAGAAAGTAACACAACACTGAATAACAATGAAAGAAGTTGATTCAGTTCGACAACTTTTCGTTAAATTTCAAAATGTTGACCAGCGTCAGCTGTCTTAATTTTGTATTTTGTTCGTGCTGTCAGTAGTGTCCACAGATTAGTATAATAGTAGGTAGTGTCAGTCTAGCTACTATTATACTAATCTGTGGTGTCAGTCAGATTGACTTTTTTTTTCAAGCGGAACCATGAGTTCTCGATTGCTTTACGATATCAAAACCATAGAACACAATATACGGATCAAAACCACCGGACCGGAAGTCTGATGGATTTTTTATTCCAATAATAAGGAAGGCACAAAGAATCTAACCATCATCATCTTAGACAATTTATAAGATCATCATTATCAAAAAAATATTCTGCCGTTCCGTTACTGTCTTGTTATGGCAAAACACGGAACTAAAATGTTAGATGCTCTTTTTTCATCAGTTTTTATTATCTTAATAAAGATCGAATGTTGATCACGATTGGCGAAATGGCGACTGAAGTGCGGGCTTGTACCACCCATCACAACGAGACATGCGTACAAAACCTCTAATGTACCTATGTCGAGTGGACTTCTTCGAGTGCACGAGACTATTTTTTATGTGATAGGTGGCAGACGGATCACCTGATGGTAAGCGATTGCTACCGGCCATGACACCACAAGTGAACACAGCACAGCGCTGCTTCACGCCGATTACTGTGAGGCCGTAGTATCACTCTGTTCGAGCCGGCCCATTTAAAGCGTGGCTCTCCCACGAATTGGGCTAAGGAGACGTGCAGTAACCATAGGTGGTACACTGGTACCACTTGGTGTTGACTCAAGTTCAATTCCTTAAGGGGGACCATCTATGTGGACTTAGTATAAGAAACTAATACACAATTAACATCGCTTAAAGTATGTACAGACGGTGTCGGGAGTTATCCCCCCACAATGCAAAAATAACAGTTCCAGGTATGGGTCCAAAGTGCTGTCACCTATAGTTACTGCCACCAGTACAGTAAATGTACATGCTCTATTAAAGACGGTCCAAAGTCCAATATGAGTAACTGCTCTGGACTCCCAAGTGTGCATGGTAACTGGGATATCTGCAGTGAAAATTACGAAAACAATAGGTATTTTTTTAAAGTTTATTTTATTAGATAGAATTTACGAGGGAGATTTTAAGACAATATTTTCAACAACCTTTACTAAAGCTACAAGAAAATAAAAAGCAATTTCATACAAACATATTTTTTGTTACAGTTATATTCCATAACTATGAAATAAAAAAATTACATTAAACATAAAATAATATCTTAAACATAGGCATGTATGTGGGTAGGTATAAGTGTGATTTAATTTAACTTGAATTAGGACCTGTCAAAGGTAAAGCATTTATTTCTTTATTGAGTCTAATTTGCTCATTGATGGCTTTCCAAGCATCATCCTTCTCTTTCTTAGTTATGGGTCTCTTCTTTTGTTTAGCTGCTACCATCTTTTTATAAATATCAATGCACTCCAAATCAACTTGGTCCAGCTGTTTTTTCAGGTTTAGCCTGATCATCTCTTGCTTACACATCCCAATGAGATTCTTAAGATTACGACAATTGTCTTTCCTTACTGCAGTCAATTCAGTTTGGCACTTTTTAATTTCAGCTAAGATCTCATCATCAGCTGGGTTTGTCAGCGGTGGTAAGTCCTCAGGATCTAAAATGCCTTGTTCCACTAATTCTTTTCGAAGACACTTTTCTAAAGTGAGTGAGTTCTTATAGCTGTTCTTAGTATTCGGGATTTGTTTCACTTTAACATCAGGTACTTCGTATGGCATAACATTTTCTTCCATCAAAGCTGACACAAGCCTTTGAGTCAGTGGCCCAGTGATCATATTTTCATTTGACTTTTCCAATTTTTTACGTATGTTTGATGCTTCTGGGGACATTCCAGACTTCTGTCTATTAGGATTTGAGGCATTCTGGTCTTCAGCTAAATGTTCGTCAGCCCAAACTTCAGAATAGTGTCTCCCAAGAGGTGGTATAGGAGGGAGCGTAGTGTTGCTGCTTTGTGCCAACAGAGATTCCAGAAATTTTATGTCATCCAATGTAATCGGAGCACAATATGGTTCAACTGAATTCCAGAATTTATAAGGAATGTTGTTCTTTGGCAATGCAAACTGGGACATTTCCAATTTAACAGAATTGTCAGAATTCAATTGGTCATTTGGGTAACTGTGGGATGCTCCTGAAGCATTGGAAAAGTTTTTGAACTTCGGCACTTTCGGTTGATTGGATAACTTAGTATAATCTTTGGTCTTTGCTAACTTATCTTCCATAAATTTTCTTTTAACAGGGTATTGTAGTTGTTTCCCAGCAGCTTTCCCCTTCTTTTCCCTTTTAGATTCATTTGTGTCAATGCTTTCAATTTCAGTTTGAAAATATCGTACTCGAAGGGCTGTGTTGCACAAAAGAGATTCAAGCTCTAATTGCAAAGCGTCTAGCTCATCCATGCCGATAGGTTCAGTCCGAAGATCTTGCCGCAATAGCCGTAAACCGAGGGAGATGGACACTGTTGTCTTGAATCTTTATGTATGGTATTGAACATGGTTCCACTTTGGTTTTACCAGCAGAAACAGCACCTGGTATTTTAGCAGGCTTATTGTACGGCGAAATACCTGGGCTAGAGGGTTTTCCATTATCGTGGCCTTTACTACCAAGTCGCCCTTTGCTGTGGTGGTGCATTCTCTTTCCCAACATTATGCTTCAACAATCAAATTCACCCGCGGAAATCCGATAAATATGCACATAAACGTAGTGACATTACATGCGTCACAGTACTCCACCCAGAGTATTATTACAGAAGTATTTTACTCTTTCACCTTAGCGATCAAGAATTTTTAGCAGCGAAGCGAACTCAGTATCACACTTTAACTTCAATATGTTCACAGATGAACACTACATTAAATCCAATACCCAAATAAAAATACCACGACAAAACAATATGGCAGCTAGCCAAGATTCAATGTTGCCATGCGACAATAAATCATCGACAAAAGATCAATAGAGTTGTGCTTTTACCGACTTAGTAAAAGACCGATAATATGAAATGAACAAATATTATGATCTTTTAGTAATTTTGTATGTATTGTTTTGTTGTTATAAGAGTCGTGAAAATAAATGATGGCGCCACTATCGCTTACGTAATAGGACATGGTAGCCCCATTTATTGTAATAATAAATCAAAGGAACTCCGATATTAAATTCTAAAATTCATTTTCTTTGTTGAGTTTGTGCCAAGGCTAAGGTGATTAAATATGGTCTATCTATGGATGGAGTGATGTGACTGTCAAAACTGTCAAAGGAATGTCAAATTTCGAGCGAAGAAAAATCCTTGCAGTCCTCCCAATAAATCGTTTCGGTGCTTTCTTCATGTTATTACCAAATTAGTGTGAAGTTCTTGTGATTTAAATTATTTTGTGTTGAGAATTTAGATACAAACTGAATGTAGCAGTTGGATTATCAAATAGAAGTGATTTTGTTTACAAGAATTCTCATGACTTGGTTGTTTCACACCTTGTTCCTGCTTGAATGAAATGAAGTAAACGTATGCTGTAACTTCAGAAAATTCTATGCTTCAGCATGGGAGACTTAACGTTGAAATGTCCCCTTTGTTGCGATAAAACGTTTGAGACAAAAATATCATTGATTGAACATTTGGCAAATATATTATCTAATTTATCTTGTCCTATTTGCGAGAACAAGTGGTCTTCATTAGCTCATTTAATAGAACACTTGAACCTTGATGAATGCCAGCCTGAGTATATAATTGAAACTCTAGATGAGGATAATGACGACTCTGTAGACAATTTGATAACACAAACGGAACCAAGTGAGGATGGTAAGAACTTGTATATAATTCCCTTGGAAGATCCATTCTTTCAAATAATATATTCTATAAAATTCCAAATAACAGATTACTGTTATTTGGAATTTTATATTATTATTAAATACTTAACATTCTAATTGCTGTTTTTGTTGAGTACACTATAAATGTTTATTTGTAATGGAAGTATTTCAGGTTTCATTTGCTTGAAAAAATAAATTTGAAATATTGTGTGAACCTGCATTAAGAAAACATACTACCAATAGGAAGAGTCATCGCATCAGGTGCGATTTTGGTCAAGCATTAGCTACTGGCCAAAAAAAAAGAAGTGTAATAAATAATGTTTACTATGTGATAGGTGGATTCACTTATATTCTAAAAATATGTTATGAGGATGTATGTATCTTTAAGATTATTTGGGTGAAACTTCATTTAAAGTTTCTTTTATGTTTTAGTTACTGAGAAAATATCTAAAACTCAATATGACTTGCCTGCTTCATCTAATATTCAGGAGTTGACAAGCGAGGAGAATGTATTAAATGATGGCAAAATGTACATGACATTGCTTGACGAGAAGACAAAGGCATGCTTGGAGACCCAGGAACTGAAGTTGGTAAATGAGAATGGGGAAATGGAGCAGTTTGTGTTTATACCGGAGGATGAGGCACAGTTGGGGCTTGAGAGTGCGGTGGTTACGAAACAGAACAATGATGGAACTATATCTTTGACAACAGTCAAAGGTAATGAAATATGAATCTGATGTTTTATTGTTAATTTTTCAGAATGCTTCCCTTACAGGTCGTACAATTAGCAATACTCAATAACTTTATTATTATTCACATTACAGATTTGAAATGTAAATCTGAAACAGTGATAGCTCCTTCTGAAAGTGAAGTGGTTGACACTGAAGAGATTTACAGCTGTAATACCTGTGGCGTGTCCTTCTCATCTGTCATTGAACACATACAGAACTATCATAATGACCAGGAAGTGGTAGTAGAGGTAAAGTTTTATTATTTGGTTGATTTTATTAAATATTAAGTGTATTAATGTCATTTCAACAAAATACAATTTTGCATTATATACAATAATAATAATAATTCTCACAACATCTCATACATTGACCTGATTCCGTACTAAGTAGCGTAAGCACTTGTGTTACAGATATCAGACAACAGTGGAACACTAATATATACTTAAATACATATTTTACACCCAAACACTGAACAAACACAAGTGCTCATCGCACGAATGCTTGTCCAGGGTGGGGATCGAACCCACGACCTTTGGCGTAAGAGGCAGGGTCACTACCAATTGCGCCGTCGGGTCAGTCAACTATACTATATACACAAATGTTTACAAAAAAAAATATCCCCTAAATTGCTGCCCACAGGCATCTTGCTCAGGAGACTTAGCATATTTCCTTTCTGAACAGCCATACTTATACATTGGCCCAGAAATATGATAGCTCTCCTCACCCGTCCATAGTATCAAATAATTATGGACTAGTTGTAAAAGTATAATAGGGAATGTGAGACATTATTAACAAATAAATGTTCAATTTTGTATAAAACCTTATTTTCTTTTCTCTCTAGGGTATTTTTTTTCACTTTAGACTTGCAGATCAACTACTCACAAGTTTTTACCATTAACAAAATACATGTAATTAATATTTTGGGGCCATTACACCTGATGGAAACTAAATTTTATTTATTAAATGGCTTCACCTTCATCTCATTAAATGTGGTTCCACTCCAAAGGAATACTGTCTTTAAATTAAAAGTTTAATGGCCAAGTATAATGATAAAAACATTTTTAGTGGTTTTCAATATCAGACTTATAATTTTCAGGAGCCTGTTGAAGATGATGACAATAGATTTGTTGATACAAATATCCAGTATGAAACTCTGCTTAATGAAGAAACTGGAGAAAAGCAAGAGCCAACTCGTCGAATGATCACCAGTAATGGGAACATCGTAGAAACATCATTGATAATAAAGAATATTGACACCATATCTGATGAATTAATAGGTATTATTTTATGATTATTAAATCAATACTGATTGATAAGGTTGAGAATAAGGAGTAGAACCAACTGCACACAAATCTATGATTTTAAAGTTTTGCATTGCATAAAAAATAGTTCACATTATAATTGACTAAAATTAATCAAGGACATTTTATTTTTAAATTTAAAACGTATTATTTACTTGATTAAATTTAGTCACATTTAGTCAGGGTTAGGGTAATTATTTTCATACAAATTGTTTAATAAACTATTTCTTATGTATCTATATGCTCATAAAGAGGAAAGATTTAGATTAATGGATGTTTTTAATTAATAATCTCACAAATTACTGAGCGTATTTTAGGAATTATTCACAAGTAGAAAGTTTGTTATAACTGAGTAACATAGGATACATTTTACAACCCGAAAACATCTCATACCCATGAGAAATTATGATTTAGTCCGTGCATTATCATACACCAAGGCCACTGTGCTGGTTTGACATTTTTAATGTCGTTTTCTCTAAAATGCTAGTTCTTTGAAGGTGTAAATTATTATAAAGGCTATTTCTGATTTCTTATTTACTTATTTCAGTTCCAACAATGGTAAACGAAATGCAAAAATCTGATAAACAAAATAGTGTACAACCAATTAAGCGATTTGTTCAAATTGATGAATTCTGTGATAGTATTGTAAAGAACATAAAAGATGGTAAGTCTAATATTTAACACTAGTATAATACCATATTGCTAATTATTTTCCAAACAATGGCTTTAATTTAAAGAGAAGATGTTATTGAGTATTGATTGCGTATTTTTCATACTTTTCAAATTATAATGGAAAAGTCCTCAAAGTGTATAAAATCAACACCTAGTACTTACCTACCAATATTATTTATGTATTTGTCTACATTTTTTAATTTTATCCTTTAGAAAAAGATGGTCCATATCACAAAGTCATAGTAAAGCAAGTCCAGACTCTTGGTGGCAACAAAGTAAAATCATACTATTGTATGTCTTGTAACATATATGTTACCAATTTAAAAGATTTTAAACTGCACCCATGCAAAATTCGTAAGTATTTAACTTGATTTTGTCATATTTTATTTCATTTTTATTTTTACCTTTTTCTATTTTTTCCATATTTTGAAGAAGTCGCCATATATTTTTAATATTTTTATAGGTATACCTACCTACACGTATTGAGTTCTTGAATTTAGATTAATTATTTCCATCAGTTCTATAACTTGTAATTAAATGAATAATACCTACATAGTAACATTATTATTTTTGTTTCAGTAAAATTCCCTTGTCCACATTGTCCAGTTGCATATGAAAACTCCAAATCATTATGTGGACATATGAAAGTTCACAAACAAGCACAAAAAACAGGTATTTTTTTTTAGCTGCCACTTGCAGTCAAAATATTTATACTATAACCTTCAGATAAAGGCTAATCACATTTGTTTGTATTTCATACAGAAGAAGAAGCCTACCGAGTTACTGAATTGCCTGCAACATATGAATGTGGAATTTGTAACACAATATTTCCTACTAATAAATCATTGAAACTTCATAAAAGGATGCATGACCCAATAAAGTAAGTTAATATTATGATAGTTATTTAATAGTTATATGTAGTAAATTCCCGATTCGACTGCTCATTGATTATAGAATTGATGCTAACGCCATCTATTATTCTCGCAAAGAATATATATTTTTTGAAAATTATTTGAATTTTCAAGTAAAAATTCAAGTACGATTGACGAATTTTCCGGTGTACCTGTGCTGGGCGATAATCGTTTGCACGGTCCGTTGTTATACCATACTTGTATATTGTTTCTGTGGAATAATGTATATCGATCTACTGTTACGTTTGCTGACCGTAACTTTATTTTTGTCAATAGGCCACCGCTTCACTACAATCGCACCTGATTGAAAGCGATGATGAGGTCTAACTGTATAAAAAAAATGTAATTAGTGTGTGATCCAACCTTTTTACTATTTTTAGTTAATTCAAAAATGGGCAGATACATTTTTACCATCGTCATCATCATCGTCAGCCCATTTAAGTCCCCACTGCTGGGGCACGGGCCTCCCTCAATCACATGGGGGGTAATTGCCATACTCACCACGGTTGGCAGACGGGTTGGCGAGGATTTTGATATAAATGCAGAGTTTCCTTCTCTTGGTGCAGATGATCATGCCAGCAGCTTTACCCTAGTCGCCTTTTACGACACCTCAGTAAGAGTGAGGGTGGCCTACATTTTTACCATCACGGCTATTTGCATATAGAATTGACGTAACACTGAGGCTCAAACGTTCTTTCACCCAGGGCACGTCCCATAGAGCCCCCAGTGGAGACCTCAGACGGCGCGGAAGGCAGTTCGGACAAGTACCAGTGCACCATCTGCGAGAAGATGATCCCGATGGACTACCGCGCCATACACCAGAACTCTACACAACTCGAACGAACTCAACTGCGCTATTTGCAATAGGAAGTTCCAGTCCAGTGAATATCTGGATATGCATATGAGTGTACATAATTTAGATAAGGTAAGTTTTTATTATAAACCAGTGGCCCGCCTTCACTTCGTATCGGAACATTAGTTCCATTTTATACCAATAGATGGCGGTAGGTGTCGATTACATCAAGCGTTTCGTGTTTTCAGATTACCTAAAAGCAATGCCGCTGTCTTAAGAATTTACCACTTTATAATCCGTATAGATTAAGGTGCGTCTTCAGGTCGTGTGTTAAACAGGCCACCTACGCATAGATTACATTGGCATGGTTTAGCGTAAGACAGAGACATACTATACGGAACGTTTGCGGGAGAGATACGATACACTGCATAGCGCTAAGGTTCTTGGTTCAAGAGCTATTGACCTATCCATTTCGATATCAACCCATTTGCTGGTAGACCTACAATATTGATGAAGAAACTGTCATCGGCTCACGGCGAAACAAGCACTTAATAATATAAAAGCTCGTGAAGCTTCTAACGTTTTCTGTAGATCAGGTGGTGAGAGCATTCACCCGGTTAGTGAAAGGGTTAAGGTTCCATCTGAAGACGCAACCTTAGACAGGGGAATCGACCGAGTGATCATGGTTTCGTTATCATAGTTAACTTTTAATTTTTCTTGCAGGTACCTGTGAATAAAACATACAAATCTCTTCCATATAGCTGTTTATATTGTAACCGACGGTTCGCGAGACCTCATGAAAAAGTTAAACACGAGAGAATACATACAGGTAAGATAATTATTATTTGTTGTAGTTGTAGAAAGAAATATAAATTGAAAATTTAAAAAAACCCCGACGGTCATCTTGGATTTAAAATTTGCTACAGTAAATAATTCTGCTACTCAAACCCATTTATATTATACCCATATTGTGGGAGTTGTGTTAAAACATACAATCCATATCATTGTGACGGCGGCCATCTTGCCTTATGCATCCCCCCTTATTCATCTTTCAAACAAAATAAACAAAATCAAAATCAGTTCATTTGTTCGGGAGCTACGATGCCATAGACAGACACACACGCATACGTAAGTCATACACACACACCCATACACCCACACACCCACAGACACATCATACTTATAACACCCCGTCGTTTTTGCGTCGCGGGTTAATAAAAGTAATGTTACCTCATTTTTCCCGTCCCACTTCCACGAGAGAAGCATAATTATATGGCCACGGCAAACAAATATGGTCCATATTTATAGCAGCAGATGACGCATAGTATAGTCTCATATGCCCTACCTACCGCAGACTCCTCTGCTTTAGCACAGCGGTGATACTAAGAAGCTATGCGATTATAAGCACTGAGTCGTTTTTGATACGACCCTCTCATTTGATGTTCACAGTATTACGAAGACAGGGAAGGTGGAAGTGACGGGTGGGTCTTCATTGCTTCATTAGCCTAAAACACTTCGGACAGTTTCGACTTCTTACTCATGCACCGCATATAGCATATACTTAGGTATTTGCTTAATTTGGGTTTGCATCTTCAGGGAATAAGGTAAGGTTAGCTTACCATCCTTCCTTAAGACTCCAAACCCTATTTTCAAGAAGATCAATTATGTCTCTCTAGTTGGTCCCTCATTACTGAAGATCGTGGTCACTAAAACACATTTTTTTTTATGATAAGTATTGGTGGCAGACGAGCCGACAGATCACCTGATGGTAAGCGATTACCGCCGCCTTTGGCAACTTGCAACACTGTGGTGTCACAAGTGCGCTGCTTACCTTTTAACCCCCTATCCCCTGGATTGGGCCTCCGGTACCGTCACTCACGCAGCGAAACAGCGCATGTGACTCATCAACCACAAACTTACTCCATTGATTCCGATCGGAAGTAGCTTTTACCACATCGTAGAACTTTGGTAGGGATGTAGCTCCTTCTATTGGGTCAGACCTTCGTGTTGGTGATCGGCTAGTTGTTCAAGGCTCTCATACCCTCTCCGTATCATGTGGCCGAATTAAGAGAAAGATAAAGATGATTTTTTTGACAAACATAGGTAAAAATACAATTGTTACAAATACAGTTATGGCATACAAATATTAATACTACATAAAAATAAGAATAATTTATTAAAGATAATTGTTACATTACATTATGACACTTTAAACTTAAGCTAACAAAAATAGATAAACAAAATTAACGAAGTGTAACATACAGGAGATCAGTCCGTAGGTCCCACACTAGGATAACCCTGTATCGTGGGCATCTACCTACATGACGAGATGCGAGTTGCGATAGATGTTTCATGTAGAAAAGTGAAGAACTTAAAAATGTTATAACAACTAAATTGAATAACAACTAAATTAAAAGAATTGTTTAAATTTATTAGATAAGAGAGTATGCGTTGTAGACATAAGTTCGACGATCGGGTTCTTATGCCAAGTTGGGAGAGAACAGATACATTTGTGCGTTTAGCCGTCCAAGGTATTCGGAGCATACGCTTCCAGCACCACATTTCGAATTCATCTATTCTCTGTCTCTCTCTTTATCGCACTGTCCATGTTTCCATCCCGTAATTGAACCATTATGTAAATGACTTGAAATAATTTGTATGGTGTTATCATTTCTATATCATAACATCGATTTGACTGCCTCGGTGGCGTAGTGGTTAGTAGGTCGCACTATTAAGCGACGGCTGCGCAAGAGGTTTCGATACCCGGCCAAAAATTTGACCTAAATTTTCAGTCAGAAATTCTTAAGTGTCCGCCCGTAGTCTGGCAGTTGGCGGCCTTGTACCCCCGTGCCTCGGAAAGCACGTTGAACCGTTGGTCCTGCGCCCAATCCCTTTCCGGTCGTATCACCCTGGTGTCCCATCGGAATATGAGGGTAAGGGAAAAGAGAGTGCACTTGTGTTTGCGCACACACTTGAGCACTATAATATATCCTGCGTACGTGGTTGATCGTAGAGATTGGCCGCCGTTGCCGCAACCGTTTGGAAGATTATTATTATAATTACATCGATGTCCACAGGCGAGAAGCCGCACTCGTGTGAGATCTGCGGCAAATCGTTCCGCGTGTCGTACTGCCTCACACTCCACATGCGCACGCACACCGGCGCGCGCCCCTACGGCTGCAAACACTGCGGCAAAAGGTATTATAATGACGTGACCAGCGAAAGAGAACAAAGCTTATCTCGAAAGGATAAGGTCCTTATTATATTCTTTTGCACAATGCGTCACATACGCAGAATCGCCGAGCATATCCTGTTACTTCGGAATGGTACCGGAACGTTCTAGAAAAATCCTCTTTGGCCGCAACGAGAGGGGCCATATTGGGAATACTTGCCCCAACCGAAGATGGCCGCGTAGAACGACAGTAGAGCGTCTTCGATACAAGTGTGTGAGGTCGTAACATAATTATAACGCTAAAGTACTCCGCCAAACTCCCCTCTTTCCACCCCCACTGCAGGTAGCATGCTTAAAAATTAGCATGCTTATTTGTAGCACGTCCGTCCACACATCCTACTAAGTAGCACTTGCTCAAAAGAAGGTGACGGGTAGGGCACACTAGCGACGACAATCGATTTTTAGCTACCCGGCAAACACCTTTACTATTTATTTAATAATTATTTAACTGTTTGGTCTGCTTTTGCACTCGAATTTTGGATTACCGCCAAAAGTGGCCGCTTTTGGCGTGAATCAATTATTCGCGTACAAAAACGGACCCAACATTGGTGCATGGTTATTTAATAAATAGTATAAGTGTTTGCCGAGAGATTGTAACCCCGAAATTGTTTAGAATAGATCCGGTTTAGTAGCTAAAAATTGAAATCGATTGGCTTCGCTAGTGTGCCCTACCCGTCACCTTAAGCATAAAAATAAGCACGTGTTGAAAAATAGCAATGGCTATTATTACTATTATAGCCTGTTTCTATTATAATGTATTATCATACATTTACAGTCCAGTGCACTATAACATTTGTCTCTGTCGTTAAACCGCGCAAATTGTCTTCGTGTATTTGTGGACGTGAACTCAAACTTTCAACGCGGGAATATTTAGCAAGTAATGAAACTGGCCCGTGAGAGTCATAAACCCACGTTCCCGACCAAATGTCAATAAAATAGTAAAGCGGTTATAGATCTGAGGAGTGTGATGTGAATGTGTTCTTGTTGCTAGGCTACGCTGGCCTGATTATGTTAGGAATACCAGGACCCCAATTCTGGGGATTTCGATATGAAAAAAAACATGGCGGATATCACCTGAAAACCATACAAAAAAACTATGTTTTGGTGATATACATATATCGATCTCTCAGAAGACTCACTGTGATTGAGGTTACCGGAGGCCCAATGGGGGGGAAGGGGAAAAGGTTGGCAGCGCACTTGTGACTCGTGACATCTATTTTTATACGACATATATAACTGAAACATGGTTTTTTTTGTATGGTTTTTAGGTGATATCCGCCATGTTTTCAAAATATCACGAGCACCAGGATTGGGCTCTATATGTTGTTCTGCCAAGAGACTTTGGTCAGTCAGTATAGATGAGTGCCTTTTTAATGACTCATGTTATATCTAAACTCATGACTCATGCATAAGCGATTTGGCTCAGTGAATAAGAACGTGAGCCATCTGAAAGAGAGGTCGTAGGTTCGAATCTGAGCGAAAAATCCAGAGGTATATCTCTGACCAATTAAAATCCTTACTAATATTAAGTGTGAAAGTGTGTGTGTCTGTCTGTCTGTCTGTTGGTTCGGCAAAAGGGAGCCATGGATTCACGTGTTTTTTTATGTGGAGATTGTTGAAGTGATGGAGTGTGACATAGGCTACTTTGTGGCAAACTGAATTCTACGCGAGCGAAGATTGCCAACGCCCATAGAAATCCGCGATACCTGTGGAGTTACAAGTGCGCTGGATTGGGCCTCCGGTGCCCTCACTGTGCGCGAAACACAGCACAGTGCTGCTTCACGCCGGTTTTCTGTGACGCCGTGCTATCACTTCGGCGGTGAGCCAACCCATGCATGCCAATGCGTGGCTCTATTGAATAGTAGTATCATCGTCAGCCCATTTAACCCCAGAGCCCAGCTCCCTTAATCACATGAGGTGTAATTGCCATACTCACCACGCTTGGCAGACGGGTTGGCGAGGGTTTTGATATAAATGCAGAGTTTTTCTTCTCTGGGTGCTGATGATCATGCCAGCAGCTTTACCTTAGTCGCCTTTTACGACGCCTCGGTAGAGTGAGGGTGGCCTGTTCTACTCTGCCGGGACCACACGGCGTAAAAATAGTCATCATCATCATCATCAGCCCATTTAAGTCCCCACTGCTGGGGCACGGGCCTCCCTCAATCACATGAGGGGTAATTGCCATACTCACCACGCTTGGCAGACGGGTTGGCGAGGGTTTTGATATAAATGCAGAGTTTTCCTTCTCTGGGTGCTGATGATCATGCCAGCAGCTTTACCTTAGTCGCCTTTTACGACACCTCGGTAAGAGTGAGGGTGGCCTATTCTACTCTGCCGGGGACCACACGGCTTTATTAAAAATAGTAGTATGTAATTAAGTAATTTTTATTTTAAGTAGCAACTAATTAAAATATGTACCGCCTTTTTAAAAATCTAATATAAACAGTAAGAATTTAAAAGCATAATTAAAATTACACTTTCTAATGAATTAGGAGAACGTTTACCACGTTTCCACTTCTTTGGTTATGTACGAATGGAACTTAAGGTGACGGGTAGGGCACACTAGCGACGCCAATCAATTTTAATTTTATAACGCCTAAATTTTGGCGTGATTCAATTTTCCGCGTACAAAAACGGACCCAACATTTGTGCATGGTTATTTAATAAATGGTACAAATGTTTGGCGAAAGATCGTAACCTTGAAATTGTTTAAAATAAATCCGGTTTAGTAGCTGAAAATTAAAATCGATTGGCGTCGCTAGTGTGCCCGACCCGTCACCTTAAATTAGTATTGTAGGTATCTATGTGATTTTTGTTTGTAATACTGCTCGTACGACAGAACTCAGAGACGTCATTTAAACTAATGTTCATTAACTTTAGTATCAGTAGTCATTATGCGTATCAAAATAAGTGTCAATATTTTGTCTTAGTAGCCAACTAAGTTAATAAACGACTCTGAGTGTGGCAGTTAGACTATTTTTTTTTATTTAATGCGAGCAATACGCTGACGTAAAATCCAACATTGTGGACAAACCTCAGCGCTTTATACAAATAAACCGCTGAGGTTTGTCCACAATGCCATTAACGTGATTGTTTGTCAAAAGTATTTTTATGCGATAATAAATAAATATAATAAAATACTTAAATTACCTTGTCGTGAAAATATGTGTTGATATTTGAGAGTAAACCTAATATAAAATGTGTACAGGTTTAAAGCGCACAGCGTGTACAACCATCACTTGTTGACGCACTCGGAGGTGCGCGCGTACAAGTGTCCGTTCTGCCCTAAAGCGTTCAAGACGTCGGTGCAGCTCGCCGGCCACAAGAACTCGCACACTAAACCATTCCTCTGCATACATTGCAACAGGTATGTTACTACGAAAGACTATTTGGTTGCCCCCAGCCAAAAAGTTTCGCACCAAAGTTATCAAAAAAGTCTCTAAATGTTATCGTTCCATAAACGATGTCGTTTCCGCCCTCTTTTCTTCATCGAACCTCCTCTCACCCCTGAATTAAGCCGAGATTTTGCCGCCTCCTGAATAGTGCGGGCCGCCGCACAGTGGTCCCGACTTATATTAAATGGTGGACTTATGATCAAAGTTGCAAATTCTACGTAATAAAAAATGGCTACTGATAGAAAATTTAATTCTGACCAATCATCGTTTTACGACTTCATAAAAATAACTCCTGCATATTTAAACAAAGTATTTACGAAAAAATGTATGGCAAAAAATCTTCAAAAATAACTCCTTCATACTTAAACAAAATATTTAAGAAAAAAATGTATGGCAAAATTTTCAAAAATAACTCCTTCATACTTAAACAAAATATTTAAGAAAAAAATGTATGGCAAAAATCTTCAAAAATAAACCCACACTCGTCCACTGCTGGACATAGGTCTCCCCTAATGCACGCCACTGCTCCCGATTTTCGGCCACTCTCATCCAGCCCACACCAGCCAGCCTTCGAATGTCATCATCCTATCTTGTCGCAGGGCGTCCTACACTACGCTTACCGAGTCGCGGTCTCCACTCAAGGACTTTACGGCTCCAACGGCTGTCAGTTCTGCGGCTAATATGACCAGACCACTGCCGGATTACACCATTTCTGATGCGGCCCTTCAGATATACTCCGAGCATAGCCCTTTCCATAGCTCTTTGAGCGACTTTGAACCGGTGGACTAATCCAGCCGTGAGTGTCCACGTCTCGGCACCGTAAGTCATGACCGGAAGGACGCACTGGTCGAAGACTTTCGACTTAAGACTTTGAGGGATAGGTGACGAGAAGACTTGACGAAGTTTACCAAATGCTGCCCAGCCTAGCTGAATTCTTCTATTGGCTTCTCTCTCGAAGTTGTTTCTGCCTAATTGGAGCGTTTGTCCTAGATAGACATATTCCTGAACAACCTCGAGAGGTACTCCATTAACAGCGACCGGTCCCGGATCAACGAGCTCGTTGAACAGGACCTTGATTTTGTCCATGTTCATCCGAAGACCGATGACCCTACAAGACCTACAGGAGATGGTGAGCAGCCTGGCTGAATCTTACAAACTCCTTCATACTTAAACAAAATATTTAAGAAAAAAATGAATGGCAAAAATCTTTAAAAATAACTCCTTCATACTTAAACAAAATATTTACGAAAAAATGTATGGCAAAAAATCTTCAAAAGTATGTAACTCCTTCATACTTAAACAAAATATTTAAGGAAAAAATGTATGGCAAAAATCTTCAAAAATAACTCCTTCATGCTTACTTAGACAAAATATTTAAGAAAAAAATGTATGGCAAAAAATCTTTAAAAATAACTCCTTCATACTTAAACAAAATATTTAAAAAAAAATGTATGGCAAAAAATCTTTAAAAATAACTCCTTCATACTTAAACAAAATATTTAAGAAAAAATGTATGGCAAAAAATCTTCTTTATTTTTTTTCTTTTGATAGCAAAAATTAGAGGTCTAGCCATGGTAAGGGCCTACTGCCCTTGACTTGATAATATAAACATTTTGTGCATATCCCTGCGGGTTTGAGAACTGCGACAGTCTGAAATTCTCTATATCGATTCTTGTCTTTCTCCACATTGTAAAGGTTTAACCGCCAGAGAGTGGGGCAAGTGCTTCACCCTTCCCAAAACCGAGGCTACGCCCATGCTCAAGGCCCCTTATATACGTGAGAGCATTGGCGAGGGCCTCGCATGCCTAAACTGGGCTTTATATTTTAGGCCTTTCGCGTCGCTGTACGCGGTGCGCGTGCACACGGAGACGCACTCGCGGCAGAACAACCTCAAGTTCGCGTGCTCGCTGTGCGGCGCCAGCTACGCGCGCGCCTTCGCGCTCAAGGACCACGTCAAGCAGGTCCACCAGAAGGACATAGACACCAATGACATCACCATGGTGAGCTACTCTGGGATTCCTTCAAACGAAGCGTGAAGAAGCATCTCGCGGGCCAGTATGGCAGTACCGACGGAAGTGATTCCTGACATCGCTTCCGTTATTCCGATAGTAAGCAGGGGAAGAGCCCTAGTTACAATTAGTAACTAGGGCTCTTCCCCTGCTTACTATCAGTCTGAGGAGAGCTAATATACTGTGTCACTATAATAAAAACTAATATATTTATAAAGTGGTAAATCCTACAGACAGCAGCAACGCTTATAGGCAATCCGAAAACACGAAACGATTTCGCGAATGTAGTCGCGAGTAGTGTGATTGAGGTTACCGGAGGCCCAATGGGGGGAAGGGGAAAAGGTTGGCAGCGCACTTGTGACTCCACTGGTGTTGCGGGTGTCCATGGGCGGCGGAATTGCTTACCATCAGGTGATCCGTCTGCTCGACTGCCACCTCTCATATAAAAAATTAAAAAGAAGTGGACACCTAGGGCCATCTATTGGTATAAAGTGGAACTAATATCCCGAAGCGAAGTGAGGGCGGGCCACTAGTGTAATATAAAGTGGGAGTCCACTGTTACCGCACTTAGGGAGTTGCCACACTGGCGGATTGCGAGCGCATTCAATGCGCATCCGTTGCGCATTCAATGCGCATCCGTTGCGCATTGCAGATGGGCAACGGATGCGCGACGGATTCGCGGAGATAAGTCTGCACGCCATCGTATGTTGTGGCGGCCATGCAGAAAAACGCCCTGTTGGTGTAGTGGTTTAAGTACCGGGTCTTGGGTTTGATTCCAGGGTCGAGCAAAAAGTATGTTTCGAATTTTTCGAACATTGGGTTTAGTGATCACCAATCAGCATTTGCCCTACAGGAATCCGTTGCGCATCCGCGGCGTGAACGCTGAGACGTGTTCGCTGCGTCGTCGCTCCGCTTTGAAAACGCTCGCAATCCGCCAGTGTGGCAACTCCCTTAGACTCCTACTTGGTCCATTGTGCGTGTTGGGTCCTAGCTATTTTAGCCAACTTAACTCCGTCCAGAAGCGCAGAAGCTTCCTGGGAACTACACAGACAAACAATTGAGCTATTCTATCTATACTCAAATTTGGTGCAGAAAGAAGGCGTATCTGCTTTGTTTTCATAATTTAACGTGCTGATTTCACGCTTTCATATATTAAAAAGTATTATAGCAATATTTCACATCATCACATCCGGATGACACCCGGTAGTGTCACCCCTGAGGTTTTGGAACCTATTAAATTATTTTTACCACCGTCACCGTCATCTTCCTCTGGGCTACCTCGACCCGGTTGGGTTTTGTCAATGAAAAAAAGCGTAAAATAGAAACCGGGCTCCAGCCGTTCTATAAAACCGCAACTTTTTATACGCACTGCGACTCTGAATCGGTAAAACAAGGTGTAAACTAGTGTAGTAATTTCCTAGTGAAATCACGCATGGTGATTCAGCACGAACGTCTCGATACTTCAAGAACTCTGTATCAATCAGCGTCTGTTATCTGTAGTACAGTCTCGCATCCTGAAATTTTTCGGACATGTTTCTCGGCGTGGCGATCAGCGCCTTGTCATCCTAGGAAAAGTAGAAGGCACTAGACCGCGCGGGAGGTCACCCAAACGTTGGACTGACCAAATCAAGTCTGCCATTGGAGATTCAGTCAACGAGTGCAGCAGGATGACCTCGAGCAGGCAGGAGTGGCGACGCCTGGTGAAGCGCATCATAACTGCTCACTACCCACACTATGAGTACATCACGACCACTCTGCCAAGAGTGTACCGGATAGGAAGAAGAGTGAAGTCATCTCATGGCATAATCTAATTGAAATATGAGCTCTTTTGGATTGGAATAAAGTTGAATATTGTAGGCAGCCGCCTTTTACAGCCGTACATGTTGACTTTTCGGTGTATGTTGTCAGCGCATTATTTCTATCCTGTACTCACGCCATGTGTACCATCTGTCGCGTATTTTAGAACTGTATCAGTTATACTCAGGTTTTCCTACAGGTGGTCTACGTTCATTCATTCATTATTTGTACTTGCGGTTCCCGTCAGCTAACTTGTAAGCAAATTCATCTATTCCTGACAGATGTTCCCGTTGAGAATGTCTGCCTGATCATTTACAATTGTATTTTGGCCGTACTGCATGTATGAGTGTAACAGCCTATTAATATAACACTCGGAGACACAGGCAATCATAATTATGTAGTTGTTTCGAAATTATTTTTGAACTTTTATACCTAACTATGTATCAACAACAGCCTATTGAAATGGTCAAATGTAAGGTTGCACACTGCGCTCACGAGTAGCGCAGTAAAAGCGATGCTACTGGAATACCGCTACATTTGTTGACTGTACATTTGACTTAAACTGACTTGCGAAAGTCCAGTTCCCATAATTTTGCTATGTTTATTTGTCAGAAAAGGTAAATTAAAAATCAGAGTATTACAAATAAGTTTTAATTGCAGATGACACCTGCAAAAGCCAAGAATGACTGGAAAGTGGCCGAGGACATTGTGGAAGCCGAGGTGGAAACCGCCCAGACGCTTAACAATAAGGATTTGTCACAAGAGGTATGATTTTAAGTACCAAAAGCATTTTATGTTAGATCTTTTATGATAGTCTTTCCCAAAGTAGACTATAACGTCCCCCAGTGGACACTGCATGCCTAAATGGGGACAGTAGAGACGCAGATTTTTTTGAATCGATTAAAGATATAGTGATTTTAAGTAGTTAATAAAAATGGGGGCGCTAAAAAATAATAATTTATTTCCATTGTGGTCTGGTCTATGATATTTCAATTCTGGAATTAATATTGTGAATATTCATTTGCGCTGCATGAAGGAGGCCTACGGCCCTACAGCAGTGGATTAACACAGGACATTGATTGATTTATACTAAACGGTTTCGTATGAGAATTATTCAATTCGAAATTACCACTTAGGAACCTGGTATACAAAGTTAGGTTTCCACAAAAACTTGTGAGAGCATAGAATTTTAAATTATATAGCCTAGACGTCGTACGAGGCTTAATAGAGTCGAGAGCAAATAAATAATAACTATACTCGAAACTGAAATTCAAGACCACAAAAGCTACTACAATGTTGCCACTGCAATACAATTATTGAACAATAGCGTATACCTATTTTTTAAAAACACATGCTGACATAATTTATTTATTAGTAATTTTGATTCTATAATTTAAATGAGTAATTTTATTTATTTATTTTTACATAAATACAAGACATTTTAATAAAAACTTAATCATCTGTAATGTTTGGTAGCAAAGCTGGTATTGTTCTTGGATCACTTCAGGTGTTAATAACATTTGGTACAACATTTTAAGTCAAGTTTCATCACATGTCACTATTTGCGAAATAGTTTCTTCTTCCTCGTCCTTCACTGAGTCTAAAAATGCTTGACTACACTCCACACGCCTTTGCTTATCAAACGGCGTCAACATGCTAGGCACCCAACGCGCGCTGACCTTAGATATCCCCAAATGTCCATGAATTATTTTATAAACTCGTTCCTTACTAATGCCAACATCTTTAGCTACTTGATTCGCCGATCAGTCAATATTAGTTGTTTCACTTTTTCGACGTTTTTTGTAATCACCGCAGAAATTGGCCTTCCGCTACGAGGATCGTCTTCCAAGCTCTCAAGGCCATGTTTAAACTGTTTCGACCAAAACTTTGTAATGTATTCCGAAGGACATGAACCTAGGAACACCTTTAACATGCGCTACCTATTCTGGGTAGGCGTATTCCCTTCCTGATTGAGAAACTTAATCACAGCGCGATGCTCAAATTTCATCATTTTGTTATTTTCTTCCGACATGATGAATACAACACCCCGCCAAAAATTTATGAATGCATTAAAACAAATAAATGTTATGTTTTTTAAAAAAATAATAAACAAAGCACATAAATATATTGCGGCCAGTTGCATTTTCAAAACTTTCTTTAACAAAGTAGATCTTATATCAGCCACCTCTCGTAAATATTTTATCAAAGTATAGGTAAATATGTGCCAATAGCAAAAATTCTCAATTAAAAATATAAGGTCTAGCCGGTTTTATGGTCTCATTCAAAGATTCATGGGCAAGTCCATTTTAAAAGTATGAAATTATTAAAAAATAATTATACCATTGAATAACCCATACAATTTGCGCCAACTATTATAATAGAACCGTTGACATAAACGAAACATTTGATTGACAAAATTCAAATGAAATGCATACAAAATACATGCGTGTGACGTCACATCTTAGTCGCCATTTGTATGGAGCGTTTTGGGTTTGCCCAAAATAATGTGATTTGAAAGTTGTGATATCTCAGGTAGTTTAAATGAGAATCAAGTAATTTTTTTCAACGATGTTTCTATCATTGAGACGTCTTTTGATTACAAAAATATAAAAAAAAAGTCAAATACCGTATTCCCTATTACGTCCAAAGCTGCCGCTCTGATGCCTGGGGTTTACTTGGACCATGATTCAGGATTTGGGGAGTTTGGTATAACCAGACGGCAGTCGCTTCAGTGTAATCACTGAAGCGACTGCCGTCTGACCTTCTTTAACCCTTTAAGGGAAACCACACCAATTAAATACTTACATAAATTATTGCAACTGTGCAACCTCACTTAATACAATAAATTAATGAAACAACCTAAGATATCATAAAATCATCATCATCATCAGCCCATTTAAGTCCCCACTGTTGGGACACGGGCCTCCCTCAAATCACATGAGGGGTAATTGCCATACTCACCACGCTTGGCAGACGGGTTGGCGAGGGTTTTGATATAAATGCAGAGTTTTCCTTCTCTGGGTGCTGATGATCATGCCAGCAGCTTTACCTTAGTCGCCTTTTACGACACCTCGGTAAGAGTGAGGGTGGCCTATTCTACTCTGCCGGGGACCACACGGCTGATATCATAAATAAAAATCATAAAATATTGTTTTTTCAGATAACGGAACTGGAATTGGCATCGAATGAATTAATAATTCCGTGATCCAGCGCTCAAGTGAACTAACCTGAATTGAGTAATCTTTAAATAAGCTAAGTTTTTTGACAAAACGGCTAACTGCCAATTGTTCCTTGGTAATGCCTTAGCATTACATAGGTAGGTATGGTAAAATTGTAAATAAACTAATCCCAAATATTTTTTTGTAAATGAAAAACGGTTTAAACAATCCATGTGTTATTTTTTTACTTCTATTGTTGTGTATGAAATGTGATGAAGTTGTTTAATTGAAAAATGCTACCTAGTTCCTAACGTAAAACACTACAATCGTGTTAAATAACTATAATAATGTGCAGTAATTGTTGAACTAGGCAAATCTTTTATGACTATTAAATAATAAAAAAAATACCTTTAAAGTAATGAAAAAATCTGCCATAGACATTTAAACTAGTATAAAGTCTTTGCCAATACTTGCAAAGTATTTGATACGAACTAGAATAAAGATTTGATAGATAAAATGGACGACTATTAGCAAAAATATCGTGGCACTGCTTTTATGATGTATCTTCTAACAAATAAAGCTTCGATTACCACGTTTACATTTCTCGTTCTAAACCACTGCCAAATTTATTTGAGTAAATCTTCCCTTTTTCTATCTAGTCATGTCTTTATCCTTACCTTAAGAACACGTCACGACTTGGAGATTATTGTGCTTTTTGATTTAATCTAAACCAGTTTTATAACCTGCTTAATCACTAGGTTTCCTAATCCATCCGTGAACCTGTTGAAAATCGAAATTTCTATTAAAATTCGTAGAACCATTTATTGTTCGCAAGAATCATAACTAATAATTACCTGTTGTTCAATAAAAGTGCGGTAACTGCTAAATGCGAACCCCTACGATAATATTATCGCAAATGAGCTCGAGCACCCCAGGGATCTGCGGACCACAGTTTGAGAAACACTGATCTAAACTAAGAAAATTACAATATGCCTATAGATAAATTATGCAGAAAAAAACTTGTTATTTTGAATCACTTGTATCTAATACATATTATAGTCAGCGTACTATTTTGTTTGTATATTCTTTTAAATTTGAATGAGTATAATATGAAATAATAATGTTCTTAATAAGTATGGAACAATTGGAGAGGCCCACGTCCAGCAGTGGACTGCGATAGGCTGATGATGATGTTGGAAACTTAAAAGATATACAAAAAACAATACTTTTTATATTCGTAAGGCCTTCATCTAGGCATTGTTTTTTTCAATAAACATCGAAAATTACAAATAAAAATATATAATACAACATTACCTACTGAATATCACTAGCATTTTATCAATTTGAAAAAAAAACTTGTAATGTTTTAATCACATTTTCTAGGTATAGTTTTTTCGTATTTATTGTTGTCCATTGAAGAAGCAATAACTTGACCAATTTTCAAAATAAATACTAAAGACTGTCTAAAATATCAAAGTAACAAAACTGTTAATTTTCTTTAGTCGATGTTCTGTTCAATATCAATGAGGGTTTCCGCGTGTAAAAAATCCGCTAGATGGAGTGTTATAGGCGTGAGGTCCATATTCAATGTGATTGACTATTTTTAAACGTGATCTGTCAAAATGTCAATTCGACAAACTAAACAACCAATGCGGTTGATGTTGGACCTCAGTCCAACAGTACGCCATCTAGCGGATTTTTCACCAAAAACCCTCATTGAGGGATTCTGGCGGTAGGACTAAAACACTCCGTGTTGTCTGATGCAAATCAAATGTTTTAAATTAATTTCTATGAGTCCTTTCGCTTTATCTGTTTTTATTGCATGTCAATCTTTAGTATTATTTTTTTCGATGAAAAGGCTTCACCCAAAGTCCAACCTGAAAACCAGCGCTGCAGCTGCTGTTTGCGGCAGTTGCAGCATATGCTGTGGCTGAGCCTTGTTGGCCGCAACATTTTTTCTCTGTTTTGTTCTATGTATAATGTGTTATGGTCAATAAATTGTTTCTTATCTTATCATGATATCGGTGACAGCAGGACCGAGTTATACGTAAATCACACGTTAGAAAGAGACTAAACGTGAAAAATGCATAGATTTTGACATCTGTCACCCATATCATGCTAAAGCGAAAGGAGTATAGTGGTTTTTAGTGAACAAATTTGGTGTTTATTTTTGCAGTAATCCTAGTAATAATAATCGTTGAAGTGTATCGTTTTTAAAACTGCTATTGTGTGTCGAGTGAGTTGTCTGTCATGTGACAACTTGCTTGAACTTAATAGTATTTAAACCTGCGATTGTGTTTAGAGTGGTACCCTCAGAATCCATAGGTCGATAAAACGCAAAACACCGGCGTTTTATTGAGTGACTGTGACGGACTTCGACTGTTGACTACCCATATTGTCAATGAGTTACTTGACATTGGCAAGATATCTTCAGGTAGAGACATATTATATATAAAAAAAACAATTGAGAGAATATTGACAGATTTTACTAACCTGATGTTGGGCTGTTTGTTTGTACCAAATTTTACCAGCCCATATATTTTAGGCAGGCTTTATTTGAGATATATTTTTATAGTAATTTTAAACTTCTAAATTCTGGTTTATTCCTCAGTTCCGAAATCAGAAACTTGTAGTTACAATAACAATATTTTTTTTGATTTCATCATATTTGTGGATCACCTAGTCACCTGAAATTTTTCAAACGCTTCAAGCAGTAATTTAATTTTGTACTTATTTGATCGGTGGGCATTTCTTGGCGAAATTTAACTGAAGAAATGATCATGACAAATGTTTAATATTTTGTACATACTGTATTTTTACTTGCAATCAGATATGTAAAATATGTATTTACCTATGTACTTAGTCTTAAATATATCCATTTCTGTTTATCTGTATTTTATTATTGTATTCCTAAAGAATTACCTTTTAGACTCGGGCCAGATTCAACAATGGTTTAAGGTGACGGGTAGGGCACTAGCGACGCCAATCGATTTTAATTTTTAGCTACTAAACCGGATCTATTTTAAACAATTTCGGGGTTACAACCTCTCGGCAAACACTTAGGTATACTATTAATTAAATAACACTGCACAAATGTGGGGTCCGTTTTTATACGCGAAAATTGATTCATGCCAAAAGTGGCCGCTAAGTGATTGCCGAGAGGTTGTAACCCCGAAATTGTTTAAAATAGATCCGGTTTAGTAGCTAAAATTAAAATCGATTGGCGTCGCTAGTGTGCCATATCCATCACCTTAAGTGGTAGAACAATGAAATACAATTTTAAGTCATGGATTTATTTTATTAGAAATTTATAACAATAACACTTACATTATACTAAAATATTTTTGTCTTCAAAATACTTAGTAATACAATTTGAGTTTGGTGGCTAGCCGTATGATGATAATTGATAACTTCACATTCTGTGAAGGAAGACAGAGGTCTTTAACACTAAGAATCCCGGCACTTATTTATTTGTGATATCATTATTCACTTCACGATTTACTAAACTTATTATCACAAAATAATCCTAATTTTCACCTTAGTGAACTAAAATAAGCACTATAAACATATAAAAATGGAATATTTATAACGTCTTTTAAACACTAAAGATTTCTAATTATCACAATTGGTAGTTTAGTTGGTAGTCTTTTAGATCACGTTTGTCCGTTGGTCCAGTCGCCCTCCATCCGCCAGACGGAGAAGGCGTAGCTAAGCTTGTCCTGCGCGAGGTAGCGGCCGTGGTCGCTGCCCGCGTCGCTGCCGCTGTCGCTGGCCGCCTCGCCGCTCGACAGGATCTGGTACAGGAACTCGATGTAGCGCGTGGCCAGCTGCAGCGTCTGGATCTTGGACAGCTTGTCGCTCGGCAGCGACGGGATGATCTGCCGCAGGCTGGCGAACGCCTCGTTCAGGCTCTGCGTGCGCTGCCGCTCCCGCACGTTGGCCATCACACGCTGCACCTGAATCTCCTCGAAGCTCTGCGACTTTTTCTTCGACGATTTCGAGCGCTTATTCGCTCGCCTCTGTTCCTCGTTATCGATGTTCTGATCGTTCGTAGAGTTGCGAAACACTTCGCCCAGCTTGGGCATTTCGTTCTCATAAGATTTTTTTCATTCGGTCCTCGTTATTGGAATTGTCGAAGTAGAAGTTCCTTGGCAATTGCCTTTCTAGAGTATTTCTTTGGAATTGTTGCTCGTAGGGTGGATATGGCGGTTGTTGCTGGTAGTCTCGGTCCGCGCTGTCGAATGCGACGTTGGCGGGCCACGACTGCTGAGGTCGCTCGGAGCCGCTTAGATCCATGAGCCGCGTCGGCGACGAGGGAGCGAAGCATACCTCAGTTTGCCGCTCCACCGGCATACCATATCTGTAATACTGCTCGTCATCGTCTTGGTACTCCGTATCCGCCTCGCGTTTGATCGGCACTTGCACTTCGCAGGGTTCGTAGTTCATCCTGTGGACTCCGCGTCGAGAGTATTGCACTCGGTGGTAAGCGCAGACGGACTGCAGCCCCGCACCGCGTAGTCCTGCGAGCGCCCGCCCCTACCCGTCCCTTCATTGACAAGACACAAAAAATAACCATTTCCATCGCACCGTTGCGCCACCCTGCGTTGTTTTACTCTTTCGCACGCGGATCCCGTATGTTAGACTGAGACGCAGCAATAAGAAATCATACTGAACGTTTCTGATCTTGTCCATCATTATTTACCGCTCACACATAATGACGTCGCGACTGTGTGCCCGTGGTCGCCATGACCGCTCGCTTCGTTGGTCTTGCATCCTGTGGGGTTCGAGACGTTCAGACACGCTTTCAATGGTGTCGTTGTAATATTGAGTTTCAACATTTACAAACACTTACATTTTTTGCTAATAGCTGTAATAAAATTCGAAATCTGGCTCGAGACATAAAATGCCAATGAAATCGAACCAGAAATACTAATAAAATTTCCTTGTACACGAAATTTGGCGCCAAGAGAGTTTTTTTTGAGGCGCGTCGTCCTGTCGCTCCTATAAATACCCGTGACGCAACGAAGATCGGTCCCACGGTCTGCGGCGCGGTGTGATCCTGCCTGAAATATAAATATTTTAATATTTATCTCGTTCTCAATAACAAAGATAGGTATCGCTGTATCTGTACAGTGTTACGTCCATCACTAAATAGGTAGAGGTTTTTTATTAATTTAGATTTTTCTCTTTTAGTCTTTATATTCTTTCATTAAATAAGATGTAGGTAATCCCAATAAGCTAGTATAATATAGTATGCTCGAATTCGAACCTAAGACCTCCCATTCGAAAGACGCATACTTAACCACTAAGCTTCCATCGCTATAATCTGCAAATACAATAGGGTATTTGCAGATTATAGCGACTAAGCTCGAGATTTTCAAAATATAAACATTTTATCAAAATATAGGTAAATATGTGCCAATAGCAAAAATTCTGAATTAAAAATATAACGTCAAGTCGGTTTTATGGTTATTCAAAGATTCATGGGCAAGTCCATTTTAAAAGTATGAAATTATTAAAAAAGAATTATACCATTGAATAACAAATCGAATTTGCACCAACTTAATAGAACCATTGACATAAACGAAACATTTGATATAGCTACCATACAAAATTCAAATGAAATGCATACAAAATACTTGTTTGTGACGTCACTTCTCAGTAGCCATTTGTATGGAGCGTTTTGGGTTTGCCCAAAATAATGTGATTTTAAGTTGTGATATCTCAGATAGTTTAAATGTGAATCAAGTAATTCTTTCAACAATGTTTCTATCATTAGCAGGTCTTTTGAGTTTTGATTAAAAAAAAAAAAATAGTCAAGTACCGTATTTATTAAAATGTAGCCAGGTTAGTAGCGATTGACACTCAAACAAGACACTTATATGTGTAAGTAATATAAACTGTTCACATTTATTTCTTTCTTTCTTAATTAATTTCTGTTACTAAACTAAAGATACACATGTTGCGTTTCGAAACCCAAACGTTACATACACGGATCAGTACTTACGCGTTGTGATACAAATATAGGTACGAGTGTCTACTTATTTAAAACAAAACAGATTATAGGTATTATGTAGATATGGATATTAGGTTATAATGTCTCAGTAATGTTCAACTGTAAAGCCGTTATTATGGTATATTTTTAGAACAGTTACCACAGCAGTGACTAAGCTGTTAATTTATTAATAGGTTCATTATCCATTCTCTTTAAATATCTTTTCTATTATATTTTCAAATTTAAAGTCGCTCAACGGGCAAGGAAGATAGGTACGGGACGAGCATAGCAAATACACAAAGGACAAAAGTTTACACTTTAATAATACCTAGTACGCTGAAGTGGCAGGGGCCACGACTTCCGTAAAAATGATAATGGATGGAGCATATCTTTGCATCAATGTGGCGGAGCCACTCTTCGGCATGAATGACCAGCTCGACCGGAGTGATACTACGGCTTCACAGAAAACTTGAAGCAGCGCCTGCGCTGTATTTCGTAAGGAGGGTAAGGCCTACTGGACACGTCAGACTGCTCTGACATTATTAGGACTGCTGATAGGCATTGGATGCGGAGGGCGGCATCCTAAAGCACTTCAAGCTTCGGGATGAATGATACCACGGCCTCACAGAAAACCGGCGTGAATCAGCATTGTGCTGTTTTTCGCTGCGTGAGTGAGGGTACCGGAGGTCCGAATCCGTGCGATGGGGATTTCGAAGGTTGGCATAGCACTTGTCTTGTGACTCCGCTGCTGTTGCTGGTGTCCAATCGGTTACCAAGTGATCCATCTGCTCGTCTGCCACCCATCACATAAAGAGAAGAGCCTAAGATTGCTCTTTTGGTTCATTATGAGGAAGCCTACGTCTGGCAGAGGATGGACAGAGGTTGCTTTTCGTATGTCTTTGAACTCAGTGGCGTGTGGGACTGTAGGTACTTACTTACTCTCCAATGCAAAATACAAAATACGAAATGAATCTCTATCGTGAATTCATATTCACAGTAAACCATTTTGTCTCGTATCTTTGTCGGTGTTTTCAAATATTTCAACATCTGCCAGTTTACCCGAGGGATTTTCTACCGTTATCGACGGTTCACCACTACGACTGAAATAAAAAAAGTGAAAAAAGGCACATTAAGCGACATGCGCAGAATCTCTTTTATCTCGGTCTCTGTCGGCTTATTAAACGTAAAAGATTTAACGTGATAATTGAGCTAAAAGATTGAAATGATTTGCTATGCTATCTACAGTGGGTCACCCGTATTCGATTCCCGATCAGGTCAATAATGAACTTTCCTAAGTTGATTCGGGTCTGGGTGTGCTTGGAGACTCCCCCGGCTAACGTCAACTGTACTTATAGTAAAGGGAATGCCCTAGTATGTAATGTGACTAGTAAATAGGTGTTTATTTTCTGGCGCATTTTATTTTTATATATGTTAGGTGGCAGACTTGCAGACTGATCATCTGATGGTAAGCGATTGACGCCGCCCATGTAGGTACACCCGCGACAGCAGTGGAGTCACCAGTGCGCTGCCAACATTTAAATCCCTCTTTCCCCCGGATTGGGCCTCCGGTACCCTCAATCACGCAGCGAAACAGAGCAGTGCTGCTTCACGCCGGTTTTCTGTGAGGCCGTGGTATCACTACCGTCGTCGGTGTGAGGTCGTGGTTTTATTGAAGAAAAGGCTAACGCATGATCAAAATTGCATCCTGATGGAAGGCATCAATGAGGTCTAGAATGATACGCGTTTGTCTAGAAGATGTCTTTCACTCTTACCTAAAAGATATCCAGATTAGAAGGATCAGGGTGTTCCCAGATCATTATTTACTAAACCTCTGGATCTAACTCAATAAAAAACACCTTTTGAAAGTTCTACGAGTACAGAACTGGGATAATCTCCTTATGATGTAGGGAGATAAACGGTGTCATCCCCCTATACAGATGTTCGAGCGAGGGATTAACACCCTGAGTTTATTTTGTTAAGGGTTTTACGACGCTGCGGTTTATTTTGTGACTTTTTTGTCGACTGTAAATGACACCTGCTTTAGATAACTATGTACTTAAGTGATGGGTGTAAAAAGTATACTAAGTAAAAAAGGAAGTTAACAAACAGTGGGAGAGCTACGGCATGTCGCTTTACTGAAAGAAACCATTAGGTCCTTAGCCTGTGAAAGATCGTAGATAAATAAATGTAAGTACATACCCACTCTATATAATACGACCCGTTTGGAACAGTGGTAGTGAATGCTGCCTTTGGTCCAAGCGTTGCGGGTTCGACCCCCGCACAGTTCAAACATTTGTGTGCATGAACATGTCTGTTTGTATTGGTCTGGGTGTTTGTATGTATAATAAGTATGTATTTACAAAATAATATAATATGTATATATTTGTAATTCCGCTGTTGATTCTGATATCCGTAACACAGGTGCTTGAGCTACCATCTCGGAGTCAGATCAATGTATGTGATGTTGTGAAATATTATTATAATAATAAAATCCAAGAGCCCAAATCTCGTGACGTGGTAGGTATTTTGTCATCATACGTGTATATATGTACGCAAAACATTTTTTTTATGGTTTCCATGCGACATCTGCCATGTTTTTTCATATCGAAAATCTCGAGAACCTAGAAAGCAGCAATTCTACATAACCCTAGACATAACCTATTATTTTATGTCTATATTTGACATGCAATAACTTACCATATGCGGTAATAAGAGTTTTTTTTATAAAAGCGTTAATTCTGCCAACCTGTCAAATGATTATGTAGAGACGAACTCATGGTGAAATTGACCGGTGATTTGAGTTGTATCTCTTTGATTGATTGAGTTTATTTTTTAACCGACTTCAAATAAAGGAGGAGGTTCTCAATGCCAAAAAAAGAGAAACTAAAAAGCTTGAAAAAATTTTTTTCTCGAAAATTAACCGCTTTCAAAAACCACGAACTAAAAAGTGTAAAATAATATTTTTCAAGATAGTACCTATTATTGGGCGTCTACTTCGGTAACACTTTACTATAGTGTACTGTTATAAAATGTTATTTGAAGTGTATTAAGTGTTAAAAATATTATTTTACACTTTTTTGTTCGTGGTTTTTGAAGGCGGTTTTTTTTCGCAGAAATTTTAGATAGGTAGGTAGAACACCACCTTAGTAAGTAGAGTTTTGGGCAACCTGGCAACAGATTTACCTACCCAAAACTCTACTTATTAAGATGGTTAATTAGGAGCATTAAGTTTTTTTAAAGTTTACTAAAAGTGTGTTTAGTTCACCTAGGTGAATTACCATGGGTGAATTAAGTTTACGACTGGTTATTTTAATGCATCCAGGTTTTAAGGTGACGGGTAGGGCACACTAGCGACGCCAATCTATTTTAAATTTTAGCTACTAAACCTATTTAAACTATATATTATATTTAAGCTATATAAGCTATTTTAAACAATTTCGGGGTTACAACCACTCGGAAAACACTTATACTATTTATTAAATAAATGTAGGGCCGGTATGTGCGGCCACTTTTAGCGTGAATCAATTTTACGCGTACAAAAACGGACCCAACATTTGTGCATGGTTATTTAATAAATAGTATAAGTGTTTGCCGAGAGGTTGTCTAACTCCGAAAATGTTTAAATTAGATCCGGTTTAGTAGCTAAAAATTAAAATCGATTGGCGTCGCTAGTGTGCCCTACCCGTCACCTTAATAGTTTACTCGAAGTACCTATTTTTGATCACCTAGCTACCTACGTGAAGTATCATGGGTGAATTAAGTTGACGGCAGGGTTTTTTCGTATATTATATCATTAGGTATCAACTACGACCAGTTAAAATCCTAATCTGTTCGAAAATATTTAAATCTTTGCTCTGTACTACACTTCAGACGAATAAAATATAAAGTTGATAGAAACGAAGCTCCTCCTCTGAATAAAGCATTTGCGAATCACGTACCTGCATTTTATTTATTGCATCGGCCGCGCCCCGCCCCCAGCCTATTGTTAATTCAGGTAAGCACCATCATAGTATAGGTAACCTTGAAGACACGTGCTGATTTTAATTAATGAGTTAGCTGAAATCTAATGGAAGCATGCGAGATCTCATACATATTAGGCAAGTATTTATTGGTCTAACGATTTAAAAATATAAATAAGACTTAGGTAAATACTTTCCAACACTTTCAATCTTATTTAATCCACCGTAAGTACTAAGACTTTTAAGATCTGACTGATGCGATTGATTTTCTAGAGATTTGGTATCAAGTCGATGTAAGTATGTTAGTGATGTTTTCTGTTTTTATTTATTTGTCTGTTATAGGAAACGATGTAATGTTCTGTCGCCGAGCAGACCAAATGGCTGGACGTGCTAATTCTCTGGAGAGAAGAAATAAGTTTTAGATGATTTGGTAATAGGTATTTACCGACCTTACCAACTTGTCGCTGATAGTGCACTGCCGCGGTAGTTAAGTAAGTTACTTTACGCATTTAATATTAATTAAGTTAAATATTAGTCCATGATAATAATCAGGTTTGCATCTTTCATCGTCAGCCCATTTAAGTCCCCACTGCTGGGGCACGGGCCTCCCTCAATCTCATGAGGGGTAATTGCCATACTCACCACGCTTGGCAGACGGGTTGGCGAGGGTTTTGATATAAATGCAGAGTTTTCCTTCTCTGGGTGCTGATGATCATGCCAGCAGCTTTACCTTAGTCGCCTTTTACGACACCTCGGTAAGAGTGAGGATGGCCTATTCTACTCTGCCGGGACCACACGGCCTCATCTTTAAAATGCATCTTTAAAATGGCCTAAAAGCTTTCAAACAATAATTGCCAATTAAATAATTTATTTAGGCATGAATACTACTATTCTTTATTGTCTCCCGGAAGTGATTAAGCACAATCGTCTTTCTGACACCACAAATTCTTAGGTCAAGCAATAAAACCCGAAGAAAGCTTTCCCACGAGCACATCTGCGAGCCGTATGCCGAAATATTGCGCCCGTTGATGACCAATATCTTTCTATTCTTTAGAAATTGCTTTGTTCTTGTGCACCATTATCCAGCGGGTAAGGTTATTACGGTATACAGAATATTAGGTATAATTCATGTTCTGTAGGAATAAATGTTTATACGACTTCTTGTTGAGTACTCGTATCAATATTTCCCTCTAGTCGCTGCCAATAATTGAATTAAGTATCTACCTATTCAAATTCAAATTCAAATAATTCTTTATTTGCATAGGCTTGTACACAGCACTTACAAATCGTCATACATTTGAATGACTTAAAACTATTTATAAGTACTTATGTATAATTTACATGTTAATACATATATATATGTTGATACATAAAATATACTAAAGAAATAAATAAACGTAATGCGATTCTACCACCGGCTCGGAAAGTTGTTTCTGTTCGAGAAGATCCGGCAAGAAACTCGCCAGTTACTCTTTTTAATCGCCAACTGTTTTACAATGGTTTATTATCTTCATACCAAGTCATACAGTCTAATGCAACACAAAATAGAATGAAGCAAATTAAAAGCTAAATATGAGGTAAACCGAAGCCGTATATAGGCCTAATAATTCAATTAGGTATCTAGGTAGGTATACTTACCTACTTAAGTATTAAGTAGATATTTTTACCTTCTGTAAGGAATTCTTATTACCCTAGAAAATTTAGGTTTATAAAATATTCCTGTGGGGTCAAATTAGGAACCAACTTTTCTAATGTGACACTGGATTGTGTGTGTGCTGGGGATTTGGGAGACGTTGGCTTTTGTCAGCTTGTAGGTAGGCAATCAAATCACCATAACATAAAGGGAATTCCCTAGTTTGAGACTAGCTGATCGGTATGAATGTCCGACGTGCCTTTTTTTAGGTCAACCACGAATGACGGGAAAGTTAAGACAGGACTTTCCAGTTAACAAGGTTTTTACTATTTCAGAAACATTAAGTTTCCCACGAGATCGGCAACATCCGCAGCTGCGAGCCGCATGCCGAAAATACCCGCCACGTTGACCATTGTTTCTCTAAATACATAATAAAACGGAGATTACTTGCCTCCTAATATCCGTAATAAAAGCATCTTTCAATGGCTTAAAACATTTAAGGATATTGAGTATTTGAAACAGTAACGTGACACCTGTGCCGGATCTATAGTCCTGCCGCGGCCGTTACCTGCCGAGGCTGATAAGGCTTCATTGTTCTTTTTAATGCACAAATCGCACTTCCAACCTATTAATAATCTTTTTGAACACCTGCGCTCTTAGTAAGTATGAACTTTCGGGAATTTTTGTAGGTAATCCCATTGATGCGAGCTAGTCTTTTTATCCTGTTGTTTCAATTCACAGAATTTTAAATATACGTGTGACTCATTTATGTAATTTTTAAATCTGGAATGAAATTAAGTTCAAATTAACGAGTTTATTTTTTTTTAGTTTTGTGCTGGTAGGTAGGTACTTTTAGGCAATTATGAAGATACTAATAATAAAGTAGGTAAACAAGTTACCTGCGATAATAAGTATCTATATAATTGTAAAATAAATTAATTTCCATAGTTCCTATTGATTTAAGTAGGTACCTACCTATGTAGGTATGTTTTATTGATACAACTTTTACTGTTACTGTATGTAGATATACATATTTACTTATAACCTATTTCATTTTAGGTAACATCTTTGGGGTCAAGCTGTAAGTTCCGTTCTGATGTTACTGCCAATTAAATCCACTGGTGTTGCCACCCGGCCATGGGCGGCGGCAATAGCTTCAATAAAAATAAAAGTCCAAAGTGTTTTCACCTATTACTTAGTTTAATTTTTGCTGTAGATAGATAGATAGATATACTTTATTGCACAAAAACACAATTTAAAAAAACTAGGCATTACAGAAACTTCTTTGTACAATTTCGGCGGTCTCATCGTTGGAAGCCTACGAGACAACCTTCAGGCAAAGGATATTTGAGAGTAGAGGAGGGGTAGGTGGTGCAATATTGAAAAGGGAAATAAAACCCTGTACCCTTTAATTAATGTAAAATTTCATTTATTATATTGCTTTGCACTGCCTTACTCTATTATCTTCTAATAAGCGATGACACTTATCGGAAAGAAATCGCTAAATGCGCTATTTGTATTACGAGTATCATTGGCTAAATTGTAACCTATAGGTATCTTGTAGATATTTTAATATTATTAATGTGTACCTAATTAACCAGTACATCGAGGAGCTGGTCTAAATCCTCGACGCAACATGTATCTCTCAACACTAGGTACATCTTTCCGTTCTATGTGTTCAAATCCACCAAAAATAAATGTAAAAAAAATGTAAATGTAAAAAATAAAGAATATTCATTAATCAATAAATTAGAGAACTAAAGTCATGGGCATAGCACGCAGGATCAGCACGCTGTAGTGATATGGGATATGGGCCGGTCATGTTTCTAGACGCACTGATAAAAGATGGAGTCGTCACGTACTGGTCGCCACGTGGGGAAACGCAGTGTTGGACTCCCTGCGGCGCGATGGACTGACGATTTGAGAAGGATGGCTGGTATGAACTGGATGCGGACCGCTCAGGACCGGGTTGGTTGGCGCTCTTTGGGGGAGGCCTACGTTCAGCAGTGCACGGCGATAGGCTGATTTATTTGATTTGATTCAATCGCTTCATTATACCTAATTACAAGACCCCCCCCCCCCCCCCCCCCCCAAATCAAGAATCATGGTCCAAGTGTACCTACCCCGGGCTCCAGAGAGGCAGCTTTGGACGCATCTGGGAATGACACGCTAAGATGAGGATCCATTCTTCTATCTTTTTTTATGTGATAGGTGGCAGACGAGTGCCCATGGACACCCGCGACACCAGTATCTTGATGAAAATAAGTAAGAAGCCACACCTAAGGCAATGAGCACTAACAAATTTCGTATTTAGCTTTATTTCAATTTTATTTGGTCGCCGGAGACAGGCTGTCATTTAGTAACGGGCAATAACTCATCCCGTGATCGTAAATGCGGCTAAAGATAAACAACCCGTCAGAGCTAAACACAAATAATGTACCATTATGCGTTTCAAAATACTATTTGGTGGGGAAAATGACTGCCTCGGTGGCGCATTGGTTAGTGGGTCGCACTTTTAAGCCACGGCTGTTCAAGAGGTCCCGGGTTCGATCCCTTGGTCGGGCCAAAAATTTGTACTTACCTAAGTTTTCGTTAAGAAATTCTTACTTTCAGCCCGGGTCCTGTAAGTCGGCAGTCATGTACCCCCGTGCCTCGGGAAGCACGTTAAGCCGTTGGTCCTGCGCCCAATCCCTCTCCGGTCGTGTCGCTGGTGTCCCATCGGAATATGAGTGTAAGGGAATAGATAGTGCATTTGTGTTTGCACACACACTTGAGCACTATAATATATCCTGCGTACGTGGCTGATCGTTGAGATTGACCGCCGTAGCAGTAAAAGGTTGGAGGATTATTTATTATACACGTCACAGCTTCTATTATTTTTTCTTAAAATTTGGCTAGCATTTTTTATGTGATAGGTGGTAGACAGAATCAATTGCCCGCGCCCATGGGTGTTCATCGTGGGGGCAATACCAGTGGAGTCACGTGTTCGCTGCCAACCTTTAAACCCCATTCCGAAGATATACTTATTAAAATATAGATAATATTGCAATTGATTTTATTAGAATTTAAATTTATTTTCCAAGAGTTCTACTCCAACAGGCTCCATGTTAGTCAGAGTTAGAGGCAAATTCATATTTTTAAGTGAATCAGACACATAATGGTTGTGTTATATTCCGTATAATATAATATTGATAGATATTAATTTGTAGAGCGTTATCCACAATATTTTGATGTCTTAGATTTAATATAGGTATTTTGTATGAACAATTTCTTGAACAAATGTTAGTTGGATAAGAAACTCGATACATTAAGACAGCTCTGTGCACAAACCAACGTTGGAAGGTGACGTAACGGGCACGCCAGACGGCGAGATTTCATTACAGTTGCTATATTTCAGAAGCCTCCTGTGACAGTAACCATGCCGATGCCAAATGATGTATGAGGTCATCATTCAACCTCTTTGTGCAGTTTATAATGAATTGAAGTCGTTATGAACCAGCTTTAGCGATTCTATCAACTAGACGTGTGTACCTAAATCTTAACTGAAACGACTCAGTGATCCGACTCAGCCAAATGATAGGTACCTACCTACTTACACTTCCGAATCTGTAATGTTAGCTCCGAATGTATCATTCGACTCAAATGGATCTCGAGTTCGAGTGAACCGAATGATCCGAATGAGCTGAATGATCCGATGAGCCGAATGAGCTGAATGATCCGAGTGAGCCAAATGATCCGAATGAGCGGAATATCTATTTGAGGGCTAATTTAAGAGTCGATGTTCCAAATGAAGCGTTTCACTGTTCCGCATCTCTGCACTGATCCAGATGCAAATGTTCCAACCTTTTTTTTTTTTTTTTTTTTTTTTATATCACAACATCACATACATTGATCTGACTCCGAGATAGGTAGCTCAAGCACCTGTGTTACGGATATCAGAATCAACAGTGGAATTACAAATTTATACATATAATACTTTTCTTTTGTAAATACATACTTATAATACTTATAAAACACCCAGACCAATACAAACAGACATGTTCATGCACACAAATGTTTGTACTGTGCGGGGATCGAACCCGCAACCCTTGGACCAAAGGCAGCGTTCACTACCACTGTTCCAAACTTTTGAAAGATAGGTACGTTTTTGCCAGGTCTATATCAACCACTTAACATTCAGAACACTAGGCTATATCATCGTCATCTTAGCGAATCATTCCCAGTTATGTCGAAAACCGTTGCTTTGGAGCCCAGGGCCGGTGCGCTTGAATCATGATACTGGGTTTGGGATGATAACAATAATACCTACTTCTCACAACATCTCATAGGTTGACCTGATTCCGTACTAAGTAGCTTAAGCACTTGTGTTAGAGATATCAGACAACAGAGACACCCAGACACGAACAAACACAAGTGTTCATGGCACGAATGTTTGTCCAGAGTGGGGATCGAACCTACGACCTTTGGCGTAAGAGGCAGGGTCACTACCAATTGCGCCATCCGGTCAGGGATATGATAATAACACCTACGCTATAGATTTGAAAATCCATATGTGCATGCTTGGATTCGAACCTATCTACTACCACGTATGGAAGGCGCGTTCTTATCCACTGAATAACCATCGCTCTCATTCTTATTCAAAAACTAAATATATCCTCCAACCGATTACGGCTACCGGCGGCCAATCTTAACGATCAGCCACGTACGCAGCATATATATAATGTTCAAGTGTGTGCGCAAACACAAGTGCAATCTCTATTCCCTTACCCTCATATTCCGAAGGGACACTACTGTGACAAGACCGGAGAGGGATCGAGAGCAGCCCGCGGACATTGGTTCTGCGCTCGCTATTGAGCTGAACGTGCTTTCCGAAGCACGGGGTACAAGACCACCAACTTCCAGATTCCGGGCTGACACTAAGAATTTTTTACCGATAACTTAGGTACAAATTTTTTGCCCGACCCGGGGATCGAACCCGGGACCTCTTGCGAAGCCGTCGCTTTAAAGTGCGACCCACTAACCTCTGCGCCACCAAGGCAGTCACAATAAAAAAATACTTACCTACTCCGGTCTCTGATATCCGTAACACAGGTGCTTGAGCTACCTATCTCGGAGGCAGATCAATTTATGTGATGTAGTGAAAAATTTATATTTATGTTATTTGATGTTCAGAAAATATGACATTACATTGCTTATTAAAAGCGTATTGAACTAGGAACAACAATTTGATTTAGAGCCCCATTTAAGATCACACACCTATCTTAAATACCTAATGATATTTATAAAAATAAATATTGAATCGTTTTCATACAGGATGATGATTTTAAATCGAAGAGCATTTCAATGCGAAACGGAAGAAGTCACTAAAGTTATCAACGCGGCGAGCTTTCAAAGTAAATACGCTTATTTTCGCAACCGTGTCCAATCCCAACGTCCGACGACGAAGGATAAATCCGCAGCGAATTGCTAAATTTTAATATTATTATACCTACTTGAGCCGGCCGTTAATGTCATATTGATATTATGGGTGGCATTATTTCAGTCTCAATAATTTGCTTTGCGATGAAAACTTGCATACCCTTTCCGATGAATAATTAACTGGAATTTTCATATCAAAATACCTAGATTGCTTATAAGGAAATAACCAGCGGCAATGGAATGCACAGTAGCGATAACTTGAATTCAATGAGGCTTTTGTCCTGCAGTGGGACAGTTTATAGGTTGATACTTTACTTTTAATGGAATGCAAAAAAAAACAAAAGTAACTATAAAAGGGTTTGCCATAAAATGTCAAAAGCTCCGTATCATTAGGTTGATTAGAAAAATAAATCTGGGTATAATCAGCGTAAATATGGTAATTATTACGATATCTATCAGAATTAAATCAAATCATATATAGTACACGATGAAAAGACGTCAATATGGATCCTTGTGGAACTCCGCAATCAGACGAAGCGCTTTTTATATCAGATATCTCGATTCTCATTCGGTGCGTCCTTTGAGATAGCTAGAGAACGCAACATCAACAGTCATGTTGTCTCTCAAAGCAACGAAATGAAATGACATGCATACACAAGGAATCAATACAGGAAACGTGCCTGTTTGCGCGGGACAGAATTAGCAAACTGTCCCCATCATGTGCGCAAACGCCGCAAAACGCATCGTAAAACAAAACCGCCGTGCATTGCTGTGCAGTATCTATGCATAACTCTATGAGTACCCCACACATCTAACACATATTAGACTAAATCAATGATTTATAATGTAATGGAATAGAAAAGTGTATATTTTTTTATTGATTTTAAAAATGGAGATCCGTTCAGTATATAGGCACTTGCGTGCAAAGAAAAATATCTGCTAAAACTCACTAATCGGTGTTCATACGTGGAATTATTTATTTTATGTCATCCGAAATTAATGAACGATAGGCGATTTAGTTTTACTTTATTTATTTGAACAAACGCGATGTTTATACTGTCAGCGCGTAATTAGTTGGCATGGTTCCGAGTAGGTAGACCCGGGTTACGTCGCCCGGGAGTCGAACCCGCTGAAACAAAACAGTTCGTGTGAACGCCACGCCGGACAATACTGAGATGCGGTAGGGTAGCCATGCTTTATAGATCAAGGAAATACCGCCATGTTTTGTTGATATATGTCGTATGATGATAAATGTCACGAGCCCCTGAGAATTCTGCTCCTGGAGCCCAATTCTCGGGATTGCGATATGAAAAAAACATGGCGGATATCACCTGAAAACCATACAAAAAAACTATGTTTTAGTGATATATGTCGTATGAAAAGAAATGTCACGAGCCCGAGAATTGGGCTCCTGGTATGTGTAAGTGATTTATTTTGGAAATCAAATTTAATAGTAACTTTTGTAATGATACCATTTTCATGAACGGTATACCTACTTAAAAGTCTAGTTTATAAGATTTTCGAATCATTCTGTCACCGATTTTTTAATTAACGAAAAATCCTTTGATTACGAAAGAGAAACCAAAATTACAATACATGTATTAATTAATCAACGGGATTATCCTGTTAATGAGTTTGGTGATGTAGAGCTGAGGCGTCAGAGTCGGCGGCGCGGAGAAAACGCCACACATGGGCCGCATCTGCGCGCGCGCCGCTGGAGGTGTATGCCTCCCACATCTATAGTGAAGATATAAAGAAGGCACCCGTTCGCAGTGAGTCGGGACTAGGTCGCAATGGTAGCAGGATCAATTCACGCACCAACACAAATGTTATGTTCGGTCTGCGTGTTTGTGGTGTGTATCTTCGTCGTTTATGTTTTTCATGGTATCTCGGTTTTGAATCAACGTGTGAGGTTGTCTACAATTTATTTAGTCTCTCATGTTATGAACGCACTTATGGTCTAGTGGTTTAAGTACCGGGCCGTGATCTCAGGGTCCTGTGGGTTCGGGAAAAAGTACCTATGTTTCGAATTTTTCGAACTTAGCTCGGGTTTGTGATCAACATTCCGCATTTGGCGAGCGTGGTGATTAAGCCTAATCCCATCATAGTAGCGATATCTATCTTGATGGCTTTTGCCCTGCAGTGGGACAGTAAATGTAATAGGCTGAGACTTAACTTTTTTATATGTAAATATATTTTACACTCGTCAGAGTAGGTATAATTTACTGGATATAACTAAGTACCTACGCCACCAAAATAGAACTGAAAGTTTTATCAGAAGATCCTACTAGCAAAGAGGAGTCAGTTTAATTGTCATAGTAGGGATAAACAGTCCAGTATGACTACTAAGAAGATAATCCTTACCTTAATGTACCCACTAACTTAAAACCATTATATGAATTAATATGATGCAAAAAAATGGGACAAAATCTGTGTTTTAAAAGGCTTACCTCTTTGATTAGATCAACAATGATTACCTGCAACAAGTTGGGACTTTTTGTTATTCAACGTGCAGGTGTTACAAATAAATTATAAATACTTTCGTTAACAATGCGATTTGCACATTGGAAGACAATGGCATTATCAGGGCGGTGTTGTCGGCAAGGGAGTTAAGTCGGGCTATAGATCGGGCCCACGTGTGACGTATTTCTCCTGAACGCAGCTGCGCAGGCCTCCGCAGATGTTTTATGGCCAGGAACATTTCCAAGACGCTTTAGTTATTACGATATTGCCGTTTAGGACCTAATCTCCGTTTTACTATGCACAGAAACAATGGTCATCGGCGGGCACTGGGATTTTGGCATACGGCGTGCAGCTGTGGACTGGACACGCTCGCTGTCGTGGGAAAGATATTTTTTAAGGTTCTAATGTCTTACTTAACCTTAGAATTTGTAAAATTGAGATCGTTATTCCATTCTTCTGCCTTCATTTTCAAAGAAACGTTTACATACCTAAGTAACTCACTCACCTCACTGCCTCTGTGAGAAAATCTTCTGCACTTAAGGGAAATTAAAGAGGTGCATTGGTACTTACTTACCTATGCCTACTAATTAAGTTTTATTACGTAGGTAATTAGGTAGATACTTTTATGAAAGGTGTGTGCTTTTAAAACTGTTTTTTATGTGATATCTAAGTTATTATGTGTTTACTTACATTTACATTGAAATATGATGCCGTACCTATGGTGTGACAAATACCTACTTATTTATTTGATTAAATGTGTTGTTTATGTAGATCAAAAACTTCACATACTTTCGTCCCTAGTATACAGGACGTGCCAAAAGTTTGCCTCGTGGACATGGTAGAAATAAATAAATTCTTAATAAATAAATAAGTTCCCTAAATATGTACTTTAAATACCTACATGTAAGTGGAAAAAGGTATGTGTTCCTTCCTAGCGGGCCCCCCGAGCTAGACTTGTAAAACTAATGGCAATGCTTCAGTTGCTCAATATAGGTACCTTTCGAGTTTATTAACAGAATTGCTTGTATCTTCACGGTTTTGGCAGAAATTACGATAAAGTGCCTGATCTTCTCAAAATTTGTGCATGATTATTTAATAAATAGTAGTGTTTGCCGAGAGGTTGTAACCCCGGAATTGTTTAAAATAGATCCGGTTAATAGCTAAAAATTAAACTCGATTGGCGTCGCTAGTGTGCCCTACCACCTTAAATAATTATGTTTGTAGGTATGTCTAAATCAGTACGATTTAAATGATTTTAAGTTTTTAAAAATGCCAAGAGTACTCGAAAAGATACCTAAATAAACCATTAAACAATTGCAAAAGTTACCTAAGTATAATAAATCCTTCTAAATTTAAAAGATTACAGCATAGAGGATTTTTTATTCGTAATAAGGTTTAAAATGTGAGGGCCACGTAGGTATTGATATTTAATGTAGCAGTACCTAAATGTAAAACTTACAGTGGAATGTAATCATAGAAATTGAGTATAAGATAAAAATTAAAAGTAAATATCATTTTGTAAATTGTCATCTAAACAAATAAAAGTTTGACAACATTTTAACTTCCATAGGAGAAGCAGCGTAAACATGTAGGTATTAGGCAATTTCAGTGAAAATATACCTAAATTTGTCATGTACTTATCACGTAAACAAGTAATTGTCTCACCATACGGCATCATATTTAATTGTAAAGATATTTTTGTAACATTGTAATGTCTTATTGACTGACCTAGGTACCTATAAGTAAATATAAGTTAGGTAATGGACTAAAGATCCCTCCTCCAAGCAACACACTAATTTACGTTCAAATCCTTTCAAAATAAACGATAGTGAGGCCTGTTCTGCCTCAACATCTGTTAGAAGCCGAGAATGTGTTTTAGACACGGTTATCTTTCTCACCTTATTAAATATTGTAGATAGAATACATTACTGCACATTAGCACCTATAAGATGAAAAATACCTAACACTAGATATAAAAGTTAACAACAGGCCACAACGTATTATATAAGTAGTTCAGAAACTAGGCGGTCTTATTGCTGGTAGCCAGACTACCTTGCGGAATGAGATTCATAATTAGGCTGCCTATAGTGTAGGTAGGTAGATCTAATAAGTTAACCTTCTCGCTTTTCGGACTTCAGCGCTTAGTTATTTTCACGTAGGTACACGTGTTAAATTAATCTACTGTCCCGTAGGTAGATAGGGTCGTCTATAATGCATGCATTTTAAAATATTTTTTGTACTCTCACAGGATGCGTGACCAACAAAGCGATCGGTTATGGCGACTGGGATCTACACATACATACCAACTTACGCCATGGTATGTATAAGCGGCGGTAAATACGTTTCAGAAATGAATGACAAGATACACCGAAACGATCAGCATGGTTTCTCGTCTCTCTCTAACGCGGCGAGATGTGCGCGCGAGCAAGGAGGGGCGGCGCACTGGGAGGCGCAAGCGCAACGCATCGATGGAAATGGTTATTTTTTGTGTCTTGTCAATGAAGGGACGGGTAGGGGCGGGCGCTCTCAGGACTACGCGGTGCGGAACTTCAGTTCGATTGAGCTTAGCTTCGCGCGCAATACTCTCGACTACAACGAACTGTGTTCTCAATACCGTGAACCAACATAATGAACTACGAATCTTGCGAAGTGCCAGTGCCGATTAAAAGGGAGAGGGATACTGAGTATCCAGATGAAGATGAGCAGTACTACGGGTACGCGCCGGTGGAGGTGGAGCGACACACTGAGATGCCCGGCTTCGCGCCCTCGTCGCCGACGCATCTTATGGACCTAAGCAACGGCTCTGAACGACCGCCACAGCAACCCTGGACCAATGTCATGTTTGACGGTGAAGCTCGAGAGTACCAACAACAATCTCAGTATCCACACTATGAACAACAATACCAAAGAAGCCCCTTAGAAAGACAGCAGTTTACAAGAAACATCTATTTTGATGATTCTAATTCCCAGGACAGGATAAGAAACTTTTATGAAAACAGCGAGCAGATATCGAAAATGGGTGAAGCATACCGGAACTCCACAGACGATCAAAGTGTCGAAAACGATGAACAGAAGAGAATAAAGAAACGATCTAAATCATCAAGGAAAAAGACACAGAGCTACGAAGAGATGCAGGTGCAGCGCGTGATGGCCAACGTGCGGGAGCGGCAGCGCACGCAGAGCCTGAACGAGGCGTTCGCCAGCCTGCGGCAGATCATCCCGTCGCTGCCGAGCGACAAGCTGTCCAAGATCCAGACGCTGCAGCTGGCCACGCGCTACATCGAGTTCCTGTACCAGATCCTGTCGAGCGGCGAGGCGGCCAGCGACAGCGGCAGCGACGCGGGCAGCGACCACGGCCGCTACCTCGCGCAGGACAAGCTCAGCTACGCTTTCTCCGTATGGCGGATGGAGGGCGACTGGACCAATGGACAAACGTGATTAATATGGAGGCTGCGCCTATTGTTGTGCATTGTGCAAGATACACCACGATAGTTGTCAGGAAGGACTATGAAACTTTCGAAGGTACGGTCAAATGCAAGGAGACTGCAACTGACGACGTATGGCAGGGATTTCCGTAATAAGAAAGATGAAATGAAATACTAAGTTAGCCCAAGAAGATAGCAAATAAGGTAATGCAGCTGACATAGCTTACCTAAAGTGTTTTCGATATGAAAGATAGTGTAAAACGTGGTAAAACCTAACTTATTAATACCTATTTTTTTCAGTAATAACTTTCAGTTATGTTATGTACTTATGAAGATTGGATTTATTTTCATCCATAATGATATCCTCTTTCTCTTTCGAAGTCTGTAGCCAAGTAGGTAAAGACAGAAGAGTGTCCTAGTTGAAATTAATGTACCTACCTAATTGAAAATTGTATCAAAGGAAAAAAGACACTTGAAAATTCCATTTTCACGTAGGTAATTTATCTACCTAGCTAGAAATATTAATAAAACATTGTGATATTTATTTAAGTTGATTATCTAACTTTACTTAGAATAGGTAGGTCATTCATTGTTACGTAGGTAGAGATAAAAATAATTGATTAGGTAAGTTATGTTTAGGGGACTCTATAACGAATCGTGTAATACATAGATATAATGAAAATAAATGATCCGTTATCATTACATGTACCTATAAACATATATTTGTATTGTCAGTTTTCCACCAGTCTGTAATGTAAGTTTTTGTACTCTATGTAAGTACCTAGGTGGGTACTATCTGTTAGGCGTAGGGAGGTGTACTCGTACCTACTAGCCTAGCACTACGAAGCCGTCAGCATAGATATATACTACATACCTCCCTACATATTGATGTACCTAAGTTTAAAGTGTAAGATGTAGATATTATGACCAAAAATTTAAGATTTGCCTATATCTATAATATCTGTATCTATATCCTCGCCAACCCGTCTGCCAAGCGTGGTGAGTATGGCAATTACCCCTCATGTGATTGAGGGAGGCCCGTGCCCCAGCAGTGGGGACTTAAATGGGCTGACGATGATAATATCTGTGCTATAACTAATTTCCTTACTGAAAGAAAAAACATTAAGATAAAGATAATATAATTGTTTAAACATGTATACAAAAGTGTAATCCTTATAAATAAATATTTCACAACATCACATACATTGGTCTGACTCCAAGATAGGTACCTCAAGCACCTGTGTTACGGATATAAGAATCAAACAGTGGGATTACAAATATATGCATAAAATACTTTTCTTTAATAAATACATACTAATAATACATAGAATATACCCAGACCAATACAAACAGACATGTTCATGCACACAAATGTTTGTACTGTGCGGGGATTGAACCGCAACCCTTGGAACAAAGGCAGCATTCACTACCGTTCCAAATGGGTTTGTCAAATCCTTGCAGTGATCTGGGTTGGTAGTCCGAACTATGATTTGGAGGCCAGTTGTACCGTGAGCCATGATCTGAGGGATTTGGCAAGATGGCAATTACTATGAAGGGACTGCCGTCGACCTTAACCAAACCTTAGACGGGGGAACCACAACCAAATAATCATGGTTACATGTTACAGAAACTTATAAAGTAATTTAAGGCATATGGAGCTCGTTGGTTAGAAATAGCATTTGAGTTTATTTTTACATTATTTCCATTTTAAAAATTAAATAGCTTGTTTGATTACTACTAAGTATGGATGTAATCGAAATACCTATGTACCTACCAACAGGTTTTTTGTATGAGAGGAGCAATAAAAATACTTTTCTTATTAGGTATTTAATTTATTTGTATTCAAACTCCTTTATGTTTATTGCAGAATATCTACCAGCATTGCCACAGATTCCGACTAGAAGAAACATACCCAGTTCCAGCAATCCGGGTTCATTGCTACCGAAGTTAATTATTTGCTGAAAATAGTTTGTTATAATTCAACTGATAAGTACCTATGGACAAGCATCATTCAGTCATCATTTATTATGTAAATAAAGTAAAGTATCAGCTTAATTATTCCCTTTGTAGGGCTAAGACCCCCATCATAGAAATCAAGTCATCGCTACTATGATGGGATTAGGCTTAATCATCACTCTTGCCAAATGCGGATTAGTGATCACAACCCGAACTATGTTCAGAAAATTCAAAACTTTGCTCGACCCGGGAATCGAACCCATGACCCCGAGATCATGGCCACAGGGCCATCGTCAGAACCGTCTTAAACCATTGGACAATGGGGCGTTGTTTTATTTGTAAATAGTTGAAGGTTATTAATTAATACTAAGTGGGTGTGTGAAGATAGATAGATAGACATCCTTTATTGCACAGAAAGAATACAAAATATGTGTGTGTACATAGTTTCTTCTTAAAATAGGATAACATTATTGTATCTTTTATTATTTATTTTAATAAATGATTCCATCACATGTACTTTGTTGTTTTTTTCATTCCTTATGTACTGCTCTCCTGTTAATTAGTATGTTAATCGCATGAGTGTTAACAGGGCTTTTGGAACAGTGGTAGTGAACGATGGCTTGGTTCAAGGGTTGCTGGTTCGATCCCCATACAGTACAAACATTTGTGTGCATGTACATGTCTGTTTGTATTGGTCTGGGTGTTTTCTATGTATTAGTATGTTTTTACAAAAGAAAAGTATTATATGTATATATTTGTAATCCCACTGTGGACTATTATATCCGTAACACGGGTGCTTGAGCTACCTATCTCGGAGTCAGATCAATGTACATATGTGATGTTGTGAAATATTCTATGGGATATATTGAAATTCACTAACTAATAGTGGAGCAAATGTATTAAACCAGTTAAACATAAGTTTAACTGGTTGGTACTGTGTAATATTTAATGGATATCCAAAATTACCCCAAAATTGTAAAATTTATAAGTAGATAACTAGGTACTTAAATAGTTATGTAGGAACCTAACACAAAGGTAAGTAGGTAGGTATACCTACTTTTTAAGGAAAGAGAAAACTTATTACGTATACTTGTAATGTAGACAAAGTAGGAACTTAGGCAAAATTATTGCCTCTTGTAATACATAATTGAGGCTTGCAAATGGTTAAAACCCTCAAAATGTATTTCACTTTGTACTTTGGTGGATTAATACCTAATTGAATCAAAAGCCTATATAAATAATACCTAATTAAACCATCAAAAGTTTCAAACTTTTGAACTGTTAAGATTAAGTTTGAAGAATACAATGTACTTAGTCGCAGAAAAAGACTAATTACTTAGTGAATCTAGTTTATCTATAAGAAGCCTACACCACTAGGTAGGTACTTAGTATACTTACTAACTTAAATCTGCATGAATCATTGACCTATACCATACATATTCTCACTGGCATAAATCTACAAAAATTCTCAGTAAGTAGGTAAATAGGCACTTAATGTAAATTAATTTACATATTTAAACGTAAGTACTGAGATTCATACATGAAAACTTTGATTAAGCATTAAAAGTACCTAAGTACTCTATGTATTCATAATCATCTATATAGGTATAGCAATTTCAACATTTTATACCAAGAAACTCCGCTTTAAACTAATCTTTATTGATATGTAAGTCATTGGACCTTATTTACAAAGACATAAAGATCCTTTTTTAATACACCATAAATCCATTCAACCGAACCAAAACACCTTTCGAGCTATCGTGAATTTTGACATAAAGACGCGAGACAAGAAATGTCAAATTCGATATTTTGGTTGAGCATTGGCGTCTTCAAATTAGGGTTTGAGGCGAGATGTGTCAAAAGAGTTTCGGTTGAGTTCAACCGACGCAATGTTCACTTCCAAATTAGGAAACGTCGTCAAATACGTTTGGTTGAGTCTCAAAGTTAACTTCAAATTAGACCCTGGATACAGAATTCGTTGATTTAAGTATCAATGCAGAAAATAAAGAAGGAATTTAGAAAATCTCAAATCATATTTAGAGAAATCCAATGCAATAAACTAAAAAAAATTACATTGACACTTTGACAGTCCAGCCAGCGTGCGCTTGCGCAGCTTGTCACTGTCACTCGCTGCTTGTTTTTTTTGCCAATTTTGGCGCGTCGGTCGTTACATTAAATTTTCTCTCCATAAATATTTCTACTTTATAAATGAAATAGTGAATTATCTAATCATGGAAGGTGGTGAATCGTTTTTATCGTGTGCTGTGACTGTTGAATGGACGACACCACAAGGCTCAATTATACGGAAAGTGAATTACAAAACTGCATCACTACGGCTCATTAGAAACGAATTTCGTGAAATGTTTATGGAGATTTCAAGTGATAAAAGCTCTGCAATTAGATTGGCTTTGAAAGGTATTAATGTCTTCAAAAAATTCATGGCTGAAGGTAAAGCCAGCATCAAGTTTCAGGAAGTAGGTTGCACTTTGTTTGTATCCAATGCACCTCCAACAAATCTTGTATCTTTCCTTCGAACAATATTTGTTAAAATGACTGGCGATAAAGACCAATCCAACAGCTCGAAGCAGAGTATGAGAGCCAAACTATTGAGTGGCAAAGCACAGGGATTTGAAGAAATAAGCCCAGTGACTGTCAGTGATATGACCACTGCTAAAAGCAAAATACCAAAATCGACTTTGACGACTCCTTCACCGCCCTCTAAAAAGCGAAAAGCAGATGATTCGTCCAGAGGCCCAGCACCCAAAAAATTATACTCTCCATCTCCATTATCCACCACTAGCTCGCTAAATAAGGAACAGCAAAGGGTGCTAGAAGCTTGTCTACGTGGAAGTAACATTTTTTTCACTGGTTCTGCTGGGACTGGTAAAAGCTTTCTATTGAAAAGAATTGTGGCAGCTCTACCACCAGATGTTACATTTGCTACAGCTTCAACTGGTGTTGCAGCTTGTCATGTTGGTAAGTAAATCTAGTGCATGCCATGCCGATATGTAACTCTTTGTTGATTCGTAATTATGTAATAATATTTTTCTGATTGCAGGTGGGACCACTCTTCATGCATTTGCTGGGATTGGAGATGGAAGTGGATCATTAGAGAATTTATGTGAAAGAGCCATGAAGCTCCCATTAGTGGCCCAGAAGTGGAGAAAATGCAAACATCTTATCATAGATGAAATCTCAATGGTTGATGGATCTTATTTTGAGGTATATTATTACATATTTATTACCTTACTCTTTTACATAGATTTTAGGTACTTAAAAGATTTTGATTATAAAACAACTCTATTTGGCTATTTCAGAAACTGGAGGCAGTAGCAAGATATGTCAGGAAAAATGATAAACCATTTGGAGGGATACAGCTCATACTTTGTGGTGATTTTTTACAATTACCACCTGTTGTTGATAAGAACAAAGTTGGAAAGAAGTTTTGCTTCCAATCTCCATCCTGGGATAAATGCATAGAACTATGTTTTGAACTAAAAGAAGTTCACAGACAGAAGGATGAAGAATTTATATCAATCCTTAATAATATTAGAATTGGACGAGTGACAAAAGAAATAAGTGACCGTCTCTTGGGGACAGCTAGACAAAAGATTGAAAGTGATGGTATTCTTGCTACCATACTTTGTTCTCACACAAATGATTCTAAAACAATCAATGACTCTAAGTTGAAGGATTTGAATGGAGAAGCAAAATTATTTACCTCTCAAGACAGTGATAACGCTACAAAAGTTTTAGACATGCAAACAATAGCTCCAGCAAAATTAACTTTGAAAATAGGAGCTCAAGTAATGCTTTTGAAGAACATAAATGTAAATGCAGGCTTAGTCAATGGTGCTAGGGGAGTTGTAGTCAAGTTTGAAGAAGGATTTCCTGTCGTGAGATTTAAAAACAAAAAAGAATACACTGCCCGTACAGAAAGGTGGTATGTAAAGAATTCAAATGGAACATTATTGTGTCGTCGTCAAATCCCGCTGAATTTGGCTTGGGCATTTTCAATTCATAAATCACAAGGGTTAACATTGGATTGTGTTGAAATGTCTCTCTCAAAGATATTTGAAGCTGGGCAAGCATATGTCGCATTAAGTCGGGCCCAAAGCTTAGATACCCTAAGAGTGCTCGATTTCGATTCTCGGCATGTTTGGGCTGATCCCAATGTACTTGAGTTTTACCAAAAATTCAGGCGCCGCTTGCAACATATGGAAATAATACCACTCGGGAGACCATTGTCTGACAAAACAAATAAAAAATTTCATCTAAGAGAAATTCTGAAAAAACAGCTAAATAGAAAATAAATTATGTAACTACATACAGCAAATCTATAGGATAATTATTTTATTTATGACGACATGTGATCTTTTGATAGATATTTTAATGATAAGACTGAATTATAATAAAAAGTCCCATTTCATAATTTTATTTCTAAATTATCAATTATGTATAAGTGAACTAAGTTTGCATTTAGTAGGAATAAATTATTTACATATAAAAAGCATGTTTGTTTACTCATTAAATGTTTATTAAGACCTTATTGTAATAAATAAAAGCAAAAATGAAAGTAAAAACTTTGCAGACACAAAAGCAATATATTATCTAGATTCAACTGCAGTCAATATTTCAATTTGTTCTTCAAGGGTGGCATGCTTTTCCTGAAGGCATTTGACTATGTATTTCAAAGATTCGACATTTTGATCCATTTCCTTCTTAGATGACCTGGATCCTTCCATGTTTTTTTGCAGTACTGCAACATGTTTCTTATGTTGGGAGACCTGTTCCATCAGTCTAGTAATTAAGTGGTCTTGCTTTTTGGCCAAGAGTAGTAACTGGATTTCTTCTGGTGTATCAGGCTTACACTTCAGTTCATCAGAAACATAGTTGTCCATGTTGGGTGGATCTCTTATCTTGTTCATACAACTTTTAATATCAATGATCAGTTCTGCTTGAGTTTGCCTGCTGAGTAATCTTTCAATTCTGGTTTTTGTAATATATTCTGAACTCTGGAATAAGAACATGATTTATTATAACAAGGTAAATTTATTTACACTTCTGTCTACAAGTACCTATGTGCTAAAACATGGATAATTCTTGTCTCATTTAGAACATCATACTAAAGAGCTGAAAAATGGATAAAAGAATAATAAGAGAAACATTTTCCTAACACCTTTCAAAATACTAAGTTATTTAGCTTTATGTAACATTATTTATTGAGTTCTAAATTAACTTTTTTCTATTCTATTCTGTTTACAATGTTTTACGAGAAATACTTGTAAAGTACCTTGACAACTTTATGCACAGCTGCTGGGAACAGTGTAGGTATAGCATGGTCTTTTAGTTTCCTTTGAGAGTCAATGTATTTGTTTTCGAAATGCTTAGAGCAAATCTTGCTCTTCGCCCAGTCAAGCATACTGCATTTATTTTTGAGTAGCAGTAACCATCTGTTTCTCATCTCATGAGAGGAGGGACATCTGTAAACAGAGTACAGTATATAAAAGTGAGACAAGCACACTATGTAAAAGTAATTACAAACAAAAATGCACAAAAAGTACACTTTTTACTTACGGATAAAATGAAACTCCTGGCGGTTTGTTGTAGACCGTCATTTTGCAACTCGTTACAGCGCAATGAATATTACTCATCTTGATAAGGGTACTCAAGTGAGCTGCTAAAATTATTTCAATTTTGTATGTCTTGATTAGAGACTAAAACTTAACAAATTAATGAAATGAATCTGCACAACGATGACCAACCAAACAAATCAGACCAAACCATGATGTCATTTTAATGGATGACAGATGTCATTGTCACCATGGCATTTGACAAAGAAAGGCTATTTTACTCTATGGTATAATGTCCTTCTATCTTTCTTCACAGAATATTGTATAATATCTATCTATGATATTGTCAACAAGTAAAAATTCAGCCAAGTGCGAGTCGGACCACTATGTCTTGGGGAAATTTTGCGGATTGATAATGTCCAGCATAAACTCAAACTACCCGTATCATTATCATTCTCATAGTACCCCCTACCTAGCTATTGCCGTAACATTTTTTTTATGTAATAGGTGGCAGTTAAGCATATGGATCACCTGATGGTAAGCGATTGCCGCCGCACAGGACACCTGCAACACCAGTGCAGTGACAAGTGCCAGCCTTAAACCCCCTTTTCCCCGGTTCGGGTCTCCGGTACCCTTAATCACGCAGAGAAATAGAGAGACTATTATTATTAAATCTGTTGCAGAGACGCTGTTCACACCGGTTTCACTCCGCCGAGGTATCACTCCTGTTGAGCCGACCTATTCATACCGAAAAGTGTGGCTCTCCCGCAGTAAAATTTTATTGTTTTAGTATTAATTGTTGTAACATACAACGTCTAACTTTTGACGCTAAAAATACCAAGAAGTTAGAGAGGACGGAGGACGAGGACGTCCTCCCGTATAAATTATAATTTGTAATATTAGAAATACGAATAAGATATGAATTTATTTAATTTAATTTGCAAAATAAAAGGAATTGAGTCCATAATAATCATAATAATTTATTTCTTACACATAATGATAACAATTATAATAATTTAGATTCGATATAAAAATATGACATTAATATATTTTAGTCTGTGACACTTATAGCTACGGGTGGAATAAACCTCCAGACGTGGCTGACCTCGCCCGCACACGGCTGGATCAGGGAAACCTGGTCGGGTTCCTTGAGGAGCGGGATCTCTTCAAGCACTGGTTCTGTTGTGGAGCATTGGATGTCTATCTTGTAGTCCCCGGGGGTGAGGAAAACCACGGTGCACTCGTGGTACGCTTTCGCTGATTCGGCGAGTGATGATAGCACGATTCTGAAAGTATTAAATTTTTTACATTGTCTTGAACAAACTTCACAAAATAATTAGGAGCAAATTAATTTTCTAAGTAGAAGGAATGGAAATAAGAGATTGGCTGAAAAAAGATGGACCTGCTGCCTAACGGGGAGTCCCCATTGGAGACAATCGCGTTAGTCGCATGAGCAAAATTCGCTACACTAAGGTCAATTATTTACTAAAAGAAGCAATCACCTTGATGGGTCCATCAAAGTGATTGGTTATTTTAAAACGTGGTATGTCAAAATGTGTATAGTTGTCTGGTAGAAATGCCAGCGATAAGACCGAAATTGTACATTTAAGTTTCTGTAATGCCTATTTTTTTTAAAGCATCCTCCGGGCAGATGTGGTAGCTGCCCAGGGTGCGGCTGAGGGCATCGCATTGACAAAGGACGTGCATCGGTTTCTCGTCCTCTGCCTTACAGAATCTGCAGGTGGGGTCTCCGGCCAGCTCGGTTCTGGTGCCGGTTCCGGGGTTTGTACCGGGCATGAAGCCCCCTCCCTTGCAAGCTTTTTGTTGCCCACGATTTCGGAGTGTCCTGGTACCCAACAAAGGGTTATTCAGTTGTTGGAGCCCAGACAGTTTAGGATCTGGGCTCCCTCCGCTATTAGTTTGGAGTTAATCTCAGCAGATTCGAGTGCCCACAGAGCCGCTTGACTGTCTGATAGATATATATTTTTCCCCTATAGCGGTCGCTATGTACATGTATATTTCTGAAAACACCTCGACTGCCTCGGTGGCGCAGTGGTTAGTGGGTCGCACTTTGAAGCGACGGCTGCGCAAGAGGCCCCGGGTTCGATCCCCGGGTCGGGCCAAAAATTTGTACCTAAGTTTTCAGTAAGAAATTCTTAGTGGCAGCCCGGAGTCTGGAAATTGGCGGTCTTGTACCCCCGTGCCTCGGAAAGCACGTTAAGCCGTTGGTCCTGCGCCCAATCCCTCTCTGGTCGTGTCATAGTAGTGTCCCATCGAAATATGAGGGTAAGGGAATAGAGAGTGCACTTGTGTGTGCGCACACACTTGAGCACTATAATATATCCTGCGTACGTGGCTGATCGTTGAGATTGGCCGCCGTAGCCGTAATCGGTTGGAGGATTATTATTTCTGAAAACACATTTTAGAACAAGCGCGTCTGTATGCTTACTTATTGTTCCCAGCAGTAGTGACTCGGTTGTCTAGCTTGTAGCTGAGCACGCCGTTGTTGTAGTCCTGGTAGAACTGCACGGAGAGGCACAGCTTGTGGAGAGGACGAGCCAGGTGTATCAGAACGAGCGAGTCTGTATACTTACTTGTTGTTCCCAGCAGTAGCGACTCGGTTGTCTAGCTTATAGCTGAGCACGCCGTTGTTGTAGTCCTGGTAGAACTGCACGGAGAGGCACACCTTGTGGAGAGGACGAGGCAGGTGCATCAGAACGAGCGAGTCTGTATACTTACTTGTTGTTCCCAGCAGTAGCGACTCGGTTGTCTAGCTTGTAGCTGAGCACGCCGTTGTTGTAGTCCTGGTAGAACTGCACGGAGAGGCACAGCTTGTGGAGAGGACGAGGCAGGTGTATCAGAACGAGCGAGTCTGTATACTTACTTGTTGTTCCCAGCAGTAGCGACTCGGTTGTCTAGCTTGTAGCTGAGCACGCCGTTGTTGTAGTCCTGGTAGAACTGCACGGAGAGGCACAGCTTGTGGAGAGGACGAGGCAGGTGTATCAGAACGAGCGAGTCTGTATACTTACTTGTTGTTCCCAGCAGTAGCGACTCGGTTGTCTAGCTTGTAGCTGAGCACGCCGTTGTTGTAGTCCTGGTAGAACTGCACGGAGAGGCACAGCTTGTGGAGAGGACGAGGCAGGTGTATCAGAACGAGCGAGTCTGTATACTTACTTGTTGTTCCCAGCAGTAGCGACTCGGTTGTCTAGCTTGTAGCTGAGCACGCCGTTGTTGTAGTCCTGGTAGAACTGCACGGAGAGGCACAGCTTGTGGAGAGGACGAGGCAGGTGTATCAGAACGAGCGAGTCTGTATACTTACTTGTTGTTCCCAGCAGTAGCGACTCGGTTGTCTAGCTTGTAGCTGAGCACGCCGTTGTTGTAGTCCTGGTAGAACTGCACGGAGAGGCACAGCTTGTGGAGAGGACGAGGCAGGTGTATCAGAACGAGCGAGTCTGTATACTTACTTGTTGTTCCCAGCAGTAGCGACTCGGTTGTCTAGCTTGTAGCTGAGCACGCCGTTGTTGTAGTCCTGGTAGAACTGCACGGAGAGGCACAGCTTGTGGAGAGGACGAGGCAGGTGTATCAGAACGAGCGAGTCTGTATACTTACTTGTTGTTCCCAGCAGTAGCGACTCGGTTGTCTAGCTTGTAGCTGAGCACGCCGTTGTTGTAGTCCTGGTAGAACTGCACGGAGAGGCACAGCTTGTGGAGAGGACGAGGCAGGTGTATCAGAACGAGCGAGTCTGTATACTTACTTGTTGTTCCCAGCAGTAGCGACTCGGTTGTCTAGCTTGTAGCTGAGCACGCCGTTGTTGTAGTCCTGGTAGAACTGCACGGAGAGGCACAGCTTGTGGAGAGGACGAGGCAGGTGTATCAGAACGAGCGAGTCTGTATACTTACTTGTTGTTCCCAGCAGTAGCGACTCGGTTGTCTAGCTTGTAGCTGAGCACGCCGTTGTTGTAGTCCTGGTAGAACTGCACGGAGAGGCACAGCTTGTGGAGAGGACGAGGCAGGTGTATCAGAACGAGCGAGTCTGTATACTTACTTGTTGTTCCCAGCAGTAGCGACTCGGTTGTCTAGCTTGTAGCTGAGCACGCCGTTGTTGTAGTCCTGGTAGAACTGCACGGAGAGGCACAGCTTGTGGAGAGGACGAGGCAGGTGTATCAGAACGAGCGAGTCTGTATACTTACTTGTTGTTCCCAGCAGTAGCGACTCGGTTGTCTAGCTTGTAGCTGAGCACGCCGTTGTTGTAATCCTGGTAGAACTGCACGGAGAGGCACAGCTTGTGGAGAGGGCGCGCGAGGTGGTTCCACACGGCGACGCCGAGGGACAGGCACTCGCCCGCCGTGCAACTGAACTCCTCCTGTGGCTTGATGCACTGCTTGTTCACGCTCACTTCTGCAATTGAACACGTGCAGTAACTTACTAACGGGACTAAGTTCAAATTAATGGCACCAGAGGCAGCATTAGTAAAAAATAATGTCTGTTAAGAAATTCTCAGTGTCAGCCCGGAGTCTGGAAGTTGGTGGTCTTGTACTCCCGTGCCTCAGAAAGCACGTTAAGCTGTTGGTCCTACGCCTGATCCCTCTCCGGTTGTGTCACACTGGTGTCCCATCGGATTATGATGGCGAGGAAATAGAGAGTGCACTTGTGTTTGCGCACACACTTGAGCACTATAATATATCCTGCGTAAGTGGATAATATTGGCCGCCTTAGCCGAAATCGCTTGGAGGATATTATTACGACATAAAAAAAACAACTTTAATAAAATTAAATAAAAAACGATGGCTGGAGGATCCGCCCAAATGCCGAGATAGAAGAAATTGTGAACACATCATCGGCGAGACCAAGACCAGTAGCTTGGCCACCTCGAGAGGTTGGACGAAGATCGTCTTGTGAAAAAAGCATACCAGGGCCGACCCTTGCTCCGACGCCCAGTTGGCCGACCTAGGTATCGCTGGAAGGACGTCGTCGAGACTGACCTGCGCGAGTTCCTAGTTAATAACTGGCAAGAAGTGGCGCAGGATCGACCGAAGTGGCGATCTCTTGTTTCGAAGGCCAAGACTCTATTTGGGTCGCTGAGCCAGCGGAGTAGGTACTTACTTACTTAAGCGAAGAGTTTTGAACCCAAATATACCACGGCATGTTCAACAGTGCTCACCATAATATTATTATATTGTTATCACATTTCCCTAAGGATATCAAATTTCAGATAACTCTGTCCGTGGATACCCTAGAGATACCGTCCAACTCCATCATCAGACCAGCTCTATCTATATTATCATATTGCTAACAAAGTTACGTAAGTACATCAAAGTTTTAACTCAATCGACCTACTGGATCTGATGTTCCTGTGGCTACCCTTCATCTCCTCACTTACTCCATCCATTAATCACGTGATCTTTTTTTAGCATTTTAACTTTTTAATAATTGAAATATTTACAATAAATTTAAAATGTACCTAATCCTAATTACTCCCTATGACACTATACTTATTTTAAAGATTTGACAGTTTATACCCAGAGAACATAATATTTGCATGAAATAATTGTTAATGTACATATTAAATTGCGTAATCACTGTTATCTATTAAGCTAATCACTAATGACGAAACTATTATACTGTTAATCTTGCTACACCCTAACAGGGTACAAGTATCTACTTACCATTACATGTTATTATAATTTTAAATTTATCTTTTAGTAATGCGTGCGCCTTTCAGGAAAGGTATCCGCAAAATACCAGCGCCACAGGGACCTCACGTGTTGTCCGTGGCAGATGCTGAGCGGAGACCCTTTTAAGTGCCGCATTGAGATATATCTACTATGTTGCTTTGTAATTTTATTTTTGGTACTTTAAATAAATAATTTCAATTTCAATAATCATACGAAAAACGTTTGACGAAAAATTAAATACACGTGATATCTTACTACACCGCCCCTCCCCCCCTAGTGTTATTTTCGTGATTTTTTCAATCCCCCCCCCCCCCCCTCCCTTTTAAGCCTCACGTGATTAATGGACAACCCCTTTAGTAAAAATAAAATTGGTTTTCCTGTTCTCTGAATGGATTCACCAAAACTGCGTTGCTTGTAATAAGTCATAGCTAGGTATGTACTATAAGAATAATATAGATATATCTACTTTAAATTAGTTACACTATTGTATTAGATCTGACCTGTAAAGATAGTTGTAAGTGTCATCATCATCATCAGCCCATTTAAGTCCCCACTGCTGGGGCACGGGCCTCCGTCAATCACATGAGGGGTAATTGCCATACTCACCACGCTTGGCAGACGGGTAGGCGAGGGTTTTGATATATGTACAGAGTTTTCCTTCTCTAGGTGCTGATGATCATGTCAGCAGCTTTACCTTAGTCGCCTTTTACGACACCTCGGTAAGAGTGAGGGGAAATAAATAATGGACAACATTTCAAATTTTTAACATGTCCATATTGTTTTTTTATATGAAAGTAGACATAAAATGAACAGACCCATATTTTTTCTTTTTTCAAAATTTGTCCATTTTCATGCATAAAATAATTATTGAAATTCTTTTTATTCTAAATAGACGTAAGCGCCAAATGACGTCATCGGACGGCTGAATACAGCGATATTCCTTTGCTTATCATTGTTTTAATAAAAAAAAAGGTACTACTGTCAAAGGTAAATAATACTAGTGTCAACATTGTCAACGTCATTCATACATTCAACGTTGACAAGTTGTCTTTTTTTTTGACAGTTACATGTCATGAGTTTGGCATTACGTAAATTTAAAACTATAATGTGCTAAGCAAAGAAATATTTTACATTCTGCCGTCCGATGACGTCATCTTACGTTTTTTAGTTTTTAATTTTTTTCTCAGTAAATAAGCAATATAAAAAATTAATAAATATATATTCGAGCAGCGGAAAAGTAAACAAAGAATTGGTATTTTTTGTTTCAGAGCTTAGCAATTTTGAAATGTTGTCCATTGCCATACTCACCACGCTTGGCAGACGGGTTGGCGAGGGTTTTGATATATGTACAGAGTTTTCCTTCTCTAGGTGCTGATGATCATGTCAGCAGCTTTACCTTAGTCGCCTTTTACGACACCTCGGTAAGAGTGAGGGGAAATAAATAATTAAGGGACACGCACCCCAGTCGAGCGGCGACATGCGCACGATGTCCATCATGGCCTGCGAGAGCGTGATGCCGCGCACGGAGGCGCGCCCGCGCGAGTCCGACTGCAGCAGGTGCCAGCGCAGCTCCACGTGCTTGCTGAGGTGCTCCGAGCACATCAGCTCGAGGCTGTTGCTCGACGTGCCTGTGTTGGTTGATTTAGATTCCGCGAGGTCTGTAAGGATGGAAATCATGTCAATTAGGGATGTTATGGATATGAAATTTCGGTTACGGATTGGATACGGATATAGGAATGATTATTATACCGGATACGGTTACGGATACGGATAATAAATTATTTCGGATTATCCGTTAGTTTCGGTTACGGATATTATATTTTTAAGGAATTTTAAAAGTAAAATACTAATAGGTAATAAAGTAGTTTTATTTCGTTTTTGGCAGTAATTACAATCAGTCTGTGAGTAATTATTACAGCTATTTAAAATAAAAATAAATATAAATAATTATATTATATTGAGTAGGTATTATCTAAATTTTAGATGTTTTAGATCAAAAACACCTATCCGATACTATCCGAAACTTTCATTTCGGATTCGGTTACGGTTACGGATGATTTTTTATATCGGTAATCCGATAGTTTCGGTTACGGTTACGGAGCTCCCTAACACCCCTGATGTCAATTATCCATCTATCATGCGGCTGAAATAGGCAAGTTGCCTCATATTACCATTTATAAAAATTGGTGGCAGATGAGCCGACGGATCACCTTTTTTTTAGCAGCGATTTTCGCCGCCTATGGACACCTGCAACACCAGTGATGTCACAAGTGCGCTGCTTACCTTATAACCCCCCTTCCCCTGAATTGGGCCTCCGGTACCCTCACTAACGCAGCGAAACACAGCGCATGCACTGCTTCACGCCGGGTTTCTGTGAGGACGTGATATTACTGCGGTCGAGCCTGCCCATTTCAGAGTGGCTCTCCCACTGTTAAATTCAAATATTATTCCGTGTCGAGTACAAGTGTCCGAAATATATAAACTTCAATAAATATAAATAAGGGATTGCTGTAAAAATTCAACTTAAACCCGTTATATTTAAACTTTTTTTTCTCTTGATTGAAAACACCGTCCGCCATGGTTCTACGTCACCATTATGGTAAACAACAAAACGACAAACGACAGTATCAGGTTATTTATACTATTATTTATACCTTATAATTGTGTATTTCACTATAAAAATATTGAACAGTTCGCATTTATTAAAAATTAACAGGGTTTGTGAAAGCAGAAAGTACAAATCTGCTCAAAATCGACCCTTTGATGGTTGCAAAATTTCTTTATCGACGTATTCTTACATTCACGCACGATACAATAATGGTAATTCCTATATTTATCATGTAATTCATATAATACAGTCATGCATGATATTGCTTACAAAAACAGGGACGCCACGGCACAGATAATTAATAGACCATCATGGCGGACGGCTTCTATGGCTGTATAGCGAAAAAATAATATAAAATATATTAGGAATGGTGCTCCAAAAAATTTTCATTTTTTTATAACGTGATATAATGAACCGTTCTATCAAATAATAAAAATAGTGGCAACTAGCCTATTGCCGAGATTATCCCTTTCCAAGATACTCATAAAAAGGGAAAGGGGGCTTAAAGGTCGGCAGCGTACTTGTGACTCCACTGGTGTCGCGTGTGTCCATGGCCGGCGGCAATCGCTTACCATCAGGTGATCAGTCTGCTCGTCTACATATCACTAAAATAGATTAGGTACTCCTGACTTTGGGACAACCAGATCTCGTTTTATTACCTCATTTTCATAATTTAAATTCGATATTCTTTATAATCTACCAAGGTGGATGACATTAGTGGGATTAAAAATAACAATGTAGATAAGCCGTACCATCATCTGCGGTCTTGGTCTGCGGCGCGGCGAACGGGCAGCGGTCCAGCGGCACGGGCACGCGGCGCGACTCCTTGCTCTCGATGAGGATGTGCTTGCTGGCCGTGTAGTGGAAGTCCATCTCCTCGTTAGTCAGGTTCGTCACGTCCAGTACTAGGAACAGCTGGGATGGGCTGGGAAGGCCATAAAGGTAACATTAGAATCATTTGGTTTTTTGACAGGGTTGGTAAAAGTAGGGGGGGGGGGGTCCCCTCTTTCCTAGAACGCAGCTCCCCTCTTGTATCCCCCTTTGGAAACAAAAATGGCCCTCAAAACTTCAATAACTTTAAAAAGTTCACGATAGCCAAAAGACCCAAATACCCTAAAGTTCGGATTGGCGGACAAACTGCCAGATGGTCCGATGACATCAAGGCTCAAGCTGGTTTAGCGTGGTCCAGGAAAACCAACGACAGAAGAAAGTCAAGAGAAATTGGAGAGGCATATGCTCTGCAGTGGGCAAACACATGCTGCTGAAAAAGAAGAAGAAAGTTCGGATTCGGAATACCTACTAGTTTTATTTTGACCACAAAAAAGTACAATTTCCAAAAGACTTGCTTTTACTAAATTACGTAAAAAAGGCACCACTCAAATTCCTAACAACGGGACTGGATCTGTCCGCGGGACATCTAATTTTGGCGCAAAAAGCGGGACAGCCCCGCCAAAAAACGAAACATCTGGCAACGCTGTGGCTGTCGTGTCGTATGCATAATAAAATACTATAATAGATGATCTTGTTTGTGTATAGCTGTACTGTTTTATCGATCTAACAATACTTACATTTCTGCAGGTAATACATCCCAATGCGTGATGGACACACTGGGCAACAACTCCAAGTTGATTTGAAGCGTAGACTGTCGGCAGTGAACCTCTTTGCCCGCACCGCCTGAGTATCTTATTATGATCTGAAAAAAAAAAACTTACTGAATTCTAATGATGGGGTTACCATAGCCATAGCCTATCACAAAAGCGGGAGTGGCCTATCATTTTATATTATTGACAAATCATAAGCATCTCATTGAAAGTTAGAAATATTTTATTATACCTATAGTGCCTTTCAATCAAAATTGTCCAAAAGGTAAACAAACGTAGTTCATTGACCCGTGTGATCGGCAACTTTAATAGGGATGTGAAAGTTCAGGAGTGAATGAACTTTTATTTCTATATTTTATTATAATCCAGATAGCAAAGGGCAAAAGTTTTGCGTTATCACCTAGTTACACGAAAATATTGTAAAAAACTTAAAAACTATCTTGATTTTTTTATTTTGAGTTTGTTTTTACTAAAGAGTACGAAAATAGGTAATAAGTAACTCTAGTTGACACATCAACATATTGGACGGGTTTTTGTTTTTTTCCAATTACATACTTTGAAATTTGTAGAAAATATTGATCATCATCATCTCCATTCGTCAATAGAGAATTCTGTTCAAAATTCACTCATTCGTTCGTTCAATCAGTTATGTTGATCACCCCATCACTATTTTTCCACAGATAAGTTTAATTTGTCTCAGGTTTCGCAACCTTAAAATAAATTTTCCAGTGCAAAAAATGTATTTTTATGGATATTTGATGACGTAGTTATATGAAAATAATTTAAAACGACATAAATTGTTATAAGTGATCAAATATGTGTGCCAGTGTTCATGTACAGAGTGTGATTACTGGATAATTTGACAAAATCGGGGTGTCGTCTTCTTTGTTTACCTTTTGAACAATTTTGATTGAAAGGCACTTTACCTGTGTTTCAATCTGTCTACCCCTGGATGGTGGCATAACCGAGATGGGAGCAGACCAGCTTGTTGTATGTGAGTTCGTTGATCTGCAAAATGACATAATATAAACTTAAAAAAATGCGATTCAAAGTAGGTTTTGGAGCCCCCAAGCTCACAACTTCCGGATGTGTTTGCTTATCCAGTCCCGAATTTGAGGTTTCCCACTGCCATTGCGCTGAGATATGTATCCGTATCTGATGATATCTGAGAGTTAAGGAAGAGATTTGGTTACGGGCAGAGTCCCATACTCCACCTTATTCCCCACATGTGAAAAGGTGACGGCCATGATGGTTTTCCCTGGGCCAGAAAAAAGGCTAGTAGTAGTACCAACCTGAACCTGGCCTAGAAACGAAATCATCCCGTAACGAATGAGAATATCTAATGTTGTCTATTACCAACCTGAAGCTCCCCGAAGTCCTGTTAACCATAAGCCCGCTGCTCAACGACGTGTGTGGGTTTGAGCTCTGCGTGGGCAGCGACGTCTGCGCGTGTGGCACCGGCGATCCCACCCTCGAGGGGTAGTTGGAAGTAAGGCTGTTGGGGAACAGCGCCTCCCCCCCTCCCCCCAGGTCCAGGAAGTCGGCCTCGCCGTAAAGCTTCATGTTGATCACGCAGCACTCATTTGGCGGGATCGGTAGTTGGGATTGAATGTCCTCGTTGGAGTATTGGAACACTTTCGATTGGAGCTGGCTGTCCATGTTTGACTGTAGATAGAAACGGGAAAGAAGTAAAGTCGTTTTAATTTTTACAGCTCCTACATTTCCAAAACAACAGCAAAATCAACATTAACTTGTCAGGTCTCTGACTGTAGGTATACAGGATTAAATAAAATTTTGTGATTGACTTTTCACCAAAATTTTAAATTTCTATTTATCGTCATTTTTTGTTGTCTGATATCCGTAACACAAAGTGCTTAAGCTACTGAGTAGTAAGAAATAATTTATTTTGATACCAAATAAAAAGTAGGGAATTAAATAGGTCAATATAAGTATGAGATGTTGTATGTATTTATTAAATTATTATTCTTTCGGTAAAGAATGAAACATTTTAAATTACTGTTAAAAGATTAGTTAGCTTTATTAAAAATGCAATAGCATACCTGTATAGCTAGATCCAGATACTCGATAGGTACATTGCTTGTATTTGTAATCTTCATAGTGCATTCCGTGCTCTCTCCATTGTGAAGCGAAATATTCGTCGTACTCCCAATGTTCTCCAAGCTCGACAGGCTAACACTGCCAGATGGCGCCACAGTCGTCTCAATAGTTATAGTGGGGAGACTGGGGATAACCTCTATAGTGAATGAAGCGGGGAATTTATTTGGCATTGGCATGTTCTTGAGTCGACAGTTGGACTTGACTCCTAAGGTGTGAGTGGAGTATCCGAGTATTTGAAGTTCTCCAACTTCTTTCGGTGTGCCGTGGAGATTAACGGTAGTGGGGGAGTCTGGGGGGAGGATTATTGTCTCGGGGATGGACTCGAAGACCACGCCTGATGTGAGGAGGCGCATGTTGGACACTTTCAGTTCGAAGGGCAGGGGATTTGTCAGCTTCATTTGAACTTCGCAAATATCATCCTCCACCCATAAATATTCTGTCAATAAAAAATATGTCCGGTTAGCATGTGTTGAAGTTTCATGTCTATTTTTTTTTTGTCATTCAGTCCCAAATATTTTAAGCAATAAATAATAAATCAGATGGTATGTACTTAATTCTACATTTTGGAAACCGCCAAACGGTAATTACTTGCTCGCCTTTCAAAATTATTGAAAAAGCGTCAACAGAAAATATCAGTCTTTTATGTGAATGCGACTTATAACAATACAGAATTGACTACAATGCTGTCTCAGTTGTTAGCGGAATGAAGGAGACAGCATTAGAAGCATCAGAAGTTACGGTGCGAGCGGAGCTCATGAAAATTCTTTCGAGAGGAGTCAATGAAGGAAGGTACAAGATATTCCAAATAGTCGACGTGCTGAATAAAAATGGCCCCTAACAGAGAAGATAACCGGAAACCTTATACAAAGGGGGCTATCGCGTGTGAAATATTCGCTAGATGGCGTACTATAGGACTGAGGTCCATCTACAATGTGATTAGGTATTTTTAGACGTGATATGAAAATTATCAATTAACGAATCCAAATCCGCCAGATGTTGAAATCGGACCTCGGTTCACAAGCACGCCATCTAGCGGATATTTCACACGCGATAGCCCCCATCAATCAAAAATACTTACCCATCTTCCCCTCATCCTTCTTAGCCTTCCGTTCGAGACTGCCAAAGTGTATCGGCGTGAAGATAAACGGCCCATGCTGCGTCTTAAGCTTGAGTGCGTGCGGGGCACGCGCGGGCGGCGGGGCGCGCGGGGCGAACCAGCCGCAGTGCGGCGCGTGCGTCAGGTTCGCGGGGGGGATCACCTCGCCTGTCTCCAATACCAGCGGGACGGGACCTCCTTCGCATTGGGCTGATAGCGCCTAGGAGAACGATAGAAGACTTGAGTTGCTAAACAAATATGAACCAGCCGCAGTGCGGCGCGTGCGTCAGGTTCGCGGGGGGGATCACCTCGCCTGTCTCCAATACCAGCGGGACGGGACCTCCTTCGCATTGGGCTGATAGCGCCTAGGAGAACGATAGAAGACTTGAGTTGCTAAACAAATATGAACCAGCCGCAGTGCGGCGCGTGCGTCAGGTTCGCGGGGGGGATCACCTCGCCTGTCTCCAATACCAGCGGGACGGGACCTCCTTCGCATTGGGCTGATAGCGCCTAGGAGAACGATAGAAGACTTGAGTTGCTAAACAAATATGAACCAGCCGCAGTGCGGCGCGTGCGTCAGGTTCGCGGGGGGGATCACCTCGCCTGTCTCCAATACCAGCGGGACGGGACCTCCTTCGCATTGGGCTGATAGCGCCTAGGAGAACGATAGAAGACTTGAGTTGCTAAACAAATATGAACCAGCCGCAGTGCGGCGCGTGCGTCAGGTTCGCGGGGGGGATCACCTCGCCTGTCTCCAATACCAGCGGGACGGGACCTCCTTCGCATTGGGCTGATAGCGCCTAGGAGAACGATAGAAGACTTGAGTTGCTAAACAAATATGAACCAGCCGCAGTGCGGCGCGTGCGTCAGGTTCGCGGGGGGGATCACCTCGCCTGTCTCCAATACCAGCGGGACGGGACCGCCTTCGCATTGGGCTGATAGCGCCTAGGAGAACGATAGAAGACTTGAGTTGCTAAACAAATATGAACCAGCCGCAGTGCGGCGCGTGCGTCAGGTTCGCGGGGGGATCACCTCGCCTGTCTCCAATACCAGCGGGACGGGACCGCCTTCGCACTTGGGCTGATAGCGCCTAGGAGAACGATAGAAGACTTGAGTTGCTAAACAAATATGAACCAGCCGCAGTGCGGCGCGTGCGTCAGGTTCGCGGGGGGGATCACCTCGCCTGTCTCCAATACCAGCGGGACGGGACCGCCTTCGCATTGGGCTGATAGCGCCTAGGAGAACGATAGAAGACTTGAGTTGCTAAACAAATATGAACCAGCCGCAGTGCGGCGCGTGCGTCAGGTTCGCGGGGGGATCACCTCGCCTGTCTCCAATACCAGCGGGACGGGACCGCCTTCGCACTTGGGCTGATAGCGCCTAGGAGAACGATAGAAGACTTGAGTTGCTAAACAAATATGAACCAGCCGCAGTGCGGCGCGTGCGTCAGGTTCGCGGGGGGGATCACCTCGCCTGTCTCCAATACCAGCGGGACGGGACCGCCTTCGCATTGGGCTGATAGCGCCTAGGAGAACGATAGAAGACTTGAGTTGCTAAACAAATATGAACCAGCCGCAGTGCGGCGCGTGCGTCAGGTTCGCGGGGGGGATCACCTCGCCTGTCTCCAATACCAGCGGGACGGGACCGCCTTCGCACTTGGGCTGATAGCGCCTAGGAGAACGATAGAAGACTTGAGTTGCTAAACAAATATGAACCAGCCGCAGTGCGGCGCGTGCGTCAGGTTCGCGGGGGGGATCACCTCGCCTGTCTCCAATACCAGCGGGACGGGACCGCCTTCGCATTGGGCTGATAGCGCCTAGGAGAACGATAGAAGACTTGAGTTGCTAAACAAATATGAACCAGCCGCAGTGCGGCGCGTGCGTCAGGTTCGCGGGGGGGATCACCTCGCCTGTCTCCAATACCAGCGGGACGGGACCGCCTTCGCATTGGGCTGATAGCGCCTAGGAGAACGATAGAAGACTTGAGTTGCTAAACAAATATGAACCAGCCGCAGTGCGGCGCGTGCGTCAGGTTCGCGGGGGGGATCACCTCGCCTGTCTCCAATACCAGCGGGACGGGACCGCCTTCGCATTGGGCTGATAGCGCCTAGGAGAACGATAGAAGACTTGAGTTGCTAAACAAATATGAACCAGCCGCAGTGCGGCGCGTGCGTCAGGTTCGCGGGGGGGATCACCTCGCCTGTCTCCAATACCAGCGGGACGGGACCGCCTTCGCACTTGGGCTGATAGCGCCTAGGAGAACGATAGAAGACTTGAGTTGCTAAACAAATATGAACCAGCCGCAGTGCGGCGCGTGCGTCAGGTTCGCGGGGGGGATCACCTCGCCTGTCTCCAATACCAGCGGGACGGGACCGCCTTCGCACTTGGGCTGATAGCGCCTAGGAGAACGATAGAAGACTTGAGTTGCTAAACAAATATGAACCAGCCGCAGTGCGGCGCGTGCGTCAGGTTCGCGGGGGGGATCACCTCGCCTGTCTCCAATACCAGCGGGACGGGACCGCCTTCGCACTGGGCTGATAGCGCCTAGGAGAACGATAGAAGACTTGAGTTGCTAAACAAATATGAACCAGCCGCAGTGCGGCGCGTGCGTCAGGTTCGCGGGGGGGATCACCTCGCCTGTCTCCAATACCAGCGGGACGGGACCGCCTTCGCACTGGGCTGATAGCGCCTAGGAGAACGATAGAAGACTTGAGTTGCTAAACAAATATGAACCAGCCGCAGTGCGGCGCGTGCGTCAGGTTCGCGGGGGGGATCACCTCGCCTGTCTCCAATACCAGCGGGACGGGACCGCCTTCGCACTTGGGCTGATAGCGCCTAGGAGAACGATAGAAGACTTGAGTTGCTAAACAAATATGAACCAGCCGCAGTGCGGCGCGTGCGTCAGGTTCGCGGGGGGGATCACCTCGCCTGTCTCCAATACCAGCGGGACGGGACCGCCTTCGCATTGGGCTGATAGCGCCTAGGAGAACGATAGAAGACTTGAGTTGCTAAACAAATATGAACCAGCCGCAGTGCGGCGCGTGCGTCAGGTTCGCGGGGGGGATCACCTCGCCTGTCTCCAATACCAGCGGGACGGGACCGCCTTCGCATTGGGCTGATAGCGCCTAGGAGAACGATAGAAGACTTGAGTTGCTAAACAAATATGAACCAGCCGCAGTGCGGCGCGTGCGTCAGGTTCGCGGGGGGGATCACCTCGCCTGTCTCCAATACCAGCGGGACGGGACCGCCTTCGCACTGGGCTGATAGCGCCTAGGAGAACGATAGAAGACTTGAGTTGCTAAACAAATATGAACCAGCCGCAGTGCGGCGCGTGCGTCAGGTTCGCGGGGGGGATCACCTCGCCTGTCTCCAATACCAGCGGGACGGGACCGCCTTCGCACTGGGCTGATAGCGCCTAGGAGAACGATAGAAGACTTGAGTTGCTAAACAAATATGAACCAGCCGCAGTGCGGCGCGTGCGTCAGGTTCGCGGGGGGGATCACCTCGCCTGTCTCCAATACCAGCGGGACGGGACCGCCTTCGCACTGGGCTGATAGCGCCTAGGAGAACGATAGAAGACTTGAGTTGCTAAACAAATATGAACCAGCCGCAGTGCGGCGCGTGCGTCAGGTTCGCGGGGGGGATCACCTCGCCTGTCTCCAATACCAGCGGGACGGGACCGCCTTCGCACTGGGCTGATAGCGCCTAGGAGAACGATAGAAGACTTGAGTTGCTAAACAAATATGAACCAGCCGCAGTGCGGCGCGTGCGTCAGGTTCGCGGGGGGGATCACCTCGCCTGTCTCCAATACCAGCGGGACGGGACCGCCTTCGCATTGGGCTGATAGCGCCTAGGAGAACGATAGAAGACTTGAGTTGCTAAACAAATATGAACCAGCCGCAGTGCGGCGCGTGCGTCAGGTTCGCGGGGGGGATCACCTCGCCTGTCTCCAATACCAGCGGGACGGGACCGCCTTCGCATTGGGCTGATAGCGCCTAGGAGAACGATAGAAGACTTGAGTTGCTAAACAAATATGAACCAGCCGCAGTGCGGCGCGTGCGTCAGGTTCGCGGGGGGATCACCTCGCCTGTCTCCAATACCAGCGGGACGGGACCGCCTTCGCATTGGGCTGATAGCGCCTAGGAGAACGATAGAAGACTTGAGTTGCTAAACAAATATGAACCAGCCGCAGTGCGGCGCGTGCGTCAGGTTCGCGGGGGGGATCACCTCGCCTGTCTCCAATACCAGCGGGACGGGACCGCCTTCGCATTGGGCTGATAGCGCCTAGGAGAACGATAGAAGACTTGAGTTGCTAAACAAATATGAACCAGCCGCAGTGCGGCGCGTGCGTCAGGTTCGCGGGGGGATCACCTCGCCTGTCTCCAATACCAGCGGGACGGGACCGCCTTCGCACTTGGGCTGATAGCGCCTAGGAGAACGATAGAAGACTTGAGTTGCTAAACAAATATGAACCAGCCGCAGTGCGGCGCGTGCGTCAGGTTCGCGGGGGGGATCACCTCGCCTGTCTCCAATACCAGCGGGACGGGACCGCCTTCGCACTGGGCTGATAGCGCCTAGGAGAACGATAGAAGACTTGAGTTGCTAAACAAATATGAACCAGCCGCAGTGCGGCGCGTGCGTCAGGTTCGCGGGGGGGATCACCTCGCCTGTCTCCAATACCAGCGGACGGGACCTCCTTCGCATTGGGCTGATAGCGCCTAGGAGAACGATAGAAGACTTGAGTTGCTAAACAAATATGAACCAGCCGCAGTGCGGCGCGTGCGTCAGGTTCGCGGGGGGGATCACCTCGCCTGTCTCCAATACCAGCGGGACGGGACCGCCTTCGCACTGGGCTGATAGCGCCTAGGAGAACGATAGAAGACTTGAGTTGCTAAACAAATATGAACCAGCCGCAGTGCGGCGCGTGCGTCAGGTTCGCGGGGGGGATCACCTCGCCTGTCTCCAATACCAGCGGGACGGGACCGCCTTCGCACTGGGCTGATAGCGCCTAGGAGAACGATAGAAGACTTAGAGTTGCTAAACAAATATGAACCAGCCGCAGTGCGGCGCGTGCGTCAGGTTCGCGGGGGGGATCACCTCGCCTGTCTCCAATACCAGCGGGACGGGACCGCCTTCGCACTGGGCTGATAGCGCCTAGGAGAACGATAGAAGACTTGAGTTGCTAAACAAATATGAACCAGCCGCAGTGCGGCGCGTGCGTCAGGTTCGCGGGGGGGATCACCTCGCCTGTCTCCAATACCAGCGGGACGGGACCGCCTTCGCACTGGGCTGATAGCGCCTAGGAGAACGATAGAAGACTTGAGTTGCTAAACAAATATGAACCAGCCGCAGTGCGGCGCGTGCGTCAGGTTCGCGGGGGGGATCACCTCGCCTGTCTCCAATACCAGCGGGACGGGACCGCCTTCGCACTTGGGCTGATAGCGCCTAGGAGAACGATAGAAGACTTGAGTTGCTAAACAAATATGAACCAGCCGCAGTGCGGCGCGTGCGTCAGGTTCGCGGGGGGGATCACCTCGCCTGTCTCCAATACCAGCGGGACGGGACCGCCTTCGCACTGGGCTGATAGCGCCTAGGAGAACGATAGAAGACTTGAGTTGCTAAACAAATATGAACCAGCCGCAGTGCGGCGCGTGCGTCAAGTTCGCGGGGGGGATCACCTCGCCTGTCTCCAATACCAGCGGGACGGGACCGCCTTCGCACTGGGCTGATAGCGCCTAGGAGAACGATAGAAGACTTGAGTTGCCTAAACAAATATGAACCAGCCGCAGTGCGGCGCGTGCGTCAGGTTCGCGGGGGGGATCACCTCGCCTGTCTCCAATACCAGCGGGACGGGACCGCCTTCGCACTGGGCTGATAGCGCCTAGGAGAACGATAGAAGACTTGAGTTGCTAAACAAATATGAACCAGCCGCAGTGCGGCGCGTGCGTCAGGTTCGCGGGGGGGATCACCTCGCCTGTCTCCAATACCAGCGGGACGGGACCGCCTTCGCATTGGGCTGATAGCGCCTAGGAGAACGATAGAAGACTTGAGTTGCTAAACAAATATGAACCAGCCGCAGTGCGGCGCGTGCGTCAGGTTCGCGGGGGGGATCACCTCGCCTGTCTCCAATACCAGCGGGACGGGACCGCCTTCGCACTGGGCTGATAGCGCCTAGGAGAACGATAGAAGACTAGAGTTGCTAAACAAATATGAACCAGCCGCAGTGCGGCGCGTGCGTCAGGTTCGCGGGGGGGATCACCTCGCCTGTCTCCAATACCAGCGGGACGGGACCGCCTTCGCACTTGGGCTGATAGCGCCTAGGAGAACGATAGAAGACTTGAGTTGCTAAACAAATATGAACCAGCCGCAGTGCGGCGCGTGCGTCAAGGTTCGCGGGGGGGGATCACCTCGCCTGTCTCCAATACCAGCGGGACGGGACCGCCTTCGCACTGGGCTGATAGCGCCTAGGAGAACGATAGAAGACTAGAGTTGCTAAACAAATATGAACCAGCCGCAGTGCGGCGCGTGCGTCAGGTTCGCGGGGGGGATCACCTCGCCTGTCTCCAATACCAGCGGGACGGGACCGCCTTCGCACTGGGCTGATAGCGCCTAGGAGAACGATAGAAGACTTGAGTTGCTAAACAAATATGAACCAGCCGCAGTGCGGCGCGTGCGTCAGGTTCGCGGGGGGATCACCTCGCCTGTCTCCAATACCAGCGGGACGGGACCGCCTTCGCACTGGGCTGATAGCGCCTAGGAGAACGATAGAAGACTTGAGTTGCTAAACAAATATGAACCAGCCGCAGTGCGGCGCGTGCGTCAGGTTCGCGGGGGGGATCACCTCGCCTGTCTCCAATACCAGCGGGACGGGACCGCCTTCGCACTGGGCTGATAGCGCCTAGGAGAACGATAGAAGACTTGAGTTGCTAAACAAATATGAACCAGCCGCAGTGCGGCGCGTGCGTCAGGTTCGCGGGGGGGATCACCTCGCCTGTCTCCAATACCAGCGGGACGGGACCGCCTTCGCACTGGGCTGATAGCGCCTAGGAGAACGATAGAAGACTTGAGTTGCTAAACAAATATGAACCAGCCGCAGTGCGGCGCGTGCGTCAGGTTCGCGGGGGGGATCACCTCGCCTGTCTCCAATACCAGCGGGACGGGACCGCCTTCGCACTTGGGCTGATAGCGCCTAGGAGAACGATAGAAGACTTGAGTTGCTAAACAAATATGAACCAGCCGCAGTGCGGCGCGTGCGTCAGGTTCGCGGGGGGATCACCTCGCCTGTCTCCAATACCAGCGGGACGGGACCGCATTCGCACTGGGCTGATAGCGCCTAGGAGAACGATAGAAGACTTGAGTTGCTAAACAAATATGAACCAGCCGCAGTGCGGCGCGTGCGTCAGGTTCGCGGGGGGATCACCTCGCCTGTCTCCAATACCAGCGGGACGGGACCGCATTCGCACTGGGCTGATAGCGCCTAGGAGAACGATAGAAGACTTGATTTGCTAAGCAAATATGAACCAGCCGCAGTGCGGCGCGTGCGTCAGGTTCGCGGGAGGGATCACCTCGCCTGTCTCCAATACCAGCGGGACGGGACCGCCTTCGCACTGGGCTGATAGCGCCTAGGAGAACGATAGAAGACTTGAGTTGCTAAACAAATATGAACCAGCCGCAGTGCGGCGCGTGCGTCAGGTTCGCGGGGGGGATCACCTCGCCTGTCTCCAATACCAGCGGGACGGGACCGCCTTCGCACTGGGCTGATAGCGCCTAGGAGAACGATAGAAGACTTGAGTTGCTAAACAAATATGAACCAGCCGCAGTGCGGCGCGTGAGTCAGGTTGCGGGGGGAATCACCTCGCCTGTCTCCAATACAAGCGGGACGGGACCGCCTTCGCACTGGGCTAAAGCCACCCTAAGATATAACATAGGTACCGTTGTCCAATTGTCTTATGTGATAGGTGGCGGACGAGCAGACGTGTAACCAGGTGGTATGCGATTGCCACTGCCTATGGACACCCACGACACCAGTGGAGTCAAAAGTGCAATACCAACCTTTAAACCCCCCTTTCCCGCGGATTGGGCCTCCGGTACCCTCACTCACGCAGCGAAACACAAATAGTGCTGCTTCACGCCGGTTTTCTATGAGGCCGTGGTATCACTCCTTTCAAGCCGACCTATTTATACCGAAGCGTGGATCACCCGCAGTAATTTTTTATTGTTTTAGTATTAATTGTTGTAACATACAACATCTAGCTTCTGAGGGTAAAAAATACTAAGAAGTTCGAGCCGTGTTAAGATAAATTTGTAATTTAGAACAAGATAGGAATTTATTTAATTAAAGTTGCAATATAATAGGAAATGAGTCCATAATAATCACAATAATTTATTTCTTACACATATGTAATGATAACAAATTATCATTGTGTCTCATGGTACCTACCTGCAACTGTATCGCCAAGTCCCTGTGCTCCTGGCGCGAGAGGTGCGGCCACATGGTCTGCAGCAGGAAGGTCATGTGCCGCGTGGCGAGCGCGGGGTGACCCATGCGCCGGGCCGCTACCACCAGCTCTTGCAGCAACTGGATCTGAAGCGCCGGCCACCCTAGGACAGAGTAAGAAGGGGCCTATGTGAGATGAAGTCACATTTCGTATGTGCATTATTTGTCTTTCCTACAACCTTTTTACGAAAATTTAACTTTATTCCCAATCAAACAAACAAATAATTCTTTATTTGCATAGGCTTGTACACAGCACTTACAAATCGTCATACATTTGAATGACTTAAAACTATTTATAAGTACTTATGTATAATTTACATGTTAATACATATATGTTGATACATAAAATATACTAAAGAAATAAATAAACATAATGCGATTCTACCACCGGCTCGGAAAGTTGTTTCTGGTCGAGAAGATCCGGCAAGAAACTCGCCAGTTACTCTTTTTAATCGCCAAACTTTCATACAATGTTGTGTCATCATCATACCGAGCCATACAGTTTAATTGTTACACAAAATAAAATAAAGGAAATAATAATAAAATAAATATTATGAGGTAAACCGAAGCAGACCAGTCCCCAAAGGTGGCACCTGTTCACAAGTATGACGTACGTGCCAGCCATCATTTCACTCAACCATATTAGAGGGAATGTAATGACCCGCCACATAGCGCCACCACCTCAGAGACATTTGAGTGAGCATGACTACTTAGGTTCCCCTCATAGGTCACAAAGAATAGTAGTTACTTAATCCAGACTAATAAACTGCAGGACGAGGTGTACAATAGTAGGTGGTTAGCATCTTGTCAATTATTGAATAATTAATATAAATCAATGTTTATACAGTCAAAATCTAAAATGTCTTTATTCAATAAAGAACATTTATGAATGTCAAATATTATGTAATCTACCGCTGATTCGGAACGTCAATTTCTACCGAGAAGAATCAGCAAGAAACTCAGTAGTTACTCTTTCCAAATAATATGGTAATTACAACTTTCATTCTTATACAAATTATGATTACAATGACAGTATGATATACATTGCTTATAATCAATCTTAATCCGATACAAAATCTATGGCATGCGCTGTCATTCTACACAAATCTAATGTTATACCAATTTACCATAGATTTATCCAACATAGGTCGAATCGGCCCTTAGTAAAGTAAGACGTCACTAAGATGTGTTTGCGTTACGAATTTTTCTAAGCGCGTGTTAAAACATTGTACGACTATTTTACCATATTTCGGAGTGATATCATTTTAATTAGCTTTATTTTATACCGTAAAACGTTATAAGAGCTTTAAGACGTTAAATGGTTAAAGTCGTAAGGTTCAAAGTCGTTTTTAAAGCCAAAGATAATTGATTTTCTATTGTATCAGCTGTCTGAGCCTTGGCAGGTAAGACAAAATACAATTTTAGTAATAACCTACCCACTTGATGTTGGATGACATAATTAGGATCCAGGCTGAGCTTGTGACCTGGGAAGCTGTGCAGCATGAGGTAATAGCACCTTTGCCAGTCAGGGTTCGGGTTGTTCGGACTCACTTGCCGAGTAGCCGCTAGGCGTTGACAAAAAGCAGCTTTACGAAGGAAACCTGCGCAATATAAAAAACTTATTTGTCAAATAGTCACATAACTCCAGAATAGAGCTAAACTGAATTTTTTTTTAGTACGAACCTATTTCTTTATAAAGTTCAGCGAGTGTATCAAATCTTTGTATCTTTTCCTGTTCACTTAAAGTCAGATTTATGAAGATAACGTTCTGCAAGAAACTTGACGCATGAAGACTGTTGTTCTGTTCCACAGCGATCCTGGCGGCCTTGAAACACGCCTCTGTCTCAATTATACCAGCGTTCTGATACTTGCTGTAATGAATTATCGCTTTGCGGTACTTTTCGGCTATGTCCTCCGAGTTCAAGAGGTACTGGTTATTCAGTTGAGAAGGAGGCTGCCTAGGTATGTCGGGTGCGTAGAACGACTTTTGACTCTGATACTCAATATCACTGGATGACGCAAGAGATTCTGAATCGCCGTTATCCGTCTCCGATTGTCGCGAGGAAGTCTCAACGCTATCAGATGACGACGGCGTCAGTTCACTGGGAGGGTTTACAGGACTAGAGTTTTTCGAAGTTCTAAGAGGGGATGATGTGACCTTATACTTTCGGAAAGGATCAACATTTGGTTGAAATAAGGAAAGCGGTTTAGTTTTATTTGGAGAGCTTTCTTGTAAGCTGGCGTTTCTTTGGAGCGGAGTTGGATTTCGTAAGTTTGGGTAGAGAAGTATCGCGGATGCTGCGCAAAGCCCTGAAAATAAAAACATCAATAAATCTTCTTTGATTTGTTATCGTTCGTCAATTTCCATATCAATATTAGGAAAGTAACCTTCTTTAGCAGCTGCTAGCCAAAGCCAATCGTTCACAGATTTAAGTATTTCTGCAGAATTGTGATACAGTGTAAGACTGTCTGCAACGAGGCCAGACTGCAGCGTCAAGTCTGCGAGATTCTTCGTCACACGCCCCATGCAACGCTTCTTCTTGTTGCGGGATTCCATGTCGAGACCTGTAACATTATTAAAGCGAATCGTCAGCAACAATTACGAGTAGTATGAAATAGTCAACACTTAAGGCATATTGTTTATGTGTCCATGCATCATTTGATGAATGCATGCAACCTATAAAAGTAAATAACGCACCTAGTTGAAATATACCATAATCGTCCTGTGCATACACAGGACGATTATGACTACCTTGCCGTAACACAGTCTTGTACTAGTACGGAAGGTAAAGGATTATGTCTCTGTACCTACCTACATTATGTTTTAATAAACATTGTTTTGGCTTGGACAAGAATTAAATTAATTAGTTTCATATACCTATCTAATAAGTATGTTATTTAACTATTTACAGTGTGTACAAATTGTAGTTACTTATGCACAATAAAGTTACATATTTGTGTTTGTATAGACGGATTTTGCAATTTTTTTATGTCTAGGTAATAACCATACAATCATCAAAAACATCAACATAAATAGGTACGTCTTCTCAAATACTGCTGCGCGCACCGCAAACGTGACGTTGCCGCAATGGATAGAGTTCTTTGGGTATAGCAATTCATCATCATCATTTCAGTCAATAGACGTCCACTGCTGGACATAGGCCTCCCCCAATGTTCTCCACACAGATCGGTCCTGTGCCGCCCGCATCCAATAGATTCCCGCGATCTTCACTAGATCGTCGGTCCACCTTGTGGGGGACCTGCCACGGCTGCGACTTCCTGTACGTGGTCTCCACTAAAACTTTCGCGTTCTTTAACTTGATATCATTGAATTTTATTATAAATAATTTGGCGCATAATAAATTCCTTACCTACGAAATCTTTCTTTTCAAATGGAGCCAAAAGAAGCGAAACTTTTTCCAGCTTCTCCCTAGACCTTTCCAGTCTCTTAGACTCAACCACCCAGAACAGTGAGTTAATAAGATCGGCTACGTTTTGCTCCAAGTCCGGCACTGGGTCATTCTCGCCGTAGAACATGGCGTGCGTTTTGAAATTAGACGGCGTTGTGAAGTTTTCCTCTTGTACAGGGAAAGACGTGTTCGAAGATGTGGAGCGTGGGAAACTCTCTGATGAGGACAAGCTGTCCGCTTGTTCACTGGGCAGTGAGAATCTGAAAAATGCAGCTTATGAAATTTTTTCCACTTAGACCAAATTGAAACAAAATATAAATCGTCATTCTGATAAGTAGCTCTGTCAGTGTGTCAATCAGCTGTTGTTCTAAATGAGGTGATTAGGTGGATATGTTATTCTGTACTTGTGAATAGAGTGACACGAATACGACATATTTTTATCTGAGTTAATATCATTTCAATAGTGTATTTCTAATTACAATTTTCTTAATAGCTTAAGATCAGACAATGGTTATCGCTCATAATAATGTCTCGCACCATCGCACCTGTTGCACATGAAGATCTAATAACTTAGTTCTCTGTTGAAATTTACAATTCAATTGAAAACGCATTTCTTTGCACGAATGAAATTACGCATTACGTTCGCGTGTTTAGGAAGCTAGCTATAGTAAAACCAAAACAATTATGATTTCCTGTATACATACATACAATAGGTTTTTTTACTAAGTAGTAACTAACATGTGTAGAAATCCAAACACGATTAATTAACAATAGGAAAAATCGCCAAAACAAAACGCGACGACGCGATAATGCGACGCATCTCGACCTAGTGTAGTCTAAATAAAAAAAAACCGCCGCGCAGCAGAAGACTTTTTTCAAGCTTTTTAGTGTCTCTTAAGCTCTTCCCTCTTCCAACCCCGCCAAATAACTAACAAACTAATTGAGAGTACAGTATTGAAAGACTTTTAACTCTTTACCGTTGAGGAGTTGACCTTTCATCATCAGCAGAGCCATACATGGCTTGATTTTGCGCTCCGGCCCAGCACGCAGTGGCCCATCCTATTAGGACTCGTGAGGAGCGCAACCCTTAACCCAATATGTATTATATTTTATTGAATAACAAGTATAGTACAGATACTTAATTCAAAATGTAAGCTTCAGAATTGTATTTAACTCCACTTATTGAAGTAAAATGTGGAATCAGATATGCATGAAACCATCCATATTTTAGAGTATTTTTCAAATTCTCAATCAAAGTGGTACCAAATATTCTGTTTGAGAAAGTGGTTACATACCACTTTCTCAAACATAGTACCCACTTTACTTTTGCTCCACAAATTCTATAAATAACAGAACCAGGACCCCAAATTGGGCTCCTGTTATTTATAGAATTTTGGGATTATAAGAAATTAAAATGATATAAAATATTCTAACCTATATTTTTAATTGTAATAAATAAAAAGGATAATTTCTTACTTATCTCCCAAACTGCTACTTTCTTTAGAGACTTTATCATCCTCAAAAACACTGTATGTTTCAGGTTCCTGCTCAGGCTTCTTCATATTGCTGACAGGGCCAAACATGAAGGCCCGTGAGTCGTACAGGGTGTTTGAGTACTTCACCTTCAGAGATTCATGGACACGGCAGACTTCATTTAGCTCTATTTGATTTGTGAACTTGCTCAATGTTATTAAGCCTAGTAATCGCCTGAATTAAACAGATTATACTTGGTCATATAAAAAATGTAATACTTACTTACTTTTTAATTTCATGCATATTCATAAAACTTGCATATTTAAAAAAAAACATTTTATTAGTTTTTAAGTTCTGAGTGACCAAAATGTTACAAATTGTCGACCTAATTCTAATAGGATGTAACTCATTTTTTAACATTGGGCTCCTGGAGCCTGGAGCTCAAATTTGGGCTTGTGACATTTATCATGTAATGTAATGTGGACTCCCTTTTCCGCACTTAGACTCTTTCGGTCCATTGTACGTGATGGGTCGACTGACTAATGAAGCCAGCCCAGCATGACATTTATCATATGAATATGTATCACTAAAACGGTTTTTTTGTATGGATTTCATCCGACATGTTTTTTCATATCGAAAATCCTGAGAATTTTTAAAAAATGAGATATGTGTTATTAGAATTAGGTTGACGAAATATGTTTAAATAGGTGATATTAAATCTTAAAATCTATCCTCTCAGAAAAATATACACACCTGTGTGTCTGAAAGTCTCCCCAGTCATTGTTTTCCACAGGGTAATCTCGTACATATCTAACCCAGATATCTCTAACCTGCCCTGAAGAATCTGATAAGAAAAAAGCTTCTTAAAAGTGATATCCAACTCAGTATTCTATTTCAATAGTGGGTTACAACCAATGTATGGCATGAAAGAAACTGGCATAGTTTCATTGTCCCTGAAATACTCAAAACCTTTTCAACTTTGAGCACTGCATCATGCTAGGTATCTCTTTTTAAGTTAATAATAATTTGTCACTGAGAAAACTATATGTTCCCAAACATTACATTCAAGATTTCTTACATGTAAAAGTTATTCATTCACATTCCATATTCGAAGTGCCAAGTACTGTCTTATAATTCATTTCAAACTTTAATCTTGCCTTTGTTTACCTGGCAGAATGCAGAAACATCAAAATTTTCCCAGAGCCTCATTATTATTTACCTCAAAACAAGTTAGTTACTTATTATTTATAAATGTATAGAGAGCTAACCAGTAACTTTGATGTTGTTAACTTTTTGTATCCGCTCCCAGAGTTTGTTGAAGTTCTTGAGCATGCCGCCGATGCCTTTGACCAGCACCAGCAGGCAGGCATGGTGCTGGGCGTGCTGCCCGTAGTCAGGGTGCGACATCACCGACTCTCCAGGCGCGTGAGACAATATGTAGCTCACCGAAGATCGCATTGATATCTCATTAGATTACTTATAAATAGTTACGCCGTATGCGGACACACGCACGTTGTCCATTCGGCAGATTATAAGTAAGAAAGCAGACAATGTGTTCGCTTATTCAGCAATTAATTGTATCACAATTCAAGCTAACAAATAAATTTTACTTTATTTTCTATTTTTACGTAGCGTAAGTAAATCCTTTTGTGGGCGTCTTTTGACGTTTTATCCATTTGACAGTTGTGATTTGCGATGACAGATGAACAGCTAGTGATGTAACTTGTATTACAAGTGTAATTTTTGGAATTCGATTAAAGTCATAGAGAACAGAGTAAGAGCACAATGAAGTCACTTGAAAAGCGCGCTTCATTTGAGCTTTATGCTACAATGAATCTAAAATTTTATTTTAAAATAATATTTAGAACAAATCGATAATGAAACCGTAAGACTCGTACCGGTATCGGTATAGCAGAGTACTTTTAATATTACTGAAAATCGGTATCTGTCAACAAAAAAGAAGCACTATCTATAGTGTCTTGCACAGACAAAGAAAAAAGTCTTGCACAGCCAACCAAGATCTGTTTTTTTAACTGTCAGTCAAGTGACAGACAAGTAAACATATAACCTCAAAATAAATAATCAGTAATTTATTTTCATTTTGGCGCCGCTGGATTGGTTTGTTTTTTATTCAATTAATATACAATGGCTACCAAAGAAAGTGGCGAAAAAACCAAGGTATAGTTTAATTTCCCCATATTGTGTTTATTTCTTCATTGAGCTATAATATCTTTTCATCTTATTTCTCGTTATTTCTTACAGACCGGTCAAGGCGCGGGAGATAACAAAGAGAAACGAAGAAAAGAATCTATTCTTGACCTGAGTAAATACTTAGAGAAAAGCATTCGTGTTAAGTTCGCTGGCGGCCGTGAGGCAGCCGGTATACTTAAGGGATATGACCCCCTGTTGAACTTGGTTCTAGACAATACTACAGAGTTCCTTCGAGGTATGTTATTAACTTAGATTTACATATTTAGGTAAATTGTTAACAGAATTTATTTCATCGATTATATATTACATGATGTAAAAAGTACAATTGGTGGACTTAATGCCTTTCATCATTCATCAGGCAACTATTAGGCGATAGGGTCATTTATCGTTAAAATGACAAATTGGTACCTTGTTACTATAGGGTTACCTACATTTATAATGTAAGTGATGGTCACCAGTAAGTCTACTACCTTATTTACGTAAATGTAATGTAGAAAATATAGAAGCAAATGATTTTTAAATCAGTAAGATGTATTAATAAAATCCCTGTTCATCTGATAGATAGTAGAATAACTTATTATTCTTTAACTCTAGATGTTCTGTCCTCAGTTTGGATTTTTCTTTGTAGATCCTGATGACCCTTACAAGCTCCTAGATGACACAAGAGCACTAGGTCTGGTCGTCTGCCGGGGCACATCTGTGGTGCTGATCTGTCCTGTGGATGGTATGGAAGCTATACCCAATCCCTTCATCACTCAGGAAGGATAGTATTTTTTTTTGTTTTGTATCATTATTTTATAATTAAGTTCATTAATATAAGTAAAATTTAAGGACAAAATTTTGAATTTTATTTAGTCTGAAGTTGGTAAAGCAGAACCGAAACAATATAAGTTTGTAAAGTTTTGACCATTTGAGAGCCACGTTTCGGTATGAATTGGCCGGATGACCGGAGTGATACCACAGCCTCACAGAAAACCGGTGTGAAGCAGCACTGTGATGTTTCTCTGCGCGAGTCCCTCACTTATTGGAGGCCCAATCTGGGGGAAAGGGGGGTGTAAAGCTAGGCAGCGCACTTGTGACTCCACTGGTGTCGTGGGTGTTTGTAGGCGGCGGCAATCGCTTACCATCAGGCGATCCGTCTAGTCGTCTGCCACCTATCACATAAAAAAAAACAAAAGAACGTTGGAAAGTCTTTATTGAATTCCTTTTTTGAGAATTTACATATAAAGTCATAAATAGTCTCACAGTTATTTACTTAATTATTGCACTCATTGTCAATATTATTATAAAAATGTATACAAAAATACTGAGATGTAACATCACTACAAGAAAAACTTAATAAGATACAGCCAACCACAAATTGGGTTATTACAATTTTCCTTAATGAATATTGAACCAAATGTTTGAAGTTTTAATTTTGACTGATTGTAATAACCCAACATTATCATTGTCCTTACATTTAGGTCTACTTAAATTACAGTTGTCAAATAATTTAATGTTAACTATGCTATTATTGGTAACTAGTGTTTCTTATAATTTGTAGATTTTTAAGGTTATTCTACACCAAATTCATTTCTGAGCCATGGATATGTTTTTGGACATTCAGTGCATGTTATCATATATCTGTCTAGCGCCATCATTTGAGTTGGCAGCTTGCAAGTTGTTGCCTGTAGACAGGCTACTTCAAAGTCTGTAAACCTTCGGTCTTTGCACATCCAAGGGAAGAAGTTCTTTAGCTGTAGAACAGGTGTTGGTCTCTTGATCCATTCAATGACTTGTCGGTTAGTGACAAAGTATACGTCTGGGAGTTTTAGGATTTCGTCTACGAATTTCTGAAACAACAAAGGTGATGATGGTTCAAAAGATAAAATCCACATAATGGAGCATGTTCACTAATTTGGTTGAAAATAAGAAATATGGTTGAAAAAATTACTACGATGCGTCATGTAGTTCCAAGATATTTGATTTCAAAATACACGGGTCGTAATGTGACGTCATCGCCGTCCCAGTATTTTGCAACACTCGTTCGTCCACTCGCGTGTCCCGGTAATACATCATCTGCAACTCTCTACTTGCTGCACATAAACGACCTGCTAAAACCCAGCATCTATGGGTGTGCAGACAACAGCACAGTTGTAGAGAGTTAGAATTCCAGTGCACATGCCAAGCCGGCGGACATCCAGAGACATAGAGAGGCGATGGTCGAGCGCTTGAACGTGACATTGATGGCGGTCTCCGACTGGGGCAATGCCAACCGAGTTTCGTTCAATGCAGCGAAGACCCAGGCGTGTATGTTCTCTGCTAAACGGAGTCAATTTCATCTGACTCCCACTTTCCAGAATGTGTCCGTGCCGATTACTGGCCGTCATGAGCTTCTTGGCATGTCTCTCACCCCTTCCCTCAACTTTGGTACGTACATCGAGTCCAAAGCTCAACTTGTCTCAAAAAAGCTCGGTATTCTGGCTAAAGTGAGGCAGCACTTTATGCCAGGACAGTTGCTTAACTTGTATCAAGCGCAAGTCCGAGCCTGCATGGAGTACTGTTCTCATCTTTGGGATAGCTCCAGCTCGAGGCGTTAGAGAGTATTGAGAGAAGGACCAAGAGGCTAATTGGCGACGACGAGCTTGTGGGTGTGGGCTACAAAGCCTTGAACACCGACTCAAGGTAGCAAACTTATCGATCCGCACAAAGAGGTTTGAATCCTGTTTCCTTATTCGTACTGCGAAACAGTGGAAGCGAATCAGTTGCCTGAGGAGGTGTTCCCTAGAGGCTACAATTTGGAAGTTTTCAAAGCGCGAGTGAATAGGTATCTTCTAGGTAATCGTGCTCCATCTTAGACCACATTATCACTTACGATCAGGTGAAATATGGTCAAACACTTACATATTTACAGTAAAAAAAATAAATAAAAAAATCACCCGTGCGTGTTTTCATCAACTTGGTTCAAAATAAAAAATATGACTGAAAATATTTACGATACGTCGTGTATAAAAAGATTTACGATGACGTCACAATAATAGCGCGCGCCTGCAAAATTGAGTTTTTATTACTATGGCACCAAAGCTGAAGAGTATCTTTGGTTTTATTTGAGTTCAAAAATCAACATCTTCATACATTTTCAGAGAATAATGTAACAAAAAAATTTTTGAACAGAAATTTAAACATCAGGAGGACAAGTCCTAACAGAATATAGAAAAAAAAAAATTTTCCGGCACTTTCATATTTGGACCTAAAATAAATGAAAGTCCGAGGATCTCCTGTAGTAACAAAAGTTTTCAAGTTTAAAATTAGGTGGTGCTGTTTTAAAATCTCATTACCTTGAATTCAGCTAAGTAATCATATTCTGACTTAAGCCAAGTTGGGTTAATATGCAGGCCGAAAGGTGCTCGGTTGCCCAGGTAGTGCCTTTTGAAGTTGTCCATGAGGGTATTGTAGACATCGTTTGGACCGAGTTTGATGGGGCACTGGTCTATCGTGGCACAGGTTTCGTTACCCTGGACTAGTGGGTTGATCACCATTTCCCAGAGGCCAGCATAGCTCCTTGTAGGACAGTATTGGTTGTTTCCTGCAAAAACACAAGTTTAATGTAAATGACAAGTTATTGTATAGTATTTATTAGAACTGTCCTATTTTTTTATTGCTATTGCTTTTTAGTGATTGACATTCAACTTCAATAAGTTTAAATTCTTAATTCATTGCATAGGCGCATGGTTAACCCTTTTAAAGTAAGAATTTTATGATTGAGTAATAAAAACGGTGATAATTGTTTAAGCGGCAGTAGATAATAAATAATAAATAAATAAATATAATAATAAATATTTCACAACACCACATACATTGATCTGACTCCGAGATAGGTAGCTCAAGCACCTGTGTTCATCAGAATCAACAGTGGGATTACAAATATATACATATAATACTTTTCTTTTGTAAATACATACTTATAATACATAGCAAACACCCAGACCAATACAAATATGTTCATGCACACAAATGTTTGTACTGTGCGGAATCGAACCCGCAACCCTTGTATCAGAGGCAGCGTTCACTACCAGTGTTCCAATCGGGTCGTCGTGTAGGCAATTGTGCTTCTAGCCATAAAATTTAGTACAAAGCTATAAATGATTTAGGATATTAAATGTTGGTAAACTGCCGCATTCTCTTTCGTTAGCGGCGCATTATGTCACCGGCGCACTCAACGCATCTTATGCATGGTGCAATTGCGGTCCTGAGTCAACAAAGCTCATAATATTCTTACTTCATCATCAGTCGCACGCTCCACTTTTTATTTATGCGCTAATTAACAAGTAAGTACAATACCATCTGCGTGAATCATCTACAGACGCAGCGAGTGTAAATTACGACAGGTGTTTATGTTTACGAGTCTGTTGATACACATTAGATTGTGATCAAAGCTTTTTCACCTATCATGACTATGATTACTTCCGATATTTCCGTCGTTAAGGTGACGGGTAGGGCACACTAGTGACGCCAATCGATTTTAATTTTTAGCTACTAAACCAGATCTATTTTAAACAATTTCGGGGTTACAATCTTTCGGCAAACACCTATACTATTTATTTAATACTTATAGTTAACTGTTTGGTCTGCTTTTGCACTCGAATTTTGGATTACCTCTAAAAGTGGCCGCTTTTGGTATGAATCAATTTCTCGCGTACAAAAACGGACCCAACATTTGTGCATGGTTATTTAATCAATATTATAGGCGTTTGCCGAGAGATTGTAACCCGAAATTGTTTAGAATAGAACCGGTTTAGTAGCTAAAAATTAAAATCGATTGGCGTCGTTAATGTGCGCTACCCGTCACCTTAATATACTTGAGCTCTAATGGTAATCGATTGCTTCCTTATACATTACCGGCGCACTGATGAGGCATCTTATAGTCGAGGGTGTATGGCCAGTACGGTGGATCGACGCGTGGCGCCACTATGGTCGAGTCATACACAAAGCCGAACTCCTGCATCATCAGAAACTGCCTGTTCCATCCTACTGACAGGAACGGCGCGCGAAGCCCCCTAGAAAATTTAAGCACTAACATCAGTCTATTGATAATTCAATTCGTCATCAATCACCTACAAATCAGTCAAACTTTCTAACACGTTTGTATGTATTCCGCATTTGTTCCGGTATTTTTAACTCGCGTCTACATAGTTACCGCCTTTATGTAAACGCTATCTCATTTCGCTTTCGCTTACAATAATTTAATCAGTAGAAATAGCAATTGTCCTAGGTGGATAGCTGTATACATATTAATTCCTTGTATTGTATTTGTTTATTTGACTGCCTCGGTGGCGCAGTGGTAGGTGGGTCGCACTTTAAAGCGACGGCTGCGCTTGGGGTCCTGGGTTCGATCCCCGGGTCGGGCCAAAATTTGTATCTGATTTTTTCTGTTGAGAAATTCTCAAGTGACAGCCCGGAGTCTTGAAGTGTCACACTGGTGTCCCATTGAAATACGAGGGTACTGGAATAGAGAGTGCACTTGTGTCTGCGCAAATACTTGTGCACTGTAATATGTCCTGCGTCGATGGCTGATCGCTGAGATTGGCCGGCATGACCGAAATATCGGTTTGTAGGACATTATTATTTGTTTATTTACATTATGTAGTGTGTCAAAAATAATAGTTAAAGAATACGCTAGTAATATATTCAGTATTGATTAAAAAATGTACAAGTTGCATGACATTGTATAAGGTATGCAATATACATTTATTATGTAAACACGGTTATGTATATCGCATACTAATGTCGCATAGTTGGAAACGAATGCTTTTGCACTCTAATTTCTAGCCAATTTCAAAAGAGGAAGTTCATGTCGATAGGCATTTCCGAGTTGGATTTTTACGTTCTTACCTGAAATCTTCCATGCGAACTCTACCAAACCTGTTGATGATGTTTGCTTGCCCAACCATCTCGTCGAACCAGTCCTCGACAGTCGCGTTCTTGGCCCACCATTCTTCTGGGCCACGATTTCTGAAAAAGAAAAGTGAGGAGAATCATTATTCTTTCGTATTACGTATAAGTGCAGTCGGCTGCAAAAATGCCTATGTATATAATAATAATAATTCGTTTATTTCAGACAACAAGATACATTCAAAAATATTTCATAGGCCCATATAATAAATACCTTACAATCTAACATACATACATAATAAAATAAAATTCATATATATCTTTTAAATAACTACGTGCGGCGCGTAGAGTCAGCTGGTAGCCGTCTTCGAAACATCCGAAAGACGACTCCCTGCGGCCAGAAGTCGTCCCTAATAAAGGTCGCCAGGGAATGGGTTCGGTATTCTCACCACAAATGAGCTAAAGTTCACTTTGTGGCGAGACTCCAACCGTTCTACACTCAGCGTCCAGTTGGACTTCTTTCGCACGTAGTCCACGACTCTCTCGACCTTCGTAGACCAGTGTAGGCGGGACACGTACAGCTGCGTAGTGTGCTCTCTGGCTGAAACGAGCTTTCCGTTCTTATCGGAGCAGTGCCTCGGTGGTTACGGCTGACGGTTATATATACCTATATATCTTGTCACAATACTACCTATATCTACCTTCCACTTTAAGAAGTAGAAGTCAGATACCTATACCTACTAAAGTGTATGCCTCAGTAGGTGTAACACGTCGTTGGCTTATCCCTTATCCGCACGAAGCGATTCGCATCTACATTAATAATGCGGACAGCTAAGGAATGGAACTCATTGCCAAGGTCTGTTTTTCCGGACTACTACAACCTGGACATCTTTAAGGCAAGAGTGAACAGGCATCATCTAGGTGAACGCGTTACATCCTAGAACTCATCGTCGCTTTCCATCAGGTGAGTGATTGTGGTCAAACTCATAAAAGAAAAACATGTTTTTGCAGCCGACTGCTATACGTAGGTACGAGTACAGCGTTGCCATATTCGGTGAAAGGAAATTTTGAAAACATTTGTGAGTCGGGATAGGGGAAAATGACATTCGTCGGCATGGTTCTACCTCTACGCGCCGTGAACAGATCCTAGGTGGATATAGCCTTGACATTATTTTATTGGTATCACTAAAAACCAAATGACTTACGTGATAGAGTTGACGGCGATTTCATGACCGTCGTTCCAGAGTTTCTGCACGTGCCTGTAGTTGGTGTACGAGTGGGAGACGAAGAATGTGGCCTTGATGGGACAGCCGTTGGGGTTCTTCCTCTCCGGCGTGAACAGGTGCTTGGTGTAGATGTCCCAGTTCTCGTGGTTTACGGAACCAGTGAAGGTTAGCACTATCATCTGGGGCGTCTGTTGAGATGAAGATACTTTTAATTTTAGAAATCTCGACTATACGTTTACTTTTTTTTTAACACAAGTGTAATAGTGCAGCGCAGCATACCTGTCTTCATCGGTGGCGCAGTGTGGCTGTTTAATACGACGCGACGCAACCGCAACAGTTGCGTTTGAGGTTCCAGGTTTGAGTCTTAGGTTGGGCAAACAATTTGTGCCTACCTGAGTTTTTTGGCTAAGAAATTCTCAGTGTCCAGACATCCAGATGTTACCGGGTCTTTTCCCCGTGGCTCGGAAAGATCCCTCTCCAGTGATGTTGTTACACTGGGTGTCCCATCGGATTTGTTTTGTTCACAACATCACATACATTATTGATCTGACTCCGAGATAGGTAGCTCAAGCACCTGTGTTATGGATATCAGAACCAACAGTGGAGTTACAAATATATACATACTCAGTCAGTCAGTCAGTCAGTATGTCTAATTAATAAATACATACTTAAATTACATAGAAAACCCCCCAGACCAATACAAACAGACGTGTTCATGTACACAAATATTTGTACTGTGCGGGGATCGAACCCGCAACCCTTGCACCAGAGGCAGCATTGACTACCCGTGATCCACGTAATATCGGGTAAGAAAATAGAGAATGGACTCGTTTTTGCGAATTCACTTGTCCAATATAATAATCCTGCTTATTGATTGTTGTTATCGTTCGCCGCAGCAGAACCGGTCAGAGGTATGCCTACCTGACTAGAAACTAGGTGTCCAGGAGTTTCTGTGCCATTCTTGGTGCAGAAGCAGTTGGGCAGCTCGCACTGTTTGATGTCGCAGGGCGCGGCAGCGTTGGGGTCGTATGTAGCGTCGCACCACCCCTGAACAGGTTATGTGTGATATTTGAGATCATTTTGTTATTTTTAGGCATCACGGAGTAGGTACCACTTCACCTTCAATATAATATGTGACCTTAGGTTGTTGGATTGTTCACCCGACATCCTATAACACTACAACCTTCCATGAAGATCCGCTGTACTGTTTATTAGTAGGTAGGTAATAGGCGTAGGTTGCATTGGTGGTCGGTATCCATGTGCTCTATGAAAAATAGGCTGTACTTGTAGGTATTCCTTTAGGAGCACTACAGCTAGTAAAGTATCAGCCTATAACTGTCCCACTGCAGGGCAAAGGCCTCCATCATAGAAATCAAGTCATCGCTACTATGAAGGCTTAATCACCACGCTTGCAAGATGCGGGATTGGTGATCACAAACCCGAGCTATGTTCGAAAACTTCAAAACACTCTTTTGCTCGACCCAGGAATCGAACCCAGGACCCCGAGATCACGGCCCGGTATCTATTTAAACCACTAGACCAACAGGGCGTTGGCCTACAGGTAGGATTAAATTTAAATTCTTTTACATTTACGAAGTCATATTGGTGACCAAATGGCTGTCTCAGTATAGATATGTATAAAGATGGGCTTTATTCATAAGCGATCAATAAACAAGATCAATAGCAAAAACGGTGTTATAGAGCAGTTTTGAACTTGAAACAAAAAAAAAGATTAAATCATGTGTATGTATGCACATGTGTATGCTTTTGTGGATTACTCTCTAGTTAGGGTGAACGGCATACCCCACTAGCGACATCAATTGATTTTAATTGTTAGCATTAAACCAGATTTACATTGTGCTAGTACAAAAACAGACCCAACATTTAGGCATGGTTATTAAATAAATAGTATAAGTGTTTGTCGAGAGACTGAAGCCCCGAAATTATTTAAAATAGATTTGTTTTGGTAGCTAACATTTAATTTCAATTGGCGTCGCTATTGTGCCCTACCCGTAAGTAAGTACCGTTAAGTAATGTTGTCATATAAATAAATAAAAATAAAAATTTTCGAAAACAGTATCAAATCTGCCTTATAACACCATTTTAGATAATAAAGGTTTACCAAACATATACGAATAAGACCCAAGCTAATACATAGTTGTAAGACATAAATTAACATGGATTTTCTTACAAATCAAGAAACTCTCCTGCTGCTCGAGCAGCAGCAAACGGGTTGTATGTTCCCACTCGTTAATGTCTCTGTATGGTAGCTTTCAGTCTAGAAGGTGAAGTATGAACATTCAATGAGTCGACTCGGCCTAAACCGGACACAGTACCTGTGTGGTCACTTTTTCTTGAACTATAGTAACGTAAGCAAGGAATAATTGTTAATTCGTTTTTACCACAGATTTAATGTGGTTTTTACTTATAATATCTAACAAGTTTAAATATTCTTCATGATTAGATATACGCAACACAATAATCATTGTAAAGCGTCAATAGCTATGTTTACTTTGGATTTCGGGGTTGCAACCTCTCTCGTGTTTGCCGAGAGATTGTAACCCTGAAATTGTTTAAAAAAATCCGGTTTAGTGACTAAAAATTAAAATCGATTGGCATCGCTAGTGTGCCCTACCCGTCACCTTAGAAGGAATATTAAAGATAGGTTATCTGCTCGTAAAGTTAACGCCATCCACGAAGACATGGAATTAGAAAGGCGGATCCCGGTTGATTCTGTGAAAATTCGAGGTGCATGTTCAACGCACCTCCTGCGACAGGAAGGTGCGTTTTATCCATGAGCTTAGGTATTATCAATTCATGTTTTTAAATGACAGACGAGTATAACGTATTTAAATAACGCACTGATACTTGAGAATAGAAAATCAGGACATTGATTTGCTGTGATAGGGGGCATACGAGCAGACGGATCGCTGAGGTAGCAATGCACCGCCATAACACCCGCGCACCAGTGAGTCACAACTGCAACTTTAAACCCCCATTCAGGATTGGCGTCCGGTACCCACTCCGCAGAACAAGCACAGCGTGCTTCACGCCGTTTTATTAGGCGGAACACTCGTCGAGCCGAATTTCCGAGCTTGCTCCACCCCCGGCTTGAGAGCAAGCGTTTCGGGCGCTTTAGTAAGGTATGTTCCTAGTTTTTGGGTTACTTATCTTATCTAGAATGCTTATTTTAATATGTGCTCTTAATAAGAACAGGTAGGCTTATAAAGGTCCTAATTAAAATTAATTACGGTTCAAACAGGCATTGCCTTTTTGCTACTCCAGGTAGTCGTTATTACGTCAGGTCAGGTGCAAAAATCTTCTGGAAATGAGAGTGCTAGTAATTAAAGCGATCTATAAGTTTCCTGGGTTCCTGTTTGAAAACCTCTTTAAAGTAAGTAGTTTCTACTGAAAGCTGTTGATTAGGCAACTGCTGTTACCTAATAGTAATTAAAATACGGTTTTTACGATACCATACGATTTATACAAAACATCTTGCTAGAATATATACCTATGTACCTTACACTGATATTACTACTGGGTGGGTAATGTTTTCCTCTCTACCATATTTTAATGACAGCACTGTAGTAAGTAGAGGTAGGTGCGTAATTGTTGAGCTTTCTAAGCAGTTTCTTAGGTAAACTTACTTGATGTAAGTACAACCTGCGCGGGTAAAGAATGGGAACAGAAATGGCGGCGCATCTATTCACTTCTCGCTCGCACACGTCTATACTCGCACTCGTGGGGTGATTTCATTTCCGCCATTTCTGATCCCATTCTTTATCCGCACAGTTTGTAAAGTAGTAGGTAAAGAGCAACAACTCTTGTATCGTACGACATAATGTGCATTTGCTTGTGAAGTCATTCATTTGTTGCGTAAGGAGAGAAAAGATACCGATCACGGTGAAATAATTTGTTTTCACTTCGCGCGTCTTATGGTCCCGAAAGTGTCTTGTTTTGTGTATGTCACTTTGTATTGTGCTGAGTCACAATATGAGGCAGAGGCAGACTATACGGAACTTGTGGCAGGCAGGAGAGATAAGATACAATTATGTGCCGCGTAAATCATCGACTATTCGATATCGATGTCAGCTAGAGCTGGCCTCCTGTGTCTTTTTATTTTGTGGTGGAGTCGTGAGTTTCAATAATTAAAAACATTTTCAATGAAATCTACGACTTGATTTGTTTTTCGTGGCGCGAACTCTATTAAAGTATTTATTTTGATAATAATCTGTCTTACTTCGTCGGAGGAGTCATTGCAGTCATTGGAGCCATCGCAGAAGTATTCAGCGGGTATGCAGGCGCCGTCTGCGCATCCCAGGTGTGTGTCGTTAGCGCAACTTGCCCCTTCCAGAAGCGGTTTCGGTATCAGAATTTCTACAAATAGATATTAGCAAGTTAGTGATTTGTCATAAACGTGACTGTAACTGCTGTAACCTACATTTAGGGAAACATTCAGTTTTTGTTACATGGAGAAATTAGAAGACCAGTTATCTCAAACAATTTAGTAAGATATGCCACACGTTGGGTTAGGTATATTTCAATCAGTGTAATTTTTTAACTAAGTAATGATCGGAAAATCGAGCGCTAATTTACCTAAACATAACATTTTAAAGATTATTATGGAAGGCTTTTTTGGATCCCGCATGCGGAATTGCTCTACTATTAATAAAAATGTTACCTAAGTGTAAATATTTCATAAGATTAACTAAAATTATTACAGTGAGAATTGGATGAAGAAATAGGACAATTGTAGCGAACCAACGTGTGTCTAATATGTATTGGCTGATTCTTTGTAGTGATCGATTTGGACATGTTGATATGGTAGCGTTTTACAAGTTTCTGGTAGTGTCCTTTATTTAATTTACCCAGGAGAAGCCATCGTGGCCGTCACCTGCACAGAAAGCTGTAAGTGTAAGGACAAAAAATTAAAACACTTTTTATTTTTCCTAGAAATCATACAGCCCGAGGCATCTTCCAATTTATACGTTTTCTCACATACAATACTAAATGCTTTTTTTCAGTTGGTTTTGTTTTGTTTTATTTCAGTTTATATCGGTGACCACCTCGATCGATTTAGTTAACCAGACTGTTATTACCTTACTCTATGGATTTGGTCAACTTTATTCTAACCACTATTTTTTTTTCATGTGTTCTAAGCTCCAGAAGTGCTGTCTGACCCGGGTAGGGGGAACTCGCCCTATTAAAACTCGTCCCAGAATTTTAGGATTTTTTGCTGGCCACTGTTCTAATCTAGGCTCATTAGTCAACTGATCCCGCCAACCAATATTTTTGTGGCGGTAATACATCCTACTGAACTCTACAAAACCAAATATATTGGTTAGGTTAGGTCAAAAAATACTAAAATTCTGAGACGAGTTTTAATAGGGCGAGTTTCCCCCTAACCCATCTGACCTGTGGTGAGATCACAGTTGAACACGTTCTGGGGCGTGTCGCACTTCTGCCGGTTGACGTCGAACAGCAGTCCCTCGGAGCAGCGGAACTCGTACACCTCTTTGTCGACGCAGAGGTAGTACTTCGCGCACTCGCCTCTCGTCCACATAGAATCTTCTGGTCGGTCAGGGTTTCTGAAAGCAAGCACATGTGAATTTGCTTCGTCATCGTAGTATATGTGGAAAAAAAGGATAACTGCAGATAGAAACAGTGAGAGTCAAAACGGTAGATATTACTTTAGCCCTTTAGGAGTTAGTGCATTCATCGAATCTGTGTCATAAGTCTACTCATTCACTTCTCGCACACTTCACACTTACTCGCTTCAAGTACGGTCAGCATCAAAGTAGCTTAACACTTTAGTACCATGTCGAAGTAACATTTTTTACGAACCCCTTTCAAACTGCCTATAATAGGCAGAACAGTTACTTTGACATGGTACTTAAGTGTTAAGCTACTTTTGATGCTGACCGTACCTAATTACGTGAATACCCGAATCCTGGATCAAGGTCCAAGTGTACTACGGGCTCCGAAGTGACAGCTCTTTGGACGCTACTGGGAATTTACACGCTAACGGCCGCACTCATAGACGTCATTTAAGCTAATGTTCATTTGCGTCTTTATGCGTATCAAAATTAGTGTCAATTTTTTCTTAAGTAGCCAACTAAGTTAATCAACGACTCGGAGTTAGTTATCTTAGCTAAGGATTACTTTAGCAGTGCTCTCAATTGAATCCGTAGAACAATAAAACACCGGTGTTTTACTGAGTGACTTTGACTTTTCACTACACACGTTTATCAATTATTCTCATTTGTCTTACCTACTAGTACCATTAGTGTCATTAGTGGAGTCTACCTACTAGGTAATGCAGTTCATTTACAAAAAAAGAATCAGTCTTCAAGCTTTCTTAGGAGTTGTTGGAACTTGTTCTACCAAGGCTGGTTGAACTGGCTGGATATTTATGTATGTCAACAAAACGGATAGGCACGCTTTAATCTAATAATCTACCTAAACCTTATGGTGACGAGTAGGGCACACTAGCGACGCCAATCGATTTTAATTTTAGCTACTAAACCGGGTCTATTTTAAACAATTCCGGAGTTTACAACCTCTAGGCAAACACTTATACTATTTATTAAATAACCATGCACAAATGTTGGGTCCGTTTTTGTACGAGAAAAATTGAGTCACGCCCAACATTTGCACAAAGATTGCAAATATATTCCCACAATGTGTAGGTAACTACAACTGTAATGCCATTAGGATTTATAATAATCTTCCTGCAAGAGTTAGAGAACACCCAATAAAAAATTTAAATACTTATTTACTAAATAATTGGCTTCTACAAGAGCGCTTCTATTCGATTTTTTAATGTAATGTTAATTTTAAATGATATTTAAAATCAGCTTTGTAATACGAGTATGCGTATTATTGTGGGATATTTGGCTATGATGGTTTCTACGCCATCAGTGGCAGAATATGTTGAACGTTATTTTAGTTTAAGAACACATGTAGGTACCATAATCTTGGAATTAAACCATCTTTATCTTTTATCCCAGATATTAAAATCTCTGTTTTATCCAGTACCTCCCAGTCTGTGTCGGTCCCGTGGTCCCAGTTAGGTAGGTGGGAAATGGGAATCAAAAGTATTGTAAGTACATAACTTTGATGAAGCTTGTCTGCTCTAGAGGAAGTAGGTACTTAAAGGTCACAGGGTGGAACTCTGGCACCTGAAGATGTTTATCTCAAGAAACAACCTAAGCAGACTCGGTGGCAGCTGTTACATTATCCGGATGTCATAAAGTAGTATAATTATTTTCTCATCAATTAAATGAAGAGCGAAAGTAAATTTCTCAAGACGCACCAAGGAAATAGTGTGAGCGCGAGCAATTGGCATCGCTCAGTCAAGGTTGCGGCGAAAGTCCGCGGGTCAACGGCCTCAGGCGCGGGAAATGTTTCCTGCGCCCGCGGCGCCACTGCCGCGTGCGTAAGCGCAGAGCGGAAGTTATGTCCGATTAGGTTTAATTGGTGTATAAAATTATGATATTTACCCACTGACACACTAGTGGAGTTCGTTATGCAACAACGTAGGCCCACTCCCCAGACGTAACAAAAGCACTTATTATTTTTTTGCATTTCTTTCAAGCATAGTTTGCAAGTTGTAGCATTTACCTAGACTGTTTATTTACTCTGAGGTGGTAACAGTAACCACCCAGTCACGGTAGTAACATTGGGTAAAGTTTGAAGGATCTAATTTGCTCTATAGCTCTGTCAAGCCAAAGTTATAAAACAAAAAAGTCACGTGGACATGTGTATCTAATAATAATAATACAGGAACCATTTGGAGCGACTTTTAACCCCCTCATACCTCTTACGTCATAAGTATTTACTCGTTAACCTATTCTTCCCTCTACCGGGTATTAAACACGAAGCGTAATTTTCTACACGAGAAATCTCCAGCACACAATTAGGTTTTACAACAATTTTATACATTTTTCTTTGACATTAGATCAATAAATTTGATAGTAGATAGATAGAGAAACTTTGTGTGGATGTATCACAGAATTATTATTATATACCTACTATAATTATAGGTATATATTATATCGATGACTATCTTTATATGTATACGTTTACGAGTCAGTGAATTGCCTTGCTTTGATATACTTACTAATAAACCTAAGTGATTAATAAGTTTTGTATTATTAAACAACACGGTGGGTAAGGTACTTACAGTAAAACTTAGAAAAACCTGTTATTGGCCTTATGTTATGTCATTTAACCTATGTATATTTATTGTAAACGCTGATGGATTTTTAAAAATAAATAAATAGAACTACGTTTATTTGTACTGCTGCGTATACATCTAGTAGGTAGTAATTTAACATGTAGGGGAAGTACGTCTAAAATGACATTTATGAACAAAACGACACATTAGTGTTATTTAAAAAAGTGCGTGGCGTGCGTCAAAGATTAGTCAATGAAGAAGCACCTACAGCGAAAATAACATAGGATTTCTGAGACCCGTTTTAAATACACAACGGACGCCATGTTAATATTTGTGTTTCGAGTTTGGAAAGAAATTTATCATTGGTCGGTTGTTTTTTGTTTTTCGGTAAATTTTCTTTAATTATTATTTTACTTTTTCATAGTTTTATATTTCTAAGCATTTGGTGTTTGAGGTGATCGCGTAGAATTTAAAACATTATTCTCACTGAAACAAGATTATTCTTTGATTGGTAATATTTTTGTAACATATGTACAAAATGACATAAAACCACTATGGACAAAACGACATATCTCTTTGGCCGTAGAGATGGTGGTAATAAAAATAATTATTAAGTAAATCTACATAAATCTTTTTAATTGACAGAATGGCAATATGCCATGGAATCATACGAGGAGTCAAGAAGCGATGAAAAAAGCTGACTTTGACTTTCAAATCGCCTGAAAAGAGTCAATTTGCACAGTTTTAATAAAAATAAGGGTAAAGCTAGCCAGGAGTGGCTAGATGGGCTTTGGCTGTGTATTTCATTTAGTCCATACGGTATGGACAAAATGGATTTATCTTGATCTTCACTTAATGCTAAATATTTTTTCAAGTGTTGATTTTACTGACAAAACCTATATGATTTCTTATAACCAATTAATATAAGAAAAGTTGTAAGGAAAAAATATGTTCCTATTATGAATAATATTGAAGTTATCGATGCTTAATAAAACACCATGTCATTTTGGACGTACTTCCCCTAGTTGTCTGTAGGTACTTACATAAACATAGGTAGAATTATACAAACTGTACTGTTTTAAGAACAAACCTAAATTCCGTATTATAATTGACTGCATGATGATTATGCTACAGTGACTGGATTGGTCACAAACTAAGATGGATTTGGTCAATCATTTTATTATGCGGGAGCCACGATTCGTCATCAATGGGCCTTCTCGACCGGAGTGATACCACGGCCTCACCGAAAAGTGCTGCGTTTCGCTGCGTGAGTGAGGGTACTGGAGGCCCAATCCGGGGGAAAGATGGGTTTAAAGGTTGGCAGCGCACTAGTGACTCCACTGGTGGCGCGGGTGGCCATGGATGGGCGGCAACAACTGCTTACCATTAGGTGATCTGCCTGTTCGTCTGCCACCTATCACATAAAAAAAACAACCTCTACCATGGGTTGATTTTTTATCAACCAAAAGAATAGGTGTCAAATAAAAATGGCGTCAAAATGGTTAAACACTTCAACAAAGGAAATGTAAAGTGCACCGTAGATTTCTAGTGAGGTCATTCATGACTGAGGTTGATACGATAAACCGAGCATTATCACAGTGACAAGGGTGTTGGCATGGTGTAAGCAAGTAAGTAGTTATGTTCTGTAACTAGAGTTTCTCTTATTTTCACTTTGGTGACAAAATTGTAGCTGCTGACTGCATTTAATTTGGGGACTATTTAGTTTCCTACATGATTCAATTACTTAAGTACTCGTAGTAACAGTGCATAGCTACTCACCGGGTACTTAGGTAGTGATGTTTTTGGCTCTTACATAAGTTAAACTGTAGGTATGTCAACACAACAATTGATGCCAACCAAGGGTCCGAATCGATATGGAATTATAGGTAGTGGATTATTATTGTATTTTATTTCAAACTAGTTTTTGGGTTAGGATTACCATGTATGAAACCAGAAGCAATGAAGGGACAACAAACACTAACACACACTAATGCCTAGCTGTTTCATAAACATTTTCTCTGGTGCGAATCGAACTCGCTACCCTCTGCGTGCGTTTGAACTGACGCTTATCACCACTGCACCGTTCTACTCCACTGTTCACTCACTCACTTTATAGGAATTTCGATTGTGCTGAAAAGGGCTACACCTGATCCTATAAATATCTAAGATCCGAGGATTATACTAAGAGTACCTACTTACCCAACTGGCATAAGTGCCTAGTCTGTTTCCTATTTTTAATGCTTTGGGTGATGATAATTTAGGTAAAGTAAGTAGCCCTATAAGCACCTACCTACCTAGATTTATGTGTAATTACTTGAGTGTTCAGTTTTATAATACCTACATAAGTAGGTAGGTAGGTATGTAACTTGAGTGACTACAACCAACAACTCTAGAGAAAGCTAAAGCTGTTGGTTTCTACCTTAGTATTACGAGAAAATGTTGAAAAAAAATATCATAAAGTTTTCGCACCTGAAAAATCTTCCGTTTACATGGCACTTCACATTACTACTCACGCTCCTCTTGACTTGTTTACATTGCACCCCTGAAATTAAGTCACTGTTTATTATTTCTCCTGTTTGAAATTTTACAAAATATCAGGTAGGTAACAGTTAATCATGTAAGTATTTAGATAGTGACGCTTTCGCGCACAGCCTTGTCACCGTTATGTACTTCCGTCATATAAATAACTAATTACCTAATAGAAACGTAATCGCCAATAGTGCGGACACTGCGGTCAGTCGCGTCAAGCGCGGAGCCATGTTGCAGCCCGGGTTTCTGCAGAAACACTGAGTTATCATTTTGCGCTCATTCATTTGGCGCTACTTTCTTTCACTTTGAGCCGTCGAAGGTAGGCATATGGGGGGCTTACGTATTCAACTGTTCAGCGAACGAGCAGGAACGCTTTCATACATAAATTGGTTTCGACGATCTTGTTTACTAAACTGTTAGATTTCTTTGTATATTTGGCAGAGTCCTTACGAAGGTTACCTTGTAAGGAACTTCCTTCTAAGAAATAGAAGTAAATTTGCTCTATCAAATTCCCGCCTTAAATTAAATTCCACAAGCACCTTCAGTTCCTCTGTAAAAATATATAACAAATTACCAGACATACTACAGAATGAAAAAAATGATAAAATATTTATTAAAAAATTAAAGAACTACCTAATTCATAAAAGTAACTACAACACTAATGAATATTTTGCTGATCATACATAATATGTAGGTTTCTCCAAATGATTTAATTAAAATTAAAGTTTATTATAAAAGCGCTTCCTCTCTCCTAAACCTAATTTTGCGTGCCCGACAAGGTCCATAACATTGTTCCATTAGTATTGTAACATCTTATTGTATGTACGTTATGGTTTTGCAATAAATGATTGAGTATTGAACTTAGGAAGTACAAATATATTTTATTGGGTTGAACAAGGAGTTAATTATTTGATAGTAAACTGATCTAGGTAAGTACTGTCCGCGTTGTAGGTTGGTGGTGTAGACCAAATATCGGCGACGCCCAATGGACAACATTTCAAATTTTTAACATGTCCATATTGTTTTTTTATATGAAAGTAGACATAAAATGAACAGACCCATATTTTTTCTTTTTTCAAAATTTGTCCATTTTCATGCATAAAATAATTATTGAAATTCTTTTTATTCTAAATAGACGTAAGCGCCAAATGACGTCATCGGACGGCTGAATCAGCGATATTCCTTTGCTTATCATTGTTTAAAAAAAAAAAGGTACTACTGTCAAAGGTAAATAATACTAGTGTCAACATTGTCAACGTCATTCATACATTCAACGTTGACAAGTTGTCTTTTTTTTTGACAGTTACATGTCATGAGTTTGGCATTACGTAAATTTAAAACTATAATGTGCTAAGCAAAGAAATATTTTACATTCTGCCGTCCGATGACGTCATCTTACGTTTTTTAGTTTTTAATTTTTTTCTCAGTAAATAAGCAATATAAAAAATGAATAAATATATATTCGAGCAGCGGAAAAGAAAACAAAGAATTGGTATTTTTTGTTTTAGAGCTTAGCAATTTTGAAATGTTGTCCATTAACGATTAACCCTATTCATTCTGGTGATTAGCGTTTCCAAGTCCATTGGCATAGCTACTAGCTTGTAAATTCGTCGCTATATTTATTCTGTGCTGCAACGGACAACATTTCAAAATTGCTAAGCTCCGAAACAAAAAATACCATTTCTTTATTTACTTTTTCGCTGCGCGAATATATATTTATTAATTTTTTATATTGCTTATTTACTGAGAAAAAAATTAAAAACTAAAAAACGTAAGATGACGTCATCGGACGGCAGAATATAAAATATTTCTTTGCTTAGCACATTATAGTTTTAAATTTACGTAATGCCAAACTCATGACATGTAACTGTCAAAAAAAAAGACAACTTGTCAACGTTGAATGTATGAATGACGTTGACAATGTTGACACTAGTATTATTTACCTTTGACAGTAGTACCTTTTTTTTATTAAAACAATGATAAGCAAAGGAATATCGCTGTATTCAGCCGTCCGATGACGTCATTTGGCGCTTACGTCTATTTAGAATAAAAAGAATTTCAATAATTATTTTATGCATGAAAATGGACAAATTTTGAAAAAAGAAAAAATATGGGTCTGTTAATTTTATGTCTACTTTCATATAAAAAAACAATATGGACATGTTAAAAATTTGAAATGTTGTCCACTACGACGCGCGCGTACAGGCCGCGGCACGCATGTGTTGTAAATAGTTTTATTTATGATATAGGCGGCACTACTATTAAATCAGTGGGGCAGACGAGCAGACGTATCACCTGATAGTAAGTCACCATTACCACCGCCCATGGAGGCCTTCAATGTCAAAGCCATTACACCAGTGTGACAAACCGCGGTGTGGACACGATATATAGACGTTTTAAAATGAGTAACGCTCTTTTCTTGCTCTAGTTGCGCACTTGTATAATAGCCACTTATGGCGTGAATCAATTTTTAGCGTACAAAAACGAACCCAACATTTGTGCATGGTTATTTAATAAATAGTATAAGTGTTTGCCGAAAGGTTGTAACCCTGAAGTTGTTCAAAATAGATCCGGTTTAGTAGCTAACAATTAAAAACGAATGGTGTCGCTAGTTAGGGCTACCCGTCGCCTTAAGTAAGTACTCAGGTATAGATAGGCAATTAAAAAATGCAATCCTAATTTAGTACAAAACAGTTTATTTATTTACACATCTTTCTTATGGAAAATTAATGTAGGTAAGACTTAGAGGATAATGTCTTTAATACTTTTCATTTCTAAATGGGTAAAAATAACTAAAGGCACATTTGGACATCCATAAACAAACAAAATAATTATATTCTAACTTATTTTGATCATACAGAGTAACTATTGCTATCATTAGAATCATGTACATCAGACGAAGAATAATCTTCAAGGCTATATTCACTTTCTTCAGAGATGTCTGAAGAATTATAACTAAAATCAGTCAGGTAATCATCGGAGTCAGACGATAAAAAATCGCATTCTGACTCTTCAAAGCTTATATCAAGTTCATCAGTCTCTTTGTCTAATAAATGTTCATTTTCGTAATATTCTTTTTCTAGATTTTTAACTTTTTGAAGTTCTTTCATCCAATCTTCTTCAGTTATAGATGCTAACACTTCATTAACCATTTCAATAAATTGGGATCCTCCTGGTCCATTCAAACATTTATCTTCTACTTTTTCCTTAACTTTAAACAAAAGATTTTCCATAGGATTGAGATCTGTATAAACTGGCAGCCGTAGGGCTGTGTGACCTGCTGCTTCTACCAAGTCATCAGCAACATAATTCTTCTGAGGTTTATTTTTTTTCACTAAACAAAGCAAATCTGCTCTTATCATGTAATTATCAATTTCAACATTGTGATTTTGCAGCCAGTCTTTTATTTGTTGTGTTGGTGTGAATTCATCAGGAATTATTTCTTTCGGTTTATCATGCTGTGAAGCATTATCAAAGATAACAATTGACTTGTTGGGTAAGTTAGGAATCAGTATGTCTTTCAACCAATTTAAAAATGTGTTTTTAGGCATGTTCTTTGGTAGAGTGCCTTTTTTTGTTGGTTTAGCATTTTATTACTAGCTTAGAACTTTCTATAATACCTTCTTCACTACCAGCGTAAAGTAAATACCACAGTTCCCCAATATGATTTTCAGGATCTTTCCTTATTATAAATGAAACCTCATCAAAATAAACGATATGTCTTTTATTGGGTCCCATAGATTCATTATCGATAAGTTGGCGCAAGTAATTGATTCGATTTAATGCTGTTTTGTGCTGCTCTTGGGGAAGTGGTCCATTATTTTTGCAGATTTTGAATTTAAAAAATAACTTTTCACTTAATAATTTGCGTAAAAGTGTCTTAGATCCACCGTAATCTAAACGTTGCTTTGCTGCCACATAGATCTTACTGAGTGTGGGTATTTCCTATACTACTGTATAAATTTTGTAAATTATCTTGCGCAAAGCACACAATTGAGAATCACTTAAGAATCTCACTTCGTCTTCTCCCGACTCCTCTTCTTAGATTAATAACGTTTTGGATTTGATTTACATTTTCCGTCATTTTTAGGCGGTTCTGAGACACACTGGAGAGATAGATAAGTAATTATTTAAAGGCAAACTGCATCTGTAATCAGCTAAACTCGATACCCTCATCAATCAACGCCAACGAACCAAATCGGAATATTTAGTGCCACACAACAACACACAATATTTTTTAAGCAATTTTATTTTGAACACAGATAACTGATATATTTTGAACAAGAAAATAAATAAACTTTTTAGCTTTTCAGTCTCCGTTATTTTAGCTTGCTACCATAGAATCACAGAATTATAACAAGACAAAAGGTACTCTGTGCATAGAACACAATATACGGGAAGAATGTCAACTCCATAGGAAATATAGATGGACAGTTTCCGATGCCACTGCCATCTCTTGGTGACCCTTATCAATAACGCAGTGCGTTTAAAGCGGGAAATTTGAATATTATTTGAATTTCCCGCCCGTCACTAGGTGCTTCCCGCGGATTTCAATATTCAGTTTGAAGACAAGAAATAATACAGGCCTCGCCTAAAAACAAGGAAGGCGAAAATTATTCCTTGCCTTCAATTTGCAATTAAAACTGTACAGAATACAAAATATTATATTTATTATAATTATAATTTTAGAACATTATTGCACGGCTGCTACAACGACAAAATTGCAACATTCACATTTGCTCTCTCAAAGTAGAAGGAAAAGAAATATCATTGCCACGTGAGGATTATGGAAAAAAATTATGAAAATGTATCTATTTGTTTCAAAACATTGTAGTATCTTTGATACTACAATAATAATGTGTTTTAGAATCTAATAACATGATTATTATGATTAAAGATTAAGCTTAAACCTTGTAAGATTTTCTACCCACGTATTAAAATTCCATAAATGAACTTTCTTTCCATCATAGTAACCTTCTTTTACGAACATAATTTTCCTGTAAGTATTTTCAGAGCACAAACACAAAAAATGTTGAACTCCTTTGTAATTCTATAGAGGTAATCTCTCGCTTTTCTTGTTAAGGTGAGGCATCCACGTAACTAGCGCAGCCAATATATTTGTATTTATTGTGGCGATTATGACATATTAGTAATCAAAAGTGACAAAATTCCTTAATCGACTCTCATCTTAATATTAAACACGTTTGGTTCATTATCAATTGAGGAAATTTGGCAGTTTGTGGTATCCTGATGTATGACTGTCAGAATAAAGAGATTTTTTGTGACAAAATTATGTCATACTTTCTTTCTACAAGTAACCACAATTTTTGCAAATGCTAAAAATGGCAATTTTAGGAAATAATAGAAATTATGGTTATTTATACGAAGAAAATTTTTTACACATCTCAAACAAAAAAAATATATTTTGTTTTACCAGAAGATAGAACAACAATTATTACCTACATAATTACATACTGCCATTTTTTTTATTTGTATATGTTTAATTTTAATGTTTTTGGTATTACAATATCGAGGATTTTCTTCGAAAGCGTTTTTTATAACATTGCTGCTAATTCATAATATAAAATAAGTTCTAAGAATAAGGAAAAAAAATATTAAGTGTATAAAAGGTTAAGAAATTAATATTTTCATTTATGTCTCAAAATATTTATTTTCCTGGTTAACCCTTTCGTATTTTCGGAGAATCGTCGATTTTGTAAGGTGCAATAGCGTTTTATGCATATGTAAAATACACTATTCAATATAAAATTTACATTACTTTCAAAGTGTTCGTGGCATTCCGCAATAAATGCGAAATCAACTGCTTCGTAAAGTTTGTCTATTGTTCTTTTTTTTATTGAAGTCGTTGAAGAAGACTTTAAAAAGGTACTGTTGCAAATAGTTGCGCAATGTTCCACACATTTTATTAATTTTTCTGAGGCATAATTTAGTTTTCTTTTCATTTCATCGTATTCCTTAAAACTTACAAAGGAATGTAACATATTTTGTGTTTGTGCTCTTAATATTCTATTGCAAACATTACAATCTTTTTTTAGTGTTCTTAATAAAAAACCACAAACGTATGCACAAGCCTGCAGTTCTTCCGAATCAGACACGCTTTCTTCAAATGAACATTCGATTACAGAAAGCATGTCTGAAACGCTTTCTGGAGGGTCAGTGCATATGTTTGTGGAGTTTGTTTGAAAAATTTCTTTGAAATTTAAAATTGAATTGCATTCATCTTTTTCACAATTGCCTTTATCCATATGGGCAAGGTTAGATAGCATAGCTGTTTTGAGCCCCGCAACAAATTGCCCTGATGTGGGATTGTAATTGGCACCACAGTTTCCTCTTATGGTGCCAAACAAATTTTCGAGGGGGTCTTGTTGTAACCGTCGAGTTGCGAGGCTCTTGATTCCTTTTTTATCTAAATTATGAAACAATTTTAAAATTCCATTAATTGTCCATATCCAACCTTGCATGGATGGAGGCGAATTCGTACAACCTATGAATTCAGCAGTTTCAAAAAAGTTTTTCATTTTTGTTAATTGATCCACATGTGGAGATATTGCAGTCATATTGGTAGAATGTGGTTTCCCGTTTTTCAAATCGTTGGCGTCGCTATTGACGCAGTCAAATAATTTATCAATTTCGCTGATAACGTCTGCGGTCACTGCTGCTTCTGCAGGTAGCAGTCCTGTAAATGAATAGTGTCTAAATTAAAAGTCGTTGAACTGTTTTTATATAAATAATATTATGTTAAAACTTCCACCAGTATTTGTATGAAAGAACGCCACAGTGAGGGCTAATATTTGTATAGAGCGGGCGTTTAAGTTTCAGAACCTACTATATTTTCTCAAATTTTATATTACCTAAGTGCGTTACTATCCGGGCGTGCGCGGAGTACTGCTTGGATCTCTTGGATGGCTTTGCAAATATCTTACAGAGAACCTCTATAGTTTGCATCATCATCATCAACAACATCGATCAACATCAAGATAATCGATGTTTTTACTGTACGGGTTCGAACCCGCAACCCTTGCACCAGAGGCAGCGTCCACTACTACTGTACTAAAAGGGACGTCGGTCTCAGCGAATATACTGTGTAACTATTATGATAAGAACTGTACCTCTTGCAATTCCGTAAAACATTCCTGCAGCTACGGAGTGGCTTAGTACTTGCGCAGCAAGATATACCCTCATTTTTTGTTTGTTGTTGGGTTCCATGTGTTCTTTTTTTAGCTTCGGCGCAAACACAAAATTCCTGCCGGAGTTGTCCACTTCATAAAAGTCTTGGATGTGTTTCCATTTCGCAACCCCTATAAAATAATATTATTATGGCATTGTCTCTTGCAATAAAATGAATTATGAAACCAAATCAAATGTAGTCAATTAATCGCAATCAATAATTTTAAACCGTGCAGTGTGCACACTACATACACCATTGCATTTTCATATATTGTTGTGGTGAATTACCTATTTATCTTTATAATAAATATAAAACTCTTTGAAGTGCACTCGATTAATATAATCATTCATTTTTTGAGGGTTCAAACCTAGTCTTCATTTCAGCAAAATTGTAAACAATTAATAAGATGTTTATTTAAGTATGTTATTTTTTATATACATTTTTATTAATTAAATTTGTTAAGAGGGCACATTCTGATCTAATAGATCAGAATGTGCCCTCTTAACATTTACAATATGTTTAGATAATTACCTTGTCCTTCCTTGTCATTCAAAGTTATGTTTGTGTTACATTTTAAATCATACTTTAAAAGCATATTTCGAAAGCACTTTAATAAGTGGGGAGGATCGAAAATTGATATTACTTCTTTATTTTCAAAATTGAAGTATGGAGCGTCTTTTGTTGCTCCCAGTAGTTTTAACGCTCGTTGGTTAACACCCCCCATGTCGCAGACTGTCGAAGATATATTTATTCCGTATTTATTACATTTATGTAAGACCTAAAAATAAAAATATTAAGTAAAAATCCAGTCAATTAATTAAAACAGCCAGCCAAGCCATAATTATTATGTTATATTATTCAGAAAACTTACTTCTTTTATTAAAATTGCCAATCTGTCTGCTGTTAAATTTGCACCAGATAAATAAAAAGCTACTGGCTGCTTCACTTTCTTTCTTATTCCACCAACCATAAATACTAGGGCATGGACAGCCTCTATATTACTCCTTCCGTGATGGCCATGATCCTGGTAACCCTCTATCGAATCTTCTTTTTGGTTATACCAAATATGTTTTTTAATGGCCATCTCATCGAACATTAGAACAAATTCATTGTTCAAAGAATCATTTGACTCCACATATTTATTTAGACTTTTCAAAATTTTATCATTGACACCAGTATTTAATTTAAAATGTCCCAGCATTTTTTTGAGAGTACTTGGTGCAGGTAAACACCAAATTCTTCTTAGTAGGCGATACCCTGCTGCTGATCTTTTGTACAACCGCAAAGCTATAATTTTTTGGTCATTACTCCATCTTCTACCTTTTCTTTTGCGTTTAGCATTTTTTAACTCGCCTTGTAAAAACAATGCTTGTTGAGGAGTTATTCTTGTCAACAGTTTTTTAATCACATCGTCATCTTTAATTATATTTAATTGTGCCATGGAGTTCATTTTTTTTATTTTATTTTTCAAATTGCACACCCTTTTCATATATTTCCTGCATTTTTTATACAGAAATGTATCTCTGGTAGCCACCTGAAAGAAAAATCAATTACTGCATTGGCTTTCACACTAAATAACTTAAAATATTATGGAGTAGGTATTTATTAATCATAAAAAAAAAACTCATATATTGACCTGATTCCGTACCAAGTAGCTTAAGCACTTGTGTGCTATAATGTGATTAGTTAGGTTTAATCACCACATTTGCCTAATGCGGATTAGTGATCACAAACCCGAGCTTATATCCAATAATCCTCGAAACATACTTTATTTCTCGACTCGGAAATCAAACCCAAGTCTCTAATATCACGGAACATGATAACCAGCATAACCGTACATAACCAGCAGACCAACTGAGTTTCAACAGACAACAATCAGGCAATACAGGAATTACAATTTGATACTTAAATACATTATTACATCCAAACACTGAATAAAATTCTGATAATGTTTCCTAGTCCTAGTAGTTAATCCTACTTCCCGGCTTCTTCTATCTTCCATTGTAATAGTGGGATGATAAATTATTTTACTATAAAAAAATACCTTTTGGGTGTTTGTAATATCCATTAATATCCGTGATGACGGCCCAGCAGTCGGAATACCAGAAGAATGGTCAGACTCACTAATATTAGGATTCAGTGCTTGATCCTGGAAGAAGAAATGAATAGGAAACTAAGACATGTATTAATGGAATAAAATGATTTGGTCCGGCACCTCCTGATGTGATGGTACTGAATTTCAAAAGTTGTAGCTGAAAAATGTGAGGGTCTAGCTAGATTCCCGAACAGAAAGTAAACTGACAAATAACGATGATGTGTTAATACCTCCTATCTAACAAATTAACAAACAGTAATAATCAACCTTAACACCAATGACATAAGGAAGTAATTTTATCGAAAAATCTTGTTAGATAGGAGGTATTGCCACATCATCGTCGATTATACTTGTGCGGCATTTGCCAATGATAAAGCTGTATTAAGAATGTTAATTTGGTTAGAACTAATTGACATTGCTTTAATCAAGTACATACTTCTTTCCAAAATTTATTTCTATCCAACTAATCACCTGACCGAATATTTTACTAATTTAAAATGTTTCTTAAATGGGTATAAAATACCTTTTTGTCATTTGTAACATCTTTCTGTGGTGGATCAGCGATGGGATTTATTAATTGATAGTATGTGTGATCAGCCAATTCTGCAGGGAGGGTCGGATACTGAAAATATTAAAAAGTTTTTTCAATTACATTCTAATAAAGTTATAATAGATTTCTATATAAAATTATAATTTTACTACCTTCTGTTTTGTCAGATCCGTTGTTGGGGGTGATGGATTAGATCGTTCTTCAAAATTAGTTGATTGGGCTGGGTGCGCCTGGCGCTGAAAACATTAAACAGCTTTAAATATTGAAGAAATATCACTTAAATTGAGAGCATATTTTATTTTAATGAATTAATATTTCTTAGGGCTGATTTTTTGATCCGTAGTTAAACTGAACTAATGGTTATAAAAAGTAACCAATGGTCAAACATCGCCAAAATGTGTTCTTTGAACAATAGTTACCTTAACCAATAGTTATATTACAAGGAATTACGTCACTTTGACGCTGTCTCTTTGACTATTGGTTAGACAGTTAACTATAGATATATGAACCGAAAGGTAACTACGGATCAAAAAATCGGCCCTTAGACAATATAAACTTAACCGACAAGTTACCTTCTTGTCATTCATAATATCTATTTGTGATAGCCCAGCTGTGGGATTTATGGGTTGATGGTAGGTATGGTCATGATGAGTCAATTCAGCAGGCAGCGCCTGATACTAAAAGCAATAATGTATTATTATTATTACATACATATTATACTAAATTACTGTATTTTTTGAAGATATTATATATTTACCTCCTGATTTCTCATTCTCGATGTTAGCTGTGATGGATTAGACCTTGATTCCATAGTAAAAGTAGTTGATTCAGCAGGGAGCACCTGGTCCTGAAAATATTAATTAATATGTTATTGAATTTAATTATTAAAACATTTTTTTTAAATCGGAGCTTACTATTAATAATAGTATGTTTTTACGTTATACCTACGAAAAAAAACAGAGGCCGAGTAGTCAAGCCGTAACTCTAAATGGAATATATACGTCAAACTATGATTTTGATGTTAAATTAAGAAGTAAGTATTTATGGACGTGCAAAAGGTTAGATTAGGTGAGCAATTTTTTAGTTTTGTTAAATAAAACTCTTAAAAAAACAAAATTAAAATTACCTGATCTTCTTCCGTATTAGGAATTGCATGTTTCCTGAGTTTTTTTTCGGCATAGTTGGTGAAATCATTTCTTTTAAAGTGTCTACTACACAACATTCTGTGTTTTTTATATGACTGTAGTTGGAACTCTACAGACGACCATTTTTTATCCGGAAAACAAAATTTTGCCCACATTTCACAGCTGAAAATTTTAAAAATATTTCATTAGTCATGATTATGATAAAATGAGAGATATAAGAGGTACATTCAATGGGCATTAAACATATTATAGCAAGTTGAATTAAAGTCAGAATATTAAAACTAAATATCATAATAGCCACTTCAGTACTATTATGTGGATAGGGTCTTCAAAAAAAAAAAAACAACTACAGCAAAAGTTCATTCATTTTTAAAATTAATTTCAGTGTTTATAAACAATATTTAAGTGTTTATAATAATTTAATTGCTTTTTTTACTATCATTGATAATTTTCTTAATAAACTAGGGAAGTATAGGAGATTAGTTTGGTGCTTAAGCATTTTTATAACAAAAAAAATCGTACTTTCACCTTTACATATTGACTTAAGGGCACTAAATGAAAATAGTTTTAGGAATCCCTTCGCATCAGAATATTCAGTTACTGGACATTGACTTAAAATATTTCCCACTTATTTGACATATCACATTTAAGCAGTTTGGCATTTTATTTGAATTAATTTAGTGTCATGTAATAGTATGCTGTCAAATGTTATCTAGCCTATTTTGTGATATCATATGATTAAATAAATAAAAATAACATTCAGTCAATAAACAAAATGTTTTGCCACAATGGACAAGTCATCATAGTCATGCATGATGTTTTATTGATTCTTTTCAGACATTTAAATAGCACAATAGTACCCTTATAAAGAATCATAATGAAATGTAACTTTAACTAAGTAAAAATATTTTTTAGCAAAGAAACGGATTTTCATTAATTTGCTTGAGACTACATTCCTTGTTGACTTATTTTTTATAAGAGAGTATCTAATCTAAAGCAGTTATTAAAAAGCAACATCATAATATTAAAAATGAGTATGTCAACAGCTATCATCATCACACTGATTAATTAATTATAGGTAATTAATTAATATCATTTTGAAAATACCAAGTCTCCGGACAGAATTTATAAAGTGTGCAACTATACTAACAAAGCAGCAACACATAAAGAGTAAACAACATTTATAAAACCTACATAGATATTTAAAGTAATCATGCATACTTATAGTTTTACTTATTTCGTATTTTTTATGCCTCTTTTACCTATAAAGAAAATTGGATGATCGAGAAAAGCTAAGAGGATGTATGCACAGCAGCGCACCAAAATAGGTCTGATCAGGGCAGGCTCATTAGTACTATGTCTGTGAAAAAACCCTATCAAATCCTCTTGGAGAAGCCCTTCTTTTACGATTCATCTTTGAATCCTTTTAGTTGCTTGATTGGGAACTTGTAAAATAACTATAATTTGTGATCCCGCCATAACCTACTAATAAAATAAAAAAATGTGTCCATACCGGTAAATGTTTGTACGTCCAGGTTTCGGGAAACGATACAACTTTATACCAGGGTCTGCACCAGGTGAGATTCCACATTTGAAACATTTACGTTTCAAATCTCCCATGATGATGAAAGTGTCTCTATCACAAAACTACTTAACACCCTTAGATTAAACAAATTTAATCTAAGTTCACACCACACAAATGTGTCTCTGTCACAAAATAGCTCAAACACCGCTTTATTTCAGCAAGTTACGGAGGAGACGAACCTCAACTCAACGTAAATGCGTATAAATACAGTGTTAAACAGCAAAAGTACGACAAACAAACTACAACAAACTCTGAAAAAGTGAATTGAAGTTGACGCGTCGGCCATTTGCATTTTTTTTTGTGTCAGCTTAGCAAAATTCGAATAAGTTGCCAGCGATAAAAAAATGTTGCTATGAAATATAATTTCTACTATCCGGCCGGTTGCATAGTAGTAATTAAAATCACTATGCTAGCAAGACTTTTGTGACCCTCATATATAAAAAATGATGTCCCTACCGTCCTTAACTAAGTCGACCGGGCCTGACTCTGTGAACAAGATTAGAAGGATCACTTCTACTTGAAGATATACGTTTGTGAGCACAGATACCTAACCATAGAGTAACTCTACTACTTTCCCTATTTAAAAATGTACATACTCTGTGTCTACTATTATACTAATCTGTGAGAGTAATTTACCTAACTATTTTGTGAGAAGGTTCTTTCCACAGACTAATAAAAAATAAATAGTTTCATTACTGGCCGTCACCCAACAACCAACACCTCAAATTTGAAGCACAAATTTAGTTCTTCAAGTTGGTACTACGTACAGTGTCCACATCAAGCTATACAAAACTGTCAAATTTCTTCATTCGATTATAAACCTTATATTGTTATACATTGAGTTCGAAATCGATTGAGGAAATTTTACAGTTTTGTATAGCTTGACCGGTCCGCCACTGTACGTAGTATCAACAAAAAAAATCCTAATTAATGTTACCAGTCATAACATATTTCCCTAAAACATTGGCAATGGAACAACGCTTACAAGTATCTATACTGTGATTATAAAATTTGTTGGCAAGATATGTTTTGATATTTATGATGCCTTGACCATACAATCATCAAATCTTGTTTCATATGCTTGTTTTGGCTCCAGTGTTTATGTGCCTACTAATTTTTACGCTGACTGTACCAGCCCACGGAAATGAATATATCATGAGGAAATTTAAGGTGACGGGTAGGACACACTAGCGACGCCAATCGACTTTAATTTTTAGCTACTAAACCGGATCTATTTTAAACAATTTCGGGATTACAACCTCTGGGCAAAAACTTATACTATTTACTAAATAACGATGTACAAATGTTGGGTAAGTTTTTGTACGCGAAAAATTTATTCACGCTAAAAGTGGCCGCTTTTATTAGTTGTCGAGGAGTTCGCGATCTATACTTTATGGTGAGTTATCTTTGCATTAGATTATCTCACTTTTGGTAACACTATTCTTTAAAGTTAGAATATCAATGTTGGTCAACCGGTGGGTTGACTACCGGAGTTAGATTTAGTTCCCCGCGAAAGAAGAGAAGTGAAAAAGTTATGATGGCCGACTCTGACTGATGGAGGGGATTATATGCGAGATTGGTAAGAAAGAATTGGGCAGACATAATGGCAAACATGTGTAAGTTAATCCACTAAACAGCGCCCCGGTGAGTCGTCATTCTTTCATATCTTTCAGTGCTAAGAACCACAAACAATTGTTTGTGTTAAGTACAATTTGTTCTATTACTGTCATGAACCATGCCACAGCCTAGGCTGTGGATGGAGAGTGAAGTTTGTGTGTGAGACAGACATTCACAACTTTAACATTTCATACATATGTATGAAATGTTAAAGTTGTGAACTAGAGACAGTGACATAATGTTAAAGATAAAGTTTTCAAAGGAGGATGAGTAATTCCCTCATAAAGTAAAGTTTGACAGTTTATACGTTTGAGTATGTGAGTAATGTTTAATGGCCGGTGGCATGGGCTGGACTATAGGGGGTGTTGTGGAGGTCCGTAGTGTGGCGAGGATTCTCATCATCCCTTACACCAACATAAGATCATGATTATGTGATCCAGAGACATATGACTTTAACTATAAAACTGCGGTACGTACATTAGCACGCCACCTTTGCTTGCTCGGAGAAACCGAGCACTTATCTGTTATAACTGCGGTACGTACATTAGCACGCCACCTTTGCTTATTAAGGGTACAGCTATGCATCAGGGCCCCTTAAAAACCCTGGACAATTATACGTGGACACGCGACATCCTTCCAATCAACGCGTCCCAGGGGGCCGGGTACCGTGCACTGTACCATATTGGCATACCCTGTTGAGCATAGAGCGGGACACACTGTCCCTATGGATCTCCACAACACCCCTTATAATCCATGCCCATGCCACCGGCTTTAAAACATTACTCACATGCTCAAACGTATAATCTGTCATACTTTACTTTGTGAGGGAATTACTCATCCTCCTTTAAAACTTTATCTTTAACATTATGTCACTGTCTCTAGTTCACAACTTTAACATTTCATACATATGTACCTACACTGTCTCACACATTAACTTTACTCTCCATCCACAGCCTAGGCTGTGGCATGGTCATGAGACAGTAATAGAATAAATTGTACATAACACAAACAATTGTTTGTGGTTCTTAACACTGTAAGATATGAAAGAATAACGACTCACCGGGGCGCTGTTTAGTGGATTAACTTACACACGTTTTCCATTATGTCTGCTCAATTCTTTCTTACCAATCTCGCATATGATACCCTCCTCCAGAGTCGGCCATCATCACCCTTTTTCTCTCCTTTTTCGCGGGAAACCAAATCTAACTCCTTTTGTCAACCCACCGGTTGACCAACATTGACATTCTAACTTTAAAGCACAGTGTTACCAAAATACAGTAGGCAAATAGTGTTGCCAAAAGTGAGATAATCTAATGCAAAGATAACTCACCATAAAGTATAGATTCGCGAACTCCGCGACACTCCCCAAGGCAAAAGGTTCAGAGCAGGGTTAGTAACAGTTGCGTCCATTCAGCTATTTTCTCTCTAGCTCGAATGGCTGCGGCTCTTCTTGGGTTGTTCTCTACAGGTACATCAGCAGCACCAACTTCACTCACTGTCGGCGGTTCTGTTCCTTCATTCACTTCTTCCTGATGTGATGACACTTGTTCGGGATTAACCAGTGATATCTCTTCAGGTTCAACCAAAGTTGCATCAAATTGCGTTTGCAACATAGGTGGCACTTGATCAGGTATGACAATGATCTTATCTGATCCTAATTGATACTCGCTGACATTGTCGCCGGTATTGACAATTTCTAAAGAGTTAGGATCAGGGTGATCCAACACGATATTAGGAGAAGGCAGTGACTTTTCCTCTGGGCCAATCCAGCTGACAGCCTCCTCAACCTCGAGAGGATACAGATGACCTACTGATCGGGTCAACTCTGTACCCCCAACATTTACTTTGGCCAACCTGCATTCGCCATCATGACCTCGGATCAAGGAGACAATCTTACCAACTTTCCAGTTAGTTCTGTTCTTGGAGTCATCTTTGATCTGCACTATGTCACCTATTTTGGGAGTAGCACTTGACTTTACTCTTGGTTGTTTATGTGTGTAGAAAGATCTTTCTCTAAGACTTGGTAAGTACTGATTTACAAACATCTTCTTGTATTCTTCGATAATTGTATGACCTCTTTTCCAGCTTTTGATCAAACCAGTTTTGGTACTGGTACCATAAAAGCTTTGTTCTGGGAGGTCGGAATCGATTTCAAGACACCGACCTAACGATAGGAAATCTGCAGGTTTAAGGACTTCTTCTAATTCTGAGCCTACCGCAGTTAATGGTCGTGTATTGAGTACAGATTCTACTTCCTCAATAACTGTTTTTATCTGGCTGTCTGTTAACAAATGTTTATCTAGAGTACGTTTTAAACAATGTTTAACTAATGTTACCAGTCTCTCGTAAAATCCGCCTTGCCATGGTGCCAGCTTGCCAATGAATTTCCATTTAATGCCATTCATCATTTCAGCCAATGGACGTCCACTGCTGGACATAGGCCTCCCCCAATGTTCTCCACACAGATCGGTCCTGTGCCTCCCGCATCCAATGGATTCCCGCGATCTTCACCAGATCGTCGGTCCATCTTGCAGGAGGCCTGCCACGGCTGCGAGTTCCTGTACGTGGCCTCCACTCGAGGACCTTTCCGCCCCAACGGCCGTCTGTTCTCCTCGCTATGTGCCCTGCCCATTGCCACTTAAGGCATGCAATCCTTTGGGCTACGTCTGTGACCTTAGTTCTCCTGCGGATCTCATCATTTCTGATACGATCACGCAGGGAGACCCCGAGCATAGCCCTCTCCATTGCTCTCTGGGTGACTTTGAGCCTCCTTAATCGGCACATTGTAAGCGGCCACGTTTCGGTTCCGTATGTCATCACTGGCAACACACACGCATTAAAGACTTTCGTCTTGAGACACTGCGGTAGATCTGCCGAAAATATGCTGCGTAGCTTCCCGAACGCCACCCAGCCGAGTTGGATTCGTCGATCGACCTCTTTCTGGAAGTTGGCCTTACCAAGCTGGACTTTTTGTCCGAGGTAGATGTACTCATCTACAACTTCCAGTGTAGAGCTTCCAACCTTTACTAGAGTGGGTACGACATGGGAGTTCGACATAATTTTCGTCTTGTCCATGTTCATTTTCAGACCCACTTGTTGGGAGACTCTATTGAGGTCGTCGAGCATTTTGCCTAAGTCTTCCAAGGTCTCAGCCATGACTACGATATCATCAGCGAATCGAAGGTGCGTCATGTACTCGCCATTTATATTGATGCCAAGTCCATCCCAGTCCAGAAGTTTAAACACGTCCTCCAACAGAGTGGTGAACAGTTTCGGCGATATAACGTCGCCCTGTCTCACACCTCGCCGGAGAGGTATGGGTTTTGATTCCTGGTCCTGAAGACGGACTGACATTATGGCGTTTTCGTACAATGACTGCAACACTTGTATGTATCGGTAGTCTATTCGGCACCTTTGGAGAGACTGTAGCACGGCCCAGGTCTCGACAGAGTCGGCCGCTTTCTCATAGTCCACAAACGCTAAGCATAATGGCAGATTATACTCTTCGGTCTTCTGTATAACCTGCCGCAGCGTATGTATGTGGTCTATGGTGCTAAAGCCTTTTCGGAATCCAGCTTGTTCGGGAGGCTGGAAGTCGTCGAACCTGCGTACGAGACGATTCGTCATAACTCTCGAAAACAGCTTATATATGTGACTCAGCAGCGTGATAGGCCTGTAATTCTTCAATTGGGATTTGTCACCCTTTTTGAAGAAAAGCCTCACCACGCCAGAGTGCCACGCTTTGGGTGTCTTTCCCTCAGTGATGATGGAGTTGAAAAGCCTCTGAAGGGCTTTCAGGACAGGTCGTCCACCTGCTTTCAGAAGCTCCGCTGTGACTCCATCATCACCCGGTGCCTTACCGTTCTTAAGCTGTTTGAGAGCTATGCTAATCTCGTATAGGCTAACGTCCGGGATATCTTCGGTGTAGTGCCGGGTTAATTTGGCTCTTCGCTCAACAGCTTGAATGACAGGTGCGCGTGATGTCGCGTAAAGCTGTCCATAAAAGTTTTCGATCTCAGCCAAAAGTTCTGGGCGTGACGTGACGATTCTGCCATCCTCTGTTTTCATCTTGGTCAGCAAGCTCTCTCCAATAGCCAGGTCTCTGGTGAACACTTTGGAGCCTTTGTTCCGCTCTATAGCCTCTTTAATACGTTCCGTATTAAATCGGCGTATGTCCCGGGTCAGGCACTTGGAGATGCGCTTGCTGAGCTGCCGTCGTTGACGAGCTTCATCAGAGGTTTGCAGAACCATTTTCCGCCTTTCCTCCATTAACTTAAAAGTTGGCTCCGAGATTTTACTGGCTTTTTTCGTACGGCTAGGTCTGAAGACCTTTGCACCCGCCGTAAGAACAGCTTTCACGAGCCTGTCATTATATATGTCCACGTCTGAGCAGCTCTCTAGGCAATCGAAGCGATTTTCCAGCTCGAGTTGAAAGCTCTCGGGGTTTTGAATCTGGATGGCTACAGGGCGGAGCGTAGATTTTATCAGTCGATACCTTTCGGATGTAACATGTAGATTCAAAGTGCCTCTTACCATTCGGTGATCACTTCCAGTGTTCACTGAATTGATCACTGAGACATCATTGAATATCCGGGTCTTGGTAGACATGATGAAGTCAATCTCATTTTTTGTAACGCCATCCGGACTTTCCCAAGTCCACTTACGATGCGGCCGTTTTTTAAAGAAGGAGTTCATCATGTAGAGTCCCTCCCTCTCCATGTACTCGGCTAGCATTTGACCTCGGTGGTTCCGGATTCCAGATCCAAATTGCCCCACTTTCGACTCCTCATCGCCCTTTTTGCCTAGCCTTGCGTTAAAATCTCCCATGACAACAGTGTAGTGAGTATTGGAAGTATGTATTGCCCGAGAGATATCCTCATACATTTCTTCCACTTCCTCGTCAGGGTGTGTCGAGGTCGGGGCGTATACCTGTATTACCTTTAGCGAATACCGTTTGGTAATTCTGAGTGTAAGGTACGCCACCCTATTCGACACACTTCCGATTTGTACAATGCTGTTCACGAGAGACTTGTGGACAATAAACCCGACTCCACCTTTGGACAGATCTTCGCCCTCCCGGAAATAAAGCAGGTTCCCGGATTTAAGGATCATCGTATCCTCGCCCTGTCGTCGGACTTCGGATAATCCTACGATACTCCAGCGAATTCTGCTCAATTCTTCCTCTAGTTCCAGCAGCTTCTCTTCGGTCCGCAGTGTGCGTGTGTTGTATGTTGCCAGGGCCAAGGTCGTTTGACGGTGTGTTTTCGCCACCCGGGGATTCTTGGCACCCCTGGTTCCGGCGCCTCGCCCGCTTCCGTCGTCGCTGGCTCGGCCTCCGGTACCGCCGGGCACTTGGGGCCTTGTATTAGTTTTACTAAACATAGGGGGGGTTTGGGCCTACACCCACCACGCTGGCCCAGTGCGGGTTGGTGGGGAACGCCAGAGCCTCGTCTGTTGTGCAGCAGGGTGCGCCACGTGCAGGTGAGGTTGACTTAGGCCCCGTTAGATGTTGAGCGGGACCCCTTACACCCCAAATGCCATTATCAGTACAGTATAAACTGTTTAAGACTTACTAGTTTAAATTGCGAAGCGTTGTCTGATACGATCATAGTCGGTACTCCTCTTGTAGCTGTAAAACGTCTAAGAGCTAATAAAAACTCTTCTGCTATCAAATGTTTCACTAACTCCAGGTGTATAGCTCTTAGAGAATTAAGCGTGAAACACCGACGTGATAGTTGTCCTCATGTGTCTTTTGAATAATATGGTCAGTAAAAGTGGACTTCTTAGGAATCAGTATTGGGTACCTTACCATTCCTTAAGATACCTTGTTCATCTAAAAATATACCAAAACTTCAAGATAAACTGGTTTCTTTGCCATTTATCATTTATTGTTTATCTGGAAAGTAAGTACTTTGCAGGTCCTTAATGTCTCTTGTGAGTGTTGTGTGTGTGACTTTAGAAGTGACATTCTGACTTATTCAATAGAGATAGATAACTTGGTTATCTAATGTTTCATAACCTTTCATTGTCATCTCTGGACAATCTGTGTCTAGAGCCCTCCCAGCCAGATAAATTTCCATCTGCTCTGGTTTTCGGATATCTTGAGCCAAAGCTCCTTTTCATAAGTGAGAAAGTCTGGACCGTTCTTCCAAAGCTACTGCTTAGTGTGCCACAGTCCTGTCCGTGTTGCAATGTCAGCTGGGTTCTCTTTTGTATTGACATAGTTTAACTCTACTTTCAATGTATCTCTTATATGTTTTATTTCCGTGATACGTCTCAGTACAAATGGCGGGAGTAATTTGCTTGTTTCTGTCCATGCAAGGACGACTTGACTATCTGTCCATAAATATACTTTGGAGATACATATTTCCAGCTGGCTCTTTATATAATTCAGCAGTCTGCTTCCTATAAGGCATCCTAGTAATTCTGATCTAGGAATTTTTAAATCTTCCTTGTCTTCCGCAGGTGTGACTCTGGACTTGGACATGAGAAATGAAGTTTTAGTGCCATGTGTTCCAGTGATTCGGAGGTAAACTACGGCTGCATAGCAATTTATTGACGCATCAGTAAAACAATGTAGTTCATATTCCGCCTTAACGCCATCTAAGTCACTGCCAAAGTACCTTGGCAGCTCGAAGTTTTTAATAGATCTCAGGTCTGTCACTATATTTTCCCATGTCTCTTTTAATTCTTTTGGCAAGTTTTCTTCCCATTTCAGTTTCCTTGTGCAAAGTTCTTTGAATAATAACTTCCCTGGTAAGATGAGCGGAGACACAAAACCACAGGAATCATACAGACGCGCCAGTACACGCAATACGCCTTTCTTGGTAATACCTCTCTCTTTGGGCTCTTCTAAGTTATCTATATTGAGTCGTAAGGTGTCTCTATTTAAATTCCACAAGAGTCCTAGAATTTTCATACTTCCTGTCTGTTTTGCCTTCTTAGATTCAGGAATTTTATCCATAAAACGTTTGTCATTTGATATCCAATCTCTAATATTCATACCTAGTTCATTGAATGTCTCTGATGTCACATTGTATAGTTTAATGGCTTCGTTAACAGATTCCGTAGATGTAACCAGATTATCCACATAACACTTATCTGCGATTTTAGTAAGAAGATCCTTGTTAGCATTCGACATGTGGTGTCGGATAGTGGCTGCCAGTAGGAAGGGGCTAGAAATTATTCCAAAAGGAACTCTGCAAAACCGGTATTGAATAATGTTGTCTTCAGTTGCTTCTCGTCCGACATCCTTGACCCATAAAAATCTGGTGACATCTCTGTCCTCTTCCTGGAGACCTACTTGCAAAAAGGCTTTTTCTATATCAGCTGTCACTCCAATTTTCCCTAGTCGGAATTTCAGTATAAGTCCAGTTAGGTCTTCTATCATGGATGGGCCTCGATACAGGCACTCATTTAGACTTTTTTCATCTTTTGTCTTGGCAGAGGCGTCATACACTATACGGCCTCTTTTGTCCTTTTGTTTGATCATATGGTGAGGCAGGTAGTGTACAGGATGGGTTGTCTGATAATAGTTCTCGGGCTCCACTCGCTCTATTATCTTTGAGTCTAGCTGTTCCAGTAAGATTTGATGATAATCAGCTATTATGGTATCGTCAGACCCCTTCAACAAGCTTTTCAATCTACCAAAAGCTAGTCCAAAGTTAGTGGGGAGCTCAGGTGGGTACTGTATCCAAGGCCATTTTACTTGATATCTCCCTTCGCTGTACATAACAGTGTTATTAAAGTGTTGAACTGCTTGTTCTTCAAATGTTGTTTTAGGAGAATCTGTTATTCCTATGCTCTCCAAAGCCCATAGAAATTTTAAATCTATACTACGTAAGGGGAGGTCTGGTTCTGTAAAATATGGACAGTTGGTATCGTGGCAGTGGCAATAGGTTACTACTGTAAGTGTATTGTCTTCTTCATTCAATTGTTTATGGTTTCCAGAAATCAACCATCCCAAGTCTGAATCTACTAAGTACATCTGTTCTTGTAATTTAATAATTTTATTCCTCATAAAGGAAAAATAAAAGTCATTACCAATAAGTAAATCAATAATTTCTCCATTTGAATTATCATCTGCCATTACGTCTAGATTTCTGAGAGGGAGATGTGGTGCTATCGGTATATTATCTGTAATGTATGGTACAATATTTACCCTTATATTTCCTTCCACCATTCTTTTGGTAAGGATAGTCACTTCAGCTGACGGACTTGTCAATTCTTTAGGAATATTGGATCCAAATGTAAAAAATCATTTAAGTGTCTTCTCTGTCGGGTTTGATGTGTAGGTTTTTGTGGATGTGATATAAGATCTTTGACTACCAGAGTCAAGCAGAAGTCTGCACGTCAGACTGCTGTTTTCTTTTGTTCTTATCTGCGTCACGGCCGTCTTTCGTTTTCAGCCGACAGAGAGCTCTGTTGTGCCTTTTCTTGCAGTATGGACACTGTATCTTCTTCATACAGTGTGCTGCCATGTGCCCTTGTTGAAAACATATAAAGCATTTGCCTTGCAATCTCTTCTTCCTTTCTGCATAAGTTTTATATTTATTACGATTTTCATTATAATGTTTAAGTCCACAGAATGTACATACTAACTTTGGTCTTTTCATTTCATGATGGGATTGTCGAAATCCACTAGTTCCTGGCCTCGGTTGATTCTTATTAATCTGGTCAAATTTCCTCTTACCAGTCCTGAGATGCAGAGTTGATGTTGAAGCTGGTACAAATCTTGAGGGTGCAATGTCAGATTGCACAGCTGTGGGATCAGACTTTCCCACAACGGAGATAACTTCGTTGAAAGCTATAAGAATTGCTGAAGTGATTGATCCTTGGTATCATCAGATCCACTAGGTATACAACCTCCTTTGGAAATTTATTCATAACCATGACTCTCAAGTATAGCGTCTCTACTTTTCTCATATAGCTTCAAACAATCGAAGATTTTCCTCTCTCTGGTTAAGCAATGTTCAGCAGTCTATACTTGATGCCTTAGACAAACCCTGGAGAATCTCATAGTGCGCATCTATGACTATATACTTATTGCCAAAACAACTTTCTAATTTAAGGCGTAATTGTCATTGGTAGCCTCTAGTACTTCCACAGCCTGATGGGCTGGGCAAAATAAGAGAGTTCTTCACTTCAGATATGGCTTCAACGTGTATGCTGGCGTTGACTCGGTCCCAAAATGATCTCTATTTAAGAATGTTGCCTTCGTACCTAAGTAAAACTTCAGTAAACTAGAGCTTCTCCATTGTAAGTACCTATTTATCCTTTACTCAGAGTATGTCAATATTATGTAATATTTTCAGGAAATTCTAGTGACCCACTGAGTTTGGTTCAGTGAAGAGTCATATTTAAGTTTGTATATTCCGGTAGTACACTGTCACGCAGCGCTTGAATGGTCATGTCCAGTAATGTGTCAATTCGGGTATGATGGGAAATAATTCCTCTGATCCTCCTTAATATGCGACTTCTCCTTCATCTTTACTTTAGGCTTCTCCTTCATCTTTACTTTAGGCTTGGTGGTAAAAATGGCCTCCATTGTTAACCAGGTAATTCCTGAAAATTCAGATAAATCCTAATTTTACTACACCATAAACTTAGTTGGCAGGTATCCTGTTATTCATGTATATGTATAGGTATGTATCCATTCATTAATACCTTTTATTTATTCATTTTTATTACAAACTAGAGCGGCCATTTCTTATTCAATAGTTAATATTGTTACAACCAGCCTTTACATACCGTAAGTACAAAATCTAAAATGGTATCTCTAAGGTACATTAAGTATTATCACTAGATAATTAGTTACACTCAATTGTACTAAACGATTACTAAACCAAACTATGATCATTATTGATCACACATAAATGCATTTCAGCGGTCTTAATCTATTATTTATTTATATCACTTACTGATAAATACACATGTTATGATTACATATACACTGAAAGAATACTTTTGGAGTTCCATTATCAATCCATTGTTCAAATAGAGAAAAACAGTTCATTCACATTGTTAGTTTCCTATGAAACAATAATTTTGCTTACCTTGTTACTTTTTATGTCCAAAAAAGTTCTTTGAATTCCACTTATACTGCTCTCAGCTGTTCACTAAACTAGGGCTGCCTTTGTCCTAAAGCAAAATATATTGCGTTTAAAACACAGCACAGTAATAGCAATTAAAATGGACTTTTAGTTACTAACTCAGATTCATATTTAAAGGCCAAATACAATTTGTACTCCTTGATTACTCAAAGAGCTAAATGTAATGTCAAGGAATTGTTTTTTTACAAATATTCAGTTCGGAACTTAGTTCGTTTACGTACTTTACGTAAAGTTTTGGGTAGGTACCTACCTTCATAAAAATTAAATCGCGTAACGCAGAAGTAACGCGACGTATGTGAAAGAAATGTTTAGGAAATCACTGTAGTTGGGATAGATTCTGCCCGTCCTTGATGAAATTATCATTTACTTACGCTCAAATCGTGATGATAGTCGTAAACGAACGATTGAAAGTTATGACAAACTTAACTTTGTACCGGCATCATGCCGCCGCGTATAATGTTATCTTCCCATAGGAAAATTGTTCTGTAACATGAATTGATATAAAATAAAAGGTTTACGGTACTCACCTGATAACATTGTAATCCAATATTTAAGCACTTATCCAATACTAATTTTCAGTTCACACAACGCACGCACGCAAAAAGAAAATCCACCATGTTGTTATTTTGTTTCGTTGGAATGTTGTCCCTTCTGTTACACTTTTCGCGCGTAAATAAATGACGAACAAATAAATAGTTTTAATAAAAGTAAATAATTCACGTATAATATAAATTCAAAAAATGAATTTACGACGCAAATTTATATTCTTATAAGAAAGTTTCGATTAATTGTAACTTAACACGATGTTTGTATTACGCTTATAAGAATCGGCAATTGGCCGACTTCCCTTCCGTCATCATTAATTTTATTCAATCAATAAACAATTTTTGTCACATTCTAGACATATAAATGTGAAAATCAATTAATTAAAGAAATTGTGAAATAACACAAGATTAATTCAAAGTTATTTTCGTACAATAACAATAAAAAGTAATGTAATTGCAGCTTATACTATTTTAGGTTGACCGGCATACGCCGATAGATGCCGCTATGGGTCGCAAACTTTCCAGCGAACTTAATCTCTATTATAACCATTGATTTGTAATAATAAATCATCATACTTTTAAGTTTCATCTGAACACAAAGATGCCAATCACACAAGAATGAATTGCAAATTATTGCTATACAAATATTTAAGGGCCCCCCTACGGCTCAGCGGCGCCTCCGAACCGCAAGGGCTCCCCCAAACATTTCTTGTTGGGATTCTCTGCTCATATCCCAGCATCTCCACCATTTTATGTGGCGAGGATTCTCATCATCCCTTACACCAACATAAGATCATGATTATGTGATCCAGAGACATATGACTTTAACTATAAAACTGCGGTACGTACATTAGCACGCCACCTTTGCTTGCTCGGAGAAACCGAGCACTTATCTGTTATAACTGCGGTACGTACATTAGCACGCCACCTTTGCTTATTAAGGGTACAGCTATGCATCAGGGCCCCTTAAAAACCCTGGACAATTATACGTGGACACGCGACATCCTTCCAATCAACGCGTCCCAGGGGGCCGGGTACCGTGCACTGTACCATATTGGCATACCCTGTTGAGCATAGAGCGGGACACACTGTCCCTATGGATCTCCACAACACCCCTTATAATCCATGCCCATGCCACCGGCTTTAAAACATTACTCACATGCTCAAACGTATAATCTGTCATACTTTACTTTGTGAGGGAATTACTCATCCTCCTTTAAAACTTTATCTTTAACATTATGTCACTGTCTCTAGTTCACAACTTTAACATTTCATACATATGTACCTACACTGTCTCACACATTAACTTTACTCTCCATCCACAGCCTAGGCTGTGGCATGGTCATGAGACAGTAATAGAATAAATTGTACATAACACAAACAATTGTTTGTGGTTCTTAACACTGTAAGATATGAAAGAATAACGACTCACCGGGGCGCTGTTTAGTGGATTAACTTACACACGTTTTCCATTATGTCTGCTCAATTCTTTCTTACCAATCTCGCATATGATACCCTCCTCCAGAGTCGGCCATCATCACCCTTTTTCTCTCCTTTTTCGCGGGAAACCAAATCTAACTCCTTTTGTCAACCCACCGGTTGACCAACATTGACATTCTAACTTTAAAGCACAGTGTTACCAAAATACAGTAGGCAAATAGTGTTGCCAAAAGTGAGATAATCTAATGCAAAGATAACTCACCATAAAGTATAGATTCGCGAACTCCGCGACACGTAGGGACAGTGTGTCCCGTCTGCTCTATGCTCAACAGGATATGCTTAAATGATACAGTGCACGGTACCCGGCCCCCTGGGACGCGTTGATTAGAAGGATGTCACGTGTCCAAGTAGGTATAATTGTCCAGGATTTTTAAGGGGCCCTGATGCATAGTTGTACCCTTAATAAGCAAAGGTGGCGTGCTAATGTAGGTACCGCAGTTTTATAGTTAAAGTCATATGTCTCTGGATCACATAATCATGATCTTATGTTGGTATAAGGGATTATGAGAATCCTCGCCACAGTAGTTTACAGACCAAGAAATAATATATATGGATATAGTTGATCTGTGATTGTGATCTGTGGTATTTTCAATGACATTAGTTTACTTCTTTTAGTTAATCTTGTCTACGCTCTTTACATATGTAAAACGGTAAAAATGATTGATAATGTTACTCACTTCACTTACTCAGTTTCATATGGATGGCACCAGTTGGCACCTACGTTTATGTATAAAGTCTACAGACCTTTGAGAAGAGAATTATTCAAAGAGACTTAAAGCACTTTGTAATGATGGATGGCACCACGTGGCACATCCGTCCGATGCGCGACGGACGGAAATCAGATCTTGGTGGATTCTTCAGAGTTCATAGTAGGCCCATATAAAAAAAAACTATGACATTACGTGTTTTTAAACCATAGACTATAAATGGTTGCTGGTTGCTGCTTTTTTTCCTTTCTTGGTCTGTGGTTACTACTCTTTGCTAATGCCGTACCGGTCGGTCAGTCGTGTTGTGTTAAATTTTACGACTTTTAGGAGATCGAAAAGGAAATATTAGGTACCGAAAATAGTGGAAACTACCTATCTACTGAAAGAAAAATGAAATTTATCAATGCGACATTACAAGTAATTTTTTTGCTGAATGTGTGTTTGGCGACCTTATCGCCCCCTCACGATAAAAAGGCTCAGAAAGGTATAAAACCCCAAGAAGGTCCACGGAAAAATAATGTTTTAGATCGAAAATTAGTTATCGAAACTCCTCTTATAAAGGATATAATTAAATATCACGCCACGTATCATCAGGATGTATTAACGCAGAATTTTAAAAGCTCTGTTCTAGGCTATGTTACGCCAGTAAGTATTACCCTATTATTCGATTGATTTTAAGATTTGCTTTGTAAACTGGAACAATATCTTTGCATTATGGCAAATACAGTGAAATTGTGAAATCTTTAAAATTTAATAATGAAAATACATTTTAACTTACATTGTATTTTTGCAGTGGAATAGTAAAGGCTATGATGTGGCCAAGACATGGGCACCTAAGTTTAACTATATATCTCCAGTCTGGCTGCAGGTGAAGAGACAATCTCCCAATATTTACATAATAACAGGATTACATGATGTTGACCATGCATGGATGAAATCTGTTAGGCAGAAAGGCTCCTCAAATAATCTGAAAAGTAGGTATACATACAAAATTGTTTATTTACCTATATTTCAGGTAGGTCTGAAATGTACAGACTGTCACACATTAGATTACTACAATCTATCAAACCTCAATTGGTTTTTTTAATAGGTATGGCTCTACCTGAAGATAATTTGCCTGTCTCAAGTGAGGTCACTCTAATCAAATTATCAAACGCTTATTGCGTGTGGTGAATAGTCCAAAGTCACATTCACTCAAGAAAACACTGGTGTTTACCATTTTACCACATTTTATTGACCTAGGATTTTACTGGTAGCTGTCTAAATGCAATAGTAGGAAGACTTTATTATGTCCAAGGAGATGGTCATATGACAACTCACTTGCCATGCAATAGCAGTGTTAAAAACAATACAATTCAATGATTTTCAAGATTTTTATATTATAATCCCTTTGAGGCCCTTCACTGCACAACAAAATAAACACCAAATTTGTACATTAAAAACCACTAGATACTAAGGTTTAGTTTCTACCCACGGAATCCATTATTGATAAATGTTTTTCTTTCTTTCAAAATTATGGTGAGAGTTGATTTAAGAAATTTGACATGTGACTGCTTGTACCTTTCTAAACAGATCTATTACAAATTTCAAGCTGAATATTAATGCCAAATTAAAATCATTTCATTATTTATTTATAGTTCTGCCCAGAATCCTATTTGAGAGCTGGCAACAATCTGACTTAAAATCGTTTTTTATGGAGCCCACTGCGCATACTGAGCAGAAGGCCTTAATCGACGAAATCAAGAAAACTTGTAAACAGTGGAAGTTTGATGGAGTGGTCCTTGAAATACTGTCACAAATCGGGAAGTATGTTGACAAATCTGTGAAGTTTATCCAGCAGTTTGGTATGTATTCCATAGAAAAAAAGAAGAAAATTATTCAATGTTCATTTTCATATTCTTTAAAAATAATCCTTCAATCGTAATAACAATCAAATCTTATGTGTAAGTGTGTGATCTATGAATGTGAATGATTGATTTTTTTTTCTTTTTTTAATCAGCCTGTAAACTGTCCCACTGCAGGGCAAAGGCCTCTATCATAGAAATCAAGTTATCGCTACTATGATGGGATTAGGCTTAATCACCACGCTTGCCAAATGTGAATTGGTGATCACAAACCAGGCTATGTCCGAAAAATTCTAAACATACTTTTGCTCGACCTGGGAATCGAATCCTAGGACTAGAACAACAGGGCATCAATGATTGATTGTAATGATGGATTGCACTGTATATGGGCACCGATATTGTAATCATCTATATAAGGGAACTTACCTGTAGAGATAGTGTATTTAGAATTTTTCTATACAATTTTTGTTTGTTTCAGGGTTAGCAATGAATGAAGATGATTTAAAGTTAATTCTAGTCTATCCTCCGTTCCGGGGCTTTCCTACTGATGAGTTCTTCATTCAAGCATTTAATGACATTTATCCATATGTGGAAGCTGTCTCTGTTATGACTTATGACTTTTCTAGTCCTCAAAAACCAGGTAAAAATACTTAGTGATTATACATACATATTTTCTTGTATCATGTCTTTCTATATTATCACACAGCACTTCCCTGTTTGAAAAAATTATCATTTAGTAAGGGTCATGTTCTAATAACCATTTTATATTTTTAAGGTCCTAATGCACCTTTATATTGGATGAGACTATGTGTGGAAAAACTTGTTGATGATGAAGAAAATTCAATGAAACGCTCTAAAATTTTACTTGGTTTAAATTTTTATGGAAACTCCTATACTGCTAATGGTGGAGGGCCTATTGTGGGCACAGAATATATTGAATTATTGAAAAATGCAAAAAATAATCAAGCTTTGTCATACAACAATAATACTGCAGAAAATTATGTTGAAATTCGGTAAGTATTGAATTATTTCCACTTCACATAAAATGCGTCAAGAAAGTCGCGATAAGGAACGAAGGCTTAAGGGGCTAATGAGGTTCCCATACCATGCCATACCAATGGGGTTACAATACCTCTTAAGGAAATGGCGCCATAATTTTTTCACGACTGTTGACAAATGATAAGAATTTTCTTCATTTATGTAGTAATGATTGTACTACACTGATCATTGGTATGCGTTGAATAGCCATTGTCAGTAAATGAAACATTGTAATTTGTCATCCTTATACAGATTCCTATACACCATTGTTGTCTTGTTTAACTAAAGTATCACTTGTGACAATTCACAGACATTATTTTATTAATATTTGAATAAAGGATTTTTTAGATATATAATTAGAAAAAGAAAAAATCTTTTTACTTTTTATCTTCTATTCTATTCCTGACTTTTGATAGTAATGAAACTCTTTGGAACATGCTAATATAGCACTTTTGCGGCTATTGTGATAGTAAAAGCAGCGCTTTGATGATAATTTGTTTCTTTTGCAGGACTTCTCAGGGTACAAAAAAGGTGTTTTTCCCGACGCTGTACTCGATACAGAAGCGGCTGGACCTAGCGCGCGAGTTTGGCACCGGGGTGGCCATCTGGGAACTGGGCCAGGGCCTCGACTACTTCTACGACTTATTTTGATCACTTGTGATACTATTTTTAAGGTAATAAATTATGATGTTATGTAAAACCTAGTCACATTTATTTTTAAGAATAAAAGACATTTCTATTCCTGGCAATAATTTATTCATTCACACGTTTTCAAAGTGATTCAGTCAGTAATTCTAATTTACATATAAATTTTCGGGTTCATTTATTCGCTATATTCATTCAGTCTTCTAAATGACCTACACTAAACTAAAACTAAAAACTTTCTAAAAATAATAAAATTTACAAAAGAAAATACATTATGAATTATGATGCAAGGTCCAACCCGTATGGTAAGATTCTATGTAGAGTATTTTATTTATGTATTCGTTAATGTGTTCTACGCACGTGCGTGACATATTAAAATCTGTGATAATCTCAAATAAGAAATGGCGTGTTCCAATCAATTTCTCAATGCCCCTATGGCTGAAGTTTAGCCACCAGCAACTGTAGGTTTCTTTTTCAAGTCCATCATGGACTGAGGTCCTTTCATCACTCGGTGCATCAGGTCCCAACACATTTTTGCGGGGAGCAGGCTGGAAAGAAAAGAAACATTATTTTTGTTTTACATGTGCCACTAGTGGTTTCAGTCACGGCAGACTTAAATCTCATCTATTTTAAAAGTTATTCTGCTATTCGTGGTGTTTTTCCTCTGTGCTACTATAACGATTCCTTCAAACGAAGAGAAGAAGCATCTCACCGACCAGTATTACAGTTCCAACCAAAGGGAGGCCATGCTATCAGTCTGTTATGGGCTTTCTTTTTTCTTACCATCAGGCCAAGGTGATCCAATATACCTACTATGTCAATATAAAAAATACAAGTTCGCACGCAATTACGAACAAAGTAGTTACGAATATTTGAGAGCTCTCGAAGATTAGGTAAGTATCTATAGATTAGGTAGGTAGTATCTATATAGCGTGATATTAACGCAACGCCTAAAGTTTTGAAAAACTAGCTATAAAGTAAATTTGTAAGCGCCCAAACTTAACTCTCTAAAATTCCCTACCCAATAATACGAGTATACCTAGGTTTACCTGTTTTCCCTCTTCATGGGAAACCAGGTATTATATTATTGATTGGATTTTACGTCCACTTACGGACCTACGGCAGAGGCATTAAGCATACCTTGGGCTCCAATGCAACATCTTTGAGACGATGCTGAGATTAAGATGATGATGATCTAACATGGTTCTTACCACTTGAGCGGCAGCAGGTACCGCACGGAGCCGGGCATAACGCAGTTGACCTCGTTCTTGCGGATGGAGTCGATCATGGTCTCGGCCACGTAGTCGGGCTCCAGCATTGGCATCAGGCGCGGCGTGACTCCGTCGAACATCCCCGTGTTGATGTACGAGGGACACACCAGGGTCGCGTGGATTGTGTTGTGGCCGTGAGCCTGGAAACAAAAAACATAATTAAATTAAGCATTGGATGTATTATGCTATGGTTAAATGGCTTAATTTAAAGCCGTCCCGTAATAAACGAGAATACACCTGTCGCATCCAAACAAAGAAGACACAGCGCGTGTGAAAGAGGGAAACTCTGATTCGGTCGTAACGTCTGTTATAAATTATGCCTTCTGATTCCGTACTATACTTAGTACGTGCTTGAGCACTTGCGTTACAGATATCATACAGAGGAATTACAAAAGTAATACCTACATATGCATCTAATAGGCTCGTGTACTAGGTCAGAGATTGGCAGAGTTTTTAAATAGCTTTCAGAAATAACGATCAAAAGGAGCTATGTACAAAATTTCAGCTTGAAACCTTATGTATTATTTTTGTTATGAGCCCTCCAAGGCAAAGATAGGCAAGTAAATTTTAAGTCTTAAATTTACGAAATATTTATGTAGCAATCGATATCTTATTTACTTTATAGCAACTTTTGTTAAGAAACCATTTTCATAAACGCACTATTTCATATAGCTACCGAACAAAGCTATCTCGCGATGCGCCACAACTAGTGAGGGCTGACGTCACGCCTCGCGTCGCTGTTTGTATGGAGCGTTTTGGGCAAGTCTATTTTAAGTGATTTTCAAATTGTCCTATCTCTAAGAGTTTCCAAGCTAACAAATCCTTTCTTTCACCGATGTTTTCCCTTTTGAGGGGTTCTTATATTACCAACAAGAGAAAAAAATAGGACACAAGCCTATTACACCCAGATACACGAATTTGTGTACGGAGTGGGTATAGAACCTATGATCTTTAGCGATGAGGCAAGGTCACTAACAAATGCACCATTCAGCCAGTCTACAGTACAGTAACAATATAATAGTAGATGGGTGATATTATATGTAACTATGGTTACCTACTAATTTCTTTTTCCCAAGTTTCTAGGTACCTAATTTAGTAAGAGTACCGATGACTTAGCTGTTAGTAGGCGAGTCCTGCTTGTCAGGCTGTTTCTGTATCCTATAGATCTAACAGGTTGTTTTGAGTTTCTTAGCTGTGATGTTAGTCCATTGGCTCTATGCCAGAGCCTAGGCTACACAGTAGGTACACAGCCTAGACATGCATATTCACGATGAGAATTCTAACTAGCTGTGCTAATAGTGTTAAAGCTCATTGTTCTTGTGGGAGCAATAGACGTTCTTCATCATCATCTTAACGTTTTGTCCCGGTAGCGTCTTAAGGTGACGGGTAGGGCACACTAGCGACGCCAATCGATTTTAATTTTTAGCTACTAAACTGGATCTATTTTAAACAAATTCGGGGTTACAACCTCTCGGCAAACACTTATACTATTTATTAAATAACCATGCACAAATGTTGGGTCCGTTTTTGTACGCAATGTATTATAGCAGGAGCCCAATTCTCGTGCTCGTGATATTTATTTTCATACGACATATATCACTAAAAAATATTTTTTTGTATGGTTTTAGGGTGATATCCGCCATGTTTTTTCATATCGAAAATCCTGAGAATTGGGCTCCTGGAGCCCAATTCTCGTGATATTTTGAAAACATGGTCGTATGAAAATAAATGTCACGAGCACGAGAATTGGGCTCCTGGATTTAGTGATAGATTTGATTTACAGGCGTGTTAATCGCGTAAAAGTTGTTTAAAATATATTTCAGAGGAAGATAATAATGTATATTTTAATTGTAAGGTTTCTGAGTTACATTTGAATATGCGTATTCGTTTATGGGCGAATTCTACTCCTAGTTTTAGGTATGAAGACCAGTTTGTTATTGAGCATCGCAATTGTTATACATTAAAAAATATAATTGAATTAAAAATATAAAAATGACATCATTTTAAAGGTTGAACCTTGAAAATGATGTCATTTTTAAAATTATTAAAAATTTATTTACTAAGCAAGATCGCGCGAAACCAATTTCAAGTAAGTGATTCCAAACTTTTGCTCGCGAGTGTATATTAAATGTCCGCGTGTTAATATTGAATTTTTTAGAGTAGAATTCGCCTATCATAATTGGTCAATGGATGTTGCTATGTGGTGGAATAAGTTTATCACTACTGTAGGATACAAGCGTAAGCAGTTATATTTAATTGGGCCAACTAATGTTGGCAAATCTACTTTTATTGAAAGCATTATTACTAGTTACAGGTCAAAATGACCCTATGGTTAGGATTGCCCTAGGATTGATTATGTGCAGCGGTAGGTGCCGAGAATCGAACCCGCAATCCTTTACATCTCAACCGGCTCTAAGCGCGTCGTGTACAACCTGTGCGGATAAAGAATGGGATCAGAAACGGCGGCGCATCTATTCACTTCTCGCTCGCACACTATTTGCGTCTATACTCGCACTCGTGGGTGTGCGAGCGAGAAGTGAATAGATGCGCCGCCATTTCTGATCCCATTCTTTATCCGCACAGGTTGTAAATGATTGCTTGATCCTCACCCTGAGTTCAGTGAAGAGGCTCTCGTGGAAGCCGCAGGTGGCGAACTTGGTGCCACTGTAGTCCGTGCAGCGGTAGGTGCCGAGCAGGCCCGCCACCGAGCCCACCGTTACGATGTGCCCTTTGCCGCTCTTTATCATCTCGGGGAGGAAGGCTTTCACTGTCTGCAACATTAGAGGTAAAAGTATTAGCAAAGATTTGTCACACAGGTTGGCATGGTTGATTGTTGGAAGCGCACTTGTAATTCCACTGGTGTTGCGGGTTTCTAAGGGCAGTGATAATCGCTTACCATAGGGCTTGTATGCCAACTATCACATAAAAAAAACTTTTTAAGCTTTTAATGGCAGACGAGCAGACGGATCACCTGATGGTAAGCGATTGCCGCCGCCCATGGACACCCGCGACACCACTGAAGTCACAAGTGCGTTGCCAACCTTTAAATCTCCTTCCCCCGGATTGGACCTCCGGTACCCTCACTCATGCAGCGAAACACAGCACAATACTGCTTCACGGTGGTTTTCTGTAAGGCCGTGGTATCACTCCGGTCGAGCCGGTTCATTCATGCCGAAGCGTGGCTCTCCCAAGCCTCAAACAAAACATAGTACGTACTGGCAATTTTTCAAGCAGATTAAGCTCCGCAAGTGGAACTGGATTGGCCACACTCTCCGGACCAGAGAGATCAGATACCCGACCATATCCCTAAACAGGCTCTGGATTGGAAGAAAATCGCAAACGTGGCCGTCCCAAACAAACTTGGCGACGAACTTTAGCAGACATGGTGAAGAACATCGGCAGGGCTTGGAGTGAGATCAAACGCGAAGGTCAAGACCGAACGCGATGGAAGACCACTGTGACCGCCCTCTGCCCCAGCTCGGGGACATAGACATAGGATAATAAGTCAAGTAAGTCTCTGGCAATCTTAGCTTTCTTTAATTCATTCATGCCGCTGTTTTTGAAGAGAAGATAATTATCACAATCATCGTCAGCCCATTTAAGTCCCCACTGCTGGGGCACGGGCCTCCCTCAATTACATGAGGGGTAATTGCCATACTCACCACGCTTGGCAGACGGGTTGGCGAGGGTTTTGATATAAATGCAGAGTTTTCCTTCTCTGGGTGCTGATGATCATGCCAGCAGCTTTACCTTAATCGCCTTTTACGACACCTCGGTAAGAGTGAGGGTGGCCTATTCTACTCTGCCGGGACCACACGGCTATGTCCAGCAATATTCTACTAATATGCACATTATAAAGTAAATAAAGTCGTATTATGTATGTAAGCTTCCAGATTGTGATGTACATTGCAAGGTTTTGTACGTCACAAGTGCAATTATTATAATAACAGTCTGCTTTCTCAAGCCATCTCTCGCATCTAGTGCACCCCAGTTACCAACTTAACAGTGACGTATATTTTATAGAGGAAAAGTAAAGTATCAGCCTATATACTGTCCCACTGCAGGGCAAAGGCCTCCATCATAGAAATCTTGTCATCGCTACTATAATGGGATTAGGCTTAATCACCACGCTTGCCTAATGCGGATTGGTGATCACAAAACCCGAGCTATGTTAGAAAAATCCTGAGATCACAGCCCGATACTTAAACCACTAGGCGAACAGGGCGTTCTGCTTATAGAGGAAAATTAAAATAAATACCTACATGCACTTATAATACAGGACTATGCTACGTACAATAAGCGCAATTTACTTATTTTGAAATAAAACAAAATTTTACATACATAATCGGGTTTACAATTTAAAATTTCCAAGCCTACAATTTTCCACTATCACAAGAATTCAATCGTAGTCTAGTAAGTGCTGATAAGTTTTATAGCCAGTAAATTCCATGGCATAAGGTTCAAGTTACTTTCTACACTGCCTCCTTTTAATGAGTATTTACAATATAGCTACAATGTTGATTGTATTGCACAGGAGGCGAGTAATCATGGTAAGGTAAGGTAATCACTGCTTACCCAATAGTGGGAGAGGATGTTAACTTTGTATGTGGTTTCTATTGCGGTGTCCGACAGCTCGAGCAGCGTGTCCCCGAATACTGTGCCGGCATTGTTGATCAGGATATCCACTTTCCCCACCTGCCAGTAGAATACACCTAAATTAAAATAGTTGGACAATGTATATGCACCTTTTCGTTCCAAAAGGCATTCCTTTTGGAACGAACATGAACTTTAGAAGGTAACCTATAGTGTAATAATGATTACACTATAGGTTACCTACTAAAGTTCATGCTCGTCCCCGTCCAACACGTACCCCCTTATTACAAAACTAAGGATAGTCCCGAAACAAAAATATGAATGGGCGGAATGATACGATGAGCTGAATGATCCGAGTGAGCCTAATGATCCGGATGAGCGGAATGAATCACGGATCTATCTGAGAGTCGATGTTCCAAATGAAGCGGTTTCACTGTTCCGCATCTCTGCACTGATCCAGATGCAAATGAAATCTTTTGAAAGATACATTTTGCTAGGTCAAGACGCTCTTGTCGGTGGAGTAGTCGCCATATATCTCTCGACTTTCTTGCTATTACCCGGGTAAATCCTAAGCGATAGCTTTGAACGCAACTGGGAATTACATACACTGTAAGATGAGGAGGAGATAATAATGACGACCCGTTTCGAACAGTGGTAGTGAACGCTGCCTTCGGTCCAAGGGGGTTCGATCCCCGCACAGTTTATTAAGTACATATAAAAAGTAATAATAAGTAATTGTTACTTTCTAATACATAATTAATTATTTAGATTGTAAGAACATTGCAATGCCTTGTGAGGTGTTAAGTATTTAAGCTACATTGTATTATTTTAATATCTTTTGTACCACTTAACACGCAATAAACGATTATGATTATGATTACAAACATGTGTGTGCATGAACATGTCTGTTTGTATTGGTTTGGGTGTTTTCTATGTATTATACGTATGTATTTACAAAAGAAAAGTATTATATGTATATATTTGTAATCCCATTGTTGATTCTGATATCCGTAACACTGGTGCTTGTGCTACCTATCTCGAAGTCAGATCAATGTATGTGATTTTGTGAAAATATTATTATATTATTATCAATGTAAATACCTCTTTCTTGACTTTTTCTGCTGCCGCATAGACAGCGGGCCGGTCCGCCAGGTCGACGACGTAGCTCGCTATCTCATAGCCCTCGTCCACCACGGCCTGCACCGTCTTTTGCAAACCTGTCGCGTAGAACTTGTTACAAACTATATACTAGTAATGAATGCACATAGATAAGCATTGATGATAGTAAAGTTCCTTTTAGTCCTATTCCTAGGTAGGTATGACTATTTAAACTTGTTTAATGTATTTCTAACTTATTAAGGTTTGGACTTTTATTTATTAGGTCTTTACCCCATGGTAATTCTATAATTATTGTTATAATTCTATGGTCTTTACCTATGAAATTGCCATTTAGTATGGCGATTTTCTTAGAAGTTGTATTTTCCATACTAACTATTTTTTTAATTTGTAAAGTAACTATTAATGCTACTGCTCCATAATTGACTGTGCTTTAATGAACAACGTTTTGGAATGTGTAGGATAGTTTTCAGAAAAAAAATTACCATCTGATCTGTATTTAATATATTAATAAGTTACCATAAAAGCTTGTTGATTTACCAATGTCCAAATTTAAAACACACGTTAAAAATATTTAATGGCAAAAGCCTATTATACAGTTAATGATTACTTCAATGACAAGAATTTGTGGAAATGATAAACTGTTCGCCTACACATGATACTGTACTTATAAAAATGTTGGCGATTTAAAAGAGTAACTGCCGAGTTTCTTGCCGGATCTTCTCGTCAGAATCAACTTTCCGATTCCGGTGGTAGAATCACATTATATGTATTTATTCATTTCTTAGTATATTTTTTGCATCGACATATATGTGTAATTACATGTATAATATACATAGTTATAATTTATATTTTTCATGTATGACGATTTGTAAGAGCTGTATATAAGCCTATGCAAATAAAGTATTTTAAATTTTGAATTTGAATATAAACCTTAAAATAAAATTAGAGTTTGGTGACTTTTTGCTTATTAAAGGAGTTATACATCTTATCATCATCATCATCATCAGCCTATCGCAGTCCACTGCTGGACGTAGGCCTCTCCAATTGTTCGCCACTGTGATCTATCCATGGCTTCTCGCATCCAGCTCTTGCCAGCCATCCTGCGCAGATCGTCCCCCCACCTAGCCAGAGGGCGCCCTACATTACGTTTGCCAAGACGCGGTTTCCACTCTAGAACTCGTTTACCCCATCGGTTGTCGGTTCTGCGGCTAATATGGCCAGCCCACTGCCACTTAAGCTTGCTAATCCGGTGAGTAATGTCGATGACTTTGGTTCTCTGCCGGATCACCTCATTTCGGATTCGATCTCGGATAGAGACATCATCATCATTATACATCTTATTGTGTCTAGAAAAAAAACTGGCAATTTATAGGTAAAGACTGAGAATATAGACCATGGTTATCAAACTTTTTTGGTGAGGGAACCCTTTGGAAAGAGAAATACAAGACGGAACATAAACAATAACTAAATAACAAACACACCTAAGTTTTAAACTTAGGTGAGTTTATTACCTAAGTTTATGATTAGTTTTATTATTTAGTAGCCAGTAATTCGATTTCTCTTTACCTCGACTAACGTAATCATTAGTCATTGAAGTATTTTGTAGCTCAATCTAGTTTTAAGCACTAAATATCTAACTGACCTTACTCGGATACCTGAACCAGAACGGACATTCTCCCGCCTTTGAATGCCTGTCTACCTTGCTGCATCGTAATACTAGTACGAGTATAGGTGTATTAGGAAGTTGGTATTGATGTCAAATAATATAGATAGACGGTAAATATCGTTGAATGCAGCAATCGGATGGGATAGCACTGCAAACAACTCGCGCGCGGACCAGATACCTATACAACCTGTGCGGATAAAGAATGGGATCAGCACCCCACGAGTGCGAGTATAGACGCAAATAGTGTGCGAGCGAGAAGTGAATAGATGCGCCGCCATTTCTGATCCCATTCTTTATACGCACAGGTTGTACTTAGCGCGCGAGTTGCGTACAGTAATCAGTATAGTATCGGACATTTTCAATTTCATTTGTTAAACTGCTTTGCACTGCCTTCCCCTTTGAAATCGCTACAAGCGATAAGACCGCTTTATTGTACTGTCTGTCGTTGTTGTATCATGCTTGTATTTTCTTTTTGTGCAATGAAGAATATTTATCTATTTATTAAACAATCTGTAGTAATAGCGTTATTAATAGCATTGATATAATTTTACTATAGATAGTATCGATACTATTGATTTTACATTTACTATCGATAGACTATTGTTAGTGGACTATCGATAAGCAACACTATACAGTACAGAGAAGAGCTCTACCTCTTCTAAGTTTTCATTATTATAAGAACAGTAGGTAAGACTTGTGAACTTGCCGAAATTGTAGAAGTAAGTTTCTGTAATGCCTAGTTTTTTTAAGTTGTGTTTTTTTTGTGCAATAAAGTATATCCATCTATCTATCTAAGACTGTCTTTCTAATTAATAACTACTTAGCTAAAAGATTAAGTCAAGCGTTTGGTTTCTTATTTTCACACCAATAAATCTCTGCCATTATCATCGTGATTATCATAAATGAGTTGCGGCGTAGTCAGTCAGTATTTTGCATTTACCTTCCACGCTAATATCCCACACGACGACCTTGGCTCCAAGTCTGGCCAGCTTGATCGCCAGCTGCCGCCCCACCCCGCCCCCGCCGCCGGTCACCAGCACCACGTCGCCCTTGAGGCTCTTCATGGGCCTTATTGCATTGGGCACGAAGGTCCAGAATAGCGACTCCAAGATATAGTAGCAGGATAGGACGAGGAACAAGACGGTGTCCTTGGCGATATCGAATACGCTGGCCATTTGGGAGTGTGAGTTTATCTTTGTTCCTTCCAACATCATCTATCCAGATTTTCTCCTGCAACAAGAATTACGTTATAAAAAGATAGAATATCTTAAGGCCAGGTTCATCGAAGATATTAGCTCCCTATTTAGGTACTTTTTATGCAGCGGGCAAACGAGCACACCTTCTGATAGTTGATCACCACTGCACATGGACATCTGGAACAGGCATCACAAATACATTGCCAGCAAGTATTTTTTTATTGCTCTCTCTTGAGGGCGATGTAGGTCCCCGGATATGGAAGTCCAAGATTAATTACGCCAGCAAGTATTGGGATGCCTCGGTTGAGCATGAATGGACGAAGTCTCATTTAAGAAAGCCAGTAGTAGGAAATAAAATCTAGTTTACTAAGGGCTGCGTTGCCAGATTATTTCTGAGAAAGTGTCATTTTGGATCACTAAATTGGTCTTTCTTGCCTGGTCTGATCATTTTTGCACCCCCTAGAATCTACGCCCTGTGCCTGAGCAGGTGGCACCGTTCTAATTACGGCACTGCCGGGCGGAACAGACCTAGATGGAGACTTTAGGTAGGTAATTATTCTAAGGTTCACTTTGGCGGCGTCGCGTCGTAGAGTAGGCTACCTAGGTAGAGTATTTTAGAGAAGTACCTACTGTTCAGAATTTTAGAGAACAGTTTACCAATATTAATGGATTACCGGTGCAAAGTATAGGTAAATAGATATGTTATTTACGAATTGGCGTCACTGGCGTGTTTCGTGCTACGATCACGATTGCTGCTAAAAAGGAACGGCATATTATTTAGAGTTTGCTTCGCACTTACTTAGTAGGACAATGTTTCTGAATAGCATTCACGCTAAAGATCTATTAGAAATAGGATAATCGGTTCTCAAGGACTGCAGCCGCGGTAAAACTAGCTGTTTTAATGCAAATGTTTCCTTTTGCTTTTTATTTGCGATTTCTCGGAGTGCACTTAACGACAATATATTCCATAAATAAACAACAGCCTTATTTCTGACTTGCTCGTTTCTTATTGTTTGGAGCACGTTTCGATTTCTAAACATATTCTTGGAATAGGTAGGTAAGTATAGATATGACAAAGTTGGGTGGGTCGCGAATGAATTGTAAACCTTACCTATAAAAAACTTAATATATGTAACTATGGCACGGACAAAGACGCTCCGAGGTGGAAGTAACTTATTTACAATCACAAGTAGTACGGTCAGCATCAAAATTAGCTTAACACTTTAGTACCATGTCAAACTAACTATTCTGCCTGTTATAGTCAGTTTCTAAGGGTTACGTAAAAAAAATACTTTGACATGGTACTAAAGTGTTCAGCTACTTTTGATGCTGACCGTACCACAAGGTAGGTTAGCAGTCTTTCAGCTGATGCTACCGATGTAAGTTTTTAAAGTTGTTTGTACCACCGAAAAAATAACTATACTTAATGCAAAAGTTATGAATAAAGACAGTCCACACTCTGACAGCCTAGATTTAGAAACTTAAATACTTTTATTATTAGAAAGTAAGTAGATACCCAATTTAATCCAATTATGAGTGTCTACTTAAGTAATGGTCTCATGGCATACGTCCGGGCCTCCCATGTAGCTGGAATATTTCACAGAAGCGATTAGATGTCATTATCTACGCGGACTGTGCGCGAAACTGACTCGAGCTAATATTAAGTCGCATTCGTAATGCAATACTTGATAATGGTCATGGAACCGCACTGCACCTGTGAGTAATGTTGCGGTTTTCTGTCGAAATTCGAGCGATGGTAACGAATACTAGCTTAGGAGGGAACGCGCGCCTTCTTGGTGGAAGGTCGTTGGTTCGAATTCGAGCATGCACCTCTGCGCTTTTTTTTCTTTAATCTATCTATGTGCATATTTTTACCATTAACTGGGCGGTGACGGAAAATGAGTCGTGAGAAAAATTTACACGTTTCGGATAGTTTTTTCTCAATTGTAATTACCAGCCTTCCCTACTCTTGGTTCTTCTCCAAGCGTAGATATCGTATACACCGGTAAGAGTCGGCTTTGAAAGAAACCGAGAGTGATTATGTCGAAATATGGAGAAATTTAATGCCACACAAAAACGCAGAGACAATATTATGAAACGTGGTGTGGTAGAATTTTACATAGAGTTTGGTATCTTGGTAAAAATATAACGTTTTGTTGATACTTTTGTTAAATCCAATTTAATTTATAAAAAAATCTAAAGAAGGACCAGTATTTGGATTTACTTAGAATTACAATTCAAAAATTTGCTTTTTTCTTGATCGTTTGATTGGCCCTCTAGCATAAAATACCTAAATTTAGGAACCGTACCTAGATGAAATGTGAAAGTAAGTATTTATATATTCACGATAGCGAAATATTTTCTATTTCCTGTTTATGTTTATTTTGGTATACTCCAAAGTGTCAATTGGTAGAAAGTAAGCGGATGAAAGTTGGGGCTTGATCAACACGCGTCGGCAGAGTTTAAGGTCACCTGCCGCGAAGAATTTGTGTTTTAGACCTTACTACACCGACTTAAGCCAAATGCATTAGTAATTTTACTGCGGAGTCGTTTCTATTTGTTTACTATTGCTTGAAAAGTGAAATGTATGACATATAACAGACGTATTTTTTGACCTTTGGTATGTTTTGCTTTAGAAGTCTTGAAAAATATTTTCTTCAATTTATTCAATATTAATGAACAATGAAAATTATAAGAAACTGCTACTTTTGAAATAGTATAAAGCAGTTTTGATAATTAAAAATTACCGACTTATAACTAAGTTACGTAGGTACGATAAAATCGAGAAGTACTTCAATTATTTTTATATCTACCTACCTCATGACACATCATAGACTAAGATCTGTAAACTTTATACAAGAAAGTGTATCTATTTATCTATCTCATGAGACATTTTAAGCTTTTCTTTTGTGACTATACTTTAAGTGTTAAAATAAATTATTAGGTGTCACTGCACACAAAAAAAGTATGGTTTATGTATTGTAAAGTTATTATCAAAATTGAGTTAAGTATTGATAAATAATTTATAAAAAAACATCTATAGACATTAAAAAATTTAATATTTTTCTCTCTAAGAGTTTGCTTTTAAATAAAGCATATCCGAACTCTCTTACGTAGAATGACATGTTAACAAAATTATTTACTACGAATGAAATTTAGTTTATCTACTCAAATCTTAAAAATTATTAACATACCAGATCTTATTGTCAGCAATAAAACACACGCACGATTCGTAATTCGAATATTCGTTGTTGTAACAGTGACTCGCGTCGGTACGAGCGTGCGATGCGCCCGCGCAGCCGATCAGACTGCGCTGCAGTTGCTCTACTCTCGCGCTTTCACTGTAACGGTACTATGCTGCTTTTCACATTGACCCTATTGGCTTAGAAATAGGGACCAATTCATTTTTACCATTTCAATGAAGTGCAGCGAGGTTGATTGTAATATAGTAAGATTATAATAGATGTAATCTTAATCTTAGTACATACGTATGAGACGAGTGTCTATAAAAAAATACTCGTAAGAAAGTTTTATTACTTTATGATAGAGAAATTGCCCAGTTAGCATTAGTTCTACTCGTATTTATAAAATAATACTTTACAACTTTTCGTTCAATTAGATTACTCAGCAACAAATAGGTAGTTATTTTTGGTAACTGAGTAGCAATCCTCAGAATATACTCGACATGATGGACAAACATTCGTGTGATGAACACTTATGTTATATTTAGTCTGTGTACCTAATACTCGTATAGTACTTGGACAAGAGCTTAAGGCTCTATACACGAAACTAGCCCCGCCAATAGATTATTGACTGTGGCAATTATGAGGGATTAAAAGACAAACATCTTTAAACACTTCAAACAAAGAATAATATATTTTTGAGACACAGGACAATATTTTTTATACGAAATGATTACATAAGTTTGTTTCAAATAACTCTTTTTTTTAAAATCTCTCTTAATTGCCACAAGTTAATATAAATCTAATGGCGGCGCAAGTTTTGTCGATGTAGAGCCTTAAACTAATTAGTATGGAATCAGGTCAATGTATGAGAAGTTATATGAACCTATTCATTATTGTTTATTTAATTTCGGTTTTATTTATCCCTTAAGTATACTCTTATAATAATTGGTTTTAGTACCCACATTAACGTACGATTTCTTGCCATTATTCATAGACTTACCCATTATTTTAATAAAGGATTGTAGGCAAATCTGCAGGAAGTACAATCGAATAGAGGATGTTACATTACCTGCTTGCATAGCGAGTCAATGAGGTCTGACTGTTGAGTGCTTGGCCTCAAAGGTAAGTTTTCTACGTAATAGGTTTATGTACCTCTAGGTCAGCGTTTCCTAACCTTTACAGTCCAAGTAAAGTAAAAAGTAAAGTATCAGCCTATATACTGTTCCACAAGTCAAAGGCCTCCATTATAGAAATCAAGTTATCACGTTTGCCTAATACGGATTGGTGATCACAAACGGAACGGAACAATGTTCGGAAAATTCGAAACATACTATTTGCTCGACCCGGGAATCGAACCCAGGACTCCGAGATCACGGTCTGGTACTTAAACCACTAGACCAACAGGGCGTTCAGTCCGAGGACAGTCTAAGAAATCTAAGACAATTTTATGGAGCCCTTCGAACAAATACCAATAAATACATTGGATTCATTCGGCCGTGTGGTCCCCGGCAGAGTAGAATAGGCCACCCTCACTCTTACCGAGGTGTCGTAAAAGGCGACTAAGGTAAAGCTGCTGGCATGATCATCAGCACCCAGAGAAGGAAAACTCTGCATTTATATCTAAACCCTCGCCAACCCGTCTGCCAAGCGTGGTGAGTATGGCAATTACCCCTCATGTGATTGAGGGAGGCCCGTGCCCCAGCAGTGGGGACTTAAATGGGGCTGATGATGATATTTGATGTTATGCCCTATTACATCATATTGTTGAACTAACCTAAGCGTAGCGATTATAGGACCTTTGGTGGCCTTAATTGATATTGCAAATTTTTATAGATTAGGCTGAGGTTCTTACGTCTCCATCGGCAAGCATAGGTAATGTCTTGTGGTCTTCGGACAACAGGTTGAGAAACTTAGTCTAGGTAATAATAATAGATTTATTGCTTCTGTTCTTGATTGACGATTCGCAAATCGCATGCAATTTTGATTTACGAATCTATCGACAAACTGTAAGTGAAATTTGAATCTAAATTACCTTTAATTAAATTTTATCAAGCACTGTAGGTGCTAACAAAAAATAATGACTATTTTATGACAATGACGCACTACAGAAAGTCAGAAACGATGCATGATTCCAGTCAAACTAGCATATCTAGGGACGTACATTTACGCAAGGGAATCTCTCCTGGATGGGAAAGACTATAAGGACCACGAACATTGAAAGTGTTGTAACAAGCATTGGAATCAGGTAGGGGAGGATTTTTTTATACTGAAAGAGTATATTGGCTCTCCTCAGTTTGATGGTAAGCAAAAGGAGAGCCCACATTGCAAGTACAACGGACGTGATGTCAAAGTTACACTTCATCATCATCATCATTTCAGCCAATAGACGTCCACCGCTGGACATAGGCCTCCCCCAATGTTCTCCACACAGATCGGTCCTGTGCCTCCCGCATCCAATGGATTCCCGCGATCTTCACCAGATCGTCGGTCCACCTTGTCGGAGGCCTGCCACGGCTGCGACTTCCTGTACGCGGCCTCCACTCGAGGACCTTTCCGCCCCAACGGCCGTCTGTTCTCCTCGCTATGTGCCCTGCCCATTGCCACTTGAGGCATGCAATCCTTTGGGCTACGTCTGTGACCTTAGTGTGAAAGTTTCACTTCCGTTGTACTATTTATAAAACAAAGGTATATCAAGTATCTAAACTACAAGAATAACGTAGGAAAATATGTTATAATAGTACAGCAAATCACTTGATGTCTGTAATGGTTTATTTAATGAAATATTCTTTAATTTAAATATAACTCGATGACATTGAATATATTATATATGTACCCGTACTTAGAGAATATTATAGCGTCTCATCCTACTCGTACAGGCGATTGCGTTTGAACAATACCAGGGTTGCATTTATAAATATTTCACAAGATCACATACATTGATCTGACTCCGGGATAGGTAGCTCAAGCACCTATGTTACGAATATCAGATCCAACCGCGGAACTACAAATATATACATATAATACTTTTCTTTTGTAAATACATACTTATAATACATAAAAACACCCAGACCAATACAAACAGACATGTTCATGCACACAAATGTTTGTACCGTGCGGGGATCGAACCGGCGACCCTTACACCAGAGGCAGCATTCACTACCACTGATCCAAATGAGTCGTCTATTAATTATTATTGATAGTTGGTAAATGCTTCATTTCATAACTTTCATTTCATAACAGACCGGCGAGTGGGTTTATTCATGGGTCGACAGGTGGTGTGGAAGAGGTCTACAATTCGGTTCGGTGTTAGGGCCTACTTTATGGAATCTTCTGCTCGATGACATCCTTAGGTTACCGATGCCCGAGGGCGTCAGCATGACAGCCTATGCGGATGATATCACGATCGCGATCGAAGCACCAACCAGAGCTAAAATAGAGCGAGATGCACAATATATGCTCCAGGCGGTGTCCGAATGGGGGCATCGGAACCGTCTGACTTTCTCAGCCGCTAAGTCGCAGACGCTTACCTTGAAAGGCAAATTCAAGCGCCCCCCAACGATACGTATGGACAATAAATCGATCGCGCACGTGAGCATGGCAAAGTTACTTGGGGTGGTGATTGACCAAGGGTGCTCCTTCTTGCAGCATGCGAACTTTATCGGCCAGCGGGCTAGTAACTGCTTCGGGAAGATGTCGAGAATATCTTCATCGACCTGGGGCGTGCGGTACAAAGCACTTAAGGTCCTGTATTCAGGGACCTATGTTGCAAGTCTTACTTACGCTGCGGCAGTTTGGTGGCACCGGGCAAGCATCTTCGTGGTGAAGCGAGCTTTGCTGCGCACCCAGCGGCCTGCAATGATTCTGCTCACGAAGGCTTATAGGTCTGTTAGCACATCAGCGCTGCCCGTGCTAGCTGCGGTGTTGCCGGCCGACTTAGAAGTCGTTCGTGTGGGACGATTCGCCCAGGAGTGCCCAAAGGAAGCCACAGACAAGGAGCAGACGGCACTTAAACGTAGAATATTCGGAGATGTTGTTGCCCAATGGCAGGAGCGCTGGTCGACCAGCGACAAAGGAAGAGAGTTGTCGCAGTTTTTCCCAGATGTAGAAATGAGATTATCGGCCGGTTGGGTGGAACCAGACTACGCTGTGTCACAAATATTTACAGGACATGGGAGTTTTAACAGCAGACTGCACACGATGACTCTCTGTGAGTCACCTGTATGTCCCTGTGGAGAAGCTGATGAAACTCGGGACCATGTGCTGTGGGAATGTCAGCTGTATGAAGAAGAGCGGCAACAGATGCTGAATGACTGGAACAGAAACGAGATAGGACCAGTATACCATCAAGAGATGGTCAACTCTGCAGAAGGTTTTCGACCGTTGCGTGCGTTTGCACACAAAAGGCTTAATATTATGAAGGAGATTGATTGATGTGGAACTGCCCGAGCGCGAGTCGCTTGTGTTGTGGTGTTTCACGCCCCATTTGGGGAGAAGTGACATTGAGATGGGACACAGACACAGATTTTGGTAGGGAGTGAAGAATCGCACCGGGGAAAGAGCCCTTAGCAAGTACCTGGTGAGCGTCTCCCAAGATTCGGTCCGTATGCCGAGACGGTAGGAAGGACCATGGGCTGGTGGAGGGACTGTGTCTATTTCATAACTTGCTTTGATTGAATTTGCATATTTATAGAATAAAACTTCACGAGAACCGATTAATCTACTTATTTCAGAAGAATATTGTTTAGGTATTCATTAAGATAATATGTTTTTGGCAGTTTTTTGTGTAACAAAATAAACTATTGATCTTCTTAAGATATTTTTAATAAAATTCTATAGCGCGTTGATGTCTTTTCTACGGTGGTAATTGGCATAAGCCAAGTGTGACATTTCAAACTGTCCCTTCCGAGCCCGAGGTACGCTTGTACGCGTATTCGGGAAGTCTAGTAATTTTGTCGTGGTGGTTTAAAACCTTAAATTATCTCAATTTAGGTAGTTACGTAAGATTAGGGTAATACTTTGGCATTACTATGGTTGGCAAGAATTTAGTAGCTCGATTGAAGATTGCGAGCGCGGAACGTGCGAAGGGTCTATCGGTAGCCGATTTTTTTTGAATGATTGAATAACTACACATGCTTATCAAAATGATTGAATAACTAGGCATGCTTATCAATCATTGTTGTTGCTCGTTCTTAAAGAATTGCCAAACCTAGTGGGCTAACTAGGTTTGGTAATTCTTTCAACGAAGTGGAAGGAAGTTAGCCTTCCTCCAACGAAGTGGGCTAGTGAGTACAAATAAATCTTATTTTATAGGAATAAATTGATACCTAATTTGCGAAATTTCTTTTTCTGTAAATAATAGGTTAATTAGCTAAAACCATTGATCAATATTTTCTTTATATTATTAAGTACATCTATCTGCTACGAACATCTGTTTTTTGTTTCTTTTATTAAAAACATTCTGTAGTGTATTTTTGGTAAAATGGTAACATCAAACATTGGTCACACAACAGTTGGTCTATGTTTGGTTTAGGCAACCCTAGTTACACTTGTAGTGGAGATCGAGCAGTCAGTAGTTTCTGCATACTTGATATACATCATGTTCTGTATTCTAGCGGCGTATAATTCTCATTAGCAGAGGCCGCACGCGCCGGTGCGACGCGGCGGATCTAAAGGCTAAATATCGGGCTAAAGGAGCCATTACAATCGCACATGATGCTGGTAACATAGAGCAACCCTACTCTTGTGTTGGTCTAAGGCTGGTAAGGATAAAAGGTTGATCTTATGTTAAAATATAAATAAGGAATTTCGGTTATTAGCATGTTGATAGTAGTTGTAATATTTGAGAAAATGAAATGAATGATACTCGCCAATCTTCAGCAGTAGCTAGAGTTTATAACCTACTTTAAAATTATGTCAAGGGTCTTCTTTGCAACAATCCGTCTATAATAACAACTACTAATCAATCGATCAATTTCCCTCACCTGACCTTACACTGCACTTGTCTCTCTACTGCAACAAAATGACCTTTACAGAAGTAAATATCTTCTTCATCTTAAAGTGTAATTCCAGGATGCATTAAAGCTGTCGCATTGGAGCCCGGGGTACGCTTGGAGCACGATTTAGGATTTGAAGAGTCTGTAAATAATGCACTTAAAAATGTATCGACAGTCATCAGGACGATGACGATGATGATGACTGCCATTTGACCTTCGTAACCCTTTTAACAGGGGAACTAAACCACCTGAATCATGGTTACACGTTGTAGAAATTATCCGAAACGTGAAAAGATCCAAAATTAAACCGTATATAATTAATACCATATAATTACTGTTCTAACTGTTATTGCATACAATTACAAATTACACAATGGCAATTATTCACGAATAAAAATAAAATGCAAGTAAGAATATACTCGTATGATGCATGTGAATGTATGCTACAAGGCTATTTCTAATAATTCAATCCCGTTACCAAAAGTAATGTAAGCAGATCGAGGTGTGTACGTTTGGGACATTGCTGGGTTGAATCCATGGAGTACATACTTTGGTTGCATCCGATGACTGTAAGGATGAAAAATTATTCCGTGCTTCGGAGAATACAACCAGCTGTCGTTCTTGTTTTATTTACTTTGATAGTGATCTTTATATAACTATTTCAGAAGCTTCTAAGACGTTTTCAAACTCTAGAATTAGGGCTAAAAGTCATATAAACTATTTTATAGTATAGGACCTAACATACACTTACCACCTTATTACAAATCACGAACTAAAGTTATTACCGTACTAAAGCTTATTTCATCCCGTTCCAACACACAATGTTAAAAGGGGCTCGCAAGAGTTTTGTTATGGGGCTATCCTTAGTTCGCAATTTGTAATAAGGGGGGGGTTGGTGAATTATTGGGAATACTTTAACCCTTCACAACCCACTCCTTTTTTTTCAAGAACAATTAACTAAGTAACTCAACATTTACTTTTGAAAATGGACAACATTTCAAAATTGCTAAGCTCTGAAACAAAAAATACCAATTCTTTGTTTACTTTTCCGCTGCTCGAATATATATTTATTCATTTTTTATATTGCTTATTTACTGAGAAAAAAATTAAAAACTAAAAAACGTAAGATGACGTCATCGGACGGCAGAATGTAAAATATTTCTTTGCTTAGCACATTATAGTTTTAAATTTACGAAATGCCAAACCCATGACATGTAACTGTATAAAAAAAAGACAACTTGTCAACGTTGAATGTATGAGAGACGTTGACAATGTTGACACTAGTATTATTTACCTTTGACAGTAGTACCTTTTTTTATCAAAACAATGATAAGCAAAGGAATATCGCTGTATTCAGCCGTCCGATGACGTCATTTGGCGCTTACGTCTATTTAGAATAAAAAGAATTTCAATAATTATTTTATGCATGAAAATGGACAAATTTTGAAAAAAGAAAAATATGGGTCTGTTCATTTTATGTCTATTTTCATATAAAAAAACAATATGAACATGTTAAAAATATGAAATGTTGTCCATTGACACCAATCTAAATTTATACAACTGTTACTAGTTGTGTATTATTATATATTAGTTAACATGGACTAATGTTATAATTAGAAATTAATTACTTTGAATAAAAACTCTCCACTAACGCCCTCTATAGAGAAACTTGAGCCTCAAATAGTTATCGGTTGTAGCGTCGAAGCCTTACTAAGCGTGCTTGTCAGAATAGTCCGGTAGAGCTACGTAGAACCTTCGTAAAAACTTGCTAACGTTGCTACAGATGGCGCTACGTACCTATTCAATAACATTCTTATATAAAAACTAGTGTCCCGTCCTCGTTTCGCTTCGGTAATTTAATTTTAAAACAAAACAGGAATAGTGTTTTTTTCTATACGAACTTGTTTTGCTGTTAAGACAATCTGAAATTATAGTTAAGAAGGTAGGTATTAAACGGAGACTTAAAATACTAAAAATACTGAAATACCTGTCATGCATTTTGCATATAGGTACTTTCATGACTGATGAGCACTAAATATAATCTTTCATATCACGTTTTTTTACGACACCTCGGTAAGAAAAAGGGCGGCCTATTCTACTCTGCCGGGGACCACACGGCCAACGGATTTCTTACCGAGGTGACGTAAAAAGAGACTAAGGTAAAGCTGCTGGCATGATCATCAGCACCCAGAGAAGGAAAACTCTGCATTTATATCAAAACCCTCGCCAACCCGTCTGCCAAGCGTGGTGAGTATGGCAATTACCCCTCATGTGATTGAGGGAGGCCCGTGCCCCAGCAGTGGGGACTTAAATGAGCTAACGATGATGATGATGATGATCACGTTTTAACCCCATTTCACTCCTATAGGTTTGAATAAAAAAAAATTTTTTTTATTCAAACTTAAACCTAAGGCTTATTAATTTATATAAAAAGACCAAATATATTTTTTCATGACTTAAGCTTTTAAAATAACTTCTATACGGCGTTGTAACACCGTCCACCCTTTTAGGGGTTGATTAAAAATGTGCTAAAACTTTTCTGTATGAATATAAAAGTACCAATATAATTTTTCATGATTCTAGTTTTAAAAATAACGACCCTTCTATACGGCGTTTAAGCCCCGTTAACGCTTTTAGGGGTTGACTAAAAAAGTGCTGATAATTTTCTGTAGGTATGTATGTCCAGATTCTACTTTTCATCAACTTGAATTTCCCATACGACGTTTTAACCCCATTTCACTCTTTAAGGAGTTGAAGAAAAAAATGCTAAATATTTTAATTAATATAAAAAGCCCAAATATATGTTTTATCACTCTAGCTTTAAAAATAACCAAACTTCCTTACGGCGTTTTAACCCCCGTTCATCCTTTTTAGGGAGTTGAAATAAAATATGCTGAAAGTACTGATATTAATTTTGTATGAACAGGGCAAATACCAATTTTCATGAATCTAACTTTAAAAATAACGAATCTTCCATACAATGTTTCTACCCCCATTTACCCCTTTAGGGCTTGAATTAAAAAAAGAACTGAAACAGGTAAATTTCATTTTTTATCAATAACCATAATCCGAATTTTCAAAACTCTAACATCGAAAATGACTGGCTTTTTACGATATGAACGCTAATTATCACTTTAATTTTATTTTATGTTTTGATTAGGTATGTTCTGTTTGTCGACTGACCTTATAATGAGCATACATAATAATGAAAACGTTAAAACATGTTATTTATTTAATTTCCAGTATCCTGTAAAGCGGTGGTAATAAACTGTATTTTTTTTAATTTTAACAAGATCATTAACATTCAAATCCTATGAACGTGACCGTTGATTTAAATCTACTTTAAGTTTTTAACATTTTAAGAGACCAAATCAGCTTTTCCTTACAAAATGGATCACCTAAGTATTTGGCATTTTTTCTTTCTTCGACCTCATTTATACCTTTAAGTATTTATTTACTGTTCAATAAAAATAAGTATAACCTTAGTAGCAATGATAATCATATCCGGATGAAACCATAGTGAAAGAAAAAGTGCTCTGTCATACTGCAGATAAACTAAAATACTTATGTTCAGTGACATGCAGTATCAAAATTGCTACACTTATATGTTATGAGTATACGTTGTTATGTAGCTTATTTGATGGTAAAAAATGTAATAACGCTTACCTAGTGGTTAACAACTATTATTAGTTTTTTATTATAGAAAAAGTGGAAAAGACAAGTATAGTATTAGTTTCGCATTAAATCATAGTTTATTGTACCGATAATAGTAGTTTATGTAACTGTCACATAGTTTAGGGTTCAGTTTTCCAAGAGTTTTTTTTATTATGTTTAACATTTTTATTTCTTTTATTCTTTTTACATCCGGCCAGTAGAGATTTAAGGACAAACAGTGTGTGACCACAGATAACTACATATATTGTTGCGCGCGCATTTTAGGTGTTTTATGAGGTGTCAATATCTAACTTTTGTAGCATTAGAAATTATGATAACTTGGTCCTAATATTTTAATTCAAGAAATTTGGCAGTCGCATAATGTAGCAGCTGTTGCATAAACTGCAAATCATTATGCAACACCATAACTTTTTAATTTTCATTAAAGCTATCAACATTATAACACCTTTCAATATGTGTTTACTTTTGAATTCTTAATTTGAAGATTATGACATGAGTGTAGATAAAAAAAGTTAAAATGACGTTGCCTGAATTAAGGAGTACAATCAATGACATTAAACGACACGATGACGACAAAACATAGAGTTAGAATTTGCGGCCATTCTAAGTCTATGCCATACAAGAAGGCTTAGTATAACTTCGTGATGCCGTAGCTATAGCTTTCTATTAGTCCATGTTACCATGAAGCATGAAGGTAATAATATTACTATCATGGTGTCTATGCGATAAAACAACCTCGAAGGCGAAATTAAAACGTAGTGATTACATTTTCTTTGGGCGAAATGTCTAAGATTTGGTGTCCAAGCGCAAAACTTATCCGATTCGATTCCCGACCAGGTAAATTTATAAATAAAATGAACTTTACTAAATTGTTACGCTTACAGACTTCGATAAATATATCGATGGTTTCGGATCATATATTTCTTGAAAGAAGTTTTTGACTGTTATTTTTATAGACCTTATGGTTGCTTTAACTAGATATACCTTTTACTAGAATCCACTTAGCGACGGCTAAATGAGTAGTTTATCTTCTGTAAATGCATGATTGGTGATTCATGGACATTTCTTAATTTTCCTGTTCGAGAGGCGACATCCAACTGTTTCACGTAGGTTACTTACATTGAGGATGACCAGCGGATTCTCATTCCAAATTCAGTCAAATTTTATTTCAATCTTAAGTACGTATATGAAGAACCTCAAGTAAAGCAAAATACAAAATATTATCGTAAAACAACCAACCAATGTAGGTACCTAGTCAAATGCAAAATAACGTGTTTTAAAAATAATACAAAGTAACTTAATATCAGATTAAAGAGAGGAAGTAAAAAACAAAGACATAGTTACATATGTAGGTACTAAAATATCTGATTGGCGTCATAGCCGCTTATTAAAATAAAATAGATGCTAAATAACTTGTAATAATGATATTTTTTCTTTCTTTTCTTTTGTTACCTAAAAATCAAATATAGGATACATTAGTTACAAATATAATAATAATAAAAAGTACGCACAGTTATTCCACAATTTGATTCGGAATGATGAGCTGATTATATTGAATAATATCTCTGTATTCGCATTGTAGTGGTTTAGTGACTTAAAAAGTTGTAGAGGTTTTTATCAATGACTGAATTGTTAAACCAGAAAAAGTTTTGAAACGCTTAAAAGTTTAAAATGCTGTCAAAAACTATTCCACACCATCGGGGGTTGTAATTAAGTAATATCATGGACTAAGATAACTAGTCTATGGTAATATTTACACGAGAGCGATGGTAGCTCAATGGATACGATACGCGCCTTCCACGCAGGTGGTCGAGGTTCGAATCAGAGCATGCACCAATGGTTTTTTTCAAATCTATGTGCGTATTTCTACCATTACCATCTGCTCGGCGGTGAGGGAAAACATCGTGAGGAAACCTGCACGTTTTCGGAAAAAGTTTCTGAAACGTGTAACCATGATTCAGTTGGTCTGGTTCCCCTGTTAAAGGATTGCGAAGGTCAGACGGCAGTCGCTTCATTGTAATTACCAGACCCCCCTAATCCTGAGTCATGGTCTGAGCGTACCCTGGGCTCCAGAGCGACAGCTTTGGACGCAACCGGGATTTGCACGCTAAGATGAAGGTAATATTTACACGGAAATTAGTGGTCCACCAGGCAGACCCTCAATCGACACCGGTACATGTTAGAAATACCAAAAGTCCGCACAAAGAGGTTTGAATCCTGTTTTCTTATTCGTACTGCGAAACAGTGGAATCAGTTGCCTGAAGAGGTGTTCCCTAGTGGCTACAATTTGGGGATTTTCAAAGCGCGAGTGAATAGGTATCTTCTAGGTAATCGTGCTACATCTTAGACCATATTATCACTTACCATCAGGTGAAATATGGTCAAACGCTTACCTATCTACAGTAAAAAAAAACATAGTAATGTATTTTCATTTTAAATCCATTATTTGGCGTTCTGACGTGATAAATAAATAATATAATTAATTATCAGGTATAAAGACTGAGTGTCGTATATTATAAGTTAATATAATACGAGTTTTATATTTACGACTGTTAAACATGTCCATAAAGCAAATTTATTACAGGTTCGTTTTCAAGTTGTTACAAATGATAACCATCATGGATGCATGGCCGCCAACCGTGCAGCAATCATGAGAGAATATACCGTTCTACTAGCTATAACCATAACGCATCACATATGTATACTTATAGGCAGTAGTTAGCTCGATATTTATTTTCTCAATGGACAACATTTCAAAATTGCTAAGCTCTGAAACAAAAAATACCAATTCTTTGTTTACTTTTCCGCTGCTCCAATATATATTTATTCATTTTTTATATTGCTTATTTACTGAGAAAAAAATTAAAAACTAAAAAACGTAAGATGACGTCATCGGACGGCAGAATGTAAAATATTTCTTTGATTAGCACATTATAGTTTTAAATTTACGAAATGCCAAACCCATGACATGTAACTGTAAAAAAAAAGACAACTTGTCAACGTTGAATGTATGAATGACGTTGACAATGTTGACACTAGTATTATTTACCTTTGACAGTAGTACCTTTTTTTTATTAAAACAATGATAAGCAAAGGAATATTGCTGTATTCAGCCATCCGATGACGTCATTTGGCGCTTACGTCTATTTAGAATATAAAGAATTTCAATAATTATTTTATGCATGAAAATGGCCAAATTTTGAAAAAAGAAAAAATATGGGTCTGTTCATTTTATGTCTATTTTCATATAAAAAAACAATATGGACATGTTAAAAATATGAAATGTTGTCCATTATTAGTCAACGCTCAGGTAGAGATCGGGGTGGGGGGCTAATCAAGTGCACTAACGTTGCAAATTCTGTTAGATTAGATCTCGCGAAATTGTAATATATCGATAAATTGTGATCCTTACTATAAATGCTAAGACCAATCCAGGGGAAGGGGGGTTAAAAGATAAGCAGCGCACTTGTGACACCACTGGTGTTGCAGGTGTCTATGGGCGGCGGTAATCGCTTACCATCAGGTGATCTGTCGGCTCGTCTGCCACCTATATCATAAAAAAGACCAAATTTTTGATAGGATCAAATCTGTCGAAATTATAATGTCGTGAATGGAAAGCCAGTCGCACGCACGGGAACATCAATTGATTCGTACTGTAATTTCATGATCATAGACGATCCGTCAGCAAAACTGGCCAGGGACAGCTTTTGGACAGTTGAAAATTCAAAAAATGACAAGTTGCAATCAATCGGTTTCATTTGGATAGGTTGTAATTCTGTGGTTGTAATCTAATACAAAATATTGTGAATACATGACCATAGTGTACAGATGACAATTATCGATAGATTACAATTTTGCGAGTTATTTTTTTACGTCATAGGTGGCAGACGAGCAGACGGATCACCTGATGGTAAGCGATTGCTGCCGCCCATGGACAGCCGTGACACCATTGGAGTCACAAGTGCGCTGCCGACCTTTAAACCCGCCTTTCCCTCGAATAGGAACTCCAGTACCCTCACTCACGCAGCGAAACACAGCACAGTGCTTCTTCAGGCCGGTTTTCTGTGAGGCCGTGGTATCTCTCCAGCCTAGCCGGCCCATTCATGCCGAAGCGTGGCTCTCCCACGGTCAAATTATTATGATTGCTACTGACTATTTTTATATTGTAATATTTCCTATAAGTAATGTTGATTACATTAGTAAAGCTAATGAATTATTAGTAATCTCATCTGTGCAGTGAAATGAAAAATGCCAGAACCTCCAATTTATGTTTTATTTTTGATAAAATTAATCATCATGTGGTCAGATAAAATCGGAGAAAGGCTTGGCATATATCTGAATTAACTATTAAATACTATTAGAAAGTTTGAGAGATTAGAATAAAAAATACATTAGATTATACCTATGATCTAACCGCTGATTATAAATGTATATATTATGTTATATACATAGGTAGGTAACTTCTTATGATGTCAATTCAAATTTGGTGAAAACTACAATGCAATCCGCGAGAGAAACGAGTAAGCTTTACTACCTCTACACAAATATCATTTACAATCTTATTTATTACATAAATAATTCATAATATATACATGATTCCAAGTATCGTAATCAAGTGGAAGGCCAGAAGAATCATTAGCTCACTGCTTCGACAGGTACAAAGGTGAAACTGTAATGATCACTGCTAAGGCTTTCAAGCATAAAAACTTTAAGTACCTATCACACATGCTTATCTACTCGTGCTCGGGTATGGCGAAGAGAGCAATCGGGTACAGCAATTTAGCAATTTTAATATCCATAGTTTTTTAGATTTTCGCTTTGCATTATAACTATAACGTTTCGGCTACGTTACAGCAGCCGTGGACAGTCCGCTCGTGACCACGGCTGCTGTAACGTAGCCGAAACGTCGAGCCAAATATGTGAGTACACAATGTTGTTCCACATAATAAATATCGTGTTAATCCCCGTATTGATACATTATAGTTAAATATCCATGTCGATAATTCCCGATAACACCATTAAATAATAAAATGTCTGTTAATTATTATAGATACTACTGGATACATAACATTGTAATTACATGTATTTGTACATACATATAATGTAAATAATAAAATCTTATGTCAGATTTCAAACATTATAGATAATTAAAAATTAAACTTGGTTGAGATATCAAGGTCTCCGGTAGCTTAGTCGGTAAAGCAGTTGCCCGGTTAGCAAAAGATCGTGGGTTCGAGTCCCACCCGAAGACTGTAGAAAAATTTTAAGTGCATTGTTTAGACTTAAGAATAAATTGCAAAAAAATATTATAGATAATAATAAATAGTGTTATTAACTCTGTCAAATTCTAATTCATTACCGTGGTAAATTTTTGTAAGTGTTTTTAAATCGTTCGATGAGTAGTCACAGCTTTTCTAATGCAATAGCTGGCAGCAGACGGATCACCTGATGGTAAGCGTGTCCACAGTGCAAAACCCGTGGAGTTCCAAAAGAGCGTAAATTGCAATAATGCTGTCTTCTTAGAGAGTGTCACGTTCGAAAAACGCAATAAAATTTGAAGAACTCGATATTAATAATTCTTATATCTGATCTATGTCCCCGTGTCAAGACATTTTTCGTTTAAATGCAGCTCCGCATCCTAAGTCTATGGCCAAAAGAGATTTGTTGCACTGCATACTCCAAACTCGAAAAAAAGTTCGTTTTTTTCATCTAGTTTGACATGTAAGTTCGTAAATGAGATAAGCAGCGACTAATTTGTTTGCATATCAGTTGCTTGCAGTAATCGCTGTACTAATGAGCCGGTGCATTATCAGTGTTTGTCCCCAACTTCATTGTTGTCGTGGGAGCCGAGTCACCCCGGCCATATCCACAGTTAAACATCGTACCAGTGATGTCGTGCTTCCCGAACATAACGATCGTAAAACATATGGTAAGAGTATTTAATGCAATTAGCCAGTCGTAAACTATAAAAATGGAATTTACATAAACCATGCATTTTTTTTCACTCCCGATAAGTAATGTTTACGGGTTTTAATCGTAGTTGCTACAAGTGCTACAGTTTGTCGTAGCAAAGGACAATTGAAAAGGTCAAGTGTCCTTTGCTACGACAAACCGTAGTATGAATCATATTATATTAATCGTATCTGTTTAATTTGTTCTATTTACAGAAATATTATTTATACTTGTTTTATTTTTATGTCTTTTGTATTTATATGAATACTTTCCGCCATTAGGTATCTACTTAGTGCACCTATTTATTATTTTATCTGATCAGGAATTACGTTGCGTTTGTTAATCAAGCACTTGGCAAGGTAGAGGTACAGCTTTAAAAAATATCTGAAGAATATGGTCCTAGTTGTCTTACAAATTTGATTATAATCTCGTGTGTAATGGCTCATACATATTGGTATTTTTCTTGTGGCTGCTATAAGCACATTAAGTAAGTAACACTTAAAAATTTCATTTCGTGTTCAGGCGGGATTCGAGCACTATTTTCACAATCCTGAACACGAGATGAAATTTTTAAGTGTGTTAATTATTTAAGAATAAATTGTTATAAAAAATATCAACAACAGGTGTATTTCTCTCAGGTCAGCGTGGAGATGGCTCACTGTCCCCCGTGGCGCGGCGGGTGGCGCTGGCGGCGGCGTGAAGGTCGGCCAGAGGGGTCGCAGCGTGCGCGCGCCGCCGCGCCCGCCAGTCGATGTGCGCCTCGCGACTCCGCGCCCGCTCCGACCGCCCGCCCCGGCGCCGACCACGAGCGCGCTCAAAAATACCACCAAAATATACCGCTACCCACTCGTCACACTAGAACACCTCTAGCCGAAACGAGACCTCTCCACCGCCCGCTCATGTGTGTGCGATCAGCTGATCGACCCAATTTTGTGTTTTTGGCAAATGACAAGCGACAATTAGGTGAGTTGTGTATACCAACGTCAATTAAACGCCGATTCGCGTTCTAACGTTTTCGCGCGGACCACGTTAGTTCGAAAGTATTTCAAGGAGACCCTCCTTCTCATTGCTCTCGAGTTGAATTAAAACCTCTGATTTTTATCAAAATTATTGCTAAATTTATGTCTACGTAGCACATCACAAAGGTGTCGTTGCCCAACATTAGATTAATCGTCCTTGCTCTTTGTGTAGTTAGCGACTACTTTAAATTATATAGGTGATTGTGTATAGATAATATTTACCAACCAATAACAAAATATGTTTTTTTAGGTAAAGCAATTTTTGCAATTTATTCTTAAGTAAATAGTGCACTTAAAAATTTATCGATATAAGATCGTGGGTTCGAGTCTCCACCAGAAAACTGTCGATAATTTTGTAAGTGAATTATTTACTTAACAATAACAAAATAGATTATCTTTTTAAATTATGTGGGATTATCACTAAATAGCAACAACGTGCAAGAGCATAATAATGCCCGTCCACACGCGAAAAACTAGCGAAAATTAATCATGAATATTATAAGGTAATGTGTTAAACAAACAAAAGTCCTTCGTTTGCCTATTCCTCTAGTAATTACCTCTATTATCCTTCCATTAATCGATATTGACCTGCGGTAACATTGACCTCTTTAGATGCAACTAATCACTGAAACGATAGCAGTTTACTTAACTTTAGATTTATGAATGAAATATAACTGGTCTACTTATGTAGCTATTTCCCACAAGTGCATGTAATTTTCGCAATACTCTGATAATCTTGATAACTCATTTTTTTCGTCTATTTCAAGTTGTAAAAGTAAATTAGATTAGGATCCGATTTGTTAACATCTAAAAAGTGAAAATGATTGAAATTACAAAATCGCGTACAATGAATGAATGAATGAATGAATGAATATACTTTTATTGCACTCAAAATAAAGTATGAAAACTCAAAACTAGATATTACAGGATATGTACAACGAAGGCGGCCTTATCACTATGAGCGATCTCTTCCAGGCAACCTTTGGATAAAGGACACTTGATGAAGGTGTAGGGCGGTGCAATCTTAAATATTTATATACTTACACAGAAAGTTTAAATGCAAATACATAAATAAAATATGAATATACTAATACATACAATATATATAATATATATGACTAATAAATATATATATTTCACCGCACGTAAGTCACTATTCTCAAATGAAAATTTTAAAATAAGTATGTGATGTACAACGTCGTCAAAGTTCCCGGTAGACCACTTTTCGACCTTAAAATATTGGAATAAGGTCTAAAAGTGGTCTACCGGAAACTTTGCCGGATGTACCTACACTACAAAAACTACAAAGTATTATTACTTCAGACTTATATCTAAGGTTTCAGAGCCTTCTTTGTGCCCGGAGATAACGCTCTACATAACTACTTAAGCATATTGAGGAGTAGGTATACATACAGTATTACATACTTATTACGAAAGGATCAGTCGAAATGCGATAACACGCGACGCCAATCGGTTTTAATTTTTAGCTACTAAACCTGATCTATTTTAAACAATTTCGGGGTTACAACCTCTCGGCAAACACCTATACTATTTATTTAGTACTTGTAGTTAACTGTTTGGTCTGCTTTTGCACTCGAATTTTGGACTTATACTTAGTATAAGTGTTTGCCGAGAGACTGAAGCCCCCAAGTTGTTTAAAATAGATCTGGTTTAGTAGCTAACAATTAAAATCAATTGGCGTCGCTAGTGAGGTAGTAGTAGCCATTAGTAGTAGTAGTCGCCATTCACCTTAAAGAGAAATTTCTTCTTGTGACTCTTCCTAAGAAAACAGCATTATTTCCAGACATGGCTCGCTAAAAATAGTAATGATTAATAACTCAATAAATAATATAGAATCGTAAATGAGATACTGTCAACATGCTTAAGGTGACGGGTAGGGCACGCTAGCGCCGCCAATGGATTTTAATTTTTAGCTACCAAACCGGTTCTATTTTAAACAATTTCGGGGTTAAAATCTCTCGGCAAACACTTATACTATTTATTAAATAGTCATGCACAAATTGATTCACGCCAATAGTGGCCGCTTATAGCGTGAATCAATTTTTCGCGTACGCGTTGGACCCAACATTTGGGCATGGTTATTTGATAAATAGTATTAGTGTTTGCCGAAAGGTTCTATCCCCGAAATTGTTTAAAATAGATCCGGTTTAGTGATTAAAAATTAAAATCGATTGGCGTCGCTAGTGTGCCCTACCCGACAGCGTAACTGTAAACTTTTTAGGCAAATGTTTTTTCTTTACTGCCTTTTTTATTATAAAGAAAAATACCACAGCTTGTTCTCAAATTAAAAACAGGTTTTAAATTTTTTGCTGCAATACATTACAACTCCAATTCAAGCTTGGTTTAATCGCTGAGATTAATTATATACACAATTAATTAATCAGGAGATGTTGCTATCGGCAAAAGAAACCAGCGAAGTGAGAATCGGAACCTCGCAGAGGAATCCGTACTTTAAATGAACATCAAAAAAAAAATTTACTAGATTTTAACCTTCTATGTTTTTATTAGCTAAAAATACTGATTGGCATTTTAACGCTTTTGAGGAAACGGTAAAACTCCAAAACCCTCTTTATTAAGGTGACGGGTAGGGCACACTACCGACGCCAAACGATTTTAATTTTCAGCTACTGAACCGGATCTATTTTAAACAATTTCGGGGTTACAACCTCCTGGCAAACACTTATACTATTTATTAAATAACCATGCACAAATGCTGGGTCCGTTTTTGTACGGGAAAAATTTGTTCACGCCAAAAGCGGCCACTTTTAGCGAGAATCAATTTTTCGCGTTTGTGCACGGACCCAACTTATGTGCTTGGTTATTTAATAAATAGTATTAGTGTTTGCCAAGAGGTTGTAACCCTGAAATTGTTTAAAACAGATCCGGTTTAGAAGCTGATTGATGATTCGCGCCAAAAGTGGCCGCTTTTGGTAACCCCGGAAATGTTTTAAAATAGATCCGGTTTAGTAGCTAAAAATTAAAATCGATTGGCGTCGCTAGTGTGTCCTACCCGCTACTTAAGTTCCTTAGCGTTGAGCATCGTGATAATACGAAAGTACGAAACGCGAATCACTATAATTCCTTTACTTAGTACTTTTACCAAGAGTACTTTTACCACGAGTAATCCTAGTGAGCAAACCTTACCTCCCACTAGACAAGGAAGGACAAAGAGAATACATTACCGGCTACATTATCAAAAAATATTATACATGCATATTATTATACTTTTACACCTAAATACCTGAACTTATTATTAGAGTGCCTTTACCTGAAGGTTGTCTAAATGAAAGTGTTTTATCCTCAAGGTTGGCCATACTTATTTTATACATCTTGAAGACCTCATCCAGACAGATCAAATAGGACAGGTATATTGCTATGGATAACATGAAACTTAATATATAATAATGTATGTATGTATATACCATACTCGTATTTATACAATGTCTTTTTTTTTCTCTCTCTTTTTCTGACTTGCACTGCCTTACCCCTTTTCTTAATTCGCTATACTTTTCCTCTACCCTGAGGTTGTCTGGAAGAGATCGCTATTAGCGATAAGACCGCCTAAATTGTTTTAGTATAATAACTTAAGCTAAGATCTGTAAATTTTGTGCAATAAAGTGTATCTATCTATCTATAAACAACACAGAAGTAAATAACAGTAAGAAACATTCTGATTTCGATGTCTAAATAGATCAAATATAGGTATTGTACTTATTTGTCAAGTAAGCGTTTATAGAAGATTTAAAAAAGAAATTCAAAGCACTATTACACCACATTACATAATGAATCATATATGCATATTAAATAAAAATGCATCGAATCAAAATAATAGCCTCGTAGGTATAGCGTGATAGGTGAATTGTAACAATGTAATAATTTGCAAAATACATGAGGATGTTGCGTTAAATCGTTTCAATTTGAGTCATATATAACCATTTCCACAACTACGTAAATACTTAATCGTAAGATTGCAGAATAAACTTCATCACAGAGAGGTCTTGTAACGCAATAAATCAGGGACTTTCATTATACTTTATAAATATATCTTTAACAATGCAAGAGATGACATTTAATTTCTATAAAATATACAAAAAATCTTTTTTTTTTTTTACTGTAGATAGTCTGTGTGGTCAAACGCTTACGTTTGACCATATTTCACCTGATGGTAAGTGATAATATGGTCTAAGATGTAGCACGATTACCTAGAAGATACCTATTCACTCGCGCTTTGAAAATCTTGCTTCATATCTAGACACCTATCACTTGAAATTGATTTTTACTGTATGAAAATTTATTATTGCTGCATAATGCATTAAGTCAATAACTATTCATTATGCCTGGCCTGGGCCGCTAATATATATTGGGCCAAATATTTTTTTCATTATCACAACATAATAAACGTATTGAGTTCAAATGCCTATTTTTTGTGGTATAGTAACGATTATTATATAGGTGTAGATTAATGTTAGAAGTCGTATAAACTTAATTATAGATTTAACCTAACGCTCAGAAATATGACGAATTCTTTAAAACAAAATTAGAATATCGTATTTTGGTTTGATTTATTTACTTGCGGCCCATTGTATGCTTACTTACGTCTTAACCAAACTAAAACGTTACTACGCTCCACTCAGTATTGTCAAGTAAACCACGAGATAAAGTTTGCTTTCATACTATGTGCAATACCATACAAAGTGGTCATGGTTGATTGGGAACCACCAAACACCGTGACTGCGTCATCGACTCCACGCGAACGAAGCAATCGAAAACTACTGGAGATAAAACCAGAACATACGCAGAAACACGTTTATTTTAGCGTTGTAAATCAAACATTTGACAACTGAGGTAGGTATACAAAAACGCAATGCGTTGGCCATAGAGTAGTCGCGTTGGCATTCTTTGGACGGCTACCAAAACGAAGCAGAGGTAAAAAAATGTTTCCAAAACTTGTCTAACTAGTCTGACGTAGTTAACAATGTGAGCGAAGAAAGGTGTGCCGATATCCTGATATACCGTACAATGCAATACAATAAGTTGTTACATTATTGTACGTGTCAGCAACATTCTTTTCTGAAGATACAAATGATGTCAAACCTGCAGTAGAAAGTGATGACTTTGCATTTTGTAAAATAAGTTAGAACCTACATTTATAATCTTTGGACCTAAACCTTGGATCTGATGACTGTTGAATTTTAAAAACGTGTGTTCCATGGACGTTTGGTCTATATTGTTTACTAACACAATATTAAAACGAGTCGTTGGTTTACCCGACATCAATTCAATATCGTAGAAACATATATATGTTTATTATTATATTTAGCCATTAACTGTGTGTACAAAATAAATTAAATACTGAGTTAAAACAATTAAAGTATTAAAAAGAGACTTGAGTGAATTATATAGGGGATAAATATTACTTTAGGATCACTAACATTATTGATGTAGATATTAGTAATTATTTTTTTGTTCAATGGCGTTTACAATAAACAGCAATCAGGTTACTGTAAATGTTTTACAACTTTTTTCCGCCATCGAGAAATTAGGTTTTGTTCACATTTAAATAAATTTAACTTATTTTAAAGGTGAGCTTTTTATTGAGATTGAATACTGTAACCGATAATATCAATAAGTATACATTTATCTGATTACTAGGGAGTCGTTTACCATCAGGTGATGTCTGCTTACTTACCAGGTCTTCCGGGGTGAATTTTATTTATTTAAATTAGGTACGTAACACATCACAGACAAATACATAACAATATTTAAAAAATAAAATTAATAAGCAAGACAGTAATCCCAAAATAGCATACACAAGCTGGTTCAGAATATAAATTTTGCTATTTTTATAATTTGAATTGGAAAACAATTATGTACGTTAAGTATTAATTTATAAGAGAATAGTAATTGAATTAAATTTTAATACATTTAGCGAGAATTTAAATAATTAAGATTATAATAAATGAAATTAGGATAGTATTGGGTAATGATTAAATTAAATAGTGATTGCAACTGTAAAAATTAGAAGACTATCTTATTGGCGTCGAGGATGTTTAGTCTCTGAATATATCGGAAATAGCTTTTTTGTACCGAGGGAAACTAGAGATAAATAGATCCAAGTTCCCGCCACCACGAACCAAGTTGTTAAAAAATACCTACACATTCTCACTATAGGATTGAACAAGGGGTTATTTTTATACACTCGTTATGCGAATGGGTTCGAATTACGCGCTCTATGTGTTGAAGCAGAGTGGGGAGAGTGAATTAATACAAAGGTGACAGATCTAAATAGTAATTAAACACTTTTTTTCTAAACACATATTGCGGTACCATATTTACCGGTATATATTTTGAGTTGGTAGATGAAGAAGTAAAATAGGTACTCAATCATTTTGACAACTTACATATATTTTGATTGTAATCTCAGTGAATATTATTTATAAGTACCTACATTGACGATGTAATGAGGGACGGTCATGCGATCTGCTTGACGAGTAAATTAGAAGCACGGAGGTCGAATATTATAGTTATCATCATAATATACCTATTGTATGTAGCTATGTAATAACTGTGCATGGAGGTTGTTTTATTGTAAAATCATTTCCGTCAGAAAATGATAGCCAACTGGTGAAAATACCTTATACGATACCTACAACATACGTAGGTAATGTTATTTAGATTTTATATAAAACTTAATTTTTAATCCTAGAATTTTGCTCGCAGAATTTAATGTTGTTTCCCGTAGGAATGAGACGTGTTTCAGAAAATTAGATGACGTAGCTGTCTACTGATGAATAGATTGGTGCTGGGTTCAGGTTTCATCGCTGCAAAGATAAAAAAATCCACAAACTAATACAGATAACGTTTCAGAACAACGTCGTATTATTCGACGAAGTTGCACAAAATAAGTAAAGTTTCATAGTTTTTCATGAAAATATGATAGAGTGCGTGTGACAGCATAATAAATAATGTTTAAGGATTTATTACTAAGAGGTTGTTTAACCATATATTTATAATAGGTACATAGTATACCTAATACCTACCATTTTTTTAGCAGCTTAGAATTTCTAACTGCTCAGTTAATATTTATGTAACTATGAGTATTTAGATGTTCTGCTTTACAAATAACTACGAGTGGGTACCTAAAAGGAGTGCTCAGTGGATATATTAATGTTTAATCATTTAACTGATGGTTTTAGGTTTTTATTAATGGCTTGCGTTTCCTGTGTTGGAATATGTGGCATTGACTATTAAAATTTGTTGTTCAGTTTCATATTTTTTGTTACTGATACATTTGAAGTGTCTCTCTTTGAAGTTTTTGAAAAATGAATTCAAGTTATACTCGTATATAGCTATTTGCATAAGTTAAATGTCATAAAATATTTTTTTGTGTGTATTATCTGTGGTATTATGTTGTTGTTGTTCATCTAATATATAAAATTCTCGTGTCACAGTTTTCGTTGCCATACTCCTCCGAAACGGCTTGACCGATTTTGATGAAATTTTTTGTGCTTATCCGGTATCTATGAGAATCGGCCAACATCTATTTTTCATCCCCCTAAATGTTAGGGGTAGTCCACCCCTAAATTTTTATTTTTATTTTTTAGACAAAATTTTTAATTTCTCTTTTTTTATGATACAACATACAAAAATACATACAATCCTCAATTTTCACCCTTCTACGATCAACCCTTTTATTTATATGGCAAAACAACGTTTGCCGGGTCAGCTAGTTGTTATATAATTTTCTTAAATAACATGTGACATGGCACGTTTGTCAAGTGAATAATTACATAATTTTAAAACGCACACAGACCGACCAAGATCAGAAGGCACTTCAGTGACATTGACATGGGGGCGCTGTGCAATATTTTTTCTATGGGAAAATGTCAATACAATTTCACTCGGTTTGACACACGAGTGACATTAAAAGTAATGTAGAGATGTACAACCTGTGCGGATAAAGAATGGGATCGGAAATGGCGGCGCATCTATTCACTTCTCGCTCGCACACTATTTGCGTCTATACTCGCACTCGTGGGGTGCGAGTATAGACGCAAATAGTGTGCGATCCCATTCTTTATCCGCACCGGTTTTATATTATAGCACGATACATTCGATACATCTTTCTATAGAAATCGTCAGAGACCACACACGACAGCTATAATGTATATTTTTACGTCTTCGTATCTTAAGATACAGAGCTATACATTTATGTTTCGATACATCTCAGTACCTTTTCGTTTATTACTATACATCTCTTCACTTCATAGGATGTTATAGTTGTTGTTTTCTTCCAATCTTTGAACCGCGAGCACGCGACAGTTCACCTTAGCAGCTGAAAAGTGCGTCAAGCGGGACGTATACCATTGAAATGAAGGGAAAGATACATTACTAAATACAAATACAAATCTTTTATTGGTAAAACATAGGTGGAATGATACAGATGTTAAAATACTTTACCTGTTGTGTGTGTGATACATTAAGATAATGTGAAACTATACATCCTGGTATGTAATGTATATTAATATACATTATAGCTGCTGTGTGTGAACTCTTTTAGAGGACAGTCCCTATTAGTTTCTATGATATGAAGTTTCTATGATGATGAATTTATTATTTTTATTTATTTATTATAATGTAGAGTGCAAGTGCTTGTTGAGTGCACTCCGGCGGCTCGGAGCGCCTAATCTCGCAACTAGTATGCATATATAGGAATGTCCTTCCGAAGTATCACGGCGGGGCGCAGTGCGCGGTTTTGAAACACCGAGGCCGCCCGGTGCGCGAGCGCACCTAGCTTCCGGTGATCATCTCGTTGGAGTTGCGATACACACCTACTACTTATAAGTATTATTAAATACCATCGTAATAGTAAGAACTATTCGATTTTGTAAAATCCTTGCATTTCGTGTAGATCTGAGCCTCTGACATGGTCAGGTATCTACAACCTAGTGACCACAATTGCAGTCTCAAACAGTGGCTAAAAAATTATTTTATCTTCCGTGGTAAAGGTTTTTAAAATATGTCTTATCAAAAATTGCAAAATTCATATTTAATCTTAAATAAACTCTACCTTACCTTTCTCTTCTAAAAGAAGTTAAAATAAACCTACTAGAGTTATTTCCACTTCTAACATTTAAAGTTTTTATAAGATTATATATGACCAATCATTCATTCGAAATAACTTTCTAAGAGGGCATTGACCTTGACTTGGGAAAGATTGGTTTTAATTGGTAAGATATTTTATATGAAATATTTCCCGTTTCTTTAACAGAACATGCGATCTTTCTTTAGTTTACCTATATCAGTTGCACTTAGGCACAACTAATCTATGTACCTACTAATTTGCTTAATTTATTCAAAGTTTTATTTATCCACTTAAATCATTAAGTTTATAAATAATCAGATATTAACCTTTAGAGTTTGTTTGTTGTTTTTATATTACAATGTCCATTTAAGTGTGGAAAATTACATTAAAGTTTTATTTATTTGCTTTAACAATCAGATAAAAATCATACAAATGTTAATAAATCATTAATTAGTATTGAATGAAATACGGTCTGCCGCGAGTCCTTGCGATTAGTATAAGTTATCTGTGTGACCAGCCAGGGTTACAAGAATGAAACAATCTCCTTACTACAACACATTTGAACAGATAAAGGCCAATAATTAATTGGATGTAGTAGTATGTAACGTACATACAAATAAAAAATAAGCTGAATAGAAAAATATTCTTAAATAGCGATTGACCGCATTTTCAAATTTTCTTTTAATCATCTATCAAGCATACTCCTATTGCTAAAAAATGATAATAATAAGAGCCCATCGACTGGCCTTTGATTCAGATCAGTGTGAGCTCCGAATATAAATGATGAAGTATGCAGACGAGTCTCAGCTTCCGTTTGTGCGCATACGCACGGCTCTCGCGCAGGGTTGCCGGGGCATAGAAATAAGAAGAATAAAAATACATTTATTGACCACAATATAATTAAAGAGAGAAAACGGGCACTCATTGGGCAAGAGATCGACTGGTTAGGATCCAAATAGACTGAACGAACACATTTAAATGATAGAGTTAAACGTTTCGAAAGTTTTTATAGACTTGCATTTTTTTATCAATGTTTTATTATTATTATATTGAGGGGATCACATCCTAGTTTGCATAAAAGAAAGTGGGTGGAGTGCAAATCAACACATGTGTAAAAAGAAATTCACATTTAAAAAAGCTCATAATAATCTGGCAGGCTGGATACTGGTCACATTTGACCGGACAGGCGATCAAAATGTCTGCTACAGTGTGCAGTGTAGTGTGGCTATACAGTCAAACTGTATGTGGACGCCTGGCAACCCTGCGCCCGCGCGGTCAGTTTTCGGTAATCTCGCAAAGTTACCGTCTCACCAGCGCGCTTTCTCTCATACTTTCACTAATGGCCCACTGGGTTTTTATAAAATTTAATTTTAACCCCGTTCAGAACTTACATGTACAGATGTTCTATTGTCTTACACTATTTCGTAATAGTATAATAATTTGATATAATCTCAATAAAAATTAATGCAATTTTTTTTAATTATTCGTTTTGAAATATCATTATTTACCTAATATGTAAGTAATTATCAGCATTACTAAATATACACCGTTGACATCCCGAAAACCTCAATAGGTATCGTGAATAAAGTCCATTTAGCATGTTAATACTGCAATATAAGCGAAAGAAATAATCAGCTGTTCAATACATTAATGCCGGGTGGATGTTCTATTTTGTATGGAACAGCTGATCTTTGTTTCGCTTATTTTGTTGATCTAACATGCTAAATGGACTTTATTTACGATACATATTATGAGGTTACATATTAGAGCTATGGAAAGGCCTATGCTCGGAGTATCTCTGAAGGATCGCATCAGAAATGATGTAATCCGACAGAGAACCAGAGTCACCGACATAACCCACAGAATTAGCAAACTGAAGTGGCAGTGGGCTGGTCATATTAGCCGCAGAACTGACAGCTGTTGGAGCCGTAAAGTCCTTGAGTGGAGACCGCGACTCGGTAAGCGTAGTGTAGGACACCCTGCGACAAGATGGGATGATGATATTCGAAGGCTGGCTGGTGTGGGCTGGATGAGAGTGGCCGAAAATCGGGAGCAGTGGCGTGCATTAGGGGAGACCTATGTCAAGCAGTGGACGAGTGTGGGTTGCTGATGATGATGATGATTAATTATGTGGTTTTCGCGATGTAAACGATAAAAAAATAACGGTGTATAGTCAATTAAATGAAAATTATATATTGTACCGTAAAAGACATCAACGACATAATTACAAGTACAAATAAATTAATGGTTAGTGTTTATAGCTGAAGGTTAAAAAGAAACGACCTCAACGTATCACGTTTATAGTTACGTAATTTGCTCTTATTGCGCCAGCGGTAGATAAGGTTTGAATATTGTAAGGTAAGTAAGCCGTAAGTTTAAAATTCGTACCATAATTCCCATGAGTTATTATGTCCTGCGTACTTTTGGAAGGCATTTCCGGGGACGAAGCTAACTTGTAGCGCACCGGTCCATTTACAATTTTACTCTGAATGTATAGTTGTGACACAGTCGGTGACTAACGCGTATGTAGATACACAATATGGGAACGTAGCCAAAGACACTAGCTAGTTAATGCAGGTCTGTTGGAAGAAGTATACACAAAAGAAATTAACTTGTTATATAATTTTAAAATAGCAGATAAGTACTAACTTAGTAGGTATTTATTATCTACTTGACAAAAATGCACATTTACATATTTTAGATAGGAGGTACTGGAAATATGTTATTATCCTCCTAGGTACCAATACTATGTATGTCTAAAGGTGTTTGTTTTGTACATTAAACATAATGAACGGAAATATCTTATGTAGGAAATAATGACTGACACCAGACACAACAATAAGATATGTCCATGCAAATAAGTAAATATACATTTATTTTGTATTCTGTGTAGGTAAGTCTGTGGTAGAATATGAAATAAAATTTGTATAATTTGAAGTTGGAGTTAATTTATTTGAATATTATGTTTATACAAGTGATGTGTATCCATAGAACTTATAAATCATAGTTTTGTGTTCATTGTTCGTGTTAAGGTGACAGGTAGGGCACACTAGCGACGCCAATCAATTTTAATGTTTAGCTACTTAACTGGATCTATTATAACAATTTCGAGGTTAATAATAAATAACCATGCACAAACTTTGGGTCCGTTTTTATTCGCGAAAAATTTATTCACGCCTAAAGTAGGCCGCATTTGGTAATCCCGAAATTGTTTTAAAATAGATCCGGTTTAGTAGCTAAAATTAAATCGAATGGCGTCGCTAGTGTGCCCTACCCGTCACCTTAAGATACTTGGAACAGTCGCATTGTCACATCGCAGTAACAGTAGCTTACATTTTAGTCACCGACAACAGACTAACAATCTGCGATTTAAAATCTCGTTCGCCAGTACGTAACAATTAATTTCATTTTCAATGGCAAATCATAAAAATGTTTTATTTGAAGTGGCCGCCAGATTTTGTTTAAGAACCTCGTCATTGTTTGCGGCGGAACAATCGATGTAAACGATTTGAATGATTGTTTCGTGTCGGACATCGACGAATTCCGATCACGACCGGCGTGTTGTGAATCATTAAACATGGTGTGCGATACATTCGCGCCTACAGATGTACATACTGACTATCAATGAATTAGCTTATCAGAAGACATGATATCCGTTTATTTATTTTTTTGTAACTCATATTTTGTTTTAAAATGACTATGCACTTGCATATCTCTCCTAGAAAATACCTATTACCTTTTGTTTTACATACACCAGCCTTCCCTAACTTTTATATTATTTATTGAGCGCAAATCGAGTGGAGACTCTACCTGAACGGTACATGTTATCATCTTAAGCAATTTACGTGTATACCTTTAAGGTTTTTGTTGTAATAATACCTATATTCTATATATACCTGGCCGTGTGGTCCCCGGCAGAGTAGAATAGGCCACCCTTACTCTTACCGAGGTGTCGTAAAAGGCGACTAAGGTAAAGCTGCTGGCATGATAATCAGCACCTAGAGAAGGAAAACTCTGCACATATATCAAAACCCTCGCCAACCCGTTTGCCAAGCGTGGTGAGTATGGCAATCGATCATCGATCGAGTGACCTCATGTGATCGAGGGAGGCCCGTGCCCCAGCAGTGGGGACTTAAATGAGCTGATGATGATGATGAATACCTATATTCTAATTGTAAATAATAATATCCTTCAGCCAATTACGGCTACGGCGGCCAATCTCAACGATCGGCCACGTACGCAGGATATATTATAGTACTCAAGTGTACATATAAATATTTTTAGGTGCTAATTTATAGGAAAATCGTATAATTACTTCTCAAATTAATTAATCTAGACAAGAGAAAGAGGTTGCAGGTGAAATAAAATAACTAAAACGTTAATTAAGACTATTGTCGCTGCTGTTTTATAGGTTGCGGAGTATTTTAATAGTTTTCTTATTTTATTACTAAAAACTTATAAGTATGTCGTGATTTCCCAATAAACTGAATACCTAGTGCAAGATAAAACCATAGATTACATCGTTATGGCAGGAGTTCCGCTTCGTTTCCCTTCGGCTACTCTCGAATTAGAGAACCTAAATTGGGTATAATTTTGAAGTTTTACCTGCTAATAAAACACAAAATCTTTTACAAGTAGTACCCACTTACATATGTTTAAAATACCTACTTATAAAGTACGTCTACCTTTAAGTGGGCTGTCGGATTTTTGTTGCAAGAACGAAAATCAAACTTTTTCTTGCACTTGGCATTTGTAAATACAGAATGCGCATACGCAAAATTACAAAACAACACTAGCAGCTAACCAGCTTCGCACGGTTTTTGTGCGGTTGCGAGGTGTTAAGCGGTTTAATCGACCCTCCATTGTCGTGTGTGCTCTTGGTTATAATTACTACACCACTTTCCCGGCACGGATCATAACTGTGTAGCTAGCTATTTATTACTAACATCTGATGTCCGTGCCAATAAAATGGAACCATTAAAAATCCATTGTTCCACTTCTGGTCTGTCTTTAGTCGGAGTGCGTCCGGCTGGTTTTATGTATCTTTGTCTGTCTGTTGTAATTAAAATGTAGAGCCTTTGAATTGTGACTATCCAGAATAAATATGTAAGCGGGTTGAAAAATCTATACCACGTATAATGTGGTAATCCTATAATTTATCAAATTTAGTATTTTTTGTAATAATTTTTATTCTGTCAGGTTTTAGTTTAATAAGTAAAAAAATATTTTTCATCGCATTGTATGACCTGAGTTGGGTCGAAAGTTACACACTTTTTTTGTTACTAACTGAAATAAACTGTTTAACTCTTCACAAGATTGATTAATTAGAGATGGGTAGTTGAATTAATTGACACGTTTAATTAAATTAGCTTGTAAATTGAGAACACAAATAGCTCTCTATAAAAATAGAGTAGCGTGTAGTTGTTAGAACTTGTACCTGTGACATTAGGTTAGTTTCATTGATATTACAGAGACGTCAATATAATAAAGAATTTGGTCTTTTTGTCATGTCCGGTCCGGACGACCCAAAAGTCGACACGTCTTATTTATAAACAAGTGTCATAGCATAGTAAACACGTCTCGTTATACGTGGGACACCTTGAGGTTCGGTGGAGTGACAATTTGCGCAAGATGGCTGGCAAGAGCTGGATGTCTAGAGGCAAGACATCCAGCAAGACAGTCCCGGCAAGAGCCGGGAATCGATCGGCAAACATTTGGAGACCTATGTTCAACCAACAGAGGAACACGACAGACTGATGATGATGACAATACAGTCATTGTATTCAATAACAAATCCGCTCATTCGACTACAAAAATAAGTGATAATGGCACGTTAATAAGCTGTAATTACGGAGAGTAAAATATATGTTGTACAACAAAGATGCAAGTCGGCGTACACATCGTAGGTTAATCTTTAAGTGGTAAGGTGTCATTAAGAAGGTCACTAATTAAAAAATAATTGAGGAAACCAAGCTTAATCTTCAATAAAAAACAGAGTCGTTAAAATTACTAACAACACTGTTTGCGCTAAGACAAAGATGAGTAATAAAAGGTTATCCGTCATATTTAAAAAAAAATCTACTTGATTGTCATCATCTCAGCGTATAGTTCCGCTTGTGTCCAAAACCGTTCCAGCGGATCCTTAATATTAATATGACGAAATACCTGAAATATTCAATATGCTCCTCTCAATTACTAAAAACCTCAACACAAGTATCTGGTTATTATTATAAAAAATACTTTAAAGTTTTTAAAACCTTGATTTGAATTGCTGGAGGTCGTTAGGAAAGTATTTGATAGTTCATAACTACTCGTAGCTATACAAATGTTATGTATTTTTTGCATAATTTATTAAAATAGTACTTAAATATTTGTAGTTTGTTTATAATACTGGCTGTAGTACAGTCGTCTTAGGCGTAGTACGCCGGCATGCAGTTTGTGCAACTTGCATTCACTGCGCAGGAGTTGCGACACCGTGGATGTGTGAACGAGCGGACTGCATCTAACCCGCCATCTGGGGGCGAGCAGTGCTACCAGGCACCATGCCCAAAATATGCTTTTTTTTAAACTAATTCCATTAGCTTATTTTACTGCTAAAGTAGATATTTTCCAATTAACCTCAGTTTCACTTTTTTTTTGTACTAGCTTATGCGTGCGGCTTCTCCCCTTCTCTTCAACGAACTTAAACTACTCCACTGAATAAACAAATCTGTCCGTCGGTCCGTTTTGTCGTGAAAGACGGACAAACAAACAGACAGACAGATAAACATACTTTTACATTTATTATATCAGTATGGATTTACGAGAATTTTCTTTGACAGGAGTTTATCTGTCCTATAATTTATTCGACCTCCTTTAAATTCCAAGGCTTATCATCATATCCAATATTCTAAATGCCAATAATCTAAATGACAAATTGATAATTTCCCATTCATATGTATATCCATTAGAAACGATTTGTTGTGAAATATGTTGTTTTCATCATAGAAATGTTTTGCCCGACTCTCGGGAAATATTGAAAAAGTAAGAAATGTAACCATCTGGGAACAGCTAAGCAAACTTCACGCTACAACGACGGCTTGCCTCAGCCACTCGGCCACATCCGACAGACGATATCTTCGGTAATAAAATAATGTGGATGTTTCGCCACTGTCCCCTCGGTTGAGATCGACTCAAGTTCTGTGATGCAAATCCTCGCTCACTTAGGTACGCGACATTGTGCCTGCTCGTCTAGGCATGCAATATACCAGCTACCTTTGTTTTTATGCAAGTATTTTTTGGAAATTGCACTAGCTAATTAGGCTATTTATAACAAATGGTTGTATTTTTTTTATGTGATAGGTGGCAGACGAGCTGACGGATCACCTGATGGTAAGTGATTGCCGTCGCCCATTGACACCCGCGACACCAGGCGAATCACAAGTGCCCTGCCGGCCTTTAAACCCCCTTTTCCACGAATTGGGCCTCCAGTACCCTCACTCACGCAGCGAACAAACCCAAACACAGCACAATGCTACTTCACGCCGGTTTTCTGTGAGGCCGTGGTATCACTCCGGTTGAGCCGGCCTATTCATATCGAAGCGTGGCTCTCCCAGGGTAATATTACATACATACAGGTACTCCTACCTACCTACGACAATGTACGTACCTACATATGACAACATCTGATTAAGATATCAAATTCTTAACCGGTCGATGCCCACCACCTCTTGTAATTATTTTATCCATTTCAATGAAATTAAACAATTTTAGTACAATGGCAATCATAATCAGATTGTTTAATAATTTAATCCAGTAATATGGTAAATAAACATGTAGGTATAATATTATTGTTTATACCTTCATAAATAATAAGATAATCATGAGATTCGGTTTTCATGTAACTTTTATAAATTGGTGTACCTAATTTCAGTAAATTGACCGCAGTTAACTGAATAATTTATTAAGTACCTTTGGTTAAGTATTTTTCGAATACGTTATTCCTCATGAGAACAATACTTAGATGAAACAGAGACCTTAGTGGTAGTAAAATAAACCAAGCTTAACATTTTCACAACAAAAGCTAAAGTGAATGGAGGCCAAAATCATTCAGTTTATCAGTTAGGTACCTTACTATAGATAGTCATCTAGAGGTATAATCATAGATACAATACATATAATTTTCGTTACAATGTAACGTAACACGTTTATTAAAGAATCCGTGTAAAAAATAAGAAAATAATGGAATAAAAACATACTATGCTTTCGGTACCTGTGTCGGCTGAAATTGATTCGAGAAAGGTAAATTATAGTAATTTGTACGAAGTATCTTATTAGACACTTTGTGGTTTGGACCAGCCAGCCATACATCAATGTATAAAATCTGTAAAAGTTCGTTCAATCGATTCTCACCTACATGTCAAATACTTTGGTTCAATATTAATTGAAGAAATTGGATCAGATTGTAGTAACCTGGTGCTGCTACCTATAATCATAATTAAGTTACTGTATACTCGTATTTAGACCATATTAATTTGGAAATAGTTTTTTATAGAAATATATAAACCACAAAATGGGTGCGTACTAAAATACTTAGGCAAAATATGTAATATATTATTTTATAAGCATGCATTGCTTGCTCATACTACATACCTACCAAATTTTAATGGTGAAAGCATTATAGCAAGTACGAAGGTTGCGGCTTGTATAAAATCAAACAGGTCTCGTGAACTCCAAAACAGTACTTATAACGCATTTTTGATCCAGTTTAAACGACAACAAGTTGATCTTGAAAGTAACGATCGGAGAAAATGGACTCCTTTTATTATTATTAACCACTGGGATTTAAAAACAATTTGAGTCATTGATCGTGACCCTGCTCTCAATTTACTTGATTTTTTCATTCTGAAAAGCAGTAATTATCTGCTTTCCCAATATCTACTTGTTTGGTATGGGGCATGGCTTGTTTGACTGCTTTGGTAGCTTCGTGGCTAGTAAAACCCATTAAAAGCATTGCGCTTAAGGCCCGCGTTCAATTCCCGGGTCTTGCAAAATCTTGACCTTAGTTTTTGTCTTAAGAAATTATGAGTGTCAGACCAGAGCCTTAAAATTTTTGGAGGCGCTCTTGTACTATCTGTGCCTTGTACTCGCTTGATCCCTCTTCAGATGTCCTATCACCATTCAATCGCATTTGTGCAACGTAATGTTTGTATAGATACAGATTCTACCAACAACTCATCCTTACCTTAGCCAAAATGTTCCATTTGTATGCTATTAACATCTAAGTTCTACCTTGAATGTCTCTAATTATGTCATTACCTATTTAAAATATATCCGAGACGCGGCCACTAAAACGTAAGCGGACTGTCAATAAAACAGTCACGCACGTCAGGTTCACGCGCTAACGTAGGTATTGAGCGCCTGTAGTCTGAATGTAGGTACCTTATAATCTATGCTATTGTCCGCCCTTGCTTTAGTATTATACTCTCTCCCTCCATGCATATTCAATAAATTAACGTAGTCATCTTTAAAGTAGTACATATTGACGACCCGTTTGGAACAGTGGTAGTGAACGCTGCCTATGGTCCAAGAGCTGCGGGTTCGATCCCCGCACACTACAAACATTTGTATGCATGAACATGTCTGTTTGTGTTGATCTGGGTGTTTCCTATATATTATAAGTATATATTTACAAAAGAAAATTATTGTATGTATATATTTGTAATCCCACTGTTGATTCTGATATCCGCAACACAGGTGCTTGAGCTACCTATCTCGGAGTCAGATCAATGTATGTGATGTTAGTGACATATTTATAAAAATAATATAATGATACCTATCACAATTTTCATTTAATTATAAAATACAAATACAAAATAATTGATTTCATAATAACCCTGGTAAATACATAAAATAGGCAAGGGTTGGGCCCTTCTATTAAGACCAAGTAGCACCTGTGCCAGAAGAGGTCACTCTTCCTCAACATATACATGTTTAAAGGTTAAAGATAAATTAAAAAACAAAAATATGAAATTACAGCTATACTACGTTAAATGAAAATCAAACCGAGATGACAATAAAGTGAAAGTGTGTATGTGTGTTTATTAATTCGTCTTTAGTTGAGTCCCAGAAGCATTATTTTAATTCAAGTATTTAAGTACTTGTACCTGCTTTTGGGACTCAACTAAAGACGAATAATAAACACACACAGTTCTAAATTGGAAGCGAATATTCAGAGTCAAGAATTCAGATCGCATTATCTTATTGTGAAAAGTGCGGTAGTAAAATCACATTCACATTGCGCAGAGAAATCTGAATAAGGGCAATAAGGGTCAGAGATCATATGAAAATCAGATCATTGAGATAAGATTATAATAATATGTGCAAAATAGAATGTCCACACGGCAATAATGTATGGAACTTTAACTCTAACTTTGAAGATTATTTTTGCTAATATTTTTGATCGAACATGCTAAATGGACTTTATTTACGATAGCTATTATGAGGTTTTAGGGATGTAATAAATGAAAAAACAATAAAGACAAAAAATCACACACATCATTACTTACCATCGGGTGAGATTGTGGCCAAATGTCTGGCTATTGGAAAAAAAAGTTATGTTACTTTCTCCTTATAATGGAAGATTTTATTGAGGTGACGGGTGGGGCACACTCGGTAAACACTTATACTATTTATTAATAACCATGTACAAATGTTGGGTCCGTTTTTGTACGCGAAAAATTGATTCACGCCAAAAGTGGCCGCTTTTGACGGTAATTCAATTAAAATTTCGAGTACTAAAGCACTCAAAGTCAAGTTTAAGTATTGAATAAATAGTATAAGTGTTTGCCGAGAGGTTGTAACCCCGAAATTGTTTAAAATAGATCCCGTTTAGTAGATAAAAATTTAAATCGATTGGCGTCGCTAGTGTGTCGCTTAAGGAATATTATTGGTTTATAATGGCTCTACCCGAAGATAATTCGCCAATGTCAAGTCACTTATTGAGAATAAGTAGTAGTCAACGGTCGAAGTCAGTCAAAGTCACAGTCACTCAATAAAACGCCGGTGTTTTACTTTTTATCGACCTACGGATTTAGCGGATATCACTCTAAAAGCAATCGCGGGTTTTAAGACTATTAGGTCCAAGCAAGTTGTCACGAGACAACTCACTCGACACACAATAGCAGTGTTGAAAACGATAAAATCCTACGATTCTTATTATTAGGATCACTTTGCGGTACTTCATTGCACAAATAAACACCAAATTTGTACACTAAAAACCACCAGACACTAAAATAAATCCTTTGAATTTAAGCCCACGAAGATTGTTTTAGCCATACCCGCCGAATCTATTGGTAGATAAAATCTTAATTTATTCATAGTTAATTGTGACTTATGTCAGAGTTTTCAATATGGATATGTAAGAAGTAATTAAAGGTTATTATCTCTCCACAACATTTTAATCAATCTTGCAATATTCAGACGCCCTGTTGGTCTAGTAGTTTAAATACCGGGCCGTAATCTCGGGGTCCTGGGTTCGATTCCCAGGTCGAGCAAAAAGTATTTTCGAATTTTTTGAACATAGTTCGTGTTTATGAAATTGTCTAAGGTGATCACCAATCCGCATTAGGCAAGCGTGGTGATTAAGCCTAAGCCGCGATAACTTAATGATGGAGTCCTTAGCCCTGCAGTGGGACAGTTTAAAGGGGGCTGATACTTTGCAATATTCACTGTACTGGGGTACTCACTCAAAGAGATTAGTCCTCAAGCGATTCAAGGCAATTCTTTTAAGGCGACGGGTAGCCCTAACTAGCGGCACCATTCGTTTTTAATTGTTAGCTACTAAACCGGATCTATTTTAAACAATTTCGAGGTTACAACCTCTCGGCAAACACTTATACTATTTATTAAATAACCATGCACAAATGTTACGTCCGTTTTTGTACGCGAAAAATTGATTACCGCCAAAAGTGGCCACTTTTAGCGTGAATCAATTTATCGCGTACAAATGTTGGGTCCGCATTTGTGCATGGTTATTTAATAAATACAAGTGTTTGCCGAGAGGTTGTAACCCCGAAATTGATTAAAATAGATCCGCTTTAGTAGCTAAAAATTAAAATCGATTGGAATCGCTAGTGTGCCCTACCCGTCACCTTAATAAGCAAGAGTCAACGCTCTAAATCACTATACACACGAGGTACTTAGTCATTATTAAGTTAAAGCATTCGTTCAGTTATTCCTTTAACTCAATTTTGTAAATGTAAAGTAACCTAGATACCATAATTAGGTATGCTCTACATATGCACAGAGCGTTAGCTCGTGGTATCTACTTGGAAATATTTCTCGATCAGAGAGTTTCCTTTTCAATTCAAACTTACTATTTATAAAATAAAATTTAAAAAATATGTAATAGAATAGAATAGAATCGTTTATTCCTTTAAAATATGGTGTTACAGAAATGGTCTTAGGGTACATACAATGTTCAGCATATTTTGCCATAATAGGCGTAGGAATGTCATTATTACAGTTAATATTATTTTTATTACATTATTCCAATCGGGTCTGATATTTATATTAATAGAATACACAGTGCACAGAATCAAAATAAGTAATCATATAAAATAAATAGCAAATAAAAATGATGTCAAAATAAAATTTATATAATATTATTAGCTTAATTCAATTTTTGTTTCTTAAAATTTGTTTTGACCGATTCTTATTACCTAATCTAGGCATTTTTTTTCTAGATAGTTATTCCAGGCTTAGTAAAACTATATTACATATTAGGCTAAGGTTAGTTGGTTATTTTTAGCTATTCTATAAGCTTTTTTAGTAATGAGAAATAGAGTCGGGGATTTTCCTCCGATTGTTTTAGACAAAACAAATATTTCAGAGCGGCAAACTAATCTGAGTTAGGCAAATAGCAAAGTGCGCTAAGCATTTTTTTTTGCGGTGTACTAAAACTACTCGTCTATCAACTGTCAAGTTAGGTATGCGCTATTGTTAAACATTTTTAAATTTGGTCTGTGGCAGTGATAAATGATTTTAGAGTTAAAATGCACGTGTGAAATATACCTACATTGTGAAAAAATAAACAACTAAGTATTTCATATTTCAACTCGATGCCTTCAAGATCGCGATCTTCAAAAAATGATTTTGATACATCGATGGACAGACATACGGACATAGAAGTAGTCATATTTAGGTTTCAATTTTTCATTTTAAGGTACGGAAACCTAAAAAAGGTACCTAAGCTACTTACGGAAGAGCCATTTGGATTGTTAGTACGGTCAGCATCAAAAGTAGCTTGACACTTTAGTACCATGTCCAAGGAACATTTTTACGAACCCCGTGGAAACTGACTATAATAGGCAGAAGAGTTACTTTGACATGGTACTAAAGTGTTCAGCTACTTTTAATGCTGACCGTACATACGTATGAGTACCTACCTACATACAATTCTGGAAGACACTTTGATAGGGTACAACACACAAAGTAAATATAACGTTTGCCGATTATTTAATTGATATTAATCTTTTTTTCTTTTTCAGGTAAACGAAGAGGAGGCACCACTTGGGAGGAATGTACATAGCGACAAGGCAATAAAAAGTGATGCAAGTGTTAATCGGTTGAAGTGAAAGTTTATAAATCCAAAATGTCCGTGGAAACTCAGGAGTACATCAACGGGATGAGGCCGGGGCCCCTCACCCGGGAGATCCCCGTCTGCATGCGCGACAAGTACACGCTCCTCCAGTCAGTCATGGACATAGTGCTGTTTGTGATCATAGGGATCGGGAAGATTATCCAAGCGATATACAGGACTATGGTGGGTGTTACTAAGAGGGACTTGAAGGGCAACGTAGCCCTGGTGACCGGCGGGGGCGGCGGGCTTGGCAGCCTCATCGCGCTGCGGCTGTCGAGGCTGGGCTGCACCATCGTGCTGTGGGACATCAACAAGCAAGGTTAGTTCATTATACTTTAGCACGGCTCGTTTAATTGCCCAGTGGGATTTATGCGCGCGAATGTATTGACATCGGCTTTCGTAACGTAAAATTGTAGTATCGCTTGTATGCATAAATAAGCTTGAAACCTTCAAAAACATTTGCATTTGTGTTGAACCAATGAGCTTTGAGCGAGGACGCGCGATATAAAAGTTGGTTGCAATATTTTAATGCCTACTTAGGTAATCCAAATATTAAATTGTTATTCGTAAAATGTTATTTACATAATTATTGTTATTCAAATTGGTTCTTGGGTTTCTCGGTTTTGATGTCATGGAATCTGTGTGACTTTACCAAAAACCTACTAATATTCTGGAACAGTGACTGTCACGGCATAGTATGGGCGCATTAATTCATGAACAATACTTTTTATACTATAATATCCATTACCTATTACGTATAAGATATTTAAAAATCGCATACATTTTTGGATCAAAGACCAAGTGATGATTAATATCTATTAGGTAATATAATTACTTAGTGAGTCGCATTATTTAAAAAAAAACGTTATCTATAGACCCGTGAAGGCTTTGATGTCGCCAAAGGTTATTTTTAAGCATTGTTAAAATTAGAAAACGAAGAATCATTTAAATAAACACACGCACAAACAGGTACTTATTTAGATAAACAGTGCCCTTCGCAAGCGGTGAACAAATTTGAGATGGTTTCTCAACTCACAAACTCACGCATTCGTGTTATCTGTGCGCAAATCGAGGTGGCTATCGTGTGTATTGTTGCAAAATTTTACTACACCACACGTTAGCAGCCGTCCGCGAGTGAGATATTATTATATTCTCGCGGTGACTTAGAGTTTGCCACCAACAACCAGAGACCGTGGCAGAAATTACCTGATTAATTCCAATAGATTTTGTAAAATACAACATTGTTGTAGGATCAATAGTATAGATCCACAGGGTGCTAGTTTTGAAGGACCATTATCATGAAGTCCATAGGAAGCTGATAAATTAAAGGAACGAAGGACCAATTGTTGAGGTCCATAGGAAGCTGGTAGATTAAAGGAACGAAGGACCAATTGTTGAGGTCCATAGGAAGCTGGTAGATTAAAGGAACGAAGGACCAATTGTTGAGGTCCATAGGAAGCTGGTAGATTAAAGGAACGAAGGACCAATTGTTGAGGTTTATAGGGAGCTGGTAGATTAAAGGAACGAAGGACCAAATGTTGTAGGATCAATAGTATAGATCCACAGGGTGCTAGTTTGAAGGACCATTATCAAACATCAACATCTGATTCCATACTAAGTAGCTTAAGCACTTGTGTTATTGATATCAAACAACATGGGCATCGAACCCACGACCTTTGGTGTATGAGGCAAGGTCACTACCAAATATATCCGGCCAGTCAAATTATCAATTAAAAATACTTTTACACTTGCACGTATTAAACATTTTTCTATGCGTTACTAAATAACATGGCCATGGTACGGACAGTCACACATCCCTATCTGTACAGCCATACTTAAACTAAGTAAGTATGCTAGTTTATCTTTATGACGAGAACATTGGAAGGGTAATTTCATTGTCAATAGTCATAATGTATATAGGTATGTACCTACCTATGTACCTACCTACCTGTAAAGTATGAACAAACAAAAGAATTCGAAAAAGTTGATGGAATAGAATCCTTTCCTTGTTACAAAAGCGCATGCTTTCTTAGCTGCCAGTCTATGGTGTATTTGCTAACTATTTTTTCTATATCTAGTACACATGCACTATCAATAGCAGTGACATCACAGTTAGCGATTCAGACATTACATCATTTCCAAATACTCTAAGCAAAAGAAGAAGATAAAAATTATTTGAATTAAAGTAAATACGGTTATGTGATTAAATATTTGCCCTTCGCGAATAGGCCTGTCGAAATGAGGCCCAGTGTTTGCTCAGACCTAAGGCCAAAGTCGCTGTCGCAACATCTGATTGCTGCCTACTCCTACTCCTATTGTTTTCCTGGTGGACTAACTTGAATGTTCGATCCTCGGCTTCTCGAACAAAGTGGCGAAGTAAACATTTGGCGAGACCTATGTCCAGCAAAGAACTAAGACATGCACAGTGGGTGATGACGCTATGTAATTGAACATTAAATTTGTATTTGTGGAAATATATACGGTAAACAATGTTTCGGAAGTGATTCGCTTCCCAATCATCATAATAACTTATTTGCATATCTAATACTTCATAGGAACATGACAGGATATACGTACTGACTTGATAAATATATATCTTCTTATTTTTCTTTATTTATAACTAATTTATTAAAAAGGTTGATCTTTGCTTAGCCTTATGTTTTCTTATTATTCTCCCATTTAGGGCCAAGATTAAAATACATCAAATTAAGGATTTAAAATTAGTCCAGCCCTTCTGAGTGAGTGGTGTGTGTAACACGACTTTGTTCTAAATATGTAATTTGTATATTGAAATGACTGTGTCCTAGCTTGCAAGCTAACACAAAAAACCGGGCAAGTGCGCGTCAGACTGGCGCACGAAGAGTTGCGTACCATTCTATATGTATACGGGGTGATTTTCAGTTGAAATATACGAACAGTTACAATTTGCTTATAACTACACTTAAAAGCTAAATAATTAAAACTAGAAATTGTAATTATGCAGAAAATCTGGCCCACACTGGGGAGTCCGTGTATCGTGGGCACCTACTTGGTATTCCAGTACTGCGACAGAGATGTTTATTTATGCCGGTTATTCTATTCTCTTAACTATTATTACTTAATCTATTAATCTACATTTATCTTATATTGATTTTAATACTTTTTTGTTGTAGCTAGAGCTGTTACATTTTATGAGATACAGACTGCAGACAGACAGACGGACAGAATCCGGTTGGTAGTTGGTTCCCGTTTTTTAGCCTATGGCTACGAAACCCTAAAAAGAGACTTATCCATTTAGTATTTTTTGGAATAGGAATTAATAGCTATGTGTTTATTTTTTTACTCAAAGCAATTAAACGTGTTCATTAGCCAGCGCAATTTTACAATGGAATAAAAACGATATATGAATGAAGTCATCGTACAAAATTGTCATGAAACGATGTAGAAATATCAAACTCGGATTAGGTTAGGTGAATACTTTGAGTTTTAAAACTATCGTGATTTTTAAGTGTAATATTAATTATTTCAGATATTTACATGTGTTAAAACCACTAACTAAGAAGTGTAAAATAATATTTTTAACACTTTATACACTTTAAATAACATTTTATAACAGTACACTCGAGAAAAGGTGTTAACGAAGTCGGCGCCCAATACTATCTTGTAATTTAATAAAACATTCAATTATTCAACAGGGATTAGGCGCTGACTTCGGTAAAATCTTTACTCGAGTGTACTGTTATAAAATGTTATTTGAAGTGTATAAAGTGTTAAAAATATTATTTAATTTTTTCTGCAAACCTTTTTTTGGTACCCCCAACCCCGTCCCTCTTCCACCCCTGTCACATAACTAACAAACTAATTGTAAGTACCGTATTGAAAGAGTTATCCTTTAACTCCTTACCGTTGAGGAGGTGACCTTCCATCATCAGCAGAGCCACAAAATTAATACAATCAGTCGTAAATACTGGTGCAATTTTGAAAAAGATACAAAAACATTACGTGTGCCTTTAAAATTTGAGGACTCTCCTCAATTTTACCAGGATCCCATCATCAGATCCTGATACCCTTATCATGGTACCAATCCGGGACTATCTACTTTCCAACTAAAAAATAATTATTTGAATTGGTTCATAAATGGCAAAGTAATCGGCGAATAAACTTTAAAAAATACATTATATATGTCGAATTGAGAACCTTCTCCTTTTTTAACCGACTTCAAAAAAAGAAGGAAGTTCTCAACTCGACATGTATATATATATATATTTCTTGAAGGCGATTAAAAATAAAAAATAACGTCTGAACTAAAAACAAATATACGTAAGTACATCCATGACATTGCATGTGTGTTACATTTTAAAAACACTTTTTTTGGTTTTCAAGGTTTGACCTTATATTCTACCTACTCCAATATTTTATTTGGTGTGGTAGACTATATGAATTAGAGCGAAGTTAATTGTTGTTTTATGTTTTAAGTAATTAATGTCTTACACGATCCGAGCGTAGAGTGCCGTTAACAGACGAATATTAACTACTGTTGACGAGAAGTAAATTAAGTATTCGTACCTGTAGGTACAATAGAGAAAAGGTGTGTCTCTTCATAATGAATATTATGAATAGGAATGGATCCCGATGTGGAGGAACCGCTTAGCCTACTTATGCAACTTCGCTTAAAATCTCTAGGTCACATGTTTGCCGTTTAAGGTGACGGGTAGAGCACTCTAGCGGCGCCAATCGATTTTAATTTTTAGCTACTAAACTGGATCTATTATAAACAATTTCGGGATTACAACCTCTAGGCAAACAATTATATATTTATTAAATAACCATGCACAAATGTTGGGTCCAACACGTACGCTAAAAATTAATTCACGCCAAAAGCGGCCACTATTGGTGTGAATCAATTTTTCACGTACAAAAACGGAAATTGTTTAAAATAGATCCGGTTCAGTAGCTAAAAATTAAAATCGATTGGCGTTGCTAGTGTGCCCTACCCGTCACCTTAAGCAGAACAATTCCTTATACATATTTTAGCACCATGAGTAAACTTTCAAAAACAAAAAAGGTATGATTTATATGTAAATCAAGTTATCGTGTGGCTTTGATCATTCGATGTCAATTCCCTTGGAGAAATCAGCTTTGGCTAAGCAAAACTTTGAACAGAATTAGTTCTCGATCGAATGTAGAGTTCAACCTTGGTTCTTATTTGTTTTATTTGCAGTGGCCATTGCCGTTCGACCGGCCTTAGTATCTCTTTTGTTATTACATTATTACATACATTCCTTGTCGAAGTCTGTATTCCCTAGTCATAAAAGTATAGATATATTCAAGGCAACAGTAAACAGGCACCTTGTAAGTACACACGTAACATCCTAGAACACATAGTTGTCATCGTTCAGAGATGAAAAAGAAGTTCTTGTGCTACAGTCATCATCATCATCATCATCAGCAACCCACACTCGTCCACTGCTGGACATAGGTCTCCCCTAATGCACGCCACTGCTCCCGATTTTCGGCCACTCTCATCCAGCCCACACCAGCCAGCCTTCGAGTGCTACAGTATATAGTTATTATTCTACAGTAACCCTACTAAGTATTGTGTGAAAGTACCTCCTGATAGGGTTGCCATCACCGAAATTGCCGACGCCGGAAAAACACTGCAAAAATCCCGGATATTTGGGATAAATATGGATTTTTCCCCGGACACCCCTGTCGATTTTGTCATCGTTTTCGATGTTAATTTCCTTGAGTCATAAGACTGTTTCTTGACCTCTGACCATGGAGTAGTTTCTGAGATGTTTGGCAACTGGTGACAACCAGAGTGTACAGCGAAGCTCTCGAAGTTTCTTGCGAGACCCTTTGACTCGGGAGCAATATCGGTGTATTGCTGCCACAGGAGCGAGAGTAGGAAAAAAATCCGGGACATCACGAGGCGGGTCGAGGGCTACCAAGTACACTCTCGTACGATGTGCTCGGCATACGGACTCGCGAGAATGAAGAGCCGGAAATTATATTTTGCCGAATCTTTTTAAATGCGAACCCGCATTTGTAGATGAATTGTATTGTCCGGATGTAACCCGGAAACTGTTCAAAAACCCTTCCGGACGCTCCTCGGACGCCCTTCAAACTAGGACAAATCCGGGGAAATCTGGACGGATGGCAACCCTATCTTGAGATGTTATATTATTCTGTGTGTTGGTAGTGTTCTTCTTATTACTTCTCCATTTTACTGTTATTTATCTTCACTGCAAATCTTCATCCCCCAACTTCATTCTTTCAGTGAATGAATCTTTTTTTGTGTTTATCATTATTTAAAAACTAGAACTGTGGTCAGGACTAATTTACTGAAGCAGCGTGCTTGCATCTCTCCTAGAGTCTGCCATAAAAATGTACGATTACATTCGAGATTTTGAATCTACTAATGTCAGTTCATTCATACCGTCAGAAACAATTGGTGTAGAAAATAATGCATCTAAGTTAGTGGAAATGCATTATGTAAGTGTACATAATGTATTTCGACTGTATTAACGAATTCTTACAATTATTATTATAGGGTTTTTTAGAACAGACATAAGCAAACAAAAGATATTATTTCACTCTCTCTGACTTGCATAGCGAATTCATTAGGCAGTAATACCTACCTACCTAATAAAAGTGAGCGATGCACTGACATAGAAAAGAAAGCAAAGTCATCGATATCCTATAAAGCCAATTTATTTATAGAATGACCCAGTTGTTTTTATGTTCTCAATGTATAATGGAGTAAAGTGCCTAGAATGTAACATATTGCAGGTTTGATTCCCGCTCGTATCACTTTATAAGTAGGTACCATCTTTTCTTCAGTCTTTCTCTCTATCAGGGGTAGGTACTGCTTTATTTGTTTGGTCGGAGTGTCACCTTTTGGAAGGCTTTAATTTGAGATTGTTAGTTACATCTGTATAACACGGAAACTTGAAAACACACTTGATTAGGGGGAAGTGACCAGTAGGAACGGGAGGGGTAAACATGATTAATCATATCATCGTCAGCCCATTTAAGTCCCCACTGCTGGGGCACGGGCCTCCCTCAATCACATGAGGGGTAATTGCCATACTCACCACGCTTGGCAGACGGGTTGGCGAGGGTTTTGATATAAATGCAGAGTTTTCCTTCTCTGGTTGCTGATGATCATGCCAGCAGATTTACCTTAGTCGCCTTTGTATGCCGTGTGCTCCCCGGCAGAGTAGAATAGGCCACCCTCACTCATACCGAGGTGTCGTAAAAGGATTAATCATATGAAGTAATTTAATACGGCCTCGGTGACCCTCAACATTCTCTTGCTGTGAGGTAGGCAAAAGGTTTTTTTTACTGAGATAAATAAAGCACTCTTACAAAGTAGTGTCTTATTGAGCATGAGGCTCGGGGCTGGCTGAAAATATTAAATAAATTTTATACAGCCATCACATACTGCCCCAAAATATTTGTAATATTTTTAAGTTCTTCTTTCTCGGTTATTTATATACAAACACTCTTATTAAATTCGGAATAAATCACTTTGATTATTTCAGGATCCATTCTTACCAATAACAACAGATAGGTATATAGCCATTATAAAAGATGTTAAGAGAATAAACTTAGACCATGATTCATTCAGTCATACACAACAATGCCAAACAATGTTTCACGCTTCAATCAATGTCTATACGAACGAATAAATTCACTGTAGCATGTATGGATAAAATTAACTGCCACACTCAGTCGTTGATTAACTTAGTTGGATACTTAAGAAAAAATATTGACACTTATTTTGATACGCATAAAGACTACCGATACTAAAGTTAATGAACATTAGCTTAAATGACGTCTCTGATTGAGGCCGATAGGCATACAAATGTTTTCCAATCCTCTAAGGGCTGATACGACCAATCTTAATCCGATCATCAGGTGATCCGTCGGCTCGTCTGCTACTTATATCATATAAAAATATATTAAAAAACTAAATCTATGGTATAGGGCTGTCATTCTATAAAAATCTGACGTTAAACCATACATTTCTTCACGAATAAAGTTTGATGAAATCGGGCTTAAAAAGTAATTCACTGCGATTTTTGTATAATGGCATATTAACGTAACAAGGTTGGCAGCGCTCTGTTAACTCCACTGATGGTACGGGTGTAATTGGCGGTGGCAAACGCTTATTTACCGTATCCTCGTAGGAAACATAAAAGTTCGTTTGTAAGTGGTGCAAGTCATGTTCAAATTATAAGCCATCCAAACTCTTGAATGAGCTTCCAACCGCGGTGTTAGCTGATCGCTGTGACAGGACTTTTTTAAACAAGTTTTGAAAAGTAGGTAGGCAGTGGCATGACTGTGCTCCGCCATTGTTGATGTCCATGAGCGGGGGTTACCATTTACCATTAGATGGGGCGCATGCTCGTCTGCCTATTTTTGCAATAAAAAATAAAAAGTCTCCCCCAGCTGGGGTATTTATAAAAAAGTTTCGCAACAAGACATTCGGCTATCTCTCAACCTCGCCTCGTGCGGTCTTTAGGTATGTTCTATTATTACAGCTCTGTCCTAATAGTCGGCAGCTCCAGTACCAATATTTACCAATTTCTATAAGCAAACTATAAATGACCTTCATGCGATTTTTTATATGTGATGTTTAAATGCGATGTTTTATTTTTTACGTGTGAGTAATTTACAAAAAAAAGAACAACATTGCCTCAATCTCTGCATCTCCTTCCATCCTCCAGGCTTAGAATAATTACGCGTTATTCATCTAAGCCTCCAGTGATATATGACCAAAATCGCCAATGACGTTACTAACACGACTTTCTTGTAATGTGTAGACTTATTTTCCTATTCCTTCTTTCAAGGCTTATATTCGTATGTGTGATAGTTGAAATATGGCATAAACAGACGTTTTGTAATGCCCTTAACCTTTTAATTATGAACAAGGTCTGATGCACTAATGCGCTATTTCCTTTGGCGTTCAATTATAGCTAACTTCTTTTCGCAATGCGCAAGCGCCGCACTTTACTTTGTTATTAAGTGTGACTATCGGACTTAGGACTTTTTGTAATTTATTTTAATACAGTAATTTTCCTTTGTTTTAATTAGTGGCCACGGATTAGGGTATACGCACAGGACTAAACTTGAAAAACAATATTTATACATGTTCTAAATATATTTAGATGATAAAAAATAAAGGTAAAAGAGTACAGAAGTAATAAAATAAATGGATACTTATCTTGAATACCTACGTAAGGATGTATTGTGGTTGTCGTTGTATGAATCAATAGTGTGCAGTCAATTATGACCAATGTTACTTATTGCATATGAAAGGCGATAAAATTAAATTTTCAAACTTATCTTTGTAGTGTCGAAACGGTAAAGTTTTGACCTTGCTGCATTTGTAACTTATTATTAAATTAGAATTTAATAGCTTTCGCAAGAACTCACGAGTACGTTTTCATATAATATTAGATAGGTATTATGGAAATTACGATATAGATTACAGGCAGTAGTTTTGCTACGTGAGAAAATCTGTAGCAAGGAAATGCGCAGACTTCATCGAACGATTTATGCAATAAAGATTGAAAATTGATTTACAGGTGTTTGAACTTAGGAGTAGACTTGTGATATACATTATTCAGTTTGAAATAGTAACAGCGAGATTGTCTATATATATCATTTTTAAATCATTAGATTTAAAAATGATCAAACTAAGAAAAATCGGTCGCCCCTAACTTTGGTGCAGCCTGAACGATTGATGGAAATCTCAAAATTATTTACTGCTCCTTTGTTCGTACAACAAAGTTATTCAAACTTTGTTCAGAAAATTTAAACAGTAAATCTTTCAAAGTCATCTTTGTTCTCATGTCAGTCCGTAATGTTTAACATTTTCTTCCCGTAAACGGAAATGTCTTGAAGACAAACACGCGCCGAGGTTTCTCCGCAAACATCGATGATGGAGGTTCGTCAGCGCATGCGCATCCAAGGTTAGGCACTGACTGTGAATGTACGATTACTGCTCCAAGGCTAAATATGTGCGAATTAACAGCTATTTGGGTTACTATGCAAATGAGAATTCTAACCTTGTCATCTATTCTTTTTTTTGTGAAATGATAGGAATCTTCATTTCGGTTCGCGTGGGACACGTGATATTGTTTTAGAGATGCCATTCCTGAGACATTTCTCGTCACTCACGAAATGTTTATTCCGTCTTTGTTTTGGTAAATGCCTGGCGCAAATTTAAGTCACTGTGTTATTCGTGTGGTTAACTTTCTTTTATTTCTAGGATTATTTCAATTTATTGAAATACTTTCTTTACATTTGTAATGTGAGTTCTTGGTGACAATGAGTACCTGAAATCGCAAAGTATCAATTGGACAATCTATATCAGCTAGGTATGCTTGTATACACAGCTAAACATCTGTTAGGGGCCTTTTTCATGGGGCACGTCAACCCTAAGGGATCTTTTGTACCTCCCCTACCCCTTGCGCTCCTACTCACGAAAGGTTCGTTTCATCAGCGTCACGATGTCTTTCGGATTGAAGTGCCTGTAGTCTCCTGGTTTAGGATAAGCGTTACCTAGAAGACTCATTCTGCCTCTGGCTAGTGATTCGCATTCACATAAAAGATGTTCTATGGTTTCCGCCTTCTCCTTGCAAACATCAGATTACTCCAATCGCTCAAATTTTATAATTGATATTAAACCTAACGTGTTTGACAATGATGTGAAAATCGATTGAAGTGACAGATTTGTACGCATTGATCTGTGACTATCCGTACCGGTCGGAGGTTGGTCTATTTATGTACTGTATATGTGTCAGAGCTATAATACGGACGGTTGTTTCTCTCGCGCTCGCGCCGAACTTCTTCCCACATTCAGTGTCTCCCCAAAATATATCAATATGTATATGTATTTATTTTTGTTATAGAATCTTTCAACCTTTATCGTTTCTACGTGATAATACCTTGTTCGGATTCTCTTGATCTTCCTCGTGTAACTGGTTTTGCATTTCATAAGAAAAACCTTGTGTGGCCTAAAACTGCCCTGTTTTAATAAATGCCAACTCCGTAGTATTACGGGCAGAGACCGGAAAATCGTTAATCATTATAATATACTCATCTTCATCATTCTCTGATGAGGGCGATTAAATTTATTGTTTCAATATTTAAATTGAGAATTCAACTTTGTTTCGTTTAAATTTCTTCACTCCACTTAATTAGTTACACACAACAGAGTTACAGGCTGTAATTACAGCAATAATATAATTAGGTTACATAGCTGTGCATTCATAGTAGTCTATAAATCCAAAAGTATGTGTAAACAGCATGCCAATCATTCAAACAACATTGTCTAAACTAAAATAGAATAACATTAAGAAAATATAAGATTACACAACGAAGATTACTAATCAGAAGGAACGAATAAATGCATTACAATTAATTAATATTAAATAGATAGATAGGTGTCCTATAAATGCTCTCTATTTATGTGTATTAGGTACCTCTACACAAAAATGGTTGGCGTCCTTCTGTTTCAGTGTTATCTATTTAGTTTTATTCAAGTTACTTAGGTGAAGATAAACATTTGTCATCTCGAGGCGTTAGAAAGTACAGTTTACTCTTTACAATGTCAGAAACCTATTCTTGTCGTACTAAAAGGCTATTAGCGTATCCCAGCGAATGAGTGAGAGGACAAAACGTGTTACAACGTTATTGATGTCATAATTCTTTGTTTCATCGGTAGTTTTAATGAGCATTTTGGGAGATGTTTGTTAATTTGTCAGATACAAGTACAATGTGAACTAAACTGTTTGACTTTGCTTAAGTAATTAACACAAAAATACTATATAGCTACTCATAGCTATACATTGTTCATGGTGGTAAAGTCTTCCGCGTTTATTCCGTGTTTGTTTAGGTTACCTCATAGATTAAGATAATAATACTCCGGCTTACATACTGGTACCTTTCTAAGACTAAACTCATTGTAACGAATAGTAAATACTCCGGTCTAAATAATGCTTAGATTCGTACTAAAAGTTCGTTCTTTTCATTTTTAGAAATGAAACAACTGCCATAATTATGTTCTAAATTATCAAGGAATTGCATAATTAAATAATTAAGACTAATTTGAATATTTATTTTGCTTAATCTGAAAACTGTTAGGTAATAAAATACTTAAATAATCGTGATAGTGTGAATGGTATTTCAGGGTTATTACTAACTCTGCAATTCATTTACACCATTTATAATATTAAAATATTTTTGGGAAACGCTTCCCTGAAAAGCCAATCACACCTACTGATCTGAAGCAACAGATCCGGAGAGAAAGTGATGGCAAAACCAGAGCGTGTTTGGCAACAGGTGACAAAAGGTGTCAGGAGAAGAATAGCAGATAGATGCGCGCGCGCCGCGTGTGGTCACCCGCGCACTTAGGGTTACCGCTTTCTGGAAGAACAAAAACTTTAATTATATTTATATTAAGTGGTCGACTAAAAAGTAGTCAGTCGCTGTTCTTTGTGCCTTGGATTTTTACATTATACAGTACGCAGTAGATGAAGAAATGATGATGGAAACATGTCGAGATATAGGTAGCGGCACAGAACAAGTTATGTCTGTTACTGTATTCTTGATTTGTTAATTTCTATATTTTCGAAATAGAAATTTTGCAGTCTGTGAATCGTGGACCTACTATTTAAAGTTGGGTAGATGTTTTTTTTAATAGTCAGACATTTGGCCACAATCCCTCCCGATTGTATGTTATGATGTAGCCGAGAGTGGATTATGTCTGTCTAGTAACAATCTATTTACTCTTTACATCATTATATACATTACATTAAGCATATTATAACAGTTTATTGGAGCCACATTGATATCATATAATTTAAAAAATAATATAATATTTCACAGCATCACATACATTGATAATTATAATATACCTATCTTTCATTTTCTTAATAGACAAATAGAAGGTATTTACATGATTTTGTTTTGGCATGTGTAATCAATTAATCTTAAAAAAATATTACTGTCAGTAGCAACCCTAGGTGCACAATTACCTCTAATGCGAGCCTAAACTTGACTATTGTGAACAATAATATATTCACACGCTAAGAGTCACGTAATTCGTGGTACAGTTACGGTTGCAAATTAATGAATGGGAAGATTTTTACTGTGGTAAAAAAGTTTTAAAGTTTTAATCATTCTCATGTATCTTATAGTATCTTGATCTTAATTTTGTAATTAGCTCTATACATATCGGTAATAAGAAAATTACGTAGATACAAATTTCCTTATTACCGAAATATTTTATATTGGTTATTTGTATTAATTCTTAGTGGGAATTAACGATGGCCATGGATTCCCATTTGACTTACTTGACTTATGTCCCCGAGCTGGGGCAGAGGGCATCCACAGTGGTCTTCCATCGCGTTCGGTCTTGAGCGTCGCGTTTGACCTCACTCTAAGTCTTACCCATGTTATTCACCTCGTCAGCTACAGTACGTCGCCAAGTTTGTTTGGGACGGCTACATTTGCGTTTTTCTTGAAGATTCCAATTCAGAGCCTGTTTATGTATATGATCAGAGTCCCTCCGGAGAGTGTGGCCAATCCAGTTCTACTTGTGGCGCTTGATCTGCTGGTCGATAGGGGTTTTGCTTGCAGCGTTCCAACAGATGCTCGTTGGATATTCTCTCCGGCCTGTACACACCAAGATAACCTGGAGTCCTTTCATGTTTCGCACCCATATAGCAGTACGGATTTGACGTTGGACCCGAAAATCTTTAGTTTAATCCTCCGGGTCAATTTCCGTGACTGCCACACGGGCTGCAATTGCTCGGTCCTTGGCAATGCGCGCAGTGATGTCCTCTTCTGTCCCCCCACCTCGGATACAATACTACCCAGATACGCGAAGCTGTGCACACGCTTCACACCATCCACCCCAATCCGTAATGGTGTTGAGTTTACCACTCCAGATCGCATCTCTTGGGTCTTCCCGCAGTTAATTTTAAGTCACGTGCTCCCCGCTTCTCCAAGCAGGTCGTCCAGTTCGGATTGCATGTCCCTGATGCGTGTGACTCAGCAGGCAGAGATCATCTGCATAATCCTAGTCTTCTATGACCTCGGTTATGCCCCATTCTATACCGCGTCGCTTGTTCTGGTGTGTGCGGTGTATAATTCTATCTAGGACAGCCAAGAAGAGGAGAGGCGAGAGCAGGCAGCCTTGTCGGACACCCGCATGCACTGCGATATCTTCGGAGATGAGGCCTTCGGTGGGTAACTCTACAAGAGTATTTCTTGTAGATAGCCTTGAGTAGGGCAATGATTTTAGGCGGGACACCAACCTCACTGAGTCGCGACCATATGCTCGTCTACTTCGCCGTATCAAAGGCTTTTTCGAAGTCTACAAAGGTAAGATAAATCTCCCTTTGCCATTCTGATGCCTGTTCGAGGATGATGCGCAACGTGTTTATTTGGTCGTTGCACGAGCGATTTGGGTGAAAACCAGCCTGTCCCTTGCGCAGGAGAGGTTCAACGGCCCCCGATAACCTGATCTTACAGAAATTTCCGTTAAGACCCTTTTATAATCTGGTGCACGGGTTGCGAGTTCGATCCCCGCACAGCACTTTGTGTGCATGAACATGTCTGTTTATATTAGACTGGGTGTTCACAAAAGAAAAGTATTTAAATGTATATATTTGTAATTCCGACATCCGTAACACTGGTGCATGAGCTACCAATGTCGGAGTCAGATCAATATACTCGTATGTGATGTTGTGAAATATTTATTATTATTTATAATGAAATAAATGAGTAAGGGAATCAAAGGGTCTTAATAGAAATCAAAGAAAGGCCTTTTAATTGTAAATTATATGTAGGTAGTCCTTGATAGAAGTCTGCAAATTACTGGAACAATACATCAGAGATCCCGCGATCTCATCCCGGCTACATTGAAGTACGGACTCAAAAACAGTTAGCAATGAAGCCACACACATACTCATTAAGTTATTTGAAAGCAATGGTAGTTGGTAGGCTATTCCAACGGCTCTGCCAATCTTTGTGTGTGATTCACTCATCGTAATGACCACAATCTTATGTGTTGCGGCTTTGCTACACAAAGATCTAGACAGTGTTTTATTATTTAATTTACTTCACAATAAATGGGTACTCTATAATGTGAGGGCTGTGTTCTATATTGAAGACTTTTACTTAATTAGTTACTATACAATTTTTGTAACTCTATGCCTTCAAAAAATAATATGTGACCGTTTCATTAGTACATAAACTATTGACGCATAAAAAAAGAATAAAATGTGAAGATATGGCAAGAGTGGGCCGTCTTTGATCACGGAGTGATACCACGGCTCACAAAATATCGGCGTGAAGCAACACTGTGCTATTTTTGGCTGCGTGAGTGAGAGTATCGGAGGCCCAGTCCGTGGGAAAGGGAAAAAGGTTAGCAGCGCACTTGTGACTCCACTGCTGTTGCGGATGTCCATGTGCGACAGCAATTACTTACCATCAGTTGATCCGTCTGCTCGTCTGCTATCTGTCACATAAAGAAAAAAAGATATACAATTGTAACCCGCCAGTAGAGAATAGAGAATGTAAAGTAAGAGCTTGCCGAATTAAGGCCAATAAGAATATGTATATTTTATTTGCGTAAATGTAACATTTCATCATCATCGTCAGCCCATTTAAGTCCCCACTGCTGGGGCACGGGCCTCCCTCAATACAAATATTACATTTGCTGTGGACATTATTTATAGATCGTTCGCTCTACAAGTGATCTGATAACTTTTTCTTAGTGCGATCCATTTGATATCGCCTTGTGTATGTTTGTTGTTGCATGTTTCTTGTTATTATCAACATCTCAACTACATTATACATCATTAATTTTACCACCGACTATTATACACCTCGTCCTGCAGTTTATTAGTATTGGATTAAGTAATTACTACTCTGTGACCTATGAGGGGAACCTAAGTAGTCATGCTCACTCAAATGTCTCTGAGGTAGTGGCGTTATGTGGCGGTCTTTACATTCCCTCTAATATGGTTTAGTGAAATGATGGCTGACAGATACGTCATACTTGTGAACAGGTGCCACCTTTGGGGATTGGTTCGCTTCGGTTTACCTCATATTTAGCTTTTAATTTGCTTCATTCTATTTTGTGTTGCATTAGACTGTATGACTTGGTATGAGGATAATAGACCATTGTATAAAACGTTGGCGATTAAAAAGAGCAACTGGGTGAGTTTCTTGCCGGATCTTCTCGAAACAACTCTCCGAGCCGGTGGTAGAATCGCATTCTGTTTATTTACTTTTATGTAAATTATTACATAAGTACATATAAATACTTAAATCATTCAAATGTATGACGATTTGTAAGTGCTGTGTACAAGCCTATGCAAATAAAGAATTATTTGATTTGATTATATCTGAATGGAAATTGAACTGATTTTGCGTAACAATCACATTCCTTTTCTTACTTGCATCACCATCAGCTACTTTACTTACGAGTGGTCGAGACCAAGGTCTATTGAAAAGAAACCGGACAATAAGTGCGAGTTGAACTCACGCTGTGAGGCCTAATTAATGATGTTCACGTCTTCAATCGCAATGTGTTTAAGTTCAAATAATAATAGGTTAACGAAGCTGTGAAATCGCTGTTTTTTTCTAGACACAATAAGATGTATAACTCCATTAATTTTTTTTTATGCTAGAGGTGGACAAACGAGCAAGCGAGTCGCCTGATGGAAAGTAATCAACGCCGCCCATGAACATCCGCGAAATCAGAGAGATCGCTAATGTGTTGCCGGCCTTTTTAAAAAAGAGTACGCTCTAAATAAGAAATAAGAGAATAAGCCAAAAGTCACCATACTATAATTTTATTTTGATTTAAGACTATATTTTAAGGTTTGTTAATTAGAGATCAGATGTAGTATTGTATTTGTAATCCAAAAAAAATCTTGAAATCATCATTGACCCTTTTTTACTTGGCAAAATTGTCGTTTTTATCGATAATAATTTTTTAATTAAAAAATATTTTTTCTGAAAAAGTATCTTACACGTTTCTAAACTAAACTATATACACCAGACCAGGCTATATAAGCCAGATAGATAGTGTCGTGTTTATTTATTTAGAAGGTAAGATGGTGACGTCGATGAAATAGTATAAAAGTACTATTGTTTTATCACAGAAACATATGTAAGATAGATAATATTAGTGTTATCTTCTATGTTATAATTCAGTTGTTTTCTTTGATCACTTCTTGAATAATTCTAGGATTGTAAGAAACCAATAAGATTACTATAGCCTTGACCTAGACGAACGGAGAGGCAGACAATAAAGCGATTTCATGAGGATATTTTTTTTAGGTACAGAGCTCTAAAAATTTTTTTTTATGTCATAGGTGGCAGACGAGCAGACGGATCACCTGATGGTAAGCGATTGCCGCTGCCCATGGACACCCGCGACACCAGTGGAATCACAAGTGCGCTGCCAACCTTTAAACCCCCTTCTTCTTCCTTCCACCCTTTCCGAATGTTGTGTATTCGACCATGTTAAGATGACGTTTGCAACTCAGTCTACAGTTTGATTGCCTCGATCTTCATTATAAAAGTATTATAGTAGTGGATCAATCGCACATCCCGTGATTTCGATCATTAGCTCACTCGCCATTACGGAGAAGTAAAGTTAGAAATTTTCTCGCTTTGTCGTATGTACCTAAGTCTGTTCTCAATTGAACCTCTGTAACATCATCTTTATTTGAAAAGAGTAACTACTGAATTTCTTGCTGGTGTCTTCTCACTAGAAATCGGCATTCCGAACCAGCGGTAGATATTATGTACCTATTTTGACATTCATAAGTGTTCTGTATGGACCTAAATTGAATAAAGAATATTTTATCTTATCTTATCTTACTTAAATGCTACATAAAAAAGACAAAAGCAAGACCAAGAACTTTTCTACGAGCAACGCTCTTTCAAAATCGGCTCAGGAAAATAAAAGACACGTAAATCGTTTCTAGTACCTATCTGTTTCAAAATTCAAAGTCTAAATAATTTAAAAATATTTTACATATCTCAATTTTGCCTGCTCCTCGCCTTGAAGTCAATGGCCTGCTGAGAAAAGGTTCTGCAAAAAAGTCAACCATCCGACTTTTAAAAAACTAAGATTTACGGATAAATGAAGAATTACGGATGTTTTATCTTTTCTTTTTTCCGTATATTTTTGTTGTCGTTCAAGATTAAACGATAGAGAATAAGTACTCGGCTACTATATGTGAATTTAATTCATATTTTTTTAACAAAAAGCCATGAAAATACACATAAAAATAATAAAGTCCGTCTTTAAAAAATATAGTTTCTTTTTGTGATAAGATCATTATCAAGTTATTAATTTAGGAAGCTGGTCATACATAAATAAAGAACATGTTTTAATAGGATCTTCATGATATATAATGCATATATATTCATTCATTCCATTATCATTTAGCCAGTAAAACAAAAAATAACCGCTTTTGTCGTTCTCCGTCGTAAAGTTGGTTTTTTCGAGTTACGCCTTTGTTGTTCTAGGTGTACGAATTTGAAAAGGATCTTTAACTGAAATATAGGTAGAGTAGTTATTTCATTCTTTGATCATGAATGATATATGACAGTTAAATCGGTCATAATGGTTAGTATGTTTAAAGGGAAATAAGTAACTTATACTCGAGCCAAACACTCGTAGTCGTCTGTGTCACACTTCATTAATAAAAATTGATGAAATACTCTATCGTCTGCCTCGAGTCTTTGTGTTTAATGAAATATTGTGGTCTATTAGTAATTTAATTAAGAACGTTCATTATTGCCATACTGGTAAATTTATTCCCACCTAAATATTACCAGTAGTCTGACTCTGTGGGTGGTGGGAAATTCATGTACTTACATAATAAATTTGTTCAAATGTAGCCACCTGCACCGAGACCTTTGATTGAGATAATGAGTGAGACAAATAAATAATGAACTTACTCATCATTTGTCATTACATAATTAAACCGCAACTTTGATATGTCATTAATAACATAATAAACAGAGTAGAAAGCTCAATCTAGTCTCTACGTGCATACATGTAGTACCTATAGCTGCAGTAATTACGAGAAAATGAACTGAAGTTGCTGTGCATTATGTTTCATTCACGTTATACATTATCTCGCGGACTTTGTCAAAGAATCCTTTCGCAAAATACCTGAAAACCTTCAAGAAATGAGAGTATTCCTTTTTATAAAGTCTGCACGCACTGTTGACTTCTCTGGTGTTGCAGGTGTCCACGGGCGGCGGTAAATTACCATCAGAGGCCTTACCATGAGTTTGAAATACTATCTCAAATACTAACAAAACTATTCTCTGTCCCTTTCACATGCACCACAATGAAGGGGACAAAGCGATACAACACAGTTTTTCAAACTCATGGTACCCCTACCACAGATGATCAGTCTGTTCGTCTGCCCTATCTCATATAAAAAAAATCTTCCTGCTAGTTGAAAAATTATTCATCGTTGTTTATACTAATTCATACAAACATGTGGTATGACATTTTTATGATTTAACGTACGAGTATGCAAAGTTAACGTCCTTCTACGATTCCATTGTTAGGCAATCCACCATTAACCGTGATCTAAATTTTAAAGGTTCTATGTAATAATAACTACCTACATAATTTTTAATGAAACGATAGCTGTAGTGCTAGTAACAAGTCATCATATTTTTGAGTGATGACCTTTTTCATGTTTTGGCGATTACTTGAAGCCTCCAGTTATAAGACGACTGTGTGGTAACGAACATTCAATAGTAGTTTAGCACAATAATTTACTATTATATGAATGCTTTACCTAATTCAGTTTGCCTCTTTTTTGTTTTTTTTTTAAATGATAGGTGACAGACGAGCACACGGATCGCCTGATGGTATGCGATTGTCGACGCCCATGGACACTCGCGACAACAGTGAAGTCACAAGTGCGCTGCCAACCTTTAAACCCCCCTTTCCTCAGATTGGGCCCCGGTTCCCTCACTCACGCGGCGAAACACAGCACAGTGCTGCTTCTTGCCTGTTTTCTGTGAGGCCGTGGTATCACTCCGGTCGAGCCGGCCCTCATGCCGAAGCGTGGCTCTCCCACGGTAAATTGCCTTGCCTATAGGCAATAGAACTATTAGTATCTAGAGAAACGTAGTGTAGGCTTTTAGATACTACGAGTATTAAGCCAAATAATGTGTCTATATTTTTTTTTATAAATAAATACATACATAAAAAATAACTTATAATTGTTTGAAGGTGTAATAATAGTTAATCAGTTACATAGCTGTTTAACTACACCTTGAAGAAGAAATGAAATATATTAAAAAATAATTCGCCTTACCGCCGCTACAGTAAATCGCCAATTTACCTGACAATGATTGATGAATCATCGTCCCAGTAATTGGGTGTAGTTTTTGCCAATAAATATCGTGTTAACCGGCATCCATCAGGTCATCAAGTAGATCGCGGCCGGGCGGCATTGACCGACTGCGCGCGCGCCGGCGACACCTGACACACGAGCCGGTGCGGCGGTATCAAAGGTGGAGGTTCTATTGTCAGCCTTCGTATTTGCATACATTGTGCGGTTTTTTCGATCGTTTTGTTGTTGGAATCATTTGAGTCATTATAAATTTTATCGAAATGCCATTCAAGCTTATTTAGTTATGACTAATTTGAAAAGCCGTCTCACAGGTGGAAACAGATTGCAAAGGATGGCACCAACACTTTTAAAAGCGCATATGACCTTCAATACCTTATGAAGAGTGCGACTTTGATGATGATGATCATTTGAGAGGTCCGCGGTTTCAGGGTCAATGGTCCAGGTCGCGTTTGCATATTTCTTTTTCTTAAATTAAAATTGTCTCTCTTTCTAGTAACAAATATAGCTTATGTCTTTCCCTTCCCTTGATTTGTTGAAAACTTCTATATATTTGTTTATTCGTAACACACATTAAATCTTTTTTCTTATTAATGTAAGTATGAAAGAGTTGAGTTTGCGACAGCATCAACCCTCACATTACAGAAATTATATTTGAAAAGTTAAGCAAAAAAATTATCAATAGATTATTACCATATTACATTCTAACTTTTCAATGTCTAAAATAGGAGACAATTGGATGCTTTCAAAGCTTTGATGGTAATAAATACTGTCCAATTTGAACATAAGTTTAATCTGCCGTTAACATGCCGACAAAGCGAAGTCCATTGAGCTAAGAGACTGGCAATGTACTTTGAAACCTTTCAAGGTTAGTTCACTACATTTCCTAAGAAAATCTCTTCATTTTACCTATGATTAGGTGTCTACATTATTTACTCGATATTGAAAGTGTAAATGATCATCATATAAAGTTGAGTTATGATTATGATACTTTAGCAATTTTACATTTATAAAAACGAATTTCTTCTTTTTTCATTGGCTGGGCGGTGATGGAAAACGGCTCCAGAGCGATAGCTTTGGACGCAACTGGGAACTACATGCTAAAATGAGGAGTTAAACGAATAGCAAAACTCAAAAGTTTCCAAAATACCTACCTAATACAACTAGGTACTAGACTATACTCTATTTGTTTAGGTAATGAACCTTTAGTTCATACAACAACAAAAATGGCGGAATTCAGAGATTTTCAACCTTATATTCGAATCGTAATCTGTATAGACGCCCATTGTGAACTTCAAGTAAAGTTCACAATGGGCGTCTATGCAGGAAATCCGACCATGTGAAATATCAGTCAAACGTGCTGCCGCACTACCGAGCAGTATGAATTTTTGATTTAGTAGTGTTGTCCATTACTTTTTTCACCAGAAAGGTTTAGATAACTGGTTATTTAGATACTTTTTTGTGGGTACACTGTAATACTTTTAGAAATAAGTAAAAATAAATATCTACTGAATTGTTTGCAAACTTAAAAATAATTTTCGCCCTTTTGAACAGTGAAAATGAGATTTAGATTCAGAATAATATATTTTTTGTTGCGTTTTGTGTCGCAATGAAATCAAATAAAAAGAACCCTTTATATGGTTTGTTTACATTTAGGATGTACCTAAACAAATGGAGTATAGTTATGTTTTTCTATCCAGAGGAATAAAGATAAAATAAGGTAAAGGTTAAAAGCCATGGTGCCAGAACATAAACATAACCACAAATAGTCAGCATCTTACAACTAAAATACATCAAAGCCAATTCATCCGTATAGACACCGTGAGCTAAAACGAAAACATAAAAACATTTTTTAGAGAATGTTGCCAATCAAGTAATTAAAAATAAGATAATTGGCATCTTCATCGTTAGAAAATACATAAATCGTTAACAAAATAGGTAAGCCGATGACTATGCGAAGGAATGCCGGGTTTGTTATGGGAAAATTAGAGAAGAATGAAAGTAAAACAAATTTATACCTAGTTATTAGAACTTTTCAAATCGGTTTAAAACTGTTATTGCAACCATATAAATATTGTGAAATTCCTCATTTGCTGATCAAGTATTTTCATTGCTTGGTCATCGAACAATGGTCAGTCTGCATTTTATTTAAGTAGGTATAAATAGAATTATGCAAGAACTATGTGATTAAGTTTTCATCTATCAACTAGATAATGTTTATTAACTCTACATTACGCTGACTAACATAAAAGTGGATAACTAAAACCATTGTGGCAATATTTGTATTTTAAGAGACTGGGAAAGCCGTAATATTTAATAAAACCATCTATTATTTTCTAAATATGATAGTTTGCATAATTTCTGAATCACACTTTCATTGATTTCGGAATACATCGCTAGAGTTTATTTTTACCCGACTACGTCAAAGCCAAAAAGGAAGGGTTATGATTATAGCAGTCTTTATTACGTATATTCTGCTGCGTTAACCGTTCAAAATAAAAGTAAAAACAATAATTAAGTAAGCAGTTCATTGTAATTATCATGTGCATTGTTTGCATACATTCGTAACGCACACAATACGTAAGCAATTACAGCCAGTTAGTTATATCGTGCTCTTGACCGAATAGTCTTGAAAACGCAGCACCTGCTCCAATCCATCGCACACGATAACACGACATCGGCGCCTGCGCAACCGGCATCCTGCTCACCTTGACACTAACATATTATTTGGTTCTCTATTCATTTCTGATAACGGTGTGAGAAATACGCTTCAGTCAAATTGTACTCAAGTGATATTAGAAAAAATTAGGAAGCGTGTTGGCTTTTAAATTCCACCGGATTCGATTCGTGAGGTGCTTGAGCGCTCAAAATCGACACTCAAGTATTATTTCACGTGACGATGGCAAGACACATGACGTGATGTCAATCATATCCTGGAAGATGGGATATATCCTTATGTGGGACTCTACAAGGACCGGTACCGGTACTGGTACCGTCCTATTTTCCTAGAACTACGAGGAATGTTGGAGCCGCGGCTGAGAAACTCATTATTTCAGCTAATAGACGTCCACTGCTGGACATAGGCCTCCCCCAATGTTCTCCACACAGATCGGTCCTGTGCCGCCCGCATCCAATGGATTTCCGCGATTTTCACCAGATCTTCGGTCCACCTTGTGGGGGGGCCTGCCATGGCTGCGACTTCCTGTACGTGGCCTCCACTCGAGGACCTTTCCGCCCCAACGGCCGTCTGTTCTCCTCGCTATGTGCCCTGCCCATTGCCACTTGAGGCATGCAATCCTTTGGGCCATGTCTGTGACCTTAGTTCTCCTGCGGATCTCTTCATTTCTGATACGATCACGCAGGGAGACACCGAGCATAGCCCTCTCCATTGCTCTCTGGGTGACTTTGAGCCTCCTTAATCGGCACATTGTAAGCGGCCACATTTCGGTTCCGTATGTCATCACTGGCAACACACACGCTGAGAAACTGAAAGCTGCAAAATACGGGCATCTTGAACTGCTACCAATAGCCTCCAGTGATAAAACGCTGGGCTCGTGGGGTCCCTACATTCTGTCTTTCTTCCGTGACTTAGACAAGTCACGAGAAATCCAAAGATTTGCAGCTTCTTTTCCGAAGAAATTTCCACCACGATTCCGTGGGACAACACCAGATTTACCAGATCGTATCTTGGTACTAAAGCTTTTCAGGGTTTTAGTACCATTGTCGGGAGAGATGAGATCAGCAACAATTTCGGGAAAAGTCAAAGTGGTTTTCCGGGTTTTCTTTCACCGTGTCGGAAGTTAGGAGGATGGTCAGGAGAATACCGCCAATTTCCGACTTGGCATCCGTAAACCCTGATCTGGTAGACGTAACAATACCGCCAATACTTTGGGGACACTGCCATAGAGACCTAGTTTTAATACGACCTTTTGATTTATTTAGTATTGGTATATCTAATGTTAGTTTCTAGTTTAGTTATTATATCTTCTTAGATTTTTCTATAATTTTATAAAATAAAAAATCATATTTGCATGCAAACATTTACTCGGGGTATTTGACGAGTCTCTAAGTTTGATTTAAAAAAAAAACCACTGACTCGTTGATGTTTTTTGTTAGGTCCATTGATACGGCATCACTAATTTTGAATTTAAAATCATCGTCCCAAAAAAAGAGAACTGGTTTTTCGGACTGGTTTTCAAATTATGTTTTCGTAAAAAGTACTGGACCGTACTCCAGTAACGCCGCCAATATATTTTTACTAATTGTAATGAAATCTATTAATGATTATCATAACATGAATTATGTTTTTAATTTATAACATGCTCGAGATGATTGTGAAATGAAAGACGTGTGCAAAATAAGCTTGAAAAATCGTAAACCCCTTTTTTATTTAGGTGTACTGTCTTTAACAATTTTTTATTTATTGTTTTATTTTCTTTACAATCAAGGGACCTTAAAAACAAGTATAAATAATTTCAAAATGCATACCTATTAACTACACTTAAGGTTCAACATCAAACACGTATAGGAGTACAGTTCTGTTTATAAGTTAAGCTGGAATGATGATTGTAGTCTGTTGTGTTTTACAATAAATAAAATAGTTCACAACATCACATACATTGATTTAACTCCGAGATAGGTAGCTCAAGTACCTGTGTTACGGATATCAGAATCAACAAAAGAAAGATTACAATCTACATGTAATACTTTTTGTAAATACATATGTACTTATAATACATAGAATAAATAAAGAATATCACTTTCACTGTCAGAACTGTTTCGTAAAAGTATTCATCCTTATTACTATATTTTATTATATGAAATCTTAAGTTAATCGTCATGCTATACCAATTCATGACTAGTTTGGTATACAATGGACAACATTTCAAAATTGCTAAGCTCTGAAACAAAAAATACCATTTCTTTATTTACTTTTCCGCTGCGCGAATATATATTTATTAATTTTTTATATTGCTTATTTACTGAGAAAAAAATTAAAAACTAAAAAACGTAAGATGACGTCATCGGACGGCAGAATGTAAAATATTTCTTTGCTTAGCACATTATAGTTTTAAATTTACGAAATGCCAAACCCATGACATGTAACTGTCAAAAAAAAAGACAACTTGTCAACGTTGAATGTATGAATGACGTTGACAATGTTGACACTAGTATTATTTACCTTTGACAGTAGTACCTTTTTTTTATCAAAACAATGATAAGCAAAGGAATATCGCTGTATTCAGCCGTCCGATGACGTCATTTGGCGCTTACGTCTATTTAGAATAAAAAGAATTTCAATAATTATTTTATGCATGAAAATGGACAAATTTTGAAAAAAGAAAAAATATGGGTCTGTTCATTTTATGTCTATTTTCATATAAAAAAACAATATGGACATGTTAAAAATATGAAATGTTGTCCATTCTCATTCCTTCGATTTTGTTTCAATATTTTCCAATTTTCTTAGTATTTTGCTAGTAGCGCTTATGATCATCATCATCATCAATCATCAGCCTATCGCAGTCCACTGCTGGACGTAGGCCTCTCCAATTGTTCGCCACTGTGATCTATCCATGGCTTCTCGCATCCAGCTCTTGCCAGCCATCCTGCGCAGATCGTCCTCCCTCCTAGCCAGACGGCGCCCTACATTACGTTTGCCAAGACGCGGTATCCACTCCAGAACTCGTTTACCCCATCGGTTGTCGGTTCTGCGGCTAATATGGCCAGCCCACTGCCACTTAAGCTTGCTAATCCGGTGAGCAATGTCGATAACTTTGGTTCTCTGCCGGATCACCTCATTTCGGATTCGATCTCGGAGAGAGACGCCGAGCATTGCTCGTTCCATAGCCCGCTGAGCGACCTTTAACTTGTGGACCAGCCGTACCGTAAGTGTCCAGGTTTCGGCTCCGTATGTCATGACGGGTAGGACGCACTGATTGAAGACTTTCGTCTTTAGGCACTGTGGTATCGACGATACGAAGACACGACGTAGTTTTCCAAATGCTGCCCAACCCAACTGGAGTCTCCTATTCACCTCGCGCTTATGATACTACAATCTTTTGAGAGGTTAATGGTATACGAAGGAAACTTGATTCCTCAATCAAATAATCGTTAGTAATTCCCATTAGGATTCTAATCGAACTGCAGATGACAGTTAAGTTAAGGCTCTACATCTACGAAACTAGCGCCGCTCATAGATTTGTATTGATTGTGACGATTATGAGAGATTTTTTACAAAGTGCATCTTAAATATTTGCAAGAAGGAATAATCATTATTTTGAGATGCCAAACAGTAAACTTTACACGCGACAAGTGACAATAATCTTCATAATTGCTAAAAGTACTTGTAGGAAGAAATTATTACGTAAGTTCGTCTAAAAAATGTATTAGGTAATACTTTCTTTTTACCCGGCTACGCGAAGTAGTCGGGTTTTAGTTTTAAAACTTTTAAGTATTTAAAGATGTACTTTTTTAATACTATATAATCGCCACAATCATTATAAACCTATTGGCTGTGATAGTTTCGTTTATGTAGAGCGTTAATAAGAAATGAATGGTTTTTCTACAAGTGACATGACTAATTAACTGAAGTGAGTGTATTTGACAAAAAGATGAATGATAAGGAAAACAGAAATTACTTTTATGGGAACTATTGATACAGTTAAATCTGAACCTTAAACGTAATGATGTTTATCTACATGGTACAATAAAGAAAGTACCTACCTAGGTACTTTCTTTATTACATATAATGAAAAGAGTTAGTAGTAGTAATATAAACAACAAGTGACCACTTTTTAGTACGTTTAGATAGAAACTCATTATACACTGTGGTGGAAATTAAAAAAATATATATATACTATAAAATCTGTCACAAAAAAGGTAAAATACTATCGCAAGAATTTAACAGATACAGAAAGTGTCAATTTGTGTGATGTGATGCGGAAGCGTTTCCCGCGGCTCGGAACGAACAGTGCGCGCGGCGCCGCGACATTGACACACATGCGCTTGCGCCGGGCTGGACCAAGATGTTAGCGCCCCCGACACTTGATACAACCAGTGAGAAAGTATAAACTAAATATTTTGTTTCCTTTAACGAAACAGAAGCAAAACATACTGCGTTGTCTGCTGATGAAATAAGGGCAAATCCGTCTCCTGATAATACACTCCGATCACGGTTATTAGGCACGTGGCAAAAGTCAGAACTAATGCTGTTTTGACATTTTCGCATAGAAAAAACCTGTTACAACGCCCCCTTGTCAATGTCACTGAAGTGCCTTCTGATCTTGGTCGGTACTATCGGTCTGTACAGTTAACGCAAGGAACCGCGGTAGACTGAAGAGTGTTTTGTTCATATGACACCGACTGCCAGGAGTCTTTTAGCTGTATAACAGTTACTTCCCTTTAAATCTACTAAAAATTTTGAACAATAATTATTCATTCATTCAAAAAACTAAAAATAAAAATGGTTTACTATTGCAAATTATATTTAACGACAAGTAATTTGTAGATAATAGTTTAGGTCAGTGAACGTAAGTTTAAAAGTACCTACATCTACGAAGATTTGATTTTAATTTATATATTTTTCTATATTTGATTTTAATCTTGTCTGTTTGTTATAAAACTGTACGAGACACTAATCGAATGTTAGATATTTATTACACGAGTAGGTATAGTAACATGTAGCAATCCTACGAGATTAGCTCATTCTGCAAACGAGGAGATTTGACATTTATTGGTACGTTCACATTCAAAACTTTCGGCCGGACACCGTTACTTTCCACGTATCTTACTTTAAGAGCCATTGACCATACAATTGAAGCAATTAAATCATTTTCTTTCAAAGAATTCGCCTGATTTTTTATAAAGTTTTACATCCGATTGTTTTGGGAGTTTTTGTTGACTATACGTCTATATTATACTCGTATACGCACTCAATTATGACAGTTTAGTCCATAATGACATGGACTGATAATAATAAATAGAAACACAAATATAATCACGTGGATTCGTGATAAAGTTACTATGTGTCTACTATTCAAAGGTTGCATTTACTATTTATTAAATTCATAAATAGAGACATTGTTTAAATATTATCTTTGCCAGCTAATGATAATCAAACAGCAACGTTAGTATTGTAACGATAGCTTTAGCGTTGGTAATACGTGTCAAATTTTAATAAAATAAATTGTAGGATCGACACTGGCGTAATATAGGTCTATAAATATGATTTAATAACTAACTTCGTAAGATGCCATTCATTAACTTATCAACACCTGTTATTACGTTTGTACCAATCTAAGATTTAATGCGAATGTTAGAATAATTTCATAACATGAATATTATTTCGTAATCTTATTAATGATTGGCCCCCGGCTAGGTTCAGTCTCGTGGTCAAATTCCATAAAAAAATGTTCATAACGGGTCGTCGTCGCGTAGCGGAGGTCGGAAGTGGGCAGCGGCATTAACCGAGAAAGTCTCTCTTAGGCCTTGACTCTGCGGCTGAGTTCATGACCACACGTCTGATTCTCCCACTCGATACCTATGCGTATAAATATATTCCTAAAACATCTAATACATTGACCTGATTCCTTACTACTTAGTAGTAGGTAGTTTTTTGTCGGTAGAAAAAAAAGAGATAACAAGATGTTATAAATTTTAAATTAGTAGGTAGGATTACAGATTGATGATGGATATTAAGCAAATGAGAGAACCCAGTGAAAGAATTTAAATGACGGAGGTTTGTGCGTTGATACAGTTTGTATTTTTTTTTATGTGATAGGTGGCAGACGAGCAGACGTTACTATACTAAAAGCAAAGACTCGTGGAAGCCGGTAGTCTATTTATTTCGTAATTATGAATGAAAAATTACACCGACTGCCACTTCTTTCACTATTAATTTTTTTAGATTTTTTTTAAAAGTGACGTCACTTTAAACCTACTGGCCATTTTGAACTATGTATTATAATATCTTTCATTATGAATGAATAAAGTACTCTACCGTCTGCCGCGAGTCGCGAGCGGGAAGTATTTCTTCAAAGATATAAGTTGGTATTTAAGAACACATACCTATGAATGAAGTTAGTCAGTTCTTTTCTAAATGAAAGTGTTGGTGTCATAAATGATTGAGAAGGTGAAAGGTCCGAAGCTTGAAGTGCGCTTTCAAAAGTTTATAATAAAAATAATTTTAGATCTTTATGTTACGTCATCACAACATACCAATGTCGTCTGCAAGTATAGTATCAACTTGATCATGATTGCCTTTTATTATTTACATAATCTGCTTTATGAATCTTCTATTCAGTAATTACCTACATAAGGTGACAGGTAGGGCACACTAGCGAAGCCAATCGATTTTAATTTTTAGCTATTAAACCGGATCTATTTTAAACGATTTCGGGGTTACAACTTCTCGGCAAACACTTATACTATTTTTAAAATAACCATGCACAAATTTTATGTCCGTTTTTGTACGCGAAAAATTGATTTACGCTAAAAGTGGCCGCTATTGGCGGTAATCAATTTTTTAAAAAAAGAACGGACCCAACCTTTGTGCATGGTAATTTAATAAGTAGTATAAATGTTTGCCGAGAGGTTGTAACCCCGAAATTATTAAAAATAGATCCGGTTTAGAAGCTAAAAATTAAAATCGATTAGCGTCGCTAGTGTGCCCTACCCGTCACTTTAAAATGTACCTAGTAAGATATAAAACCGGCCAAGTGCGAGTCGGGCTCGCGCACAAAGGGTTCCGTAGCAGCAAATATAATAAACTTATTATGTCAATTTATACACCTGGTGAATGGAGCCTAAACTCTCCCGATATTTTGCCTTGTACTTTTATGTATGAATATTAATTTTATATATGTAATCAACCTATCTCAAAAACTATAAGAGATACTTTGATCAAACCAAAAATCGTTGAAAGAGTTAATTAGCATGCATCACCTCTATTTTTTTTAGAATTTTATACCCCGTAGTTATAAAAATAGAGGGGGGGGGACATACTTTTTACGACTTTGAGAGCTGATATCTCAAAAACCGTTCACTTTAAGAAAAATGTTTTTTAGAAAACTTTATATCATTTTAAAAGACCTTTCCATTGATACCCCACACGGGTATGTACATCGAAAAAAAAAATTTCATCCCTCAGTTACATGTATGGGGGGCCCCACCCCCAATTCTTTTTTTTACTATTTAGTGTCATATTTTTGTAGCGGTTCATACAACACATATTCCCATCAAATTTCATCACTGTAGTACTTATAGTTTCCGAGTAAATCGGCTGTGACAGACGGACAGACGGACAGACGGACAGACGGACATGACGAAACTATAAGGGTTCCGTTTTTGCCATTTTGGCTACGGAACCCTAAAAAAAGGCAAAACCACTTGGGTAGACAATACAACAATACTAATGAAATTGCATTTTAATTAGGAACAGTGATGACAAAATTTCTTGATTGATTATAATGTAGATAGCTATAGAAAATGTAACTGTACATTGTTAATTATTATTCTATGACTTATGAATCAACAGATCTTCAACTCGAGTACCTCATGAGATTTGAATGTCAGTATAGCGTTTAACTGAAAATTTCTTTGTTTCAGGCTTGGAAGATACTGTGAAATTAGTTAAGGGCATCGGAGGAAAGTGCTACGGCTACGTAGTCGATCTAGCTAAGAAAGAGGACATCTACAGAGTCGCCAAGCAAGTTGACCAAGATGTCGGAAGGGTAAGTAATAGGGTATTTGACTAAGCTCGACTTTTTACAAAATATAAATATTTTATCAAAATATAGGTAAATATGTGTGAATAGCAAAAATTCTCAATTAAAAATATTACGTCTAGCCGATTTTATGGTCATTCAAAGATTCATGGGCAAGTCCATTTTAAAAGTATGAAATTTTTAAAAAATAATTATTCCATTGAATAACTCATATAAATTACGCCAACTATTATAATGGAACCATTGACATAAACGAAACATTTGATATAGCTACCATACAAAATTCAAATGAAATGCATGCAAAATACTGTCGAGTGACGTCACATCTCTGTAGCCATTTGTATAGAGCGTTTTGGGTTTGCCCAAAATAATGTGATTTTAAAGTTGTGATATCTCAGGTAGTTTAAATGAGAATCAAGTAATTCTTTCAACGATGTTTCTATCATTGAGAGGTGTTTTGATTACACAAATGAAAAAAAAATAGTCAAATACCGTATTAAATAATAGTTTTCATGACCTATCAAATAATAATTAGTATTTTATTCAAGTGATGCAAAAGTTTTTGTCGTAAGTCAGAATAACACTGTAAATCTTAATTTTTTAAATAAATAGCACACTTAAAAATTTCATCTCGTGTTCAGGCGGGACTCAAACCCACAACTTCACAATCCGGGTGAATGTTCTACCAATTAGACCACTGAATGTGTTACTAAGCCGACGAAATTTGTAAGTGCTTGATTCGACTTGATAAATAATATTTAGCAATATTGTAATAAATTGCAAAATGATTGCTATAAAAATATCAACTCTTAATTTTTTGTCGAATAATCGTCGAAAGTGTAGATCATATGGAAACTCTTTGCATGACATATCTTTAATGCAATTTTATTTTTAAACGATTTTAAGATTATAAATTGATATGTTTTGTTTTCATTATAAAATGATATTTATGCGACTATAAAGATTCTCCTTAGGAACTTTACTTATCTACTTAAAGAAGTATAGGCACGGTAGGTACGGTATGTAAAATATACTTACCACCTCTCTTTCCTCTACGAAACTTCGGTATGTCCGGACACAAGTTGAGTTATTGCACAAAAACTAGTTATTCAAGCCAAGAGATTACTGGAATTTAGATAATATGTACTTGTCTAACTTTGTGAAGAGACGGTGACGCATGGAATAAAGTAACAATGTTTCACTTGCCTACAAGAAATAAAATAAAGCTAATTCTGCATTTAACTTCTCAAATATTAACTGCTAATTTACCAAAAACGTTAGAAGGATCAACTGTTTAAGTAGGCAAGTAAGTACGTTAGCTGTTTTCCTGACTAATCACGTCAAAATACGTCGAAGATTTTTTAAGTATTTTACAAAAGGTAGAGCAATAGTTGTTCACAATTTTCATATCCGTAAAAACGTTTGACAACAATAAATAGGTATGTTGTCGTTATCCGGTATTTTTTTTAATTATTATGGCTCTACCCGAAGATAATTCGCCAGTATCAAGTAACTTATTGAGAATAAGTAGGTAGTCAACAGTCGAAGACAGTCAAAGTCACAGTCACTCAATAAAACGCCGGTGTTTTACGTTTTATCGATTTACGGATTCAGCGGATATCACTCTAAAAGCAATCGCAGGTTTTAAGACTCTATTTGGTCCAAGCAAGTTGTCACAAGACAACTCACTCGACACACAATAGCAGTGTTAAAAACGATACAATCGAACGATTCTTATTAATAGGATCACTTTGCGGCACTTCACTGCACAAATAAACACCAAATTTGAACACTAAAAACCACTTGACACTAATTTAAAACCTTTGAATTGCATAAGCCCATGCGGCTTGTTTTAGCCCTACCCGCCAAATCGTTATCTGGATTGATTGGTGGCAAAAGCTTTCTAACCAAAAATCGATTAACATAATTGATACTGAAAATTCATAGTTAAGCATTGAGTCATTCAGATTACCAACTTATTGAAGGTCAGTAACTGTGCTGGCGGGACCCATTGCCCAACTCGCGCGTCCATCAGGTTTCGTCACCGCATTAGCAGTGATAACAAAAACTTTTGCCTCCGAGAAACTAATAAAAACATAAAGATAACATGTTTCTACCTGCGGTGGAAAAGGAAAGTGATGTGAAGTTTACAGATCTCTCAATTTCTTAATATTGTTGAAATATTTACTGTCGCTATCCGATTTAAGGTTTAGTTTTAACTGGACAAGACTTTCTGAAAAACTTTAGTTCCGATGCCGAAACCTGAAGTAGGAACAACGGAAGCCTTGAAAGAGCATTACGAAAACTTGTTGAAATATTTGTGAAAAAATAATTAACACTTAGGAAAGCATGTTTTACGAAATTCACAGAGTACCTACAGAATGCCGTGACTGCTTAACTAATAATACTTTTACTTCGCTGAAACTGTATCTTAAAGACCTTGTAGAATCGTAATTCAAATTGATTGATGGATTGATTGAGTTAATTAAAAAACTCTTTTTTAATCGCCATTCGATACTGAGACTGATTATTACGTTTAATTACACGCGTAAACAACCACTTTAGTGGCATTCTCACTGGTTTGCCCTTTGTATTTCACACACAATTATGGACTCACTACACCACTATTTAAATCGGAGTCCCTTTTGGCATGGCATACATTTTACTCCACCATTGCGTTTCGACATGAATGGCGAGTCATTAAGACTTTATTAACCATCTGATAAATGTTATTCTTACTAATTGGTTAAATGTTACTTTCCAGGTAACTCTGTTAATCAACAACGCCGGGGTGGTGTCGGGCCGGTATCTGCTGGACACGCCAGACCACCTCATTCAGAGGACTTTTGACGTCAACGTTTTGGCTCACTTTTGGGTAAGCCATTCTATTCTACTGTGGGAGAGCCACGCTTCGTTTTGATTGGGCCGGTTCGACCGGAGTGATACCACGGCCTCACCGGTAATAACGGGCGTGAAGCAACTCCTGTGCTGTGTTTCGACGAATAAGTGAGGTTATCGAAGGCCTAATCTGAGGGGAGAGAAAGAGGAATGGCAGCACCCATGTGTCTGCATTGATGTGGTATCTATGGGCGGCGATAGTCGCTGATCATTAAGTGATCCCTCTGCTGATCTGCCACCTGTTACAATTGCACCAATCAGCTGATCAGTTTTGTATGGGAAGGTGATTTTTGTTTCAGAGATTAGACCCTATGATCCTCGGGGAATAATTTTTGTTTTCATCAGCCTTTACTCACTAATCGAGGGCATTATCCTCGATAAGTGAGTTTTCAGAGATTAGACCCTATGATCCTCGGGGAATAATTTTTGTTTTCGTCAGGCCTTACTCACTTATCGAGGGCATTATACTCGATAAGTTATACTCGATAAGTGAGTAAGGAGTGATTCGGCCAACCGTATTCCGATACAAAATCTATGGTATAGCTCCGTTATTCAATACAAATCTACCGTTATACCATTGATTTATCCACGGATAAAGATAGGTCGAATTGGGCCTAAGACGGTTAAAAAAGCATAGTGTATAATAAATTACGAATTCAACGAATATTATTGTGGTGTTGCTATGGACACCCGTCCACTAGACGGCGAAAATCGCTTGTATACCATCAGGTGAACCGTCTACTCGTACTGTCACTTATCACATAAATCTGTATTATATAATATGTGCCTACACCAGTAATAGCTCAGTTCTAATAACTTAACATTTCATTCCAGACAGTGAAAGCCTTCCTGCCTTCCATGATCGATCACAACGACGGCCACATCGTGACCATCGCGTCTATGGCTGGCTACGTGGGCGTGGCCAAGCTGGTGGACTACTGCTCCTCCAAGGCGGCCGCCTGTGGATTCGACGAGTCCTTGAAGCTCGAGCTCGACACCAAGGGCATCAAGGGCGTGAGGACCTCCCTCATCTGCCCCTTCTTCATCCGGTCCACTGGAATGTTCGATGATGTCAATTCCAGGTAAAAACATGAGTTATAACTCGATTTTTTCAATGTTTACTGTCCATTTATATTTCACATAAGGACTCACAGACGATAGAGTATTACATTCATTAGTAATGAAATGAATGATCTATGAAAATTAAGTTGCTCAAAAACGTCAGTAGGTTTAAAGGGAAGTACCTAACTGTTAAACTCGAGCCAATAGCTCCTGGCAGTCGTTGTCATATTTCATACATAATTCCTTATGTTGACTATAATAGCCAACTAAAGGACTTAGCTTAATAAACAAAAGACTTTCTATTTTTTTTCTGTTAAGGTGACGGGTAGGGCACACTAGCGAAGCCATTCGATTTTAATTTTTAGCTACTAAACCGGATCTATTTTAAACAATTTCGGGATAACAACCTCTCGGCAAACACTGATAATATTTATTAAGTAACCATGCACAAATGTTGGATCCGTTTTTGTACGCGAAAAATTGATTACCGCCAAAATCGGCCACTTTTGGCGTGATTCAACTTTTCGCGTTTAGGCGCTATAAATTAAAATCGATTGGCGTCGCTAGTGTGCCCTACCCGTCACCTTAAAAATAACCAAATGGACACTTGGTTCCTTCCAAAGATCTACCGTCTGCGACCTATCACAAAAAAAATGTTTACATTACTCATTGCCCGGAACATGTTCCAGGTTCCTCCCGCAGTTGAGCTCCAACGACGTGGCGGACCGCGTGGTGCTGGCCATCCGCACCAACGAGCCCTTCACCGTCATCCCAGGTTTCCTGAGGGTTCTGCTGTCGCTTAGATGGTAATCAATACTTCCTGTACTCTTACCATTAACAATTAACGAAGATCAAATTAAGAAAGTGGGGAGATATCGTGAAGACAAAGCGCAATGCACAATCTTCCCCCTGGCAGGATCTTGCCAGGAGAACTGAGCCGTTGCCTGCCTGATAGGGAATCAGGCAGGTAACAGAGGAAGTAGTGCAATGCCGAAGCTAATTATACGTTGTTTTTTTATGATATGGGGGACAGACGAGCAGACGTATCACCTGATGATAAGCATTACCGCCGCCCATGGACACCTGCCACGTCAAAAGAGTCACAGGTGCCGCTGCCGGCCTTTTTAAAAGGGAGTACGCTCTTTTCTTCGTTTCGTTATAAAGTATAGTGCGATATCAGAGAAGAAGTCGGCCATTTAGGTACAAGTTCGCTCGTCTCTTGGTCACTTAGTATCCATCATAACAAGTTGGCTGACGAGCGGCATGTGTGTGGCAATTTTGTGGTGTCAATGTGCACCACAAAATTGAGGCAGTTTTAGACTACGCTTGACTCATAATTCCAGGCTCGTCCCATGGCAAGTGGTGTCAGACCTGATCCGCATGGTGGTGCCGGACGCGATGCCGCTGCACGCGGCGCCCGCGCCGGCGACCGCGCCCGCGCCGCCGGCGCACGCCCCGCTCGGCAAGATGGACTCGCGGCCCATGTCGCTCGTACCTCCCGAGAGACACGACAGACAGGTCTGATGCACGGAACACGTGCGGTCAACGGGTGCTAGCATAAAACTATGGTAGAATAGACAATCTGATCGAAAAGTGTACGAGCCTACTATGCAGTGACGTGTCTGGGCCGATTTTTTGATCCGTAGTTACCTTTTGGTTAAATTAACTATAGTTAACTGTCTAACCAATAGCCAAAGTGACGTAATTCCTTGTAATATAACTATTGGTGAAGCCAACTTTTGTTTAAAAAAATACTCTGGTTTCCCTTCAAAACGAATAAATCTTTCGCCTTTTACTTCCTTGCTCAAAAAACATATTTTGGCGATATTTTACCATTGGTTACTTTTTAAACCATTAGTTCTGTTTAACTACTGTTTAAAAAAATCGGCTCGTTTACCTACAAGTTGTTGACGTCTTCACATATTGAGATCTAGATTAATGACACAAAATATACAGACATATCATCGTCTATTCTATGGATGCATAACGCAGATCAATCATATTTAAGCATCGATTTTGATAGTCGGTAGACGTCTGAACACTGAACATGTCGTCGGGATATGCATACCTACTTCTTAAATTTATTAAATATTGTTAAATCATGGTGAATGATCCTCATAATTAAAAAGAAAACATGGGTAACTATTTTATTGATCGATGATAGGTAATCAAAAGTTTGAAACCCTTAAGTAGTTAGGTACAATATCTTGGAATGGCGCTACGGAATGAATAGCTTATTATTAGATACCATAGGTAAGCTCTACACATTCCAACTAGATTATTCGATTATTGTAGTTGGTAATAAAGACACATTCACACCTACTCAAAAATGTGCGAGACAGTAAGTCGCCCAACACTTTTCAATGTTATTCTGTTATTATTCCTTTTAAATCACGTATGTAGTATTGCCAAGTCTGTGACGATATTTCGAATGGGTAAAAGTTAGGTGCATAGTTAGTAATGGCGAAATATTGACAACATTATTATTAGGTAGATATTTGATTTCAATTATATGAAGATACGAGTATATATTATGTGTAGATATTTTTGTATATTGTGGGGATTATACTGTAGATAGTAAGTAGGTACTATTAGAAATGAATCAAGGGGCCTTAATCTTTAGTCTAAGTTGCTGGCATATCGTTATGGAAGGTCCTATATACTTTATTATAACTGTAAAATAAGGTTCATACCTACATGTTTTCAGAAGAATTAATGAACAAGATGACATGCAATTATAGAGTCCATTTTTGTAACGTTCACATTCAAGTATAACTTTTGGAGAGCTTTCGAAGTACCTAAGTTTTTATAAAGAAAGGTATGTAAACTTATAAATAATAGCATTTGGAGTGCTTTTGATGAAATTTTACGATTCTACTGTCTGTTTACGTATCTAAGTTTATACAAAAAGTGGTATGTAAAATCTACAAGGATCTCTGGTTGTTAAATATCTTTTCAATAACTCCATACAAAATGTTTGTTACAATGAGGTACTTAGTCAAACTAAGAATAAAATGGTGTGATCTTAGCGAATTTATATTTATAAATATAAGTACTGCTGGTGATAACTCTAACAAATGTTACTTAACTGTAATGTATTGTGTAATATGTTTTTAATATGTAACAATCTTAACATTTGTGGAAGTAAGTACAAATTATTAGGTAACAAAATAATATTAATTTTGCAGTTCTTTTGATACCACATTGTAGGTACCTCTATAGGTACCTCTATCTACTGATTTTTTAACCATTTATTATTGTGGGACTACTTTTTTGATACACTAAGAAAGTGAATGAATATATGTATAGTTCAAATGTTCATATTATTGTATTCACTTCAATGTCCTTGTAAAACATGAGTGAAGGATCACTCTGAAACTGAAGAACTGAAACCTTATAGGAATAAGGTTTCAGTTTTCTCCTATTGAGGACCAGAACCTTAAAAACATACAAATCTTCCAATTGTGACTAGAATAGTAGTTACAAGTAAAAATACACTAAAGATGTTTATTATGGTAAGACACGAGCCTACGTCGGTTCACTCATTACTTGCCTGCTGGTAGAAGGTTGGGAAGTCAACGAAAACTCAAGGGGGAATGTTAAGTGCCTGAATACAAACTTCCAATGTTTGTATATTACTTTTATGTATAGTTAACCATAGGTATACCTATATTAAATCATGTTTATGCCTTTGTAAATAGGTTTAACTTTTGGGTTTTTGTGCGAATCGAATTTGCTACTAAAATGTTTCTTATCAGTCATAAAATGTTGATTATAAAAATGTTTTTACGATGCGTGGTGAAATATAAATAAAAATTAAAACTATTATGCAGGTTTTTTATTTCATACAAAAGTTTTTATTATGTAGATACGTGACTTTTAGAGAAATAAGACCACAGACTTTACAAAAAATATGTCTTACATAAACCATGGATGTAGTATTTTAAGTACTTCATAGGACTATTAACTAACTTACACTAACTTATAATAAAATTGTAAGTTGACGACTAGCGTTTGTACTATATTCCAACAATAGGTTTATCACACCATACATATTGTTTTGCAAACAAAGAAACATCAATAAATAAATTAGTAGATGCGTGATCGAAATTAGTTAAACAAGTGTAGAAACAAAAGCGAATAACAATAACGTTTAAAAATAAAGTTAAAACAAACATAAGTTTATAAGGTAACATTAGATTAGGTTTGTACTATAATTAACTGGATTAAGAAATAACGCATTCATACATAAAAATACAATCGATTAAAAATATTCAAACTTGTCCACCACTACATCACCTTAGATTTGACTGAGAGAAATTTTTAAATACCTATGAGTAGGTACCTACGAGAAAGTACGTAAATATGGGAAGAATATTAAAGAGATTTTTATTCTATAAATAGGTTTTTAAATAATCGCATGTTGTATACTACGAATTTGACAATCGGATATTTTTTTGACAGCAGTTAGTAGATATTACGGTTATATATTTCACGATTTCGTATTCAGCCGAATATTACCTACGAGCCATTCAGGCGAAAAAAATGCTGGATAAGCCTAAATACCGAAAAGTTAGGTAGTACCTAACCGAATATTTCGTGACATTTCTAAAAACAAAATCACCAATGAATGACCCTCAATCATGTTTGTCCCTCGGATACGCGTCGGGCATCTTGAACTCGGATATCGGCGATATGTACAACGGATTCAGCTCTTGCATGTTCTTTCTGCTCTCCTGGGCTTCCTTCACAAACCTGGCATAAGCCTTCCTATCCGATACTATCTGACCACACTTCACAGCCAGAATGACCATCAACCCGGCAGCGACCACGCAGGCCATGATGACCAGCCCACTGGTTAAGATCTTCGCGCTGGTTGGCTGGTGGCACTCCTTGGACCTGATGACGATCTCCATGGCAACCATGGCTTCGGTGCCAGCGGTGTACGTGTACTTGTATTCGCATTCTTGGTTCTCGATGTCTACTCGATAGATGCATGATGTCAACCCACTTTGTAGTATCTCTGGAATATTGATATGCATGTATGGGTTACTAAAGTAGTTAAGCTAAGGTGGTTATAATTTATCTCAAAAGAGTAAAGTGAGTGTAAATGTACCTTATAAAAACTATGCCGGGGACCCGAGATATTGTTGGTAGGCCACCAGTCCGCCGGGAGGCAGCCGGTGGCCCGGAAGAAATGATGCACCAGGACTTGTATACGTAACTGGTTTATTATTGATAATGAAAATGGCATGATGTGAGAACATCTCCAAGGCTTATATACTAGAGATGACTGACGTCATCTCGTATCACATACGTATCACATAATCGAAAGTTTCACGATCTTACGTTGACATATCAGCAGAAAAAATCGTTAGGTAGAGAAATAATATCCTCCAACCGATTACGGCTACGGCTGCCAATCTCAACGATCAGCCACGTACGCAGGATATATTATACTGCTCAAGTGTGTGCGCAAACACAAGTGCACTCTCTATTCCCTTACCCTCATATTCTGATGGGACACTACTTTGACAAGACTGGAGAGGGATCGGGCGCTGGACCAACGGCTTAACGTGCTTTCCGAGGCACGGGGGTACAAGACCGCCAACTTCCAGACTCCGGGCTGACACTAAGAATTTCTTGCCGAAAACTTAGGTACAAATTTTTTCGGGCAAAAAATTGTGTCTAAGTTTTCGGCAAGAAATCCTTAGAACCCGGGGATTGAACCCAGGACCTCTTGCGCAGCCGTCGCTTTAAAGTGCGACCCACTAACCACTGCGCCACAGAGGCAGTCTAGATAGGTAGATACATACTGTAGCCAATAATACTTAGATCTGAATCCAAAATTGCAATTCAGCGTAATTTGTTAACCGCAAGTGGTAGGCAGAATAGTGTATAATGATATCGTTTGAGCGACCACACTTTCGAGCTCTAATGGCGACCACGAATAAATGTCGTAATTACCCTACTTCGGGCAAATGAGACGCTTTCTTTACCAGAGACCAACTGGCGACAGTCGTTTAAGAATGATGATTTAAATTAATATTATAAAGTGGCGCTGATTTTATGATATTCGAGCAAGTTGTACAAACTATGCAAGAAAATTCACAAGCACCAGTACTGAAATAGTTAAAGGAATATTTCATTGAAAGTCCTTGTATACTTCTCTTGTCTCTAATTAATCAAGACGGGAATCAACACGATATTTATTATGTGATACAACATTGTGTACTCACATATTTTGCTCGATCCGCTCGTGACCACGGCTGCTGAGACGTGGCCGAAACGTGTTAATTCTCGTCTTGATTAAATGGCGTTATCAATAAATAAATAAATATTTCACAACATCACATACTCCTGTGTTACGGATATCAGAATCAACAGTGGGATTACAAATATATACACAATAATACTTTTCTTTTGTAAATACATACTTATAATACATAGAAAACACCCAGACCGATACAAACAGACATGTTCATGCACACCTATATAATAATAATAGTTATAATGCAACGCGAAAATCTAAAAAACTATCTCTTGTCTCTGTCTTGTCTTTATCTCATCACCTGTATCGCGGAGCCGCTTGCTCACGGTGCATTTCTGATAGAGCAGACGTCGAGTCGGTGTTGTTCAGGTGTCGGCCACGCACATCGAGTATGTCTCGCAGATTGCCATGAGTGGTTCCTTGAAGTTGCTCATTGTTCGTCTCACCTGTACCGCTGAGGCTCTCGCTCACTGTGTAGTTGACGTTCCCGATGGAGCAGAAGTTGAGGCAGCTGCTGTCGAAGTTTGGGCCATGCACATCGAGCTTGCTCACGCGGGCCCATCTCGCAGAATGCCCTCAATGGTTCCTTGAAGTCGCTCATTGTTTGTCTCACCTGTATCACTGAGCCTCTCGCTCACTGTGTAGTTGACGTTCCCGATGGAGCAGACATCGAGGCAGCTGCTGTTGAAGTTTGGGCAACGACATGGAGCTTGCTCACACGGGCCCATCTCGCAGAATGCCCTCAGTGGCTCCTTGAAGTCACTCATTGTTTGTCTCACCTGTACCGCTGAGCCCCTCGCTCACTGTGTAGTTGACGTTCCCGATAGAGCAGACGTTGAGGCAGCTGCTGTTGAAGTTTGGGCAACGACATCGAGCTTGCTCACGCGGGCCCATCTCGCAGAATGCCCTCAGTGGCTCCTTGAAGTCACACATTGTTTGTCTCACCTGTATCACTGAGCCTCTCCCTCACTGTGTAGTTGACGTTCCCGATGGAGCAGACATCGAGGCAGCTGCTGTTAAGATGGCAGGCCACGCACGGCTCCGCGGTCACGCACAGCGGGTTCTCACACGTGGCGCATGTCTCGCAGAAAGCCCCTGAATACTTGATGTCGCCCACTGAGCATTGGCATTTGCCTGGAATTTAATAAAAATAAGTAGTCAGAAAAGCAATCTCTTTTAAATTTTTTGAAAGACCGACTACAATATTTTCGGTCCAAGCAGAAGCCGCTGTCGTGCAGTGAGTTATTATCCGACTACGGTGAATCAAAAAGGAGGGTTATGATTTTGACCTGTATGTATGTATGGTTGTTCATCTGTTCCCTCATAACTTCTAAACTGGTTATCATATTTGAAGAAATTAGGTGTTGTTAAAAGCGTCTTGATTTTCTTCTGGTTATAGGCTACATGACATCACGTTCAATTGACTACAGCACCCTCTAGCTAGAGGACTTAAAGTAGGAGCTTTTTTAGCACATTTCAAATATGTAATTTTATTTACATAACTAAAAATATGTTAGATAAAAATAAAGTATAAAAACTAAAACCCGACAACTAATAAATGTACGAAACAAGAAAATTGTCTCAGCTAAAATTATTATGCCGTGTTGCCGTGGTCGTATGCCACCTAGGTACTGTTAGCAAAACAGATTCATTATAATAATAAAATAAAATCAATGTGGCTTACGACCACGGCAATATGGCATAATAATTTCAGCTGAGACAATATTCTTGTTTCGTACATTTAGAGCGTGTTTTTTAGTAGTCGGGTTTTAGTTTATAAACTTTATTTTTATTATTACTACAACGCTAGTAAAATAGTTCAATGCTGTCGTATCTTATATATCGCCTGTAAACATCATGATACGATGCTGATGATGATGAGGGAATATGTAAAAGTAGCTCGACAGATAAAACAAGCCGTGGAAGAGCCACGCTTCGGCATGAATGGGCCGGCTCGATCGGAGTGATACCAAGGCCCCTCAGAAAACCGGCGTGAAGCAGCACTGTGCTGTGTTTCGCTGCGTGAGTGAAGGTACCGGAGGCCTAATCTGGGGGGAAAGGGGGTTTAAAGGTTGGCAGTGCACTTGTGACTCCACTGGTGTCTCCAGTGTCCATGGGCGGCGGCAATCGGTTACCATCAGGTGATCCGTCTGCTCGTCTGTCACCTATCACATAAAAAAAGCATTTTGTATTTATTTTCCTGCAACTTCCTGATAGCAAGCTTAAACCACAGTACTAACCACAGTTAAGTATAAGATTTAACAGTTCCTAAGACCTAAAGGATTAGGATCAGAAAGATTTTAGGGACTTTATTTCTAGATTAAACACTCACCACACACGCAGTCGCCGTGTCCCGAGCAGATGTCCGTGCCGCCGGGCGCGACGCAGGAGTCGGTGCGCGCGGGGCAGTCGCACGCGGCGCCGCTCCAGCCCTCGGCGCACGCGCACTGTCCGCAGATACACGAGCCGCGCCCGACGCCGCCGCACTCCACGCCGTTTTCTCTGGAACCACCAGGAGACACCTCAGCGATATGCACAGCAAACAAAATAACACTTTTTTGTTTTGTTTCGATATTTAATATAAAACTTTTGTTACTGTGTGTTTCAATTACGTAATTAGGTTTAAGTGCCTGAGTAATTGAATAAATCAAATTAATAAATAATACTTAGGTATTTACGTCATTATCATCACAGAAAACCGGCGTAAAGCAGCACTATGCTGTGTTTCGCTGCGTGAGTGAGGGTACCGGAGGCCCAATCCGGCGGAAAGGGGGGGTTAAGGGATTGGCAGCGCACTTGTGTCGCGAGTGTCCATGGGCGGCGGCAATCGCTTACCGTCAGGTGATCTGTCTGCTCGTTTGCCACTTATCACATAAAAAAAATCTTAGCGTTTGTTCTCGGTTGCGTCCCAAACTCATACTTCGGAGCCCGGGGTCCGCTTTCCTGTGGCACCTCCTTCACTTCACACGCTCTATGATATCCATGTTGATGAAATAATAACCAATAAACCGGTGATAAATAGGCCTAGGTACGGTCAGAATCACAAGTAGCTGAATTCATTAGTACCATATCTAAGATACATTTTTACATACCATATTTACCCTTAGAAACGTCTATAATATAGGCAGAACAGTTACTTTGACATTGTACTAAAGTGTTATTACCAGTCATGAAATCCTATAAGTTTGTAAATCAGACGTTCTCTGAATCTGTTCAAAATTTCACTGATTAATCTAATTATTAATATGATAATTATACAGTCCAGCCGATTTTGGCAACGGCGACCAGTGATTTGAAGTACTTAGATGCCGCTACAAAATTCCAATAGCACGCGTTCCTACGTATGACTTGTTGCATGCAGCTAACGCATAGGCTTTCTAAGTATAAAATGAAGCGGTTCTGTCGTATAGTACAAATATTGAAGTTTTATATAATGAATAAAATTCATCGATCGAGAATTGATATTTTCATTTGAAGTTCATTAAAATAATTATATTCAACAAGGTAACTACACGTCAGTCTTGTCCAATCAATCCTACTTTATTGCATCGTAATCTGGGGAGGCACATTTAAAACAAAATTCATAAGCATTGAACGTGCACAAAGATCCATATTGAAAGTAATGTTTAAAAGAAAGCGCAAGTTTAGTACTACAGAACTGTATAAAGATGGAAATATACTTACCGTAAGACAGTTATACATACTTCAATGTGTACTCAAAATCCATAAATCGACTCCACTTAACTTAAGATTCCTAAATAAAAGAAATTCCCAAACAATCATAAAACCACAAACAACTAAATCAACATTCGCCACTAAACAATATTTTTCCCAGTCTATTAGATTGTACAACAAAATAAATAAACAAATAAATATCTACTCACTACCTTTATTTAAATGTAAAAAAGCCCTAACGCTTTGGTTAAAAACCCTAAACTATAATCAAACAGAACATATCATGAAATAAGCTCACAGTATTAACCCCCCCACATTGCAACCAATTAAGGTTGTAATGTGCAGGTGCATGGGTATGTATTAACATACCCATGCACTTGCACAAACATTAACGCCCCCATCCACACACGTTTAATACGCACACAGAAACGCACACGCAAACGCACACACACACACACACACACACACAAATGCACACACACACACACACGCGCGCGCACACACACACACACACACACATACACACACACACAAACACACACACACACACACACACACACACACACACACACACACACACACACGCGCGCACGCACGCACACACACACACGCACACACACACACACACACACACACACACACACACACACACACACACACACACACACACACACACACACACACACATCCTTTCGCATGCACACGCGCAACACAGAATTGCTTCTTTTTTTCTATCGTTAAGTTCTTATTATACAATTTTATAATTACTGTTACTAATGTAATGTAATGTAATACAAGTCTTATTATTTTAAAAGTGTCTCTGGAAGGAGCGGCTACTCCTAATACAAGTATTTTATACTTAACAGGAGGACCCCACACACGCATGTAATGTAACTGTTAAAAAAATAAAGAAATTTTGTATTTTGTATTTTGTATTTTTGTAACTACACCATGCAAGGGATACAGACGAAACAAAAGGCCTATCCTGGAGCATCGACATTGTAGTAGAGTTCAAGATTTGTATGGACAAATGTCATCATCATCATCATCAGCCCATTTAAGTCCCCACTGCTGGGGCACGGGCCTCCCTCAACCACATGAGGGGTAATTGCCATACTCGCCACGCTTGGCAGACGGGTTGGCGAGGGTTTTGATATAAATGAAGAGTTTTCCTTCTCTGGGTGCTGATGATCATGCCAGCAGCTTTACCTTAGTCGCCTTTTACGACACCTCGGTAAGAGTGAGGGTGGCCTATTCTACTCTGCCGGGGACCACATGGCCTCAACCACATGAGGGGTAATTGCCATACTCGCCACGCTTGGCAGACGGGTTGGCGAGGGTTTTGATATAAATGAAGAGTTTTCCTTCTCTGGGTGCTGATGATCAAATGGTGGACAAATGTATGAAATCTCTAAATATGACTTCAATTTTGAGTGCAAGAGAATTGCCACTCTGGTCTTTTATCCAACAGTACCTTCTACAATCCCAGTGTCTCGTAGCCTGACAATGTCGAGCAGTACTTTATAAGAGATTATTCTGGCTAGTTTTGTTCCGGAACTACATATGGAGATTAGCATTTGACCCGGGATGTGATAGTATCGTCTATAATAATCTCATACTCACATGCTCCTCTCGCAAGCCCTGCACTGGCAGTATTTCCCAGTGGCGCCCGGGTCGCAGTCGCACTTGCCACAGAGGCATTCGCCAGCTCCGGAGCAGACGAGCGGTCGAGTCGCGTTTGGCTCTCGACATTGGGATATCAAGGCTGCTGACGCTTCTTCATTTTCTATAGAACAATCGCACTGAGGACCTGACCTGAAAAAAAAATGCTAACGATATATCACAATATTACTTTTTAGAGTAGGTGTGTGCTTAAAACTGTTATTTTTACGTAAACTTGAACAGAGGTCAAACTTGACTTTCGGGAGTGTAAATTCATTGATGATTCTAACTAAAATGTGCAAGAAATACTTAAATAGGCAGTAAATTTATGGCTTAACTGAACACCAGATACCTATGTATAGTAAAATATATGTATTATAACGTTTAATTTACTCTGTAGGCAGGTAATGTGTGCAGAACAATCCTCGATTGATATAAGATATACTATTTAGCATTTAAAACGCCTTTAACACATTTGCATAAACCAAAGGATTTATTATTTCGCAACATTGCCGTTTTCACAATAATGTGCTTTACTCACTTTATGTTAAATTCAAGTGGAATACAACTTAACTGTCGACAACGCTCAATAATTATGAGGTTACACACCAACCATTATCGCAATGACATAGTGTTTACTTCATACAAATTATTATGAGTAAATACGAGTTTTTTCACAATAGTAGCAAGTAGTGTCAATGATACATTTATTATTTGCCTACTGTAAAATTTTAAGTTGTGCTATTTAAATGTTCTTGTAATTTTTAATTGTGTCCAAATAAATATTTTTTCTTCTTCTTCTTCTAATGAAATACTTACTTAAGGAGATATACTTATACATACTTTTACAACGTAATTTGACAAATCTCATTCCTCTAGAAAGATAAATATTAGATAGTATATAGGTAGAGCAGAGCATGTATTTATTTACAAATAAATATTCAGCCCCCCATATTAAAGTCTTTCATGTAACTCACACTTTCTAGCTTAGTTGTCTAAAAGCTAGTGGCGCCCTCTCAGCTCTCTGTTAGGAACTAGCGAGCGCCTCAGAACCCACGGAGCATTACCGTCAGCCACTCAACATCTTGGCTCAAAGGGTTACAATGCTATTTTAAAATCTCGAACTCGTTAAATATTTTTATGGCCATCTCGCTACCTAAATCTTATGTTAAATTTTGATTAGGTATTTAGTTAATATATTTTTTCTCCTTGAGCCACTATAAGATTGTACAAAGAGCTACCAACACCGCCGATGAAGTGTGAAATATTAGGACCAGAAAATTGTTCAGTTCCTTCGTAGTCGTAGCCGAATGGACTTCAACCTTCTGCGTCACAGTATCCTGACCCAGCTGTCTGCTCCTCAGGCAATTATAAGCTCTATCCTGTTTACCTACCATCCTTTATTGCACTGACACACGCCGCAGACGAGGTGCGAATTACTGGGACATGTGAGGGACATGTCCTTGATCAGGTCACCCTCACAGTCGCAGCCGCATTGGATCTCTACCTCCAGAGTCAGGGAGTCTTGGCCTAGCTGACTTTCAGCTATGCGAATAGTTTGTGTCATCTGGAAAGATAAGTACTCGGAATTCATAAATATTCTTTATAATAAAATATGCATAATAATTTATGCAATTTTGGTAGGTTTGCTAATTAGCTTTGATATTTTACTTAAAGATTCACAAATCCTCTAATAACTGTCAGGGAGGCAATAGAGTAAGCGGGTCACCTCATAGTAAGTGATCAGCGACCACTTTGGACATCACCAGCACCAGGAGGAATACAGATGCGTTTCCGCCTTTTTAAGAAAGGTGTAAGCTCATATCTTAAAGATTTAACGTCATCATCAGCCCATTTAAGTCCCCACTGCTGGGGCACGGGCCTAGCTCAATCACATGAGGGGTAATTGCCATACTCACCACGCTTGGCAGACGGGTTGGCGAGGGTTTTGATATAAATGCAGATTGTTCCTTCTCTGGGTGCTGACGATCATGCCAGCTGCTTTACCTTAGTCGCCTTTTACGACACCTCGGTAAGAGTGAGGGTGGCCTATTCTACTCTGCCGGGGCCACACGGCAGATTTAACGTAGTTACGGTTAAGTTCGGAAATACCGTTGCGTACATGGTAGCTGCGACTCATTTCCATTGCATAAAAACTTTACATTTTAGCAATGCACCCAATAAATATTGAAAAAGGTGCGTCAAATGTAAAGTGTAGGTAGCTTAAAATTTCATATTTTGAAACTAGTACTGAGTCCATGACGAGTAAATAATAATAATAATGACGATAAAGTTTCATAGGGTGTAAGCTATTAACTACGCTCTATGGAAATGATGGCCGGGTTTATTACACCCGGCTATCGTCATCTAGTAGGTAGGTACTCATGTAATGCCCTAGATTGTCGGATGTATCTGGCGTGTTTGTTAAGGTGTTTAATATTTATAGTTAACTGTTTGGTCTGCTTTTCAACTCGAATTTTGGATTACCGCCAAAAGTGGCCGCTTTTGGCGTTAATCAATTTTTCGCGTACGAAAGCGGACCCAACTTTTGTGCATGGTTATTTAATGAATAGTATAAGTGTTTGCCAAGAGATTGTAACCCCGAAATTGTTTAAAATAGATCCGGTTTAGTAACTAAAAATTAAAATCGATTGGCGTCGCTAGTGTGCCCTACCCGTCACCTTAAAAGGTTTTATCTACTTAGATATTTTATGAATGTTCACTCAGCCATCAACGGTTTCTCTAGACAGTAAAATTTTGAAAATATTACAATATTCGTCATCCAAACACCCACCTTTTTATATTCTGGACACGAATCCAATGTTATATGAGCTTCGTAATTCAGTGTCATCCCATACTCGACTCCAGTACACCTTGTAGTGTCCAACATCGAACCCCCAGTGATTCCGCAGTCGCTGTAGTATCGGACCTTCAGGGGGCCCGAGCTGGAGTCGTCTTCGAAGTCCACCACGCTTGCAATAGTCCTCGTAACCCATTTTCACCAGCTTCAGTATGTTAGAACTGTCACTTTCCAATTTGGCGACGTATGTGAAATCCTCTAACAGCTGATGAAGATTATCGTAGTAAGACTTGACGCTGTCCGTAACCGCAAAAATTACGTTCACCTAAAAATAATCACAGTTTTTTACATTCGCTAGCAAATAAAGAATGTGTTACTGTATGTCTTAGCTTAGCCATTGAACGCTAAACGTTTTAATCTGGACAAACACAATAGCCGTTGACAATTTGCCGTTTACATCTGAACAAACACTAACCTTGTGCTTATCTAAGAGTCTATAGACTTGTCCTATAGATGGGTAGTCGTATAGCACGGAGTCCGTGTAGTAGCCGTTATCGTCTAGGTGGCATTCTCCATCGTTCTTCCTCGTTGCACCTCCTAGAATAAGGAATGACGCGGATGAAATAGGGAAGTTCGACTTCTTCATCACACGTCCATGTATTTCTAAGACTAGGTCTGGACTCGCATTTCTACCTTCTATATCTAAACTTTATCTATCTACTTGAAACAGTAATAAGTACGTGCATTATATTTATTTTTGTTCGCTACATATCCAAACGCCAAAGGTCGTGGGTTCGATCCCCACCCTGGACAAACATTCGTGCGATGAACACTTGTGTTTGTTCGGTGTCTGGGTGTAATATATGTATTTAAGTATAGGTATATTTGTGTTCCTCTGTTGTCTGATATCTGTAACACAAGTGCTTAAGCTACTTTGTACGGAATCAGTTCAACGTATGAGATGTTGCGAGAATTATTATTATATTTAAAAAGCAACTTAGTAAGTAACTAACTTAAAGATTTTAGTTATGTTAGGTCTCAGATTTCCTATCTGAGAAGTAACATAATAAAAAAATTAAATTGAAAATTTAAAAAACCCCCGACACAACTAAAGCTCTTTCATTTGATACCTATATTGAGGCAGTTGGAACAACAAATAGGTTATTCGTCATTTTCTGACGGCGGCCATCTTGGATCGATTTTTATCCACCATAGCTAAGGACACTCCCTTCTTATTCTTCTTTCAAACAAAAAAAAACAAAATCAAAAACGGTTCATTTCAACGGTTCGGGAGCTACGATGTCATAGACAGACACACAGACACACACACACACACTACACACATACACACACACAGACCCCGTCGTTTTTGCGTCGGGGGTTAAAAAACCTTTTTAACCTTTCATGAACACGTAGGATGTTGATATAAGGTACATACTCGTAAAGCTATGCTATAAATACCTTTTCGTCTTAGTTCCTTGTTAAATTCCTCATCCATCACAATCATACACAGTAGGGACTTTACTTTGAATAAATGGTTACCTAATTCAGTTTATAAGATTTTAAATTCATCTATTCTTGGAAGTATTTGGCATTCTTACCAAGTTTCCCGTCCCCTGCAGTGTGTATAGAGCCGTCAGTCAGGAGGATGACGATCTTCCGGCTGTGGGTGGACCAGCCGATGCGGTCTCCGCAGGCCATGGCCTGCACAAGCGCGTCGAGTTGGCCTTCAGCGTTGTCCAGGTTTGCCGTCACTACGCTGGAGTTCACATTCTTTATAAACTCCTTCACCTGTAAGATGATATTTGGGATTTTTGTACTGTACCATTTGCGCTGGTTAGGTAGCTCGCTTGCAGCATAGAAGAGAGCAGCATCGCTTGCAGCGTAAGAGTCGCCGATTTCCATATTCTTAGAACTTTTTGTTGTGTTTTGGTCTGGTTTGGACTATGTTTCTATACGACGTCCGTAGCAAACAAGAGTGCGGCTCGCGTGATGGTAAGCGAACTACCGCAGACTATGCACGCCTGCAAATCTAGAGAACTTGCATCTACCTTTATATGATATATATGTGTCTTTTTTTTTCCCAGGGGAAACCATCATGGCCGTCACCTTGCTACATGTAGAGAACAAGGTGGTGTGTGGGACTCAAACCTAACTAAAACCCCTGAGGTGCCCATCTCTGCGCAATCACGGTCGGAAACCCCACAGCCGGGACTAGACTGTACCGCTAATCGCACTCGCCACTTCACCCCTATCTGGCGCAATACAGCCCTTCAACGCTGTACGACCTACCAGGACACCCAGTAATGTCGTCCCCCGCGGAGTCGTATGCTGAGCAAGCCACTCACCAGCATTGGATACGCTCACGTACTCCGAAAGCCCGTTTAGTCGCCTCTTACGATAGGCCGGGAAAAACTTGGCAGTATTCTTAAACGCCCCTAGCCACAGGGCGTATGTATATGTGCTCTGCTCCAACCGACTACGATTACGGCAGCTAATCTCAACGATCGGCCACGTACGCAGGATATAGTATAGTGCATAAGAGTGTTTACGCAAACACAAGTGCACTCTCTGTTCCCTTTAACCTCATTAATCCGATGGGACACCAGTGTGACATTACCGGAGAGGGATCGAGCGCAGGACCAACGGCGGAACGTGCTTTCCGAGGCACGGGGGTACAATACCGCCAACTACCAGACTCCAACCTGACATTAAGAATTTCTTACAGAAAACTAAAAAAAAATGTGCCCTGGTATTCAGTAACTAAACGAGTAGGTACCTCCTACTTCATCATGAGAAATAGTTTCAATTGCCGATAGTAATAAAATATTGGTAATTTTATTTGCAAACATCGGTCAGTTGATTGCTACTATATTGCTCCCGATTTCGAAGAGCTATAAAAAACTGAATAAACGTGCAGGAAATAGCGCGGTCGGAACATGTTTTCATAAATTGATTCATGATTAAGAGTGAGTGAACATAGATAAAGTGGATAGATACTTAAATATTTATAGTAAATCGATTGCAGACTGAACACAATAAACCACTGACTGTTCAATCTGAAATTAAGTACCTATTATTATTATTTGATAGAAATGGGGTGATCGCTGCGTCTCATAGCCACTGCGACCAGTAGATGATCTATTGTGGCAGCCCCATAACCTATTACAGCACCTCATGTAGCTCCAGTTCCAGGATAAACCCGAGAATGGAGCTGATGGGGGAGCTTTTGATCTCGTCTGCTGAGATTATGTGTGCTCCTAGGTGCCGGCTTCTGCAGCGGTGCAGCGCTATGCACTCGCCGAGGACGTGGATAATCATTTCCTCATCCTCGCGACAGAACCTGCAGATATTGGTATCTGAAGGGCCCATATTGTGCAGGTGCTTGTTTAATTTGCACTGCCCTGTGAGGGTCCGAGTGAGTGCCCTAACAGCTCGACTCTTATTAAGTACCTAACTACTTTTAGTATAAAGTAAGTAACTATTGCCGACTCCCATGGCGTCACATGTGGGCTGCCAAACCATGAACTCCCCTGTCCCATAAAAAAAAGGAAAGGAGTGCTGTTTCCTTTTTTTTTTCGCGCTCCCAAACGACAGCTTAGTACGAAACCGGGCCGAAAGGCTAAGAATAAAAAGATTACATTTTTATGCTGTTCACCGGTACCTGATCAGTGAGCGACAGATGATGCCTGTAGTTGTAGGTAGCCTCGCAAGCCTCTTCCTCCATGGCGCAAGGGTTGGCTCGCCGCTTAGCGTCCACGCTGATGAACGGCATCAGCGGCTTGTCAGCGAAGCTGCCGAATCCTAACCTTTACAGAAATTTATAACTGGTAACAATCAGGTTACAATATAAGGCTTTTTTAACCGTCTATGAAACTTTTTTAGGTTACTGGCCTACTCCTGATAAGTATCATTTTTATCTAAGGAACACATGGTGTTGGGGTTTAAAAAAACACCGTCTCTGATTTTTTTTAGATTAGACTTTAAAAATGTCATTTGGGGAAAAAATATTGTTTTCATCAGAGAATACTCTTGAGAAGTTTCAAAAACGGTTAAAAAAGCACGATATATATTTTAGGTACAGATAAATTGTGATGCGATTTTGTAGTGTATCAGTACATATAGGTATGTTTTGCTTCGGATAGGTATTTAAATTCAAGATCAGGAACAAAGATTTACTGCTCCCGTGACGTACAAAGTACGGATAGCTTGAGCTACTTACCTATAACAATTTATCAAAATTCTTCATTATATGATTTTCATCTGATGATGCATATTTGAAATTAAATTGAAAATCAAACTGTTTTTTTTTCGACAACGTGACCTGATGGTAATTATTCACCGCTGCCCATGATCACCTGCGAGATCTGAGTGTTCGCCGATGCGTTGCTGGCCTTTTGGAGTACGGTCTCTAGTAGTTCCGTAAGGTTCTTGTTATACAGCAACTGGCATACCTGAAGTTATCAGTGAGATTCTTCAGCGTATTTGACAAGTCATCTCCCAAAGACACGAGCGTTTCCTTGTCGTCCTTCATCGACCACGTCAGGTCCATCAGGTAGTACAGATCTAGCGGGTAGTTCTTCGCTGGACGGTAAGAAAACGTCACTTTTCTGGTCTCCCCTGAAATAAAGTTTAACTTTCTTTTAATCCAACTTGAAGTGAATAGGAAGAAAACGATAAACCAAGATGAAGTGGAGATTGTAACCGTTTCCTTTCAAACGTCTGCATATTTAGTCGCTATTACCCGCGCCGGCGCAGCTGGTCGTAATATACGTCACCAGTTGAAACCGTACATAAAGTAATGTTCGAACGTAGAATCGAGCGTCAAACGTGTATTTATTTCCTCTCGGGTAATTGTGACCTCTAACCCTGAGGTAGAGTAACCAAATACCTCAAATTTTAAGGGGTATTCCATATTTTGCGCTATAATTATGACACCCGTAATTAATGTTGTAAATATAAATTGTGCACTGTTGTATCCTTACAATGCCAATTCAAGGCTACAAATATGTTGCTAACATAATTACCCGACTACGGCTAAAATTGTGTTATAAAGTAAGCTGCTTCACAAGAGACTTAAAATTAGAGGGTTATGACATGCCCTCCTACGGCGACGTCTGGAGACATATACCGACTAAACCGCAGAGACGCTTCTCATAGCCGTGGGGAGGGACATGAGTACAATACCGTAGTGTAACGATAACACTTGCGTCTCAGATATAAGGACTTTCCAAAGCCCAACTAGGGTAACATGACGTAACTTAACTTTCCTGGCGGAAGGCGCCCTTTGGCTGCGGCCCCACTGCCTCCCGCAGTCAAAAAGCTGGTCACCCTACCGAGCGCTCAGTCATGCCCAGCCACTGCGCTGTCACGGGGAACTCTACCGGGTGTCAAACTGAACAGCTAAATAACTTTGCTTAACCCTACACGCGAGGCTTGACCCCGAAATGCCTATGTGCCCATGGGAATTTTAACTTATTCGGATTAAAGAAACTATTCAGCAGTTAATGATTTTAGTGCCCCATAGTGCCACAGTTTAACGAACCAATAAGTTCCTGTGAAAATTGGAATCTCATTTTAATGATCACTATTTGAATGTTGTGGAATGTCTTTTCGGAACATAGGTATTAGATGCGCAGAAAACATTAAAGATTTTGAAGCTGCTTAGAATACTTAGGTATCTTTTTATAGCTATCTATTTAAATGTACTTAGATACCTCAAAAACTCTAGCCACCTTATTACAAATCACGGTCTAAAGTTAATACCGTACTAAATCTCATGTCATCCAGTTTCAACGCGCATTGGTCAAACGGGCTGGCACTAGGTTTGTTCCGGGACTATCATAAGGGGGTCAGTATATAAGTAATTATGTAGATGAGTACCTTCTAATATATAAACCATATCTTCAACTATCCTAAAGCTCTTAATTTCGTTTCTATCTAGTTACTTAACTAGAAATTAATATAATTTGTAACTAAAGTATGTGTGATGATGTTTTTATAACCCACTGGTAATAGCACCATAGCGAGGTTAATGTAATATATTACATTTTTGCTTTCCGTGATAAAGCAATGCTCACATACAGTGGATAAACTCATCAAGACTTAAGCTCCCTTATTTCCACACGCGGTCTAAAAAAAATTCCGGAACTAATTTCATGCCCGCTCCTTTTAACATTGCGTATGGGAAGGGTCGGCACGAACTTTAGTACGGTAATAACTTTAGTTCGAGATATGTAATAAGGTGGTTTTAGTCTAATGATGATACAAACGTGGTTTTAGAGAAAGTTTAATCTTCTGCGGCTGAATTTGCACCACATGGTCGAGCGAGTCTGGCTGCACATCTTGTAGAGAGTGGTTGGAGATCACCTCCCAGACCGGTGGATAGGGCCGCTGGATCAGCCCCTGGCTGCAACCTCCTTGCACTAAACTGGGGGACAAAAAGATATAAAAATATTAAAAAAAAATGGTAAGTTGGTAGTGTAAAATTAACTGCTGAAAAGTATAGCCTAAAGTAAAAATCCAATCTACCTTAGTGGAGCGGAGCTGAACAGAGTTTTTCAATTTAACTATCTTGGACATATACTCAGCGAAGGCCTTAGAAACGATATAGACGTGGAAAGGGAACGAAGAGCATTGGCGGTCCGTGGCAACATGCTGGCCCGCAGATTCGCTCGTTGTTCGGACCAAGTTAAAGTAACGCTCTTTAAGGGTTACTGTCAAAATCTATACACGGGTGGTCCGTGGATGAATTATACGAAAAGATCGCTTAATGCTCTTCGTATCCAATATAATAACATCTTCAGAGTGATTTTGGGACTTCCTCGCTTTTGCAATGCATCCGGAATGTTTGCGCAAGCAGGAGTCGATGGTTTTCACGCTCTTGTGAGAAAGAAAGTGGCGTCACTGGTAAATCGAGTGCGGGGAAGCGACAACAGCATCCTGAGGGTAGTGGCAGATGATCCGCATGCACCTGTGGTAAGGCACTACGTGCGAACCATGACCGAAATTTCAATGGGCACATCTGCCGGGTCGAGTTTGCAACGAGTGCCCCTAAGGTACATGGTACAATGAGTAACTTAAATAAATAAATAAAATAAAAACACTCTAAGTACCTATTTACTAACGCCTATTATTAAGTTTTTTAAGATATGGACCTATGTATGTTGTCTGCAATAAAGAAATTTGAATTTGAATTAGAAAAATATACAAAATATACAAACTATTTGGTACTTAGTACGAAATCCTTGCTCTCAATTTAATCATGATTTCAATAATGTATACAATCCCAAATTGGTAAAGTATTTAAAAAGTTTGGATTCTCCTTTTTAATTTACCTACCTATTTTGTAAACAAAATAGTAAAGAAGAAAGAAAGACCAATGAACTTTTTATATTTGTGCTAAAATAAGACAAGCCGCCTTCGCCTGTCATCGTCAAACATATTTATCCGTGTTCCGTTTATACACGATCGTAAAGTTGCATGCGTTCATAATAATGACTGGCTTTATCGACATACGAGTTAGCTGTTGGTGAATCATTATGATTTTGATTTGGTCTGACAGATCTAATAATTTTATGAATTATTGGCGTGTGGTTAAAAATTAGTCGATATTAATTAAGCCACCTATCTATATGAATTCCACCCACTTGTATCCATATAAAGCTGCTCCATCTTCCTATTAAGCTACGCGAAGTACGCATTAACTACAGTGTAGGTTGGTAGCTACATAAATTACAATCATACATATTATATTAACCTAATAAATTTTGTGTTCAATAACCCAATAAAAGCTACTAATAATAAGGCCTACTCTTAGCTCTTAACTAGGCAGGTACTCGTATGAAAGCTTAGGTACAGACTGGTACAGGCGGAATCCGTTGGAAACAAATAGCCACCTAGAGTCCTTCTGATCGGTAATTGGCGATATAGTAATGTGCGTTAGTCAACTGACATGGTGAGTAAGTGCCTATGATATTATAATTGAAAGACGCGTTTTATGTTTCCTTAGTGTAACTTCCCACGACTCCCCAACTATATGTTTGTAAAAGGTATCATTCATAGATATTTATAGTTGTGAATTCTATTTTACGTTCATGTATGTACCTAGTAATGGACAACATTTCAAATTTTTAACATGTCCATATTGTTTTTTTATATGAAAGTAGACATAAAATGAACTGACCCATATTTTTTCTTTTTTCAAAATTTGTCCATTTTCATGCATAAAATAATTATTGAAATTCTTTTTATTCTAAATAGACGTAAGCGCCAAATGACGTCATCGGACGGCTGAATACAGCGATATTCCTTTACTTATCATTGTTTTAATAAAAAAAAGGTACTACTGTCAAAGGTAAATAATACTAGTGTCAACATTGTCAACGTCATTCATACATTCAACGAGGACAAGTTGTCTTTTTTTTTTGACAGTTTCATGTCATGAGTTTGGCATTACGTAAATTTAAAACTATAATGTGCTAAGCAAAGAAATATTTTACATTCTGCCGTCCGATGACGTCATCTTACGTTTTTTAGTTTTTAATTTTTTTCTCAGTAAATAAGCAATATAAAAAATGAATAAATATATATTCGAGCAGCGGAAAAGTAAACAAAGAATTGGTATTTTTTGTTTCAGAGCTTAGCAATTTTGAAATGTTGTCCATTGATACTAAGTTACGTCCATCATAAATTACCTTACACTTACCATCAGTCAAACGAAAGCGCCACGTCTGTCTTAATTTCCTCTTCCGTCTGCATTCGTTTCGTTTTTTTTTCCGTCGTCACGCTCTACGTTTTCCTGGTCTGTTTATGGACAAGTCTAAAATAAACTTGTAGACGGGTCCATCTGCGTGCGCTCGTGGCTGTTCCTTATACGAAGTGGCTTGATTAAAACATGTTCCGAGTGAGTGGCCGGCGCGTACGCACGAGCCGCGCTTTATGCGATGCCGCCTGCGCAGGATACAGGATGTTCGGGAGATTGGTTTTGGTGTTATTTTTCAATGCTTTTATTTTATTTTATATTTGCAATACCGAGGACCAAATAAAACTATTGACGAAAGCTGTAAATCTATTGGGACCTATCGCTGTTTGTGATATGTTGCTAAGAGACCATTCGACACGAATGGTAATACATCTTAACTAATAAAGGTAATTTTGTCATTTTAAGTAAGTAGTGTTTATCTACTTACTGAATAAACTTAGAAATTTTCGTAGCAGGGCCAAATCTGAATTTAGCTAATTAGACTGTATTGAGAAATTGACCCCGAGATCCCTGACAGTAACATAAATAACTCTTTCACAGTCCATAAAAGAAACACAATAGTGAAACGATAGTGGTGTACCACATGTGGGAGTTGACTATAAAATTCTTTAAACCACTTGTCCGATATTTGAGCCTACATTGTCTAGCATTTAAGCTAAACTTTGGTTCAATTTCATCTCCGATCAATATTGAGCGAAGAATTTCATTAACCAGCTTTTTTTGATTTGATTTGCTACGGTTCAGTAATGAACTTAGTTACTTACTCGCTAAATTAAAGAATATTGGTTGTGAAACTCTAAGATTGATGTTAATGACACCTTACCTATTCATCAAATTCGACAGTTTAGGATCACTCGACGATCATACCAATATACATTTGCCTCATACAATAGTCACCCTTTTACCCTTTTTGGCTTTACCGTAATCGGACAAAGATAACGGATTGTGACGACAGATTTAAGAGAAGTTTGCTGGAGTGTGTCTCACATTGCCAATACAAATCGGGATCTTCTGCCCTTTTAGCCCTTTATCTCATCCGAAAGTTGAATAGATAAGGTTTCCATGTACAGTATCAGTCCCTTGGGCTTTTAAATTCTCGATTCTCCCTATGACCTCTTTGAACGAACATTCTGTATAGTCGTAGTAGTGAATGTTTGACGGCGACGTTGGATTGACGGGTTGTTCCCACGTTCTCTCGGCGCATCGGCGTCGGCGCAGCCTGGCTAATCAAGAGATCGTCGTGTGATTGATTATTGATTGTGCCGTGCCCGCTGGGATGAATGCTTTTCAATGGCCATTTCAACATCGCACGCTGCGTTGGTTAATTTCGGACTTCGTAAGTTGGGATAGAATAACGTTCAACTACCTAAGTACCTGTCTTTCTTCTTCTTCTTCTTCAGCAGCATGTGTTTGCCCACTGCAGAGCATATGCCTCTCCAATTTCTCTCCTCTATCTTCTGTCGTCGGTTTTCCTGGATCACGCTACTCTAGCTTGAGCCTTGATGTCATCGGACCATCTGGGAGTTTGTCCGCCAACACTCCTCTTCCCGTCTCTTGGTATCCATTCAAGGACATCCTTGATCCACCTTTCATCAATCCTTTTGCACACATGACAAGTACCTGTCTACCTATTTCTAACTGCAGTTGAGTGTACATTTGAAACTAAAATCAAATAATAAGTATCTAGTATGCACCCAGAACAGGAGATGTAAAATAAAAATTAGACCGTAGATGTTAAAGTGTTATTTTTACCCGACTACGGCAAAGCAAAAGGAGGGTTATGATTTTGACAGGCTATGTATGTATGTATGTATGTATGTTCATCTGTTTCCACGTAACTTCTTAACTACTTATCAGAATTCGACAAATGACATATCATTATAAGCGTCTTGATCGTCCGCTGGTTATAGGCTATATGAAGTTTCACAAAATCTAATGTGGCGCCCTCTAGCGGACAAAACATACAGAGTAAAAAAATAAAGTTATGATAAATATGCCGTGTTTGGTATCATTTGAAAGCGCTTGACTTGTACATTTTGAATATATATATATATATATATATATATATATATATATATATTCAAAACTAGCACTTGGACACCAAAATAGTACAAATAAAATAAAAGTAAAAAAACTAAAACCCAACTACGACAAAAAACGTCGCTGAAAAAGTATAAAACAAGCCTTCGTTGTCAATTTATGCAATATTCACTATGTAGAGATAAAATTTCATGTTTGGAAAGGCGTAGTCACACGTTAAATATACTACCCTTTGACAACGTGTGACTGCGGATTTCCAAACATGAAATTTTATCTCTACATAGTGAATATTGCATAAAATGACAACGAAGGCTTGTTTTATACTTTTTCAGCGACGTTTTTTGTCGTAGTTGGGTTTTAGTTTTTTTACTTTTATTTTTATAAATAAAGGAACACTTAAGTAGAACTGAATGAGTAGGTACATAGCACCTAGTAGGCAGGTGCCTACTTTATTGTTTTATTTATTACCTTTTAATTCAGACTTGGAGCAGTTGCAGCAATTCGTAAGTCGCGCCAAGCAATACAATGTGAAATACAATGCCTAAGTGCCGTTTAAATAAGATATTTGAAGTATGCAACCTGTTCAACAAGCATTGTTCAAGCTTGTTAACTTTCAAAGTCCTCGCATTTTGGTGAAGTACTTACTTACCTAACTCTTGAATTATAGAAGAAGCCTATTACTTTTGATCCTACAATACCCACCACTCCCTTTTTAGTTTACCAAGTTGTTTAAAATTACGAGTACCTACAAATGGTTTATACTATGTAAGAACTTTGTAAAATTTTTGAAAATCTTAATACTTTTCTGTTAAGATCCGTATTCTAGTGTGACAAAGTCTCCCCATAAATACGTAAAGCCTAGCGTGTTCAGCAATCATTGCTAAAATAGTGAATAACTATCTTAATCATCGACTTAGTAGAGGAAATGCTAACCTATGATCACAACTAGCTCACCTCTCATCGTCGTTGCACGTCGAAACCGCTAGCTGCAGTAGGGGTCGGCGCACCAGCAGCTGCGGAGAGGCAGTCGTCACGCTCGTGCTCAAAGCATGCATACGATAATAACTGATTCAGCAAGCATTGTTTGACTGCTTGGAACTGTCTCAACTAGCTCACCTCTCATCGTCGTTGCACCTCGGCGCCGCGGAGCTGTGGTAGGGGTCGGCGCACAAGCGGCAGTGCGGGGCTGCGGAGAGGCAGGTGCTACACTCGTGCTCGAAGCATACTATAATAGCTGATTCAGCAAGCATTGTTTGACTGCTGGGAACTGTCTCAACTAGCTCACCTCTCATCGTCGTTGCATCTCGGCGTCGCGGAGCTGTAGTAGGGGTCGGCGCACAAGCGGCAGTGCGGGACTGCGGAGAGGCAGGTGCTACACACGTGCTCGAAGCATACTATAATAGCTGATTCAGCAAGCGTTGTTTGACTGCTGGGGACTGTCTCAACTAGCTCACCTCTCATCGTCGTTGCACCTCGGCGCCGCGGAGCTGTAGTAGGGGTCGGCGCACCAGCGGCAGTGCGGGGCTGCGGAGAGGCAGGCGCCGCATTCTTCGTGCTCGAAACATGCCAACTTGTTCAGTAAACGTTGTTCAACTGCGGAGAGAATGCAAATTTATTTGCTTGTGGGTACAGACAGCCACACATAGGTTACCACAATCTATATTTCCACAATTGATATTTAACCAAATGTTTTTGACATAAAGGTGAGAGTCGATTGAATAAAATTGTCAGTTTGTGCTTTGATGTGTGGCGGTTATGTAAAAAGATAACGTACGTGAAAAGAGCCCACTACTCGGACCGGAACCATTAAGTGGCGTTCCAGCCTGCACGGTCAGGTTCGAGTTAAAAGAGTGGGAGCATAAGCAAAGCACTGAATTTTGGAAAAGACTACCTCGACTAGAACAGTCTAAGGCGTTGATACAGGTGTTCGATCAGAGACGAGCTGTAGAAATAATAAAACTGAGTAGAGGACATGTTAAGGCACTCACTCGGACCCTCACAAGGCACTGCAAATCAAACAAGCACCTGCACAACATGGGCCTCTCAGATACCAAAATCTGCAGGTTCTGTCGCAAGGACGAGGAAACGATTATCCACGTCCTCAGCGAGTGCATAGCGCTGCACCGCTGCAGAAGCCGGCACCTAGGAGCACACATGATCTCAGCAGACGAGATCAAAAGCTCCCCCATCAGCTCCATTCTCGGGTTTATCCTAACTGGAACTGAAGCTACATGAGGTGCTGTAATAGGTTATGGGGCTGCCACAATAGCTCATCTACTAGTCGCAGTGGCTATGAGACGCAGGGCTCACCCCATTTCTAACAAATAATAATAATACGTAAAAAGATACTATTATTCTAGATAGGTACTAATACTAAAGGATGGCATGCGTCACGGTAAATCTAGCCAAACAAGCAGAAATAATTACTATGATATTTCATTTTCAGAAATTACTTATTTCAGTTATTGATTGCACAAAACGTAAAAGACTAAATTATATATTTTTAAAGGAGGTTATACAGAATTATAACGTCATTTCATTATATAACTTTAGAGTAAGATTATACATGCCTATTACTTACTTTATATGTAGGTATACTATACTTATGTCAATTTCCAATAGTTTAACATGTGGCTGTCCATACTCACACGTACGCACTCAGATCCAATATTATAAAAACATTTTCTAAGTTTAGGCGGGATTTAATTATAAAATAACTTGATTATTAATAGACGAGCTCGTCAATAAACTTGACCGCCAATGACCCCTTAACACTTGATTGCACCAAGTGGCACAAAAGACCTCCCAGTGTTCCTCGACGGGCGGCATCGGCGCACCTCGTAAAGCATGACATAATGAAATAACCGACAAATACATCTGTTGCTGTTATCAGGTTCATAAACAATCAAAAGCCAACATGTGTTTTGTTGACTTGCTAACTGTTGGCGCCACTTTCTTTATTTTTACTTTCATAACTCCTTCCTATCCTATATTCCTTTTCCTTTCCCACCATACTTGCGAGAAAGAGAGGAACTACCAGGACTCGAGATGTGACGCGACCGTTGGAAAAAGTTCAGTCTATGATCAAGCCGCTGCTAGCACGTAAAAAATGGCGTCGCGTCTCCGCTAATTTAAATTACTCAAGGATCCTAATGATATAAATACTTAATAATTTTTACTGACTGGTTCTAAAAGCGTTTGTGTTGTTATTATCACTCGGACGGCCGTGAAGTGGACATTTTTGTGTATGCCTGTGTGAAAGTGTGATCGCTCGTCTCAGCCGTTGGGAATTTCGAAAAAGGGGAATTAGCAGCCCCACCCACGCCATCCTAAAGAGGGATGCACTTCAGCGCACGGTAAGTTCCTCCGATAATTTCTCGCACCTAGTTTTCTCCAAATTTTCCTAACCCGCTCCTACAGTCCATTTAGCTCAAAATCCATTTATATCAAACCCGCATTACCATTTTTTGGTCTGACTCCGAACCGGATAATTGTTCCGCTGTTGGTGTTAAACTCTAATAGTTTACACGTAATTTACCCGCTTATTTTGGTGTTAAAACCCCTAAAGTTTTGCACGTAAAAGACCGCCATCTTATAACCACATACCACGCGTAGATCGTGTTTTGTTCTCCCGCTTCCCGTGCCGCATATTACTTTAAATTCACATATTTTGCTACCTATTAAGGTATTCTCTTATTTCCAAATAATTACCTACGTTTTATATTATTGTTTTCACACTAATCGTGAGAAAACAGTGGACCGCTAAAATAACAAAACTATAGGCTACCTATTTTACCTACACCGCATTCTACCATACATACTTAAACCTCCGCATTAAAGTACCTATAGTTATTTACCTAAATATAAATCGCTGATTATACGTGTTAGTAGGCATACTATTACGTCTTTCGTGTATATTTACATAATCATAACCGCTAACTTACCTGTTGTTTCTCTAAGTACCTACGCATCATTTGCTCACTATGGCAGCTAAAATAGCAATATTGCAATCTAAAAATAAAGCAATATTCGCCCGCTTGACTAGCCTCAATGATTTATCCAAGAAAATATCTTTAGCCACCGTAGATCTCCGCTCTACGGAAACCTTTATGGCGGACACAGAAACATTACCAGTCATACGGCAGGAATTCATTTCTAACCTAGACTCCATTAACGAATTAGAATTAGACAAGAACCCTAAGTTTGTGCCTAATTACGAACCTCTCAATGCATTTGAAGATTTATACGCAAGAGTTCAGAGGACGCGGTCTCGCATCATCGAGAATTCGCCAAATCAAAACTTGCGCTCGTGCGAAAATAAAGGTGCGTTCACACCAATCAAGCTGCCGCCAATAAACATTCCTTCATTTGACGGAAAGATGGATAATTGGCCCATGTTTTATGAGTCATTTAAAGCCAATATACATTCAAATGAATCGTTAACTGATGCTCAAAGAATTCAGTATTTGACAGGGAAATTGACGGGTTCCGCATTAAAAATAATTGCGGGAATCATTCCATCAGGCGATAATTATCCATCTATCTGGGAAAGTTTAGTGAAAAAATACCAAGATAAGAGAGCGTTAGGGTGTCATTACATGTCTATACTGTTCAATATTAAACCTGCGATTAATGTTTCCTCGTCTTTAAATAACTTTGTTGAAACTTTCGACGCCGCTGTTTCCGCCTTGGAACAATTAAAATTTGACGATTTAAAAGACTTTCTTTTGCTTAATATAGCAATGCGTAAAATCGATTCCGCTACCGCACAGGCCTTTGAAACTTTCATTAGAGACAAAGAAATTCCTTCTTATAAGGATTTCATAGAATTTATAAAAAGTCAAGTAAAAATATTAGATCGTACTGTTACATCATCATTACATTCAACGCGCGGGTCAATCCTAAATCCGCAAAAAAACATGTTACACGTCGATATTTCGTAAAAAATGCTTGTTTCGTTTGTTTTTTTCAAAGATTATCTTTAGAAACTACGTTCTTAAACTAGTCTGATACTGATACATACGTAAAACTACATAAAAGAAGCATAAAAACAAAATTCAAGAGCGGCAAGTGCTCGATTTGTCGTGTAACAAACTACATTTTATACTTTTAACAATTAATTACTAAAGAAATATATTAAAAACCTCCTCTTTTAGTCACTTTTTTAGTTTTATATATTCACCCTTATCCAAAAAAATACTTATGCTTATCGTCAGCTAAGCAGAACAACATTCTTTTAGATGAAACAACTTGGGTATCCACAATTTGTCCTTACCGTATTTCGCACTTTGATGCGGCTCCGCGCTTAGTAAACGCATCTCAGGCCGCCATTCATAGCGCGAGGCGACACCTCACCCGATATGTCAGTCGGCCGGCACGCGGCATAAGTGGACGGTTGAGTTGATTGGCAATGTAAGCAGTTCGCGCAAATTATTTTAAAAAGTGGTCATTCCTTTCCCTCAGTTTAACTGGTAAGTCGCAATTTTATTCACATGTATTATAGTGAAGATTTAGTTGTTTCTTTAAGGAAAATAACCTAATAGATGTATGAACCACATTCGCTTCGTATTTACCGAATTATTAAACAAAAATATCATTTTGTCGCTACCGTCGCTGTCCTTACCGGTGTCATAAAACTGTTACGGTAAGGACACCTTTATCCCGGTTATGACATGAAAGTGCCTCTGTACCAAAGCCGCCGGCTAATCGGCATGATACCCGGCTTCTCTTCAAATACTATTTCTGATTTTGATCATTAACTTTTGCCGTTGACTGGTCACACACGGCATCAGATCAACCTATCCATATCTGTTAAAATTCTGCAATCGAATTCGAACCTAACTCTGAGCAGATTGAGTTGATATCAATTAGGATATTTTGCATTTTGGGTAGGTTGATCTGATTCGCTGTGTGTACGTACAGAGCTGAAGACATTTTACTTTATCGTATTTGCAGTAGTGTTTAGTTTTGCAAATTAGCAAAATTATTAGCTACGCTCGTAGCTAATATAACGACAACCTACTTTTTTCTTTCTATTATATTTTGGGCTGTCATGTTATCATGAAGTTATTCAAATTGTTTTAGGTACTCTTTACGATAACGTCATAAATGAAACTTCAGTATTACGTTATACATATTGACACTAATAGTCATAACTGGCCCACCAATGGTTTTGAAAATGTATTAAATATGTTTTTTGATCCAATATTGGCTGTACAGCGGGGAGCAAATGATTATTTATTGATCTCAAGAAGTTATATTATCAAGAATAATCAATGCTTTGATAGGTGATTAATATTATATGAAAATATCAACGATATATATTAAATTGATTATTTAATTGATTATTAGCATGTTTTTACATTCACTATTACAATCTGTACTATCATAGTTATATTAGGGTAATATAATGAATTTAGATGCCTCGTTTATATCACGCCTAATTTAACTTGTCATTTTCATTAAACATATTATTCTGTTTGCAGATATTCGTGAATGAACTAAGGGCGCAAATATTAGATTAAAGTAAGACATGAGTAACAATAATAATGATTATAAATTGTGTTAAGCTTACATAATTATATATTATTCAAATCGAAATATTGTTTTTTTTTTCAATCCGTATTAATAAGTCATTACCATGTTTCTTGCGTCCTTTTACCGTTTCTTTATGGTTTATCGAGTTCCGAAAGAAATTAAACTTAAAATAACAATGAAAATTACTTACTAAAATTGAATAATTTAATCGCTGCAATTCAAATAAAACTAATATATAGTTTTAAAAAAATCTGTCATTACCGTAGTTTCTGTGTCCATACCGTAACTTAAATATGTGGATAATTCCTTAATTAATCAACTTTAGTCGTGTACAAATAACATTTTAGCATCCTTGTGACATTTGCTATCCATGTGTCACAATATTAAGTAATTACCTGAACTTTTTTTTCATATCCTAAAATTCGTAAAAAAATAGGAATGACCCGCGCGCTTCGACCTCATCGTGTGAACCACCCCTTAGTAGCAGCAACTCGAAACATACTCGCGCGCGAAATACCTACCAAACGCAGACATTCATTACGCGTGACGGCAAGGGTGTTGAGTCTTGTTGGATGTGTAACAAATCTGATCATCAGCAGTTGTATAAATGTCCCGCATTTAAATCGCTTCCCGCTAAAGGTCGTTTCGATTTCATTAAATCTAAACGAGGTTGCATAAACTGTCTTAGTTTATCTCATACAGCTTCACATTGCAACTCCACTTATACATGCAAGTTATGTAGAAAGCCCCATCATACTTTGTTACATTTGGAAAATAATAATAACGCGCCATTGCAACAACAAATTCCATCAGCGAACCCGCGCGCGATCGCGCCACTCGCTCATTCGCTTCCCGCGTCGGGCGCTGCCGGCTGTGCTGTCGGGGCAGCCGCCATTGACGCCGCGACGTTGCCATCTCGCTCGCACTCGCAGACTCACGCTCCCACGAATGTATCGCTATGTGCTCGCTCCGATGAAACGCCGCTGCTTTCTAACATTAACTCGCCGCGTACTACCGTACTTCTTTCAACCGCTCAAGTAAATATTTTAAATAATAACAAACAGAATATGTCGGTTAGATGCCTAATTGATAATGCGTCGCAAAATAATTTAATTACTTCCGCATGTTGTGAACAGCTCCAACTAAAAGCTATTTCGCTTTCAAATTCGTTTATTAAAGGAATCGGCTCTGCTTCGCAAACTGTTCATGGTTACGTTCAGCTGCTTGTGACCACGAAAGATAATAAATACTCATTTAAAATTACCGCTTTGGTTGTTGATAATATAACCGACCGCATGCCTTCTGAATATGTTGACACTTCGGTAGTGCAACATTTGGTAGACCTACCGCTTGCTGACCCGTACTGGCACATTCCGGGCGAGGTTGAGTTGATACTCGGCGCTCAGCTCTTTCCGCATTTGTTGTTAGGTGGGAGGGTTGTCGCGCCCCCCGCACCTTCCGCTATTGAAACTGTGTTTGGTTATGTACTGATGGGTGACGCTCCTGTTAGTAATTTTAATAAAAATGATAACGCATGTAAATTTCAAGATTCCGCTACTTTCTTCACGTGTTTTAGTGACGCGGTTGTACGCGATCGAGTCGATGAACTTCCTCTGAACAAAACATTGACTAAATTTTGGGAAATGGAGGAAATGCCCTCCAAGGGGTTTCTTAGTCCAGAGGATAGTCAATGTGAAGACATGTACGCCGCTACCGTATCACGTGACGAGTCAGGGCGTTATTGTACCGCTTTACCTTTTTGTCGCGATCCGTCTGAGCTAGGGGACTCTCGTTCCCTCGCGGTTCGCCGACTGCTCTCATTGGAACGAAAACTTCAAGACCCTGAGTTGAGGGCCAGTTATAATGAAGTTATACAAGAATATATAGATAATGGCTATTTGTCCGAGGTCCCGCCTAACACCGAGTATTATTCGCAGGGCTATTTTATTCCGCATCACGCTGTCGTTCGCCGCGATAAGGCTACCACGAAAGTTCGTGTTGTTCTGGACGCAAGTGCTAAATGTCATAATGACATTTCCCTAAATGACATTCTTCATACAGGGCCGAATCTGCAGGCTGACATTTTTATTCTTTTGCTTAATTTCCGCTTGTTTGCCGTAGCGTTAGCAGCAGACATAAAACAAATGTATCTCAGAATTCTTCTGCAACTAGAGGACCGCAAATATCAAAAGATTTTATTCCGCTTTGACCCCACGCAACCTATACGCGAGTTTCAGTTTAATCGAGTCGCGTTCGGCTTAAAGTGCAGTCCGTTCTTAGCGATGCGCACTGTGCGACAGTTAGCGATGGACGAGCGCGATCGCTTCCCGCGCGCCGCCGTAGTGGCGTCCCACGAACTGTACATGGATGATTTAACCACTTCTGTTGCTACAGTGGAAGAGGGAAAAGCTCTCTCACGCGAACTCATTGACTTATTTGAGGCTGGAGGGTTTTGCTTGACCAAATGGGCCAGTAACTCATCTGAATTATTGGATGCAGTGCCTCCGTCAAATCGCGCCGCTATAGAATTTTCAGATAATGAGAATATGAAGGTATTAGGTCTTAAATGGTTACCCGCTCAGGATATATTCACCTTCTGTACAGCTCCTGTAAAGGAAACTTTTACAAAAAGGACCATTCTTTCTTGCATCGCCCGCTTATGGGATATACTTGGATTCGCTGCTCCAGTAATATTATTTGCAAAGCTTTTAATTAAAGAGCTATGGTTACTTAAAGCTGGTTGGGACGATCCCTTACCAGAGCATGTATGTTCTCTATTTGAGAGTTTTAATAATCAACTACCGCTTCTTTCCGCATGTAAAATACCGCGTCATCTCGGTGTAACCAATGGTTGCTCCACAAACATTGTAGCGTTCGCAGATGCAAGCATGAAGGCATACGGTTGCGTTGTGTATCTACACGTCACTGATAACGAGGGTAATATCCAGGTGAATTTAATTTGCGCCAAATCTAAAGTAGCCCCTGTGAAGGTAGTCTCGTTAGCCAGATTGGAATTATGCGCCACCGTCCTCATGGCGAAATTGGTGCGTCTGATTAATGACACGTACAGTGCTCGTATAAAAATTGACAACATATTCGCATTCTCAGATTCAAAAATAGCGTTGTCCTGGATTTATTCCTTACCGCATAGATGGGATATCTACGTTAGTAACCGCGTTGCAAAATGTCAAGAAAATCTCGATCCGCGTCATTTCTATCATGTCAGTGGTGTAGAAAATCCCAGTGATTGTCTCTCTCGAGGGCTTTTGCCAGAACAATTGCTTTCTCATCGATTATGGTGGCATGGCCCTCCTTGGCTTTGTGCTCCTGTATCAAGCTGGCCGATCACTCCCTTTGTACCTGAAGCCTGTGAAACGTTGCCTGAATATAAGAGTAAAACGTTTGTATGCTCTACTTCTCAATCTGCACCCAGTTTGCTTTATGATCTGTCGCAAAGGTTTTCATCCTGGAATAAAATTATCCGCATTATTACTTACATACTAATATTTACTAAAATATTACCGCGTCATAACCGAATAACCGCGTCTCAACTCATAATAGCTGAAAGGTATTTAATCCAAGCGGTTCAGGCCTTTCACTTTACTGAGTTAATTCATAACTTAAAAACTAATAAGGTTATTTCTTCACCGCTTAGAAAATTGGATCTATTCATCGATCAAGAGGGAATTATAAGAGTAGGAGGTAGACTTTCCAATAGTAACTTACCATACGAAGCTCAACACCCCGCGTTGTTACCTAAACATGAACATGTTACTCACCTTTTAATTGACTACTATCACCGCCTGCATTGTCATACTGGTGCCAATGTTTTAAGTTCTTTATTGCGCCAGAAATATTGGAACTTATCCTCAAGGAATGTAATTAGACAAAGAGTTCATGCGTGTAATTCATGTTTTAAAAATTCACCGTCGCATCTTAATACTAAAATGGCCGATCTGCCGTCTTACCGTGTGAAAGAAACCAAAGCATTTGTTCATACGGGCGTTGATTACGCCGGTCCTATAAACATAACTTTATGTAGGCGCCGAGGACAAAGAAGTCAGAAGGCTTATATCTGCTTGTTTATCTGCTTAGTCACTAAAGCAGTTCACATCGAACTAGCTTCCGATCTGTCATCTGAAGCTTTCATTTCCGCGTTTAAACGCTTTGTTTCTAGGCGTGGTCCTGTTTCCCATATTTATTCTGATAATGGGACGAATTTTGTGGGCGCTAAGTCTCAGATAAACGAACTGCTTACTGATCATCGCATCGAGTGGCATATGATCCCGCCTCGTGCTCCTCATTTTGGCGGAGCATGGGAATCCAATATTAAAAGCTTGAAGCTTCATCTATACCGCGCTATTGGATCGCAGTTACTTACTTATGAAGAACTGTTAACTGTGTTGACGCAAGTCGAAACCATTTTGAACTCTAGACCGCTTTGTATTTTATCAGAGGACCCGCATCCCGAGCCTCTTACTCCCGCGCATTTCATAATGGCTTCTCCTTTGACATACCTACCTACCGCGCCTATCTCCGAGGAAACTAAAAATCTACGCTATAGGAAAGAATTACTAGACCAAATGGTGCGTAGTTACTGGAAGAGATGGCGTTTAGAGTATCTTAATACATTACAAGTGAGGCAGAAGTGGCTTACTGATACTGATAACGTTAAATCAGGTACGGTTGTATTGATACATCAAGATGATGTTCACCCGCTTCGATGGCCTTTGGGCATTATACAAGAGGTTTATCCGGGTAAGGATGGTAGAGTGCGCGTTGCATTGGTTCGAACTGCATCTGGCACGTTCAAACGACCTATTGTTAAGTTGTGTCCATTGCCTTCTCAATAACGTACAATATGTTAATGTTAAGTTTAGGTAGGTAATTACTGGAAATAAGTGTCCTATATTATGTTAATAATTTATCTTTTCTTATTAAACGCTTTCTTTTGATAATACTACGTATCATCAAGGCCGGGAGGATGTTGGCGCCACTTTCTTTATTTTTACTTTCATAACTCCTTCCTATCCTATATTCCTTTTCCTTTCCCACCATACTTGCGAGAAAGAGAGGAACTACCAGGACTCGAGATGTGACGCGACCGTTGGAAAAAGTTCAGTCTATGATCAAGCCGCTGCTAGCACGTAAAAAATGGCGTCGCGTCTCCGCTAATTTAAATTACTCAAGGATCCTAATGATATAAATACTTAATAATTTTTACTGACTGGTTCTAAAAGCGTTTGTGTTGTTATTATCACTCGGACGGCCGTGAAGTGGACATTTTTGTGTATGCCTGTGTGAAAGTGTGATCGCTCGTCTCAGCCGTTGGGAATTTCGAAAAAGGGGAATTAGCAGCCCCACCCACGCCATCCTAAAGAGGGATGCACTTCAGCGCACGGTAAGTTCCTCCGATAATTTCTCGCACCTAGTTTTCTCCAAATTTTCCTAACCCGCTCCTACAGTCCATTTAGCTCAAAATCCATTTATATCAAACCCGCATTACCACTAACCTACCTCTGCAATTATCTCGACGTGAGTTAACTACACTTCCATCAGCTTGTTAGGGATAGACAGATGCACAATTTATAATGTGGGCCAGCCTCGTAGCAAGTTGAAGGAAATTTCTATGTACCTGCCCTCCGAGAGAAGGACTTTACGAAATGAATTGGAACAATACCAAATCGGTTTTATCTTTTTTCCGCTAGTTGACAGTTATGTCATTATTACTTATTGAAAATGTTTCATTTCTACGGGAAAACATAATTTAGTCCGCCCGGAAAGCCTATGTGAGGTATAAATATACAACCTGTGCGGATAAAGAATGGGATCAGAAATGGCGGTGCATCTATTCACTTCTCGCTCGCTCACTATTTGCGTCTATAGTCGCATCCCACGAGTGCGACTATAGACGCAACACTATTTGCGCCTTATGCACCGTATGCACACTATTTGCGTCTATACCCGCACTCGTGGGGTGCGACTATAAACGCAAATAGTGAGCGAGCGAGAAGTGAATAGATGCACCGCCATTTCTGATCCCATTCTTTATCCGCACAGGCTGTAAATATATAATATATACAATAAATAAAGCTTGGATTAATCATTCAAAATGTTGGCTCAGAAGTCTCATAGAATGACGAGTTTTCATTTAATAAGATACACTCGTACCTTCCGTCAACACCCCTATTTCATAATTTTTAAATGAAGTCAACTTAAGCTATAATTTTATTTATTATTTATTTATCAATTTTAATTTCTAAAATTTTTATCAATTATTTTATCTAAAAAATCATTTTATGATCGGACAAAATAGCCAAAAAAAACTATGTCTGATCAAACCTGAAAATTCCATAACCTTATTCTGTAGCCAAGTGCCCTAAATGGGAAATTACGTCTCAGTAAGAGCGTGACGTCGATGTTGACACCATTCGAGTGGGCGATCACAACACGAGATTGGGGTTCTGAGCCACCGGGACGCGGCGCGTGTATAAATTTATGTTATGAATCCTGCTGGTACACCTGTGTTCACGGTTTAAGAGTTGGGTCCTCAAAATAAGTGTAGGCACAATTCAATTTCGCAACTAAAGAAAGTTTTATTTATGTTCTTTTAGCTTAGTTATATTTCTCTTTTACTTATTAAAAAATTAATTGCGTTATTTAAGGTGTAAAAGAGAAAATAAAATTTTCGATGCATTCGTACCCGATTAAATTATTAACTGCCACACTCAGAATCGTTGATTAACTTAGTTGGCTACTTAAGAAAAAATATTGACCCTTATTTTGATACGCATAAAGACTACCGATACTAAAGGCAACGAATATTAGCTTAAATGACGTCTCTGAGTGCGGCCGTTAGTATACTAAAATAAGTACGTAAGTTACTTGTCTGACGGATGACAACAAAAATCTTAGTAATAAAAATACCACTCATGCTTGCTGTGTGTAGTTACGACAATACATCTATTTGGTTGAATTGCAATAATATTTTACTTATTTAATAGAAATTTTATATGTTATGTGCAGTCAGCCTTTGGGTCAAACATCGTTTCATGCAAGCTAAATGGCAAGAAACATAGACATTGGCATATTTGATGAGCCTGATTATTCGAAATGTAATGATTCTGTGCTTATGAAAGTTTCTGCGAAAGACGAAAATCTTCAGCATGAATCCCATGAATAAGCTTCTGCGAAAGACGAAAGTCAAAAAAGCATGAATCCCATGAATTCGGGACCTATTGTTGAAAGGGGGTTAATACGTACTTAATGGATTCGTGTCTCTCGCTTTGCGATTAGGGATAAGAGTATACTCAGTATAGGTCTTCCAAAGTGGCTGGAGTACCAGTGACACAACGGCTCTATGGTGGACACCCATTAACGCAAGCGCCACACGCGTCTGGCGGCTAATCGTTTCATCTTGTTGCCAAGCGATCGGAGATTAAGCCGTGCACCAAAACCCAATTACGTTAAATTAACTTTTTGTTCGACTGACGTTAACCAGCCGAAGGTGATAATTACGAGTCAAAGGTTGCGGGCGGAATGTGAACCAACATGTATGTCCGTGGATGCCATTCCTTTAACTAGGTATAACAAATTTAACAAAAATAGTGAACCATAATAAACCCAAAATATAAATATATAGGGGATGACTGTGTTTCTCATCACCCATCCCTCAAAGTCTTAAGTCGAAAGTCTTCGACCAGTGCGTCCTTCCGGTCATGGCTTACAGTGCCGAGACGTGGACACTCACGGCTGGACTAGTCCACCGGTTCAAAGTCGCTATGACTGTGTTTCGACATTTTTGATGTTATGATCTGCGGTGACAATTTACCATGAGATTGACCGCAGGCTCGTCGGTTTATTCCCGCTGTCCACCCCTTCTTGGTTGGACAGCGGGAATAAACCGACGAGCCTTCAAAGAGGGAGTGGACAGCGGGAATTTTTTTTAAAAATTGTTTCACTGTCCACCCGGGGTGGACAAGCAGAGGGTGGACAGCGGGAATAAACCGGCTCGTCTGCATAAGAATGCAGTAAAGAGTTCACTCACACTCATAATATGAACTCATTACATGAAATATAATAACTCACCAAGGTAACTATTTATTTACCATTTGTACAATTATTTAATAATGCTAAAAATAGTATAGTACAAAAATCATTAGCTAAGGTAAAATTGTTAAAATACATGTACTTACTAATACAAAAAACGTCTCTGCACAACCATACCATCTCTTCTCGTATCGCCTCTCCTCTTTGTATCTGCGTGTCGTGTTATGCCTACTGTATTTATTTTTTCTGTGTTCTGATAGTAAAAAAATGTATTTTCTTTCTTTCTTCATTCTTTCAATAAAAATGATACAGGCGTATGTAGTGAAATGACTGAATGTTACTGTGGGTAGCGCATAGCGCAAGCGCACCTATCTGTTTAACTATAAAAGGAAATGAAATTAATTCCTAATTTACCGTTACGAAAACGTATCTACATATCCCGCAACGGAAGCGTACGTTCTTGTACCTTAGTAACATGTAAGCAATTACAATACATCGCTAACGAAGATAAGCGTATGTAAGTGTGTCACTAAATAAATGAATTTTAATCATAGGTGCATCATACCCAAACACAAGTTTGGCAGCGGCTATTCAAACGAATAAATTGTAGATCGATCCATTAATTACTCGCTTTATATTCACTTCATGCTATAGGCACCGTTGCATTAGTGATGTTGCTATAAGTACTCGTAGTTCAATTTTACTCAACTCACATCGCACCTACATATTGTCGATATCGAAGTTCACTCGGACACAAATCAATTCACATATCATCTACAAGAGGGCCAAGTTTTAACGCCCAATTTCCTTATTTATCAAGTGCCTAATGAACTCACATTTGGATGACTCGAATAAGAAGTAAGAGCAAAATTTCAGTGCGATTGAAATTGACTGTAACTCAAGTCAATCATCGGCTTTTGTATTTTTTTCAGTCAAACAATGTGGTAGAAATTATCTACTACCTTAGTCTAAAATGTTGACTGTGGTTAGGTTGGTTATTAAGTCTTTGCAGTATTAAGTACTTATAAGATAATTAATCCAAAAATCGCCCGACATTGTTTTTTCCTCAATTGATGCAATTAGAATAGATAGCTAAATAAGTAGATAGGTTTTGTGCAATGTGGTAACATTGCGTAAAACATAAAATTTAAGAACTAGACATTACTACAGACATTTAGTGTCTGTATACTAAATATACAAGAACTCTGTAGCTCTGGTCGAAAGCGATTCTGGGATCAGAAAATATTGAATAATTCAATCGTTAAGCGATTACTATAAGTGTTCGTTGGGAACGGCGACTTCACTAGTAGCATTGTTTTTGAGGATTGATGCCCTGCCCGTGCCCTTTCATTCACCTACTTAGCTCTACAATGCAGGCCGCATTAGGTAATGACCAAGACAAAGGGACACTTTTATTGTACATTGTATGCCAGCCCGTGTCAAAAGTGTTTCCCAAGAGAAATCTTACAGCGATTGTATCTGTTAGTTGTAGGATTCAATTTTATTATGAATGGAAATTAATTGGAAATAATTCAATAGGTAAGTACTTAAGTAAATCTGTAGGTAATCTTTTAAGAAATCCCATTAAAACTTTTACACATAGGTACCGACTGATCTATAGTTATGTCTCGATTCCCGAGATGATCCGTTAAGCTCGCGCAAAAACCAGTCCCTACCAAATAGGGTAAATCCAACACTAGGTTTTAAAATTCTACTTAAATAAAAACACGTGATTTAACCATTAAGTCAAAAAATTAAACAAATGAAGTCATAAAAAACACAAAAATTATCGATACAAAAGAGTTCTTATTCCAATCGCCTTGTTAATATAAAATGTTTTTTCAGCTGCAACTTATCGAGCGCGCCAAGTGCTACATCTGCTATGAAACGCCCCGTTTTCAGCCAGTATTTCTCTGCCTTAAAAATAAAACTGTCAATCGCAAGCGAGCGGGATATTTACTATTTGAGAAAACTAATGTCCGTGGCAGGTGGGTTCCTGCACGCGCCATCTATTTTGGTAACATGTAACTTCATAAAATAAATCTTCCCTTTTGAAGTAGAACGTTAGCATTCGTGTTCAGATAAGGAATATGGTTTTATTTTGTTTTAATTACTTCTATCTGACGACGAACACCACACTTTGGTCGTCATCGTGCGTGGTTTTACAAGTAAGATAATAATACTCTGGTTTAATGATTACTAAGTTATCTTATTCGTTTACCGCAAAAATCATGCGACTCTAATAATTTTCCGTAACATTCGTAAGTTAACATGACGCATTTGACTAAGTATACCTACTTACTCACAAGGTTTCGCATTAATAAATTATTTAGATAAGTAGGTACTGTAGGTAGATATACAAACTCTGCAATTTATTTACAAGTAAGTTATAAGTAGGTTTGCAGAGACATACACACTGAATCACAGATTATTTGTAGTAGGATCTACTTTATGTAGATATCTCAAGTGGGCGTAGTTTGGGGGAATAAATATAGGAATAATACTATACAAAATATATCTTCTCTTCTTTTAGGTTTTACTGCAGACGAGTAAAATAAGTAAGATTTTATTATCATGCAGACCCAATGTAACTACCCTCAGAGAAAACTAACCAAAATAGCATAATAAAAACAACACCCATAACCTACATATTGTTTCTTACAGGTACACACTCGTAACCGCATGACTTATCTAGGTTTCTAGGGCGCAGCAATCGTTATCAAACACTATCAGTAAACAATGCAGGGCTTACCTTGACCGCCGACACATCCAATAAGCACAAGAACAAAGCACACGGAACACAACGCCTCATTACAAAACATGATCATCGGCTGAGGTCTGGCGAGTATTTGCACGTTATCGAGTGTTGCCGCGATCGGATTCGCGATGAGTAACTGATAAGGGCTGATAAGAGATTAGGGCCGGCCGCGCGGCCGCGCGCTGCACGTCTCTCCCCATCCGCATCGGAAACACTTCTGCGTTTGCTTACTCGATGTGCGGTACTCTGGCGATACTATGGTTAGCTCGTAGTTAGACTGTCGGTCGGCATATGAGCTATAATGGTGATTTGTTTATTCGAAAACTTTAGGTTAATTTTATTCATCCAAATTACAATTTGAGTAGCACAATTGGTGATTGTTTTTTTGTCATTATTGTACATTGTAAGTACTGTTAGAATTTTATCAAATACTACTGATTTTGTCCTAGCCCGAGAATCGAACATGACCCCAAGCGCAGCCGTCCTTAAAGTGCGACCCTATGGCCACTGAGTCAGTCCAGAAACAGAGATACCTAACCCCTTGCATGTGATATAGGATCTATAAATTAAATCGAGCCTAGATTTAATGGGCATAAAGTGGTAATGTTATCTTATCATATTGTAGATAGGTATTTTTGTCACGCTGCACGAAATTAGTGTTTGAACATGGATGATGTTTATCTTAATGAAAAAGATAAAGTAGGTAACTATTAAAACTAAGCATATCTAGTCACCTGCTTTAAAATACAATTCATTTTGTTTAAGTTTTTTTTTATACTACGTCTGTGGCAAACAAGCGTGCGGCTCGCCTAATGGTAAGCGATTACTGCAGCCTATGGACGTTTGCAACTCCAGAGGACCTGCATACGCGCTGCCGACCCCTTAAAAACCTCAACACTCCTTTTTTGAAGAACCTCATGCTGTATTCCCCCGGGAAACGCTCTGATGGCAGTTCATTCCACAGCTACTTAGGTATTGTCATCGTCATCGTCATCGTCAGCCCATTTAAGTCCCCACTGCTGAGGCACGGGCCTCCCTCAATCACATAAGGGGTAATTGCCATACTCACCACGCTTGGCAGACGGGTTGGCGAGGGTTTAGATATAAATGCAGAGTTTTCCTTCTCTGGGTGCTGATGATCATGCCAGCAGCTTTACCTTAGTCGCCTTTTACGACGACTCGGTAAGAGTGAGGGTGGTCTATTCTACTCTGCCGGGGACCACACGGCTTAGGTATTGTCGGTTTGCTTAAATTCTCCTGACAAGATTTTTCAGACATTTTACAATAAAACTTACATTCTCATCTTTAAATAGAAAATACTGCATTATGAACTCTACCCCAGAACTATAGAGTAAGGTAATAATACTCTGGTTGCTCTAGAACCCTCCATTAGGTTTATAGTAAAGAACAGACAACCACATGTTAGTTCTACTAATCTAAAGACGGAAAATATATTTAACTATCAATGTGAGAATCGGATATGTCAAAACAGGTGGCTTTTAAAGTCGAGACGAAGCGACGACGACGACCTAAGAACGAGAATATACCTGTTGCATCCAAACAAAAGAGAAACACAGCGCGTGTGAAAGACAGAGAGTCTCCGATTCTGTCTGCTTTAAATTAGGCCCTCTGGTTGTAATAACCCAATGTGTAGCTGTTGGTACAAGTATGAAGTTTAAGTATAACTTTGAATTCCTTTAAAGACATTACTTTTGAACGCTTGCTTCTCTCCCGCGCAGCGCAGTTTCGAGCTGCTTAGGATCGCAGGTTTGATTCCGGTATTCGAACCACATGTTGCCGTGTGGTCCCCGGCAGAGTAGAATAGGCCACCCTCACTCTTACCGAGGTGTCGTAAAAGGCGACTAAGGTAAAGCTGCTGGCATCATCATCAGAACCCAGAGAAGGAAAACTCTGCATTTACATCAAAACCCTCGCCAACCCGTCTGCCAAGCGTGGTGAGTATGGCAACTACCCCTCATGTGATTGAGGGAGGCCCGTGCCCCAGCAGTGGGGACTTACATGGGCTGACGATGATGATGATGATTCGAACCCAAACACTTGTTGATAGTGATGCTTATTAGTCGTTGTTTCTAGTTTTTATAGGGAATCTTAAAGCTACGGGATTCTATATTACTTACTACTTAATTTTATACGGTAGACTAGTGACCACGATGATGTAATTTTCTAATATTTATTGATGTATTCATTTATTTTAACCCTTTCAACGTCCCATCATTCACTTATAATACGCGTTAGGTGGCATGTGTATATATTGGTTACTAATCAACTGATTTAATTATCATGAACCAACACTCTATAAGCGTTTGGAATTGGAAAATACCTACATGGTGCCTTCTAGGGTTCCAGTATAAAGTCAACTCCATCTTTGTGCTTAGGCATCTCAAATGATTAAGTTATGTAGGCTGCATGGTACTAGTGGTAAGTAGGTTGTACCCACTTATGTAATGCATTTCTACACACCTATAGAATCTATCCCCCCCCCCCCCCATCATCACGCTTTTTAAAAGGTTTAAATATTTCTTTTATTACCTACATTATGAATTTCTGGTCTATATTATGATTTTCTGGACCAAGGCGAAACTAACAAGTCCACTTCACTCCACTACGTCCACTTACAACTCAACCTACAACGAAATTAGGTATAAGTCATACGATAAACCTAATTGAACCTTATTTTGCATTCCTTTGCCATGCTTGCATCAAGGTTTATGGCGAAATTAAAGCAGCCTATCTAAGTTTAAAGCCAGGAAGAAATATATCAGACAGGCAGTTAATTGCTCGGGAATAATTAATGACTAGTTTCAGCCTACAAAATCAATGTTCGTCAAGGCGATATTCTGCCTAATTACTAATTACGGCAAACGTTGCCTCACAAGATACACGGCAGCCAGTCACGCAGTCGCCGCTCCTACAACCACAGTGTCCTGCAAACACTAGCGTAACCTGACCTGCCACTCCCTTCTCCCTTTTACACACATTCACAACATAAGGCGAAGCCCTTTCCGAGCTTAGAGGTCCCACTAAAATGGACGCTCAAGTGCAACTGGTGGGCGTACGGTCGAGGCCAAAATCACAATGCGAACATTTAATTCTTAAGTTTTGTCGAATATTCGTATATGTCACAATCGCGTCACCTTGGCACGTAGGCGGCAGGCGGTCTGCGACTGCTACTTCTGTATTTGTCATACAAGTAAGTAGTCTTATTCAAAGTAAAGTCTTATTAAGTAGGCAAAAACACAATAATTCATAACTAGTTCTCGGAGGTCTCGTCGCATCTTCGCTTGTAACGTGGGTACGAGTGCAATCGAAATTTTGCGTAAGCTAAATATTTACAACACGCCCTGACTATTCTGGTTAATCTGATGAAATCCAAACTCCAGTATAGTGAGAAGCAAAAGAAGATGACAGATCCATACAACAAAGATCATGAATTTAGCATTCCTCGTAGGTACCTATTAGCACTTCGATATGTAGGTATATTAAAATAACATCTGTGCAAAATATAATTACTTATACCCACAGATCAAACCAATTGAAGGCGTAGGAGTGCCTGCTCCGCATGTGCCAAAATGGTAGAATAAAAAGATAAAATAATAAAAATATACATGTCGAATTGAGAACTTCCTCCTTTTATTAAGTCGGTTAAAAAGTTATGGTTACTTGACATGCCGATCAAGAAAGGAAAGAAGACGCATAAAACATCGTAAAAATAAATAAATCCTCACGTGGACGTAGAAGAAGATTTATAAGCCTACTCGACAGGCAAATGCGATATCCAACACCTTTATTCCGGAATACTCGTCGTGTGAATGTTACATTTCGTGGATTTAAATAAATTTAGAGCATGTACGTACAGCCACACATCAAAGTATGTATACAAAACCGTCAAATTTCTTCATTCGATTCTCACTTAAATGTCAAACACGTTTGGCTCAATATCGATTGAAGAATATTGACAGCTTGTAGTAAACTGATGTGTCTGTACCTATAAATAATACCTACTGAAGTTTGAATGAGAAACAATGCCACAATTTCAAGCACTCTTTCCAAGTTTAATGATAGGTGTGAAATGCCAAGCAAAGAAATCACTGAATACCTAAATTAATACTTACCTACTTGTAGTACCTACCCGCAAAGATTTGTGGAGAACGGTAGAGTAGGTATTTCCTTCATTAATCCATACTCCATACTTAATATTATAAATGCGAAAGTAACTCTGTCTGTCTGTCTGTCTGTCTGTCTGTCTGTCTGCTACTCTTTCACGCCAAAACTACTCAACGGATTTAAATGAAATTTGGTATACAGATAATCTAGACCCTGAGAAAGCACATAGGCTACTTTTTATTGCGAAAAGGGGGTTGTAAGGGGTTGAAAGGGGGGTAAAAAGTTACTTTTCCACGCGGACGGAGTCGCGGGCGGCCGCTAGTTATTTATAAATGAAATATGACTCCAACTGAGACGAGTTTTTGGCTCGACAAAACCTAGACATAGAAGTTCAAATTCTATGTATAACAAACAGTTACATAAGTACTTTCTGCAACCTACTCCACCTTATTCTAAATCACGATCTTAAGTTATTAAGGTACTAAAGCTCATGTCATCCTCTTCAAACACTTAACGCTAAAACGGGATGGCAAGAGTCCAGAATACCTTTTCGTCAAGCTAAATATTACGAAACGACTATCTCGTATCACTGATCGTCTCTTTTGCCCACCTTATAAAACTACAGCTTTTCGAGGAAGTTTCCGATACTCTGCAACTAAGTGTTGGAATAATATACCACCCCCTATAAGAAATTCCGTTAATATTTACACATTCAAGTCAAAGTACAAGTCTTTCTTATTATCCTTGCAGAAGAGTTAGTATCTAATGTAAAAATTGCTTCCAGTCCAGTTATTCTATATAGTAATTTAATATCTCTCCAATATAATTATATTATTTAATATGTGTCATATTATTACTTTATTTATTTTACTTTACAATATTTAACGTATTCTATATGTAATTATTAATTACAATTAGTATTGTTACTGTACACATACCTAATGTTTTAGTAACTAAAGATAGCTGTCGTCGGTTGAGGCCCATACCTTGGTTGGAATCCGCAGAATACCAGTGGCTTAGCGTGGCATTGCATGACACGATAAGCCGTATACTGAGCGGAGACCATTTTGGTACCTGATTTATTAATTGATTGATAGTATTGTGTTTTCTTTTTTTTTGTTTATAAGTTTGCATGTGGATTCTATTTTGTGTTGATTTTCTGGGTTATTTTATTTTGGTACCAAATAAACATTTTTCCTTTTTCTTTCTTTGAATACTGTTCTGGGACTATCCGTAGTTCGCGATTTGTAATAAGAGGGATAGACCATGTAATGTAACATGCATTAGTAGGTAATGAATGAAATACGTACTGTACCGTCTGCCGCGAGTGTTTCCTTGTCGACCGGTTTAGCGTAGTGGATTGAGCGCCTGTTGAGATATCAGGGTCGTAGGTCAGATTCCTGCACCAATACAAATCTTTGTAGATGAAGCAGTTAGTACGTATATGTAATGGTCTGGGTGTTTGTGATACATTCGTTGTTCCTGGTTTCCATAGTACAACGAAAAGCCTTAGTTTGGAGCCAGTTAAATGTATGTAGGTATATGATGCTATCCCACTTTATTTATTTGCAATTTTTTATTTATACAATGTAAAGGTATAAAAGTAATACAATGTAGCTTAAATACTTACTTAACACAAAGGTAACATGGCATTGCAATGTTCTTAGAATCTAAATAATTAATTATCAATTTATGAAAGTAAGAATTACTTACCTATTATTTCTTTTTTTTTAAGTTAGATTATTATGTGATAGGTGGCAGACGAGCAGACGGATCACCTGATGGCAAGCGCTTGCCGCTGCCCATGAACACTCGCGACACCAGTGGAGTCACAAGTGCGCTGCCAACCTTTACCCTTTCCCCGGATTGGGCCGGTACCCTCACGTGAGTGAGGGTACCGGCCAATAAAGTTTTCTGTTTTGCCACTGTTTTTTCGCTCAACAGTTTAATTATACCCGTCGCTCTATGCGGTTGCATGCGATTGTATGCGCTTGCTACGGCAAGATAAGTGGGTTCAAATGTTGAAGTGTCACATTGTAGTGTGTATTTTAACTGGAGGAGCAAGTAACAGTACTTAGCGAGTAAGAGGCCCCCATTACTGACCGGTGAACATTTCCCTGTTCACACACTCGCCTTGTGTGCTTTAATGATTGTGCCGAGCTCTTTCGCTAAATAAAAACACATGACTAAAAATAGACAGAGTTAAAGGTAGGCAGTAGGTCTACCAGTGTAGCCAAAAGTTTATTCGGAGAAAGCGGGATTTTGAGTAAATAGCGGGATTGAGTTGGTCAGAAGCGGAACAATTTTTTTGTAAGGTGCGGCAAATGTGTGTCTTAATAATAATATATAATAATAATAATTCTCACAACATCTCATACGTTGACCTGATTCCGTACTAAGTAGCTTAAGCACTTGTGTTACAGATATCAGACAACAGAGGAACACAAATATATACTTAAATACATATATAACACCCAGACACCGAACAAAGATAAGTGTTCACAAACATCGAACCCACGAGGCAGGGTCATCAATTGCGAAATCCGGTAAGTCAGTCATATACATTACAGTGAGCCTGTGATTCAGTAAGTGTATCTCTTCATTTGTAGGGGTGTTGTATCTTATCTAGAACATCGTTTCTACTATCCACTCTGTGTATAATTTACTCATGTGAAGAAAGGCTCGAGACACTGGCTTAAACCTGACGCGATAACGAATCTTTTAAAGGGCACTTCTAAATTAGACACCTTTTAGTTTTGAGCAGTATCTACTTCGTCTGTGGTTTTGAACTACTTAGTTTATTTAAATCCACGTTTAGTAACCGCTTAAGTTGACGGGTAAGGCACACTAGCGACGCCGATCGATTATAATTTTTAGCTACTAAACCGGATCTATTTTACACAATTTCGGGGTTACAACCTCTCGGCAAACATACTATTCATTAAATAGCCATGCACACCTTCCTCCCCCCCTGTCCCTTTGTTCCCGTTGAGTCACACCATTTTGTGTAACACACTGTTTCCCATTGGTAAAAAAATTATCGATTAGTAACACTGTTACTCAATGCCACATTTTTATTCCCTTTGAGTGACAGTGTGACTCAACAAAACGCTGATTCCCGTTAAGTAATACCTTGTGTAAAATCGTGTAATTCAGATGCATTCCATGATTCCAAGGTAAGTAACTAAGTCTCATTGACAGCCGTAAGTGCCTTCAATTCGACTTTAGGTACAGTGGCCACCTAATTAAAATTATTTGGACAACACTCTTGAAGAAACTTCATAAGAAAATGTATTTTATTAGGTATAATGGAATGACATCAACATTTGAATGGCAGGAAATTATTCAGTAAAAACGTGTTAATCACGAGATTAACATGTTTTTACGAATTGTATTGTGATAAAATAATAATTGAAATCCCCCCGCAGTATGTACCTAACACTTTAAGATTTAGGTATTTTTTTTTAATGAAATAGACAAGTGCGCTGCCGGCCTTTTAAAAAGAAGTATTAGGTGTATCTACCACTCTTTCCCTGAAGGTTGATTAGGAACCCTTATAAGGTTCCCAAACTAAGGAGAGAGTCTGACTCCCGAAATGGGCGACGACTTATTTGACGAGGCTGCTCTCTAGAGCCGGTGCCTCGGCTTGACGGAGTCCCGCTTCTTCTCCAGCATAACATAGAAGTGGTTCACGGGCTCGAACCAGCCGTAGCCTTGCTCAGCCTTCCCGAGCCACATGTGCTCGTTTGGGTCCGTCAACGTCAACATTCCAGTCGGAGCATTGTCAGAGAAGTCACATTTTAGGACACTACCGTCAGGATAATAGTACCTTGAAAGAATAACGTTTACTTAATTTGGTTTATTTTAAACCGATGAAAATATTTTTTTTATATACAAACAGGTAGGTTTCTTAATCTGTCACCTGATGGTACCCAAGCAATTGCCGCTGCCCATGGTCACTTGTTGTGGAGTCACAAGTACGCTGCCAACCTTTCTAATCTAGCTTCTACTCCTCACGACCTCGATACGGTCTTATTTAAGCCCAAGCAAAAGTTCTAGGTTCGATTAGCTACGAGTAGGGGAGACCTAGGAGGGTTGTGACAGAGGTGAGTTGTGACAAGGACGATTTCTTTCTACCTATAAGAGTGAGCCAGATAGCAACAACGGGTTTTTATCAACATCCAGGCGCGCTACTCCAGTCAGTACCTGCCGGCTGCGCACGAGGCGTGACTACGTTGATCTGACGTCTGTACACAAAAAAATGCGAAAAGTAAGTTTTTCTTCAAAATTTTGTAAGAATTTATTTAATGTCTAAGTATAAGTGCATCCTTGTGTTGTTTTTTCTTAATTTGCACGGGTATTCAGGTCTCTAACGATTGTACTAATATTTTGTTTGCGCATCGTGTTTCCAAAATATGAATTATTATTCGGCCCTAGTCGTCATTTTATACACCTAGGCGAGTTGTGACAGCCTGTCACAACTCTCCTATCTTACTTCATTTTGCTGTTGGGTTATCACCACTATATTTTTCAAGTGTTTGTTTGTTGTTAATTTATATAATGGCATGCTGCACATATTGAATGGCTAGTTTTTCGTTACAGATCTAGATCAGATTACTAGATCGGATTATTTTTGGGCCTCTAAAAAAAGCAATAAATACAGCCTGCGACAATTGGATGCGAAGCAACGCCGGAAAAGTCATGACCATTTATGACATCCCATCTATTGCAAAGTCTGCATTTGATGTAACAATCATTGCAAGAAATATGAGTGCTGGTTTTGCTGCCACTGGAATATGGATTGTTAATACCGACATATTTGGAGAAGCTGATTTTCTGCCCAGTCAAGTCACTGATCGTCCCAATCCTGAAGAAGAGACCGTTTCCGAAATTGTCGACAACCCAGCAGAAAGAACCATGACTCTAACTCTTAATGTTAGTGCAGTTGCTAATTATTAAGCAAGAGCCGTTACTCCAGGTACATCTGGAGCAATCGGTCCAGTGCCTAGAATGCTGATACGTAGTTGTACTGGAGACAAACTTCGTTACGTGTGCCTTAATTGTGAATTAGATTAGATTAGGATTTTCGACTGATTATAATAATTATAATATGATTGATCTCAAAGCGATGCCATATTACTTAATTAAAAGATATTATTACTTGTTATGGAAATTTTAATTGTTTATTTGGTTCTGAAAGTTGATTAAATATTATTTTGGTAAAAAAACATGTTTGGTTTATTTAATTTAAGCCCAATGCTATTTTCATATCAAATAAAATATTATATACAATGCTGTCACAACTTACCTCGGTACCTGTCACAACTTACCTCGGTGGTAGGAGAGTTGTGACAGGGGGAGTGGTCCTTGATTTCGTTGATTTTCTCAGAAACCAGTACATTTATATTAATTTTGGTAATTGTTTTAAAAAGAGAAGGAATGACGCTAAACTTATTTATATAGGTCATAACTGTTAAATGTTTTTTGATCGAGATATGGCCTCTGAAGTTAAAATTGTCACAACCCTCCTAGGTCTCCCCTATCTGCTTGAGTTAATAATTTTAGAAACGAACTGTTCTTAATTGTCTCGAGTTTGATTATGGTGGGAGAAGACCACGTTGATATTTGATTAAGTATGCCAAATGCGCTATCGGGCCATTCCAATATAAAATTTCAACTACTAGTTGCTGAAACTACCTTCCACGTCCAATATAAGTCCCGTCTTTAAAGTAGCCTTCATATCGAGACCCGTCGATGAAGCCTATAGTGACCTCCTCGCCGCCGCCGAGTCTATCCGCATCCCACGCCCCCATGTATGTGTCCCCTTCCACGGTAGTGTACAAACCTGGTCCTGGAACGGAAGAACAAATGAGGTGTCGTTCAGATGAGGCGGACTTCACATGGGCCATATTGACACTCAGTAGCGTAGCGGTGCGGGGGTGGTTCGACCTGTGCGCGAAAATCTAGGCTTTAGCCTGGGGGGTCGTGGAAAAACAGAGGGCGCCAACGACACCGCTACGCCACTTGTAGTGTGTAGCATAGCATAGCGTGGTTGGGGCGGTGGGCGTCACTTTTTAGGTTTAGGGGCGACAAAATCTAGACTTCATTCTGGAAGGTGGTAGAAAAGTGGGCGCCAAAATAGTCATCACCCCGGGCGGCCGACACCCACGCTACGCCAGTTGACAGCCACTGAGTGCGAATAGGTCCATAATTTCCACAATGTGCCTGTGGTTCACTCACCTAGTTCACCTCGGTGGTGAGTAAAATGGGAGGGCAAGCAGATCAGGAGATAGGTATCCTAGAGTGACTCCACTACTGCCAGTTATTGATAATCCGCTAAGATACGAAGAGAACGGGAATAAGAGGTCTCTGGTTTTCTTCAGGCAACGGCAGCGAGTCTCTTTACAGGATCTCAACCGACAGCCGACTTTCCGGCACAAGAAGTTTAAATTAGGTGCCTAGGTACTATTTTTACTGTATTGCGCTATGTTCCTACTGTACTGTTTGAATTGAATTTTACATTATAAAAATGTAAGGTGCCTAATAAACAATTAGGTATCTTATCTTAGATATCTTATATTGCTTCCGTAGGTAGATACATCGGAGGACATCCTTAGCCGTCGTGGTCAGTTGGAAAATAATATGGGTATCATTAGACTCCAATAAATATAAAAACACGGGCTTAACATTCCCAAAAGGTGAGTACCAAAAACCATTGAAACTTTATTAGACCGTAACCACTGTAGAACGTAACGCTACACGTGTACACCTACCTAGTTTTATTTATTGGAATCAGCTACGATGCGCTCCATTTAATATCCGATAAAAGATCCTAATTGTACCTACTTATATAGTTACGGTACATTTGTTTACCCTATTTTAGGATTGAGTATGTACAATAAATTAATAAATTAATAATATTTCACAACATCACATACATTGATCTGACTCCGAGATAGGTAGCTCAAGCACCTGTGTTACAGATATCAGAATCAACAGTGGGATAACAAATATATACATATAATACTTTTCTTTTGTAAATACATACTTATAATACATAGAAAATACCCAGACCAATACAAACAGACATGTTAATGCACACAAATGTTTGTACTGTGCGGGGATCGAACCCGCAACCCTTGGACCAAAGTCAGCGTTCACTACCACTGTACCAAACAATAAAAGTAATAGTTTGGATCATTGTTGTGAGTGGGAGCCAGGAACAAATCCTATCCTACAGGGTGTATCTGTGAACATCTACATCCCTTTAACCACGTGTTCTATCAACCATTATGAACAACATTTGTTCTATGACTTTTGGAAATTCACATAAAAAAATTCAACTTTACATACAAAGTCGGTCACTCGGGTCACTTGGTCAACAACTTGGTCATTTCGTATGGGGAGTCGAAAAAAATTTCGACGAATTACGATAAGTCATAGAACAAATGTTATTCAGAATGGTTGGCAGAACACGTGGTTAAAAGTATGTAAATGTTCACAGATACACCCTGTATATTACTCTGCTACTCGTATTACCGTGCATCTTGGCAATCCTATCTTTCTTCTTCGCTTCAAAGAAACCGTCGTATGTGTCACCAGTTTCGTGTTGGAAGAACCCCTGGTCTGTCACTACAGGCATTTCCTTCGCGGGCTTCTTGGTTTCGGTGTTCTCGGAACCTAATAATTCTGTTGATGTGTCGGTCATTGTTCACCAATCTGGCAACATATAGAAAATGGAAGTTTGAAAAAATAACAAACGTTAGGCCCAAAAATTTTCTGCGGAAAAAGACCTCTTTCAAGAACCTCGAACTAAAAAGTTTAAAATAATATTTTTAACACTTTTTACAATTCAAATAACAGTACACTCGAGAAAAGGTTTTACCGAAGTCGGCGCCTAATTATATCTATATCTATCTATATCTTGTAATTTAAAACAACAATTCAACAGAGATTAGGCGCAGACTTCGGTAAAACCTTTTCTCGAGTGTAGGTACCTTTCTTCTTTATAAAATGTTATTTGAAGTGTAAAAAGTGTTAAATGTTTTTTTACACTTTTTAGTTCGAGGTTTTTGAAGGCGGTTTTTTTCGCAGAATTTTTTTTTCTCAGAGTCTGACAAGCGATCGCGTCACCCAAAAATATTCATTAATGATTTTAAGGGGGATAACGCTTAGATTAAATCAAAATTGCAGAAGATACGCCACGTCCCTTCAATAGACAACTGAAAACGCACCTATTTGTTTTGACATACGCTTGAGGTAGTCATCAAACGCGGTATATAATACTACTCTTTGGCGCATGCTACGCGTCATGTCATAAGGAGAAAGTAGGGTCAACAAAAATAACTACTTACTCAATCATTTATTTTTATAACAGTTAACGAAATTATCATAAATGTATTGTTGGTACTATTATAAATTATTATTGAATGTTATACTATTAGACGACCCGTTTGGAACGGTGGTAGTGAACGCTACCCTTTGGTCCAAGGGTTGCGGGTTCGATCCCCGCGCAGTACAATCATTTGTGTGCATGAACATGTCTGTTTGTATTGGTCTGGGTGTTTCTATGTATTATAAGTATGCATTTACAAAAGAAAAATATTATATGTATATATTTGTAATCCCACTGTTGATTCTGATATCCGTAATACAGGTGCTTGTGCTACCCATCTCGGAGTCAGATCAATTTATGTGATGTTGACTTTTCTTCGAATAGGGACAGTTTGTTTACTTGTGTCTATAAAATCTGAATGTTGCCCTCGATTATTAAGGGATCACATCAGTCAGATCATGACATGCTAAAAGTGGGATTACCTGGGAAACATACCCTTTTAAATGTTTTTTTTTTAAAAACGAGATCATTTTGTAAAAAAAATTCCAACGCCAAAAGTGGCCGCTTTTCAGATGTCTAATTGAAGGGACGTGGCGTATCTTCCGCTATTGTGATTTAATCTAAGGTGTGAGCAGACTAGTATTTTTAGGTAAGTCACAGAGTCCTAGGGGGTTGAATATTGAAGAGGTCAAAGCTACCTACCTAATGTTTTTGTCCAATTAGTAAACTGATTAACACTCAAACTTGACAGTCTAATTTAAAGCAGACGTTACGACCGAATCGGAGTTTCCCTCTCTTTCACACGCCCTGTGTGTCTCCTTTGTTTGGATGCGACAGGTATATTTTCGTTCGTTACGGGACGGCTTTAAATTAAGCCACAAGGTTATTTAAGTAGCAAATTAATGTGATGTTGTTAATAAAATAACGTATCTTGTTTGACGTAGCGACGATGCGTGACGGTTCGTCCCTGACGTGCCCTGTCTGCGCTAATTTATATTTTTTACACGCAAGCTTGTCCGTGACCTAATGAGGTTTGATGCTAATGAGGATTTAGGCAAACCACACATTAATTTTATGGATTTTTGCAAATAAGTTCAAATGCATATAAAATGAGCTCAATAGTGTTTTCTGTTGTTAAGTGCCTATATAATAATGTTTGGTAAACGGGAAATAACGTAGGTGTTAAGGATATCGTTGCTATGGTGTTTTCAGAAGAATTGAGACGACCGCTGAACTCGGCGCAGTGCGACTATGGCTGGTCTTTTATCTTATAGAATCCGGCTCGAAGGACCATGTTTTGTATTGTCCTATTTCACTAAAATCCTACTTGCTTTGGTGGTTTATCCTTTTTTTTATTCCAATAAACTTAATTATTTTACACATATCTTGCTCTGATTTTAGATGTCTTCTCTATTTGTACTTAAAACATGGATATTTTCCAATAGGTTTTATATGAATAAAATCCTTAACAAGTAGTGAAAGGTATGTGTTAGCTTTCACTATGACCAACATATAATTTTGTGATATAGGTATGTAAATAAAAAAATACTCATTAAATTTATAAATAAAATATATTTCACTAACGTTCATAAATCATCTGGCAGCATCAAAACATTAATATGATGTTAACAAAAGACCATAAGGAATATGGGGTCGTTGCCAAATAGTTACAATTCTGTATTTACACGTATCCTCGACTACGCAGTCAGATGTGCTTCTTGATACAAACCTACGAATATATTTTGTATAATAATAACATAAACTAACGAATATCTGGTAGATCTCTGCTCCAAAGTAACTACTTTTTATATAAAAATGCTCAAGTTCCGATATTTGAACTACAATATTGCTTTGGAAAAGGTGAAACTCTCTTGAGGTAATTTGATAGGCAGTTGAAAGCCTTGTATCACAAAATACAGAAGCAACTCCCATTTACTACAACATACAGCAATATCAAGATATAGAATCTCGGGGCAGGCAATTATAAATTCATTTGATAACTTCCGACAAGGTGTCTGGCTATTGAATACAACAATATTCATTGTACGGTCGTGCCTTAATATTCTAAATAAATAATCACTTATTTTAACAGCCGCATGTCCTTCGAATGAAGCGGAATCGTTTGTCTAAGATCCGCTACACCTAACATAAAACTTTACATCTTACATACTCAATATGTAAGGGAATCGCAATCACTAACATAATATAATAACAGATACATACGAGTGGAACGACATATTCCACGCCAATCGAAGGCCATTTCAGTGTAATTTGATTACACTTTTGACTACAATTCGCAAACTGGATTTTTCCACATCTCTGGTATTTTATAGGAAAAAAAACATACAAAATATTACTTACATTTACCATTGCCACTTACTATTATAGTAATATGTACAATAAAATAGCTAAAAAAACTTTTAAATATAAATAAATAAATTACATGATTATGATTCATTCTCATCAGTTTGAATCAAACAAAATGTTAAAAAAATGTGATTACATTATTTACAATGTTTGGTATCGTATTTATAAAACTATTATCTTTCATACAAAAATCACAGTTTAGAAGCGGCTTAACTTCGTAGCGTGGAACCGACTGGTCTTCCCCTTCCTACAGCCAATATTTTTATACTTTTTGTTAACAAACCCCAGAAACATCGTCCAAATGGCAACTATTTTCCTATGAAATTAGACAAAACCGAATCCTCATCACACTCAAAGTAGTATCGCCGCAAGTTTATGCCACTTTGACCTCGAGTACGTGCTATACATTTTGTGATCACTTCTCGATATCAACTATTGATAGCCAAAGTATCGATAGCACGGCAACACTACTTTGGAAGAATAGCTTAACTGCTACAGAGTCGACCTTCCCATGGCTCGCGGGACGCGAGGTCGCGGGGTACGCTTGACCAATCGATAAAGTTTTTTTTCTTTTGGGCCAATCAGCTGGGGCGGAGTGAGCTTGACGACTTGAAAGCTATAACCGTGCGACTGCGAAGGTCCAAAGATTTTTTTTTCGATTGGTCAAGCGTACTCCGCCCCCCGCGTCCCGTGGTTCATGGGGAGGTCGACTTTGTGGCGGTAGAGCTATAGTGGTTCCCGCTAGTCGGTACAAGCGACACACGTGCACATTAGCTTATTGTAGAGATGTGATTCCGTCCGTTTAGCGAATCGCGTTGAGGTCGAGCAGGGGTGGCTGGGCTCACAGGATGATGTTGGCGGGGTCCTCGAGGCATTCGCGGAAGGCCTTCATCCACTGCGCGCCCACCGCGCCGTCGATCACCCGGTGGTCGGCCGACGCTGTGAATGTCACGAACTTCGCCGTGCGGAATCTGAAAAAGCAACACCAGATTTGAGCACAAAATAGATGAACCTCAAGTTCGGGTCTAAAGTATCAACCTATTTACTGTCCCACTGCAGGGCAAAGGCCCTAAAGACCATAGAAATAAAGTTATCGCTACTATGATGGGACTAGGAGCCCAATTCTCGGGCTCGTGGCATTTATTTTCATAGGACATATATCACTAAAACATAGTTTTTTTGTATGTTTTTCAGGTGATATCCGCCATGTTCTCAAAATATCACGAACCCGAGAATTGGGCTCTAGGAGCCCAATTCTCGTGCTCGTGACATTTATTTTAATACGACATATATCACTAAAACATAGTTTTTTGTATGGTTTTCAGGTGATATCCGCCATGTTTTCAAAATATCACGAGCACGAGAATTGGGCTCTAGGCTTAATCACCACTTTTGCCTAATGCGGATTGGTGATCACAAACCCGAGCAATTATCGAAATATTCGAAACATACTTTTTGCTCGACCCGGGAATCGAATATCCGAGATCACAGGCCGGTACTTGAACCACTAATTCAACCGGGCTCGGGCTGACATTGATATCAAATATACACGCTAGGCAATATATCGTCTAATGTCTCCCGCACACGTTCTGTCTATCTCTTTCTCACAGCGTAATCATTATACGCACGCATACATGTATGGGTGCGTTCCGGTCGTTCCGCCGGTCCGCGATGTTAGGAACTGGCCTTGTTTGTCTATCTATCGCCGCCATTTCATTTTTATTGATTACTAGTGGCCCGCCCTCACTCAGTTTCGGGAAATTAGTTCCATTTCATACCAATAGATGGCGCTAGGTGTCGATTACATCGTGCAACAAGCGTGTCATGTTTTCGGATTACCTATAAGCGTTGCCGCTGTCTGTAGGATTTACCTATTTATAAATAATATAGATGAAGATGAATTTAGGACATGTAATGAAATAACTCTTCGTAGTGTACTCAAAGAAGCCATTTCAATGTTTTTAATTATTAAATATTTTTTTGAGTCGTTTAATTTCGTACGAGTAATTAAGGCGTGGTTACTCATTTTTAAAAGCGACACCCCTTTACTTGAGAAAGAGGAGACTAAACAGACTTACAGCCACGCGAAAAAATAATAGGATCAGTTTAATCCCATTAGTATGACATCGACACTCACCCTTGTGACTCATTTTTGTCAGGAATGACCAGCTCCTGGAGACCTCCGCACGCTAATATTAACGACTGGGGTGGGTTGATGATTGCGTTGAACATTGTGATTCCTAGAATAAATTCAGTTAGCATTTAACAAAATAAATATTTGAAAATAATTGAAAGTGTGTTCCACTAAAACCACCAGTATTAATAAATAATATCCCCCAACCGATTACGGTTAAGGCGGCTAACGCGTACGCAAAAAATTGAGAGATTTTGTGATACGACCAGCGTGATACGACCAGAGAGGCTTAACGTGCTTTCCGAGGCACGAGGGTACAAGACCGCCAACTTCCAGACTCCGGGCTGACACTAAGGATTTCTTACCGAAAACTTAGGTGCCAATGTTAAGCGCAGCCGTCGCTTTACAGTGCGACCCACTAACCACTTCGCCACCGAGGCAGTCTCTCTCACAATATAGGTTAAACCGCACTCACCATACATTCCTAAGTTGGAGACGGTGACGGTGCCGCCCTGGTACTCCTGCGGCTGCAGGCGGCCGTCCTTGGCCTTCTGCGCGAGCTCCTTCACCGCGCGCGAGATGTCGATGATGCCGCGCGAGTCCGCGTTGAACACGATGGGCGTGATCAGCCCGGTGGGCGTGGCCACTGCTACGCTCACGTCCACATTCGAAAACCTGTAAAGTAACATTATATGTTGACCAATCACCGATTGCCGCAGTGGTAGTGACCCGGCCTCTTCCAGAGGTCTGGTTAAGAGCCCACCTACCCAGGTGTCGTAAAAGGCGACTAAGGTAATGCTGCTGGCATGATCATCATCAGCACCCAGAGAAGGAAAACTCTGCATTAACATCAAAACCCTCGCCAACCCGTCTGCCAAGCGTGGTGAGTATGGCAATTACCCCTTATGTGATTGAGGGAGGCCCGTGCCCCAGCAGTGGGGACTTAAATGGGCTGATGATGATGATGATGATGACAATAAAAAATTGAGACATCACATAATCAGCCTAAAATATACTGTCTCACTGCAGGGCAAAGGCATAGAAATCAAGTAATCGCTACTATGATGGGATCAGGTTAAATCACCACGCTTCGTTCGAGAAATTCGAAACCGTACCTTTGCTCGTACGGTACTTAAACCACTAGACCAACTGGGCGATACTAGATCCAATGTGGCGGATATTGGATAAAATGGAAGACAACATCACATGGCAGGTGATACAATATTATTGTAAAACCTAGATTAAGATCTTGGATGTGACCTATAACTATAAAAAATGACATTTGATTTGATTTTCCTGAGGCCTTAGTGCGAAGCAGACCGAATCTGAATGATCCGATGAGCCGAATTATCCGAATGAGCTGAATGATCCGAGTGAGCCGAATGAGTTGAATGATCCAAGTGATCCGAATGAGTGGAATGAGTCACGGATCTATCTGAGAGTCGATGTTCCAGATGAAGCGTTTCACTGTTCCGAATCTCTGCGCTGATCCAGATGCAAATGTTCCAATCTTTTGAAAGATATCTTTTTACCAGGTCTATTCAAAATAGCGTATAGGTATACAAAAAGTATTATGATATCATCACCAGTGGGTAGCAGCACTGTGCTGTGTTTCGTTGCGTGGGTGAGTGTACCGGAGGCCCAATCCGGGGGAAAGGGGGTTTAAAGTTTGGTAGTGCACTTGTTATCCCACTGGTGTCGCAGGTGTCTATGGGCGGCGGCAATTGCTTACCATCAGGCGATACGTCTGCTCTTCTGCCACCTATGACATAAAAAAAAACTTAGCGTTTTGTTCCGGTTGCGTCCCAAGCTGTCGCTTCGGAGCCCGAGGCCCTTATTTTGTATGTATTTAAAAATAGTATCTTAAATCTTCATAGTCAATCAGCCGTTCACTATTGTACGTAGGCTTCCCCCAAAGTACGCACACTATTCTGGTCCTGTTGAGTAGTCTGCATACAACTTATACATTACAAGCCATCTTCAGCGGCAATAAATGTAAAACTTACTGTCTAATGTAAGATTCCATCCAGTGAGAATTCGCGGTGGGCACCCGCTTGCACGCTGCCGCCACGGCCTTAATGATGAAATCATTTACAGAAACCTGCAAAATAAAACAATGTAAAATGAATATCATAATCCAATATTCAATCAGTGATATGTTTCTACAATCCATTTTTTTTTTATTTCCAGGCGAGCAGGCGGGCCAGGCGGATCAACTGATAGCAAGTGACTGTCCCCGCCCAATCCGGCCATGGACATCCATAACACCAGTGAAGTTACTTAACCTCCCCCCGGATTGGGCCTGCGACGGCGAAACAGGCAGGCGCTGCTTTTCGGTTTTGCCCGTGAGCATGGTGAGCCCGAGCCAGCCCACTCTCACGATCAAAACTCAAAATAATTTTACGTGGTTTCATCCAATCAAGAGTGAGAGAAGGAGAGTTAGATAGAGAGTGCTATCAAGAGCTGAAAATTACATAAATTTTCTCATTAAGGTAACGGGTAGGGCACACTAGCGACGCGAGTTGATTTAAATTGTTAGCAACTAAACCGGATATCTTTTTAACAATTTCGAAGCTGTAGCCTCTCGGAAAATACATACTTTTGTCTTAAATTATTATTGTTAATATAATATTATTATTGTTAATATTGTTTTAAACTTTCATGGTCACTAACATTATAATATTAGAACATGGCGCTTGCAACAGTGCCGAAATATCGGAAACTCAAAAATAAGGTACATGGTAGAAATCCCGTAAATAACTATTCTAATACTTATACTTAACTTTGGGTCTGCTTTTGTACTCTAAATTTGAATTACCGCCAAAAACGGCCAGTATGGCGTTAATCCAAATTTCGAGTGCAAAAACAGGTCAAAAAGTAGTGCACAATTATTAAATAAATAGTATAAATGTTTGCTTAGAGACTCCCACCTCCGAAATTATTTAAAATAGATCCGGTTTAGTAGCTAACAATTCAAATTGATTGGTGTCGCTAATTAGGGCTACCCTGCGCCTTAACTCACCTTGACGTCAGCCTTCTCGGCGGCGAGCCGGTCATTGACCGCCTTCCGCATCGCGAGGGTCTTCTCCACGTTGACAGTCGCGCAGAGCTGGTAGTGCGGGATGGTCTGCTTGGCGGCGGAGAGGCGCTTGGCGATGGTCTCGCGCATGCCGGACAGCGGCAGGTCCACGAACGTGGCGCCCGGCGCGGGCGGCGGCGGCGGCGGTAGCGAGGCCCCGGCGGCCGGCGCACCTGAGAGATCGCCACTCTTCAGTGACCCGTACAGGCCCGAGCCCTGTCCTGTAGACGGTTTGCTGGTTTACTTAGGGGTTCGCTCACGGCGACTTTTTGTAGCGATACAGTAGCGATGCTGTCGCACGTCCGCATCGATACCGCCGCGATACGGTTGCTAGCTTTGTGTCCTGGGCTCAGATTCAGACACGATACTGTCGCGCGTTTAGTAAACGCACGTTTTAAACGCGCGTTTGTATCCCTTCCAAAAGTCGCCGTGGGCGACCACCCTTAGGGACCTCGCCCACGGCGACTTTTTGTAGCGATGCAGTAGCGATGCTGTCGCGCGTCCGCATCGATACAGCCGCGAAGCGGTCGCTAGCTGTGTGTCCTGGGCTCAGATTCAGACGCGATACTGTCGCGCGTTTAGTAAACGCGCGTTTGTATCCCTTCCAAAAGTCGCCGTGGGCGACTTCCCTTAGGGACCTCGCCTACGGCGACTTTTTGTAGCGATGCAGTAGCGATGCTGTCGCGCGTCCGCATCGATACAGCCGCGAAGCGGTCGCTAGCTGTGTGTCCTGGGCTCAGATTCGCTTCTGTCTCGGTGCAAACGCGATTCAGTAACGGCACCTACGATCGCTACAGTTGCAAGATTACAGGACTCCGTTGAAGCCACATTAGTCACGTCGTCCGACACAGTCGCACATTTTCATCGATACAGTCGCAATGCAGTAGCGAGTTACAAACGCGACTAACACGCGTCAGTAGCGATGCTGTCGTGTGTTTAGTAAACGCGCGTTTGCATCGCTACAAAAAGTCGCCGTGGGCTAGGGGCTTTAGGCTGCTTTTCCACCAGAGATCAGCGAGGATATGTTGCGAGGGATGTGCTTCCAACAATCAATAGAATCGCTCCAACCTTCAAGAAAATAGCGTATTCCTTTTTAAAAGGTCGGCAGCGCACTTGTGACTCCTCTGGTGATGCAGGTGTCCATGGGCGGCGGTAATGCTTACCATCAGGTGATCCGTCTGCTCGTCTGCCCTCTATACCTACCATAAAAAAAATATATATCTAGCTTCTTTTAGTGAAGCAAGTTTTTGTACGCGAAAAATTGATTCACGACAAAAGTTGTCGCTTTTGGTGTGAATCAATTTTTCGCGTACGCGTTGGACCCAACATTTGTGCATGGTTATTTAATAAATACTGAGTGTTTGCTTGGAGGTTGTAACCCCGAAATTGTTTAAAATAGATCCGGTTTAGTAGCTAAAAAATAAAATCGATTGGCGTCGCTAGTGTGCCCTACCCGTCACCTTAACAAACAAATTTCTCGCAGCACATTCTCGCTCATCTCTGGTGGAAACGCAGCCTTATAATGCGTCAAGAAAGTCGTGGCAAAGATTTCTTTTATTTATGTGATAGGTGGCAGACGAGCAGACGGATTGCCTGATGGAAATCGATTCGAACCGCGACCTTTAAACTCCCCTTTCCACCGGATTGGGATTCCGGTCACCCTCACTCACGCAGCGAAACACAGCACAGTGCTGCTTCACACCGTTTTTGTGAGGCCGTGGTATTACTCCGGTCGAGCCGACCCAATTATGCCGAAGTGTGGCTCTCCCACAGTCAAAAAGTTTGAGAAACTAACGGAGTTCCCAGCCCATGTCCTTCATTATAGGATTCTATAATGTAAGCGGCAGTGTCACCCCATATTTTATTTTCACTTTATTAACAAATTATTAGTACTTCTAAGCAATATTAAAAGCAGTTTTGCCAGATTTTTTTAGGTAAAACGGAGATTTGGGTAAAAAAGATAGCTTTTTGGGGATAAAACAAAGATGACATAAAAGTCTCTTGACCCAAAATACCCAAAAAAGGAAAATACAAATTGCTGCTCGAAATGCGGGTCTGTCGCCCTATAAGCAACGTCTGGCAAGGCTGGTTAAAGGATCACTTTTTTTATACTACGTGGATGGCACATAAGCGTGCGGCTCGCCTGACGGTGAGCGATTACCGCAGCCTATGGATGTCTGCAACTCCCATGTTACCTGCAAACGCACTGCCGACCCCTTAAAAACTGCATAATACCCATTCATAAATACTTTTTTACACTTTCTACCTGGTCTATGCTAAGGTTTTGTTACCAACATATTACATAACGAATATGTAACTACTACTTGGGAAAACATTTAGTGTAACTACAACTATACTGACAATAGTATCCTTATCTAATCTATGATGTAAGTACATCATACCATCTTCATAGCAGCGGGAATTATAATTTGAAAATCTCAAGCAATATGAGAATTTACACCTCATCAATTTAATCTTATTAGTCAATTCAACTGTAAAACTGATTTAATAGGCGATTTAATAGGCCAAAAGTATTTGTTTATATTTCTATTAGGATATCTAAAACACAAAAAATATTGAAAGTCCAATACTCTTGAATGTGTGACTGTTGAGTTGCGATGGCCACGGCTGGCTTTGAACACATGTTCGAAGACATGTTGAGATGATGATGATGACATCTTCAAAATGTTTAGGTTTTACAAACCTCCAGGAGATTCTGGCGGTAGGAGTCGATCAGTCCGCATGGGCTGATGCAAATTTTAATTAGTCTAGTGGTTTTTAATGAGCAAATGTAATGTTTATTTGTGCAGTGAAGTGCCACGATGTGATCCTGATAATAAGAATCGTTGAATTGTATCGTTTTTAACACTGCTATTGTGTGTAAAGAGAGTTGTCATAAAACACAAAAAGAGTGGTATCGGCAGAATTCGTAGGTCGACAAAACGTAAAACACCGGCATTTTATTGTGACTGTGACTTTGCCTACTTTTATAGTGACTGTGACTTTGCCTACTTTAAAACCGTGGGAGAGCCACACTTCGGCATGAATGGGCTCGACCGGAGTGATACCACGGCCTCACAGAAAACCGGCGTCAAGCAGCACTGTGCTGTTTCGCTGTGTGAGTGAGGGTGCCGGAGGCCCAACTCGGGGGAAGGGGGTTTAAAGGTTGACACCAGTGAAGTCACAAGTGCGCACTTGTGACTTCACTGATGTCGCGGGTGTCCACGGGCGGCGGCAATCGCTTACCATCACGTGATCCGTCTGCTCGTCTGCCACCTATGACATAAAAAAAAATGCCTACTTATTCTCAATAACTTACTTGACATTGGCAAGATATCTTCCTTCAGGTAGGCAATCCGCCACCTACCACATAAATAAAAAGAAATCTTTGCCACGACTTTCTTGACGCATTATGCGGCTGCGTTTCCACCAGAGATGAGCGAGAATGTGCTGCGAGGAATGTGCTTGCTAAGGTGACGGGTAGGGCACACTAGCGACGCCAATCGATTTATTTTTTAGCTACTTAACCGGATCTATTTAAAAAAAATCGGGATTACAACCTCTTGGCAAACACTTGCAGTATTTATTAAATAACCATGCACAAATGTGGGAGCCATAATATAAAAATAAAAAATTAAAATAAAACAAACCTGGGTCGTTCTTCTTTTTTATCGACAATAAGCTCGTCCTTAGTAACTTATGAAGTAATTAATTATATAAAAAATATACGTTACACCATCAAGATATTCCTAATTCAACATGAAATAATGACATTACTTTATCACCTCGCAGGTACTTTAGCTTGATTTAACTATGTAAAAATATATATAAAGCGTGACAGAGGTGTAAATGGCACTAATTTCGGGGGACGTGACGGAGGTGTTCATTTCAATTAAAAAGTATTATTTATCAATTAAATTTTACATCATGTAATAGTCCATCTGTAAAATAGTACATTAACGAATATTTAGGACATACTATTTATCATTTGTAGTCTGTTATATAAAAGTTAAATGTTTATTTGTAAGTTTGGCTCATTGTCGATAAAAAAGAAGAACGACCCCACTACATACCGAGACTGGTCAGGGAAGCGATTGAAATCCGGAAATTCAAAAATTTCAATCGTGAGGATGGGTTTAAATTGTCAAATGTCTGGAATCCAGTGATTTGTAAGTGTAGGAACCGTAAAACTAAACAAAGTGTCGTTTCGCGGGCAGATACTGTGAGTGTTGTGTGTCGAGAACAGGTGCGAATAAATAGTGAGTTAGGAAACAGTGGTACCGGAGGTGAACGCAGTAAAAGACTAAGAAGGAGGGTAGACCGATATGTCTGCCAATAACGTCTTACCCGCAGAATCTTCAGTTACTCCGTGACCATGGCGCTTGCAACAGCGCCGAAATATCGGATACTCAAAAATAAGGTACGACATGGTAGCAATCCCGTAAATAACTATTCTAATGTTAGTGACCATGAAAGTTTAAAATAAAATAAAACAAACCTCCAAGCCTGATGTTCTTGATTTCCGCGAGCCTCCTCGCCATGGGGCTGGCGTAGAGCCTGCTGCCGGGAGCGGCGGGGGCGGCGGGGGTAATCGCGGGGGCAGGCGCGGGGGCGGACGCGGGGGCGGGCGCGGCGGCGGGAGGCGCCGCGGCAGCCGCTGTACGTATTCAATATGTTTACAACCTGATCATAACGTAGATGTTTAGAAGCTTTGTAAGCAACTTTTGGTATATCGTATCTTTTGAAAATAACTTTAGTCACCATAAAAGCATTTCATTTTTATTGCTCTCGCTATTCTTAATGACTTCGTGGTATCTAAAGGTGATTAAGGTGACAGGTAGGGTAAACTAACGAAGCCATTTAATTTAAATTGTTAGCATCTAAACCGGATATCTTTTTAACAATTTCGAAGTTCGAGCTTCTCGAAAAGAACTTATATTATTTATTCAATACTTTTAATCATTAACTTTTTGGTCTGCTTCCTACTCGAAATATGAATCACAGCCAAAAACAGCCACTTATGGCGTTAATCCAAATATCGAGTGCAAAAACAGATCAAGAAGTTAACTATAAGTATTAAATAAATAGTATATATTCTTTCCATTAGGCTCGAACATTGAAATTGTCAAAAAGATATCCGGTTTAGTTACTATCAATTTAAATCGATTGGCGTCGCTAGTTAGGGCAACCGTCGCCTTAAATGGGACACATTCACCTACATATAGAGTAGGTTACATAGCTATTGAACTTTACAATAATGATGTTCAACAATTTTGCAAAAGCTATAAGAAAATATTTTATCCATAAAATAATAGTATTTATACCAGCCAGTAATAAATATCAGGCAATCTGCATTCATCAATTCTACAGTACAACCATGATCAGAAGACACTTCAGTGACATTGTCAGGGGGGCATTGTAAAACGTTTTTTCTATGCGAAAATGTCAAAACACCATCAGTTCCGACTTATGCCTCATGCCATATAACCATTATCGTACTGTAATTAGAAATACAAGTAGCAAAACATTATCAAGCATTTGTATACTATGTAATGGTAAATGGAAACCTTTTTTTGGTGGCGCTGGCTTCGATGGGGCTCCAGTAGCTGTAGGTAAACGAAATGTTAATAAAAACCATGCAAATGATCACTCCAAGTGGAATTCAGTTGATTTCACCATTAAAATGGGCCAGTGTCATGCAAAAATTTATCATCAAATCCCATAAGATTTTTATTACTACATTACATCATCATCAGAAAGTTTTAGGGAATCTAACATAATCCCAAAGATATTAAGTATTAATAATGGATACCATTAATAGTGATTCAATGTTTTGGTTTTGTTACTAATTCTTGGTAATGTAAATTGAGAAGGGGAATAACACCCATATCTATGCTTCATTATTTTCTTACAATCATCCTTGAAGTCTGCAAAAGCAGCAACATCCGCTTGATTCTCCACAATGATGCACAGGAGTTTGCCTACCGGGACTCCCTTTGTGCCGGCCTGGATCAAAATCTTAGCCAAGTAACCCTCTTCAGGAGTCTCAAAGCCCATGGTGGCTTTGTCTGTCTCAATCTCACAGAGGAGGTCACCTAAAATAAAAATATATTTTCGTTTCTTTGTTTTTCCAAAATGATTGGAATAGAAAAAACTAGAAAAATAACCTATATTATAAAAAGCATTTACTTGTTGCCTGCCAATGTATTTCCTAAGCAATATAACATGGGCCTCTCCAAGGCAAGAGTGAATAGGCTTTCTATCTATCGTAGACCTCATCTTCACCTAACATCAGGTGGGATTGAGGTCAAATGCTTGTTACAGACAAGCATTTGACCTCAATCCCACCTGACATGTGTATAGGTTACAAATTAGGTATAACATATGACATTTTATCTAATAACTGAGATATAATGTATATATTCATAAATACAACATAACCTTTACATAATCAACTCAACCATATATGTTATTATTTAATATTTAATCATTATCTAAGTCACCTTATCAAAGTAGGAATACAGACAGTTTTTAGACTGGCTGACTCACATTTGACATTGGAAATACTATTGAAATGAAATGTTATTTAAAAATGTGTAAGAAAGTCATACCTTCACTAAGTTTGTCACCCTCCTTTTTCTCCCAACTGACAATAGAACCATTCTCCATGGTGGGAGACAGGGCTGGCAAGTTCACTTTTGTGTGTGTTGGCAGACTGGAGTAGGGCCTCAGCTGTAGAGTCCATTGTGGAGCAGCGATCACCCTCTTAGAATGTGACGATGATAATATTCTGAATAATATGAAAAGGAAACAAAGTAAAATTCTATATTCCAGCCTTCATTGTACCAGTTTCAATAATAGGTACATTGTCATTTTAAGATTCTAGTCAGGGTAAATATTTTATGTGTGCTATAAAGTAATATTCATTCCAAACCACCACTAGATTACATGTGAGATTTATATACTTTATTAAAACTCTACCACACAAAGTTTAGTACAATGGGTAAACTTAATGTCAAGAGGCATTCTCTACCCAAAGGCACCCTTTGGGTCATGCTGAAAGGACAGTGGTGCAGTGAAAGGAGACCTTATTGATATTGCTCCTCGTTGATTAGAAAACCTGAAGTGAATAATTTGTGTATTTCTATATCTGAAATGTAATTAGGTATACTGTTTACAAACTGCTATTTCCAACAATAAAGTGAAAATCTGATATCATGATATCAAAGTGAGCTAAATATTTGAATATAGTTCAAATAAGACATGAATTTATAGTAAATTTAGTACATAAAAATAGTATTATCAATCATTTCCCATGACATCCAGAAGATGTATTTGAAGATTGTAAATGTAAGTTATTGTTATCTTATCTCTAGATTTTTTATTAGCAATAGCAGCAATAGTAAAAATTATTTTGGTTCACTGGAAATGAGTATTCTTAAAATAATACATTTCAATGGATTATTTGTGTGAATCTTAGTATCTAAACAACCTATAGATCTATGTTGGACTAGTTTGCAATTAATTACACAGTTCCAACAATATTTATTTATTTGTTACAAGGAGTTTTTGTGTCTCATTCATGGGGACACGTGTAAAGGGAAGCCGGTATTCTTTTGCCTGTGATGACAAATGGCAAGGTGAAGAACATTGACGTTTTGGTTATGCAACTGACACCGCAAACTTGATACGCAAAACTACTTGTATTTACAATAAGTTTACTACATAAAAATGTAGGATGACGTGAGCAAATATTAGATAAATAATAATAAATAGGCTTTTAAGTAAACAAATGTAAAACCACTTACTTGTTAGAATGTTTCCTCCTGGCCAACTCAGTACTCAAACATCTCGTCACATTAGGCCTGACAGCTTTTTTTAGGCCACTGCTCAGTGCCTGGTTTCGAGTTACAATCGTTCGCAGCATTTTTCTGTTTTAATTAAAACTAAATCTAATCCGTCCAGATGATCAGGACGGTAATATCCGTGGGATCGACCTTCTGCAATTTGTAGGTCGTTGAGGAAATGATCATAGACTAGCAAGCAAAATTGTCGAAGCAAACGTCATTTTTGATGACAGATGTCACGGTACTCACAATAGACAATAAACTCTTATGGACATACAAAACCGGTAAATAATGAAATTCCGAGTAGTGCAATTTTCCTTTTGCAGGTAACAAACATGGACCCCGTTTTCTAGTTCCATGGTACAGTCCACGTGCCTTGAAAGAAGTCCCACGGCATTAACAGGCAGGAACGAAAATTTTAAAATCCTTTGTGTTTATAAATAAATATTCTCGGGACTTCTTTTGTAGCAGCTTTATGAAAGAGCGTGCATGTCGATGCTTCTTGGGTGGGCACGGACTCTAAAGTATTTTTAAAAAAACTTTGTGGTTTCTCTGTGGTTTATGTCAGTTTGACAGATAAAGACACTGACATTGCTGTCAATTCAAATTCTTTTCTCTTTTCTGTCAAGTGTTAAGGCAGGTTCTAAAAATGGTGAGAATTAAATTGTAAATTATTGAAATAATCATTCGACCAAAATTGTGTTTCAGTGGTCTCTTACAGTGAATTTAGTTCCGTCAATGCTATGCAACGTTTATTTCCGCAACACGGAATGTAGTTGTTTTGTATACAGTGATACGAAGTGCAATGTTTGATCGCAATGCTATGTATTATTTCAGGCCAAACGTACGAAAAAGGTCGGAATCACTGGCAAATATGGCACACGTTACGGTGCCTCCCTACGTAAAATGGTCAAGAAGATGGAAGTGACCCAGCACGCCAAATACACTTGCTCCTTCTGTGGAAAGGTTAGTATAGTGAAAACAAGTTCTATTAGACTCTGCCTGTACCTATGTATCTGCATGATCTGCTTGGATCTAATTGCAATTCATGAGGGTATATTCAAGTTTTGTCCAAAATTTTGAAGTACTTCTCAAAGTTTGTTTACCGGTTGTAAAATCGTCTTGCTAACCTAACCTATGTTTTATGTACCTGTTATAATCCTTAACCAAACCAACTTTAATAATGAATGATTGCCCTACTAATCTGTGCTCTAAATAGGCACAAGTTTCACTTATTATTGGTAACAAGATCTTGTTTTTAATAGATAATTATTGTGGTTAATTTTTTTATTATTAAGGACATGTCCTTATCTGTCCGTCATTCTGAAATATTTGTATTTTGTTATAACAGTGTTGATAGAATTGGCAGAATACAATAAAATGTAAAAAAAAATATTTATGTTTTTTAGATACACTGTTTTAAAGATATTTCCAATTTCTCTCAAAACATTTCGTTTGTTGACTGGCATGTGCTATACCTGTTGTATGCATTAAAGGATTTCCTTGGACTTTCATATCTTTTGGTCCTAATATGAAAGTGCTGACCAAAAAGAAAATTTTTCTGTTAGGATTTGTCCCCGTGATCTCTGAATTTCGAAATTTTGCATAACAATAAAAATGTTTTTGTTACCTACTTAATTCACTAAAAATGTAAGATGTTGATTAATGAACTCAAATAAAACCAAGGATAATGAAATAGGAGAGTAAGTCCTACAGAAAAAAGCAAAAAAAATTCTGGCCGGCACTTGAACCAAAAATGATGTCCTTTTAAGCCTTACCAGGCAACTGAACAACCTGGTTTTCAACCTTATCTGAACTGCACAAGGTTCAAAATCTGGTGATCTCATATATCGATGATGATGTGCGAATACCTCCTATCTAACAACATTTTGCGAGAAAATTACTGCCTTATGTCATTAGTGTTAAGATTGATTATTATTAATGTCAGTTAATTAGTTAGATTGGAGGTATTGCCACACATTGCCTGGTTAAATATTAAGGAATAGTTTTCAAAAGGTCCATCTGTAGCAAGGCTGGCCCTAAGACCCAAGTTATTTTACTACTTATGATTGAATACGTCACATTATAAAATGTCATGTGTTGTATATAAAAACAGATGTGACTGCAATAAATACAATTTGAACTTTCATAAAATTCCACTGAAAATATATACATATTTCCCATGCAGAGAATGAAGCATTATACCTGTAATTTGGTTGAAACAATGATACCTATTTAATTTTAATTATAAAATTATTTCAAACTAAAATTAAATAAATCAATTACAGGATGCCATGAAGCGTTCCTGTGTTGGCATCTGGAACTGCAAGAGATGCAAAAGAACAGTAGCTGGAGGTGCTTGGGTGTTCTCCACTACTGCTGCGTCGTCATGCCGCTCTGCTGTGAGGAGGTTGCGTGAAGTCAAGTAAACATTGACTCTTTAGTGTAAGGCAATAAACATAAAATCCAAATGGTTTTTGTTTTATTTTATAGTAGGTATTACCCCTTTTATGGTTCAGTGGCGCCACCAACAGATTTTTATTGATTGAAATGATGAAATTAAGACAAATGAAAAATTTATTATTTTTATTAAAAAATCCCTTTTTATTTTTAAAGCTTGTTTTGCACACACCGTTGCATTCAAGTGACAATGATCTCTAGCATAATTTTGGTGCCATAGTAATAAATACCTTTTGGGGGGGTCGGTTCTACTGAATACTGCAAAAAATGTACATAATTAGCACTTGGACCAAAAATGAGTATGTCCTTTTTCATTTACAGTAAAAATCTGTTAGGTGGCGCCACTGAACCGTAAAACGGTCCCTTAAGGTGACTGGTAGGGCACACTAGCGACGCCATTTGATTTTAATTTTTAGCTACTAAACCGCATCTATTTTTAACAATTTCGTGGTTACAATCATAGAGTATATTATTAATCTTACAATCTCTCGGCAAACATACCATTTATTAAATAACCATGCACAAATGCTAGGTCCGTGCACAAACGCGAAAAATTGATACACGCCAAAAGTAGCCGCTTTTTGCGTGAATCAATTTACAGAGAGATTGGCACCCCGAAATTGTTAAAAATAGATCCGGTTCATCCGGTTAAGTAGCTAAAAATTCAAATCGATTGTCATTGCTTGTGTGCCCTACCCGTCACCTTAACTGTTCAATTTATGAATGATAATACACCTTTATCATTGTTAGAATTTAATTTTAGCTGTTTTTGTATAAGTTAAACCTACATACCTACTTAAATATTTTAATGAAAACAAAATATTTACTTTTGCATTGTCTTATGCTTTCTAAGCTGTTTATCCTTAAACGTTACCACCCTTGCTTGATGTACCTATATCTTTAAAAAAACGTGGCAGATAGCTACGATCCGTTTGCTCGTCTGCCACCTATCACATAAAAAAAAATAATGACCGTGGGAAACCCTCGCTTCGGTATGAATGGGTCAGGTCGACACGGCTTTACAGGAAATTAGCGTCTATGCTGTTTCGCTGCGTGAGAGTATCGGGGGGGACCCAATCTGAGTTAAGGGTGGGTTAAAATGGCAGTGCACTTGTGACTCCACTAGTGTTGTGGGTGTCTATGGGTGCCAGTCTGCACGTCTGCCACCTATCACATAAAAAAAGGTTTTTGTTGTTAGGTGCATTAATACTTATACTAACTTTTGGGTCTGCTTTAGTACTCGAAATTTGAATTACCACCAAAAGCGGCCACTTTTGGCGTGATTAAATTTTTCGCTTACAAAAACGAACCAAAATGTATGCATGGTTATTTAATAAATAATATAAGTGTTTGCCGAGAGATTGTAACCCCGAAATTGTTTAAAATAGATCCGGTTTAATAGAATAAAATTAAAATCGATTGGCGTCGCTAGTGTGCCCTACCCGTCACCTTAAGTCAAGATACATAACTGTCCCACTGCAGGGCAAAAGCCTTCATCATAGAAATCGAGTCATCTCTACTATGATGGGATTAGGCTTAATCACCACGCTTGCCAAATGTGGATTGGTGATCACAAACCAGAGCTATGTTCGAAAAATTCTATTTGCTCGACCAAGGAATCGAACCCAGGACCCCGAGATCACGGGTCGGTACTTAAACCACTAGACCAATAGGGCGTTAATTTAATATATTATTCGAGAAAAAAATATAATAAATGAAATTATGTAGGTACAAACAAGGTATTGTGCTAAAAGTCACACTAGTCAAATGCTTATAATATAGGTTTGAAGGCTAAGATAGTTTTGTAGCTAACTTTTTTTCATGTGACAGGTCGCAGACGGATTATCTGATGGTAAGCGACACCAGTGGAATTCGCTAGTAGTAGTTAGTGTGGTGTGGCGTACATGCCTACCTACTTTAGGGAATAAATACTTTTTTTGGCGCCCAGGCACAGGCTCAGGGGGCCTTAGCGCGAACCGGACGTTACGGCCGAATTGGAGATTCCCTCCCTTTCACACGCGTTGTTACGGGATGTCTTCGCACTAAAGAGGCCCGCAGATCACGAGGGTGACGTGTTGAGGCCCGCATTCGGACTAACGATCGATGCCCCCCAAAAGGGATAGCTAGGGGACCGGGTTCAAATCTAAACATGCAGCTCTGGGTTTTTCTAATCTATGTACGCATTTCTACCATTATCTCGGCGGTGAGACCTGACATCGCGATGAAACCTGCCCGTTTAGGATAATTTCTGAAACGTGTAACCATGATTCAGTTGGTTTGGATCCCCTGTAGCGAAGATCAGCCGGCAGGCGCTTCACAGTAATTATCAGACTCCCCAAATAAAGAATCATGGTCTCATCGTACCCCAGAGCGATAGGTTTGGACGCAACTGGGAATTATACACTAAGATGGAGGAGGATGAGGCGGTAAATGCCCCCAAGTTTAAACAACACTAAAAAAGTATGAATATTAATAATTAATCATTTAAATATTGGTTTTAACTAGGCTGATAAAAGTATACTCATTCATCACAGTTATCATAATAAATAAAACATAAATAAACCTCTTCAGATAAAAATGTATTAACATGTAAAGGTGTTCTTATCAATAAAAGCAAATCCACTTCAACATCTATACAAAATTTTATCTTATGTTTTAAAATTTTAAGATACAATTCCATACTTTTTAACATTTACATTTTAAGTCTTTTTTACTTAGAAAAATATAATTGAAATGTAAATTTACTTACATTTACATAGCACCAATTTTAACTATCATTATTAACTACTGGGCCTGATGTTTCAATCATTAGATAACAGTTAAACAGACTGTTAAAATGTGGCAAATAAGTCACTCTGTTAGCGTAGATGTAAGACATGCTTAATTTACCGAGTAATACTTTATTGGTACTTTAACTTTTATCTAACTATTGAAAAATTGGGCCTTATTAGACAAATGAAAGAATTAGTCCTTAAGTACCAGATAAGTAGATTCAAAAGTTTTAAAATATAAAATCTATAAAGAGTGAAAATACTGAGGATGTCTTTTTAAGCTATAATAAAATACAACATTTTTGGTTTTTATAGAATGATGTTTTTGAAAAACACATTCTTGTAAAATAAAAAACATTCTAATAGTTAAATGGCACAAAAGAGAGACTTGAAGTGGAGATAAGACTGTCTAATGTACTTAATCCACCAAAACAATTTAGTTCTTATCTTAATTTAATGACATAAAAGTCTAAAATTGCATGGTAGACGGAGATAGAAACTTACATTAATATTCGATTCTAACTTAGGTATGTAAATACATTTATTAAATAATCAACATAAAAAGGTAAGTTTGTGTGTACCTTAACATTGTACCAGTTGTTATAAAACTCTAATCATTCTTTTTTTTTCATACTCCTGTACCGTGAAAAGGAGAAATAGTTTCATCTAAATTATATCAGGAGTTTCTCTTTATAAATTATTCACCTAAGTCTGCATCGCCATCATCAATTAAATCTAATGCTCGGAAAGCTATACCAAGTAGTGCGGTGCCCAATAAGTCTCCCAATGCAGTTAAATATGGTATGGCTGAGTTATCTGGGTCCATTCCCAGTTTCCACATAAATAAAACTAAATAATGACTAATAACTAATAACAAGAAAACTTGTAACATAGCAGCAGACATATAAAAAAGTATAAAAGTGGGAGTCATGGATGTGTGTCCAGCCTTCAAATAACCAATTGTGTAAATAAAAATTAATTGACCAGGTATAACCATTAAGAGAAGCAATTTGGTGGTACTACTTATAACTGAGCCTTCTTTTTGTCCTGTGTGTAAGGCTGTCGACATTCTTGATGCATGTACTGCTACCATGTTGCCTCCAATCCCATTAATTACAAGTTGATACACAGCAATACCTTTATATCTCGACACTGAATAATCTAATATTAGTCCACCAGCGCTGCTGATGACCATAGCAGATACAACAGGTACCCACCCTTCATCCAAAGCTTGTCTTGTAAACTCATTTTTCCAAGCAATGTATCCACAGAGAGGAACAATTATTGCACCTACTATGATAATAATAGATGGCAGTATAACACTTGTGCCAATAGTCAAATACAAACATGAAGCTATCCAAGACAACAGTGCCAAGGTTGTTAAATCTCCTAGACTAGCTGCAATAGGTGTAGCAATATTGTCAGGGTTTATATTTATCTTCCTAGAGAACACAACAACACCAATCATTATTAATCCAAGTACAAAACTGGCAAATGATGCAGTGAGAACACTTGATGCACACAACAACAAAGCATGGTGGATGTCAAACTGCCCCTTGGGGATCCAGCCCATGGCGACAGCTGCGGAAGCCGCCAGAAACCCAACAAGAACAGCTTGACATTGTATTAGACACAGATTGCCCATTACTAGTGAACCTAAACTCGTTTTCAGATGGCCCAGATGAGCGTTAGTCGAGAGCCGCGACGCTAACGTCATTTCCAGGTTGCCCTTCAAGCCCAGAAGAGCTGGTACGAGGATGTACACTTCTGATACATTTTTGAATACGTCCAAATGTTGTACATAGTCGAGTACGAGACTCGCCGCCACCATACCAAACCCGGCGAGTAGAAATGACAAAAACATTTGCACACCAGCAACCCAGGAGTTTTCCTTCTCATACTTAATATCAGGAGGTTTGGTGCCATTCCCGACGAGTCGATACGCATCTGAATTGATATCAGTCTCGCACTCTGAAGCTCTCATTGTTCTAGAATTATTGTTTTTGATTCTGTTCATGATTAAAAATTTAGTAATACATTAATTATTAATTTATAACACTAAATAAATCGAACTATTATCAAAACAGGAGCACATACTGTGGTATAATTCAGTGTATAATCCGCTCGTAGTTTGTTACTAACGTACGACAACAATAAGGAAACTGGGAGATTAATACGACGAAATAATATCAACAAGTGTGTACATATCTTGGACAATCACACAAAAATACGAACAAAATTTGACAACACCAGCTCAGTGTTGCCAGTGGCCGATAGTCAAAAGTTACACGAGACAGATAAGAAAGTAACATTTTGTCAGAAAAAGTAACATTGCCCTTTTTTTTGGAAACTGGCAAAATACGTTATAATGGCATTTAATTTAAATGATTAAAATAAAATACGTTCCTTGACTCTTTTATTAAAAGTAAAAAAACACGTAAGCGGGATAAATGTCCCTCTTCGTCCTTCAAAAGAATTATCGCAAACATAGATCAAACTGATAGCTGCAAACCGTATTTTGAACAGTACCAAATTCTTACACTCCCATGTATTTATATTTTAGAAACATGTAAATTTGTTCGTAAACACCCAAATTTTTATACCAAACGTAAAGACAACGCCGCCCCTTATCAATTCAGATATAATAATAAACTTAACCTACCGAACTCTCGAATGACCGTACACTCAAACAGCCCCTACGTATTGTCAATAAAAATATTTAATAAGGTACCCGAATTAATCAAACAACAAATAAATGAATATCTCAATGATAAAAATACATAGAGAATAACACACTTAAACACATATATTTAAAGTAAAATACTAATAATACATAAAGAATATATAATATATATAGAATTGCATACTTCATTTTATATTTCACTATAGTTATATAAAGGTATATTATTTAAAGTTAATCCTAATTTAGTAATGAGCGTCCTCTCCCATATTGCAGTGCCCTCCCGGGTCTATAGTGATTCCTACATTTATTATGAACCAACTAATTATGTAACCTATAGATGCAATAAAGATATTGAGTATTGAAAAGATTGAAAAATATACACGAGTGAATGAATAAGTTAATTTGATAAACAATCGTATTGGTTGGTCAGTCCACCAGGATTTTGTTCGAAATTCTCAAAAGTAACATTGAGTGTGGTGTAACATGGAAGTAACATTGGAGGACCAAAAGTAACGTAAAATGTTACAAAAGTAACATTCTGGCAACGCTGCACCAGCTGATTGGCAGTGGTGTGGTAGACTAGTTATTTTCTAATAGTTGGCTAGAAATGCCAACTGGCAAGATTCTATCTATATCTTCATTTTACTTATGGCAATGAAAGGAGAATTTACTACGAACGTTTACAAAAAAAAACGTTTTTAAAAGCTGGCTAAAACCAAAGGTCCAGTGCTGGCCGCACTCAAGATAAAAAAAGAAGTAACACGTCTATGGATTAAATTTTGTTGGACCCGCATCATGGAAAGTTGGCGTTTGACATTTGACGTATACATTTTTCGACATTTGGCGACTGTCGTTCAATGTCGATGTCGACCGTTCCAACAAGCTAATATTGCTAAATATCTTAAATCCCGTTAAATTTTTCACTAAAATTGTAGATTTATCAAGGAATTAATATTAACTGAGTGTAAGTTACTAGCCATTACCGACCTATGGAATCGTTAAGTTTATGTAGTTAAAAATCTAGGTGCTATTTTAAACATTGCGAGATGTCCACTAAGATCCGGAAACCTACTTTATTAGTATACTGGTGGAGAGTGTTAAGATTTAGAATATCATAACTTTGGTGTACGTGGAGTGGTTCTGAAACGAGTTCGTACAGAGCGTTTTACGTCGAAAGTTTTTGTATCTACCTGCGTGGAAGATGCTAACATTCACCTGTTTGCAGGTCGACAGAGGAGAGTAAGTGTTAATTTGTTAGCTTGACATGTGGCAGTGAAGCCCGGGCCGGCAGTTAAAATGTTCAGAAGTAAGATAAGGATACACACATGCCGCATAATCTTACTGACGTCGCTAGTGTGGCTACTGGTGGACGTCGCGCTACTGGCCATGTACTCCGACTGCTTTGGGGACGGATGCAATAAAAAGAATTCAGAATTTCCCTTAAAGGTAAATAACAATTCCAGTACTTCTGGATCTTATGGTCCTTAAAAATATAATTGAAATCTATCACAGAGTTAAACATCGTGGTTATATGTGGTGCGTCTATCATGTTTGGATCACTTTTGTCTCTCAAATATAGTCCAGTTTACTTTGATAGCAAGTGATGGCATTGGCTAAATTCAACAACAAAGAGACCATGAAATGCATTCCTAATTTAACAACCATGAATTTATGAAATGTTTATTATTGTTTATCTGAAATTGTTTGAACATATAAAGCTGGGTTCAAAGTGATAATGATCACTGATAATAGGTAACCTATGAAATTGCTGTTTTTTTTTCTAGACACCATACTAAGACTATATTTTAAGGTTTTTTATTAAATAGAAATCAGATATTATTGTATTAGTTACTATGGAAAATACAACTTCAAAGAAAATCACCCTACAGAATGGCAATTAAAATTATTATCTAAATAAGTGGATGATGTGATCAAATATAATTATCAAGATTTGTTTAAAGAGTAAGTTTTCATTAATAATAATGATTATTTTCACTGTGTAATCTAATATTTATCACTTTGAACCTTGTTAGAAAGTTAACAATAAAAACCTATCGTAGGCATGGGTGTATACTAAAGCAAAATAACATCTTCATACCTATGAATAGCAAAGTCATCCAATTGTTTCAACAGATATAGTGCTATTGATAATATATTCATACATTTACCTATTATACTAATATTAAGAGTAATTACTAAGTCAGAAATGATATATTGTTATTTTTTCATCTGTATAATCTTTTCAGAAAAATTAAATTTCCTAGTGTTATAATCAACGCATAAGAAACATCTCCTTTTTCTTTTCATATGGCAAACCTCTCTGCTGCTAGTTTATTTGCTGAAAATGTTTTTCTTTTTATGTAACCAGTTATATGTAGTTAATCCACCAAGGATAAAAGCTATGGCATATGTTTCATAATAACTTCATAACCATAAGTTATGATGGTTATACTTTTCTGCAACCTTTTATTGGTATTGACTCATACTTTATAGTTCTTTTATATGGCCTGTATTGTGTCATGGACACAATCAATTCTGCCAATGTCAAGTGATTGAAGATGCATAAGTGCTATGTCGAAATAAAGGTGTTTTGAGCAGCAGGCATCTCTTAAATTAATTGTTAACACAATGTAGTTACTTATACTATAATGATTTAATATGATCCAAATAAAATCATTTCTAAAATGAAGGTTTCTTATACTTCATTGTAACTGAGTGAAAGTGCAGTGCAGTTTTCCTATTGTAAAAATGTACAATAGAGATATGATCAACAGACAAAAGAAGAATTTGGAGGTAAAAGAGCTGCCATAGCTGCAGCGTTACATCAAAATAATATAGATGATGATGATACCAACCTAGAGGAGAATGAGCTGGACCAGGATGTAGGTGAAGATGGGCTGATGTTGTCTCCATACCCTCGGTCAAGGCTGAATAAGTGGGAGAAAGTGCCTCCTGTAAAGCCACAGGGTACCTCGCCAGGAGAAATGGGTATGAGATTTATATAGTTATTTATATTTTATATAAATATTTCGTTAGTTTTAACATGCACATTTTAATCTGTTAACAATATGTAGGTACTAGAGTTCTGTAAAACTGAGTGTTTTAAACATATTTTGTATTGTTTCTAGTAAGATGTAACATATTACAACTGTAAATCTGATATTTCTTCACTAAGATACTTAATATACCTACTTACCTTATGGTACCAATTATAATTGAAGAATAAATACGACACAATTCACACTGAGATAACCTAGGGCATTCCCTGCACTAACTATAGATGGCCTGAGGCATCTGAAACAGTCACAAACCTGAGGGTTGAAAAATGATTCCTAATTTAGCCAACCGCAAATCGTATCCGGTACCTTCCGCGCTCAAGAAAAACTTCTTAGCAAGACCATCGAGGTTTTCTACCGAAAATGACGTATTAGTACTAGCAATGCTGCGTCGCGTTTTGAGGATGACGGAAACATGAGGCAGACACCACAACCCCTGATCCATCACTAGTCGTCATCTCTCTAAGTCACGATGAACTCCCGCTACTCAAACCGCATGTGTGTTTCATGAACATTTGGATATATCGTCATATCTTTGTTATTTCGCGACTCGCGAATCCGCGAGTCCACATGTTGTAGCGAGGATTCTCATCATCCCTTACACCAACATAAGATCATGATTATGTGATCCAGAGACATATGACTTTAACTATAAAACTGCGGTACGTACATTAGCACGCCACCTTTGCTTGCTCGGAGAAACCGAGCACTTATCTGTTATAACTGCGGTACGTACATTAGCACGCCACCTTTGCTTATTAAGGGTACAGCTATGCATCAGGGCCCCTTAAAAACCCTGGACAATTATACGTGGACACGCGACATCCTTCCAATCAACGCGTCCCAGGGGGCCGGGTACCGTGCACTGTACCATATTGGCATACCCTGTTGAGCATAGAGCGGGACACACTGTCCCTATGGATCTCCACAACACCCCTTATAATCCATGCCCATGCCACCGGCTTTAAAACATTACTCACATGCTCAAACGTATAATCTGTCATACTTTACTTTGTGAGGGAATTACTCATCCTCCTTTAAAACTTTATCTTTAACATTATGTCACTGTCTCTAGTTCACAACTTTAACATTTCATACATATGTACCTACACTGTCTCACACATTAACTTTACTCTCCATCCACAGCCTAGGCTGTGGCATGGTCATGAGACAGTAATAGAATAAATTGTACTTAACACAGACAATTGTTTGTGGTTCTTAACACTGTAAGATATGAAAGAATAACGACTCACCGGGGCGCTGTTTAGTGGATTAACTTACACACGTTTTCCATTATGTCTGCTCAATTCTTTCTTACCAATCTCGCATATGATACCCTCCTCCAGAGTCGGCCATCATCACCCTTTTTCCTCTCCTTTTCGCGGGAAACGAAATCTAACTCCTTTTGTCAACCCACCGGTTGACCAACATTGACATTCTAACTTTAAAGCACAGTGTTACCAAAATACAGTAGGCAAATAGTGTTGCCAAAAGTGAGATAATCTAATGCAAAGATAACTCACCATAAAGTATAGATTCGCGAACTCCGCGACACTCCCCAAGGCAAAAGGTTCAGAGCAGGGTTAGTAACAGTTGCGTCCATTCAGCTATTTTCTCTCTAGCTCGAATGGCTGCGGCTCTTCTTGGGTTGTTCTCTACAGGTACATCAGCAGCACCAACTTCACTCACTGTCGGGGGTTCTGTTACTTCATTCACTTCTTCCTGATGTGATGACACTTGTTCGGGATTAACCAGTGATATCTCTTCAGGTTCAACCAAAGTTGCATCAAATTGCGTTTGCAACATAGGTGGCACTTGATCAGGTATGACAATGATCTTATCTGATCCTAATTGATACTCGCTGACATTGTCGCCGGTATTGACAATTTCTAAAGAGTTAGGATCAGGGTGATCCAACACGATATTAGGAGAAGGCAGTGACTTTTCCTCTGGGCCAATCCAGCTGACAGCCTCCTCAACCTCGAGAGGATACAGATGACCTACTGATCGGGTCAACTCTGTACCCCCAACATTTACTTTGGCCAACCTGCATTCGCCATCATGACCTCGGATCAAGGAGACAATCTTACCAACTTTCCAGTTAGTTCTGTTCTTGGAGTCATCTTTGATCTGCACTATGTCACCTATTTTGGGAGTAGCACTTGACTTTACTCTTGGTTGTTTATGTGTGTAGAAAGATCTTTCTCTAAGACTTGGTAAGTACTGATTTACAAACATCTTCTTGTATTCTTCGATAATTGTATGACCTCTTTTCCAGCTTTTGATCAAACCAGTCTTGGTACTGGTACCATAAAAGCTTTGTTCTGGGAGGTCGGAATCGATTTCAAGACACCGACCTAGCGATAGGAAATCTGCAGGTTTAAGGACTTCTTCTAATTCTGAGCCTACCGCAGTTAATGGTCGTGTATTGAGTACAGATTCTACTTCCTTAATAACTGTTTGCATCTGGCTGTCTGTTAACAAATGTTTATCTAGAGTACGTTTTAAACAATGTTTAACTAATGTTACCAGTCTCTCGTAAAATCCGCCTTGCCATGGTGCCAGCTGGCCAATGAATTTCCATCTAATGCCATTATCAGTACAGTATGAACTGGTTAAGACTTCGCTTACTAGTTTAAATTGTGAAGCGTTATCTGATATGATCATAGTCGGTACTCCTCTTGTAGCTGTAAAACGTCTAAGAGCTAGTAAAAACTCTTCTGCTGTCAAATCTTTCACTAACTCCAGGTGTATAGCTCTTACTGCCAAACAAGTTAAAAGACAGATCCATCTTTTCTCCCTACCCTTTGATGTATCCACAAGTATGGGTCCCAGGTAGTCTAATCCAGTAAATGTGAAAGGCGGGCTGTAATTTACTCTTTCACTTGGCAGAGTAGGAGGTGGTGGTAACTTGTACGGACCACCTGCATGCTTCAGGCATTGTGGACACCTTCTTATTATTTTCTGCACCTGTGCACGGCCTTGTGGTATCCAGTATTTATCTCTTAGAGAACTAAGCGTGTGTGATACGCCGACATGATAATTGTCCTCATGTGTCTTTTGAATAATATGGTCAGTAAATGTGGACTTCTTAGGAATCAGTATTGGGTACCTCTTCTCTTTTGGCCAATTCGCCAGAGCTAAACGTCCTCTACTTCTTAAGATACCTTGTTCATCTAAAAATAGACCTAAATTCCTAGATAAACTGGTTTCTTTACCAGAGACTTCGTCCGGAAAGTAAGTTCTTTGCAGGTCTTTAATCTCGCTTGTGAGTGTTTCTACTTCAGAGACAACATTCTGATTCTGATCAGATGGACCAAAATCAGTAGAGATATCTAGGTTATCTAATGTTTCATAACCTTTCATTGTCATCTCTGGACCATCTGTCTCCAGAGCCCTCCCAGCCAGACAAATTTCCACTTGCTCTGATAACTGGTTTTTGGGCCAATGCTCTTGTTCATAAGCAAGAAAGTCTGGACCGTTCTTCCAAAGCCACTGTTTAGTGTGCCACAGTCCTGTCCGTGTTGCAATGTCAGCTGGGTTCTCTTTTGTATTGACATAGTTTAGCTCTACTTTCAATGTATCTCTTATATGTTTTATTTCCGTGATACGTCTCAGTACAAATGGCGGCAGTAATTTGCTTGTTTTTGTCCATGCAAGCACAACTTGACTATCTGTCCATAAATATACTTTGGAGATACATATTTCCAGCTGGCTCTTTATATACTTCAGCAGTCTGCTTCCTATAAGGCATCCTAGTAATTCTAATCTAGGAATTTTTAAATCTTCCTTATCTTCCGCAGGTGTGACTCTGGACTTGGACATGAGGAATGAAGTTTTAGTGCCATGTGTTCCAGTGATTCGGAGGTACACTACGGCTGCATAGCAATTTATTGACGCATCAGTAAAACAATGTAGTTCATATTCCGCCTTAACGTCATCTAAGTCACTGCCAAAGTACCTTGGCAGCTCGAAGTTTTTAATAGATCTCAGGTCTGTCACTATATTTTCCCATGTCTCTTTTAATTCTTTTGGCAAGTTTTCTTCCCATTTCAGTTTCCTTGTGCAAAGTTCTTGGAATAATAACTTCCCTGGTAAGATGAGCGGAGACACAAAACCACAGGGATCATACAGACGCGCCAGTACACGCAATACGCCTTTCTTGGTAATACCTCTCTCTTTGGGCTCTTCTAAGTTATCTATGTTGAGTCGTAAGGTGTCTCTATTTAAATTCCACAAGAGTCCTAGAATTTTCATACTTCCTGTCTGTTTTGCCTTCTTAGATTCAGGAATTTTATCCATAAAACGTTTGTCATTTGATATCCAATCTCTAATATTCATACCTAGTTCATTGAATGTCTCTGATGTCACATTGTATAGTTTAATGGCTTCGTTAACAGATTCCGTAGATGTAACCAGATTATCCACATAACACTTATCTGCGATTTTAGTAAGAAGATCCTTGTTAGCATTCGACATGTGGTGTCGGATAGTGGCTGCCAGTAGGAAGGGGCTAGAAATTATTCCAAAAGGAACTCTGCAAAACCGGTATTGAATAATGTTGTCTTCAGTTGCTTCTCGTCCGACATCCTTGACCCATAAAAATCTGGTGACATCTCTGTCCTCTTCCTGGAGACCTACTTGCAAAAAGGCTTTTTCTATATCAGCTGTCACTCCAATTTTCCCTAGTCGGAATTTCAGTATAAGTCCAGTTAGGTCTTCTATCATGGATGGGCCTCGATACAGGCACTCATTTAGACTTTTTTCATCTTTTGTCTTGGCAGAGGCGTCATACACTATACGGCCTCTTTTGTCCTTTTGTTTGATCATATGGTGAGGCAGGTAGTGTACAGGATGGGTTGTCTGATAATAGTTCTCGGGCTCCACTGGCTCTATTATCTTTGAGTCTAGCTGTTCCAGTAAGATTTGTTGATAATCAGCTATTATGGTATCGTCAGACCTCTTCAACAAGCTTTTCAATCTACCAAAAGCTAGTCCAAAGTTAGTAGGGGAGCTCAGGTGGGTACTGTATCCAAGGCCATTTTACTTGATATCTCCCTTCGCTGTACATAACAGTGTTATTAAAGTGTTGAACTGCTTGTTCTTCAAATGTTGTTTTAGGAGAATCTGTTATTCCTATGCTCTCCAAAGCCCATAGAAATTTTAAATCTATACTACGTAAGGGGAGGTCTGGTTCTGTAAAATATGGACAGTTGGTATCGTGGCAGTGGCAATAGGTTACTACTGTAAGTGTATTGTCTTCTTCATTCAATTGTTTATGGTTTCCAGAAATCAACCATCCCAAGTCTGAATCTACTAAGTACATCTGTTCTTGTAATTTAATAATTTTATTCCTCATAAAGGAAAAATAAAAGTCATTACCAATAAGTAAATCAATAATTTCTCCATTTGAATTATCATCTGCCATTATGTCTAGATTTCTGAGAGGGAGATGTGGTGCTATCGGTATATTATCTGTAATGTATGGTACAATATTTACCCTTATATTTCTTTCCACCATTCTTTTGGTAAGGATAGTCACTTCAGCTGACGGACTTGTCACTTCTTTAGGAATATTGGATCCAAATGTAAAAATCATTAAAGTGTCTTCTCTGTCGGGTTTTATGTGTAGGTTTTTGAATAATCTGGATGTGATATAAGATCTTTGACTACCAGAGTCAAGCAGAAGTCTGCACGTCAGACTGCTGTTTTCTTTTGTTCTTATCTGCGTCACGGCCGTCTGCAAGAGGTGTTGATTTGTATAATTATTATTATGTATATTCACTGTTCTATCGTCGTCACGATTAGCCATTTGCTCACCTTTCGTTTTCAGCCGACAGAGAGCTCTGTTGTGCCTTTTCTTGCAGTGTGGACATTGTATCTTCTTCATACAGTGTGCTGCCATGTGCCCTTGTTGAAAACATATAAAGCATTTGCCTTGCAATCTCTTCTTCCTTTCTGCATAAGTTTTATATTTATTACAATTTTCATTATAATGTTCAAGTCCACAGAATGTACATACTAACTTTGGTCTTTTTACTTCATGGTGGGATTGTCGAAATCCACTAGTTCCTGGCCTCGGTTGATTCTTATTAATCTGGTCAAATTTCCTCTTACCAGTCCTGAGATGCAGAGTTGATGTTGAAGCTGGTACAACTCTTGAGGGTGTAATGTCAGATTGCACAGCTAGGGTATCAGACTTTTCCATAGCTGAGATAACTTCGTTGAGAGCTTTACGAATTGTTGGAAGTGATTGATCCTTGGCCGTCATCAGATCCACTTGATATACAACCTCTCTTGGAAATTTATTCATAACCACGACTCTCAAATAGTTAGCGTCACTACTTTCTCCCATAGTTTCGAGCAACCTAAGATGTTTCTCTATTTGGTTAAGCGTTGATCTGCAGTCTATACCTGTCGCTGATGCCTTAGACAAACCCTGGAGCGCCTCATAGTGCGCATCTATGACTATGTCCTTCTTGCCAAAACGACTTTCTAATATGTCTCTAGCAATGGCGTAATTGTCATTGGTTGCCTCTAGTCCTTCCACAGCCTGACGGGCCGGACCCTCAAGGGCACATAATAAATAAGATAGTTTCTCCACCTCAGATATGGCTTTAACGTGTACGCTGGCGTTAAATCGGTCCCAAAATGATCTCCATTTAAGAATGTTCCCATCATACTTTACTAGCTCAAGTTTTGGTAAACGAGACATTTCTGCAGTGCGAGTATTTGTTTTCTCTTCCAAGCACGCCGATATATGCGCTGCTTTCAACGTAGATAATAAATTTTCAGCATGTAGTTCAGTCTTCGTCATTGCAGTTATATCAACACTAGTTTGTTCCGGACACTTTTCCACAAATTGGAACACTTCATCACGCAATGTTTGTATAGATCCTGAGAGGGCAGTTTCAATCCTGGTAACTTCAGATTCAGCTACAGGTACCTTATCGCTGATGAGTTTTTCTGCCTCTTGAATTAGAGTATGCATATTTTCTATCCTCATGTTGAGTCTGGTAGCAAACATTGCCTCCATCATTAACCATATAGCCCCTGAAAATTCCAATAAATTTTAATTATACCACACCATCAACTTAGTTGGCAGGTATCCTGTTATTCATGTATATGTATAGGTATGTATCCATTCATTAATACCTTTTATTTATTCATTTTTATTACAAACTAGAACGGCCATTTCTTATTTAATATTTTTACAACCAGCTTTTACATACCGTAAGTACAAAATCTAAAATGGTATCTCTAAGGTACCTTAAGTATTATCACTAGATAATTAGTTACACTCTATTGTACTAAAAGATTACTAAACCAAACTATGATCATTATTGATCACACATAAATGCATTTCAGCGGTCTTAATCTATTATTTATTTATATAACTTACTGATAAATACACATGTTATGATTACATATACACTGAAAGAATACTTTTGGAGTTCCATTATGAATCCATTGTTCAAATAGAGAAAAACAGTTCATTCACATTGTTAGTTTCCTATGAAACAATAATTTTGCTTACCTTGTTACTTTTTATGTCCAAAAAGTTCTTTGAATTCCACTTATACTGCTCTCAGCTGTTCACTAAACTAGGGCTGCCTTTGTCCTACAGCAAAATATATTGCGTTTAAAACACAGCACAGTAATAGCAATTAAAATGGACTTTTAGCTACTAACTCAGATTCATATTTAAATGCCAAATACAATTTCTACTCCTTGATTACTCAAAGAGCTAAATGTAATGTCCAGGAATTGTTTTTTACAAATATTCAGTTCGGAACTTAGTTCGTTTACGTACTATACGTAAAGTTTTGGGTAGGTACCTACCTTCATAAAAATTAAATCGCGTAACGCAGAAGTAACGCGACGTATGTGAAAGAAATGTTTAGGAAATCACTGTAATTGGGATAGATTCTGCCCGTCGTTAATGAAATTATCATTTACTTACGCTCAAATCGTGATGAAAGTCGTAAACGAGCGATTGAAAGTTATGATGATAAACTTAACTTTGTACCGGCATCATGCCGCCGCGTATAATGTTATCTTCCCATAGGAAAATTGTTCTGTAACATGAATTGATATAAAATAAAAGGTTTACGGTACTCACCTGATAACATTGTAATCCAATATTTAAGCACTTATCCAATACAAATTTTCAGTTCACAAAACGCACGCACGCAAAAAGAAAATCCACCATGTTGTTGTTTTGTTTCGTTTGAATGTTGTCCCTACTGTTACACTTTTCGCTCGTAAATAAATGACGAACAAATAAATAGTTTTAATAAAAGTAAATACTTAATTCACGTATAATATAAATTCAAAAAATGAATTTACGACGCAAATATATATTCTTATAAGAAAGTTTCGATTAATTGGTAACTTAACACGATGTTTGTATTACGCTTATAAGAATCGGCAAATGGCCGACTTCTCTTCCGTCATCATTAGTTTTATTCAATCAATAAACAATTTTTGTCACATTCTAGACATATAAATGTGAAAATCAATTAATTAAAGAAATTGTGAAATAACACAAGATTAATTCAAAGTTATTTTCGTACAATAACAATAAAAAGTAATGTAATTGCACCTTATACTATTTTAGGTTGACCGGCATACGCCGATAGATGCCGCTATGGGTCGCAAAATTTCCAGCGAACTTAATCTCTATTATAACCATTGATTTGTAATAATAAATCATCATACTTTTAAGTTTCATCTGAACACAAAGATGCCAATCACACAAGAATGAATTGCAAATTATTGCTATACAAATATTTAAGGGCCCCCCTACGGCTCAGCGGCGCCTCCGAACCGCAAGGGCTCCCCCAAACATTTCTTGTTGGGATTCTGCTTAGATCCCAGCATCTCCACCATTTTATGTAGCGAGGATTCTCATCATCCCTTACACCAACATAAGATCATGATTATGTGATCCAGAGACATATGACTTTAACTATAAAACTGCGGTACGTACATTAGCACGCCACCTTTGCTTGCTCGGAGAAACCGAGCACTTATCTGTTATAACTGCGGTACGTACATTAGCACGCCACCTTTGCTTATTAAGGGTACAGCTATGCATCAGGGCCCCTTAAAAACCCTGGACAATTATACGTGGACACGCGACATCCTTCCAATCAACGCGTCCCAGGGGGCCGGGTACCGTGCACTGTACCATATTGGCATACCCTGTTGAGCATAGAGCGGGACACACTGTCCCTATGGATCTCCACAACACCCCTTATAATCCATGCCCATGCCACCGGCTTTAAAACATTACTCACATGCTCAAACGTATAATCTGTCATACTTTACTTTGTGAGGGAATTACTCATCCTCCTTTAAAACTTTATCTTTAACATTATGTCACTGTCTCTAGTTCACAACTTTAACATTTCATACATATGTACCTACACTGTCTCACACATTAACTTTACTCTCCATCCACAGCCTAGGCTGTGGCATGGTCATGAGACAGTAATAGAATAAATTGTACTTAACACAGACAATTGTTTGTGGTTCTTAACACTGTAAGATATGAAAGAATAACGACTCACCGGGGCGCTGTTTAGTGGATTAACTTACACACGTTTTCCATTATGTCTGCTCAATTCTTTCTTACCAATCTCGCATATGATACCCTCCTCCAGAGTCGGCCATCATCACCCTTTTTCCTCTCCTTTTCGCGGGAAACGAAATCTAACTCCTTTTGTCAACCCACCGGTTGACCAACATTGACATTCTAACTTTAAAGCACAGTGTTACCAAAATACAGTAGGCAAATAGTGTTGCCAAAAGTGAGATAATCTAATGCAAAGATAACTCACCATAAAGTATAGATTCGCGAACTCCGCGACACATGTTAGGTCAATAAGAGTTGAATCCGTCCCGGAAAACAAGAGATTGAGTAGTGACCCTGATTTGTTTGGAGTCCCCGAAAACCTAAACTTAAGAAGTGAATATTTCCCCAGTTTCTGATTTAAATAAAATACAACTGAACGCGTGGCTTAAACCCAGGGCCCTGTAATGTAATGCATTGATTGTGACGTTTTAGAAGACCCACTCCATTCCGATACGTAATACTTGAACGCCCTATATGCTAATAGCACAAAATAATTAGACGCAGAATGCTGGCTGCCCACATCGCGAGCTAAACACACTATAATATGTATGTATATATTTTTTTTTGTGATAGGTGGCAGACGAGGATACGGATCTCCTGATGGTAAGAGATTGCACCCGCGACACCAGTGGAGTCACAAGTGCGCTGCTAACCTTTGACCCCCCTTTTCCCCGGACTGGGCCCGATTCCCCTTATTCACGCAGCGAAACACAGCACAGTGTTGCTTCACGCCGGTTTTCTGTGAGGCCCGCCGGTTTTCTGTCACTCCGGTCGAGCGGGCAAATTCATGCCCAAGCGTGGCTCTCCCACACGGTTAACGGTTACATGCGCGCTTATGGTGATCTCAGTATGGTTCGGTACAAATGACAGAGAGTCTGTCTCTAAGGAACGTGTGCGGGAGAGACACAATACAATATACTGCTAACACTTAGGTCAATGAACTCTTCGATATCAATGTCGGCTAGATACGACTTTCTGTGTCTACTATTTTGTGCTAATAATTCACCGTGAATCTTACACAATAGAAAGCACTTTCTTATAAAGAGCCTCTTCATTTTAATGTCATTGAATTTACATAGCTCATCTAGAATGTGGGCCACTCGACAACTTTAGCACTTAATACTAAAAACGTATTTGAATTACCTACTATTATGCTACTTTATCTAGACTTTCTTTTAATTTCTATTCTGACATGTACGGGACAAGTAGTATCCTAGTATACTGAAAAAAAACTAATTATATTGTTGGTTTTATGTTCATCTGTAACTGACGCTTCTCGTGTAACAAGTAGCTAAGTGTTCTCTCTAAGCTCTGGAAGTCGTGAGGGGGAACAGGGCATACATAGGTACCACTTTTAAGTAACAAGTGGCCCCATATTGATTACGACATTTTGAAACACTGATTCCAAGAGTCCAATTCTCGTGCTCTCGACATAGAAGTCGTATGAGAGATTTCCATACATGTATTCGTCCACATAAATGTCGAATTTGATATCTATGTCGCAGTCGGATTGCATAATCCGCCGTATTATATTACGGCTAGCTGTTATCAAAAACGGGGGAAAACCGTTTTAAAATGCGGCGGTCATTCTTCAATAAAGCGGACCACATTTAGCCGTATCGTACTACGTACTAACTTTGAAACTCGGTCCTTTGTCAATAGTTATTTTACTGTTCTACATTAAAAAGAATAGAAATTATTTAATTGCACCTGAAGATTGTTCATAAACACCGACATATTTGATACATTTTCTTTGTTTAAGTCACTCATAATTTCACAATTTATTTAGTAACACTTATCCAACGCCATTTTTGTTGTTATGTCAAACAGCGCCACGAGTGCTAAGAATCGGACCTTAACACTGTCAAAGTGGCGGCTAATCTCTCGCTGTATTATATTATGGCTAGCCGTGTTGAACGTATGACGTTGATTACATTCCGGCCGTTTTTCTTTCAGCCAATTGTTGAACCCCCGCATTTCAAAACGACCCTGTTTTTGATAACAGTTAGCCGTAATGTAATACGGCGGATTTTACAATCCGATTGCGACATCTGTATACTGTCTCAAGAATTCGGCACCTATTTGTATCGTAGGCTTAACAGCCTACACAACACTAAGAAGTTTACCTCCTATTAATTTACCCAAGCAAACCATCGAGAAATCGACGTTCGTAGTAGTTATTGTTGGATACATTGCTAGTTATTAAGACAATAACCATACAATTTTCTCACCATGTTCATATATTTCAGGTAAACCAGTAAACATTCCAATAGAACAAGAAAAACTGATGCTGGACAAGTTTCAAGAGAACCAGTTTAATTTATTGGCGAGCGATATGATCTCGCTCAACAGATCGCTCACCGATGTCCGTTTTGAAAAGTAAGTGTGAATTAATTTGCTCATAAAACCCATTCACCTAGACCTTTTGGTTGAAGAGACATAAACATAATTCAAAATATATTTTAGACCTATCAACTTACAAAAAATACTATGCATGTTACTATTTCATAAGCGTTGTGTATACCACAAGCGTTAAACGGTCAGAAATAATTTTTCCGCCAATATGGAGTTATATTTTTACCGCAGAATAGCAGGCCACTTGGGCTCGCGCAGGTCTGAATTACCTACTTACACCAGATTTACGACTTTTTATCGCAACAAATACTCTGTTGCGGACAAGAAAGAATAAACTTTTAGGCGGTGAACTCTTGTTCTATCAGTAAATCACAGTGTATTGTCCTCTTTGTTCCTAAAGAATTTTTCTAGTTTTGTCAGTGATTTCGCGGTAACAAACCTACTTTGTTATGGATATATCGCGACCCTGTATCGTGGAGATGCAGTGGTCGTGTTTATAATATTTGAATATAATTTACATAATATAATATATGTTGTTAAAACATTGATCCATTCATTATACATAGATTATAATATGAGCCTACGTAAGCTTACCAGCTTTAAAAAGTTTTGTGTACATGTTTTGATGTTTTTGCGGCGTTTGAATAAATATAATGTAATTATAAAGCCTAAATGCTGATCAATGGCCGAACTCAGCTTAGGAACTCAGTAAACATGCGCCACATTAATCATCTCGCTATCTGTTATTGCTGTTTTATTGCTACTGGCTTTTAATAAAATTATCACGTCATATAGTTAAGGCGCTAGTCTGCATACTGATTAAACAAATAGATCGGACTAGATGCTGTCTCATAAATTATTTGCACTTATTAATCTTTACAGGATTCAATTTTAAACTCTCCTAAATTTAAATACATCCGTCAATTGTACGCCTTATTAGTTCATGTCAATTCATGTTTTGCGATCCCAAACGTTTGCAAATTGTTAAACTTAATCACCTAATTAAATATTTTCTACGACGTGCGATAAGTTAGATGTTAGAGTTAAGGTGACGGGTAGGGCACCCTAGCGACGCCAATCGATTTTAATTTTTAGCTAATAAATCGGGTCTATTATATAAACAATTTCGGGGTGACAACCTCTCGACAAATACTTATACTATTTATTAAATAGCCATGCACAAATGTTTGGTCCGTTTTTGGCGTGAATAAATTTTTCGCGTACGCGTTGGACCCAACATTTGTGCATAGTTATTTAATAAATAGTATAAGTGATCGCCGAGAGGTTGTAACCCCGAAATTGTTTAAAATTGATCCGAATAATTAGCTAAAAATTAAAATCGATTGGAGTCGCTAGTGTGCCCTACCCGTCACCTTAATACTTACCAACCATTTAGTCCATCTCCATCCTATCATCCTACCGTCTCTATTATTCGTAATCTCTCATTGGACAAAAGAAACATGTTTCGCAGCACCACTCTCATGAATTTTCAAAAGCTTCAAAACAAGTCATTATTATTTGAGACTTTAACCAAAAGTTCAACCATTCCGGATTTGTAACATAACAGACATCGATTTTATCGTACTGATGGTGCCCTTGATACAGATTTGGTAGGAAAGTTAGAGCAGCCTAGTCTGGGAATTCGGAAATGTTTAATATGTATGCACGAATCGATATGAACGGCCCACGCGCGGCTGTTAAGGCATAAAGCCCGCGATATAACACTGAAATCGTTTCCCAGAGAAAATTTCACGAGCGAGCGTGCCTATTTTTTACCTAATTTATCTCTGTGTATGGTTATTTCTTGGAGGCTTTCGTTTGAGCAGAATATCGTCAGATATTTTAAAAGCGGTTGGGAATACGTAGCTACCCGTTGTATTTTAAGACTATTCATCTATTCGTAGTCTCGTATGTATAAAAATGTCTCATGCACAGTCAGTACACTTTTCCAAAAAAGTCCGATAATCATAGTCTTAACACCAGAAATAAACATAGGCTTGCCGCCCCGGTCCTCAGTCTTCATAAAATCGGTAATTCGTTTGTTGGCTTAAGTATTAAGATATTTAATAAGCTACCACAAAATGTCATTAACCTATCACTGGATAAGTTTAAGTCTCATTAAAACCTGCCTAATGAAGAAAGGTTGTTATAGTGTACAAGACTATTTAAATGATAAGGATTCTTGGTCAAGTTAATTGATTAATATTTTGAGTTGTTATTTATAGTAGTCTATTAACTTTCATAATTGTATTTTTTTTTCTCAATTGAAACTCTGTAACATCATCAATATTTAAGTAACTATCAAAGAGTAACTACTGAGTTTCTTGCTGGTGTCTTCTCAGTAGAAATCGACATTCCGAACCAGCGGTAGATATTATGTACCTATTTTGACATTCATAAGTGTTCTGTGTGGACCAAAATTGAATAAAGAATTTTTTATCTTTTATCTTATCTTTAGTATCAAACTGATCTTGCTCTTGTTCACTTTGACTCGCGGGCGCGGTGGCGGGAGCGGTCGCGAAATATCAAACATATGGAGTAATATAGAAGTGTTCACATAAAAAACGCACGTACGGTCGAAGTACCTGATGTTGCGAGTGAATCGCGCGCTTTGCCGCTAGTTCGACGTGAACACACACCTAAGGTGACGGGTAGGGCACAGTAGCGACGCCAATTGATTTTAATTTTCAGCTACTAAACCGGATCTATTTTAAACAATTTCGGGGTTACAACCTTTAGGAAAACACTTTTACTATTTATTAAACAACCATGCGCAAATGTCGGGTCCAATTCGTACGCGAAAAATTCACTCACGCCAAAAGCGGCCACTTTTGGCGTGAATCAATTTTTCGCGTACAAAAACGGACCCAACATTTGTAAATGGTTATTTAAAAAAAATAGTATAAGTATTTGCAGAGAAGTTGTAACCCCGAAATTGTCTAAAATAGATCCGGTTTAGTAGCTAAAAATTAAAATCGATTGGCGTCGCTAGTGTGCCCTACCCGTCACCTTAACGTTCCAACCTGACATAAATATCTCAGCATATGACAAACATATTTTTTGAGCACAATACCTGCCCCTTTTCTTTCATTTATTTATTTTAATTTGTTCTCGATTAACGAATGAAAATAGCAATATTGATGTCTATGAGCGACGGTCACCATTTACCATCAGATATCGGTACCGGTATACTAACATACAGTCTTTTATAGGTACAATGCTCGATAAATTTGATGCTGAGAATGCATTCTCTGTGGAATGCACATAACATTCTTCTTTTGCATTCAGGTCGTGTCTGACAATAGGATGTATAGGGGGTTCTCTGTGGATGTATGTAATATAGGAGAGGATTTTAATAAGAACCACAGATCACCCCCAATAGATTCCGCATCTTAAGCGTTTTGTATGGCATAAAAGTCCCCAAAGATTGAGGAAAGCACGGGTAGCGGGGAGCGTGACCGAGGTGCTGTGTTTGGTTGATTCAAGGTCAAACTTTCATTTGCCCGCAAATAGTGACGGAACACTATTTATCGACAGTTTTAATTTTATTAAAAACGTAATACCATAATACTTACTTACGCATTTAGATAATATGGCCAGGGATTGGGGAAAGATATACACCGTTACTTTTTACCGACTTCAAAAGGAGGTTCTTTGTTTCACTGTCTTTGTTTTTTTTTTAATTTTTTATGTATGTTCACCGATTACCAATTATTGACCGATTTGTAGAATTATTTTTTTATTTTAAAGAACACACTCCCAAGTTGGTCCCATTGTCACCATGTCAGAATCTGATGATGGGATCTTAGAGAAATCGAGGGGAACCCTCTTCAAAGCTGCACCAGTACTTACGCCTAATTGTATTAATTTTGTGGCTCTGCTGATGATGGAAGGTCAACTCCTCAACGGTAAGGAGTTAAAAGATATCTCTTTCAAAACTGTACTCACAATTATAGGATTAAAATTAAGCGGCACCTAAAATCTCCTTCAATACCCATAACCTATTACCCAGTCCGGCACTTAAGTGATAAAAATTCTCTGTAATATATATATATATATATATATATATATATATATATATATATATATATATATATATATATATATATATATATATATATATAATTGAATAAATTATAATTGAAAAAAAAAACACTGAAGCAAAAGCTAGAAACCAATGCATTAATCGATAAAGATTTGTTTGTACTAGGTAATCACTAGTATATTGTCAAAAAAGATAGCTTATTGTAAAATTCACATGAGAAAGAGATTTTTCCAAAAGACATCAACGCGTTCTTGTTTTAAAACGCACGATTTCTTCTAATGTCCATTATAACTTGAGGTGTTTAGGAGTGGTCAGTTAAAATTATTTTACTTACCGGTGGAATGTGATACCATATTTTTGAAAATTTGATGTTCTTTTCGATTTTCCACACCATTTTATAGCACAAGTTGCCATTTTCGTACCCGTCAATCACCGAAAAATATTTTTTAGAGTATTTAAATACGCGTAACGCACGGGTCTCTTACTTGGTCACAAGTGAAGTAGCGTTCCCAGCGATCGAGACTTGCAAAGAGAGTAGCGAATGCAACTATGTATGGTGACTTTTTCCGGCCTCCTATGCGGTATCTATTGGGGGTGATCTGTGATAAGAACAGATAAAACTAGTTCTTTATTAAGACTTATGTCATTAATGAAGAATGAAATTCCAAGCTTAGCTTGTCCATACATAAACTAATACGCCGTTATTACTAATCGCGAACTAAGGATAGTTCCGGAGGAAAATTCGTACCAGTCCTTTTTAACATTGCGTGTTGGAACGGAATGACATGGGCTTTAGTACGGTAATATATTTAGATGAATTGATATTTTGATGAAGCAGCTCTGTGCTGTGTTTCGCTGCGTGAGTGAGGGTACCGGAGGCCCAATCCGGGGAATAGGGGGGTTTAAATTTTGGCAGCGCACTTGTGACACCACTGGTGTCGCGGGTGTCCATGGGCGGTGGCAATTGCCTACCATCAGGTGATCCGTCTGTTCGTCTGCCTACCTATTACATAAATAAAATAATAAATAAATATATTTTGATCGCGATTTATAATAAGTTGGACAATGTCTGTTGTCAATGACAAACCTATTTATTTCAAACCTATTAATTGGTAGTGACCCTGCCTCTTACGCCAAAGGTCGTGGGTTCGATCCCCACCCTGGACAAACATTCGTGCGATGAACACTTGTGTTTGTTCGGTGTCTGGGTGTAATATATGTATTTAAGTATATATTTGTGTTCCTCTGTTGTCTGATATCTGTAACACAAGTGCTTAAGCTACTTAGTACGGAATCAGGTCAACCTATGAGATGTTGTGAGAATTATTTATATATAAATAAACCTTAGTGGTTTGCAGTGCTAAGTATAAACCTGATTTATATAATTATGTAAGATTTAATGTGATAATAAATAGAAAAAAAAACTATCGGCACATATATTTTAATACTAGTCTATCGGGCTATCGGCACACCCTGTAGTCTGTACCCTCGGAATCGCACCTTATTATTATAAAATTTATAATATATATCCGTCCACCCAGATAAGCGTGAACGCAGTTAAAATAGGTCATTTTCTGCTTTATTTTCCCTATAATTGGTCATGTTATAGTAACTGTTATTTCAATAAATACGGCGTTGATTTTCTTACATAAATGAGTTAGAAAGTGCGATAAACCGGTTAAGTGGTTGGTTCCGCCGCGGCTAGTTATGCACGGGTATAATGCATCGCCATCGTTTCATGGTCAATCCTAATATTAGTAATATTTATACATAACTGTTCTTACCGAACTGCGTGCAATCAAACATCAAATGAATCGCCGTTTAATATTGCTGACGTGTTGCATTTGTGGTACGGTCGATAGCGCGTCGGGTTACCACACGATGTCAAAACTCAATTGACTATCGACTATGTGTTTGACCTTTAAGGTAAGAATGGACAACATTTCAAAATTGCTAAGCTCTGAAACAAAAAATACCAATTCTTTGTTTACTTTTCCGCTGCTCGAATATATATTTATTCATTTTTTATATTGCTTATTTACTGAGAAAAAAAATAAAAACTAAAAAACGTAAGATGACGTCATCGGACGGCAGAATGTAAAATATTTCTTTGCTTAGCACATTATAGTTTTAAATTTACGTAATGCCAAACTCATGACATGTAACTGTCAAAAAAAAAAGACAACTTGTCAACGTTGAATGTATGAATGACGTTGACAATGTTGACACTAGTATTATTTACCTTTGACAGTAGTACCTTTTTTTTATTAAAACAATGATAAGCAAAGGAATATCGCTGTATTCAGCCGTCCGATGACGTCATTTGGCGCTTACGTCTATAGAATAAAAAGAATTTCAATAATTATTTTATGCATGAAAATGGACAAATTTTGAAAAAAGAAAAAATATGGGTCTGTTCATTTTATGTCTACTTTCATATAAAAAAACAATATAGACATGTTAAAATTTTGAAATGTTGTCCATTGCTTAAAGAAATGCGGGTTGTTTGATGTTGACACCACTATTTCTCTATATCTGAAACTCAAAACGAAACTCTTTATGTAGGTAATTGCACCCCTCAATTTTGTCTAGGGATATTGCAAAAATGATCGTATTGACTTTCTGAGTATATTTATATTATTTATATTATATAAAGGTCAAAAACTACGAAACCGATTTAAATTATCACCATTACAATCATACATTATCCTATGATAATAAAATTTGTAGTTACTTGGGGAAAACTTCTTATTCCTACGGGAAATCAATCATTTCAGGCGGGCCACGTCGTTCTGGGTGTAAGTTTAATGCCCTAAAAACTTAATAAACAAATTATAAATGTCAATTATTGTTTTCTCGCTAGCTAGGTAGTGTAATGTTTAAACTGAGTTAATGACCAAATCCAGCAAAGAATAGCCGATTTTAAAACGCGGAGCAAGAAACTGCGACGTTTGTAGTGTTCCATACAAGTTTTCAGAAATTTGTATGAAACACATTTTTTGCGTCCATTTCTTGCTCCGCGTCTTGAAATTGGTTATTCTGTTTTAGATTTGGTCATCATCATCATCATCAGCCCATTTAAGTCCCCACTGCTGGGGCACGGGCCTCCCTCAATCACATGAGGGGTAATTGCCATACTCACCACGCTTGGCAGACGGGTTGGCGAGGGTTTTGATATAAATGCAGAGTTTTCCTTCTCTGGGTGCTGAAGCAGCAGCTTTACCTTAGTCGCCTTTTACGACACCTCAGTAAGAGTAAGGCTGGCCTAATCTACTCTGCCGGGGACCACACGGCTCATTGAACGGATCACGGATTTGGTCATAAACTCAGTTAAACTATTACATTATCTCACTAGAGGGATAAAAATGATGAGCTTTTTCTTTTTTTATTTAATTTTAAGGGTCTTAAACTTACCCCTTAACTGCGTGGCCCGCCAGGAAGGATTGATGTTTTCCCATAGAAATTAGAAATTTTCCCGAGGTAATTAGAAATGTTATTATTATAGGATAATGTATCATTGTAATGCTTAAAAAAATTGAAATCACTAAATATAAACTAAATAAAAAAATTTAAATGTGGGAGAGCCACGCTTAGGCATGAATGGGCCGGCTCGACCGGAGTGATACCACTGCCTCTCAGAAGACCGGCGTGAAGCAGTGCCTGCGCTGTGTTTCGCCGTGTGAGTGAGGTTACCGGAGGCCCAATGGGGGGAAGGGGAAAAGGTTGGCAGCGCACTTGTGTTGCGGGTGTCCATGGGCGGCGGAATTGCTTACCATCAGGTGATCCGTCTGCTCGTCTGCCACCTCTCATATAAAAAAAAAAAAAAAAAAATCAGTCACGAAGGTTTTGAGTAAAGGTCACCCGGGGCGAAGGCAACTACAACTACAAATAATAAAATTGGAACTTTATCACCCTCCATCACTGGCTACCTAAAAAGATTAAGGGTTAGCTTCATACTCAGAATGTCAAAATGGTCATTTTTGCAATATCCCTAGACAAAGTTGAGGTGTGTGTCTGTAAAAAAGAACTAAGGCAATCATTATCATATATGCGAGATTAATTAAATGTGATTATTATTATTTGAGTGAATGCCATGTAAAGTAAAGTAAAGTAACAGCCTATAAAATGTCCCACTGCAGGGTTTGCCCTGCAGTGGGACTTCATCATAGAAATCAAGTCATCGCTACTATGATGGGATTAGGCTTAATCACCACGCTTGCCAAATGCGGATTGGTGATCACAAACTCGAGCCATGTTCGAAAAATCGAAACTTACTTTTCGCTCGTTCCGGGAATCGAACCCAAGACTCCGAGATCTAAGCCCGGTACTTATTAACTTTTACCAGTGGGAGAGCCACGCTTTTCGGCATGAATGGGCCGGCTCGACCGGAGTAATACCACGTCCTCACAGAAAACCGGCGTGAAGCAGTGCATGCCCTGTGTTTCGGTGCGTGAGTGAGGTTACCGGAGGCCCAATCCAGGGGAAGGGGGGTTAAAAGGTAAGCAGCGCACTTGTGACACCACTGGTGTTGCAGGCGTCCATGGGCGGCGGTAATCGCTTACCATCAGGTGATCCGACTGCTCGTCTGCCACCTATATCATAAAAAAAAAACTTATACCACTAGACCAACAGGGCGAATGCCATGACTTACCTACATATAGGGTTGCCAGGTCGCTAGGCCTTATAGCCGGACAGACCAGCCCGTTTAGCCGGACATTTGGCTAAAAAGGCCGGACACCCTACATTCTTAAAGATTTTGTATCTCAGTATTTATAGGTACGACAAGTTTTAATGTAAATCAAGCATTTTTGATTATGGTCATCAATCTTGTTGAATTCTTATGAAATCCATACTAATATTATAAATGCGAAAGTAACTGTCTGTCTGTCTGTCTGTCTGCTACTCTTTCACGCCAAAACTACTCAACGGATTTAAATGAAATTTGGTATACAGATAATCTAGACCCTGAGAAAGGACATAGGCTACTTTTTATTGCGAAAAGGGGGTTGTAAGGGGTTGAAAGGGGGGTAAAAAGTTACTTTTCCACGCGGACGGAGTCGCGGGCGGCCGCTAGTAATTAATAAAAATCTAATGTCAAATCAGTCTTAAGATTCTTCTTAAGTTAAGAAGATACTTTATTAAAATCAAAAGGTGATACAATCAAAAACTTCTATTTTAAAAGTTAAACATAAAAAAAACTTCTTCTCTATAAACTTGAACATAAAAACAAAAATAAAACTTGTCTTTTAAACTTAAAACTAAAATCAAAAGAAACTCCTTTTTTGAAGAACACGACCGACGACTGTCTACTCGTGTCTTTGCTTCGCTCCAGTCATGTTCGGTGTTCCGTTTCACTCGTTTGCGATTGTGAAAAGTTTAGGTAAAAAGCCTAACAAAAGCCGGACAGGCCGGACACCGTTTATTTTGGCCGGACTAGCAATCCAAAAGCCTACCTATGTCCGGCTTTATCCGGACGCCTGGCAACGCTACCTACATAATCATTAAACCGGTGACCAAACAAATTTATTCACACACGCATACAAAATTATTTTTGGTATAGTCTGTTTCCTTGCCACGTTTTCCCTACGAGCTAATGAGGTACCTAATGTTTTTATTTTCATGGTTTATGATAAACTAATGAGTGATGATGGTGACGATTCGATGGCGTACACAATTTATTTTGCAACTTATGTTCTATACTAGTATTTCTTACACTTATCTTTTTAATTTCTTTTTTCATTTTCATTTATTTGTAGCATCACATATGTACACATGGGCACACTTGTGCATAGTTATTTAATAAATAGTATGTTTGCCGAGAGGTTGTAACCCTGAAATTGTTTAAAATAGATCCGGTTTAGTAGCTAAAAATTAAAATCGATTGACGTCGCTAGTGTGCCCTACCCGTCACCTTAGTTTTAAAGATACTTATGATAAGTCAACGTATGGGCCTCATTGCAATTGGAACAGCAATTGGAATGATTATCTACTTTTAACAATCTAGATAAATATATATTAATTAATTGATTCGTGATGGTAAAATGTATACATAAATCATTCATCATCATCATCATCAGCCCATTTAAGTCCCCACTGCTGGGGCACGGGCTTCCCTCAATCACATGAGGAGTAATTGCCATACTCACCACGCTTGGCAGACGGGTTGGCGAGGGTTTAGATATAAATGCAGAGTTTTCCTTCTCTGGGTGCTAATGATCATGCCAGCAGCTTTACCTTAGTCGCCTTTTACGGCACCTCGGTAAGAGTGAGGGTGGCCTATTCTACTCTGCCGGGGACCACACGACATAAATCATTGCAGCAACAAAATATATATGTATTAAAATGTTACGTACGTGTCTGATTATATCGCGACTACTTAATATCATCGTAGTAATGCATAATACATGCATAATAAATTAATAAAATTTGAATATCTTAATTCATTCAAAATTTTAATTTAAATATTTCATTGATCCACACATCGTAGAATCACCTTTATGTCTATTTTAATGTCTATCGTATAAAACAATATGTACCTACCTATTTTGTAATTCTTTTTTTTTACATTATAGCAGACTAACGAGCAGACGGGTTTCCTGATGATAAGTGATTACCGCCGCCCCTGGACATCTGTGACACACTTTTGTCATTTGTAAATTTCGATTTTGCAAATGTTTTTATTATTAAATTTTGTATGACATTTATTAAACTTTCTTTGCTATTAGGCTTATTAGCGTTCCCTTTTTCGAGTAATCTTTAAAAAAATTTGAAAATACCAGCCAAGTGCGACCCGACGCGCGCTCAAAAGGTCCCGTATTTTTTTTTTTATTGCTTATAGTAAGTAGGTAGACGAACTTGCGGCCCATCTGATGGTAAACGGTAACCGCCGCTCATAGACATCAACAATGCAATTATCTATACTTACATACAACATTAGTCCTTCTTGTACGGAAATGTTATATGAGAGCCCTCATTTTTAATTGAATCCGTTTTTTACTCTTAATAAAACCCTAACCCTAAAAAGTAATGGTTGCAGTAAAGAGAAAGTTTGGGGTAAGCTAGGTATTCCTTATCAAGTATTCTAATTAATTCCGTATATAACAAAAATGTAAAGCAGTCTTTACATTTAACATTAAACTAGGACAAAATTGTTGGTCTCGTGCTTCTGATGCGATTGAAATTATGAAGATGTGATACGAGAAATGAATATGCATGTAACCTTGCTAGCAACGCGGTTGCTAGTCAAGCAAGACGAAATTGTTTTTCGTAATGACTTGGCGGGCATAGTACAATAAATAACGGTAAGATGTCTTCACCCTGGCCTTGGAACAAGGATCGGTTGTGAATGTAGGCTCGGGCAATACGCCAATAATCTTTGGATTCTGCGTGACCTGACAGATGTTTTGTTGGGTTGATGCTTTGTGTGAATGCACTCTGTAGATATGCGGATGCATTGCCCATGACTTGCTTCCTATTTTGATATCAATGTATAGTTTTTGTCGGGAGATTTATGGTCAATCATTCATTCATTTTAGTATTTATTCAGTTGGTAAAGTAATATACTTTTGGTATGTTAATCTATGGAGTATGTAGTCATTTATCACGACGGAAATCTTGTAACAAAGGTATATATATATATAGGTGAACCGAAAAAGCGAAACACTTGCCCCTTGAAATCGACTTTTAGTGCCATCTATTGATACATTTAGGAACTAATGCATGATTAGTTCCGAAACGAAGTGAGGGCAGGCAGGCCACTAGTTGAGGCTAAACACCGTCACGAAACTAGCGACGCCACATGATTTATATTGATTGTAGCGATTCAGACTCTTTTTGATGCATTTCGATGAATACTTTAACAAATATTTGCGATCCTCCATTATGTAATCATTTCTTCCTACAAGTAACAATAGTTTCCATAATTGCTGAAAGTGGCCACTTTTGACACTTATGAAAATTATTGTTATTTATAGGAGATAATTATTACATAATATTATTGTGTTTGGTATGGCAATTCTTTGCAATTGAACCTGAACCCTACGGTGAATTTTTTAAGTGTATTATTTACTTAAGAATAAATTGCAAAGAATTGCTATACCAAACACAATAATATTCGTTTAGCAGTTTCATCTTAACTGGTGGTCAAATATTTGTAACAATGTTTCCACTGGATATTGTAAAGTATACCTACAATATTGATGAGACTATCGTCGGCTCATGACGATTCAAGCACTTACAAAATTCGTCGTCTTAGCAAGGGGTTCGGATAGCATAAATGGTTAGTGCAGCCACCCGGACTGTGGAAGGTTGTGGGTTCGAGTCCCACCTGAACCCTACGGTGAATTTTTTAAGTGTATTATTTATTATTACATAAGTTTGTCTTAAAAAATAGTTAATACTTTTTCTCAAAGTATTCATCGAAGTACTTTTAAAAAAATGTCTCCTTTTCACCACAATCAATGTATAAAACACTTGGCGGCTCTAGTGTCGTCGCGGTGTCACCTTAATTTATAGTTTCGCTGTCTTGCTGTATGTGTTGTACTGTGCTACTGGGAAGTCAAGCGGCAATAGCGACATACCTACATGGATTGCTCGATGAAATTGTAATGAGAGGCGATAAAAAACTATTTGTAGTAAATTATAAAAGCGAGAGTTAATACCGTAAGCGTAATTAATTACTCCCTTTGGGATTTATTAATTTTTAAATTTCAGCCAATTTAAGGCTCCACAATGCTCCACATTTGTTACATTCTAACATCGTAAATAAATAAATTCAGATTTTTTTAAATCCGTGTGTAAGCAATATTTTACAATTATTTTTTACTGTTAAATGGACAACATTTCAAATTTTTAACATGTCCATATTGTTTTTTTTATATGAAAGTAGACATAAAATGAACAGACCCATATTTTTTCTTTTTTCAAAATTTGTCCATTTTCATGCATAAAATAATTATTGAAATTCTTTTTATTCTAAATAGACGTAAGCGCCAAATGACGTCATTGGACGGCTGAATACAGCGATATTCCTTTGCTTATCATTGTTTTAATAAAAAAAGGTACTACTGTCAAAGGTAAATAATACTAGTGTCAACATTGTCAACGTCATTCATACATTTAACGTTGACAAGTTGTCTTTTTTTTTGACAGTTACATGTCATGAGTTTGGCATTACGTAAATTTAAAACTATAATGTGCTAAGCAAAGAAATATTTTACATTCTGCCGTCCGATGACGTCATCTTACGTTTTTTAGTTTTTAATTTTTTTCTCAGTAAATAAGCAATATAAAATATGAATAAATATATATTCGAGCAGCGGAAAAGTAAACAAAGAATGGACAACATTTCATATTTTTAACATGTCCATATTGTTTTTTTATATGAAAATAGACATAAAATGAACGGACCCATATTTTTTCTTTTTTCAAAATTTGTCCATTTTCATGCATAAAATAATTATTGAAATTCTTTTTATTCTAAATAGACGTAAGCGCCAAATGACGTCATCGGACGGCTGAATACAGCGATATTCCTTTGCTTATCATTGTTTTAATAAAAAAAAGGTACTACTGTCAAAGGTTAATAATACTAGTGTCAACATTGTCAACGTCATTCATTCATTAAACGTTGACAAGTTGTCTTTTTTTTTGACAGTTGCAAGTCATGGGTTTGGCATTTCGTAAATTTAAAACTATAATGTGCTAGGCAAAGAAATATTTTACATTCTGCCGTCCGATGACGTCATCTTACGTTTTTTAGTTTTTAATTTTTTTCTCAGTAAATAAGCAATATAAAAAATTAATAAATATATATTCGCGCAGCGGAAAAGTAAATAAAGAAATGGTATTTTTTGTTTCAGAGCTTAGCAATTTTGAAATGTTGTCCATTGGTATTTTTTGTTTCAGAGCTAAGCAATTTTGAAATGTTGTCCATTATACTACATAAATAAAAAGCAGCGATGCTTATCTTTAATAACGTAGGTAAACGTAGGATTTATTATTGATTATAGGCTTGCTCCTAGCTACACGCTGAACTCTAGAGTTGAAAAGAGGTTTACGATGGAGCGAGCTTACTCTGAATACGATTCACTTTAGCTTTAAATTTTTGAGTTGCAGGAAAACAGACGCAGATTATTTAGCGATTCATTATTTTATTGTAATCTAATGTTTTTCTTCGTAGGATAGCTTCCCGCTGAACCTTAGAGTTGAAAAGAAACTTGCGATAGAACGAGCTTACCCAGAACCCTATTCATTTTAGCTTTAAATTTTTGAGTTGTAGGAAAACAGACTCTTAGCGGTTAAAGTAAATAACACACTTAAAAATTTCATCTCATGTTTAGGCGGGACTCGAACCCACACCTTCCACAATACGAGTGGATGTTCTACCAATTAAACCACTGAACGCGTTACTGAGCCGACGAAATTTGTAAGTGCTGTCGATAGTCTCATCAATATTGTAGGTATATTTACAATATCCAGTGGAAATGTTTTTACAAATATTTGATCACCAGTTAAGATGAGACTGCTAAATCAATAGTTGATATTTTTATAGCAATCTTTTGCAATTTATTCTATTATTTTTATATTATTATTTTGATGAGACTATTGACAGCTCATGTTGAATAAAGCACTTACAAATTTCGTCGGCTCAGTAACGCGTTCTGTGGTCTAATTGGTAGAACATCCACTCGTATTGTGATCCACTCGTAATATGAGATGAAATTTTTAAGTGTGTTATTTACTTAAGAATAAATTGCATAAGATTGCTGTAAAAATATCAACTATTTAGCGATTTATTATTTTATTGTAATCTAACGTTTTTCTTCGTAGGTGCAAGGATAAAGAGTATCCCAACTTACTACCGTCTACCAGCGTAGTAATAGTTTTCCACAACGAGGCTTGGACTACCCTTATCCGTACCATATGGAGTACGATCAACAGGTCACCCAGGCCTCTGCTCAAGGAGATCATCCTTGTTGACGACGCTAGTGAAAAAGGTAATTATGTTCTTCTTCCGCCTAGTTTTAAATCCCGTTTCTGTGCTGTGTTCCTACCTACGTTCAGCGGACCATGGTCCAGGATTTGGCAATAGGGTATTTGACTAAGCTCGAAATTTTACAAAATATAAATATTTTATCAAAATATAGGTAAATGTGCCAATAGCAAAAATTCGCAATTAAAAATATTACGTCTAGTGGGTTTTATTCAAAGATTCATGGGCAAGTCCATTTTAAAAGTATGATATTATTCAAAAATAATTATATCATTAAATAACCCATCCAACTATACAATAGAACAATTGACATAAACGGAACAATTGATACAAACGTTCAAGAGCGTTTTAAAAAGGCCGACAGTGCACCTGTGACTCTTTTGACTTGGCAGGTGTCAATGGGCGGCGGTAATCGCTTACCATCAGGTGACACGTCTGCTCGTCTGCCCCCTATGTCAAAAAAAAGTTCAAATGAAATGCATACAAAATACTTGCGTGTGACATCACATGCCAGTCGCCATTTGTATGGAGCGTTTTGGGTTTTCCCAAAATAAGATGATTTTAAAGTTGTGATATCTCAGGTAGTTTCAAAGAGAATCAAGTAATTCAGCGATGTTTCTATTTATTAAGACGTCTATTGATTACAAAAATAAAATAAAAAATAGTAGACTATTTTTTTTTTAATAAAATAAAAAAATTTTCAAATACCGTATTGTGGTAATTATAACGATAAGATTGCCTTCCCCCATTACGAGCATTTTATTTCTTTCCTCCACACAAAGGTTGTCTGGAACAAATTGCTGTAAGCTATAAGACCGCCTTATTGTACTATCTGTTGTTGTTGTATCATACTTGTATTTTGGTTTTTGGCAATCACTTACCATCAGGCGATCCGCCTGCTCGTCTGCCACCTATCACATAAAAAAAAATCTATGTAGTGCTACTACTATTATGACTTTGGTCTTAAGGCCGATGACACCGCTGAAAAGGACAAAAACATTAGAACGAAATTCAGTGTAGCGCGTAAACCCAGCTCGACTGAATTGGTCGCGTTCAATTTCAGCGGTATAATTAGGGCCTTAGACATATCGTCATCGTCAGCCCATTTAAGTCCCCACTGCTGGGGCACGGGCCTCCCTCGATCACATGAGGGGTAATTGCCATAATCACCACGGTTGGCAGACGGGTTGGCGAGGGTTTTGATATAAATGCAGAGTTTTCCTTCTCTGGGAGCTGATGATCATGCCAACAGCTTTACCTTAGTCGCCTTTTACGACACCTCGGTAAGAGTGAGGGTAGCCTATTCTACTCTGCCGGGACCACACGGCTGCTTACGCTTAGACATATAAATGGGCCCAATTGGATAATGGCTTTATTTTTGTAATTAATTACATTCTTTCGCGTGTTTCCTAGAAAATACTTTACAGTCTGTTAAACTTAATTCAAAAGAATTGTATTCTTTGTTGAGGAAAATAGCAACGTTGTTTCGAAAATTAACCGTCTCATTGTTTTTTTATCAAATGAATTAAAAATTCTAGGGAGGCACTTAGGCGTGTTTTTATATCTCTCGTCAGAATATGATTATTGAATACGTAGAATTCAGAGCAACAGTTGAGGAGAAAAATGATATGTCCAAAGTTTCCTGAATCTTAAAAATAATGGTACTTCAGAGAATATAAAAATAGAGTCATCTTTTCCGGCATCTACGATGCTAAGATTTTCGTTTTAGTCGCATATTTTTGTCTCAGTCTAAATATGTCTTGGCGTAATCCAGTCCAATGTCTAAGTACTTACGTATTCAGATTGATTAAACTTGGTTAGACGCCTACACTTAAATTGTAAGCTATGTAGCTTGAATGTTCAAATAATCGTATTTTGTTCTTAATCGCTAAAACTGGTATACCGCTCGGTATTTGTAGATAAGCGAGACAATTTTTGGAAATAGGCCACCCTCACTCTTACCGAGGTGTCGTAAATGGCGACTAAGGTAAAGCTTCTGGCATGATCATCAGCACCCAGAGAAGGAAAACTCTGCATTTATATCAAAACCCTCGCCAACCCGTCTGCCAAGCGTGGTGAGTATGGCAATTACCCCTCATGTGATTGAAGGAGGCCCGTGCCCTAGCAGTGGGGACTTAAATGGGCTGACGATGAGACAATTTTTATTAGAAACCTTATCTATGAAATCGTTTATTATATTCTTAAGATTAAGACTGAATTCTAAGAATCTTTATCCGTGGAAAAGTATGGTATAACGTCAGAGGTGTATAGAATGAGCGCTATACCATAGATTTAGTATCGGAATAAGTTTGGTCGAATCCGTCCTAAGGCGAAGTATTATTTTTAGAGATTACAATGTATGTAAATGTAACCAGGACTAAACGCTATGACAAAACCAGCACACAACTGAAACAATAACGGGAATTCAAGTACCCTTGTCCATCTAAATCAACGTCACCCACACCCATAACTATTTGAAGACAACTTTTTAATGTTTTTTATTGCGATGGCTTGTTTAAGTAGGTCAGGATGAGCGATGCATATTAGTGAAGTATCCACAGTAACTTATGTATGTGTGGTATCCTTAAAAATTAAAACTCTTGTATTTAAGACTTGTATAACTGTTTGTATTACCTTTCCTTGTAATAGAAAAAGAATATCTTTTCATTAATCCAACCTTGATTGTCATTTGTTTTGATCTCAGTGTGCATGTACAATTTGATTTTTATTTCATGGAAATTATATTTTAGATCGCCAATATTTTTTACGATTACGCATGCATGAGGCATACATACGCGATCGTATAGAAAATCTAAAAGTATAAATATCCATTATCACATTTGCGTTATCTGAAACGGGGAAGAAATGGTAAATCTCATTTACTTGCCAATAAATCTGAGCAATGCGTTTAATGCCCTTTATATAACTGGAAATTGCATAGGTCTTACAGAGTTAGAATTTTCTAGTGTGGTGTAGGAACATTACCTAGAGAACTGGGTAATTAGCAATAAGTCATAGTTCACGTACTCCACAAGTGGCATAATTAAAAACGTCTTCACGTTGCTCCATTAAGGTGACGGGTAGGGCATTTTAATTTTAGCTACTAAACACGATCTACTTTAAACAATCACTGCTGGGGCACGGGCCTCCCTCGATCACATGAGGGGTAATTGCCATAATCACCACGGTTGGCAGACGGGTTGGCGAGGGTTTTGATATAAATGCAGAGTTTTCCTTCTCTGGGAGCTGATGATCATGCCAACAGCTTTACCTTAGTCGCCTTTTACGACACCTCGGTAAGAGTGAGGGTAGCCTATTCTACTCTGCCGGGACCACACGGCTGCTTACGCTTAGACATATAAATGGGCCCAATTGGATAATGGCTTTATTTTTGTAATTAATTACATTCTTTCGCGTGTTTCCTAGAAAATACTTTACAGTCTGTTAAACTTAATTCAAAAGAATTGTATTCTTTGTTGAGGAAAATAGCAACGTTGTTTCGAAAATTAACCGTCTCATTGTTTTTTTATCAAATGAATTAAAATTCTAGGGAGGCACTTAGGCGTGTTTTTATATCTCTCGTCAGAATATGATTATTGAATACGTAGAATTCAGAGCAACAGTTGAGGAGAAAAATGATATGTCCAAAGTTTCCTGAATCTTAAAAATAATGGTACTTCAGAGAATATAAAAATAGAGTCATCTTTTCCGGCATCTACGATGCTAAGATTTTCGTTTTAGTCGCATATTTTTGTCTCAGTCTAAATATGTCTTGGCGTAATCCAGTCCAATGTCTAAGTACTTACGTATTCAGATTGATTAAACTTGGTTAGACGCCTACACTTAAATTGTAAGCTATGTAGCTTGAATGTTCAAATAATCGTATTTTGTTCTTAATCGCTAAAACTGGTATACCGCTCGGTATTTGTAGATAAGCGAGACAATTTTTGGAAATAGGCCACCCTCACTCTTACCGAGGTGTCGTAAATGGCGACTAAGGTAAAGCTTCTGGCATGATCATCAGCACCCAGAGAAGGAAAACTCTGCATTTATATCAAAACCCTCGCCAACCCGTCTGCCAAGCGTGGTGAGTATGGCAATTACCCCTCATGTGATTGAAGGAGGCCCGTGCCCTAGCAGTGGGGACTTAAATGGGCTGACGATGAGACAATTTTTATTAGAAACCTTATCTATGAAATCGTTTATTATATTCTTAAGATTAAGACTGAATTCTAAGAATCTTTATCCGTGGAAAAGTATGGTATAACGTCAGAGGTGTATAGAATGAGCGCTATACCATAGATTTAGTATCGGAATAAGTTTGGTCGAATCCGTCCTAAGGCGAAGTATTATTTTTAGAGATTACAATGTATGTAAATGTAACCAGGACTAAACGCTATGACAAAACCAGCACACAACTGAAACAATAACGGGAATTCAAGTACCCTTGTCCATCTAAATCAACGTCACCCACACCCATAACTATTTGAAGACAACTTTTTAATGTTTTTTATTGCGATGGCTTGTTTAAGTAGGTCAGGATGAGCGATGCATATTAGTGAAGTATCCACAGTAACTTATGTATGTGTGGTATCCTTAAAAATTAAAACTCTTGTATTTAAGACTTGTATAACTGTTTGTATTACCTTTCCTTGTAATAGAAAAGAATATCTTTTCATTAATCCAACCTTGATTGTCATTTGTTTTGATCTCAGTGTGCATGTACAATTTGATTTTTATTTCATGGAAATTATATTTTAGATCGCCAATATTTTTTACGATTACGCATGCATGAGGCATACATACGCGATCGTATAGAAAATCTAAAAGTATAAATATCCATTATCACATTTGCGTTATCTGAAACGGGGAAGAAATGGTAAATCTCATTTACTTGCCAATAAATCTGAGCAATGCGTTTAATGCCCTTTATATAACTGGAAATTGCATAGGTCTTACAGAGTTAGAATTTTCTAGTGTGGTGTAGGAACATTACCTAGAGAACTGGGTAATTAGCAATAAGTCATAGTTCACGTACTCCACAAGTGGCATAATTAAAAACGTCTTCACGTTGCTCCATTAAGGTGACGGGTAGGGCATTTTAATTTTTAGCTACTAAACACGATCTACTTTAAACAATTTCGTGGTTACAACATCTAGGCAAACACTTATCATCGTCATCATCGTCAGCCCATTTAAGTCCCCACTGCTGGGGCACGGGCCTCCCTCAATCACATGAGGGGTAATTGCCATACTCACCACGCTTGGCAGACGGGTTGGCGAGGGTTTTGATATAAATGCAGAGTTTTCCCTCTCTGGGTGCTGATGACCATGCCAGCAGCTTTACCTTAGTCGCCTTTTACGACACCTCGGTAAGAGTGAGGGTGACCTATTCTACTCTGCCGGGGACCACACAGGCAAACACTTATACTATTTATTAAATAACCATGCACTTAAATTAAATAACAACGCGTACGCGAAAAATTGTTTCACGCCAAAAGCGGCCACTTTTGGCGTGAATCAATTTTTCGCGTACAAAAACGGACCCAACATTTGTGCATGGTTATTTAATAAATAGTATAAGTGTTTGCCTAGAGGTTGTAACCCCGATATTGTTTAAAATAGATCCGATTTAGTAGCTAAAAATTAAAATCGCGGCGTCGCTAGTGTGCCTTACCCGTCACCTTGAGAGCAATACACACTGAACCTGCTGGGCCGCCGACCTAATGTATGTCGGCATTGTGACGGCGGCCCGCGGGCTCAGTGTGTATTACTCTTTAGAACTAATTTACGTCATTTTACGATATTCGTTATCGTTAGAGCAGTCGATTCATAATAAAAGTTCCACTTAATCATAATACGCACACTAAATTTACCCAATTTGAAAAATGTGTTGCGTTGCCCATATCCACGTTTTGAATCAATGCTATAAATATCTACTTACCTACTGCATATTTCTCCTTGAACTTCAATTTATTGTACAGTCAAAGAACGAAAAGGTTCGTTAGTTTTCAAATTCATTCGTTTGTTATGCCATGAGTACTTATTAATTTCGTAAATTTGTCAATACCTGTTGCACAGAAAATTATGCTTAACTTTTAGATCAAAAAGTTCAGATTTGCTTGTAGCAACATTGATTCCTTTTGATGTAAAGAATATTTAAAGAAGGTTGGCAGATATTTTTAAAACGGTATGTTGGTATAACTGATTCTTGCCGTGCAAACGAAAATTTACCTTAAGGTGACGAACCTTTTTACTCTCTGTACCGTACCTACCTCCATCGATAAGTTTTATGTTAATGATCACTGATTAGGCTCTTGACGGAATGAAAATAAGAATACCTAGAAGCCAAATAAAATAAAAATCGACTATAGCAAGATTTTAAAATAAAGTTTTATCTTGGTTCGATGTGGTCGAAACCAGCCAAGTTTTTTTTATTATTTGTTAGAAATGGGGTGAGCCCTGCGTCTCATAGCCACTGCGACCAGTAGAAGAACTTAATACAGCACCTCATGTAGCTCCAGCTCCAGGATGAACCCGAGAATGGAGCTGATGGGGGAGCTTTTGATCTCGTCTGCCAAGAAGTGGTGTAGCGCTATGCACTCGCCGAGGACAGGGATAATCGTTTCCAGCCAAGTAATTTTGTTATCTAATTCAACGATTAAGGGTGCCGTTAATCGTTGAATCGGGAACGCCCTGTTGGTCTAGTGGTTTAAGTACCAGGCCGTGATCTCGGGGTCCTGGGTTCGATTCCCGGGTCGAGCGAAAACTATGTTTCGAATTTTTCGAACATAGCTCGGGTTTGTGATCACCAATCCGCATTTGGCAGGTGTGGTGATTAAACCTAATCCCATCATAGTAGCGATAACTTGACTTTTATGATAGAGGCCTTTGCCCTGCAGTGGGACAGGTTATAGGCTGATAATTTACTAACTCAACGATGTTTGCTTTTAGATCACTTAGGGAAGAAGTTGGAAGACTACATTAAGACATTGCCCGTCTCGACGCGGCTCTTCCGCACGGAGAACCGCTCGGGCCTTATCCGGGCGCGTCTCTTGGGCGCTAAGCACGTCAAGGGTGACGTCATCACTTTCCTGGACGCCCACTGTGAATGTACAGGTATGAATAGAGTATGCTATCTATAAAACTCATACTCTTAATACATTTAAAGCAGGTCGTAATTTATATTTTCTGTTCTATTGAACTTTTCTTTATTTTTCTCGGGAATCTATCGCGAAATTATTATTCAATATTTACTTGTATACTCTTTGATTTTAATTATGAGGACTAAACGGACACGTGTCGTCAATGTTACTTTTCATACATTTGACATTTTGCAACTGTCAAAAAAGCCAATATGTATGGGAATTTGACAATGACATCTGCCGGTTTAGTTCACATATTCAAAATCACGGTATAGTTTAAAATTTATGAAAAAACAATAGCTCTCTCTTATAAAGGTTTCAAATTAGGTACCTATTATGTGCATGAAAACTGGACTTCGAAGAAATTAATAAAATAAAACACAAGACTTAGTGGTTTTAGTGTTTTAAATTATGCAGCTCTGAATCCAAGAGCCCATCGCTCTCACAACTGACACCTGTTTTAGATGACACTTATGATTAATTTTAATAAAGTCCTTATCAGAAAATTAAAGTGTGTCAAATTAGATACTGTGCATATAAACTGTATATAATTTGTTTTTTAAATAAGCTGCAGTTTATTTTACCCGGTGGAAAATATGTCTCAAAATTGTTTGTGGCTTAACCCAGTGTATTATAGTGTTTCTTTATCGCTAACTCCGATTAGTCATTAAAGTCAAGAAGTTGCCTATTAAAATTTGTGAATGCCAATTACATCTGTGACGAGATAAAGTTTTGATATTTTCATTGATTAAACACGTTTTATATGGGATCTGACCCAGTTTACCCCGATGACTTATTTTACCCCAAAGAGGCATTTTACCCAGATAAGACATTTTACCCCGATAACGCATTTGTAAAAACGACGTAGTAGTTCGATACCTAACTTGCTGTGGACAAATATTCTTATGATTAAATCATTGTTTGTTCAGTGTCAGGGGTTTTAATATCTATATTTAATTAATTTTGATGTAATAACATATTAGTATGATTCTTATACCCATAGCACAAGTGCTTAAGCTACTTACTGTGCGATCAGGTCCATGTTATGTGCTGTTATTTTATACATGCATATTAATTACTAGTAGTTCGCGTCCCCTTTTTTTCTTGCATTTTCCATATAAGTTCAATTATTTATTATCAGATTCTTTCGGGCTAAAATAATCCAAAAAAAAAATCATTAACTGTGCCAGATGTTTATGACTGTGTAATTAATAAATAATTATGACTATGACTATTTCTTGAATTTAACATCCCAATCTTAACAGATATTTTTTATTATACAAGGATTTATAAGATTTAGATTTATTTTTAATACATTTTTGAAACTTACTGATACTTACCTCTATAACAAATTAAGAAACAACTCCAGAGCATTCCCTTTCAAACAGCCTAAAGTTAGTTTATAATAAGCTAGTCTCGGAGTAAGTTTTGACTACTTTTGGCAGACTAAGTTTTGCTTGGGTTTAAGCGATAAGCCCATTCCCAACTAAACTTGGTCTTGTGGTTTCTATATTTGCGACTAAGAAACGAGAAAGCAAAGGGGATATTTTATTTATGTGATTTATGACTTGAAACAATGTTGGATACTGTAATGTGAAGCAACATATTTTTTGGTTTTGATGTCGCCTGTAGACCCACTGACTCTACGTTCGTAGGTGATATCTAAGATTATGACTGTGAATCGTCTGCATTGTAGACGTATACATCTGAATGTACAGGCCTAGCCACAAGGCCTATTAATTTGATACAACAAAATTGATTATTTTATCCGCAATCACAGTACGGTATTTTTGTGCCAAAATAAATGTATTTTTTTATATTTTTATATTATAATGGGATGTAAAAAAAAATATACTCCTTCCTATTCCTAATAAAAATAATCCTCTAACTTAATCATCTAATGTAGAACGATTATATTATAGTTTAAATACTATAGAAAGAAAGAATTTTAATTGGTCAAATGTGTACAGTCTGAGATAAATAAAAATCACACAAGAACGTAACTCAAGAACCTGTGTTATGTAGGTATCAGAATCAAGGAAGGTAAAACTTCAATAGATATTACAATTACATATTAAAAATACTCAGATAACACGAATGCTGTCTGGAATTAAAATGGGACTCACAACTCTTGGACCTTCATGTTTGACGCCAGGCAAAATCACTACCAAATGTGCCACCGAGACAGTATCCAACTTGTACGATGAATATTTTATCCTAACCTAATCATTTACTTACAGAGGGCTGGCTGGAGCCTCTGCTGGCGCGTATAGTAGAAGATAGAACGACCGTAGTATGTCCGATCATCGATGTAATCTCGGACACCACCTTCGAGTACATACAGGCTTCGGACATGACGTGGGGTGGGTTCAACTGGAAACTCAACTTTAGATGGTAAGTTAGCCTTTTCATTTTAGCCCGTATCTATATAGTTTCGTATTATTGTTTGGGATTTTGAACTTGAGTATCCACTTAAGATGTGCGCATGAAGTGGGGTAACTGACCTCAGTCATACCCTGTACGGACGCGATGTGTTTTGATAATTATAAAAAAAAGATTGCACTCTACACTTCTGTGCTTGCGTCGCGTCATCCGTAAATACCACAAGCAGAGATAATATTTTTTTTACAAATTTATCTTTTTTTTGATGACGCAGAAAATTAGACCAAATCAAAATTTCATTTGGTTCAGGTATTAAGAAAGACGATATTGTAGTCACTTCGCATCGCAAGCTTATCCTTTGAATAGATGAGACGTGCAGAAGTTTCTGCGAAATATGACCTATTCTGAGAGCATAACGGCCTGCGTATTGCGATATCGCATTGTTTCGTATGCCTACGATTAGGACGCGGAGCGATACTGTTATAGGATGTGGAGAGAGTTCTTACGTTTATAGTAAATAGAGAAGATTGGCCTAAATTCTATGCCTCACTCTGTAATATCTATGAAAAATAACATATAAGTATTCTTTTGCGTATGAATCTCATCAATTTTTTTCATCATTCATATAAACGATAGCATGAATGCGTGTCTATGTTCATTTTGCTGATCCTTGTCTTGAAATATTTTAGACTACAATATTGATAAAACATGATACTCGACGAGCAGTGAATTAAATTTGGTCGATTTGTATTCTCAAAAATTATCTTTGTATTCTTAAATGCGGATGAAATTTAGAATACCTAGTTACGTGTGTTGAGAATTTTTTAGATTGTTTTACAATTTTTCTTTGGAGTACGGTGAAGATGAAAAGAATTTGACCCCCTTCCCTCCCTCATGTGTGACGTGATTTATGTCTGGACCCGTGCGTATGAGAGGATAATATTATGCAGCGACGGCGGTGTGCGGATAATAATATTTAATAACCATTATATTTGGCATTTGCATATTATGCTAATAAATTTTCATTTTCATTTCATAACGTGTCGTATTACGAAAGTGATTGAGTGCAGAAGTGCTGTTATCTTACTTTGGCGGCGTGGCTCGTAACATTGGAAACCCATTGTTTTCGCCTTGGAACGCTACTTGCTCATTAACGTGTTTCTGCGTGTACACTTTCGTTGATAACATTTACATCGCGCCTATAAGAGTATTTATGTTTTTCTAGCCAGTGTAGTTGTGCGATTTACATGCGAAATTGAAAATTGCTTCGCGTTCCAAATTGAAATTAAATCTGAATTTTACGGTGAGGTTTTAAATGGAATGATTTTTATTTTATTAAAATAACTTTAAATAATTGATACAACCTGTGCGGACAAAGAATGGGATCAGAAATGGCGGCGCATCTATTCACTTCTCGCTCGCACACTATTTGCGTCTATACTCGCACTCGTGGGTGTGCGAGCGAGAAGTGAATAGATGCGCCGCCATTTCTGATCCCATTCTTTATCCGCACAGGTTGTATATTGATATTGATTGAAATGTATGAAAATTTTGAGTGAATATGCGAATTATGACTCTTCCTCCTCATCTTAGCAAGTAGTTTACAGTTGCGTCCAAACCTGTCGCTATAAGGCCCAGGGTAAACTTAGACCATGATTCAGGATTAGGGGAATCTGATAATTCTTTCGCAACCTTTTAACAGGGGAACCAGACTGGAACTGAATCATGGTTACACGTTTCAGAAACTATCCTAAACGTGCAGGGTTGCTCACGATTTTTTCCCTCACCGCCGAGCTAATGGTAGAAATACGCACATAGATTTGAAATATCCAGGTTCATACTCGGTTCATACCGTGGCCGTGTGGTCCTCGGCAGAGTAGAATAGGCCACCCTCACTCTTACCGAGGTGTCGTAAAAGGTGACTAAGGTTAAGTTGCTGGCATGATCATCAGCACCCAGAGAAGGAAAACTCTGCATTTATATCAAAACTCTTGCCAACCCGTCTGCCAAGCGTGGTGAGTATGGCAATTACCCCTCCTGTGATTGAGGGAGGCCCGTGCCCCAGCAGTGGGGACTTAAATGGGCTGATGATGATGATGACTCGGTTCATACAACGACCCCCCCCCCCCTCCCCTCCCCCCACATGGAAGGCGCGTTCTATACACTTTTACCAGTAAAGTATCAGCTTCTTTCCCTGTCCCAATACAGGGTAAAGGCCTTCATCACAGAAATCAAGTTATCGCTACTATGATGGGATTAGGCTTAATCACCACGCTTGCCAAATGCGGATTGATGATTATGTTCGATAAATTCGAAACATGATTTTCGCCCGAACCGGCAATCGAACCCACGACCCCGAAATCATGGCCCGGTATATAAACCACTGTTGGACCAACAGGGCGACTTTTACAGCCAAAAGATGTCCACTGCAGGACATAGGCCTCCACCAATGTTCTCGAAACAGATCGGTTCTGTGCCGCTCGCATCCAATGGATTCCCGCAACCTTCACCAGATCAGCGGTCCACCTTGTGGGGGCCTGCCACGGCTGCGCCTTCCTGTACGTGGCCTCCACTCGAGGACCTTTCCGCCTGAACGGCCGTCTGTTCTCCTCACTATGCGCCCTGCCTATGCAATCCTTTGGGCTATGTCTGTGACCTTAGTTCTCCTGCGGATCTCATCATTTCTGATACGATCACGCAAAGAGACTCCGAGCATAGCCCTCTCCATTGCTCTCTGACCTTTGACCAGTATGACTTACTAATATTAATCTCCAGGTACCGTGTCCCCGAACGCGAGATGGCCCGGCGCGGCGGCGACCGCACCGCGCCGCTGCGCACGCCCACCATGGCGGGCGGGCTCTTCGCGATCGACCGCGACTACTTCTACAAGATCGGCTCCTACGACGAGGGCATGGACATCTGGGGAGGAGAGAATCTCGAGATGAGCTTCCGGGTAATGGGTCTTGAGATTATGATTTCAGAGTTTCTTTTTGTTTAACTTTGATCCGGTTCCTTACAGCGTGACATCCTAAGATTGAGACTAATTTATTAACTGGGATAAATTCAAAATCTGGAGTTAATTTTGCAGTAAGTGTGCAGCGAAATCAAGTCCAGATTTCTTTTCTGAGACTCAGAATGACTCCAGATTTAGAATGAGGTACACTTAGTCTCATGTAGACTTTGATGCTATGCCTTTAGGGTTGTTTTCTTCAATTCCTAATCTGTTCGAATGGACTTGATAAGGTAAGCCTTAATCTCAAAGACCTATATTTTTTATAGAATCCGAAGATTTTTAGATCTTTATTATTATTACTTTTTTTTATGAGGCTTTGACTGACTGAGAGTGAGTGAGTGAAATTAAAAATTATAAATTTAAAATAATTTTTGTCTGTGACGTATTTGCCCTCATAAGGATAGGGCACCAGTAGGTTACCACCACCATATTACAAAAACCCTGAGGAATCCTCTGTTTCACATCGATGGTATGTACAGGTTTAACGGTAAACAGTCACATCCTTCTAACTAAACACTATTTTCTACCTGTTTATTTTTTTTTTCAAATTTGTTTAAATATTTTTTATCTCTTCATACTAAGCGACCAGACAGAACAGCCGGCTTTATTTTATGTAATAGCAACACCAGTGGAGTCCTAAGTGCTCTGCTAGCCTTTAAACTCCCCTTCCCACAGATTGGGACTTCGGTACCCTCACTCACTTGGCGAAACACAGTGCAAGCGCTTCTCGCAGTAAACTGTGAGGCCGTAGTACTCTGGTCGAGCCGAACCAATTTATGCTGAAGTGTCGCCTTCCCACCTTTTTTTTTTTCAAATAATAGGTTAAAAAAGTGTTTACAAGGATGTGGGTGACTGTATAGTCCGATTATTAATTAGACGAAGTAAACTGACTGATGCGAATGTCAAGTCTCCGTACATTTGACATTTTGATTTTTTTTATGTTATGGCCATAGACATGCACCTTAAACAGACTGTGCCTTTTCATAGAAAGCCATACTTGAAAAACCGCACGAAGCCGGTAGTACTGGGGTGACATTCCTTCTTTACCGCTCCCGTATAGAATCTGCGTCAGGGTCGGTTGAATAAATAAATAAAAATACGTTTATTGCTTTCTCATCCAAAAAAACAGGTATGTAGGTACATAGGTATTTCCGTAACACTCATAATCTATTAAGTAAACTAGAACTTATCTACCTAACATACTTCGTTTTTAAAATATTAACAAAAATCTAAAGAAAGCAAAAGGCAGGGGCTCAGCTAATGCTGACATAGGTCAGCGCTGACTTTCAGCCGCTCCTACCCCTCTAAGGTTAAATGCGAGGGTACGGATCTCTTTCACACTCTGTGACGTTTTTTCCGAAAATGGCACATTCCGTTTAACGCGCGCGTTTTCTATTTCCATAGGTTTTGACGGACAAACGAGCATTTTACATTTTGCACATAGATAGATAGATAGATATTCTTTATTGCACAAAAATAAAATACAAGCATGATACAACAGCAACAGACAGTACAATAAGGCGGTCTTATCGCTTGTAGCGATTTCTTCCAGACAACCTTTGGGTAGAGGAAAGAAATATCGTATTCGTAATAAGGGAAGGCAGTGCAAAGTAATTTAACAAATGAAATTGAGAATGGCAGAAATATACATTATTTTAATAATAATAATAAATAAATAAATAATAAATATTTCACAACATCACATACATTGATCTGACTCCGAGATAGGTAGCTCAAGCACCTGTGTTACGGATATCAGAATCAACAGTGGGATTACAAATATATACATATAATACTTTTCTTTTGTAAATACATACTTATAATACATAGCAAACACCCAGACCAATACAAACAAACATGTTCATGCACACAAATGTTTGTACTGTGCGGGGATCGAACCCGCAACCCTTGGACCATAGGCAGCGTTCAATACCACTGTTCCAATCGGGTCGTCAAAACATATAAACATGTGTGGGAATGACACATTGACATCTGTCAGTTTACTTCGTCTACTCAACAATCGGACTAACCGGTGCGCGGGTGTGGCCTGGTGCGAAGGTGTGGCAGTGCGGCGGGCGGCTGGAGATCGTGCCGTGCTCGCACGTGGGCCACGTGTTCCGCGACAAGTCGCCCTACTCGTTCCCGGGCGGCGTTCAGAACGTGGTGCTCCACAACGCGGCTCGCGTCGCCGAAGTCTGGATGGACGAGTGGGGCGAGTTCTATTATGCCATGAATCCAGGTTCGATGAGAATCTTAAGCTGATACTTGCTAGCGTTTTGCTGGGAAATTTTAATATTTTAATTCGGTCTATCCCGTGTGAAATATCCGCTAGATGGCGTGCCTGTGAACCGAGGTCCAACTTCAACATCATTGGCTGCATCCTCCCTGACAGATTAGCGCGTTAGAGTCGCAGGCAGGCCCCATTGGGGTCGAAGACCGCCCTAACAACGCAATGTCGGGAGGCCTCCTCTCCCAGAGGAGCGAAAACACCGCGCCAAGATATGGCGCGAGATGCAGCCCGGGTAAAGGGTTTACCCCGAAACCCGAACCGCACCAAGTGCGAAGATGACGTAGTAGTAGTATCATTGGCTGATTTGTTAACAATTTGACATATCACGTCTAAAAATACCAAATCACCTTGTAGATAGACCTCAGGCCTATAGTACGCCATCTTGCGGATTTTTCCCACGCGTTAGCCCCCATTCTTTAAATGGTCTGATTTAGATTATGGATTAAAGATGAAAGTGACAAAAAATAACCAACATAGCGATATGAAAAGTTCTGCTCTGCTTTGAAAATTGTATGAAAAGTTCAGTGTATTTATACTCTTTTTTTTTATTCATGTGAACTATGTCAAGTTTCCATACATTTTAACCTCTTTTGACAGTTTCAAAACGTCAAAATGAATGGGAATTTGGCATTTGCATCTGTCAGTTCAGATAATAAATCTACTTATAGATTAGTGGGATATCGTAATCGAATAATGTGCACATTATGCTCAAAACACAAAAGTAAAGATATCATATTAATATCTTCACTATTCAATCGTGCATAACACTTTTATGTGTGTCCATGAAATATCATGTCGGTTGTCTTATTATGCAATTTTTATTTAAAACAGTCAGTAATAGACAGATAGACTGACAGCGAAGTGATGTCATAATTGTTTGCAATTTGCACGCGCCACTAAAAAGGAAGACCTATCTTCCATCGGAGCAATTGCATTGAAAAATAAACAATATACCATCTACATACATTGTATATTTCTTGTCCTTTGATCTCTAGTTTATTGTGGACCAAATAAGCGTGGATAATTTCTGAATACAAAGGTGTTATATGTTTCAATGCTTTTTTATAAACGTTTCAGCAAAACGGTAGCAATGAAGGCGAAAACGTAAAAGTTTTGTTGTGGCTTGGGATTAACACTAACAGCGTAAAACAGACTCATGGAGATTGTCTCATTAACAGTTGATTCAGATCAGACCGGCTTTAACTAGCGCCATTGCAGCTGCATTCATCTACACTTTTGCATGCATTTCCATCATTTCATTCATTTCGCTTTTATGGGAGAATTTCACTTCTTTATAATAGCAATCATTAGTGTAACATTGAAAATCTTTAGAAATCCTTTGCATCACTAATGTTGGTATAAAAAGTAAAGTTTTGCTTTTTATTACTGTAATATTACATGCGCAAAGGTATAACTCAGATTTTATTAGACAAGATGGCCATGTTACATACTACTAATGATACAAATAAAAAAAATGTGTACAAAGAAAGTGAAATTGCCCCTTTATACTTATTTTTCAATTTTTATTCCTACATTATTTTTTTGTTCTATTGTCTATATTATTTTAACTTTTTGTTCTTTTTATTCTGTTTTAAATTTCTTTGATGTTACTTTTCGTATGTCTTATTTGCTTGGTTTTACCTTTGCTTCTTGAAAATGCAGAAGCAATGATTAATATAGTGGGATAATGTTAACCAAGACTTTGTGATGTGATATTACCACAGCAATCCTTCAAGACTTAGGGCTATGGTAAAATTAACAAGAGACTAATCGAAATACTAACGTGTTTTATTAAATGTAGTGCATACACATAAACATGTGTATTTTTTCTTACTAATCAAACATATCATAACTTTATGATTTTATTTAATGATACTTAGGGCTGAGTTCACCAAGTTTTCAAGCAACGGTAATCGCACTTTTACTGTGCTGAACCCCGCTGAGTGACGGTTATTCATGTTTACTACAAAAAGCAGCGGTTACTACTGCTAAATCGACTTTAACGCTACCTGAACCGACGGAGGTAGTTTAACGTCTCTTAACTGAGGATTTTTCGGTTTTAAATTGAAAATGGAAGGAATTCAAAGAGCACTGAAATATATCCGTACTGCTAGCCGTTGAGTATCGGTCGTTTTCCTCTAGATGGCGCTAGCACTGGCTTGCCGACTGATGCATCTATCTCAGTATATTTAAGTTACTCTATGACTCTCATAGAGATTACAGTGACAGCTACTTGACGTTATTACCTGACCATGTGAAAAAGTACAGTCTAATGAACTGTATGGAATACGTGTGAGTATTTTTCAATTTAAAAGCATTATACTTTATTCTACCAAATATGAATGATACCAAAAATCGTGTTAGAAAATATGAAAAACTGACTTTATTTACTGATTCTTAGAACAGTCAGTTAAAGTTCGATTTGTTAACTGGGTAACCAATTTTTGTGGTGAACAAGGACGGACTGCTTAATGTTTAACTTAACAATTACTGCCCGTTTTCGTAACTGTCTGTTTGGTGAACTGTGCCCTTTAGTATATCTAAAATCATAAATATTTAAACATCTTAGAGAGCATTTTTTACATTATTAATTAGGAAATATTTATTCAATAAGTAATTGTAAATATCAATTGCCTGTTTAGTGTGCGTGTAAATCACACGCACACTAAACTTCAATCAATGGATTCTTTTTGTTGCTAGTCACGCAAAGAAAAACAGGCTATTTTTATTTAAAAAATCAATAAAATAAAATTTAGGTAATATTTTGCTTTGCCCTAGCCCTTGGTCTAAATTATCATGGCTTAATAGAATTAAATTATGTGATAAACTTATTTGTTTTGTAACAAATGTAATAAATGTGTTAACGTGTCAATAATATGTATTAACGGGAATTTTAACAGTTTTTTATTAATCAATAATCTATATTTTATTTATTTAATCATAAAATGTGTGACATTCATTAACAGCGACTAATTTTAAGCTTATTAACCAAAATTATATTCACCGGTTATATTTTTTAAAAGTAAATAAAATAAGTTAATTATGAATTTCGTGGATGGAACATCGGTAATCTTAATGAATTGATAAGAAGAAAAACAGAAATATCGACCTTAGTAATACCAAAGGTTCAATTTGTGGGATGCCGCTCCAGATTTAAATGTCTTACACAATCCATATCTTATTCGGAAAAGTAAATAATTTTCTATAAACCGGTGAATATAGTTCAGCCTAACTTTTCGTGGCCTCTCACGTCAATAAGCGAAGACAAATTCTCGAAATTATATCTAGCCTTCCCACGGTGCGTACATCAACAGCATTCACCGACGTGAGATCTAAAACTATTGATTGTATTATCTTTGGTGACACCTTTGTGTCAAAATATTGAGCACTGGTCTCATGGGATGAAGTGACATCATGACTTTTGGTGGCTGTCCAGTAATAATCTTGTAGTTATAAACATAGGAGTAGAGAACACACGCTATGTTTAAATAATAACGAATGCAAAACGATGCCAGCAAAAAAATGAAAATTATACCTGTAGATGTTCGTTTCTAAATTACATTCAATTGTAATTAATCAAGACGGGATTTAACACGATAATTATTATGTGATACAACATTGTGTACTCACATATTTTACTCCACGTTTCCGACATTTCGTTTCGTTCGACGTTCGTTTCGTTTCGTTAAAAAACTATACATTCAATTGATCAATCAAATTCACTGAGATCAATCTTCGATTGCGTATTTTACTTGTGCGCGTAATTTTTCATAATTATGAAATATAATAAATTATAATTTGGGGTTTCATTTCATGTATTTATGAACACAAACTCAACTATTTATTTGCTCAATTTAGATAGTATTTACTTTACAGATCTTAATGTATACAGTTCTAAGTGTCAGTTCTAAAAATAATGAATAAAAAACAAGAACTAATTCTAAATATTAAAAAGATGAAAACTGTATATTATGGTTACATATAAATAATAAATATAATATATTAAAAATGGCAAAAGAGGAAGGGGACGTAGAAGAATGGCCTGGAACGACAATCTTAAGGAAAAGACCGGAATAAAAGACGTTGCTCTGCTAAAAAGCAGACCACAGAATAGAGAGGAATATCTCAGGGTGGTCGCCGACATCCGATGAGGAAATGGTACCTACTATAGAAGAAGAAGAATGTATACAGTCAGTCTCACTTAAACTATGTAGACTAATAAACGTACCGTGGGAAGCCATATTTACTTTTACATACGAACAACAAATACTAGTATTCAAATACGGAAAAAGCGACACTAAAGTGTAGATGGCACGGAAGGTAGTTGGCTAACCGCTGGGGGGTGTAGGTGTGGATGTGCGGGGGCACGCTGGAGATCGCGCCGTGCTCGCACGTGGGCCACGTGTTCCGCAAGACCACGCCCTACTCGTTCCCGGGCGGCACCGGCCGCGTCGTCAACCACAACAACGCGCGCCTCGCCGAGGTCTGGCTGGACGAGTGGAAGCATTTCTACTACAATATTAACCCAGGTCTATGTCAATCCAATGCGGAAGTAGCTACTCATGCCTGAAGTGTCCCCCACATTATTGGCAAGCAACTGGCAAACAGTAAAACAAAAATACAATTACGTTCGATTTACTTTTGTTCCTTGCTGTTTGTCGATTGCTTGCACGCCTCGCAAGGCGTGTGGCCGAGCCTTATAACAGTTTGCACCTTATTCCTTAAGAATAAGGAATGTGAAGCTACTTTTGTTACTGACCCTATGCAGTTATTTCACTCAACTCGAAACTTGATTGATTGAAGAGTTTTTGGGCCTCTCTTTGGGTAACCCTCTACCAAATATAAATAAATCAATGACTTTAAAATTAAAGGTTGTCTTTGTCTAGTAGTAACATTACGTTATCCATTTTCATAAGTAGCTTATCAACATCAGATACACTTATTATCATTATGAACGTTAATATACACAAGTGCAACATTCTCAAATATTTGCATGGTCCTCTAGTATTGAATACATATTAATAGTGTATGTGCAATGAAGTTTGCACAGTAACTAAATGGCTACAATTTGTTTACATTGAATAGTGAAGTAATAATAAACTTCAATCTTTTATTCAACATAACCACTATTAATAGTGTTTGCCTATTTAAAGATCACGCAGGTTTTATTTTCTTCGTCTAGAGTGAAATAGCTGAGTATTTTAACTAATATGGCAGCTTTTTAATTATATCGGACTGATATTACCTACTAACTAGATTTCGAAACGACCTTGCTTACAATTGGATTTCATTGTTGTCCTTTAATAATAATAAAGGTGATGTGATTTGAAAATTAAAATATCTATTTTAATATTAGTCCGATAATATTTTAAGTTATTTTATTACATTATATTGGAATGTGCGGTTTGCTTTTTATCATTTGCATTTGTTTGCTTAATTCTACCTATTTATTTATGTGAAGTTAAGGATAATTTCTGTTTTATTTCAATCTGCAAATACATTCGCTTGTTAAATTCGTAATAAACGAGAATGCTTAATTCGATTGACTCATTTCGAGCCTTTAAAAATAAACAATTGACTGTAGTAAAATTATGCTGATAAAGGCGTGTATGTTTGTATTTTTTAAAGATAACGTTAAGTTTGGACTCGCGATTGTAAAGCCAATTGGTATATTTATAGCGACCGATATAAGCAAATCGCACGCTGTCGTTGATCGTAAAGCGGTGACACGTGTTTACGAGCATTCGAGTGTGTTTTTGTAAAGTAATAACATATCGTCACATACGTTGTTCTACGAAACTACTCGGGACCACAAATAGATTTGATTATTAATTTAAAATTACTCAATTCAGATGCCTGCAAATATAGAAGTTGTAATGCTACAGTATCACTTTGAATCTGAATAAATGTCAGACTTACATGTCAGTCAACTGTTTCTAAAATCGCAAATATTAAAAAAAATGTTAAATTTTTATTGAGTGAAAAAAAGAAAAAACAAAAAATTATACTAGAACTTCTTTATTTTTGTAGTTTCTGCCTCTGAAGTGATTACGTTTTTATGAAACATTAACAAAGAAAAAATCCTATTTTGTGTTCAGGTACCTGCTACATGTCACCTAATAAATTATATTATTGGTATAATAAGTAACCCAGCTGTATTAACTTAACCCATGTATAACAGTGCATTATTATCATTCACAAACATTAACATTACATTTCATAGAATCGTGCTTTGTATTAACAGTTTATCAGAACATTATTCACTAATTTTAGCATCGACAAACATTAACACAATACATTATTCGGGGTAATATTGATTTTGCTATATTTAACTTTCGTAAAATAACACCTAGTTTATTAAATGCACAGTTTGTTATGGTGACGGGTAGAGCACACTAGCGACGCCATCAAATTTTAATTTTTAGCTACTAAACCGGATCTATTTTAAACAATTTCGGGGTACAACCTCTCGGCAAACACTTATACTATTTATTAAATATTTATGCACGAATGTTGGTTCCAACGCGTACGCGAAAAATTTATTACCGCCAAAAACGGCCACTTTTAGCGTGAATCAATATTTCTCGTACAAAAACGGACCCAACATTTGTGCATGGTCATTTAATAAATAGTATAAGTATTTGCCGAGAGGTTGTAACCCCGAAATTGTTAAAAATAGGTCCGGTTTAGTAGCTACAAATTAAAATCGATTGGCGTCGCTAGTGTGCTCTACCAGTCACCTTAATTGCAATGGAAAACTACTGAACAGATAATGCAAATATGCGATACGTAAGTTCTTCACTAAATATTGAAAAAATGACAAAAATATTTACGAAGAAGGTGACACATCAATAGTGCGGTTGTCCAGTGATGCGGATTTCGACCGCCGTGCGGACAAGCGACCATGTTTTTCTTTAATGTTTACGTTATTTTTGTAGTTTGCCTTTTTGGAAAAACATAACCGCCAATCCGCACGCGGGCCGCAATCCGCATCACACCAAAACCGCTCTAGATATTTAACGACTTAATACTTATTCTCTGCAATATTGTGAGGTCAGTTCTAATACAGCTTATAGGTACAGTCCTACCAGTCTATTTGTCCTGATAGATGACACTGACGAGGACAGCAAAACATTTTCAGAGCAACCTCTGCTAAATATCTATAGAGAAAGGTACAGAGAAATAGACTAATTATTAAAGAATATCGTAAGAAGATATTAGTTCCAATATTTTTAATCGATCAAAACAGACTTGTCGGACTATAAATAAAGATGATATTTTGGAGGATATTCTAATGAATTGTAATAAGCTAAATGGCCAGCTACCTTTTTACTGCTAAAGCAATATTCAATGAGCTTTATATGTATTTGTACAGAGTCAAGCTTCTACACTCGACCGTCTAGATATTTTTATCTGTTATTTGCTTTGCCGATGTGCAAAATTAACATATTTTTTTGGCAAGCCACTATTATTACAATTACCATACCTTCGACCATGTCTCTACTTGCATTAGATGCAATATGATATGAAGCTTGGACTCTGAACAAACATTAATATGTCCCTGTGTCCTAGCAACAAGTATTGTACAAACATTTATGACGCAGGCGCGTTGAATGTGCCGGTCGGTGACGTCACAGAGCGCCGCGCGCTGCGCGACCGCCTCAAGTGCAAGAGCTTCCGCTGGTACCTCGAGAACATCTACCCAGAGAGCCAGATGCCGCTGGACTACTACTACCTAGGAGAGGTGAGTTACCATATATCAAAGGAAGAAGTATTGTAAAGTCCCGTTAATGATGGACGCGTTGGACATAAAGTGCAGGAGTTTCTTCTGTACTTCTGCTTGACTACTATCTATTAGAGGTGAGTTACCTAGTATTTAAGAAAAAAGGTCTGTAATGTCGCGTGAATGACGCAGCCGTTTTAAACGAGCCATCAGTGACGTGGCGTGCAAGAGTTTCCGTTGCAGCCCTGGAAAGATTACCCGGAAAACCAGATGCCGCTTGACCGGGTTCTACTACTTAGGAGAGGTGACCCAAGAAACGACGACTGCAACTGCGTCAATGACACAGACACGTTTATCGACCTCTCTGCGACGTGACGTGTGTAAGTTTCCGCTGTAATCTGTGAGAACGACTTTCTGGAAAGTCAGATGACTCTACTACTACTATCTTGGAAAGGTGAGTTGCTCTTTATCTAAGGACAAAATATACCATAAAGTTGCGTCAATGACGCATGTACGTTGCGTTGATCAAGCTATTAGCGATGTGACGTCCAAAATAGACCGCGGGAGAGCGGCCACATTTGACAATTTTTTACTAAATAACAATTTTCTTTTCATGTTATACAGACAGGAAAGTCGCATTAATAATAAAATAATAAATATTTAACAACATCACATACATTGATCTGACTCGAGATAGGTAGCTCATGCACCTGTGTTACGGATATCAGAATCGACAGTAGGATTACAAATATATACATTTAATACTTTTCTTTTGTAAACACATACTTGTAATACATAGAAAACACCCAGACCAATACAAACAGACATGTTCATGCACACAAATGTTTGTACTGTGCGGGGATCGAACCTGATCCAAACGGATCGACTAAATTTATAATTAATGGATAGAAAACTATTAAAAAAGTCTAGTTCGTAATTAATATCAACATTTGAACCCCCCTTTCACCGGATTGGGCCTCCGGTACCCGAACTCACGCCGCGAAACACAGTGCTGCTTAACGCCGGTTTTCTTAGACTGTGAAAGAAAGGCAGACGAGCAGATGGATCACCTAATGGTATGTGATTGCCACCACCCATAGACACCATGATCATGTTTTAATCAAATAAATTTTGCAGAACATCAATCAGTCAAACTACCCTGGGGTATATCCCCCGGATATGCCCCGGTTAAGTAGATCTACGCTGCGTATCAATACGCGACACAAGTTATGAGAAGGGTCAAGCAATAAAACATTTTATTCAATTTAATTGTGCTCTTTATTACCGGATACTCTATATATCGCACCCTCAATAAAATACTGACCTAACTCAAAATTTTAGATAGATGCTAAATCAAAATATTAGGGTTAAAGACATTTATTTCTCATAAGAACATTACAAGTTCACTTAAAATGAGATACAGTATAAATCTTAATTACTTGGTACAAATACCTCTGATGTAGCTAGTTTTTACAATTTTATTTTAAAACATGCAAAATATAGTTTTTAAGTTTCCTCTTAAACATAAGGGCACTATCACATTCCTTTATATCTGCTGGCAATTTATTATAAAGCTGTACTCCTTCCACCAATATCGTTTTTTTACCGTAGTTAGTCCGAGAGCTAGCAAGTTCAATTTTGTGCTTGTTTCTGAGATTGTGTTTGATTATTCTCCTACGAAGTTGTATGTTGGACTTAACTGAATTTGTTAGGATATTTTTAACAAGGATGCAAGTGTTGTACATGTAAATTTGTCTAATATTAAATAATTTTGTTTTTTTATACAGCTGATTTGTGGGTGTTAGGTAGGGGTAATGAAATAGTCTTTTGATAATTTTGTTCTGCATTCTTTGTAAGTCGGTAAGGTTTGATTTGGCCGCCGACCCCCATACTTCAACTAAATATTCAAGATGTGACTTTGCCAGAGAATTGTAGATAGTTTCTCGTATTTGAGAAGGGATACAGTTTGAAATTTTACGCAGTGCTCCTAACAATACTATCATCTATATTATCGACTATAATCCAAAATGAACGGTCATCTAACACCAATTTTTAGTTGAGTAAATACACTCACATATGAACACGAGAAATTTCATTTAAGTGCGTTATATACTTAAGAATAAATAGCAAAAAAATTGCTATAAAAATATCAACAACTTGGAGTTAGGTCAGTATTTTACTATGAGTGCGATATGTGTGTATGTATATTATGTATAATATACGTATTTCTATGTATATGTATAGTTTTTTTTTTGTTTTGTTCTCCACGTTTACGTAAGCTTCTTTCGCCGCATCATTATCCTTTCTGTATGACCCAAAGGTTGACTGGTAGAGAATGCCGCTTGGGATTAAGTTCGCCTATTGTATAAACTTTTTGTGCAATAAGGTTTTAAATAATAATCTGAGTCCTGATTGAAGCGACGACGTGACGTATTAAATAGCTTCGGTGCGACATACATAATGTTAAATTTTACTAGTTGTCTTTACATGCCCGTTTGAAATACTTTTTTTAATGGTTCGTACATAGATCCTTCAAGAGGTCACTTCGCTCGCTTTAGAGTAATCTAATGCTTCTATGGATAAATGACAGTCATTCAAGCCAAGTGAATTTGCCATCGTTGCCACGTTGAATGTGCCATCATCGACGCGATAACTTCAAAAACTTTAGTGGTAATGATGGTAAATGGTAATTGTAATAATAGAGGCCGGTCAACTAATACTATCGACCGCGGGAGAGCCACGCTTCGGCATGAATGAGCCGACTCGACCGAAGTGATACCACGGCCTCACAGAAAACCGGCGTGAAGCAGCACTGTTTACCATCACGCGATCCGTCTGCTCGTCAGCCACCTATCACATAAAAATAAAAAAACTACTTAGGAGAACAGAGTAACGAGTACCTAAAACATGCACAATTGCACACGTCGATGAAATTATCGAATTTGTAAGAAAGAAAATGAAAACGGTAATCATTTTCCATCTTTGACTAAGATATGTATAATTTCTTTTTTCAGATTCGTAATGCAGAGACATCAAATTGCTTGGACACACTTGGCGGCAAGGCAGGACAACCCCTGGGCATGGGATATTGCCATGGAATGGGTGGTAATCAGGTAAATTATTTGCAAATGCTACAGTTTTTAGCTAATATGGGATTGATTAACTTTTTAAAAGTTATATTATTTGTTAACCCTTGTTGTTTGTCGCTACTATTTAGATAGCATATTATACACACCGACATATCTGGTTACCACAATCTGTAAAATTTCCTGAATCCTAATAAACAGGTTTATAGCTCTACCGCACCAAAGTCGACCTTCCTTCGATCGGAGTGCGCTCGACAAATCCTAAAAAGTTTGTTTTCTGATCGGGCCAATCAAGCAGTTTCTGTTCGCAACTAGAGAACCGTCCAACTGCGCGAGCTCTAAAGAGAACTTTTTCGATTGATCAAGTTCACTTCGCTCCCCGTTGATTGGCCCAAAGAGAAAATAAAATTTTACGATTGATCAAGCACTCTCCCCCCCCGTCCCGCGTCCCGCGGTCCATGGGAAGGTCGACTATGTGGCGGTAAAGCTATAGTCCTTGTTGAATACTGGGTGCCTGTTTGCCAGACCTATCAGAATATCTTATTTAAATTGTTTGATTTATCATTTGTAAGATTCTACACCAACCTTTTTGTAAGAAACAAATAAAAAAATAATTTATATTTATTAGATGAAGAAGAGACTTTTCAGTATCAGGTAAAATAGAACTAGAAGCTTAAGCATTATTTGTTGACTGTCGATTTGTTATAAAAAAATATATATCCCTCAATGTTTGTAAGTTTTACTCTCATGGGGGTAAAATATTCATATTAATATTCTTTATTGATCTCCATAATGTTTCAAAAGGTGGTAATAAACATAGTACTGTACAATTATGGACCCTGTCGGGACGGCATAGATGATAGAGGAGAGGAGTCACCTTACGCTTTCATCTACAAGATGACAGTACAAAATGACAGTAGGAAATAAGGGATGAAACATAGTATAAGGCATAGTACGACGGGTTATTTGGAAAAATATGCCTTAGTCCAGAATAATAGTATTAATTAGACTTAATCATTAAAAATGCTACCCAAAGACGCTTGCATGCAGACGAGTCACGGGCACGTGTAGTAGTAGATAAAAGTCGATTAAAAGGTCTTATGATTAAGTGTTTTTTTGTATTTTAGTTTTTAAAATCATCTTAAAAAGTCAACTATTATCAGCATCATCTTTTTTCATTTCATTCATTTAATTTTCTTACTATATCTCCTCCACTTCGCACGGTATTTCGCATCCATTCCAGTTTGGGTATTGACACGCATGTCATCCCTTACGACGTCGATCCAATTACCTCTTCTAAGTACTAAGAATTCTGACGTTTGTACTTTGACTTTTGGAAATACGTAATTTGGGCGGCGGCACCTATCACTTAAAAGAAACAACATTTCATACAAGGTCAGTCACGTGACATGGTCATTTTGTATGGGGACTGGACGAATGTAAACGAATTTCCAAAAGTCATAAAACAAACATCGGGAACAAGGGGAAGGGTATACCCCACTAGCGACGCCAATTGATTTAATTGTTAGATACTAAACCAGATCTATTTTAAACAACTTGGCGGCTTCAGTCTCTCGGTAAAGACATATACTTTTTTAATAGTTATAGTTAGTTATTCGATCTGGTTTTGCACTCGAATTTTGAATTACCGCCCAATGCGGCCGTGTCACTTTTGGCGTGAATAATTTTTTTAGGACAAAAACAGACCCAACATTTGGGCATGGTTATTAAATAAATAGTATAAGTGTTTGCCAAGAGACTGAAGCCCCGTAATGGACAACATTTCAAAATTTCGAAGCTCTGAAACAAAAAATACCAATTCTTTTTTTACTTTTCCGCTGCTCGAATATATATTTATTAAATTTTTATATTGTTTATTTACTGAGAAAAAAATTAAAAACTAAAAAACGTAAGATGACGTCATCGGACGGCATAATGTAAAATATTTCTTTGCTTAGCACACTATAGTTTTAAATTTACGAAATGCCAAACCCATGACATGTAACTGTCAAAAAAAAAGACAACTTGTCATCGTTGAATGTATGAATGACATTGACAATGTTGACACTTGTATTATTTACCTTTGACAGTAGTACCATTTTTTTATTAAAACAATGATAAGCAAAGGAATATCGCTGTATTCAGCCGTCCGATGACGTCATTTGGCGCTTACGTCTATTTAGAATGTAAAGAATTTCAATAATTATTTTATGCATGAAAATGGCCAAATTTTGAAAAAAGAAAAAATATGGGTCTGTTCATTTTATGTCTATTTTCATATAAAAAAACAATATGGACATGTTAAAAATATGAAATGTTGTCCATTATTTAAATTCAAAACAAATATAGTTTTGGTTGCTAACAATTAAGATCAATTTGCGTCACTATTGTGCCCTGCCCGTCGCTTTAAGGTGACTGGTAGGGCACAATAGCGATGCCAATCGATTTTAATGTTTAGCTACTAAACCGGATCTATTTTAAACAACTTCGGGGTTACAACCTCTGGGAAAACACTTATAACTATTTATTAAATAACCATGCACAAATGTTGGGTCCGTTAATGTGCGCGAAAAATTTATTACCGCCAAAAGCGGCCACTTTTAGCGTGAATCAATTTTTCGCGTACAAATGTTGGGTCCGCATTTGTGCATGGTTATTTAATAAATAGTGTGCCCTACCCGTAACCTTCAATAACCATGCACAAATATTGGGTCCAACGCGTACGCGAAAAATTGATTCACGCCAAAAGCGGCCACTTTTAGCGTGAATCAATTTTTCGCGTACAATAACTGACCCAACATTTGTGCATGGTTATTTAATAAATCGTATAAGTGTTTGTCTAGGAGGTTGTAACCCCGAAATTGTTCAAAATAGATCTGGTTTAGTAGCTAAAAAATTAAAATTGATTGGCGTCGCTAGTGTGCCCTGCCCGTCGCTTTAAGGGCTTCGGCATTAAAACGATAAAAAAATAACGATGTATAACATCTTCTGGTGTTCATTTCTAGGTGTTCGCTTACACGAAACGCAAGCAAGTGATGTCGGACGACAACTGCCTCGACGCGGTGCACCCGCGGGGGCCGATCAAGCTGATCCGCTGCCACGGCATGCGCGGCAACCAGGAGTGGACCTATGACTCTAAGGTGAGTTAAACCTTAACTAGGAACCAAGACATCATTTATTTCATAGGTTTTCAACCTAACCTCATCTCCACAAAAATCAAAATCTGGTGGTCCCGTATGGTTAACTGCTTGGTTAAACGTTAACTGACTGCCTCGGTGGCGGAGTGGTTAGTGGGTCGCACTTTAAAACGACGGCTGCGCTTGAATCCCGGGTTCGACCCCGGGTCGGGCCAAAATTTGTATCTGAGTGTTTTTGTTAAGCAATTCTCATGGTTAGTCCGGAGTCTGGAAGTTGGCGGTTTTGTACCCCCGTGCCTCGGAAAGCACGTTAAGCCGTCGGTCCTGCGCCTGGTCCCTCTTCGGTCGTGTCACGTTGGTGTCCCATCAAAATATGAGGGTAAGGGTGCTCTTGTGTCTGCGCAAACACTTGTGTGCACTATAATATGTCCTGCGTCGATGGCCGATCTCTGAGATTGGACGCCATGACCGAAATATCGGTTTGGAGGACATTATTATTATTAAACGTAAAGTACTACAATGCTGAATGTCCCCGAACCATAGACTGAGGAAAGTGCTCTGGAAAGGGTAGAGTGGAAGGACCATTCCTTGATGTTTTAGCCGAGCATGAACAGTTGGGTTTTCTTTACCTCGGTAGTCTACTCACACTCAGTGAGCTAGTGCAGTTAGACTAACGCACATTGCATCCTGTATATCACCCGTGCACTCCTTAGGCCGTCCGCTGAACTACGCACGGGTGCACGCAGCGGGCGCGAAATAAACGCAACTTAAGTGTAATTTTTTCCGCAAGATGGCGTAGTATAGGCCTGAGTCCATCTACAAGGTGATTGAGTATTTTTAGACGTGATATGTCAAATTGTCAATTAAATAGATCAGCCAATGTTGGAGTTGAACCTCGGTTCATAGGCACGCCATCTAGCGGATATTTCACATACGATAGCCCCCATTACTTTACACGTCAGTGTGGCTTGAGCGTCAGCAGTGTGGACATTAATAACAAAGTATATCCAGTAGTTTCTAATATTGTGCAAACATTAGCACAATATATGGGCGGAGTGTGCTTGACCAATCGAAAAAGTTCTCTTTGGAGCTTGGGCAGTCGCACGGTTATAGCTTTCGATTCGTCAAGCACACTCAGTCTCCCGCCGATCAGCCCAAAGAGAATAAAAACTTTTTGGAATGGTCAACGCACTCCGTCCCCCGTCCCCCTGCGTCTCGTGGACCATAGGAAGATCGATTTATAGCGGTAAAGCTATAGTTAAAAAAGTACTGGAGACATAAACTTATGCAGATATACTCTAAGATTAATATAAAATAGTGGAAGATGTGGCCGGTGGTCCCCGGCAGAGTAGAATAGGCCACCCTCACTCTTACCGAGGTGTCGTAAAAGGCGACTAAGGTAAAGCCGCTGGCATGATCATCAGCACCCAGAGAAGGAAAACTCTTCATTTATATCAAAACCCTCGCCAACCCGTCTGCGTGGTGAGCATGGCAATTACCCCTCGTGGGATCGAAGGAGGCCCGTGCCCCAGCAGTCGGGACTTAAATGGGCTGACAATGATGATGATGAGTGGAAGATACGGATATGTCCCTTCAATTAGACAACTGAAAACGGGCTTGATGCTCAACTACATGCACGTAACTCACAGCTCTATGACACATTTATTTAAAGTTTTACGGTATTGGAATACAGAGGAAAACCATTTTTTTTACATAAGCGCACCTATGCTTCAGAGATTTCTATCTCACTCTGCAAAATAGTAACCAAAACATTAATGAATTTAGAAATATCATGAGAGATTAACACTTTTCTTCTACCTAAGAGTGAAATGTGATTTCATGAGATTTGTTATTTCTTTTTGAATAATTTCTACAATGCGTAAAAGCGTACGAAGGCATTTTGGTACCCTTATTCCACTTAAAACAATTGAAGAATATTTTTGTGTGATACGACCGCTTGTCAGACTCGCCATTTGCGACAATTTGCGACTGCCTAATTGCAATTAGGCGACGGGGACCTAGTTTAAGCGGTCCACGCGGTTGAATTTTCCGCTATTTTTATTTAGTCTAAGGTTAAACTACTGTATGTATTGACGTTCCGTTTGTAACAGTGGTAGTGAACGCTGCCTCTGGTGCAAGGGTTGTGGGTTCGATCCCCGCACAGTACAAACATTTGTGTGCATGAACATGTCTATTTGTATTGGTAGAATATAATATGTAAGTAATAAGTATGTATTTACAAAAGAAAAGTATTATATGTACAACCCGTGCGGATAAAGAATGGGATCAGAAATGGCGGCGCATCTATTCACTTCTCGCTCGCACGCTATTTGCGTCTATACTCGCACTCGTGGGGTGCGAGTATAGACGCACGAATGAGATGTTGTGAGACTTATTATCTTTTTTAGGGTTCCGTAGCCAAATGGCAAATAACAGAACCCTTATAGATTCGTCATGTCTGTCCGTCTGTCCGTCCGTCCGTATGTCACAGCCACTTTTGCGCACTCGTGGGGTGCGAGTATAGACGCAAATAGTGTGCGAGCGAGAAGTGAATAGATGCGCCGCCATTTCTGATCCCATTCTTTATCCGCACAGGTTGTTTTTTTTTTATAGAAAGGCCAATTAGGATGACCTCACTCCACCTGATGGTAAGCGGCCGTGAAATCCAATATGAGGCTGACAGGCACAAAAGAACTAACAAAGTACCCATTGTGTCTGCCATACTCACCCTAATGGCCTGCTGAGATGCCGTTTCACACCCCGCCTAAAAGACCCCGGATTGTATGAATATCTTTGTAATCTCACTGTTGATTCTGATATCCGTAACACAGGTGCTTGAGCTACTGTACTATCTCGGAGTTAGATCAATGTATGTGATGTTGGGAAATATTTATTTATTTACTGTATGTATAACGTATGTATAACTGTATGTATAACGCCCTGATGGTCTAGTGGGTTAAGTACCGAGCCGTGATCTCGGGGTCCTAGGTTTGATTCCCGGGTCGAGCGAAAAGTATGTTTCGATTTTTTCGAACATAGCTCGGGTTTGTGATCACGAATCCGCATTTGGCAAGCGTGGTCATCGTCAGCCCATTTAAGTCCCCACTGCTGGGGCACGGGCCTCCCTCAATCACATGAGGGGTAATTGCCATACTCACCACGCTTGGCAGACGGGTTGGCGAGGGTTTTGATATAAATGCAGAGTTTTCCTTCTCTGGGTGCTGATGATCATGCCAGCAGCTTTACCTTAGTCGCCTTTTACGACACCTCGGTAAGAGTGAGGGTGGCCTATTCTACTCTGCCGGAGACCACACGGCTAAATTGATTGATGCAAGCGTGGTGATTAAGCCTAATCCCATCATAGTAGCGATAACTTCAGGTCAGGGACAGGGGACAGGTCTTTGCCCTGCAGTGCTACAGTTTATAGGCTGATAGTTTACTGTATGTATATTAGTTATTTATTATTTTATTATTTAATGTATTTATTATTAAACTTACAAATTTAGTTTACAAATTATACTTGTCCTGCAAAACTGTTTACACAGTTTGTCTGCAGGATCGGTTGAGTCTTAGCACAATAGGGTATATAATTTTAAACTAAATCAAGAAAATACTTTCTTAGTTTGTTTCTAAATATATTTTTGACTGGTTCCCGTCGAATGTCCTCCGGCAAGCTATTTAGAAGATATGGTAGTCTTTTTTTCAAAGTTCTATCTCCAAAGTAGTTATGTACTTTAGGTACATGAAAGTTGCCAGCGGACATCGAGCGAGTACCTATGCTATGCTTAACCAACGTTAGATTACGCTCCCGATTTATTATTAGAGTGCGCTCGGTGTTCGCAGACGCGCACGATAAAGCACACGAACACGGGCATGTGCCTGGACAAGCCCGAGGCGGCGGACGTGTGGAAGCCGGTGCTGCGCGCGTGCAACCGCTCGCGCGGCCAGCAGTGGCTCATGCAGGTCGACTTCAAGTGGCAGGCGCGCCGCGCCGCGCGCGACCACAGCTAGTCCCGCCGCACGACACGAGGTAACGCGGTGCTCCAGCCCCGGCTGTGGGGTTCCCGGCCGTATCTACCGGATTAGACTGACCGGATGGCGCATTGGTAGTAGACCCTGCCTCTTACGCCAAAGGTCGTGGGTTCGATCCCCACCCTGGACCAACATTCGTGCGATGAACACTTGTGTTTGTTCAGTGACTACTTTGCGCAAGAGACGCTCCCAAAGGGGTATATTGTGTGTCCCCCCCCCCCCCCCCCCCCCCTATACATAATCATGAAAACTAACAACGAAAATTGGTTTGGATATTTTTCATAAAGTGACTAGTTTTTTTAATACGTTATAAACCGTAAACCGCAATTTACCTTCCATATATCTCAATGGACAACATTTCATATTTTTAACATGTCCATATTGTTTTTTTATATGAAAGTAGACATAAAATGAACATACCCATATTTTTTCTTTTTTCAAAATTTGTCTATTTTCATGCACAAAATAATTATTGAAATTCTTTATATTCTAAATAGACGTAAGCGCCAAATGACGTCATTGGACGGCTGATTACAGCGATATTCCTTTGCTTATCATTGTTTTAATAAAAAAAAGGCACTACTGTCAAAGGTAAATAATACTAGTGTCAACATTGTCAACGTCATTCATTCATTCAACGTTGACAAGTTGTCTTTTTTTTGACAGTTGCATGTCATGGGTTTGGCATTTCGTAAATTTAAAACTATAATGTGCTAAGCATAGAAATATTTTACATTCTGCCGTCCGACGTCATCTTACTTTTTTAGTTTTTAATTTTTTTCTCAGTAAATAAGCAATATAAAAAATGAATAAATATATATTCGAGCAGCGGAAAAAGTAAACAAAGAATTGGTATTTTTTGTTTCAGAGCTTAGCAATTTTGAAATGTTGTCCATTGGTAGTAGACCCTGCCTCTTACGCCAAAGGTCGTGGGTTCGATCCCCACCCTGGACCAACATTCGTGCGATGAACACTTGTGTTTGTTCAGTGTCTGGGTGTAATATATATTATTAAGTATATATTTGTGTTCCTCTGTTGTCTGATATCTGTAATACAAGTGCTTAAGCTACTTAGTACGGAATCAGGTCAACGAATGAGATGTTGTGAGACTTATTATCTTTTTTAGGGTTCCGTAGCCAAATGGCAAATAACAGGAACCCTTATAGATTCGTCATGTCTGTCCGTCTGTCCGTCCGTCCGTATGTCACAGCCACTTTTGCGCACTCGTGGGGTGCGAGTATAGACGCAAATAGTGTGCGAGCGAGAAGTGAATAGATGCGCCGCCATTTCTGATCCCATTCTTTATCCGCACAGGTTGTTTTTTTTTTATAGAAAGGCCAATTAGGATGACCTCACTCCACCTGATGGTAAGCGGCCGTGAAATCCAATATGAGGCTGACAGGCACAAAAGAACTAACAAAGTACCCATTGTGTCTGCCATACTCACCCTAATGGCCTGCTGAGATGCCGTTTCACACCCCGCCTAAAAGACCCCGGATTGTATGAATATCTTTGTAATCTCACTGTTGATTCTGATATCCGTAACACAGGTGCTTGAGCTACTGTACTATCTCGGAGTTAGATCAATGTATGTGATGTTGGGAAATATTTATTTATTTACTGTATGTATAACGTATGTATAACTGTATGTATAACGCCCTGATGGTCTAGTGGGTTAAGTACCGAGCCGTGATCTCGGGGTCCTAGGTTTGATTCCCGGGTCGAGCGAAAAGTATGTTTCGATTTTTTCGAACATAGCTCGGGTTTGTGATCACGAATCCGCATTTGGCAAGCGTGGTCATCGTCAGCCCATTTAAGTCCCCACTGCTGGGGCACGGGCCTCCCTCAATCACATGAGGGGTAATTGCCATACTCACCACGCTTGGCAGACGGGTTGGCGAGGGTTTTGATATAAATGCAGAGTTTTCCTTCTCTGGGTGCTGATGATCATGCCAGCAGCTTTACCTTAGTCGCCTTTTACGACACCTCGGTAAGAGTGAGGGTGGCCTATTCTACTCTGCCGGAGACCACACGGCTAAATTGATTGATGCAAGCGTGGTGATTAAGCCTAATCCCATCATAGTAGCGATAACTTCAGGTCAGGGACAGGGGACAGGTCTTTGCCCTGCAGTGCTACAGTTTATAGGCTGATAGTTTACTGTATGTATATTAGTTATTTATTATTTTATTATTTAATGTATTTATTATTAAACTTACAAATTTAGTTTACAAATTATACTTGTCCTGCAAAACTGTTTACACAGTTTGTCTGCAGGATCGGTTGAGTCTTAGCACAATAGGGTATATAATTTTAAACTAAATCAAGAAAATACTTTCTTAGTTTGTTTCTAAATATATTTTTGACTGGTTCCCGTCGAATGTCCTCCGGCAAGCTATTTAGAAGATATGGTAGTCTTTTTTTCAAAGTTCTATCTCCAAAGTAGTTATGTACTTTAGGTACATGAAAGTTGCCAGCGGACATCGAGCGAGTACCTATGCTATGCTTAACCAACGTTAGATTACGCTCCCGATTTATTATTAGAGTGCGCTCGGTGTTCGCAGACGCGCACGATAAAGCACACGAACACGGGCATGTGCCTGGACAAGCCCGAGGCGGCGGACGTGTGGAAGCCGGTGCTGCGCGCGTGCAACCGCTCGCGCGGCCAGCAGTGGCTCATGCAGGTCGACTTCAAGTGGCAGGCGCGCCGCGCCGCGCGCGACCACAGCTAGTCCCGCCGCACGACACGAGGTAACGCGGTGCTCCAGCCCGACCGTATCTACCGGATTAGACTGACCGGATGGCGCATTGGTAGTAGACCCTGCCTCTTACGCCAAAGGTCGTGGGTTCGATCCCCACCCTGGACCAACATTCGTGCGATGAACACTTGTGTTTGTTCAGTGACTACTTTGCGCAAGAGACGCTCCCAAAGGGGTATATTGTGTGTCCCCCCCCCCCCCCCTATACATAATCATGAAAACTAACAACGAAAATTGGTTTGGATATTTTTCATAAAGTGACTAGTTTTTTTAATACGTTATAAACCGTAAACCGCAATTTACCTTCCATATATCTCAATGGACAACATTTCATATTTTTAACATGTCCATATTGTTTTTTTATATGAAAGTAGACATAAAATGAACATACCCATATTTTTTCTTTTTTCAAAATTTGTCTATTTTCATGCACAAAATAATTATTGAAATTCTTTATATTCTAAATAGACGTAAGCGCCAAATGACGTCATTGGACGGCTGATTACAGCGATATTCCTTTGCTTATCATTGTTTTAATAAAAAAAAGGCACTACTGTCAAAGGTAAATAATACTAGTGTCAACATTGTCAACGTCATTCATTCATTCAACGTTGACAAGTTGTCTTTTTTTTGACAGTTGCATGTCATGGGTTTGGCATTTCGTAAATTTAAAACTATAATGTGCTAAGCATAGAAATATTTTACATTCTGCCGTCCGACGTCATCTTACTTTTTTAGTTTTTAATTTTTTTCTCAGTAAATAAGCAATATAAAAAATGAATAAATATATATTCGAGCAGCGGAAAAGTAAACAAAGAATTGGTATTTTTTGTTTCAGAGCTTAGCAATTTTGAAATGTTGTCCATTGGTAGTAGACCCTGCCTCTTACGCCAAAGGTCGTGGGTTCGATCCCCACCCTGGACCAACATTCGTGCGATGAACACTTGTGTTTGTTCAGTGTCTGGGTGTAATATATATTATTAAGTATATATTTGTGTTCCTCTGTTGTCTGATATCTGTAATACAAGTGCTTAAGCTACTTAGTACGGAATCAGGTCAACGAATGAGATGTTGTGAGACTTATTATCTTTTTTAGGGTTCCGTAGCCAAATGGCAAATAAAGGACCCCATATAGATTCGTCATGTCTGTCCGTCTGTCCGTCCGTCCATATGTCACAGCCACTTTTCTCCGAAACTATAAGTACTATACTATTGAAACTTGGTACTACTTGTGCGGATAAAGAATGGGATCAGAAATGGCGGCGAATCTATTCACTTCTCGCTCGCACACCCACAAGTGCAAGTATAGACGCAAATAGTGTGATCCCATTCTTTATGGGTAAATACAGGTTGTAAATGAATAAAGGGGTCTCCTTAAAAATTTTTTTCATCAAACCTATACGTGTGGGGTATCTATGGATAGGTCTTTAAAAATGATGTTAAGGTTTTTAACATATTTTTTTCTAAACACAATTCTTTGCGCAAGAGACGCTCCCAAAGGGGTAAATTGTGTCCCCCCTCCCCCCTCTAACTTCTATAAATATATGATGTACATAATCATGAAAACTAACAACAAAAATTGGTTTGAATATTTTTCATAAAGTGACTAGTTTTTTTTAATACGTTATAAACCGTAAACCGCAATTTACCTTCCATATATATTACTTGCTGCTACGGAATCCTTCATGGGTGAGTGCGACTCGCACTTGGCCGGTTTTTTATGTGTTAGGTGGCAGACGAGCAGACGGACCACCTGATGGTGATTGCCGCCGGCCATGGACACCCGCGACACCAGTGGATATTGCTCCGAGATGGACACCCCAGGGATGGGTTAGAGTCCCACACACTTTCTTGTTTTCTACATGTAACAAGGTGACGGCCATTAGGGGTTTCCCCTGGGAAAAAAAGGATACATCGTGCAAATTCGACTAGATCGAAAAGAGTGGTGATTAAGTCTATTCCCAACATACTAGCGATGACTTAATTTCTATTATGGAGGCCTTTGCCCTGCAATGGGACAGTATATAGGCTGATACTTTACTTTAGGTAAATCTCAGAAATTACATTCAAACTTCTCTTTGTTAGATAAAATTAATAGAACTTACCCATTATTCATTTTGTCATGGTTTTCTTTTTCAGAATCGACAACGATAGACCATAACAGTCTTCCCCTCAAGTTAGATATCAGATTTATTCCTTATTCCTAATGTAATATCTAAAGTTTTTATATCTATTAGATTTAAATGTATGACTCGAGGTCCTGTGAATTGTTGACAATACATAAATATGCTCTAAGTTGTATTCCCTATAAATATTGCTCAAACTAGTATTGCGTTGAGTAGAGTGAGTTTTTATGCTATTATATTTCTTAGGCGTGTGAGAGTGGGAGAGATTTTATTGTGTAATTATTCAAATGTACTATATAAATAAACTTTCGTTTTTACAAAGAATCGCTAAACCGGTTCTGATCGTAATTTTTCATGTTGCATTTAATTGTCGTAAACAATGTATTTAAATACTCTTTTATTCAAAAATGATATTTTTGGTGGATCGTCTCATAGTTATCTCATGAAGAAGATGAAGTTGCTTTTTATATTTTATCGATACTCAAAGTTATTGTTAAGTTTTAAACGATTGTTTGATTTCTTCATATCTTATCATTCAACAAAGGCTTGCCACTTGAAAGAAGTCCTTTAAAATTAATGATGTCCCATATGAGAATAGTTTCTAAGTTGAATTAAAAACATTTTTTTTAGTTTTCATGTTTTTGTTGGCATTATATTTTAAAAAGTTAAAACAGAAAATGTTGAAATCAAACATGATAGATAACGTCACTGAAGGGCTTGGGACGTCGCCACCCATGCATGTGCAACGTTCGCGGTGCTAATCTTTGCCACTAGGCTAACATACCTGCAATTATTTTAAATGTTTTCCTGTAGGGTAAATTATTAGGAACAAGTTTTTAAATAGACATAAAATGACATGGATATATGCCATTCCATTGTTAGTACGCTTATTTACATTTCCTCCATCGTCTTATATCAGCTGTTCCGTATTATTTACTCTAGCGGACTACGTTATTCATCGGATAGTGTGGCTAGCGGCACGGAGTGTGCCATATCCATTTGCTAGACTGCCTTTGATATTGCCACATTACAGGATATCTTTCACGACGTTTTCGTGTGCAGCTAAATTTTTGATCTTCACTATACCTATTGTTTTTTTCGAACTTGAGAACTACTTTATTATTTCCATATTTACGCAATTCTAAGTATCATTTAGTGATAAGTACGTCGTGAAAGAGTTCCATGTATGTATCTTTAGCCAACAAATTGTAATTGAATAAGACATTCTAAACTATATTTTTCCAATGTCTTCATTGTTCTAGTATTTATTCATGTCTATGTACTGCCATTAACGTGTGGAATAATCTGTCGTATTGGAAATGGTAAGTTTAATGTTGTTTGTTGCGGTTGTTCGAGCCGTCACTACTGCGATGTAAGATGGCGGCGCATGGAGTGATTGCATTCATATTGTAGGGTTTATAGTGTGAGATTATCATATTAGCTAAGGAAACTGTTTCAAGTATCATTATTACTGTTAAATCTGCAATAATGTATCTGTGAAACCGTTAGTTGAATTTGCAGATGTAACAATAATTCCTATATTCGTTAAAAACTGTTGCCTTAATTAATTTTATGAGGTTTCAAATTGATCGTGTAAGAATAATATATTTCTAGCGTGTAATGATCTATACATGTGTATTTTTAAAAAGGCTCGACGGAATTGCCTTCATCATTTTCACAAATAGCTTAGAATTTGTAGTGTCTGATGTCATTCCTTTTTTATTATATTATAGAGTATCATAATTATAAACAATGTGGCCCCCAAACAACGAAATTCATACGTTAAGATTGGATTCACACTAAATTTTAAATTACCTATTTATTTGTCTTACGTTTTTTCTATGTTTCTTATTGTAATAAATTAATTGTAGAGCGGCCGAAGGATTCTCACGAGGGCCAAGTAAGTCCTCTCGATGCCGAATTATCATGTTTTAAAGTTAGTCATTCGATTTGAGTTTGGTATTAATTTGTCGATTTTAATATTTATTTCAAACTATTGAAAAGATTAATCATATCAATAAAATGTATAATATGTAAAATTCATTTTAGTAATAGACTATACTGATATGTTGATTTATTTATTATGATATTCATCACAATCAGTAATTTTTAAATATGCTAGATTAAAATATTCGGAAAATTTTCTAAATCTTGCATTATCTACTTCGTATTTTTTGTAAAACATTTGAAAGTCACTAACGCGACTTAGATTTTGATTGTGGTCTAGTATCTCATAGAAGTCTACGCAGTAAAAATAAGTTTGTGTAAACAAGTGTAATTATTGTAAATAAATTACGTGATATTCGTCCAATAACTGTCGGGTGTTCATTGCTAGAAAAAGTATTTAATTTGATCTGAAGAATCAGATTTAATGATTTAATGGACTTTTACAAGTGCCAAATTTTTTCCTTTTATTTTTTAATAAGGCACACATCATTCCAATAGAACTAAAATAATGTCAACTTGAAAATTAAATTGTTTGGACTGAATTTTACTTACTTGTTTTATTGAATCCTTTGTAAATTATAATTGTTTTTTTTTACTAACCATAAATAGTAACACGATATTGCGTTTTACCACTTAGGCACGGTTGACTCCAATTAGGTAAGTAAATTAATTATTCGGCTTATTAACTGTTCTCGTAAACCATGCGTAATAATAATAAAGCACATGACATTAATTACTCTATGTGCTGCTGCCTTATCGATACACGTGCATCAATATTAGTCTGAGCCCGAGTGTACGCTAGACTTGCACGCACGCGTGTATCGGCGTGTGTAATAAGTAAATTTGCTCTGGTGCCTAAACTATTCTTCGATATTAGGGATACCAACGCGTACGCGAAACATTGAGTCACGCGGCCACTTTTCGCGTATGGCGTCAATCAATTTTTTCAACATTTGTGCATGGTTATTAAATAGTCTGTTTGCTGAGAGAGTGTAACCCCGGAACTGTTTAAAATAGTCTGAAAACCGTCTGGGTCCACGAGAGGCCAATTTTCCTATGCATCAAAGAGCATACGTGGACGTGGACAGTTGACTACCATAAGTGAAAGAGTAAAAAATAAGTTCAGTTCATTCCTTGGGTCGCTGGTTCGAACTAGATAAGTTTAACGCCCGAATACTTAAAAGGTACTCATATTTAGTGCTGCTTTGTCTCTATCACAATAATGTGAACCAAATTTCAAAATAAGTATTTTATTATTTTTATTACATACTTCAATGGCGTTCAATATTAATTATAATTATTTCGCCTGCGTAAGTGAAAAAATATTTTAATGAGAAAAAAAATCACAATTGACGTATATAATAAAACTCACAGATCACTATATATGTAGCAAGCTAATAAAACGTCTTAAAAGTCTCTCTCATTTCTTTTCACAGTACTGTTTTACCAACTAAACATGCTTAATTGTTCCATCACTAGATGGCGGGATAATCAACATAATGTATGTTGCTTTTACCAAAAGGCCTTGCGCTGATGTCCGATGAACCGATAGAATTTTATAGAAACTCGGTTAAAGAATAGGTATGCAATGAAATCCCTTTATAGCTTTAGAATTATTTATTAAACTTAACATTTTATCCTTAATCTAAGTGTCTATATTACTATCTTACATTTATACAATCAAAACAAATGCATACACACAAAATAATAGGAGTATATAAATAACTGTACCAACTGTTGGCACAATTTAATACATTCATAATTCAATACCCTCGAAGCACTAAAACGTGCTGAACTATCAATACAATGAATAATAATACCTAATCAATTAAAATCTTTATGGCAGCATCAAAATCTCCGAAAGACATCTTACCTCTTTATAGATTGTAATTTTAGGAAGCCCGTATTCATAGCTGCTTGTGATTTCAATGACAAAAATAAACCGTGTACAGAAAAGTTTATATGTATTATGCATGCCGAATTTCAAATTATTGACATCCCACAACCACTCATTTTGATCATTCTGAGCCTGATTTTCCCATAAGTGGCTTAGTAGGGTTAGCAGAGTGGCTAAAAGGTTTTTTTGCCCTTCCGGATGGTGCAGGTACTTACCGGGCATGGTTGCTTCGGTAACTACCTGCACCGTATTCAGCGGGAGGACACTCCTTCGTGCTACCAGTGCGGCGCACCACAGCGGAGGACTCGGCGCACCACACGTTGGTGGTGTGCCCGTCCTTCGAACAACAGCGGTCAGCGCTGGTCGCGGAGGTCGGACATGGCCTCTCATTGCCCAGCATAGTTGAAGCTATGCTGGATGATGAGGGGGCGTGGTCGGCCTTCGCCCACTTCTGCGAAGAAGTGGAGATGCAGAAGGAGGCTGCGCAGCGGGAGCGCGAGATTAACCCCCTTGCAGGCCCGCTTCCAGCAAGAAGAGGACGAGTTTTGCGGAGAACTCTTCGTCCTCTCCGTGGAGGTGGCCAGCCGGCAACAGGGACGGGGGACCCTGTGCCGGCACTGCCATTGCACCTCCACCGCTCGTTGGGGACGGCTCAGCTCTTCCGGCTGTCCCCAACCACCCCTCCTCGTAGCCTGAGGAGGGGCGTGGCCGCGCACCCCGTGTAGGGGCCTGTGGGGGAGTGGGGTTGCGGGGAATAGTCTCGTGCAGTTCCCGTGACCCCATTCTATACCCACGGGTGGTTGAGCCCCGGGAGTTTTAGTGGGTATGCCCTCAGGTCGCTTCTTGTTAGAAGAAGCGGCCCGGAGGGTGAGTCCCACAGTACCCTGCCCGCCCCCCGGCGGCAGGGTCTGCGTAATGCATTTCTCCCGGGAAACCAAAAAAAAAAAGTGGCTAAAAGGTTGCTAATCACTTAAATCCACTCTTTATAAGATAATGCATGAAATGACGACCGTATATTTAAGTTTAAAGCACTGCAATGACTTAGTGCCGGGAGCGCGTACTTGTCTCTGTACCGACTCGTTTGGCTTGTTGAGATCAGAGGTGCGCCCGCGCAGGACGCAGTGTAATGACCACTAGTGACTTTGCTCCAGTTTGACATTGCTGAAAATCGACTTCAAAAATATGCGCACACCTGTTTTCTTCCATTGATTTCTTTCTGCTTTCAAGGTGATAACCTTGAGAAAAATCCTAGATACAAGGGACTTAGCATTGATGTTTGTTTCGCAGTTTCAATAGGATAGACTAGATCGCTATTTAATGATATCTTCTTTTATCAAAGTTAATGTGATAGATGCCACTGTAAATCGGTGAGTGCATTCCCATAAAAGGCATAGGCAATTAATTTATTATAGAAGCCTTCCGCGGTATTGTAAGTACATATTACGCAAATGTAGTTACAGTTTTTGTCATCAGTACCCTTACCATGAGTTTGAAATACTGTTCTCGCCTTCGAAAACTATCGCTTTGTTCCTTTTATTGTGTTGCATGTGAAAGAGACAGAGCAATAGTTTTGGATAGTAAGGATAGTATTTCAAACTAATGGCAAGGCCTCAGTACCCTTACCATAAGTTTGAAAAACTGTTCTCGCTATCGACAACTAGCGTTTTGTCCCTTTCATTGCAGTACATGTGAAAAAGACAGAGCAATCCTTTTGGATAGCGAGGATAGTATTTCAAACTCATGGTAAGGTCTCAGATGTCGCTGTGTGCACCAGTCATGGAATCTTAACAAACATGGAAAGATTTTTTTTTAGTTTTTGTCCAGTTTCATCCAATGTACAATCGACCTTCTCTTCATGTTGATATGTCACTAGGCCAGTACACTGGGCCGCGGCGGTCACTCGTGGCGCATGTCGTCGGGCAGCCAGCAGTCTGATTCGGCGCGCGCTAGCTGGTTCCGCAGCGTCTGATACAACTGGATTAACGAGTCCTGAAATAAAAAATAATATGTGTTAAAATATGCTGGATATGTAGTAGAACCCTCCCTCTTACCCAGGTGTCGTAAAAGGCGACTAAGGCAAAGCTGCTGGCATGATCATCAGCACCCAGAGAAGGAAAACTCTGCATTTATATCAAAACCCTCGCCAACCCGTCTGCTAGAAAGCAGTGGGGACTTAAATGGGCTGACGATGATGATGATGTAGTAGAAATCATAAATCATAATGTGGGCAACACTGAAGGCAAAAGATCACGAGGCCGATCACCAACACGATGGTCTGACCAAATAAAACATTCCTACCAAAGTTCTACGACGTGGTGAAGGCTACTTCCAATCGGAAACAATGGAGAAAGTTTGTTTGGTTGATCCTCAGTGAAGGGACCGAATAGAGAGAGTAGATAGTTGAAATCAGTTGCTTTTTAAATTTTATGAAAAATTTAACGTAATGAATGAGTGATTCCAATTTCAGACTTTCGTAATGCAATACCTATAACACGAACTATAGACTGATATGCACTCTGTCTCATAAAGACAGATCGTACATTAGCGATGGTAGCTCAGTCGATAAGAACGCGCCTTCTATACGAGAAGTCGTATGTTCAAATCAGAGCATGTACCTCGGGATATTTCAAATCTATGTGCGTAATTCTACCATTAGGTCGGCGGTGCGGGAAAACATCGTGAGGAAACCTGCACAATGAGGGTTTTCGCGTGTGAAAAATCCGCTAGATGGAGTACTATAGGAGTGAGGTCCATATACAATGTGATTGGTTATTTTTAAACGTCATCTGTCAAAATGTCAATTTGACAAACTAAACAACCAATGCGCTTGATGTTGGACCTCAGTCCAACAGTACGCCATCTAGCGGATTTTTCACACGGGAAAACCCTCATTGGGAATATTTCTGAATCGTGTAGTCATGATTCAGTTGGTATGCTTCCTCTGTTAAAGGGTTGCGAAGGAGAGACGATAGTCGCTTCATTGTAATTACCAGACATCCGAAATCCTGAATCATGGTCTAAGCGTACCCGGGCGGGCAAAACGACCGCTTTGGAGCAACCGGAAATTACACGTTGAGATAAGAAGATAAATCTTATCGTACAAATGTAACTCGAAGCTTTTACGAGAAGTCGGAACTGTAAAGTAACAGCCTATATGTATACTGTCCTATCATCATCAACATCATCTTAAGCCGTTTTCAACCAATTTGGTGTAGGCCTCCTTCAATCTTCTCCATTCTATTCTATTTTGGGCAGTTGAAGTCCAGTTATGCCCGAGAATTTTTAAGCAGTGCATTCTACCGGTTCTTACATATGGAGCTGAAACTTGGGTAACGACAAAGGCGAAGAGCCTTTTAGTTGCCCAAAGGGTAATGGAAAGGAGACTGGTGGGCGTAACTCTTAGAGACAGAAAAACTAACAAGTGGCTTAGAAGACAGTAAGGTGGCAGACGTAGTCAAAAGGGTAGAGCAACTCAAGTGGCAATGGGCGGGACATATAGCCCGAAAGACAGACTCGTAGTACACCACCCTACAGGGAAATGCTGCAGTGGAGGCCATGGGATCAGAAAAGACCTTTCGGAAGGCTACAAATGAGATGGAGAGACGACATAGTATACTGTCCCACTGCAGGGCAAAGGCCTCCATCATAGAAATCAAGTCATTACTACTATGATGGGATCAGGCTTAATCACCACGCTTGTCTAATGCGAATTGGTGGTCACAATCCCGAGCTATGTTAGAAAAAATCGAAAAATACCTTTACTCGACCCGGGAGTCGAACCCAGGACCCGGAGATCACGGCCTGGTACTTAAACCACTAGACCAATGGGGCGATCACTGTAAGATGGACCTTAAATGAATATACAACCTTATAATATGTACAGACAAGTAAAGTCCATTTACCATGTTTGATCACCAAAATAAGCGAAAAAAAAATCTACGTTTCTCACCTTCTCATTCTCTAGTTGAATAATTTCTCTCTTTTGCCGTAACTCTTCGTCGTCCATTTGTTCTTCTAATTCCGACTTGTGTTTACTGAGGTAGGCTGTCTCGGTTTGAACCTGGAATAAAGATTCTGATGTTATCACCTTTATTACTTTTACATTAATCTCATATTATATTATAAATTGTCACATGTGATACTGCGTTTCAAATAATAGGTCTTGTTAATATCTTATATAAACTTCATATATTTACGAAGTATCGTAAAATGTTGAATGAATAGCATTCGATTTTTCCGGAGCTATTCTTATCGTGTAAGGGAAACGCTTACATCAAAAGCAGATATGAAGAAAAAGAATGGGCCTCCCAGATTTCCAGGGGAATCCCTGGAAATCTGGGAAGGGCGAGCCCTTCCACGATTAGAGTGATATGATACCAATGCCTCACAGAAAACTGGCGTGAATTCGCCGAATGATTGAGGCTATCGGAAGCCCAAAAGGGATGAGGAGTTAAAAAGTCTGTAGCGCACTTTTGACTCCACTGGTATTGCGAATATCTATGAGCAGCAGCAATCAGTTACCGAAGGTGAAGCATCTGTTCATCTATGACAGAAAAACAAATCAGCAACGCCCTGCTGTCCTCTCGTTTGATGATCCACTTTGATTGCCTACGCAGTGTTACTGAAACTCACCCTGAGATATTCCGGCGCGAGCTGCTTATGCTCCTCATAGATGCGCTTGGACTCCTCGCTGGCCAGGTCCGGGGAGATGGGCCGCAGGTGCGGGTCGAGCATCAGGTGCATGGAGTCGAGCGCGGGGTCGGGCTCCGCGGCCGGCGGCGCTGCGCCCTCGCCGCCTGTCGACCCGCTGCTGTTACCTGCAATAAGGAAACTCGAGTTATTTTACTTCTTTTTTATCAAACAAGAAGAAACTAAGATATAATGTCCTCCTCATCTCTTAGCGTGTGATTCCCGGTTGCATCCGAAGCTTTCGCTCTGGAGCCCGGTACGCTTGGACTATGATTCAGGATTTGGGGAGTCTGGCAATTACAATGAAGCGACTGTTGACCTTCGCAACCTTTAACAGGGCAACCAGACCAACTGAATCATGGTTACACGTTTCAGTAAACTAACTGAAACGTGCTGGTTTCCTCACGATGTTTTCCCTCACCGCCGAGCTAATGGTAGAAACTAAAATATAATTCTAGAGCGATGGTGGCTCAGTAGATAAGAGAACGCGACTTCCATATGGGAGGTGGTAGATTCGAATACAAGCATGTGCCTCTGGTTTTTCAAATCTATGTGCGATATTTCTACCATTAACTCACAGCTACAACATTAAGGAACAGTGGGAGAGCCACGCTTCGGCATGAATGGGCCGGCTCGACCGGAGTAATACCACGTCCTCACAGGAAACCGGCGTGAAGCCGTGCATGCGCTGGGTGCCGCTGCGTGAATGAGGGTACCGGAGGCCCAATCCAGGGAGAAGACGGGTTAAAAGGTAAGCAGCGCACTTGTGACACCACTGGTGTTGCAGGTGTCCATGAGCGGCGGTAAGTCGCTTACCATCAGGTGATCCGTCGGCTCGTCTGCCACCTATATCATAAAAAAACTCGATGCTGAGTTCTAGTAGTTAGTTAGTACTACACTCCTCAAATCCTGAATTATGGTCTAAGCGTACCCCGGGATATAGTCCAAAGAGAAAGACGGCTTTAGACCCAACCGGGAATTGCACGCTAAGATGGGATGAATGTAACAAAATTATAGCGAGCCACAAAGTATTATAGTGTCCTAACAGGGTCCAGGTATTACATGTAGGTAAGCTTTCTAATTTTAGACCTAGAATGTGTCAGATTGACAGGATTATAATATGTACTATTTTTCAAGTGCGTAAATATACGAATCGGTTATGGATATGAGATCCAGCCAAAGAATAGTAGGTATAGGATCATTTTGTTGCTCGTCTGTCTAGACCTTTTTTCTTAGTAGCAATACTTAAGTATTGGTATAAGGTAGGTATCAAAATTTACATCGAATACTCAGGTTAAGGCAGGAGAAAAAATCAAACTTCTGCGTTTATGCCGCTAACTCATATTTTTATGCTCGCTAGATCCCAAAACCTGTACCCTATACACTTTATAGGTTTAGGTATTTTTTAGGTTTGGCATTACTTGTAGGTAATGGTAATTTTCTTTAATAATTAATGAAGGTTGTCTAATAAAAAAGACCTCCGAAATTGTACATTTAATTTATGTTTTTGTAAATCCGAGTTTCTTAAATTGTGTATTTTGTGCAATTAAATATATCTAACAATTTCCATACAATATCTTGGTATATTGAACATGTTGGTACGGAACCAGTACGAAGACACATTAAAATAAAAATATACCTATTTCCGTGTGGTCCCCGGCAGAGTAGAATAGGCCACCCTCACTCTTACCGAAGTGTCGTAAAAGGCGACTAAGGTAAAGCTGCTGGCATGATCATCAGCACCCAGAGAAGGAAAACTCTGCATTTATATCAAAACCCTCGCCAACCCGTCTGCCAAGCGTGGCGAGTATGGCAATTACCCCTCATGTGATTGAGGGAGGTGACGATGATATATTGCGAAGCGATTGTTTCTTAGAATGTGTTAAATTGGCTTTAATAAAAATGGCGAAGTTACTGGATCGAGCAAGCGCTCTTACGTTGATCTATTCAATTTGATTTGTGCACTATATTGAGGGGAATTTAGGCCATACTATTAGGTTATGCTGGCAGTGACTGGCTAAAGGAAACCTGGGATATGGCAGCGCAGGAATGGATTTGTTACAACAACGCGTCCTCTGCGTCTATAATATATCTTCCTCGAATAATAGGCCTATAGGCTATTTATTGATTGATTGGTGATGCCGTCAATTATCATTTCATTAGTCATTTGTCATGTTTTGTAAAATTCTTGTGTTAATATTGTTGATGTGCAAATAAATAAATCAAATAAAAATTATCGACTACGGATCATACGGGTATGAAAAGAGGTGTAAAAATGCCCTGTCAGTGTAAATGTACGCATTTAACTTCCGCACACAGCGTACGGCCTCGTTATGACACCATCCGTTTATCTGTGTGATTATGAATAGTTTTTTGAATGAAAACTACAAATCCTATGAATATCAACGCGTAGAAATCTACTTACTCAATCTTGTTTCTACAACAAAAAAAGCTAAATGCCATTCCATTTAAATAATTTTATATAGTTATCTAAGTTAATGGCGCCATTGTTATCATTCCGAATATTTTCAATATTGTATGGTGGTAGTCTTTTCTTGAAAAAACGGAAAGATTTCTAGGTTGGCATAATATCTTCTAAAATCGATTAAAATATAGCAAAACATTTTCGAGATAAAACTTTAAAACAGAAAGTATTTTCTGATTTACCTTAAAATGCTTTTAAATATTAAATATAACCAATTTAAGCTTACATATAAAATAAAGTAAAGTAAAAAAGCTTACCTAACTACTAATAAAGAGTGGCAATCATAAAAGACAACGCGAGAACAATCCCAATGTTTGGAGGAATCGGCCGCGTTTCGCAGCAGGTTACGTACGTCAAGAGTTAATTTTACTCTGGGCTTGCTGATGTCAGAAGCTTCACCTAGATTTCTGCTTTCAACGAATGATTCTTTTCCCTACAAATAGATGGCAGCAGTGAACTAAACAAGGCGATTACAACTAATCCAGCGCCAATACCAGTCGAATACTGTCCAGATTAATATTACAAACGTAAACATAGCTCTGCAAGTTACAGATGTAAACATCGCTACAAGTTTCTGATTCCTATTAATACCGAATTTGTAAGATCCGAAACCGCACTATGTTTATCACGGTAAAACAAAAACGAATCACTTTGGCTGGTTCTCTTCTCATTTTTTATCGTATCATCCCATCATAACGAATGTCCGAGTGCAGTGTGTAATCGCCGACACTTTACGCAAGTTGCGGACGATCGGCGTAGTAGGAAGTGTCAATTCCGGGTACCGTTGACGCAAAACTGCCCACGGCGTAGGGCGGGCGGAGGATTCCCGTTGCGCTCGGACCGCTCGGTGGTGCGCGCTGGCGGCCTCGGACACTCACTATAGAATATCCAACTGCAAGTGCTGACTGTGTCCCTGATGGTGGTGACGATGCCGGCGGAGGCGTCGCACGCGTCGATGCGGCGGAGGCGAGGCGGCGCGGGGAGGGGCGTCATGGCGCGTCCTCTCGCGGAGACAGTGCGCCGAGCACTGCTGTGCACGCCGCCGCCCGCTCGAAATAATCGACGGGAGAGCCGGGAGCGGGCGGTGCAACAAACAAACCGCCGCTATTCGCGGTGCGGTGACTCAGCGACGTCAGCCCGAGCTAAATGCGGACACCGTGTGCTGCCGCCCTTCGTGAGGTTTCTGCCGTTTTGCTGGGAGGGCGCGCGCGCACCGCTCTGCACCGGTCGACGACCCGCGCCCACGCCGCGCGCTCTTGCACCCGGCACCGGCGTCGAGCGACCCCGCCGCACCCATGCACTTAACCCTCTCCCAACGTTCAGCAATCTGTTCTGACTCAGAGCCTGGAACCACTTTCCACGAGTGGGATGTGTTTTCACAGATGCAAGTCTAAAATTATGTATTTTCTCTGGATACTATGTTATGAATGACATATTATAAGAAAGTCGTGACAGCGAATGTTTGAGGAACGGAGATCTGATTTGACCGTGGAAGAGCCACGTTTCGGCCTCGGCTCGACCGGAGTAATACCACGGCCTCACAGAAAACCGGCGTGAAGCAGCACCGTGCTGTGTTACGCTGCGTGTGTGAGGGTACCGGAGGCCCAATCCGGGAGAACGGGGGGTTTAGAGGTTGGCAGCGCAATTGTGACTCCACTGGTGTCGCGGGCGTCCACGGGCGGCGGCAATCGTTTACCATCAGGTGATCCGTCTGCTCGTCTGCCACATATGACAAAAGAAAAAGATCCCATGCCAGATCTAACCAATGAGGTTACCATACCCTATGACGTAAGGGGTAGTGGCGCTATCAATAATTTTCAGGACTTTATGACAAATCATACTTATATAGACTTTTTATCATAGTAGATTGGGTCGGATGTATGTGGCAGGGCGTTCGATAATTTGGAATCCCTTTTCTCAAGAGACAAGGAGACACCCGAAGATGTCGGGTGTTACGCCACGGACGGCGTTGCTTGGCGCTCGGGCGCGCGCTTGCGATGCCCGCGTCCGCGCAGGGATAAATTAGGGCCCGATTGCACCACCACACCAGGCCTTAATTCATAGAATAATTGCGACGCGCAACAGCCAAGGTGCAGTGCGCAAAACCAACGTAACGCACACGCAAATGCATACGATTACAAACATGTGACATGTCAAAACAAGCGACAATAAAACAGCCATTTCAGCGGAGTATGGTTTTTGATTAACTAGCCAGGAGTTCAGCTGTGTTTGTGGTTATAAACCTGTCGATAAAGTAATTCAGGCTCTTAATCGGGTTGGTAACCAGATTTTTTTATTTTAAATAAATATTTCACAACATCACATACATTGATCTGACTCCGAGATAGGTAGCTCAAGCACCTGTGTTACGGATATCAGAATCAACAGTGGGATTACAAATATATACATATAATACTTTTTTTTTGTAAATACATACTTATAATACATAAGAAACACCCAGACCAATACAATCAGACATGTTCATGCACACAAATGTTTGTACTGTGCGGGGATCGAACCCGCAACCCTTGGACCAAAGGCAGCGTTCACTACCACTGTTCCAAACGGGTCGTCATCACCAGATCTACTGATGCACCGATGTAGAACTTTGATCATCAGCATTAAACAATACAGTGCATTGTATTGTATATTCTTCAAATAGGTAATGTTCAAATTTATCGCACATTTTAATGTGTTTTAAATTTGGATTTGTAAATTAATTACAATCAGTCAAACATAAAAAAATATCAACAAGATCAGCACGTGCCCTTTCAAAATAATACAGTTAGTAGAGTGTGCCAATTTCACAGTTTTAATAGCTCATCACACTCACAGTATAACTTACGCCGTCATATAGAGCCCAGAATAATCCGGGGCATAAATCTTAACGTACGACGTCGTGCGACGGAAGTGGGAAAAGAGTATTTGTTCGAAATGTCCGCAACTATGTCGAGTGGTTTACAATCGTGCAAATTTCAATCGAGAATTCGTTCCCCTCATTGCGTGTGGGCCCCAACTGTGCGATTATTAACTGGTAAAGTTTCCAGGAGCGAGCGGGATAAACAAGCTTGTGATTGTGAGCATATGCGGCTAATTGCGTTAGAGGGAAGTGATAATTAACGACCGCGAGGCGAAGACAGCGCCGCGCGCGCAGACTCCGCGATGACGGATCCGCCCGGGGCCGGGACCTGCATGACTAATGCCCGCGGTTTTACGACTGCTAACTTCGATCATCCATAAAAACCAAACGGGAGCTGTAAATACGAGTACACGCCGACACTGACAAGGAAACTGTTCGTTAAAGATTAATCTCGATGAAAAAATAGCGCGGCAAAGATGTCAGTGACATAATCAAAACACGAGCGTCAGCGGCGGCCGCGTCACACTTGACGGATCGGATCAAGTGTCCGCCCCATCGTAGATAGCGTGCGCTGAAAAATGACAATAGGGAAGAATTTGGCACAGGCGGGACTCTTATCGTAACGATCTGCGCTTTACTGCTTTAGGCGTTATAGACACTATAGGTGGTGACGACAATGCACGGCTGTTGTTGCGATATGGCCAAACTGCATTAAGGCGACGGGTAGCCAGCTAGCGACACCAATTGATTTAAATTGTTAGCTACTAAACCCGATCTATTCAAACAATTTCGGGGTTACAACCTCTCGGCAAACACTTATACTATTTATTAAATTAATTTAATAACATTATACAATAATTTATTAAATAACATAGTTATTTAATAAATAGTATAAGTGTTTGCCGAGAGGTTGTAACCCCAAAATTGTTTAAAATAGATACGGTTTACCTACCCGTCGCCTTAAGGTGACGAGTAGGGCACACTAGCGACGCCAATCGATTTTAATTTTTAGCTACTAAACCGGATCTATTTCAATCAATTTTTCGCCTACAAATACGGACCCAACATTTGTGAATGATTATTTAATAAATAGTATAAGTGTTTGCTAGAGGTTGTAACTCCGAAATTGTTTAAAATAGATCCGGTTTTGTAGCTAAAAATTAAAATCGATTGGCGTTGCTAGTGTGCCCTACCGTCACCTTAAGCGCTTAAGCCGCCTCAGGCGCGTACTAAAGAAACTATATTTCGCGAATAAACAATCTCGCTTTTGGCAAAGCTCTTATCTGACGCGTGTTAACGTTGTTTTTATAAAGAATATTAATTAGGAATTTAGAATACTCATGACGTCAATTTATCACATGAATTATGATGGCGCATTGTAGTTCCGAAAGAGTTTAATAACGGGTTGACAATTTTTGGTATTCCTGATAACTATTACAAGGCTCAAACTGTTCTGATAACAATATTATTTCTTTAAATAGGAGGCCAAGAGCTCCTTCCTCTTGGCCTCCAAGAAGATGGATAGACCAGGTGTCTGAAAGCTCAAAAATGCCAATGAAATCAGCGCTCTATCGCGCAGAGGACCGCAACAGTTGGAAGAAAGTAAGACTTCCTGAAAATCATGATCCTCAACAACGAGGGACCAACTAAGGAAAAATATTTCTTTAAATAAAAAAGACATGGTTGCTAAGTACGATAATGTTGGTCCGGATTTTGTCAGCGAATGCAATTTCGTCCAGGCTACCGTGTTATCTCTAATGCCGTAAATCTGTATTAGCGGGAGAGCTCTCTTTGATCGGCGGGTTTACGCGCACGGGATGTGGCAGGCGGCGCTGGCGCAGGACCGTTGCGTCACTCATAGGGTTACCATATGACAATTTGCCGCACTCTAGTTATATGAGGGCTAAATATAACTTGAAATCCGCTAAGTCACAAAAGTAGGCTAGTAATCTTTCAAAAAGTACGATAATTTCCTTGATGATAAGTACAAGCGGATTTTTTTTTATATGAGAGGTGGCAGACGAGCAGACGGATCACCTGATGGTAAGCAATTCCGCCGCCCATGGACACCCTCAACACCATTGGAGTCACAAGTGCGCTGCCAACCTTTTCCCCTTCCCCCCCCCCCCCCCCATTGGGCCTCCGGTAACCTCACTCACATGGCGAAACACAGCGCAGGCGCTGCTTCACGCCGGTCTTCTGTGAGGCAGTGGTAACACTCCGGTCGAGCCGGCCCATTCATGGCTAAGCGTGGCTCTCCCACATTTAAAATATTTATATTATTTCAATGTTTATATGCAGTAAAATTCCTTTGAAAGTAAATTTCAAGGTCTAACGATTTTCACATTATGGAATTAAAACAAAATATGTCACTTAGCGACACAAATACATCTCGTATCTCACAAACAAACAATATTATTTATTTTTTTTCCTATAACTGTCATACATATCTGATCCGTAAAAAGTAGCTTAAGCACTTCATCATCATCATCAGCCCATTTAAGTCCCCACTGCTAGGGCACGGGCCTCCCTCAATCACATGAGGGGTAATTGCCATACTCAAACAGGTTGGCGAGGGTTTTGATATGAATGCAGAGATTTCCTTCTCTGGGTTCTGATTATTATGCCAGCAGCTTTATCTTAGTCGCATTTTACGACACCTCGGTAAGAGTGAGGGTGGCCTATTCTACTCTGCCGGGGACCACACGGCAAGCTTAAGCACTTGTGTTACATAAAGACATGGCCTAAATTAGTCTATAATAAAGATACACTAAAAGGGGCATTTTGGAGAAGACGATTAAAATCACTAAAGTTGTATGTCTCCAAAGATGGTGACCCTACTGACGACCACCTCGCGGAACAGACGCCTGACAGCGGATTTATTGCTAGAGAGACAGGCAGCGAATCTTGTAAGTTTGGAAGTTGTGTGACAGATTAACGCTTGTCACTCGTAAAATCTGAGATTTCTTGGTGATTAAGTTATTATTTCATTCTTCATTTCAATGTTTGATTGATGCAATAGGTAAGTCCTCATTTTAGCGTGCATGGGTGGATTCCCAGTTGGGTCCAAAGCTGTCGCTTCGACGCCCGGGGTTAGCTTGGACCATGCAAAAGGTTATGCTGCATAAGACCGTAAAAAATACATGATGAATTAGACCTATACACTACTTCTAGAAACAGAAAAAAAGAAGACTGTAATTATTATTGTTTTGAATAAATATATTTTTGAACAAAAAAAGAACAAGTTTTCTATTTAACACAATTAAAAATTAAATTGCAGAAACGTTATGTATTGAAATAATATTTTTTTCTTTTAACGTATTATTTCTAATTTGTCTTCTTAAAATACAAGTTTATTATAGAAATCAGTTATTTTCGTGAAGTCTGAAAGCTTTCACTGGCCTTAGCGATTGCCAAAAAATCAAAGAATGTCCAAACTTTTAATGTTGAGAACACGTTGAGCGAGTGACAGGGAATTACATCTTACATCCAACGTTTTAAAAAGTCTGATTCACCGGAGACACTTTCATTCTATCCGGAAATATCTGCCGGGCGAATTTAGGCGTCCTTGCGGGTAATTCTGTTCCCAAAGGACAATAATACCAGCGGATCTGAGGCTCAGACTGCTCCGTGACTCACAAACAGCTAAAATTGGTTACGTTTCTCGTGTTTATTTCTTACGGGCGTGTTATTAAACTAAGGTAGAATTTAGGAAACGGTTCCAAGGTTTTCTAACCCACTCTCCTCGACGTAACTGACACAGATTGTCTTATGTTTTTAAGGTAAATGAGGCGTTATTTGAGTATTCAGAACTTGTAGTAAAGAGGGCAGTTTACATTTTCGTGCCAACTTGTGCGGCGGAACTAGATCTCGGCCAGTCACCGTTAATGCATGTTTAGGTGAGTGTATCCAGATCAGATCAAAGCATCTATTGGCTGGATACGAAGCAGAAGCGTCCGCTGATTTGTCAAGTGAAATAGGATTCTGAGATAACCCACGAGTTCTGTCACACCGGTTAGAAGAGAAACACTTCCCCAAAGTTACTGCATTAGTAATCGATCTGTTGCTGGGACGTTAAACAGAACGCCGAAAGATCTGAAGTTACGCATTTGTAATAGGTATCACCGTTCATTCCATAGTAATGAAGATTACACGTTACCTCTAAAAATATACCACTTCGGCCTACAAGGATTTAAAAGAGGTCAAATGTTACGTCAATGATTAGAGGGAATGTGTAACGTGGCACATCGAGAGATACAATGTTTAATCATGAGTCATCATAAATATTTTTTGTGGTCTGAACCAATTGCCAAATATATTAGTCAATGAATGAAAGGATTGTACCTACCTTTTGTACCATCTTTATACATTATATAGGTGTCTATCATCGTTACACAAATCATCACCTCAACCGAAGAAGATGTCTTTTTTCTAAAGTTTTGTCGACACAGTAGCGAGATTCTGAAACTGTCATGAGCATTTTTCCAAAGAAGGGGGTCAACCATAAACGGCGTCACAAGTTAAAGGAAACAATATATGACAAGGAGTAGAGGCCCTCTACTTTTTGTCATATATTGTTTCCCCTCTAAAAGAGGGGTCAACAATTCCAATAAAAGATCATATAACCGATAACCGACTGACCGGATGGCGCAATTGGTAGTGACCCTGCCTCTTACGCCAAAGGTCGTGGGTTCGATCCCCACCCTGGACAAACATTCGTGCGATGAACACTTGTGTTTGTTCAGAGTCTGGGTGTAATATATGTATTTAAGTATATATTTATGTTCCTCTGTTGTCTGATATCTGTAACACAATTAGTGCTTAAGCTACTTAGTACGGAATCAGATCAACGTATGAGATGTTGTGAGAATTATTATATAAAAAATCATAAAAGATATCATACGTTGACCTGATCCCGAACTAAGTAGCTTAAGCACTTACTTATGTACACCGGATATCAAACTAAATTTGTAGTTCGTTCATTTGAATACAAATATAAGTTAAATAAATAGATTACACTCAGAGAACAAGTGTTTATCACACGAATGCGCCATCGGGCCAGTCAAAAATTTCAAAATCAGCATATAGAAAGAAAAAAAAAATACATTTATTGACCATCACAACACAAAATATATATATAGTAGGCATAACACGACACGACATATGAATCAAACTTATAAATGCTCAAGGAACTGCTTTTTTACTGAGCATTAATGTATCAGATGATGGAAAAGAATGACACCGAACTGCGGTAGTCAACGGCCGCCTGATCACTTTAATGACAAAGTCTTATGAACATTCGACTGTTTACCAGTAATTAATAGCTGAATTATTACTTACAAATGAGGTAAGCATTACCAACGTACTGATTCCAGAGATGATTTAAAGAATCGGACCTATGTAATGTTTGACGAAAAATCGTTCAAATTGAATTAGTACAACATTAACACAAAATAACATAGACACAGAAAGTCAGCTCTAACAGACCTTGATAAAGAAGAGTTCGATATTAGTTAATTCAAAAAATAACAGCAATCTGAAGTAATTAGAAAGATAAAAATGTGACAAGCAACCATTTTGTTGTGACATTTGATTGAGAAAGAAGATTTATCTTAAATAATTTGGCACGATCTTAACGAGTTTGGTTCAGTTTCAATAACTAGTCAACGTCTTGAATGTTACAACTATTTCCAACCGGCACACGAAATGGGTAGATCTTGTCAACTGATAGTGAGTTCTGTCACATCGAGAAGATCACGTTCCACGTCTCGTTTTATCTCGGCTTGTAATTCCCAGTTGCGTCCTACGCTGTCGCTTCGGAGCGAGTATCTACACACAGACCATGATCCAGGCTTAAAGGAGTATGGTAATTACAATGAGCTGCCATATAACCTTCGTATCCCAATAACAGCGGCAACCAGATCTATAGAATCATGGTTACACGTTTCAGAAACAAACCGATACGTGCAGGTTTCCCACGATGTTTTCCCTAAGCGCCGAAGTAATGGTACAAATATGCACATATACTTGAAAAAGCCAGAGGTGCATACTCGGATTTTAACCTACGACCTCCGATTAAAAAGGCACACGTTCCTATCTATTGACCTTTAATCGCTCTACTGAATCGAGTGGATTCAGTGTTATCTTCAGTAGCTATAAACTGTCTGACTAAAACCCTTTACTCAACAAGATTAAAGAATTCATCAGGTAAAACACCATGTACAACGAAATATAGAAGTAACTGCAAGGAAAGGAGTGTAAATAGGTGTTACATCAATAGTAACCTTACCTACGATAGTTTGAAGGAATGTTGAATTTGTTTACTATGAGCGGGGGCGGAGAGCGTGTCGGAAGTCGACTTGCGCGATTCGTGCTCATATAGTGACGTATGTATTAGGGCACCTATGTTTATTATTTGATTTATAATTTGTAAGAAACCTATTGGAGATTTCTTTAGTTTGCAGGTGCATCAAAGCTATTAGGTAGATGATGAGCATAGTTGATATTTTTTATAGCAATCTTTTGCAATTTATTCTTAAGTAAATAACACACTTAAAAATTTCATCTCGTTAAAATATCCGCATTTTTACGAACGGGCATCATATTATTTCAAGTTGATTGTCTTAAGGTGACGGGTAGGGCACACTAGCGTCGCCAATCGATTTTAATTTTTAGTTACTAAGCCGGATATATTTTAAACAATTTCATTGATTTTGAGTTACTTATAGTTTTAATTATAGTTCGTGCAAGTTTTGACTACTGACGGATTTGTTTACAAACGCTTTAATAGCGACAGTCAGTTGCCAAAGTAGGTGTTGTCTTGTGACAATATCATAACTGAACCAATGCTGATATCTTCCGGGTTGCTAATTCATCAATGCGATCACCTACTAAACGAATACACCCCCAAAACAGCATAAGTGGAAAAATCTGTTGTAGAAATAGGAAGTAATACAAAAGCAATTGGCAAAGGTAGCGTTGTGAAATAGCGGGAGATGAGTCACCGTCGTATTTCTGAGGAGCGCTCCCGCCGCGCCGCGCGCGCACAGCCCAACGCGACGAGAACAATATTCGATTAATGGTGACGGGGTAACAAATATACGTTTAAGAATCAAAACCATCATGTCCAAGAATGGACACGGCTACAACATTTAGTTAAATTTATTAACCACAAAAAAGTAGATTCATTTGGTTCTTAAGTGTCGAAATCGGATTGAAAAATGTTTAGAGTTATAGGATAAGTTTAGGAGAACTAAAAAATAAGAAGTACATAAACCTTTAAAATTTTCGTAAATACATACATTTTCCTACTCCCAATGTTTAAGTAGAAATAGGAATAGGAGCTCGCAGAGGGTTAATTTGGGTGGATTGAAATTCTGAAAGGTTTCTACTGTAATATGTTATGGAAGTTCAGATTGACTATATACCAATTATTTCATACGATCAGGCAAAGGCATCTGACATTTTGCTTCAAAAGAATGGAGTTAATGGAGTACAGTGAGTGAAGAAGAGTAAATGTTTGTAAATGCTGGTATCCGCTAGAGGAGGAGCGAAAATTATCGGAATGATATTGTTGTATAAACAACAAACCAAAATACCACAAAATATTTATCTGAAAAGGAATTAGCCTTATTATTAATAAAGTTTAAATATGTTTTGAGGTGGAAAAAGTCTTTGGATATTTTTCATTATTGACAAAGAACATTCATCCAAAGATAGCCCCAAGTTGTAATCTGGAAATACTCAAAACTTCAGGAGCTGACCTAGTTAAAAGTTCAGACGATCGGTGTACATTTTCCGGTGTAATCACATAAATCATGTGGCGAAGGCGCTTTGTTTATCTATTGTGGCTCAGTTTAACTATGATTCATTACGAGCTGTCGAGCCTAAGGCCATATTTAAAATCGTTCGCGCGTGCCACCAGTTACATCACGAGACATTTGTGACACGTGCTCAACGAAATCTGTCTGTCCTTTAACGAATAAGCTCTTCTATTTTCTGCCACACTTCAGCCTCTTACATCATTTACCTCTTCTTGAAATGCGATCAAACAATACCTATTGTTATATGAAAAATACGGGATGAGATCATTGCAAAAGGATCAGTTAGTCATGTTTTTTAACAACTTAATTTAAAAATTCCAACATGACTATTAGGCATGGAATTTGAATGTAATATTATTATATGGAATTTTTTGTTGAACTTTTAGCAAAACCACATCAACGGTTTAATGTAGGTATGACAACGATATCATCGACAAATCGAAGGTGCGTCATGTACTCGCCATTTATTGATGCCAAGTCCATCCCAGTCCAGAAGTGTTAAACGCGTCCTCCAACAAATTGGTGAACAGTTTCGGCGATATAATCATCGGCGATCGGCTGTCTCACACTTCGCTGGATCGGTATGGTTTTCGACTTCTAATCCTGAAGCCGAACTGACATTGTGGCGTATAGTAGTCTACTCGGCACCTGTGGAGAGACTGTAGCACGGCCCAGGTCTCGCCAGAATGAAAGGCTTTCTGATAGTCCACAAAAGCTAAGCATAATGGCAGATTATACTCTTCGGTCTTCTGTATAACCTGCCGCAACGTATGTATGTGGTCTATCTTTTCGGAATCCTGCTTGTTCGGGAGGCTGGAAGTCGTCAAACCTTCATACGAGACGATTCGTCTTGACTATCGAAAACAGATAGGTATATGAGACTCAGCAGCGTAATGGGCCTGTAATTCTTCAATTCTTATTTATTACCCAAGCCAGAATGCCCTGATTTGGGCGTCTTTCCCTCGATTATAATGGAGTTGAATAGCTTTTGAAGGGCTGTCAGGACCGTTCGTCCATCTGCTTTCAGAAGCTCCGCTGTGACTCCCGTCATCGCTCGGTGCCTTACCATTCTTAAGCTGTTTAAGACTCGCTAATCCGTATAAGCCGACGTCCCGGATATCTTCGGTGTAGTGCCGGGTTAATTTGACTCTTCGATCACCGGCCTGGGTGGCAGGTGAGAGTGATGTCGCGTAAAGCTGCCGTAAAAGTTTTCAATCTCGGCCAAAAGCTCAGGGCGTTACGTAACAATTCTGCCATACTCTGTTTTCAGCTTAGTCAGCAAGCTCTCTCCAATAGCCAGATCTCAGGGGATTTAGAGGGGTAGATGGATTATTTCTTCTAAGATTCTAAACCAAAGTTTTTTTAGGTTTAGTCGTACATTTGTGACACCATAATAGACAGTATTACTTCTACAATATAATATTAGTAAAGATAAAGAAAGAGTTGCAACTTATTCATAGAACTCAAGAGTAAAATTGCGAGTTTTAATAATTTTAAATAGCTACAAAGCCGTGAACGCTAAAGGAAACCCATGAATCCTATGATTACACTTGGGTTTCTATCGACAACAGCAATCTCCGAAGCAACAGAAATCTTGAGTTCCTGACAGCAATCGAGGAGGATTTTCTGCACACAATACATAAGTCAAAACACCTGTTAAGTAGTTTGTGTGTAGTAATTCAGAGTATATTTCGATGAGCTCCGTAATATGACTAAGATTAGCCGGTTACCAGGTATCAAGCTAACACTAGACACGAGGCCGTGGAGGCGGCGTTACGGCTTTGCTTTGCGTAAACGTAAGCGCAAGCGGCCGCGGCCGGGGCGCGCGCGCGTGACGCAGGCGCGAGCCCCGACCTACTTATGTCGTCGAAAAAATCAGCAGATGTTCAACTATATCGAGCGACCAGAATGTGTTGTTCCGAATAGAAATAAACTTGTCACATATTTTGATTGTATCTAGAGCGAGCAACGGTTAGTCACGAGCGATGCCGATGCCAGCGCCCCGGCCGCGCCGCGCCACCACCGCAGCTATAAAGGCAATCGTGCTCCAGACTGAATCACATAGGCGCCGTCTGCAAAACGTCTCACCGTCAATAATTTACGACGTTTTCTAATTGTTACGATGCGAACAAAGAGACTGTTGATGGAGATTGATAAGCATCGGCAGTGAGAACAGGTAGAGTAGTCACTGCTACGCCATTGTCGCGCTCTATTCACGAAGGCATTGACTCGGGAGTCGTCCGCCAAATTTCCTAGAGACGCAAAACATGAAGGAAATTTAGCGTCGTATCCTGTCGTTAAATGGATGAAACTGTATTTTAATGTTGTACATTCGAGTGCGATAGTTCGTTGAGTGTGCTGCGTAAATAAAAGGGTTCTCCATTTGGACTCCTTCATGATAATGGGACACGTAAACAAAATTATTTTCGTATCTTCAAAGAGGGTTGTTTATTATCGTCGCTTGAGATCGCTCACGTACAACAAAAGAGTTAACATTGGTAATAAATTTAGAGCGGTCGTAATGTTGGACTTGGGCCGAGGCGCTAGGTGGAGCCGCGGGGCAGAGTGGCCAATCTAATTGTTTACATCGGGTGTCGCACGGATGCGATGTGCCGATGCTCGTAAAATAATTAGCAATGATTCATCGGGCGAGATGGTCGCGTCGTCAGATCACACCGCGATACGCGGAGAGGGTCGTTAGCGACCAGTTTTTGGCATAGCGTTTTGACAGACAATTATTTCGCTGTCGGTAATAGTTAGCCGCAATTATAAATTTGCCATGTGATTACGATGCCCGTCATTTCTTATTTTCGATTTGATAGATGCTGTTTTGTTGCAAGTTGCAAAGTGTGGTGCTTCAGCCATTACATAGTGCACAGTGCACTATACATCAAAGCACTAAAAGATGATTATGGTCATACAAAATGATAAATAAGAAATACAATAAGCAAGTCTAATTTAATTTTTAGCAAAATCCATTTTCTATGCAAGCGAAGGTGTCCACTATGACTACGCTTGCTCACAACATGGTCAATCCAATAAAATACTTCAAGAGTAGTTTAAAGATTAGACTTTAAACTGATGTTTATTAAACATTGGTTAACATGCTGTCGGAAAATGTAAAAGAAAAAACAGAACGACAATAGCATTTAACTAACTCGTATATGTATTGTTGTAAATGCGATTCATATTCTTATAAAAACAATGCATTACATTACATAATTGAAATAATTAATTACTTTTTTTGTTATTATAACCTGTTTTATTTATATTGTAATGCTGTGTAGAAGCATCTGAGGTGCCTACTAGTAATAGGTTCAGTTAAAGGCTATTTCGCTGGCTTAAGAACTATACGATACGGTACTTATTTTATTTCTGGTAGAGAATCAATCCTCTGTTTTTGTAGCACCTATATGTTATTATGATGTGGTAAATCACATTCTTGACATAATGATTATAAACAACTGGAACATACACGCGATATCTTCTTATTATCATTTATCATTATCATAAACTTATATTAGCAATTAACAAATCAAAGTGAGAAACAAAAACAGAGTGCTTTGCATACATTTTCATTTTATAGGTTAAAGGTAATTTCAAAAAAAGAATTTTAATTTTACGATCTCAAATATGGACATAATAGTCTACAAATTTAGTATTTTTTTAACGCTTCATTATTATTATGTTTGAACATTGAATTGTTTTGATAATTTATGGATTATCCTTAAATTTTTATTTACAATAATAATTATTATGTTCGTATTTCATTTAGTCATAAACATTAAAAAATGGGAATGAAGTTAGTTTCGCAATCTGGAAGAATTTTGTCGTAAGTTAGGTTAGGTATTAATATTTTTTGTTTGAGAATGAAACTATTTTCTGAACAGTAGGTACATATACTACACAAAAACTTTTCAGATCCAGTGGCACGCGCGCTTTGTTTTGTTTCACCCGTCAACACACCGCACACGCCGGTTTCCAAACAAATACTCACTCATGTAAACGTCAACTACCACTTGATACTTGTCGTAGTCTGGCTGCACCGATATCGAGACCTGGAGGGAACAGTCCGTTCGCGGCATTGCACCAGTCACAACAACATCGGGCCCGTGCCGTCCTTGATGCACACGTGCGCGCGACCGACGGCGCGGGGACAATGCGCGTGCACCGCTGCGCGGGCGATGCGCCGTCGCCGAGACTGTGCGACGACGCGCCCCGTCCTACCACCTCGATAACCTTAAATTAGATTAATTGTATCGCACTGATTCATCCTCCCGCGTTACTTTTTGTTGACACAGAATAAATGCGCCCGATTTAAGATGCGATTGCGAAAGATTTTTCGTATCTGCGCGGCTGCGGACGACTGTTCTATGTCAATGTCCGGTGAGGAAACGCGTTTGTTTGACATCCAAAAATATTAAATGATTGACGGTGTATGACATTAGAAAAGTACATGAAGTCAATGGAAGACTTTCGTCGAATTAGAGTTACTCACTGCCTGGGATCGTGGGTGTTACCAGGGTTAATACTATAAAGAGAAGTCGAATTAAAAACTAATTCGAGCGTGCACTAATGATATTTTCAAATCTATGTGCGTATTTCTACATCGTATGAAAACCGTGCACGTTTCGGGTGTTTTCTCAAATTTATGCATACTCTGCACAAATTATTAAATTAACGATTCTGACCATGTAGACTGGATCCCCTATTGAAGGGTTGCGAAGGTCGACAGCAGTATCTTCATTGTATTTACTAGACTTATCAAATCCTGGAACATGATTTTTTTGAGTATAGCAATTTTTTGCAATTTATTCTTAAGTAAATAATGCTTCCCACGACTCAAACTCACGATCTTTTGCTAACCGAGTAACTGCTTTACCGACTAAGCTACCGGAAACCTTGGTATGTCGACAAATTCAATAAGTGCTTTTTGCTTTGCCGCGAGCCGACGATAGTTTCATCAATATTTGTATGTAATTACAAATATCTAGTGGAAATATTGTTACAAACATTTTACCCTCAGTTAAGTTGAAACTGCTTAATTAATATGTTTTTTTGGGTATAGCATTTTTTTGCAATTTATCCTTAAGTAATGCATTTAAAAAAAATCGAGAGTCTTCGTTTCCGTTTTTCCTGGAACATATATTAGCGTACCTCGAGCTGCAAAGCGATGGCTTTGGATGCAACCTAGAATCGCTGACAAGAGAGCTACAAGTTAGGTTATTATTACAATCCTGTTAAATGTGGTACCTCAATAGATATTGAACCAAAAGTGTTTGCTATTAAAGTGAAAATTAGATGAAGAAAGACAGATTGTGGTCTATACTTTAGCAGTAAATTACACCATCAAACAAATAAAAGTACAGTACAGCTACACACAAATAATAAAATGAGATGATTAATAGAGGCGATGAGTTTCAGCTTCATTAATGATTGATAAATTGATTGCATGAAAGTTCTTGGGCGATTCTTCAAGACATTTTAACTATTTGGCGTACGTTAGATAAGCCGTTGCTAGTAGTGTTTGAGGTGGTGATTGATGGTATATAAATAACATTTATTTATAGACAATATTGGCACGAGATTGAAAAAGAATTAGTGCGCTTTCATCACTCACGTCAAGTTGTCGCATTTTGTATTTTTTTTTATGTGATAGGTGGCAGACAAGCAGACGGATCACCTGATGGTAAGCGATTGCCTCCGCCCATGGACACCCGCGACACCAGTGGAGTCACAAGTACACTGTCAAATTTCAAACCCCTCTCTCTCGCCCGATCAGCGTCCGGTACCCTCAGTCACGCATTAATTGTATAATAACGGCTATCTAGCGAAATAGAATAAGCGTATTACGACGTCATGACATGTCTCGCGCTATGCCGCATCATGTCCCTCACGACGAGTTACATATGAAGAATGATAGAGTAATATCGTCTAAAATAATAAAACTAAGTTTTATTAGGTTTAGGTAGCGGCATACGTATGAACGAAACCTGTAGCTCAGTGATACGGGGATACGGGCATACGGGGGATCGTTGTTCGAATCTGAGCATGCACCTCTGGATTTTTCAAATCTATATACGTATTTCCACCGGTAGCTCGGCGCTGAGGAAACCTGCACGTTTATGATAGTTTCTGAAACGTGTAACCATGATTCAGTTGGTCTGGTTCCGCTGTAATGGGTTGCGAAGGTCAGACGGTAATCGCTTCATTGTGATAACCAGACTCCCCAAATTCTGAATCAAGATCTAAGCGTACCCCGGACCGGGTGCCAGAGCGAAAGCTTAAGACGCACCCGCGAATTACAAGCTAAGGTGAGGAGTGGTATATTTTTTAGTATTTTTTTACATTATGGCGGACAAAAGAGCAGACGGCTTATCTGATGGTAAGCGATTACCGCGGCCCATGGACATCTGCGACACACGGGGCAACACATATGCGTTGCCGACTCTTAAGGGAGGAATTCTCTTATACATGGTGTATCTGTGAACATTTACATCCCTTTAACCACGTGTTCATGTATTATACCATAACAGACCGAATTAATTCCACACTTATAATATAAGTCAGGATAAAGAGTTCAACGCAACTTGTTCGCTGAACTCAAGAGTAAAACGGCGAGATTTAATAATTTTAAATAGCTACAAAGCCGTAAACGCTAAAGTTGGAAACCCATGAATACTATGCTTACACGTGGGCTTCTATCGGCAACAGCAATCTCCGAAGCTTGAGCAGACGGCCGCTCTAAGGTCAGCGTTTACTGTATAAAAATCAACACACTTGTTTATTTGCGCGGCGCATAATGGTTGAAATGCCCGCCACGGCGGCACCCATGAAAATATTACGACTTATTTACTTTAACGCGATACCGATCTTACCGCATTGACGTCTGCCTTCTGACTCAGCTAACCAGGGCAACAACTAGCTCCTCTCATTTGGCACATACAGAAAATTAAAAGATATTCCTACATACAACATCCCATTTGAGGTCAATGACTATAGACATACAATTTAATATTGCGCGTTACAGAAATGCGAATCCGATCCAAAAATATGTGGAAAAGGTATTTTCCTGAGGAGATGACAGTTACCCTTGACGTCTAGGTGTTGGTCTCGCGACGGCCGGAAGCGACGGGTAAACAGAAGACGATACGTCTAGCCATCTGCGCCAACGCACTTCAATACGACGCGACACCTTCATCGATCGTTTAAGAGAAAATTTCCAAATGCTAATAATACATAAAACTTTACTGCATCTGGTTTTCAAATCACATTTCGTTAAGACCCGAATAAATCCGTCAATCATAAACGGTCGCTAATACAGCGAAGTGGCAACTACAAAGTGGCAGTAATGGTTTAGCGGCAGGAGCCGAAACTATGTTGGACTAGCTAAGTGGAATCGATCGGCTTCCTGGTCGCGTTTCTCGGAGTTGTCGCGAAAGCAACGAGGAACTTGGAGCAACCCCGTTAGCGATCTAACAATACTTTGGCTTTTCAGCCGGTCGTTGGTCCCAGAGTACCCGGTTCCTAGAAGGTAAGCGGACACAGTCTAAAATAGTCGCGGCCTCTTCCGAGAAGCGTGACTCACGCCGGGACGGTCCTGAGCCGCATCTGGACCGCACGATATACAACTATAATATTTTACAGTTTCAATTTATAACTGCATCTAAAACAAACGCAGTTGCGTAGGCGCGCCCGTACGGTGAGTAATAGATGTTATCGCATGTACACGTTCAGTAAGTGGCTTGTATAAAGGGCAGCGTCATTTAAGATGTACACCTTTAAAAATATGTTCAAACCATAGTTTATACATTTACTACTAAAGACTACAGGAGTATACTTCACATTCAGTAAAGAAAAAGGGCAACACCATTTGTCTGTTTTGTTATATTAGGCTTGTACTATTCGCTAGATTGAATGTGATATGTTCTGTTTTATGAACAAAGCAATACCTTATACTTCTTTAAAAAAATGCAGCATCATGTCCGAGTATTAATAATACTTATTTGCACATTTGGTTCAACTAAATAATATAAATAAATAATTTTCTGGTACACATTTTTAGAACTGATTCATCGACTAAGGAAATGGTGTTCAGAATATTCTTCGTATTAGTGGGAAATAACAAGTTTTGAACAGATCAGGAAAATGCATCAAATTTTACGAGTTTTCCAGAAATCTAACTCAATAAATTAATATTGAACGAGGCATAGTACTAAGAAGTAACTATTGACTGAATTCATTCTAGCACCATAGGAAATAAGTTATGTGTTTAGTACATAGTTTCCTTATAGTGGGTACCTTGACCATCTCTCTAATCGGTCCCTCATTACAGAGGATCGTGGTCACTGAAACTCATCAAGCCAAATAAACTTTCTCCATTGATTCCGATTGGAACCTTGGACCTTGATTATAAGATGTAAGAATACTCCTGTTTTATATGAGACACGGCACTTACATAAACAAGGTTTTGAGAACGCGAACGGTTTGGCGAAGGCTTACTTACTTAGCCAAGTTCTACATTTTTTCTTCTCATATAAATTCTTGATAATGAAAATAAACATTCAAAGATTTATGAACATTGCACGAAGCTTCCTAGAAAAGCCAAATCACGTGAAAATTCAATGCTGAAATCTAAAATACAGGCACAGTGTGATGATGACTCACCGAGGGTTTTCATGTAAGCAGTAAACATAGCAACAGAAATCGATAGGCAGATGTACGATCAAAGAATATTTTATGGTAAATGAGCGCACGCGCAGCTTCCGTTCAAATCAGCAACTAATAAATAAAATAGACGTGTACCAAATACTTCTTCCAGTCGATTGTTTTATTGAGTACCCAATCCATCTTTACTTGTCTGTGTTTAGAAAACCTAATAATGAATTGAGAAGACTGTTATGTAAAATTCAGAAAATCAACGTTACGGAATTTTTCAATAAGTATCTATTAATGACTTTGGAAACTTGATAACTCCCAGAATATAACTATATCAAAAATACCTCAGGCCTTAAGGTTAAATAGGTTCACCTATTAGTATCGTGTACTTTCAGTGTCTTAATATTGTAACATTTAAAAAAAGAAGACATAACAATTTTGCACACCAGAGTTTTTGATATAATCTTAACTAGCATAGATTACAATCAGTTAATGCTGGTCGCTGTTGATTAATCGTTAAGTCCGACTATAATTTATTTTTGAACTAAAATAAAACGTTTAGTGGATGAGTAAGCGGTTGATATTTGAGCGGTCGGTATTCGCTGTCAAATGGCGAGGCGAGTTTAGCTTGTACTTCTGGGAACCACGGCCTGTATGTTTGCACTGGTATAACTGTCAGATGATGTAGAGCATAGACTAGGAGCCCGGGAGATGTTATACACGAAGTAAACTATTCTTTTTTTGATCTGATCGCAAGTTATGCTATAAAAACGCTTAGAGGGTGCGGCAACGATGGTAAAAAAATTAAATCTAATAATTTGGACATACACTTTCAAAATATTTTAGAAAGCTTAGGGATTCAAAATTATAAAAGTATGTATACCTACTTCCATGTCCTAATAGTCTTATTGTCTCTTAATACAACGTACATTTGTTTTTATATAACGTACAGTTGCTTTAATTTACATGAATGTAATAGAGTAATACCTACGTACAGAAACCAAACCTCATAAAAACATTATTGACCATAACTTCGAGACGCATCAGAGATGCGTTCCTAATCCAACACTACATACACAAAACATATTCCTTTTTATATATGTCTGTATTGGTCTGGATGTTTACTATGTATTATAAGTATGTATTTACAAAAGAAACGTATTATATGTATATATTTGTAATCCCACTGTTGATTCTGATAGCCGTAACACAGGTGCTTGAGCTACCTATCTCGGAGTCAGATCAATGTATGTGATGTTGTGAAATATTGATTGATTGATTTATTTTGTGACCAAATATGATCAGGCGGACTGAAGCCGTGGCTTAGACAACAAGTTTTACCAATTGCCATTCTTCCACAAAAGCGCTCATTCAGCAATATAAAATAAATTATAGATATTATCTGACAGTATTTCGCAACCGAACGCGCGGGCGCATACATTTTGTTTGCAAACAAATCCAACGGCGGCGTTGCATCGCTTAGAGTAGAGCGACGCGTGAGTCACCCGCCGAGCATGTCCTGGCACAGGACTGGGATACAAATAGTTTTATTTTAATGATCATAGTTGTAAGAGAGAAGCACTTTGAACGAAAATAAAAAGAGCCGCCTCTCGTAACAACTATTAATTTTCCTTTGTAGGAAATTAGAATGCCGTGGTAAAATAAACTGAAATGCTATGAATAAAATATCACTTATGAGTATATTATTATCACTCCCATTATTTTAGTAACTTTCCTTTTATCATACAGACAAGGTGATAGAAAAAGTGCATTCCTTGAAAGGTCCCCCATTTTGTGGGGCTCAAAAAAGGGTAGTAACATTAACATTTTATTATAAATTTTATTTCTAATTTATCCACCAAGAATGCATACGAAAGTTGATAGTGATGTTGATGAAAATGACTGCTTTGCCTGTTTTTCATAACAAAATTTATTGCAAATTATCTCTTATCAAATTTCAATCAATGTCAATAAATTATAAGCAAAACTTAGTTTTGCTTTATCCTGTACAATGATGGATTGTCTGAGAAATCGTGGGAACTTCCTGTCTAGAGATGGATTTTTGAAACGGATATTCTTTAGTAACGTCTTTTTTGAAATTCGAATTCATAGAATTGTGAAGTTTGTTGTAGAATAGAATAAGACGAAAATAGTACGATAATAATGTTGAAAGAAAGTTTTCCGCCACACATCGTAGATAATGATGAACTAGCGTAGGTATTTTGTAGTTTTTTGTTTTGTTTCGCAGTTACTCTCGACGACAACACATTTTAGCTTCCCGTGAAGCTAGATGCGTCACGTCCCAGGCATGCTCTGGCACTTAGGACTAGGTTATTTCGACACAGATGCTCAATTTAAGGAATGGAATGGTCATACAATTTTAAAGCAACTATAAAACTGAGTGAAACTAGTCTCAAATTACACGCTATTTAAAGTGTATTTATAAATTTAGTTACTTCTAAATATGTTGCGAGCAATTCAGTTCTTCAAAGTATTTTGAGTATACAATAATTACACTCATGAAGAACTGCACTAAAATAAATAATAGGGGTTTAAATTTAAACTGTCCATGTGATATTTCGTAACCAAAACAACAACAGTTGGATTACTGATCAAGCTCTTTGGCTCCCATTAAAATGTCCAACATCATCATCATTAGGACTGAAACCATTTAATTATCCATTGACACGAAAAGAATAAGAACAATGAGCCTATCACAGTCCACAGTTGGACATAGTGCGTGTCAAAAAAGTTCAATCGGCCAATATTTTTTTAAATACCTTAAAAGTACCAGCGCGATCTTAAGAATCATCAATTCCACCCATGAACATCCGCAAAATCAGAAAAATGTGTTGCCGGACTTTTTAAAAAGAGAATGAATGCAATCACCTGCTAAGTTTGTTTGCAAACAAACGCATCAATATACTGCGATCTGTTCCATGTAGCAATGATGTACAGCGGTGAGTCAGCCCCGGCATGTCCTGGCACAGGACTCGGCTATTTCCGCGCGGTGGCTCACTCATGATGCATTGCGCCCAGTTTAGACGACAAAACTTGTCTGTTACGCCGACATGGGGATGTCGCCAAGCGTAAGGAATTACGCCATGAAATTATTATGGTGTAATGCGGAGCCAGAGAGCGATCCAAATGCTAATCTTTCCATTTTAAACTTCGTGTCACAACGCAAATTGAAACAGATACTAAATTTTATTGAAATTTAAAACGATATATAGAATTTTCTGCATATTTTTTAACTATCCCTTCAGACTAGAAAATAGTTGAGTATATTTCAGCGTAAAACGACAACACGAATTTGTAATATTCAGTTCTCAAGAGACTCAAACTGAAGTGCAGAAGCAACATACACACACAACAGAAGATATGAAAAATCTAACTTTAATAATTGTATCATTTATTTTATGCATACATTTTATTGTTTGGCTGATAGAGAAATCATAAACATAATTTAACCTAGTTTCACTAGTTTTCATATCTAAGTCACGTAGAAAATCTGATGAGAAATACACGGCGCCTTTTTCGTAATTTAAAAACTCTTATTTAATAGAGAACATAAAGTATTAAAGATAATTAATTAATTGCACAAGCATAAACAGGAAATAAATACAATATTAACAAACACACATAATTTGCCAAACATCGCCATCTAGTGGGATTCAAAAGAACTAAGTCTAATTTTAAATAAATCAGTTATTGGGAACATGCAGTACTTACCAGATGTGAGAAATTTATCGAAACCCTGTTTATTTCTGACGCCAATATACTCCTCAAACGCTGACAAATCAACTGGATCCCAGGCATTCTGAAAGAACAAAGGTATAAATTAGAAATTACACTTACAAATAGTACTGTATGGGATTGGAAATTTATCTTAATCGTTTCAATATAGATTCAAGACATTAACAAAGTGGCTATTTTAGTGCTGCAATCGTGTGAATTAAATTAAAAATACCCCTGTTCACTATCTATTGATCATTCCTCTACTGATTGACACAATCGCGTGTGAAAAATCCGATAGATGGCGTAGCTTCAACAGCATTGGTTGTTTTGTCCGTCAAATTGACATTTAACATCGTTCAAAATTAAAACCAGTCACCTTGTAGAGTCCGCGCCACGGAAGAAGTACCGCGGAAAAACACGGAACTAAATTTTGAGATTCTTTGTATAAAGCTCAAAGATGATACTCGGACTTTCATATATTTTTTGGTCCAATATTAGATTTGGCATAACTTTTTTTGGTTAGTTCTGCAAATGTATGAAAATGTTGTCTTTTGAACTCAAATAAAACCAAGGATAAAGAGCATAAATACGGGAGAAGTCTTACAGAATACAGAAAACGTGAAGCAGCTGTGCTGTTTTTCGCTGCGTTAATGAGGGTACCGGAGGCCCAATCGAGGGAAAACTTGGCAACGCATTTGTAACTCCACTGGTGTCGCGGGTGTCTATGGGCGGCGGCAATCGCTTAACATAAAAAAACCTAAAATTTTATTTTGGCCGGTACTTGGAGCAGTAAAGAGGATGTTCTATAAATGTTGATGGTGACTATAGCGAACTTTTCATGGGACTTCTTTGATGTTGCGAACTCTATATTTTTACATTACTCGCACTTGGTGCGGTTTGGGTGTCGGGGTAAACCCATTACGTTCCTTTCGTGGCGCGGTGTTCTCGCTCTCTGGGAGAGGAGGCCTCCTGACGCTGCGTAGTTGGGGCGATCTTCGACCCGGTTGGGGCCTGGCAGCGGCCCTGTCGCGCTAGTCAAGTCTGGGAGTAGTGTAGATGGACCTTAGTCTAGTAGTACGCAATCTAGCGGATTTTTACACGTGATAGCCCCCATTCTAAACCCTCCTGCAAGTTAGTGAGAATAGTGTCTTCTGCTTATGAATCTTCCGTTAATAGTGGACATTCTCAACAATCAGCCAAGAATGTTCATATTATAGGGCACAAGTGTGTGCACAGACACAAGCGCACTCTCTATTTCTTTACCTATATGCACCCTTTTGTTGGGACACAAGTGTGACATGAGCGGAGCTTTTTGAGGCAAAGGACATCTTCCAGACTGATGAATTGAGAATTTCTCAGCAGAAAAACTCCAAGTATAAATTTTGTTTCGACCCAGGAATCGAACTCGGGGAACCTAGTCACTGCGCTAAGGAGGCATTTCATGGATAGTGAGGGCACTTCAAATGTTACTACACTACTACAATCACAGAATATTAAAATTTGAATGAATTAGATAAATAGAAGTGGTCCAACCACATTGGTATTAATCATCAGAAACGATGACTGATGAATAGTAAATAATACACTTAAAAAATTCATCGTAGGGCTCAGGTGGGGCTCGAACCCACAACCTTCCACAGTCCGAGTGGCTGCACTAACCATTTATGCTATCCGAACCCCTTGCTAAGACGACGAATTTTGTAAGTGCTTGAAATATTTACTTAAGAATAAATTGCAAAGAATTGCTATACCAAACACGATGACTGATGAACTTAACTATTAAACAAAAAATGGCTATCAACATTGGTTCCTTCATTGAGGCATGATGCCATAGACATGACTGACACACACACTTATAGGTAACATTTCTCTTAATTTGACTTGAATGTGATATATTTGTACTCACAGGCCCAACTTCTATTTGTAAAGGTATCTGATATCTGGGGTCAACGATACCCGGCGGCAGGTTTCCGTTGAACTCGTTTGGACTGTTCCCCGCGCTCAGTCTATCACAATAGTTCTGGTTGTAGTCCTCCTTCCTCAGCGAGTTGGTCGTGTTGCTGTTCACCGCCGACAGCTTGTCCGCCTCCCTGCCCCAGCACTCCATGTCGATATGCCTCGGGTTCATGTTCCCGATGTTGTAATTGACTATAGGGGACAACCTCCGCGGGGAGGAGCTCTCGCTGAACACGATCGGGCTGCGGACGACGCGCAAGGTGTCCTGGGGGGTGCTGCCCTCGCTGGGGAGGACGCGGTCGGGCGGGACCGGGGAGCTGGAGGTCCGGTTGATGGTGACGGCGGAGCGGCCCGCCTTGAACTGCTGCGGGATGCGGACGGGGCCGATGCGGTTGAAGGCCTCGACTTCCTCGCGGGTGAGGGCTGCGGTCCGGGGTTGAGCTTCCGCGGCGATGAGGTTCTGGAGTTTGTTCACTTGGGTCTCGACGATGCTGCGCGGGCGCGGCGGGTGCGCCTGGCCGGAGTGGTTGCCGCGGTGGAGCACGGGATTGCTGGCGTGGGGCGTGGGCTCCGTGGGCACGTGCAGCGACAGCAGCGCGTCTGGCTGCGAGTCGAGGCTGTCGCGCGTGTCGTACATGTACTCGTCTTCGGAGCACTCCGTGTCGTCGTCTTCGCAGTCGTCGTAGTTGATTGGCGTGTCGGCGCCGGGGAAGAAATCGCACAGGACTTTCATTATTTCCACGACCTGAAGGTGAAGTATTTTTATTTATTTATTATTTGGAAGACTAACAGCTAAATAATACAGTAATCTTATATCAATAAGAAAAAGCAGTGCCAATAATAAGTCTCCGCCTATGGTTGTAACAATAGCTTCGGGAAACTAAATATGATTTAAACATTCTGGTGTTCCAGGAAACAGTAAACAAGTGGGAAATTATTACTGATTATCAATTATTAATGGAGAGAGTGCCGCCATGTTACACTTAATCAGAATGCATGTCCTCAGCGTAACTAAAGACATGCACTCTGATCCAGTGTTAAAGTTATTTCTTGAAATATTTTTTTGCAAGTTGCCGTCTGAGCGATGTGGTACTGGTGCAGAATAAATCGAAATCAGATGGAAGGAGATTGAATGCTGAGCTTGCACGCTGAAAGAACGCGTTCTTGCGATAGTTAGTGACCGCTGGAGGAACGTAAAGCTTTACTCTATTACGCAGACCTGAGTGGCTGTGTCTTAATCCAATTTTGGATAAGAGCTCGCAACTGTCAATGGATCCATTGGCTATACTCATTAGGAAGCACAGATCGCTGATATCGCGCCGCTTCTCGAGTGGAAGTGGTATCTTTTGCAGCCATGCCAGGATTATTACACAGTTAACACGATTCTGTTATCGAGGTCACTTTGCTCAATTTACGTCTACTTCTTTCTAGGAATGCTGACGAAGCGATGTCACATGCTCGTGTGCGTACATCATAAATAGACTTAGGATGCCGCTCTGCTAAAAGACCAACAGAGCGTGAAAATGAAAAGACGCCATCTTATGGACACTGCTTATGACAAAAAGAGACAGGTGATAATGCAACAGGCGTGTCAACTTTTTTTCAAATAGCGGGCCATATCGGCCCGACTTGATATTAGGAAAAAATATTTTGCAATTTTACGTGATAATCCATTTATTATTTTAATTACAAATGGAATCATACGACACGGTGAAGTGTTCCGTAAATGGTAGTCCTGTGATAAATTGCAATAATCCAGGAAATTACACTCTTCACAGGTTAATACAATACCATCATATAATTTTTCTTCAATAAAATTTGATTTATTTACTTACATTTATTGACTAAAAAACAGTTCTGACGAGAGTATATTAATTTCCCTTGCGATACATAGTGATATTTCTTCTAAGGCCTAATTGTTGTTTTACGGTAGGGCTTGACAATCTGATGACGTCACGAATGTCGATATATCAATAAGCCATTATATAAAAAAAATGTAAAATGAAAAACACAATGAATTTGTCTTTTAATATCATAATAAACATATACATTTTTGTTTTTAGGCTATCAAAGAATTCAGAATTACTCAAAAAGTGTATAATAATTATTATTGAAAGATCTAATTGAACTGCAAGTAATAATTTCGAATGTATGCAGTACTAGCTTTTGCCCGCGACTTCGTCTGCGTGTAATTCGAATAAAAGCAAGGTCTTTATATATCTTTATAAATTATAGCCTATGTGTTATTCTGATCTATAAGCTACATTACTGTAAAGTTTCATTAAAATCCGTTTAGTAGTTTTTGCGTGAAAGAGGAACAAACATCCATCCATACATCCATCCAAACAAACTTTCGCCTTTATAATATTAGTAAGGAAGTAAGGATTAGTAAGGAAGTACACATTTTTATGAGAAATGTATTTTCAATTAAGTAAATTAAGTATTTTTAAACTAAATAGTATCAACTAAATTTTCACCTATTTATGCACTGTAAATTCTTATGTAACTAACAGTAGTTAATGCTGGGCCTAGTGTCAATACCCTTAATTCAAAGTTCAAGATTATGTATTGGAATGAGAGTTCAAAATAGTAATGTAATAATATATTTTATATTCAAATTCAACGCGCATTTATAGCGAATGACACACACAGAAATGTAATGTCTTTGTTTGTTACTACAAAAATTTTAAAAACATCAGTATTATATTCTGCTGTTTTTCATATTGCTGCAGTTGCAAGTATTATCTTAATAGACTTACTTCAGCCATGCTGGGCCTTTGTGAGGGTACTTTGTGCCAGCATTGTATCATCAGCTGTTCTATTGGTTCAGGACAACCCTCTATAAGATCTGGCCTTCGACCTGGAACATTAACAAAAAAAAAACATTATCATATGTAATACATTACAAAATTTAAAACATTAATTGGTAAGTATATCATTTAATAGGAATATTAACATGAAAGATGATGGTTTGTCCTTTACGCCACTTTAGATTTCCACCGACGATAATCGTCATTTATTAAATGACTACTCTTAACACACTAGCCTTATTTATAGCTGAATAATGCTTCGCCTTGGATTGGAGTGACATCAGAAATGATCTATTAGTATAGACTATAGACCATTTATGTACTAACTATTATTGATTTACATTGTGTGGGATTGTATTGTCATAAAACTTTAATTGGGATGATTCAATGACAATCGCATTAGTTCTAGAAATCAGAAAAATAAAATTAATTTTAAACACAGAGTGAGCATCAACATTGTACTGGTGATGATTTACTGACATAGCTTGTAAATGAAAATGTAAGTGAACTCATCATCATTATAAAAAAGATTTTAATTCATAATTTATAACATTTTAATCATGCTCCAATTTCTCTGCTCTTTCAAATGCTCTGTGTAGAAATTGGAATGACTTCTGAGGTTGAGCGAGGTTGAGTTTAAATAAATTCTTGTTTTACTTTTTCCCCAAACATTTATACTATCTGTCACATTACCAGAATCTTATATTAAAAAAGTATGCCTATCCATTTTTATCCAGGTGCTTGAGTTTTAATTGAGAAAAAATTGTCAACACCATACACATCACACTGATTAAGTGAGTAGATTTAACACTTCTGATACCCAATCTCAAGCCATCATCACACAAATGGTTTAGGCTAAGAATCCTCCCTTAGTTCATGATCCAGGGTTACCACTAACAAATGTACTATCAGGCTGGTCACTTATAGTTACCTGTATGCACAGCCCACATTATTCTGTATGCTGATCCCCCTTCTTCAAATGGTTTCCTTCTGGATAAAACCTCCCAAAGAATAATGCCCCATGAGAATACATCACACTTTTCTGTGTATGTTGATCCCTCAAACACCTGGAATATAATGGCAAAGAGAATTTCATTATCTCGCAAATTATCTACAAGATTAAATGAATCTTAAACTTTGTATGTTGTAAGGGTCAAATTATAATCGGCCCTTTTCACTTTTACGCGTGTGTTAGACTAAGTTATTAAAAGCTTATTATTGAGCTCCACTCCTCACTGCTTTTTTGGAAAATGTCCATAAAGGGCCCTTATAGTAGTCGGAACACCTGATGGTAAGCACTTGCCACCACCCATGTACGCCCACAGCAACACCTTGGATTGGTTTGGACCGCAATGGAACAATTAATCTGTACAGTACATGTCAACAACGGCAAATCAATAGTGTATGTGAAGATGAAAAGATAGTGTTCTCCCAAAGACAACGAACAAGCAAACAATGTATTGTTTCATGTGTGTGTGTGTCATTTTCGATGCATTTAATTGTTTACAATTTCTTATCCGATTAATCTGTTGGGGCTTCCATAAGAAATATATTTTACTATTGCATACTCCAGGCTATATTATCATCATCACAGCATGTCATTTCCCGTAGTGTCTATAGCCATTTCTAAAGTCAGGATCACAATTACACTTTCAGATTGTTTTTCTCACCAATTAAGAACCTTTCCAAATGAACAGGTTTCCTCACTGGGTCGTTCTTCTTTTTTATCGACAATGAGCCAAACTTACACATCAACATTTAACTTTTATATAACAGACTACAATTGATAAATAATATATCCTAAATATTCGTTAATGTACTATTTTACAGATGGACTATTACATGATCTAAAATTTAATTGATAAAGAATACTTTTTGATTAAAATGGACACCTCCGTCACGTCCCCCGAAATTAGTGCCATTTACACCTCTGTCACGCTTTATATATTTTTTTACATTGTTAAATCATGCTAAAGTACCTACGAGGTGATAAAACAATGTCATTATTTCATGTTAAATTAAGAATATCTTGATGGTGTAACGTATATTTTTTTATATAATTAATTACTTGATAAGTCACTGAGGACGGGCTTATTGTCGTAAAAAAAGAAGAACGACCCCACTATGTTTTTCCTCATTACTGAGTCAACAGTAGAAATACGTACATAGATTATGAAAACTCTAAAGGTGCATGTTCATATTAAAACCTACACCTCCCATTTGATAGGTGCATGCACATTCTTATCTACCGAGTTACTATTTCCCAAAACTCTATTCTTTATCTTCCTAGAAAAAAGATATAGGGAAAGAATGCCAATTATTATCATTGACAGGGGTTATTCATGCAAATAGATTACTAACTTCAGGGGCCATCCAAGCTGCGCTTCCCTTGTTATTGGTCATGTATGTTGCTTTGTCAGCAGCTGTTCCAAAATCACATATCTTAAGCCTCTGTCCACCTGACACTAACAAAAGATTAGGTGGCTTCAGATCCCTGTGTATTAGTGGCTTTGGTTTCATAGCATGAAGATATGCTACTCCCTGGAAAATTTGTGAAAATAATATATAAGTGAACACAAGGACAGAAGGATTTAAACAGATTACTGTTGTTTATATTTGTAAATGTTATATCTACAAAGTAGGTTAACAAAAGGTTTTAAGAGCTACTGAATGAGGATTTAGTTACCTTCAAACATTTTGTAAACATGATATGTAAATGTTAATTAAACAAAAGGATGTAAGGAATAACAAGCACATTCAATTCAACTAGAATTTCTCCATTCTACATTCAAATATGGGTTGAATAGAACAAGTAAATTAAAAAATAGAGTACCTCAGCACATTGTCTTGCCCAGCTCATGGCATGAGCTGCATTATACTTGGGTTTGGGGCGATTGTGCAGTACATTGTACAGGGAACCACCTTCAGCATATTCCATCACTAAGCAGACATGGGCGCCTTTTGTACATGCTCCATACAGTTGGACTATGTTTGGGTGACATACGCGAGATAGCTGTCGTACTTCTATGGCAAATTCTCGCTTCTCAGCCTCTGAATTTATATGCTTTACCGCTACAAATGTGTTTCTCCATAGTCCTTTCCAAACTACACCAAAAGCTCCTTTTCCAACCACCTGAACAAACAATTAGTATCTCGGTAAGGTTTTATATAAGTATAAAGACTAGAATATGAATCCTTGGAGGTATAATTACCGATAACTCCTGTATTTCACTGTAATCTATCTCCTCCACAAATGTCTGCTGATGAACGGGCGAGTCGTGCACATTGGAAGCCATGAGTAAACTTATTATCACATTATCAAAATGACTAGTAAGTATATATTTAGCTTTTTTATTAAATACCTAAATTTCTTTGTAAAGGAACAAAAATAGTTGGTTATATCAATTTTCTCAGTATTGTTTGGCAGAAAAAAGCAACTGCGACAGGACCGCCATCTTTGAAACTGTAGATTACAAAATAGGGATGTTAACCGGTAAATTAAATTCCATAGAATAGGTTGAATAACATAATCGATTAAAAGTAAAAAATAATAAAAAAAAAAATGTCTACTTTGTCAATAAAGTCGTGGATAGTGGCCACACTGCCACCATCTTTGTTATTTTATGAAAGAGAATAAAAGTCTGGTCTGGGTCACAGTATAGAGTCCATGCCATGAAAGAATTTCCGCGAAAGAACCCGGAACTAAAATTTGAGATTCCTTGTGTCAATGACCATAAAGCTCAAACTTTAATGTTGATATGGCGACTCAAGCGCGCCTTTTACGGGACTTCTTTTGTGGCGCGGACTCTAACATGAGCTTTCCTTACTTAATATACCGTGGTATGGTAGTCCCATACCACCAACAGGAAACAATATTACTTCGAGTCCCATAAACCAGGCATAAGACCTACGGAAGAAACCTGTGGTTTTCTAGGGTGGGCCCGGCCCGCCCGGCCCGACTTCCCCTCAGCTACTGGGAGCTCCCATGGCAGAGCGCCATGCTCTGCGCATGGCATGTTCAGTCAGAACTATTTCAGCTCTTCACACATTTGTTTTCACGACTTTCTTGACGAAATTTAAAGTAAAAGATTTTACAGTACAGGAATTTTATTTTAATAATTACTTTACGAGAAAATAACATAAAATGGCCACTCTTTTGCCTTCTACATCTCAGTTAAGCTTATCATTAATCCATCACATCACTGATAGTAAGAAATGACGTTCTACCGACTGAAACACTTTCGATTGTAGTGAAGGTTCTAATGCTCTCGGTGTCTCGCAACTCCAGCTCGGTGAGCAAGTCATACGCATCCCTGCATCGGAAGGTCAGTGCCATCTCCCGCGGAGTCTCACCCCTGTTTAAAAAAAATCTTATCCCTTATATTTTTATGTGATGAGTGGCAGACGAGCAGACGGATCACCTGATGGTAAGCGATTGCCGCCGCCCATGGACACACCCGCGTACCCTTACCCTGGGTTTGCCTTCGGTACCCTCACTCACAGCAGCTTTGCAGCAGCAGGCGCTGGTTGCTAAAGTCAGCCAGATCCCAGCATAGTGAGAGCCTATGTTGGCAGGGGAGGAGGCCTGAAGGGGCCTACGGTCACTTTCTGTGGCAGAGAAGGAAGGGGCAGACCGCCGGCGGCAGACTAACCTCCTGGCCGATGCGCTCCGAAGGGCGAGGAGGGTTATGAGACGACGAACATATACTACTTATTCTTTTCCTCTTTACTTAGCGGAGGTCAGTCGGCGCACGTAAGATTGCCTACCATTGCTGGCATTGCAGCCTCTCAGACCAATAAGGACGCTTTAACACTCCCGGTTGGCCCTATCGCTGTAAGATGCGAATGACCTTTTGAGCAAGTTTAAATGGCATAGGCGAGGTCGTAAATAGGCGCTAAAATGTGTGAGCTACGAGGAATACTTAAGGTGACAGGTAGGGCACACTAGCGACAATCAAATAAAATGGATTGGGGTCGCTAGTGTGCCCTACCCGTCACCTTAAAATCACCTATGGTTGGTCAGAAATAAGTCCGCCCCCAAGTCTATCAGGATGCGGATGAGTGGGCAGTTGTCACTCATGGCAGCGAAGTGCAGCGGCTGGCGACCACCTGGTGCATCCACGTCGTTCACGCTTGCGCCCTTTTCTACTAGCAAGTGCAGTATCTTCGCCTCCTCCGATGTTGGCTGACACATCATCACGAATTCTAAGGGTAAAGGTAAAACTAATGGGCATTCTGACCTCCAATCATAAATGGAAAATTTTCGCGGGAAAATCTTACCTTCTTGTGTTCGCAAAAATTCTTACTGCGATATGAAGTGTTAAGGTGACGGGTAGAGCATACTAGCGACGCCAATCGATTTTAATTTTTACCTACGTAACCGGATCTATTTTACGCGTACAAAAACGGACCTAACATTTGTGCATGGTTATTTAATAAATAGTATAAGTTTTTGCCAAGAGGTTGTAACCCCGAAATTGTTTAAAATAGACCCGCCTTAGTAGCTAAAAATTAAAATCGATTGGCGTCGCTAGTATGTCCTACCCGTCACCTTAAAGACGAGCATTAAAATTTTATTATTTTGAATCAACTGCTTCAGAGCTCAATTTTTTATTAGATTAGAACCATTAGAACGCGCCTTTCTTGCGGGGGTTTCGTCACCTCAAGATTTTTTAAATCCCTGTGCGTATTTCTACCATTAGTTCGGCGGCGAGGGGAAACATCGTGAGGAAACTTGCACGTTTGTTTTTTTTTAATTTATTGTAAAGTTTCGGATAGTTTCTGAAACGTGTAACCCATAGAGTAAGATAATGATAGTCTTGTGTAACCCATGATACAGTGGGTCTGGTTAAAGACATGCAAAGGTCAGACGTCTCATCGTAGTTACTACCAGACTCCCCAAATCCTGTATTAAGGTTTAAGCGTACCCGGGCTTTAAAGCGATAGCTTTGGATGGAACCGGGAACTCGCCAAGATGAGGGGGGGCTAGTGGGCCTTACCTTTCGCCTTTAGGTCACTACTTATTGTAAGTAACTGTAGGTAGGTAAGTGTATAATATTTACGTATGAATAGTCCTGTATTCACAGTAAGCGTACCCGGGCTTCAAAGCGATAGCTTTGGATGGAACCGGGAACTCGCCAAGATGAGGGGGGGCTAGTGGGCCTTACCTTTCGCCTTTAGGTCACTACTTATTGTAAGTAACTGTAGGTAGGTAAGTGTGTAATATTTACGTATGAATAGTCCTGTATTCACAGGGCTTGTACGTGACATTATTTTAGCACCATAGTCAAATAGAAGTTTCGCCACCTTCAACGAAGGTCTGTAACAATAAAATAAGATAAAATAAAATAATAAATAATAAGAAAATAATAATTACTTGAATAATTTGAGCGATGGTACTTAAGGTGAGTCAATCGATTTTAATTGTTAGCTACTAAACCGGATCTAATTTTAAACATTTCGGGAGTACAACCTCTCGGCAAACACTTATACTATTTATTAAATAGCCATGCACAAACGCGGACCCAACATTTGTACGCGAAAAATTGATTCACGCTAAAAGTGGCCGCTTTTGGTGGTAATCAATTTTTCGCGTACAAAAACGGACCCAACATTTGTGCATGGTTAATTAGTAAATAGTATTAGTGTTAGGTACCCAAGAGGTTGTAACCTCGAAATTGTTAAAAAATATCTCCGGTTTAGTAAGCTAACAATAAAAAACGAATGGTGTCGCTAGTTAGGTTACCCGTCGCCTTAACTCAGTGGTTCCGACCGGGTTTGAATCCGACATCTGGATATTTAAAATCTATGTGCGTATTTCTACCATTAGCTCGGCGGTGAGAGAAACCAGTTGTAATTACCAGAATCCCCAGATCAAGGATACACAATTTCATCATATCATATCACACACTATCTACCCATCAAAATAATACTCACTTAACTTGTACCCACCTACGTAGGACCAATCCGCATGTGGCAAGCGTGGTGATTAAGCCTTGTCCAATCATAGTAGCGATAACTTGATTTCTATGATGAAGGCCTTTGCCCTGTAGTGGGAGTTTATAGGCTGATACTTTAGTACCTACGTAGGTTTCCAGCCATCGGCTCAGGGTGGGGCAGCAGTCAAAAATAACTAGGTACATAGGTAATATAATTATCAAACTATACCCGCGGTCATACTCCAGCAAATGTCAACAGACGACTGTGAAGTGTGAACTTTATGGTTTATTCCCGCCGTCCACCCTGGGTGGACATCGAAACGAGTATTTAAAAAATCATTGTCCACACCTTCTCGGTTGAAAGAGGGGGTGGACAGAGGGAATTTTTAAAACAACTGTTTCACTGCCCACCCGGGGTGGACTAGCAGAGGGTGGACAGCGGGAATAAACCAACTTTATTAAGGTGACGGGTAGGGCACACTAGCGACGCCATTCAATTTTATTTTTTAGCTACTAAACCGGATCTATTTTAAACAATTTCGGGGTTACAACCTCTCGGCAAACACTCATACTATTTATTAAATAACCATGCACCAATGTTTGGTCCGTTTTTGTACGCGAAAAATTGATTACCGCCAAAAGCGGCCACTCTTAGCGTGAATAAAATAGATCTGGTTTAGTAGCTAAAAAATAAAATCAATTGGCGCCGCTAGTGTGCCCTACCCGTCACCTTAAGGAGTTTTGGAGGTATTGTAATTAGTACCTTGATAAGTAGATAAGTGACTTTGGTCCAAATAAAATTTTGGTAAGCCAGGGTAGGACAAGTGTCCTGCCCCACCGTGGCTTCGTCCATGAGTACCAACGTACCTACTTAGGATATCTATATTATTCTATTCCTTTCATATTAGGTACCCACCTCCTCATCAAGCACAAAGACAGTGGGGTCATGCCAAGGTTATCCTTCACGTTGACGTTGGTGCCAGCTTTGAGGAGCATGTCGATGGCGCGGTAGTTGTCAGCGCACACCGCCAAGTGCAAGGCGTTGCGGCCGAGGTGGTCCACTCGCTGGACGTCTGTACCAGTTCTAAAAATCAGGAGTGATGTAGATTACCCCGCCGGACTCGTGTAGTGATCAGATAACTGGGATCTAGGACGCTATGCATTAAGAGACTAATTAAAATATTTTATTTGTTTCAAAGAGCTATGGAAAGGCTATGCTCGGAGTATCTCTGAAGGACCGCATCAGAAATGATGTAATCCGACAGAGAACCAGAGTCACCGTATGTCGGTGACTCTGGTTCTCTGGCCCACCGTATTAGCAAACTGAAGTGGCAGTGGGCTGGTCATATTAGCCGCAGAACTGACAGCCGTTGGAGCCGTAAAGTCCTTGAGTGGAGACCGCGACTCGGTAAGCGTAGTGTAGGACGCCCTGCGACAAGATGGGATGATGACATTCGAAGGCTGGCTGGTGTGGGCTGGATGAGAGTGGCCGAAAATCGGGAGCAGTGGCGTGCATTAGGGGAGACCTATGTCCAGCAGTGGACGAGTGTGGGTTGCTGATGATGATGATGATGATGATTTTTTGCTGCATTATTTTATGAGTTACAATTTTGTTAGTTATTTCGGAATTGAAGCATTTTCTGGCGCACGCCAAGGGCCAAAACGGGATCCTATTACTTAGACCGGGGTTGGCCTGTCCGTCAAAGACATGAAATATTTTTGTTGTTGATATAACAGCAAACATTACAAACAAAATAGAAACTATTTTAGGGGGCTCCTTGACATTGTACGAAATTAAATTAAAATCTGTTTAGTAATGCATTCCTAGAAATGGATTTGGAATTAGATTTTTATTTTTTAGAATTGGGCCTCGGCCATTGGGTCTTCCCGTTAACTTAAATAAAAAATATATAATAAAATTTTGTCATTGTGCCTACAGCTTAAGTTACTAGGTAGGTATGGCCCTGTAGGTCAGGATGGGTCCAGTAATTTATCCACTCACCTCATAAGAAGTTCTAGGGTTTTATCATTTCCGATTTCAGCGGCCACCAGGAATTCATTATCTCGATGGAGGAAGTCCACAGCCTCCCTCAAGCGAGCGCATCGCTCTATCGATGTGTTAGACGCTTCTGATCCTGCATCTATGGACCTCGGAGAGCCGGGGTACGACGGAATGTGCGCGTCCAGGGAAGTTTCCGACAGATCCAAAACTAACAAAGGTTACATATACCTATATTAGAAACTAATAATTCAATCAACGTCAACTGTCAAAATATTATTTATGTTCGTCGGGATAGGATAATATCCTCCAACCGTATACGGCTACGGCGGCCAATCTCCAAGATCAACCACTTACGCAGGATATATTATAGTGCTCAAGTGTGTGCGCAAACACAAGTACACTCTCTATTCCCATACCCTCATATTCCGATGGGACACTACTGTGACCCGACTGGAGAGGGATCGGGCGCAGGATCAACGGCTTAACGTGCTTTCCGAGGCACGGGGGTACAAGACCGCCCACTGCCAGACTCCGGGCAGACACTAAGAATTTCTTACCGAAAACTTAGGTCCACATTTTTGGCCCGACCCAGGGATCGAACTCGGGACCTCTTGCGCAGTCGTCGCTAAAGTGCGACCCACTAACCACTGCGCCACTCAGGCAGTTGGGATAGGATACCTACCTAACAAGAACTTTCCTTAAGCTCTTGTTAGGTAGGTATCTTATCTATCAATAAAAAAAGGTCTAAAAGGTCTTTAGTTACCATTTTTTATTGCATAAAATAGGCAGACGAGCTTGAAGCAGAAGTCGAAGCCGCCGCGTCTAGTAATGCGATAACCTATACCATAGACGTAGGATGCCGTGTGTTATACTTTGCTCATACTTTGTATAAGTGATTGTTTTGCACTTAGGTACCCACCTTGCATTTTATGTTACATTTTAATAAAAATAATTAAGTAGCTCTTTAGTAATAACATATACTAATTATCTCTAGGTATACTACATACAAAAAAAACAGAAAATAGGTTTTGCTTCTATATTCGAAGATTACAGAAAATAATGATATCTACTATTAATTTTCACTTAACATAACACTCATTCTAGTTTATTAATCATCATCCATGTCTTCGACAGAATGTTTTGGGACTAACGACCGTTTTGACGCCGATGGGAAAGCTGAAAATTGTTCTCCTTCCAAAATTGTCTCCATTTTAGGTACACTTCCTAAGATAGAAGATTTCTTTTTAGTTGATAGTAACGTGCCTTCGATTTCAAAGAGGATATTTTTGTTTTTAAGATAGGCTAGGACTATAGACTCATTTTCATCTATCTCATTATCATTGACAGGAATATCGTTTTCACTTTGTAAATTTATATCCACTACTTCTACTTCTTCCTTAGATTCCGATTCGCTAATGTGGTCAGTTGGTATTGCATGTTCTTTGCTTGTTGAAGGCCTTTCGGAGGGCTTAATGTACTTGTTGAAAAACTTTCTAAGCACAGTATCTTTATCGGCATCGTTTATCAGTAGCTCTTTGGAGCTAGGATTGCTGAGCCCGCTGGCATCAACGAGCACAAACATTGGATCTTTGTCAATACCACAGGTCTCTGTTCGATGTTTGCTAAGCGAAGATAATCCGGTGTCATCTTCACTGGAAAAAACATACGACTTAAATGTCTCGACTAATTTTCTCATTGCGTTCGGTAGGCTGGGGACTTGATGCTCTCTGGAACTAATGAAAGTGATTGGATCGAATGTTCTGCCGTCAAATTACTAGACGTGCATTTGATAATATTATACCTGCTGTATGTAGCAGAGTGTAACTCTCGTTCTTTGCACAGATCAGATTGAACTCGTATTAAATTACTAATATGTTCTGGTAACGCTTGTTCGGAATTCAAGTAACTTCTAAGAGAAGCGAATAAGTCTTTGCCCAAGCGTGTTGCAAACATTTTTGTGTAATTTAGAATCCAAATAAAAGTGTCATACGTCGTCGGCGGTAAGGTAGATGGGGCTTGTGGGACATCTTGGAACACTTCTGTAGTAACTGCTACACGGGCGTCTGTATCGGATATTTCTTGATCGTTTTCACTTATGCTATTACACGATCTATTTTCATTCATACTAACTTAAGAATACCCTTTTTTACTTATTGTTAACTTAGGGCAACTTCATTGTAAGGGTCAAAATCTCTTTGACCATTATTGTCACGTCCAATTTGACAGTGATTAAACTAAATTCGAAATATATTTAGATTTTTTTTTGAGGTTTTATATCTGGTTTACAGAACAAACAGCAAACATCTCTATTGTTATGCACTTGAGGGAGGAGTTAAAGCTACGAGGATAGATAAATTAAACTCGAATTTTAGATAATACTAATTTAATACATCAGTTATGTCCATTTACACATAAAACTATTAGCTAAGTATATCTATTTAATAATGGTGAAGTTTTACTTCACTATACATGAATATTCGGAGAAACTAGACATTTAACTATCTAGAATTGATTATAATTAACATGTATGAATAATTTGTAAACAGATATGCAGGGAACTGAGGTAGGGCAATACATACAGAGAATAGAAAAATAAAGTGATGTAAAACAGTTACATCGTAATTATGTCTAAAAGTTGTCTCGATGGTTAATTCCTTTAGGCCTTTTCCCAATAAGATGTGATACACGAAAAAATGGCTTAGATGGCGCAACTTAATACTAATCATCCTATATTTCTAATTTGGTAGGTAGGTATCCGCTACACACAGCGAATAAATGCGCGACTATCTTCCACCCCAAATTTTGCCATGAAAGCGTCCATCCGACAACCGCGGTCCTGCGTTTTCAACAGACTAAGTATTCAGTTGTCTTGTGTTTAGCCATCGCTAGTGTTAAAGCGCAGGATGTTTCGAAGAGACGCCGCTGTTCAACTGACTGATTTAGAGTATCAGTCGTCGGTACACTGGAATCTCTTGTTCCTGAACTCGAGGGGCAGAGCGCAACAGCTCGGCCAGCGTGTAAAGGTCATCTCTGGGTCGGTAGTTGTTTTGATGCATACCGTCAGACCGTTTCCTGGCAACCATGAATCGCTTCATTTTGTTAGCGTATTGTCTCTTACGACGGGCTTCCTCGTACCTTTGGGCAAGTTCAGAGGGGTCAACTGGGTACATTTGGTCGGGATATCCTCGAGCCAAAGCCATGCGGTTCTGTTCAGAGAAATATGAGTGGTGAGGGTAATCGCGCTCACGTGGCCCAATAACAACGGGCTCGTTGTACCAAATGTCTCCATTTTCATCAACCTCGGGCTGGTCTTCATCTACTCCATTTGGACGTCCATAGTAACGGTCAGCTGTCCATTGGTTATTGTACTCTTGTTTCCTGCGCTCTTGAGCCTCCCAAAGATTTAGGAGGGCTCTGACATCGGCGGCACTGAGTCCTGAATCACGTTTACGACGTTCAGATAAGGGCCTAAAAGTAAAGATACCATGAGGACATTGAAAATATACACAGGCGGTGAAAGTTGAGGAGTTAATTTCTTAAATACCTGAAGTTCTTTTTGTTTCCGCCGGAGTTTTTTGTGGCGGTCTTAGCAGAAGCAGCGGCACCTCCTACTTTGGTACCACTGCCACGTTTGCGACGGTGGGCGTCATGATCTGGAGCGGCAGACTCTACGGGCGAAAGAGCCTCATGGTCTTCAGGCCTGTAGAAATTTGTGCGAAATATTAAAATGTATCAGTTATCTAGTTTCATGCGTTTAGAAAATTTAGGTAGATATACTTACTTAAGATTCTTCTTGCCGGAGCCGGATTTAGTCGCCACTTTAGTGGCAGCTCCAGCTCCACCTACTTTGGTTCCGCTGCCGCGCTTGCGCCGCCGAGACTCGTATCCCGGGGACAAGCCCTCCATCGCAGGGGGCTCGCCATACAACTCGGGCCTCATGATGAGGTTGTCGAGTTCTCCAGTTGACTGGGGCGAGTCAAATCGCTGATCCACTCCTTGCTCGTAGCCCTCCGCATTGCCTGCAAGACGGTAGGTAACTGGTATCCCTGCTGCAGTTACAAGACAAGTTGCAATATAATGTTCCTAAGTACTGGAAATACCAAATCACGCCAACAAAGATTCTAATCGGAAAATTTTGTAACCAAATATATAATTTTTATTATTATTAAGAGGATAATGCTTGACCACAATCGCACCTGATGGAAAGCGTCGATGAGGTCTGGGATATTAGGTACGCGTTTATTATGTTCCGCAAGTTTTTAAGATACATGAACATGAGTGTATTTTTAGAATTAGTATAGTTGAGTAAAAAGTTAAGACACCATTTTAAAATTAATGTTAAAGAGATGCTGTTAGACAGCTTCAATTAATAAAGCTTTGAAAAGATCTTACTTTGCGTAGGTATTATGTTGACAAATTTTTTAAGGCTTTTAAACGGTTTTTCTTATCTTGTACTTATAGCAATTTCTAAAATATAAGTAACACAAATTAACGAATAAGAAAGTAACAAAAAAATATGACTGAACAGCTCTGATTACGAACCTTCTTCGCTGAGAGCTAACGGATAGGGTTCCAAATCGTTCTTGTCACTCTTATTCAGGAACAGAGATTGCGTGTCATCTTTTGTCTGATCCCAATTTTCCGGTAATTCACCAATTGGTCCGCCATCTAAAATATGAGCGGATATTCTATTTCCTTACAATAAAGGTGTCTTTTGTATACGTGAGTTGTGCGAATGTGCTTGGATGGATGAAAATCGTCAGCATTTTCTGGACCCTGACTTTTATTTTAGAATCATGAAAAATAGAAATGCAGCAATATAGGTACGATTTCAAAAATTGAGATTGTTATGTAGGCTAGCTAGAAATAGAATAATTCTTTAGGTACCAGAATTAAAACACTATCAAGAATCATGTAGTCAGAAGGAAGGCCCGTGTTGCTCTAAGTACTCAACATTGTAGAAAATAATAAACTTGAAAAGTTTTTGAAAAATTCATTCTGTTATATTAGGGACGTGCGATTGCAAATTTGCATTTACGTACCTACCTATACGAGATTGGACAAAGAGCAATAACTTTGTTATGAGCCACGAGACGGCAACGGATAAAAGCTTTCAGCCTTCATTAAGTTCCCGAGGGTTCGACATGTAACTAAGCGCGAGAAAGTACTCGTGTTGTACCTACTACCTACGTAATACAGCATCTAAGTAATTATTAGGTCCCTAAACCTATTAATGCTTCTAAGTTTAGGCTTTTTATGAATGTAATCAAAATCAATAGCTATTTTTAGACCTTTATATGTGAAAGGTCACACTTGATACCAGTGGAAAGAGTATCTACGCAGCAAGGAGCGGCGCAGAAAGAACACCTGTTGCTAAATATAGAGCGCAGCCCCGTCGCCGGCTGATCGATACACCGACCAAAACAACAACCAGAGCTGACCCACAGCCCAAGATCAAACCCACGACAACCCTATCATCTACATACACTTGGAAACTAATTAAAATGAGCTAGTATATGAAAATGATAAAGAAAAAATACATTACCTTTGCTATTAGTTGGTGTTGGCACCGCATCACACACAAAAAGAACCGCGAATAACGCGGTTAAAGATTTAAGTAACATCGTTAATACTGTCAATGCACGTATTAATAATGTGGGAGATTTGTAATGAGAGCTGCTGGAGCGATGGGCACCGGATGCGGGTGTGTTGTGTCAGCACGCAGGCAGCGAGTGGCGTCCGTCAGAGCCAAAGCTGGAGAGAAAACCCATTGCCCCTGTCGATAAATCCGCGACATGCGCAGTGTACAGTGCAGAGACGAACTTCTGAGAGCGACCAATATTATCCGGCACTTCCACGGGTACACAACAAAATGTTTTCTATGAATGCAAGAATCACTTAGCTAATCTTCACTTCCAACCTTAACCACCAAGTCATCTCTTATGCATATTAAGCAATTGCTGAAAAAAGTACTGTTACTTGTAACTAAGTTTAATCTATTAGGGTTTCCTCACTTTTTGATGAATTGGAGGCCATAGTTCGTCCCTGTCTGTTGACGTCTGTCCGATTGGATAAACTACTTACATTACCTGAAATTAGAGTACCACAGTATAACATGAGCTTGTCACACTGTGCTACTTCTACGAGTAATCCACTAACATGATCGATGGTATGATAACAGCGGTGGCAGCTCAATGGATATCGGGGCTTTTTGAACGTTAGTATAATCAGACCCCGTAAAGCGTCCATCCAGTACATCCCTGTACTCTCGTCTGACGTCGTGAAACAAGCCTTTATAAAGGTGTCTTGTTTATCAAAGGCGATGTAGGGGGCTGTTAGGAACTATAAGAGTACAAGATATGCTTTCCGGCGAGGATATTATAATATTTTTATGATAATTATCACGATAATTTATCATTGATAATTATCCTTTCGAACCCTGGTGCTGAGCGTTAAATAACGTAAGACCATAAGTATCTTGCCAAAATCTTTTATAGCCTCCGTATTGATGGAAATCGGGCCTCTAAGTTGGTAGGTCATATGATGTCCAATAAGTACCTACCTACATCCCTGTATTCTAGTCTGACGTAGCTAACAAGCCTCCATAAAGGCGCCTCATTGCTGGAAGCTGCGACACCCATTAATCACGTTACATTAACCATGCCATACAACTATTATAATATGTATAGGCAATCTGTGACCATGCTCAGTTTTGTCGAGGTTTGGAAAAAGTTTCCATGTCGACCGGTAGAGCCTAAATCTGATCTGTTCTCATTAAACTTATTTAGCAATCGCTTTCTGCATGAAGGTTGCAGTCAACTGGTAGAGAATTCCTCCTGGCATTGAGTTCGCCTATTGTAAGAAATTTTGTATAAAGTTTTATAAATAAATAACTCCTAAGACTAACGCCGACGGTTTTTATTTACAAATACAAATATTTTATTTCGGTAACTTAGTCTATTACAAATATTAGATGTGGGAACTCCCCTTTAGGCAAAGCATTGCCTGTGGTGGGAAGAACCGCTCTTGCAATCATTTTAGCTATCTGACTAAATTACAACAACTAGAAACTAAATATTAAAGAAATACAATACAAGTACTATTTAACAGTAAGAATGTTTATCTTTTATCTGAAATTTAACTTCATTGTGAAATAATTTATCGAAAATTATTTCACAATGAAGTTAGTATAACCTTTTAACAATAATAATTATAAGTGTTAAATAGTTATTCTTCGGGGACAAGACGAACCATAAAATAAATCAAATCAATGTATCTATCTAATTTAGATTATTAGGTAGCTAGCTATGTACCTATATTAAAAAAAATGTACGGAACACTCATGGGCGAGTCCGACTCGCACTAGGCCGGTTTTTTAGTAGTATACAGGGTGTAAACAGTTACATCCCTTTATCTGATCTACGACTTTGGAAATTCGCATAAAATTTCAACTTTCCTATAAAACCACAAAAAAACTAAATTATTAAAAAAAAAACGTCTTTTTTACACAGTTGCAATAACGCATAGAGTAAGATAATAACTAGTAACTCCAGAACGGTAATTCAAGCAATGTCCTCGATTGGAGGCCGCGTATAGGGGGTCGAAGCCGTGTGGCGGGCCCCATCACAAGGTGGACCGACGATATGGTGAAGGTCGCGGGAATCCCTTGGATGCGGGCGGCACAGGACCGATCTGTGTGTGGAGATCATTGGGGGAAGCCTATGTCCAGCAGTGGACGTGAATTGGCTGAAATGATGATGAATTCAAGCAAAAGTTATTATTGTTTTCGCTCTACAAACTTTTTCTTTACATAATTATTATGATATCCCTCGGAGAGCTCCCAGGGCGGCATCTTAAGTCTATGTCTATGCAGTTACCGTGTCGAGTTATCTCCAAAAATGAAATTTTGTATCCTTTGACCTCTAAAAAAAGAGCACAATAGTTTTTTGTAATAAAAATTACGAACAAAAGACAAATTCTCCTAATGAAAGCATCCCTCTCTTGGATATTATCGAATACCCAGACTCTATTGTGTAGATATCGCGTGGGGTAGGACGGGAATAGCTAGATTTCACAATAAGAAAATATTCCTGCAAACTAAAATACCACAAAAGGTTCGTTCCTATCACTTGTGTGGGCGATGAGTCGCTCATAAATATAGATTGTTGCGAGTACATTCGACTGTACCTCGTTTTAAAGGTACACAATGGCGGTTAAACGAGAATCATCTTCTCGTTCGCTCACTTACGGGACAAAGGCTAACTGGCCCGGGCAATGGGTAAATGCTTGCGCACAGCGGACACGTCCTGTCGACACGTGGTATGAGGATTTGGTACTCTTACGTCTACCTACCAGAGATTGTCTTTTTGACGTGATGATATCATCTCATAAATAAGAGGGGTGAGAGCTTAGTGGATAAGGGGGTTATTCCACGAATCCCCATCAATGGAGATTTATATTCATCATGTTATTATGTGTAACTGTCTTAGCATTTAATGGGGATTTGTAGACAAAAAAGTTCATAAATCCCCATTATAAATAACAGTTTTTTTCTGGATATTTTTCAAGGCTATAAAAGTTAATTTAATAAAGGGGATCTGTGAAAAAACAGTTCAGACAGGGATTTGTGGAACCCGACTCTCATACGATTATATAGGCTGACCGGATGGCGCAATTGGTTGGTAGTGACCCTGCATCTTACGCCAAAGGGTCGTGGGTTCGATCCCCACCCTGGACAAACATTCGTGCGATGAATACTTGTGTTTGTTCAGTGTCTGGGTGTAATATATTTATTTAAGTATGTATTTGTGTTCCTCTGTTGTCTGATATCTGTCTGTGTTGTGAGAATTATTATTATTATTATATATGACTTTCATATGATTGCAATCCGTGCACATCTGGATTTTTCAAATCTATATGCATATTCCTACCATCAGCTCGGCCGGTGAGAGAAAACATCGCGATCGTGGGGAAACTTGCACGTCTCGGACATTTTCTCAAAATGGATGATACCAATATTTGAGATAATGATTTACGTGTAACCGTGACCCAGTTGGTCATGGTTCCCCTGTCTAAGGGTTGCGAAGGTCAGACGGCAGTGACTTCATTGTAATTACCAGACTTTCCTGGATCATGGTCCAAGCGTAAACCAGGCTCCGAAGCGACAGCTGTGGACGCAACTGGGAACACGCTAAGATGAGAATGATTACGGTTGCCAGATGAGCGAATGAAACACAAAGATAATGATGGATTTTCTTGATAACCTGTATCCTCTTATTACAAATCGAGAACTAAAGATAATCCCAAAACAAAATTCGTGCCAACCCCTTTTTAAACCCCGACGCAAAAACGACGGGGTGTTATAAGTTTGACGTGTCTACAGTGTGTGTGTCTATGGCATCGTAGCTCCCGAACAAATGAATCGATTTTGATTTTGTTGTGTTGTTTGAAAGATGAATAAGGGGGGAGTCTTCTCAGGCCGTTCTTAGCCACGCCTTCACAAAGACACGGATTGTATGTTTTAACACAACTCCTACAATATGGGTATCATATAAAAGGGCTTGAGTAGCAGAATATATTTATTGTGACAAATTTCAAATCCAAGATGGCCGGCGTCTGGGGTTTTTCAAATTTTCAATTTTAACATTGCGTGTTGAAACGGGATGTACGGTAGAAAAAGTTTTAGTAACAAAGTTTTGGTAAAAACTTTAGATCGCGATTTATAATAAAGTGGGTGGTCTAGTTTGGAAAAATCATAATAAATAAAAATTATGTACCTACATATATATAAATGTAAATTATAATGCATAGTTTGACCATGGACGTAATATTCTTTTGAAAATTCTAAATTTCGATGATTCATTTTCTAAATTGACCCGATTGGAAATCGAATCTGGGAGTGGAGATCTGCGCTTGGGCCACTGTTCTATTGAGGTCGTAGTTATTAGAAAACTTTCCATTTATACTCGTACAAATTACCCAAAAGCTATTATTTTTGCTAATGTACTAATTGTGTGAACTTCTACGTTATGCAGTTACGTTTTTTTATACTGAAACAACTTTTCTTCCAAATAATTATTTATACTTAGTCATAATAATATCCTCCAACCGATTACGGCTACGGCAGTCAATCTCAACGTTCAGCCACGTACGCAGGATATATTATAGTTCTCAAGTGTGTGCGCAAACACAAGTGCACTCTCTATTCCCTTGTCCTCACTACTGTGACACGATCAGAGAGGGATCGGGCGCAGGACCAAAAGCTTAACGTGCTTTCCCAGGCCACGGGGGTACAAATAAGACCGCCATCTTCCAGACTCCGGGCTGCCACTAAGAAATTCTTACCGAAAACTTAGGTACAAATTTCTGGCCCGACCCGGGGATCGAACTCGAGACCTCTTGCGCAGTCATCGCTTTAAAGTGCGACCCGCTAACTTCTGCGCCAGCACCGAGGCAATCGAGAATAATAATAACAAATAAAAATTATGTACCTTATTATAAATTATAATAATCCTCCAACCGATTACGGCTACGGCGGCCAATCTCAACGATCAGCCACGTACCTATGCAGGATATAGAATAGTGCTCAAGTGTGAGTGCAGACACAACAGCGCACTTTCTAATCCCTAACCCTAATATTCCGATGGGACACCACTGTGACACGACACGACCGGAGATCGAGTACAGGACCAATGGCTTAACGTGCTTTCCGAGACACGGGGGTACAAGACCGCCAAGTTCCAGACTCCGGGCTGTCACTAAAAATTTTTTACCGAAAACTTAGGGACAACTTTGGGGCCGACCCGGGGATCGAACTCGGGGCTTCTTGCACAGCCGTCACTTTAAAGTCCAACCCACTAATCACGTGCTCTAATTATAAGTTTACAACCTAATTGAAATATGAACCTTATTGTTCTGCCTTAAGAGTCATTTACATTTCCTTGCATGTGACCGTACATACTTTTATTTGTTAGAAATGGGGTGATCCCCGCGTCTCATAGCCACTGCGACCAGTAGATGATCTGATCAGCGACAGAACCTGCAGATTTTGGTATCTGAAAGGCAAATGTTGTGCAGGTGCTTGTTTAATTTGCAGTGCCCTGTGAGGGTCCGAGCGAGTGCCCTAACATGTCCTCTACTCAGTTTTATTATTTCTACAGCTCGTCTCTGATCGAACGCCTGTATCAACGCCTTAGACTGTTCTAGTCGAGGTAGTCTTTTCCAATATTCAGTGCTTTGCTTAAAGAGTTAAAAGAGTGGGAGCATACTCCCACTCTTTTAACTCGAACCTGAGCATGCAGGCTGGAACGCCACTTATTGGTTCCGGTCCGAGTAGTACCGTACATACTTAATTACTTTGCAATTTTACTTCAGTAGGTACACCTACTGTTGTGTTTTGTTGGTATTTTTTTGTAAATATAATTAAATACAGGAGGATGAGGTAAGTACGGGCCGCGGCAAATAAGTCTAGCGGTGTGCAGATAACATTTTTAGCATTTAAATAAGCTATTTTACAAGTGCGCCAACTAACGGGCAACGTTACACTTATGTGACGCATCCTGTACCTAGGTAATAAATAATATAAAACAAAATAATCAAATTTCATTCATTTATTTATATGTAACTAAGTATGTATAAAAATACATAGTAATTTGTGTGACAACATTAATACAATAAACCTGAGCAAAATATTACCTGAAAATTTTGTGAATAAATTATACAATTAACTATTACAGAAACAAATTGACTTTAAGCATGCATTGTATAAGTTCTGATAAATAAATAAATATCAAGGCAAGGCATTAATATATTATGATTTGTTAATACAGTTTTGATTTGAAATTGCGTTATCATACTTTAAAGGCAACTATGGTTTTGTACTAAAAGTATAAGCTTTTGCGTCAGGCCTTTGCATAAGATTTTACTTCTTATAATTACAGCAAATAATGGCCACATGAATCATACTTAGAGTTGCCACTCAAAATGAAAAAAACCCAGAAAACGACTTTGACTATTCCCTCTCGAAAAATTGTCTTTGAACTTTTGCTTTTTTTTATGTCATAGGTGGCCGACGAGCAGACGGATCACCTGATGGTAAGCGATTGACGCCGCCCATGGACACCCACGACACCAGTGCGCTGCCAACCTTTTAACCCTCCCTTCCCCTGGATCTGATTTCTCCCAACAAAAGTAAGCAAGTCCTAAAATCAAGAATGTTCTCAAAATTAGAAAGATTCGATCTGGCAACCCTAATCATATTACTAACAAATTTCCCTTCTACTTATCCATTAAATATCATTGTGTATAGCAACTAAATGTTAAAACTTAAAAGTAACCTTCTTGCTATCAATTTTAACAGCAATTCATTAAGTATCTGTAGAATGAATTCACAATAATATTGTGTTGACTTGACATTCAGTAGTATTTTGAAGAGTTGAACTTACATTATTTAAGTTGGTTTTGTTGGCAGAACTGTATTCTTATTAAAATAACAATTACATTCTACGTTTAAATTATGTATTTCATTAGTAAAAGTACTTATTATCTCCATTTTTCATAAAATTACTAAGGTGATGTATCAATTTTCATTGTTATAAATAGCTAAGTTAAGTGGTTTCTTTTTCAATAATGATAGCAAAATATATGAATAATGAAGTATGGAATTAAAAAAAATAATTATGAATATTTATTCTAAACTTTCTTTTTACTTTGTTTGACTGTTTTCTTTGTATTATTTCTCTTTCTTTTCCTGTTCTTTTCACTACCAGAACTAGAACTACTTGTGTCGCTACTAGAGTCTGAACTACTGGAGGAGCTAGAGGAACTGTCACTAGAGTCACTGCTACTGGATGTTGAGTGTTTTCTCTTCTTTTTAGACCTCTTTTTTCTGTCATCTTCACTAGAAGAACTTGAATCACTACTTGAACTACTTTCTGACGAGTCTGAGTCTGTTGAAGTGGAAACTTTGCGCTTTTTTTTCGCATTTTTTTCTTTTTTCAAATTCTTTTTGATGTTTTCTTTTAGTTTTTCCTTTGTTTTGTGTGTTTTACTTCTACTTTTAACGGGAGATGGAGTACGAGGCACAGCACTTCCTGGTTTCTTCTTTTGCAGTCTTTTATTTTTACTATGTGATTCTAATTCATCTGCATGTTTTTTTTTATTTTCATGTCTTGAGGCATCTTTGCTATCATCCATTTGGCTCTCTTTTCGGTTGCTATCTATATTACCATGATTTCTTCGAGATGATTTGTCACCTTTTTCATTTCTATTATTACTGCTATCTCTATTTCGAGGTGGTGACTTACATTTTAATTTATGTGACTTTGAGTGCTTCTCTCTTTGCATACTATCATCCGAAACAGGTTTATTTCCTTTGTAAACTGAATCATTATCATTTCTGTGATTGTTTTTTTCATTAGTTCTATGTTTTACATCTCTGGGATCGTCTCTCATATTTCTAGATCGTTCTTGTGATCTACTTCTGCTTCTTTCTTTGCGGCTATTTTGCCTATATTCAATATCCATTCTTTTTCTTTTTTCATAGTCTCTATCTTTTTCTCTTTTTCTTTCATCATTATGTTTTTCTTTCTTTTTTTCAAAATCTCTTTCTGCTTTTCTGTTTTCTATGTCTGGCTCTTTCCTTCGTTCCTTGACAGTATCATGATCTCTTCTCTTTCTATTCTCTGTTTCTCTTTCCCGTTTTCTTTCATAGTTTATATTATCTTGTTCTACTTTTCTCTCCTCATCATTCCTATTGCGAGTGTGTTTTTCTCTGTCATAGTGTTTATATTTCTGTTTTCCATGATTATCTTTAACTTCATCATCATTGAAATGTTGCACTCTTCCTTTACCAAGATATCTCATTTTAGAAACAGATTGTGAGAAATCTACATGGATACGCCTGTCATCTATTAATACATTGTCCATCTTGAAATATGCATCTTCACAAGATTTCTTATTAGAAAATTCTATAAAGGCATATTGCAAAGAATCTCCACTCTTTTTGTCCCGTATCACTTCACAGTTTACAATTTCTCCAAAACGACTAAATATTATCTCCAGGTCTTCATCTGTTGTGACAGGATTAAGCTTGCACACAAAAAGAACATTTTCAGGAGGAGCTATGTCAGCATCGGGCAAGTCACCAACAATTTCTAGTATTGTAGCTCGGGCTTTAGCCTCTTTTTCTTCAATTATCTCTTGTATTTCTTCAGCAGACTTGCCTTGTGTCTCGTCTATATCCTCATCTGGAGCAATTCTACCACCTTTTAACCTTTCAGTACTCGGAGAAGGTGATCTAGAGGGTGTGTGAAACCCAGGGGGATCATTAAATGGATCTTCTAATACAACCGTATGAGTTATTCTAACGTCCTGATAAGGTCTGTGTGTTTCATCACATATAACTTCATTTAGTTTGCGTAGAACTTCGTGTCCTTCAGTAACTTCGCCTATAACACAGTGTACGCTATCCAAAGAATCTAAGTCAGAGCCCAGAGTGAAGAAAAACTGAGAACCAACCATCACATCGTCTGTGCCAACCATTGAGAGTAAACCAGCGTTTGTGTGTCGAATTTTAGGCATTTTTTCGCCAGAGAAAAAACGTTTGCCGGGGCCTTCCAATAATCCAAAAATGGACTCACCGCCAGACCCTTCGCCCGTGGGATCGCCAGTTTGAGCTATGAAGCCGCTTCGTATTGTGTGAAAAAGATTGAAATTGTAATATTTCATCTTGCAAAGTTTTAGAAAGTTGAGACATGTTACAGGACGCTGTTCCAAGTATAAATCCACTGTGATATCACCGAGAGTTGTTTCTATTACCACTGCCATTTTATTACAGTAAGAAACTTATTTTAACTCATAATTCTATAACTTATAATGTAAAATAACTTAATAATAGTAAGCATTACTTTTTGACACATCACACAAATTCTATCATTTATAACCTCAAAATTCAAATACGAATAGGGAGGTGGTTAACAATGGACTGCTAAATCTATTTTACCGGTTTTCTAAGTCGAATGTTTAAGGTGACGGGTAGAGCACACTAGCGACGCTATTTGATTTAAATTGTTAGGATCTAAACCGGAAATCTTTTTAACAATTTCGAAGTTCGAGCATCTCGATAAGAATTTAAACTATTTATTCAATACTTAAAATTATCTTTTTGGTCTCTTTCCTACTCGAAATATGAATTATCGCCAAAAACGGCCACTTATGGCGTTAATCCAAATTTCGAGTGCAAAAACAAATCAAAAAGTTAATTATAAGTATTAATTAAATAGTATATAATTTTTCCGAGAGGCTCGAACTTCGAAATTGTTACAAGGATATCCGGTTTAGTTGCTATCAATTGAAATCGATTGGTGTCGCTAGTAACAGCCTCTCGTCCTCCTTGGAGTAATTGTGTTCTGTGCTCTCGCCGCCTTAAGAATCATTATATTTAAAAATATTATTAACATACAAAAATAATATCGAAGAAAATAAATGAAGTAAAATATCTCAATAATTTATGTGCGTAAAAAATTCTACAAAACTCAGAAAAGCGCCATCTGTAATAATAACTTAAAACATCTCATAATATTTAAAAGTGGCCTCCAGTCGTTCCTTCATCAAGCAGGTGGATAAAAAAGAAGGCGAGATGTGAGAAGTGAAGTGAAAGACAAACAAAATATTTGACTTGCCTGCGTCTGTTGAGGGTCAAATAAGAAGACTCTTATCACAAAGTTGAAGATGTAATAAATAGATGGCGCTTTTACTGACAAACGATGAATATTTGTGTAAAAGTAATGAAAAAACAACCCTAAAAAAAACCGGCCAAGTGCGAGTCGGGCTCGCGCACAAAGGGTTCCGTAGCAGCAAATATAATAAACTTATTATGTCAATTTATACACCTGGTGAATGGAGCCTAAACTCTCCCGATATTTTGCCTCAGCCATCGTTTTCAGTGTAAGCACAATAACTTAACCAAAATTACAGTTAAATCAACCTATCTCAAAAACTATAAGAGATACTTTGATCAAACCAAAAATCGTTGAAAGAGTTAATTAGCATGCATCACCTCTATTTTTTTTAGAATTTTATACCCCGTAGTTATAAAAATAGAGGGGGGGGGGGACATACTTTTTACGACTTTGAGAGCTGATATCTCAAAAACCGTTCACTTTAAGAAAAATGTTTTTTAGAAAACTTTATATCATTTTAAAAGACCTTTCCATTGATACCCCACACGGGTATGTACATCGAAAAAAAAAAATTTCATCCCTCAGTTACATGTATGGGGGGCCCCACCCCCAATTCTTTTTTTTACTATTTAGTGTCATATTTTTGTAGCGGTTCATACAACACATATTCCCATCAAATTTCATCACTGTAGTACTTATAGTTTCCGAGTAAATCGGCTGTGACAGACGGACAGACGGACAGACGGACAGACGGACATGACAAAACTATAAGGGTTCCGTTTTTGCCATTTTGGCTACGGAACCCTAAAAATAGACAAATCACAGAAGAACGAACAATAAACTGTTGTTAGTAATATTAAGCAAAATGGAAAATTATTAATAATGACTTCGTACCTGCAGCATCCGTTACATAAATTGGTATTGGTAGGTAAGGATTAAAAAAATGTGTTGTGATTACAATTTTACTGTGTCATGCTACGTCATAGTTAGTACGTACTAACTATAAAGAAACTTAATTATCTAGGTAGGTACGGTCAGCATCAAAAGTAGCTTAACACTTTTAGTACCATGTCAAAGTAACTGTTCTGCCAACAGCTAAACAGTTTCTAAGGTGTATGTAAAAATGTTACTTCGATATGTCAAAAGTGTTAAGCTACTTTTGATGCTGACCGTACCTAGATAATTAAATTTCTAAAGCTTGATTAAGGTGACGGATAGGGCACACTGGGGACGCCAATCGATTTAAATTTTTAGCTACTAAACCGGAACTTTCACTTGTCTAAGCATGGGACCAAATTTCTCCAATCGATCCTCACCTTAATGTCAAACATGTACGGTTCAATATCAATTGAGGCATTTTGACAGATTGTAGTAGGTACTTAACTTGATGTGTGGCTATCGTACTTAAGGTGACGGGTAGGGCACACTAGCGACGTCAATCGATTTTAATTTTTAGCTACTAAACCCGATCTATTTTAAACAATTACGGGGTTACAACCTCTCGGCAAACTGTCATAAGTACAACCTGTGCGGATAAAGAATGGGATCAGAAATGGCGGAAGTCTAAACTCGCACCCCACGAGTGCGAGTATAGACGCAAATAGTGTGCGAGCGAGAAGTGAATAGATGCGCCGCCATTTCTGATCCCATTCTTTTTCCGCACGGGTTGTACTATTTAATAAATAACCATGCCCAAATGTTGGGTCCGTTTTTGTACGCGAATAATCCAAAATTCAAGTACAAAAAAAGACCAAACAGCTAACTATAAGTATTAAATAAATAGTATACCTACGTGTTTTCTGAGAGGTTGTAACCCCTTATGGCGACGGGTAGGCCTAACTAGCGACACCATTAGTTTTTAATTGTTAGCTACTAAACCGGATCTATTTTAAACAATTTCGGGCTTACAACCTCTCGGCAAACACTTATAACTATTTATTAATTAATCATGCACAAAATGTTGGGTCCGTTTTTGTACGCGAATAATTGATTTACGCCATAAGTGGCCGCTTTTGGCGTGAATCAATTTTTCGCGTACCTACGCGTTGGACCCGTTGGTGGACGCGTTGGAACATTTGTGTTGTTTGATTTTTGTTTTTTTTTATTATTCATTATTCAGTAGTTGTGAAAAAGCAGTTAGGTTTTTTTCTATGGAATAGGGGGCAGACGCGCAGACCGATCACCTGATGATAAGCGATTACCGCCGCCCATACACACTTGTAACATCAGAGGAGTCACAAGTACGCAAATCATACTAGGTAGTTTTGCGTTAATTAATTACTTTGATTGGTTTTTAACTACTAACATTCCGTAAGTAGGAAGAAGTTGTCAATAATCTTAATATGAATTTTGTTGATTAACATTTTTGACTTTATACCTACACAAAGACGTATTGGTAAGTGCAGACGGCGCCAAGTCTGGGTTACCCCCAGCAGAGCAAAAAAACATTTGCGTCCCAGACATACAGTCCAAAGTCCAACAAAGGAAGTCCACGAGACGCCATGATACTTCAGAATCTTGTCACCATACTACCGTGGACTATAAATGTAATCAGCGCATGATTCTACGTAAGTAAGAAACTGAGTACAAGTCAGATAGGTAGCTAATAGACCTGGCAAAAATAATTCCGCTCATTCGGATCTTTCGGCTCACTCAAATCATTCAGCTCATTCGGATCATTCGGCTCATCGGATCATTCATCTCATTCGGATGGTTCGGTTTACTCGGACTCTCCAGATCCATTTGAGTCGAATGATACATTCGGAGCGAACATAGTAATTCGGAACAGTGTATCATTTGGCTGAGTCGGATCACTGAGTCGTTTCAGTAAAGAGTTACACACGTCTGGTAGCTAATAAGACAAGTATACCTACCAAAAGTGCTACCTACATCTTTTTGCAACCGATTAGTTTACCTGCCAAACAAAATACACAACAAGTCCTCTGTTATTGGGTTTGAAGTACTTATAGCTTGTTAGGTAAATTTCAATATCGAGGTGTCGGACGCAGGCCATGCAATCCACTGCCTACTCACGTTTCTAGAAAATCTAATAAACGCCGTTTCACCCACCCTCCTTCCGCTCTCACCCCTAATAAAGTGAGTATTGAAAATTTACCAACCATTCTTCGAGAAATATAAGGTTAGCTCGGCATGAATGACGATCTCACCTAAAAATTTATATCGGTGCAACCGAAAATGTATCTTACTATTACACGTTACAGTTGGTGTTTGCTGCTTGGTGCGTTTCGAAAATTGTTCTTGGTGAGGTTACGTATCGAAATAATAAAATAAAGGCTGCCGGATGGAAAATATGATATAAACATAGGTATGGCACGTGCCGAGGCTGTCTGTTCAGTTGGACACCCACTTTTCCCTTTTGTGTCCACTTATAGATAGGTATCTAATTAATATAGGTAGGTCCTAATCTATCTTTGTAGCTATGTAAGTAGGTTACTAATTTATCGTAGTTTTTTAGTTACAAAAGATGGTAAAAAGAGATGTGATTAGAAAACAAATATACACGAAGATTTTTAATCGGTGATCAGGACCTACTCATTCCGACTAGGTGGATGATGGCCATTGCTATAGTAATAGTAGTTACATGTCAGCGTTCCATTTTTTTTTCTTGTCTGGGACTTTTAAGTTAATAACTATGAATATGGTCATCCTACTCCTCCTTGTTACAAATAAAACCTCTTCATAAGTACAGGTACAGTGATGATAACAAACCTCATTAGAGATTTAAAGTTTTTCATGTTATTGGTAGAAAACTGTCAAATGGGAGACAACGTCAAATAAAACAAATTAAAGAAAATTAAATTAGCTTTCTACACATCTTGATCGTAATAATTTAAACATGCCTCCGGCTCATCCGTATTCCAATATTGAACGTTACGATATGATAATGTATTTTATCCAAACTAACAGTTCAAGAAGGACACATCTACTTTATCTTATTATGACACGTGTACATGATTCAGAAAGATAAACTGTTCTGAAGTAGGCATTTATCAGTAATGGTTGATGACGTATCTTCTTCACTTCATAAAAATGTAGGAAGACCATACATTCCAATTAAATTTAGATATCTAATAAAATTTAAAATAAAATCTAAACAAAAAGAAAACATGTAACTACTATTACTATAGCAATGGCCATCATCCACCTAGTCGGAATCAGTAGGTCCTGATCACCGATTAAGTCTTCGTGTATAATTACTTACTTACTGCCACACTCAGAGTCGTTGATTAACTTAGTTGGGTACTTAAGAAAAAATATTGACACTGATTTTGATTCGCATCAAGACTACCGATACTAAAGTTAATGAACATTAGCTTAAATGAAGTCTCTGAGTGCGGTCGTTACTTTACTAAGTTCCTTTAATATTGAGCTAGTGGTCGAAATACGCAATTCGCATGTAGATTTGAGAAAACCCAGAGTTGCTGCTTGGGTTCGACCACTGATTTAATAATTGTGGGTTCGACGACGAACATTATCCACCTTATTATAAATCAAGATCGAAAGTTATTACCGTACTAAAGCTCATGTCATCCCGTTCCAACACCAAATGTTAAAAGGAGCTGGCATGAATTTTGTTCCGGTACTATCCTTAATTCCCAATTTGTAATAACAGGGCATGATTCTAGTGATTGGAAGGCGAAGATACCATCGCGTCGCTCCGTGAACCCAACCAACTTTACGAAGCAGGGGGGGAACTACAGGGTGTAAATTAATTATATCTGATGAAAATTAGTTAATTTCCTTCAAGCGGTATTATTACTTAGTTACGCCACTGAAAGAGAGCAATAGTTCCGATTTTGTCATCGGTCAAAAACGGGGCCTACAACAAAACGGAATTTATGACCGAATCTTTATCCGGTCCCATTCACGCGCTATATCCTTTTTGTGACAGGTATCAGGACGGGACAGTTGGTTGTAGGCTCTCAGAGTGACTCTGCAATTACGTGCTGTCGCGAGTAGTGCGTAAAAGTAAACATTTGTACTAGTGATTGCGTGGCTGGTGTTTGCAGGGCGTCTGTGATGTGGCTATGATTCTGTGACGATGATAATAATAATATTCTCTAACCTAGTGTGTGCGCAAACACAAGTGCACTCTCTATTTCCTTACCCTCATATACCGATGGGGCACCAGGGTGACACGACCGGAGAGGGATCGGGCCCAGGACCAACGGCTTAACGTGCTTTCCATGGCACGGGGGTACAAGACCGCCTACTTCCAGACCCCGGGCTGACACTAAGAATTTCTTACCGAGAACTTAGGTACAAATTTTTGACCCGACCCGGGCATCGAACCCGGGACCTCTTGCGCAGTCGTCGATTTAAAGTGCGACCCACTAACCACTACGCCACCGAGGCAGTAGTCTCTCTCTGTGACGATGACACTAGTTGTTATGTACGTAGGTAGGTCTAACTAGTATAACGTACAGTCAACTCCAAAAATATGTATACACTTTAGGACGTTGTCACAATATATAATATAAGAAAGTAGACCTCTACTTTCTTATAGGTAAGTATTGTGACAAGGTCCTAAAGTGTATACATATTTTTGGAGTTGACTGTACACACCCATCATCACTGTAACATACATACCCATCATCATTTAAGTCCCCACTGCTGGGGCACGGGCCTCCATCAATCACATGAGGGGTAATTGCCATACTCACCACGCTTGGCAGACGGGTTGGCGAGGGTTTTGATATAAATGCAGAGTTTTCCTTCTCTGGGTGCTGATGATCATGCCAGCAGCTTTACCTTAGCCGCCTTTTACGACACCTCGGTAAGAGTGAGGGTGGCCTATTCTACTCTGCCGGGGACCACACGGCCAACATACATACCCACATAGGTTACAACTGTGGTAACACATGAGGGCCTATTGTCGAGCTCTCGACATTGAAGGCGAGTAGAGATTTGTATGGACGAATGACTGTATGAAATCTCTAAATTGAATGCCGATTGTACGAGAATGGACAACATTTCAAAATTGCTGAGCTATGAAACAAAAAATACCAATTTTTCATTTACTTTTCCGCTTCTCGAATATATATTTATTTATATTTTATATTGCTTATTTACGGAGAAAAAAATTAAAAACTAAAAAACGTAAGATGACGTCATCGAACGCCAGAATGTAAAATATTTCTTTGCTTAGCACATAATAGTGATATCTGGAACACAGGTGCTTGAGCTACCTATCTCGGAGTCAGAGCAATGTATGTGATGTTGTGAAATATATAATATTAAAAGTAGATAACTGTGCATTAATAATTAAATCAACGCTGTCCTAAATCAACGCTGTCCTAATAGTTTTAAATTTATGAAATGTCAAACCCATGACATGCAACTGTCAAAAAAAGAGAAGACAACTTGTCAACATTGAATGAATGAATGAATGACGTTGACAATGATGACACTAGTATTCTTTACCTTTGACAGTAGTACCTTTTTTTTATTAAATCAATGATAAACAAAGGAATATCGCTGTATTCTGCCGTCCGATGACGTCATTTGGCGCTTACGACTATTTAGAATATAAAGAATTACAATAATTATTTTATGTATGAAAATGGCCAAATTTTGAAAAAAGAAAAAATAAGGGTCTGTTCATTTTATGTCTATTTTCATATAAAAAAACAATATGGACATGTTAAAAATATGAAATGTTGTCCATTGCTCATCGCTGTCTCTGGTGCAAGGGTTGCGGGTTCGATCCCCGCACAGTACAAATATTTGTGTGCATGAACATGTCTGTTTGTATTGGGTGTTTTTTATGTATTATAAATATTTATTAACAAAAGAAAAGTATTTATTTATTATTTATATCTGTAATTCAATGTATGTGATGTTGTAATTGCCCCTATGGTCTACTAGGTAATAATATAGGTAAAGGACAGCTAGAATGTTGTTCGAGTCGGTTCTTCAAAATAACAGCTATATACAGGGCTATTTTTTGAGATAGGAGCAGACGAGCATACGGTTGACCTGATGGCAAGTGGGGCGGAACTGACTAGATGGCGGTAAGAACCGACTCAAACAACATTTAGGTGCCCATACACCTAAATGTTGTTTAAGTCGGTTCTTCGAAATAACAGCAAAATACAGGGCAATTTTTTTATGAGATTGGGGGCAGACGAGCATACGGTTGACTTGATGGCAAGTGATTACCGCCGCCCCCATGGACACGTACCTATGCTATGCTATGCAAAAGTAGAGTATCCAAGATTTGGTTGATTACACTGGCCATTTGTAACCGAGTGGTTCTTCATGATGTGACTTTCGTCACCGTCATTAATATTAGGTACTCCGAAAATGATATCAGAATATTAAAATATTCTGTATAAATAAAAGGCCTCTTGTATAAAGAATATAAAATTTAAGTGTATTTAAAGATTCTGATGTCAATTTTGGAATAAGGTAATTGCGTCTAATAAGGACCGGGTTTTTGGAAATCGATATAAATCAATGTTTGGGAGGGTGATAATTAGTACGACGTCATGATCAACCAAACTGTTTTTATGTGAAACGTTGCACGAATGACCATTTATTTACAAAAAAAGATTTTTAAAAGCTTGTTTATGGTCCTTATTGTGTACTAGGGCTCGAATTAAGGTCCATGATTGAACTGGAAGATTTCAGACGTTGAGTATCAGCAAAAATAAATCTTTAGATAGCAACGATTTTAAACTACTTTCAACTTCATGGCTTTCCAATATTAAAACGGCAATTCATATAATTTAGTATTGTGGCCCTTATAAAGTCATACGAAATATACATAAGTTGCAACTTTTATATTTTCTAGCTATAAATGAAACAAATTGAAGGTTTGTGCAAATTTTTACTTTTTTACTAAAGACAATCACTAAAAGTTACTAATGAGTTAATTTTTTCAGTCTTAATCTTTGGACCTTATTAGGTATAACACTTATTTAATTATAGTGTGGACCTTATTAAGTGTTTCTAACAGGTAAAACGGCAACCACTGAACAAAGGTTCAATGTGTATATATACTTATCCTTATTAAATATATTGTCTGTCTATTAAATTTATTTCACAAAAGTGCCACTTGCTAGGCCAGGCTGCTTATTTACACTCATATAAGTAATTTATGTAACTGATCATGCCTATTTTAAAATATCGTACCCCCAATAAGGGACGGTCCTTATTTGTAGCAACAACTTGGACCTTCTTAAACAATCACGTGTCTTGTGAAAATGAAACAAAATTTAGATAAATAAGCAATAATTTTAGTAACTTACCTCGTCGTGGATTCACGTTCTGAAAGTATTTTAACATTACTATTGCAAAATTATTACATAACACCGAGTTTTATTACTGAAACAAAGCCAAAAAATGGATCAGAATATTTTATTCATTCAGTCACGTCGACTGCACCTGAGGTTACACACAGAGCCACTGCCAAAACGGCCGGCGGGGAGGCAATGAACGTCGGTGCCCTTTTATGATTGGTTACTGGGGAGGCGCTGCGCAAAATCAGTTTTGGTTTAAATATTAAGTGCGGGAAAAAAAAAAAAAATTAAGTGCGGGAAGTTTGAAAAGATGGACCTTATTTGGAACCGGCCCTTTTTAGGCGCACTTACCTAACCTAAGATTATATAGATTTGATTTCGAGAATGTGACGTGGCCGGACGGCTTCTCAAGGAAAAGTCTTAAATTTTTTACTAGTAATTGTTTGTCCTGCGATAAAGGAGGTGCTGCTCTCCATTTCATCTATTCGAAAATTCGTCGAACTCATATGGTAGGTAGGTTGGCTATGATAGCATAGCCAACCTACCTACCATATGAGTTCATAAGAACTGTACCTACCTAACTTATAACTTAATTATGTTAAGATAGAGCTAACATAAATATTCTGTGTCTACCCCAACTATTAATACCAATCGTCAATATTAAAAAAATATTACCCAGTAACACCATAAAAAAATAAAAATGCAAATTGCTAAAAATAAAATCAAAAGTAACGTCACGTAGGGTGGCAAGTCAAGTAGGCACCTATTAAGTGCGTTGCATCTGCCCCCGCTATAAAACAATGTTGATACACAACGGCGATATTATCTACATGAAAAAGCAATCAAATCGCAAGCGCGTCAAACCGACGCAACATAACATGGGGCTAGAGATGTTCGGTGAGATACTTTACTGGGACATTCAGGCATTGGGACATTGGTAGTCAAAACTTTTAGACAGAAAAAGGTTTATTATTTTTCCTTTTCAGTAGGTACGGACCTAACCGTTAAAATCTTTTTTATTTTATTCTTTTCTTTTTTTTAATTTTAATATACTTATTCAATTGTTAGATAGGTACTTCATGCTTAATAAAAATTGGACTACCTACTCTAAAAATATAAATAGAACATTTAAAAATCCCCGACGGCGGCCATCTTGGATTTGAAATTAGTCACAATAAATATATTCTGCTACTCAAGCCCTTCTATATGATACTAATATTGTGGGAGTTGTTCGCCGCGTGGTCCCCGGCAGATTAGAATAGGCCACCCTCATTCTTACCGAGGTGTCGTAAAAGGCGACTAAGGTAAAGCTGCTGGCATGATCATCAGCACCCAGAGAAGAACTCTGCATTTATATCAAAACCCTCGCCAACCCGTCTGCCAAGCGTGGTGACTGGTGAGTATGGCAATTGCCCCTCATGTGATTGAGGGAGGTCCGTGCCCCAGCAGTGGGGACTTAAATGGGCTGATGATGATGATACCTAATTAAGTATCAATTTACCTAATTAATAAATACATTCTGTTTATAAATAAATAGCTGCAAAATTAGATAGTCGGCAGTAGATACGCGATCTTTCCAATATTAGATAATGAGATCGCCTAATATTTATTTTATGAGATAGGAGGCCAACGTACAGACGGAAACGATTAACACCGCCTATGGACACCTGTTATACCAAAGGTGTCACAAGAGCACCTAAGGTATTTTAAAAAAAGAATAGGTACCTACGCTCTTTTCTTTATTTTTGAAGGTCGCATCGGACATGAATTACTGAAGGCGGTTAGTACAAGAGTTTACTACGACAGCCACATCCCGTCCCAAAAGATCCTAGTCGCAGAGTACTTTTTATTATAATAGGAAAATCCCAGTTCAATAGCAGTGCCCACCACTACTCTAGATGTATTTTTAAGGAGCGGACGGGGGCGCGGTGACGTTCGTATTTCCATACAAATGCTGCATAATTTAGGTTCGCGCGCCGAGGCAGTAAAACTCGCGCTTTACGCGATTCATTATACAGCCGACACTCAAACTAATACGGCCTATCCGCCAGACCGTGAACTCTGCATTTTTGTTGCCTCTGTCGTCACCGACAATTGACAATCACGATAGGCGTATATTATGGCGCTTCACTGCCTCGGTGGCGCAGTGGTTAGTGGGTCACACTTTTAAGCGACGGCTGCGCAAGAGCTCCCGGGTTCGATCCCCGTGTCGGCCCAAAAAATTGTACCCAAGTTTTCGGTAAGAAATTCTTAGTGGCAGCCCGGAGTCTGGAAGTTGGCGTTCTTGTACCCCCATGCCCGGAAAGCACGTTAAGCTGTTGGTCCTGCGCCCGATCCCTCTCCGGTCGTGTTACAGTAGTGTCCCATCGGAATATGAGGGTAAGGCAATAGAGTACTTGTGTTTGTTTGAGCACTATAACATATCCTGCGTACGTGGCTGATCATTGAGATCGGCCGCCGTAGCCGTAATCGGTTGGAGGATATTATTATATTACGGCGATACATACCTACTCCTTTTTAAAAGGCCAACAACGCATTAGCGTTCTCTCTAATTTCAGAGATGTTCATGGGCTGCGTTCAGTGCTCACTCATATATACTTTTAAAAAACAACTGATGGTAAGTTTTTTAAAAGTATATATGAGTGAGCACTTAAAATACACATTATACATACTGCTAGTTAAGGTGACGGGAAGGGCACACTAGCGACGCCAATCGATTTTAATTTTTAGCTACTAATCCTTTTTAAACAATTTCGGTTGTCGGGACCCAACATTTGTGCATCGTTATTTAATAAATAGTATAAGTGTTTGCCGAGAGGTTGTAACCCCGAATTGTTTAAAATAGATTAGTAGCTAAAAATTAAAATCGATTGCCGTCGCTAGTGTGCCCTACCCGTCATCATAATTGGCATAATACGTTTACGTATTTATAGGTAATATTGTATTTGGTGTGACCAGGAGTCCTCGTGCTCGTGATATTTTGAAAACATGGCGGATATCACCTGAAAACCATACAAAAAAACTATGTTTTAGTGGTATACCATTTTGCGATCGCGATTTTGTTGTTACTACAGTTGGAAACTTTTTTTAAATCTTTTTTCTGGACTGTATTTCGTAGGCATACCTATTTTATATTGCATGTACTTTGTCAAGACTAGTTTTAATTATTATAGTAAGAAAAAATTAACTTTGTGGATAACTATTTTGGCCTAATTCGTTATAAACTCTGTATTTAGACTTTGCATAAAAACGCTGTTGTTATTCAATAATAATAAAATACAATAAAATCAGGTGAACCGCTTGCTCGTTTGTCGCCTCTTGTATAAAAAAAATGTTTCGACAAATGGCAAAAATTAGAACGAATGCTGTCTCCCTTCGTTCATATCAGGAGCCCAATTCTCGTGCTCGTGATATTTTGAAAACAAGGCGGATATCACCTGAAAACCACACAAAAAAACTATGTTTTAGTGATAAATGTCGTATGAAAATAAATGTCACGGGCACGAGAATTGGGCTCCTGTCCTCATGGACATAGTTTCGGTGGGGTGGGACACTTGCCTCACCCTGACTCTGACCTGTAAGGTATCTAATCAGATTTAAGAAACTTAATTATTTAGGGCTTTATTCATAAACGTTCAATAAACCTTTTAAGCTTAAACGGTTAGCTGAAACGGTAATATAGAGCAATTTTGGCGTTTGAAAAAAAATTACATACAAAATACTGCCATAAAACACCGTTTTAGCTAACAGAGGTTTAACAAACATTTATAAATAAGACACCCAGATACTCACTACAATAATTAAATTCCTATAACAGTGCCAAACGCGACGAAAATAAACAAGTACCACGTCGTCACGTCGAGTTACCCTTGTTGACATTTGGACCTTCCTTATGTCTGGGGCACAAGTGCTATTTTTCCATTGCAGGGGGTAACTTGATCTTACGCTGACTGTACACTGTAGTAGATACTTATGCAACGCGAAAGTTTTGTTGGAAAAACTCCTATTAAAATTCACATTAGTTAAAGTGACATCACCAGTGAAAATATTCTTCAGAACGTTGTATTAGAGTTTTAAGTCGGGTTTCAAGTAGTAGGTTCTGCAGCTGGAGTTCTCGAGAGTCAATTGATTTGCGAGAATACGTTATTTCATCATTTAACTTTCTGACGACGGAGTGACGTCAAGGAAGTTATCAAGTATGAACATAGCTCATATTTTTTTTCTTGTTAAAAATACGTAACGTCTCCTTATGCTGCAAATTAGTATTAAAACACTAAATTATACTATTTAACTGGAGTGTGTAAGTAATGGACAACATTTCAAAATTGCTAAGCTCTGAAACAAAAATACCATTTCTTTATTTACTTTTCCGCTGCGCGAATATATATTTATTAATTTTTTATATTGCTTATTTACTGAGAAAAAAATTAAAAACTAAAAAACGTAAGATGACGTCATCGGACGGCAGAATGTAAAATATTTCTTTGCCTAGCACATTATAGTTTTAAATTTACGAAATGCCAAACCCATGACATGCAACTGTCAAAAAAAAGACAACTTGTCAACGTTGAATGAATGAATGACGTTGACAATGTTGACACTAGTATTATTTACCTTTGACAGTAGTACCTTTTTTTTTATTAAAACAATGATAAGCAAAGGAATATCGCTGTATTCAGCCGTCCGATGACGTCATTTGGCGCTTACGTCTATTTAGAATATAAAGAATTTTAATGATTATTTTATGCATGAAAATGGACAAATTTTGAAAAAAGAAAAAATATGGGTCCGTTCATTTTATGTCTATTTTCATATAAAAAGACAATATGGACATGTTAAAAATATGAAATGTTGTCTATTCCGGCAAAATTCTCAAGATTAGTAAAATAAAATAGCAAAAATCTACGTTCATAGTGTGGTTCATAGTTCATGGTGTCATTTCTACCCTACGCTACATTAAAAAATATAAAATTGAATATTAAAGTCGATATGTAATTTGTCAAATACCTATGTTTTGTTAGTAATAGAATAAACGAAAATCCACACTTGCACGATACTTTACTACGTGAGGGTACGATCTACCAGAACTCGAAAGACAAGCAAATAAACGGTAAATGCATCGAAAACACCCCGCAGTTTGATTTAATCTGTTTAGAGAAGCAGTAAACCGTCGCCGATAAAATAAAGCGAAGCTCGTCTTATCGCCACCGAGCAAGATTACACATAAAAATGTTAAATGATCTCGAACGCGTATTGAAAAAAATCGAGGGAAATGCGGGAGAAATTGCTTTCGGATCGCTCGACTAGTTACGGTGCGTCGTTATGTTCTCACTTGGGCTCGCGCACAGCTTCGTTGGAGTGGAATTCGGTTCGCAACAAAAAGGCTGTACAAAGTAAACAAGTAGGCGGTTTGTACTTGTTCCGTTAGATGGCGGTATGCATTTTTGCTTCGCGCAAGCAAAGCGTGTCACCGGGACTATGACCCCAGGCCGCCTGCCAAGCTAAGTCAGTTTTAAAGCATTTAAAACGGAACTGATCTCTTAATTCTACCGTCTCCCTGGCTGAACGTCGAGGGTGCTTTACATTACAGTCAGTGGCCTATGCCAATCTCGCTGTTTTACCCTGAAATACGGCCAAACAAACAGATACACACACTTTTCCATTTATAATATTTATTTATATGGACAGCACTTATTTATTTATACTTGTATAGGGGTGGGTATACTTGGACCATGATCCAGTAAATTTGGTCGTTGCACTGAAGCGATTGCAGTTTGACTAAATGCAACTCTGCAAAAAAAAAGAAAACATGTGTTTGCATATTTTTTTCTAGCAAGATTTTTTAGAGGTTACTTTTTAATCTTACTAGATATGTATGATTGTGATATGAAAAGCGTCTTCAAAACAAGCTTAAAAAATTTATATATTTTTTTATTTTAAATGTTTAGATCAATTCTTCATTTACTGTGTTCATTAAAATCAATAAAACTGTGTAAAAAATGTGTAAAGGGCTCTTAAGAATCACGATACAGACTAGTTATTTATAGGATGTGCCTGATTTTTTTGATCTTGTCTTTTGTAATGGCTATATTGTGAAAAAGAAATAAATAAACTTTTATTCATTTTTAAATCCTTGTGTCTTTCCCGGTTGCGTCCAAAAGCTTGTCCTTTTGGAGCCCATGGTACGCTGAGGATTTGGATAGTCTAGTAATTACAATGAAGCTGCCATGCGGTCTAACCTTCGCACCCCTTTATGCAGGTGAACCAGACTAACTGAATCATGGTTACACGTTTCAGAAATCGTGTGAAACGTGCAAGTTTCCTCCACAATGTTTTTACCTCACCGCCGAGCTAATGGTGAAAATAGGCACATTAGATATGAAAAAGTCCAGAGCTACATGCTCGTATTTGAACCACGACCCTCCGCATTGAAGTCGCGTTCAAATTCACTGAGCTACCATTGCCCTTTTTATAAGTATCGCAGGTTTTTTAGTCGCACGGGCTTCGCGGGCCCGGCGCGGGCATGTTCGTGACAGGAGCGCGGCGCTTGTCGACTTTCTTGAAATCCAATCTCGACGCCTAATTTCGATCTCGCTCACGAAATACACACCCGACAAGTGTCATGTCCGGGACCGTTATCATTTCCACGATATTTTTAGATGAGGACTAGATGAACAATTGGATTTTATATGGCTGGACAATAATACGACACCATTTATAAAGCTTTGTAAAGGTAAAAGTCCTCGCATACTTACATCATTTTAATAGTGTCTACTTTATAAATCTTATAGTGGTAACTAAACGCTGTCACTTTTAATGAATACTTCTTAAGATAAATAGATTTTATTATAAGTAACATGATTATTTTAATACAAACTCACAATTTGAACATTAGTATGGTATATGAGTCAGATGAAATCGGAAACAAGTTTAGTACTTGTAAAATTTTGGCCAAATATTTTTAATTCATCATGTGACATCGGTCGCATCCAAAATCTTCGCTTTGTAGCCAGAGGGTCCTTTTCTAATAAGCTTCCGCAAATCATCATTTTATTATGGCATCTATTTATGCCAGGTGACGTGTAGGGCACACTAGCGACGCTAATCGTTTTTAATTTTTAGCTACTAAACAAGATCTATTTTAAACAATTTCGGGGTTACAGCTTCTAGGCAAACACTTATTTTTCGCGTACGCGTTGGACCCAAAATTTGTGCATGGCTATTTAATATATAGTATAAGTGTAAGGTTGTTATGCCGAAATTGTTAAAAATAGATTCCGTTTAGTAGCTAAAAATAAAATCGATTAGCGTCGCTAGTGTGCCCTACCCGTCACCTTAATCCCGTTTTGGCGCGCGCGTGGCACAGGAAAACCTGTCATGCGGATTTCATGTTTTTCCAAAAGCGCGGAATGGCCGCAAGTACAAAAGCATAATATTACACGCGGACCAGATACCGCACACGGGCGAAAATTCGCATCACACATAAAACAGCTCTAGAGCAGCAGCAGCTTTTAGTAAACAAACATTCTTTAAACAGAGGCCAGTAAACTTGAAAGATAATCCGGACACGAAAACCGTAACGGACGAGTAGCGAATGCAATTTCAATCAGATCGCCGACGCACCTGCTATCACGCGCCGGCTAAGAGGCTACTTAACCTAAGTGACTCCACTCTAGGAATACCAACTGCGCTCCGGAGACCATCCCGCTGTGTTGTGACCAGTCGGCAGTTTCTTAAAGGACGTCCGAAGTAGAAATTCCAATGAGACTTTTTTCTGTCGACTTTGAAACGTCTTTAGAAGAACTTGTGACACCACTGGTGTTGCAGGTGTCCATCGCTACTATGATGGGATTGATCACAAACCCGAGCTATGTCCGAAAAAATTGAAACATACTTTTCAATCGAACCCAGGACCCCGAGATCACGACCCGGTACTTAAGCCACTTAAACATTAAAAGAGTTATTAAAACTAAATTGTGGAAGAGTCATGCTGATTGGGCTAGCTCAACCGAAGTAACACCACAGCCTCACAGAAAATCAGAGTGAAACAGCGCCTACCATATTTTTCGTCAAGTACAACAAAACATGGTAAGAGTTTTAGTATAGGCATTATCAGTCTATGGTATAGGGAATACCCTAGTCAGAGATAAGTTGATAAGAGTTAATTGCCTGGTGCATTTATTCACACATTTTTTTGTGTTAGGTAGTTGACGAGCATACGCATCACCTGATGGTAAGCGATTTCCGTCGTTGATAGTTCATAGATAACCGTAACACCGGTATAGTCACAAGAATCAGAATGTCATTAAGTGCTTTTCCAATCTTTTCCCTTCCCGAATTGGGCCTCCGGTTCCCTCACTCACTTGACGAAAAATATGGCAGGCGCTGTTTTACTCCGATTTTCTGTGAGGCTGTGGTTTAGCTAGCCGAATCAGCATGACTCTTTCACAATTTAGTTTTAATAACTCTATTAACGCCCTGTTGGTCTAATTTAAGTACTCAGGGTCCTGGGTTTGATTCCCGGATCGAGCGAAAAGTATATTTCGAATTTTTTGGACAAAGCTCAGGTTTTATTGATCACCAATCCGCATTTGGCAAGCGTGGTGATTAAGCCTAATCCCATCACAGTAGCGATAACTTGAATTCTATGATGGAGGCGTTTGCCCTGCAGTGGGACAGTTTATAGGCTGATATTTTACTTTTTTTAACTCTATTAAAATTTCTTTAAAAAAAACCTCATTGCCACCCTACCCCAATACCGATGGCGACCATTCCGCGAGCCAGCCGCCATCTGCGACCGACGCGACAAAAAATAACATCCCCGAAAAACATTTCCGAAAGAAAGGGATATTAGTCTCCGCGGGGCCATAATCGAAGCCAATTGCCCACGGGTAGCGGGTTGCTAGCTTTTTATTTACACCGACTGTACAGCGGTAATATCGTAAAACATATTTTATGGCTGAGTGTATGTGGCATGATTTTTAACTGCGTGCGTTGCGATCTTCGCTTTTATGGAAGATGGGTTTCCGTCTCCAGTTTCGATGGTGTCTGTGACGTGAGCAGAAAAAGTATCTTTTTTGGATTAACAATCGTATTTTGACTCTTACACCCGCACTCAGAGATATCAATTAAGCTAAATGTTCATTAACTTCATTATAGACAGTCTTTATGTGTACATAAATAAGGGTCAATATTTTTTCTTAAGTAACCATTAAAGTTACTTTGACGTCTCTGAGTTTGTAATTGTTTTCTTGTAATGAAATATCTACTCGTGATAACAGATTTTTCTTGATTAGGTTCTTGATGAGTTTCGTCTAAAATATTTTATTGAATATAGTACATATACAAGCTGATGGGAGGTATCAAACAAAAACTGGGTTCTGTTTACCCATAAGCTTACGATCGTACCTATGGCTCTATTGTTTCACAATTTCATAGTTCATATTACCCGTTTGGAACAGTGGTAGTGAACGCTGCCTTTGGTACAAGGGTTGCGGGTTCGATCCCCGCACAGTACAAACTTTTGTGTGCATGAACATGTCTCTTGTTTTCTATGTATTATAGGTATGTATCAAAGAAGAAAAGTGTTAAATGTATATATTCGTCATTCCGCTGTTTTTGATATCCGTAAGCTTATCGGTTAAGGTGCTTGAGCTACCTATCTCGGAGTCAGATCAATGTATGTGATGTTGTGAAATATTTATTTATTTAATATGTGAAATGAATATACTTTTATTATCATATGGGTATGATGACTCATAAGGTGAGGTGAGCCGTATCAGGTGAAATAAAGAATGAGTGAGTCAGTTTGAGCTGATTGGGCGAACGCGATCAATAACATTTGCAATTCGTTAGATAAATTTGTAAGTTTAATGATAAAAAAGAAAAAGAGTTGGAATTTCAAACTCTCGGAATATTCAATTTCTTTAATGGCGAAAGAAAATATTGTGGAAGCGACATTATCGGCCACATTAGTAGCGAATTCCTAAATTCTAAGTTCCCGATTCGAACTATATTTAACTTTTGACTAAAATGTTTTTCGATGTAAAAAATTTTCCATTTTGGTTGTAAGTTGTAGTGTGTAAGTTGTATAAATAATAATAAACGATGTACTACTGTGAGCGTTAACAAACGCTTCAGCATTTCAGCTCGCTGACTATCACACAAGAAATTCACTATTATTATGCAAACGGCATTTTATTCATCCAAGAAGATGAGCAATAAACGTATCTCACTGGGTACTATTACGGCGTCGAAACACAATTTCTAATATAAGAACGGAGGCAAAAAGCAAACAAGGCAGGCAGTTTCCGGCAGATATTAAAGGCATATCTCTCTATTATGAGCGGGAAGTTGTGTAATTTAAGGGCGAGCTCGGAGCGCCGCGGCATATGGCGAGATTCGGAAGGGTTGGCCCGCTATGCCAACCAGTGTATGTCGATACGATAATTATAAACTATGAGATTTGAATAATTAAGAGATCACTGCAGAAAACCGTATAGGTCTGCGAGAGCGGGACACATCAACTGTTGAAACGACACGGGAAGTTGTGTAATTTAAGGGCGATCTCGGAGCGCCGCGGCATATGGCGAGATTCGGAAGGGTTGACCCGCTACGCCAACCAGTGAATGTCGATACGATAATTGTAAACTGTGAGATTTGAATAATTAAGAGATCACTGCAGAAAACCGTATAGGTCTGCGAGAGCGGGACACATCAACTGTTGAAACGACACGGGAAGTTGTCTAATTTAAGGGCGATCTCGGAGCACCGCGGCATATGGCGAGATTCGGAAGGTTGGCCCGCTACGCCAACCAGTGTATGTCGATACGATAATTGTAAACTGTGAGGTTTGAATATTTAAGACATCACCGCAGAAAACTGTCTCTGTCTGCGAGAGCGGGACACAGGAACTGTTGAAACGCCGCAGGAAGTTGTGTATTTTAAGGGCGAGCTCGGAGCGCCGCGGCATATGGCGAGGTTCGGAAGGGTTGACTCGCTACGCCAACCAGTGAATGTCGATACAATAATTGTTAACTAAGAGGTTTAAATATTCAAGACCGGACATCACCGCAGGAATCCGTCTTTGTCTAACTTGTCCCGCAAGAGCGAGACACAGCTACTGTTGGAACGCCGCTAGGGTCTAAAAATTAGTCTCTAATTAATATTTAAATTGTTTTTTAATACGTTTTTATTATTTAAATGGTAGAATCATTAATTTTAGCAGATTTTTGTAATATTTAAAGACATATTTCGGTATGTATAATAAGAATAATGCGGAAAACTAATTATTTTGGTGCTAATAAATTCGTTATAGATATTAAACAAGCTATTTATGGGTTTTTTTATCAAGTAAAGTAAATCGTATCATGTAACGAATTTTCACATTTTATTGACAATATTCTCAAATATATTGGATATTTTTCCAATAATCATAGTGGTTTTAGTTACCTAAAAATCCGATCATGCAAACCATTTGTTTGCCGCTTCACGGTGATGCATGTCTTTAAATATAGACTCAGCATTAGGATCTTAGAGTATACATAAGTAAGATAAAGAACGCGCCTCACATAGTAGAAATATAAGTATATACATTCATTGAGTGTCATTTTCATGACCCGTTTTTCAGCGCTTTGAGCGTCGGTTGAGACTTCTGGACGACGATGAAAAAACTGAATTTTTCACGGTCGGATATATTGAGCCCAATTCTCGTGCTCGTGATATTTTGAAAACATGGCGGATATCACCTGAAAACCATACATATCACGAGCACGAGAATTGGGCTCATTGATAGATTAGAGTGATATCACGGCCTCACAGAAAAATCGCGCAGTACCTGGGCTGTGTCACTGATAAAGTGAAAGTACCGGAGGCCCAATAAGTGGGCAACGGGATAAAAAGGTTGGTAGCGCAGTTACGACTCCATTGGTGTGGCGGGTGTTAATAGCTTGCCATCAGGTGATCCATTTGCGTGCCGGTCACCTATGACATAAAAAGTGTTTTAAGCCCTGATTAAAACCCAAGAGTTAATACCTTAATAAGAGTGAACGAGCATCTTCTAGGCAAATGCGTATCATCCTAAACTTTATCATAGCTTTCTATTAGTCGTGATTGTGGTCAAGCGTCAGACTATAGTGTAACAAAAAAAAAAAGATTCCTGACTTTAAATGCTACACTTTGCTACGTCGTAGCACGCATGTTGCTACGGCGTAGTACTGTGATTAGGTCGTAGCGTATCACGTTCGTAGTTTTATCGGTTGGATAGTTAGATACCTATTAAAGGTTGCTCTGCTAGATAAGAGAGCATGACACTATTAAGATCACTGAATCCAGAGTAGACGGATGAAAACACATTTGAGTCACTGTGCCATAGTTTAAGAATTCAATTACACTAAATTTGTTAATTCATACATACACACAGTCACAGAAACCTGAATGCTAAAATCGGCTGATAGCTAAGTTATAACTAGCTTATTTAAATAACAATTTTATAGTTGAGTTATCGATACCTCTGGTAGTAGGCATATACATCCCTGCCTGGCTGCTCATTCCTTAGACACAGCTACAACGCCTCTTCATTATAATTTGCTTACTGAACTGACAATAAACAGAACACACAAGCTGGTTACGTTATAACGGTAGCGTTATACTTGAGTTGACTATAGTTGAGTTATCGATATATCTAATAGTAAGCAGGTGCATCCCTATCTGGCTGCTCATTCTTCAAACACAGCTGCAACGTCACTCGATCATAACTACCTTACTGAACTCTCAATACACATTGAACATACGCTGGTTACGTTATAGTGGTAACTTTGTACCTACTATGGTTGAGTTATTGGTATATCTGGTAGTAGGCAGGTGCATCCCTATCTGGCTGCTTATTCTTCAGACACAGCTGCATCACCGCTCGATTATAACTAGCTTACTGAACTGACGATACACATTACGCAAGCTGGTTACGTTATAGTGGTAACTTTGACTTTGGTTGAGTTATCGATATATCTGGTCGTAGGCAGGCGCATCCCTAAATGGCTGCTCATTCCTCAGACACAGCTGCAATGCCGCTCGATTATAACTAGCTTACTGAACTCACGATACATATTAAACATACGCTGGCTACGTTATAGTGGGAACTTTGACTATGGTTGAGTTATCGATATATCTGGTCGTAGGCAGGCGCATCCCTATATGGCTGCTCATTCCTCAGACACAGCTGCAACGCCGCTCGATTATAACTAGCTTACTGAACTCACGATACATATTAAACATACGCTAGCTACGTTATAGTGGTAACTTTGACTATGGTTGAGTTATCGATATATCTGGTCGTAGGCAGGCGCATCCCTATATGGCTGCTCATTCCTCAGACACAGCTGCAACGCCGCTCGATTATAACTAGCTTACTGAACTCACGATACATATTAAACATACGCTAGCTACGTTATAGTGGTAACTTTGACTATGGTTGAGTTATCGATATATCTGGTCGTAGGCAGGCGCATCCCTATATGGCTGCTCATTCCTCAGACACAGCTGCAACGCCGCTCGATTATAACTAGCTTACTGAACTCACGATACATATTAAACATACGCTGGCTACGTTATAGTGGTAACTTTGACTATGGTTGAGTTATCGATATATCTGGTCGTAGGCAGGCGCATCCCTATATGGCTGCTCATTCCTCAGACACAGCTGCAACGCCGCTCGATTATAACTAGCTTACTGAACTCGCGATACACATTACACACACGTTGGTTACGTGCGGGTTTTGTTGGAACGATACATTTTCCTTTTTCAATGCTTACGATTGTTTTAAGATAAATGGGAAATAGCGGTAAAGGCTTCGAGTAATGAGGACGATGTATTCTATTTTTTAATAAAAATATTATTCCGAGAAACAATTTCAGTCAATTAGTCAATAATTTGAAAAAAACGGCATTTGGTTTTATGTTTGCGTTTTTTTTGTCTTATAGCTTTGATAGGTTGAGAATAGGAAGGTACCTACGGTTAAGTGCTTCTTAAAGGTTTGATTGGTGATAAAGTTGTACAAGTATTATTGCTGTTTTTCACTCGCTATTGAAGTCTAACTATTTATATTTTAAAATCAGATAACAAGACTTCACAAACTACATACATAGGTACACTCCTGCTTGGATCGTTTTCTTCTTTATTAATTTTTTTTTCACTACTGATGGTCGTGCTCTTTTTGACAAATCATGTTTCGAACCAAATTGCGACATCTTCGCTTATGTTAGTGTCAGCATGAATCTGGTGTCTATTGCAAAATCCTCCTGGTCTTTTCTCTAGGATCTTTCCAGCGACACATACATAGAATGCTAGAATCATTCCCTTCTTATCTATAGTAAAAAAAACTATAAACTAAAACTATAACTAACAAGCCTATAAACTATCCCCAGCAAAGGCCTTCATCATATAATTCAAGTCATCGCTACTATGATGGGATTAGGGTTAATCACCACGCTTGCCTAATGTGCATTGGTGATCACAAACCCGAGCTATGTTCGAAGAAATCGAAACATACTTTTTACTCGACCTTTGAATCAAACCCAGGACCCCGAGATCATGGCCCGGTACTTAAACCACAGGGCGCCCTGTAGACGCCCAGTGGGCCATATTTGGGCAATAAAAATTAAGTACCAATGTTCGATTAACATAACATGCACGCATTCTACAAAACGCCGGTAAACGCTCGACAAACTCGTGTACGCAAACAGCTTAAAATTGGTTGTCAGAAAACATAATGTCAGGCAAGGAAAGGGTTGGGTCGCGTGCCCTTTCCCTATTCTTGACATTTTAAATTGTTTATTTGCGAACAAGTGTCAAGTTATTTATTCAGCGTTTCCGGTTCACGTTTATTAAAGTGTATCGAGGTGTTTTGTACATCTGTGCCGTGAATAGGAAATCTGTTTTAGTTCACTTTGGAATTCAAATTCTCGTGTGATATCTTATTGCGATATGGGGTTTTTACTAAAAGGAAATTATCTTGCTTCAAATTTTGTTCCTTTTTTTTAAGTACGTACTTAAAAAAAAGGAACAAAATTTGAAGAAAGATAATTTCTTATTTTTTAACTACGCCTTAATAACTTTTTTAAATACGCCTTTTGTAATTTTGGATTAGATATATAATAGAAAGCGTTCGTCTAGCCAAAATATTATCTTAATATGAATTATTTTTTCAAATATATTAAAAATCCGGAACCTACACCCATATCAATGTTGAAGCAGCATTACAAATTTTCTAAATTGTCAGTTATTTGACAAGATTTGCGTTAAAAAAGGTTTGTTATGGATCTATTAAAATACCATTACATTTGATTATCTTTTATTCACACCCTTATTTTGGCCATGTAGAATATTAACGCAAACATTTACCGTTCACTCCATTTTAACAAGACCCGAATCGTCAAACTCCAAAGTTGGGCTAAGGCTTGACCTCAAAACGGTCGTGTCGGCTGCCCGAAACTTATGTGTCGTGGCCACAGCGGGCGGCATACAGCGATACGCGCTAATCGCGGCGGGCAGGTTAACCTACGACCGCTTGCGGACGACCCACCTCCGCCTATTGTTTATGATATTGTGTCCTCACCTCATTAATATAGGTACCTACAGTGCGACTACGATTAGAAGACACTTCAGTGACATCGACAGGAGGGCGTAGTACGATGTTTTTTCTATGCGAAAATGTCGAAACAGCATTAGTTCCGACCTTTACCATGTGCCAAAATAACCATAGGCCGACGCGCTGTGTTAAAGATATGCTAATTTTGGTAATTATTAAATGTAAAACTTATTTGCTATGGCTACTGGGCTCCATATTACAATGTTAAATGGAATGTCACACGTTAGATGACACCGCTACTGTTATTGCTGACGATTTTTTTTTAGATATGAGGGTTATTCTTGGAGATATAATTTCCATGGCAATTCTAAAATACATATAATATTTCTACAAAATTAATATCAGAATTTTAAAATTAACCGATTCTTCTATAAAAAATATAATCTTAAATAGATATATGTTTTAAGGTTACGATGTGTTTTTTTGTGACAGATGGCGCCCCCTTTCAACCCCCCTTTCCCCCGGATTTGGTCTTCGGTACCTTCACTCACGCAGCGAATTTAGGAGGAATATTGGATTTTAAGACTGCCACGGCAATAACATCTTCAAAAATGACCCATGAATTTTCAAACGTGGAGACGTTTGAACGTTCATGGGTCATTTTTACTCATCACTCACCATACCAGCTCACCCTTAGGTGAGCTCTACAAACATCAGCATTATATTTAAAAAAGTCCTTTTTCATCCAGCACTCAGAACGAAAAGCTCTAACCTAATCGTGGGCGCGGGCAGTTAACCCTTAACCGCTACGGACCTTTGTCCGTGATTCTAGTCATATTGTTTATGAAATGTTACTACTGTGTTCGTAGTCTACCCAGGCCTTATAAGTTGTGTCGCCACAAACGCTGGCATCGTATGTGCTAATCGCGGGGGCAGGTTAACCTCTAACCGCTACTGCGGACAGATCCTAGTCATATCGCTGAGAAAATAGTAAGTAATAATGTGCCCGTTTTCTACCCGAACCCTATGAGCCGTTTGGCCACAAGCACACCGACAACATAGCTCGGAGGCCAACTACTACTATAGACAAGGTCACAATCAGACTTACCTAACTAAAAACTAGCACTTAAGCTTAGACTCGTGGCGGTATTGTTAGGTTAGCAAGAAAACAGATAAGTCAATGTATTACATAATCTGAAAAAAGTAATTTTTGTGCGCGGAGAAACATAACTAGTATAAGCAAGCAAACAAACTCTGTAACTAGCTAACAAAAGCACAGACCTAGAGTCTGTGGTATGTAATTAACCAATAAAAAAACAGACTTACGTACATAGATAGATAGATTGATAGATATTTTTTATTGCACAAAAACAAAATACAAGTATGATACAACAACAACAGACAGTAGGTTAGGTTAGGTAGGTAGTTTAACAATACACTACATACATTAGAAAAAAAATTCAGTGAAAAAAAAACCGCCTTCAAAAACCACGAACTAAAAAGTGTAAAATAATATTTCTAATTTCGGTTAAAAATACATAAGTAGCTATTATTACTGTAAAGCCGCGTACAGACGGTTTTACGTGTGTGACACGGGGTCACGCGGAGTTACTCTTGTTTGACTTGGTTCCGTCCTTATGTCTGAGAGAGCCGGCTCGAGCCGAAGTGATACCACGGTCTCACATAAACCGTCGTGAAACAGCACTGTGCTGTTTCGCTGCGCTATTACCGGAGGCCTAATCCAGAGGAAAGGGGGGTTTAAAGGTTGCCAGCGCACTTGTGACTCCACTGGTGTCGCGGGTGTATATGGGTGGCGGCAATTGCTTACCATCAGGTGATTCGTCTGTTCGTCTGCCACCTATCACGTAAAAAAATATATGATTTTTCTACTAGTGTTCATCACACGAATGTTTTTTCAGAGTGGGAATCGAATCCCCGACCTTTGGAGCATGAGCCAGTGGCCCAGACACCAAATATTTAAAATGATATAAACTGTCACATCCACGGACGTTTTGTACCTCCGTGGTCACAGCTAGTTTACATTGAAAAGTAAGTATTAACAATGGACAACATTTCAAAATTGCTAAGCTCTGAAACAAAAAATACCAATTCTTTGTTTACTTTTCTGCTGCTCGAATATATATTTATTCATTTTTTATATTGCATAATTATTGAGAAAAAAATTAAAAACTAAAAAACGTAAGAGTACGTCATCGGACGGCAGAATGTAAAATATTTCTTTGCTTAGCACATTATAGTTTTAAATTTACGAAATGCCAAACCCATGACATGTCACACCCAACTGTCAAAAAAAAAGACAACTTGTCCACGTTGAATGTATGAATGACGTTGACAATGTTGACACTAGTATTATTTACCTTTGACAGTAGTACCTTTTTTCTTATTAAAACAATGATAAGCAAAGGAATATCGCTGTATTCAGCCGTCCGATGACGTCATTTGGCGCTTACGTCTATTTAGAATAAAAAGAATTTCAATAATTAATTTATGCATGAAAATGGACTAATTTTGAAAAAAGAAAAAATATGGGTCTGTTCATTTTATGTCTATTTTCATATAAAAAAACAATATGGACATGTTAAAAATATGAAATGTTGTCCATTGTAATGGGTGGCAAAATACGAGTACCAAAGTCGAAACAAATTGAATTTTCTTTCCTATATAGAATTTGAATTTAGTATGTCTAATACCTATTCGTAGATACATATATCTCAGAATACAATAAAGCATATTTATTTTTGATGTCTGCTAGTGCTGAGAATTCAAAACTTCAAATCAATCTTGCAATTCTTTCTTATCATCTTTTTTCCCCCGCACGCTCTCATCCATTCCAACTTCAAAACTGAACTGTCAAAGTTGGCGCCCAGAAACACTCTCCAGCGCATGCGCGTCTGAGGAGTCCTGATCTCTCCGTCTCTGTCCCCCCGAACGAGGTCTGCGGCCCGTGGCTAACCTTCGGCGCGAGGTTTGCGGCGGGAAAAATGTGTGTTTCGGTGTGCCGATAGCGGGGCGCCGCAGCCCGCACGCCCCGCCCATGCCGCCTCACCCGCGCCCGCTAACGCGTCTTGAGCCACTTAGTCGCTAAGACAGAGAACACACTGCACCCAGCGGAAACGTCTTGGAATTTTCTGAAGGCATTTCTCGTACAAGCAATTTTTTGAACGACGATTTGCTACATTGGATATTGACATTTCTATAGTAAGACGACGCCTATTGGTTTCGTTTGTGGAAATGTTCTGCTGGAATCAGATTTTAAAGGTAAGGTTTCGTAATGAATATTAGGACACTGTTAAAATTGAGGTTTTCGTATTTTTATAACTTTTGAAGGAAGTGTTAATTCTATTTCTTCAATGATTAATTAGATGATGAGATTTTTTTTTGAATATTGGATGTAACCTTTGAAGCAATGAACGAACACAGATGGTCTGGAATGTATATTAAGGAGATATTTTGAGGAACAGTTCTTGAAGATATCATTTTCTGGTCGTCTTAATTAAATTAGACAAGACAACTTGTGAACGCAGACTTATCTCCAGGCCAGATATGGAGCCGCGAGCTGTCAAAATGGAGTGGGAAAAAAGGCGGGAATGTGGCGCCGCTTTATGTGAAGCTCGTCATTGCGCTAGACAGGGAGCGCGCGCTATGAGTGCCCGCGTCAGAGCGAGACGTCGAACACAACGTGGTTTATAAGAAAACCCAAGACGTTGGGCGTGTTTGGCGGGTGGGCGTGTGGGTTTCGGGTTAGTAGAGGTGAGGTCGGCGTGCGTGTGTGCGGCGTGCGGTTGCAGGTGTGTGCGTCGCGGCTGCCCGAGCTGCGGAGCATACTCATCCTTTTGTCAACGATACGAGGCTATATCGGCTTCAGGCTTTAGTTATTAAAGTGCGCAGTTAAATTTTACGAGGACGTCGTCGTAAAATTTCCATTGTCGGCCGCTTCAGGCGGTCAGGCTTTGTGTGGATCTGGAATGGAAGATGGCGCGATTAATAATTAAGGGACGGCTATATTTACATAGTTTGTGGATTTTGCTCTAATAATAAAAGTTTACGAGTATTTCCCAGAAGTGTAAGGTTATAGAATTAATAAACTATGTATGTAAGAAACTGGTCTTATTCGTTATTGCAACCCCATGTTTTACTTTTCTTCAAAGATTAATGGGATAACACCCAATAAAATATACAAGATTTTTTTTATTAATTACCTAGATCTCTATATTGTGTCAATATCATCATCATCATCATCAGCCCATTTAAGTCCCCACAGCTGGGGCACGGGCCTCCCTCAATCACATGAGGGGTAGTTGCCATACTCTCCACGCTTGGCAGACGGGTTGGCGAGGGTTTTGATAGAAATGCAGAGTTTTCCTTCTCTGGGTGCTGATGATCATGCCAGCAGCTTTACCTTAGTCGCCTTTTACGACACCTCGGTAATTATGAGTGAGGTGATTATCCGTTTTTTTTTCTAGAGCATTGGTCCTACTTTCGGAAATGCTCTCAAAATTATAGTCCCTAACCTATGCACAAGTGTGTTTTATGTCTCTTCCGTTCAATAATGTTCTTAACTACCCTTGTCTGAAGATCCAAAATACACTGACTCGGCTGCTATCAATATATTCCTAAAATATCGACATGGGCGGAGAGAATTGGCTGGCGGGAACGTTTCGAAGAATCCACACTTGGACTAAATTACTAGATAAAAATAATTTGTATAACAGATATTAACAATTTTTTTTAAAACAAATTTAGTTCTACTGTAAAATACATGATTAATCATGTCAGGCCGTAAATTTATATTACTATACAGTTACACAGTTTATGTCATAAATGATACTGATTCTATATAAAATAAATGTTTTCTCGAAAACTACAAAAAATCACGGATCAACCTGGGGGTGTTTAGATGAGCCTCGTTGTGAGGCATCAAAAACAAATTTTTGGACCACTGCAAATGAGCCAGCCTGTATAAGTATGTATTGGTGTGTGGTATGCTTGTTAGTAAGTACATGTTTTTATAGGATGTACTAGATAGGTTTTTTTTATAGAAAGGCCAATCAGGATGACCTCACTCCGCCTGATGGTAAGCGGCCGTGAAATCCAAATATGAGGTAGACAGGCACAAAAAAAAAACGAAGAAAGTACCCATTGAGTCTGCCATTCTCACCTTGATGGTCTGCTGAGATGCCGCTTCACGCCCCGCCTAAAAGAGGTAAGTATGACAGCTCTGCTTCGCGATTATTTCGCCGCTTTGAGTGGTTTATTAGGTTAAGCTAACCCTGCCCCTGGTGAACATAGTTCATTAGGTTTTAGGCCTTTGCCCTGCAGTGGGACAGCATACAGGGCGTCCCAAGACTTTGGGACATGAAGAGAAAGTACATTAATTCCTTAAGGTAGCATTTTTACTTAAAGGAAACATCATTATATTTCATAAAATAAATAAAACTGTAAACTGTTTTTTTTTATTGTGCTTGCACAGGAATCGAACCGGAAAAAATAAAGAAATACTTTTTATTCTGCCAAATGATAATTACAAATTATAAAATTTCTTTAAGAATTTTAGGTTTTACACTCATTTGTCGTGAAAGATATACAATCTCTTCACCTGGGGAAAACAAATTAAAGAAGGAAAATTTTATTCCACCAATCGATACATTTCGTAATTAAAATAAAATTTACGAAGAAACATTAGGTCTTACACTCGTCTTTCATACAAGATATCCAAAGAAGTTGTATACTAAATATTCGGTATTAACACCCAAAGAAGTTCTATAATAAATATTTGGTATTAAGCATAAGTATCTTTCAAGACATCAACTCTCACACGAGCCCAATTTAAAAAGCGTTCAATGCAGTTTTTTTCTATTTAATAACTGAAGGATTTAAGGAACTTTCCCTTAATGTCCCATAGTCTTGGAATGCCCTGTATAGGCTGATAGGTGTTTTACTTTGCTTAGGTATCTACATATTTAAAAAAAAAATCATAGTGGGTGAGTTTTTTGGTCATTCATCAAAATCAATTGTTTTTAAGACTCTACATTATTCACAAAATAATTAGATAGCTAAGGCGGCTTTTGCGTTTTGATAAAAGACAGGAGACATAGACGGGACACACTTCAAATGTAAAGTTTTTTTAATCGTTTTTTTTTAGTTAGTTCCATAGTTCATAATGGAACATCATAAGATGGAATATCAATTAAAATTAATTTATTGTGCTTAAATAATAAGTAATAAATCCGTATAAAAAATAGTTTGAGAAGAACTGTTTCTGGTCTTGGTCCATATTTAATATTACTAGGTCAATGAATAATAATAACCACTTATTAATGCCTAGACTGTAAATAAAAAATATATTATTAAAAAAAATTACATATCGTATTCTTAGAAATGTTTACTGACAGAAAAATATGGCTCTTTATTAATTCATGTTTTCTATGAATCTCCCAATTAACAAAGTTTGTGTTGTCTAAATGTGTATGTCAGTGTACGTTCTGTTTGTTTTAGGTGATGTTTAATAATAACCCAAACTCAAACATCTGAAGAGAACCAGCTCATTTCTCAACAAATTTTCTAAGGAACGTGTCTCTTTAATCACTTGACATTGGCAGAGTTGTCTCGTAAGAGCAACAGCAAGCCATAAAAAATAAATCATTCATGTAGATCCCTCTTCCAGCCATATAGGTAAGTACTGGTGCAGATGCCATGTAGACATTGTTATTGATAAACAAACATTGAGGTAACTGTAACCTTAATGATAAGAAACGATACAATTTGTTTGAATGTCTTGAAAAAGTGCTTAGCTTTTCATCAATCTGATTGTGAACTTTTCAGGAAAAATCTGTTATTACTAGGTCAAGTACCTAGTAATTGCTTTTTACTTGATCACGAATTTGAATCTTCTGCCAGCGAGCGAAAGGAATTGTACAAATTACAAAGACACCCTTTGACTCGAAAACGGTTCGGGTCGGGAATTTCTCATGTACGTCGTCATATGGAAACATGTTAGACGTTTCGCGTGCTTGGCCCGCACCTAACTATCTCTTTTAATACTTATTTGTACCGTGGCACCCACACAGGCGTACGCTCCCCCCGTGTCGTCGTTGCAGTGCGCGCCTGTGTGGGTGGACTTCTTTCGCCCGTCCCTGTGTGCGGGAGAATTTCTTTCGAGACGTAATAAGGGGACCGTTTCTTTCCCGCTAAGGTTTTAATGTCGACCACGTTTCGGTGGCGGACGCGCGCGCCTCTCGCGGTTACTGGCGAAACTTTTTGTTTTATTTTTTGTCAGTGCGGAGTGTTGTGTTGGGAGCGTTTTTATGGGAGATGTTGAAACTTTTTTGAGGTACGACATTTTTTTAAGAAGTTTTCCTTAAGTTTATTAGTAATAATTTTGTTAGTAAAGTGCGGAAAAGAGAATTAATTACTTGGGAAAGTTAGTTGAAGTCGTCGTCGTGTAAGTTTGGGCGCGGGCGGCGGGCGCTCTTGCGTGTTGTTCGCCGCGACCGCAGGCTCATTAGCCCGGGTGCACACTACGCCAAGCGATTTAACTTCGAGATAACGCCGCACAACGCGATAACGTTGGAAAGGTCCCGTTATGGTTTCCCGAGGCTGTTCAATTATTTGCTGATTACTGGGAGTTTTTTTTTGTTTTGTACTTTTTTTAAAGAAGTAATGTTGGTTTTTTTCTTGAATAAAACATCACTGATATAAACTTTATTATGCAGTCTATGAAATTTCCTTGTCAAATTTGAAAATATTGTTTTTATTAAAATATTACAATAAGTCACAAAGATAAAAAACAATATGTGACCACAAATAAATAACTTGTATGAGCTTTCATCTTAAAAAAATTAAACTTTCCTTCCCTCATTTTAAAACAAAAGAGGTAAAAAAAAAGAGTAACGACTATGTTATTTAAAGTATAGCAATGGTTAGAATTCGAATTTATTGCACAATAAATTATTTTTAATTGATAATCCATATGCTGTTTCATCTTGAACGATTTTAAACAAAAATAAATACCTAACATTTGAAGTATTAGCATTTGACACGTTAAAGAAACAATTTTTCTCGTAAAAAGTGCTTTTGTTATGAACACATATGTCTCATTCATTTTATATCTGCCAAATTAAAACGGAAAGTCATCAACATCTAATAGATCGAGAGCCGATGAACGGAAGGTGAAAATGGGAGCTGTTTAAAGTCTCCGCGAACTCCCATTAGCGCGCGTGTAGCCCGCCCCTAACTTGAACTTTAATTGTCGAGTGCGTGTGATGAGTCGAAACGAGTGCGGTTCCATCTTCCTTTTGTTCATTACGCTACCGTAGTTACCTCCTTAACCTTAATAAAAAGTCAATATATTTCTTCCATTTTCCCACCTAAGTGAGGTCTGGCTCCTTGTTAGTTTGCGCTAGATCTCTCTCTCTTCTCGAGATGGCTGCGTTTTTATTAATTAAAGTTTCATAACTTAAAATAATAAATCGGTATCTTTACACGATCTTTTTTTGTCCGTTGGTCTCTACGCCCATCTTCTTTTATTCCCCCCATTGTCGCATGTATGTGAATCTGGTCTCCTTGCCAGGTTGTGCAAGGTCTCTTTCTCTCCATATTCAGTTAGACGTAAAAAGTATCTAACTGAAATTAATTTAAAAGACCTACTCAAGTCTGGAACTGTAACAAGGATACCCCTGTACCCAGATTTGTAGAGAATGTGTTAGGTACCACGATGGTTGGTCTGGTTCCCACGTTTGCGAAGGTCAGACGGCAATTGTTTCATTGTGTACAAGTAAGCGCATCCCGGGCTCCGAAGCTTTCGGACGGCTTTGGTGGCAACCGGAGGATGGCCGTTTTGATGATAATTACTCAGTCTTAGAGCACAGATAAAATAAAAAATCAAAATCACTAATCAAAAGATACTCCCACTTTGCTACTTATTTAAAGTTCGTAAGGAAGTCATTGGTACTTTCCGTTAATCTAGAATGATAAAGTCAGGCAAAATGAGAATTTACAGTAACAGTAAAATTTTCATGGATTTTGTTATTTATAAGCCAAAACAAAACATAATAATAACAAATAGTTTTTGAGATTATAAAAAATGTGAGAATAAACTTCACTTATTCGCCGTGGCGTTGCCGAACTCAATAAGATTAAAGCGTGAATTTTAAAACATTAATTTTATGTCATATCTATTTCGCTGAAAACCTTCGATCATGAGATTATTATATCGATGGTTCCCACACAATTAGCGCTGTATGTTTTTTTTAATATGTGGAAGTAGTTTTGAATATCTTAAAAAATATGTATTTATGGCTGGACGGTTAAGGCGAAGAATATCATTAGCGACGCGAATTATTTTAATTGTTTAGCAGTTGCTAAAATCATTTTTGGCGTAAATCAGAGTTTAAAGCTAAGTATAAAAAGAGACGAAAAAGGAGTGCAAATATATTAATTAGTTATAATATAATAGTTTACATATTTGCCGAGTATCTGACGGTCCACAATTGTTTAAAATAGCTCGGGTTGAGAAGTTCAAGAAATAAATATATATAAATAGCGTCGCTAGTGTGTGGGACCCTTCGCTTTAAGAACCGATGACTGACCTGTAGTATCTCAAAGACCATACTAAAAATCTAATACTCGTAAACAATAGAACCATACTCGGCGCAGAAATTTCCAGTGACGATTCACATTATTAAAATATTCAATTTATATCGATGCTACAGTAATTTTAATCTGTGCTCAGCAGCTATAAATCGAAGTTACAATAATATCGCGAGGGGAGGCCGCGTAAGATAATTCCTTTGATTCTAGCGGCATGAGCCGTGCGTCGGAGGGTTGGCAGCTTTGTTCGCGCGCTCCGGTTGTTTGTCATGTTTGAAATTCGAACGTCGAATGTTTTGAATTTGGAATGAATCATGACGCGGTATAATGAGGTCATAACGTAAAGTTTATTTATGAATGAACTGCAGTGCTTCATATTGAATACATTGCAAAAAAAAAACAAAAACGTTTCTACTTATTAAATGCAGTTCAACAAAATGAGCGTTATCATAAACGTAGAGCTCGGATAATCGAATAACGTTGTTATTCCTATAGTATTATTTTAAAGTCTTAAATCCGTAGTTTCACATGTTTTCAATTTAGTTCGGTAATTGACATTTCTTGCTCTAAATTATTTAGGGTCAAAGTAAGCCTCAGATGAGTTAAACGTGGAAGAGGTTTATAATAGGGAGGTGTGCGTACCTACTGTGCGTGTGTGTGTAACAACAGCTGCACACATATAAAGGTCCATTATTTATTACAATTACAATTTTTCTAGAAGTTTCAGAAGAAGCCGAATCGGAAAAACTACCTATGTATGTAAGTAGTTGAGTTGAGTTTATGCAATCTGTCAAATTTCCTCAATTATTGAGTCAAATGTTTTTGATATAAATAAAGTGTAGACAAGCGACTAACTCTTCCTCCCCCTGGTTTGGGCATCCGGTTGGCCACACACTTGGCGAAAAACAGCGTAATTAAAAAGTTTTATCGCAAAAAAAAAATTAAAACATATCCCTACTGCTCTCCTTCAAAGACCCAATTGCCGCACTAAATCTAAACTTCAATCGAACAAGTTCGGAAACACCGATCCGATTCAATAAGGCTCACATGTGTCCTATAAAAAGTGCACACCCTCCCATTATCAGTTCGAATTTAAGAGAGGACGAGAATCAATAGGGAAGGACAGGGCCGAAACAAACGTGTTGGGGCTCGGGGCCCTTAGAGTAGGTAACGTACATTTTGGGGCCCACTTGTCAATGTTTGGAAGTTGGCAACTTGTGACTCCACTGGTGTTGTGGGTGTCCATGGGCGGCGGAATTGCTTACCATCAGGTGATCCGTCTGCTCGTCTGCCACCTCTCATATAAAAAAAAAACCGCGCGCAGCCTTTAGTACTGGAGTGACGCGCTGGGTGACGTTCTTTCTCTACCGCAACCGTATAGAGATGAATTAAAGCTGTCCTGACGCAGCTGGTTGGATCCTTTCACACTCTGTGACGTATTTGCCGAAAATGGCACATTCCGTTTATAGCGCGCGTTTCTTAGTTCCATTGGTGGCAGACGAGCAGCCGAGCCGTACTTTGCCATGTGGTCCCCGGCAGAGTAGAACAGGCCACCCTCACTCTTACCGAGGTGTCGTAAAAGGCGACTAAGGTAAAGCTGCTGGCATGATCATCAGCACCCAGAGTAGGAAAACTCTGCATTTAAATCTAAACCCTCGCCAACCCGTCTGCCAAGCGTGGTGAGTATGGCAATTACCCCTCATGTGATTGAGGGAGGCCCGTGCCCCTGCAGTGGGGACTTAAATGGGCTGATGATGATGATGATGAGCAGCCGAGCAGAGAATATTCTACCTTAAACCGTGTAAAAAAAATTGCATGTAAAAAATTTGGCAGTGTTATAAATAAAATACGCATTGTATGTGTATGTTAAATTATAGAGGTAGGTAAGTCATTATACATTTTTGAAGCGGGGCCTTATCGAGCGCGGGGCCCCTAGTTACCCACATTGCCTTACGGTTAATCTGGCCCTGGGAAAGGATTCCTTAGGGAGCTCCCGAGCGGGGTCCGACATGTATAATGATCGGACCTTAGACGGGTACAAATGGGTTAGCAAATGTAATATCCGACCGTCGGACGCTGATATTCAAATGGACGGGTGACGACCGTTGAGACTTCCTGGTTTTAAATTTGAGGAGGGCTTCTTCAGGGGTCGTCTAAGGCGAGCAAAGTTGCTTCCGATGACAACGTTTTTCTTGTTATTCGATAATAATAATAATACTTTAATTTAACCAAAATCATAATTTTACATATTTTTTGCACTTACAAACAATAGGGACAATGAAAACTTAAAACTAAATAATAACTTTTACATCTGCGCCTGAACTAGGTTAATAAATAGCCTGTATCTCGGGCGTCAGGGTTCATCATTGTGTTACAATATTGTGATAACAGTAAATCGTATTTGTGCTAATCAATCAAGAAGTTTTTAACATAAAAAATAATTAAAATATTAAAAAAAGACAAAAATTGTGTGAGATTAATTAATACAGAAGTCAATTGCATTCTATTTTTAAATTTATTTGAATTAAATTATTAAACTAAAATTAAATTGACTTCTATGATTTCGTAAAAATTAAATTCTATAACTAAATTAAAATCCATCTTGTTATTCGATATGCAGTTAACATAGTTCTTTGAATAAAGTTGTAGGTAAGTGGTAGTCGAAGTAGTACCTGCGTTTGTTTTTTTTATGCTAGAGGCGGACAACGAACGAGCAAGCGAGTCACCTGATGGAAAGTAATCATCGCCGCCCATGAACATCCGCGAAATCAGAGAGATCGCTAATGTGTTGCCGGCCCTTTTAAAAAAGAGTACGCTCTTCTCTTAAAGGTCCCCCTAAGGCGTAGCCGTCGGGAAATACTCCTGCAGCCAAACCGTTCCACAGAACTGAGTACGTGGTAGAAAGTGCCGCGAGAAACGCACAGTGTTAGACCGCCATCCATCGTCCATGCGTTTTTGTTAGAATATTCTCTATGTCAGCCCGAAGTCTGAATGTTGCGGGTTTTAATCCGTGGTTGGCGGTCTTTAACCCCAGTCGATCGAAAGAAAAAAACATTCTAACAATAATTAAAGCAAACTATTAACATATAGTATGACTGATCGGACGGCGCAATTGGTGGACAAACATTCGTGCGATGAACACTAGTGTTGGTTCGGTGTCTGGGTGTAATATATGTATTTAAGTATATATTTGTGTCTCTCTGTTGTCTGATATCTGTAACACAAGTGCTTAAGCTACTTAGTACAAAAATCAGGTCAACGTATGAGATGTTGTGAGAAATATTATTATTATTATAGTAACATAACAAATAAAAAAAATAGTAATAAAAATACAAAAAAACTTCATAATGAAAAAAAAAATTTTTTTAGACAGAATAGCATTAAGACTGTCTTAGAAATTTAAGGAACTTTAGGCACAAAATCAAAATTTTGTTACGTAGAGCACTGTTACTATTTAACACAATAAAAAACTAACATAAAAATAGCGCAGACCAAGAGTCAGCGGAAAATTTTTTCATTAAAAAAAACCCCGTCGATGTGGTGAAGGTTGCGGGAATCCATTGGATGCGGGCGGCGAAGGACCGATCTGTATGGAAAACATTAGGGGTGGCCAATGTCCAGCAGTGGGCGTCTATTGGCTGAAATGATGTTGATGATGACTTCATATGAGACAGTTTTTACAGATTCTAGCGTGAGTGGTGAAAAAAGGCTTTTGAAGGGTACTCTTCTCGAATCACTTCCCAGATGGAAATACCTATACCTGTCCTACCAACCTATACGTGTTCGATATTCGTCGGCAGCTATGCGTTAGATTTTGACACATCGATCATGATCACGATTATGCACACTGAAGTACATAGCCAGTGCCTCTGCGAGACAAAAAAAAATAGTCACTGATTTTTTTTACCAGGAAATAACATGCAAACGTAATTACCTCGAAGCTACCTCATGACGTCAATCCTAATTGTAGACAAACATCGAATTTAAAAATCCCTTGAGCGAGGGTCGTCCCTACCGCGCAATATTGGTGACAATAAACAACATGGCGACGATCAAGCAGTTAAATAAGAATCGCGTGGAATGCGCCGGCGACGCGACGTCATTTATTAGAAACCCGGGCACAGCGGGGGAATGAAAACAGTAAAGCCGCGAGGAGAGCCACGCTTCGGCATGAATGGGCCGACTCGACTAGAGTGATACCACGACCTCACAGAACGCGTAAATCAGCGTCTGTGCTGTGTTTCGCTGCGTGAGTGAGGGTACCGAAAGCTAAATCGTAAATCGAATTAAAATGTATGAACTCGTAATTTCTCGTGATTTCACATGTGCAGATGACTGCATCTGTCACTAATACCAGAATAATTAATCATAATGTAAACTCTAGCGTCCTCTCGGTTGTTTGCGAGGTATTTATGGCAGGCGCACTTTGTCATCTTCGCCTCATTTATCCTAATAATTTACGGAATGACAATCGAGACTTATCTACGATTTGACGACCCGTTTGGAACAGTGGTAGTGACCGCTGCCACTGGTGCAAGGGTTGCGGGTTCGGTCCCCGCACTGTACAAACTTGTCTGTTTGTATTGGTCTGGGTGTTTTCTACATGTTATAAGTATGTATTTACAAAAGAAAAGTAATATATGTATATATTTGTAATCCCACTTTTGATTCTGATATCCGTAACATAGGTGCTTGAGCTACCTATCTCGGAGTCGGATCAATGTATGTGATGTTGTCAAATATTATTAATATTATTATTATATTCAAATCATATTTTGACCTGTATACATTCAATATAAAAAAAATAAGTAGATTAGTCTCGATCAAACGCATTCTCATCAAAGTATTTTTAATATTATACCTAACACGCCAGTTGGTGTTCTATTAAAAGCAGCTGTAAACTAGCCAATACTCTTTTATACTCTTATTTAACAGCATGTATTTACACAAATTCTCAGAAATTCATAAGCCGGCAGCAGTCCGTAGAATGTGATATTCGTAGCACGCTACGGTCCGTAACGCACTACGGTTCGTAGCGTCGTAGATTCGTAGCAAATAGTAAAATAGGAGTAAACATGACATAACTTTTTTTGTGTTAATATAGTTTTTGTGGCTAAAATGTTATTTACTATATATTGGATAATATTGCTACCTCGGTTCTTGATTGTAAAGATGAAAAATAACAGAGAAAACAATAAAATATTAAATAAACATTTCACAACATCACATACATTGATCTGACTCCGAGATAGGTAGTTCAAGCACCTGTGTACAGATATCAGAATCAACAGCGGAATTACAAATATATACATATAATACTTTTCTTTTGTAAATACATACTTATAATACATACAAACACCCAGACCAATACAAACAAACAGACATGTTCATACACACAAATGTTTGTACTGTGCGGGGATCGAACCCGCAACCCTTGGACCAAAGGCAGCGTTCATTACCACTCTTCCAAACGGGTCGTTAAACAATGCTAAGTTGTATGTTCGATTCCGTGAAAAATACTTTGTTTTATCAATTTTTTGGTAATTGAGAGTTCAAAGTCATGCGTTGTCATTGATTTTTGTAAATCTGTTGCTTTCTGCTTTCGTTTATGAAATCCTCGTATTAATTAACTCTCAATTCGAGGCCAAGGAAAATATGCAATGTGTGTACGAATATGTGCCTAATGGAGCCACTGAAGCGAAAGCCGCATTCAAAACAAACATCAAGTAGGAAATTAAAAAAAGAAACAAACGAAATGGCGGAAAAAGCGAAAGTGTTTTGAGAGCCGTCGGCGCGTGAAGTTTTTATTAAAAATATTGTCCGAATGTGCCGCCGAGCAGTCAAACAGAAATTCTGGTGTAATGTATCTTTACCCCATTTGCTGGGATCCTTTGTGGAAGGGTGTGCAGGGTAACGAGCGGTACCCACTTGTAGGGCCCCTACACGCTTTATTATTTACGACTCAGCCGCTTTATGTATGTTTTGAGCTAAGATTTTATTGCTATCCTATTCATGAGCTTAATCCGCAGCAATCTCGGCTTAGAGTACTTGTGATGGGCTGTAATGTTTGCATTTTAGGTGAAAATTGCATACTTTTATCTTGTGAACTGCTTATTATTTATCAAGCAACATTTTTAGACTTTCTGTAGACATTCATTTCAATTTTATCTCGGACATTTTTCATATATTTTCAACTAAACGGAAAAAAGAAAACATGTCAGTTAAAATATTAATCTCATTCAAGCCTTTACAATAAACGCTATGAAATAAATTCATACAATTTCATAATAAGGCACTTGACTTGTGTTACGGATATTAGAAAACAATATAATGTTTTGTTATTACCTTTTTGCAAATATAAAAATTTGGCAGTTTCTTTTCTGCCGCACCATCAAGAAATGAAACTGGTTGCCGGCGCATGCATGTATTTCCTCCTTCCTACAATATGATTCCTTCAAACGAAGCGTGAAGAAGCATCTCGCGGGCCAGTATGGCGGTGCCTACGGAGGTGATGCCTTGACATCGCTTCTGTTTTAATTGCAACTTGGGCTCTTCTCTTGCTTACCATCAGGTTGAGGAGAACCAATATACTGAGCCTCTACAAAAAAATGGGCTGTATTCATAAACGTTCAATAAACCTTTGCTAGACACGGTGTTATACAGCAGTTCTGATGTTCGAAACAAAAACAACCATAGAAAATTTTCGACAAAAGAATGAAAACTGCATTATAACACTACAAACATTCATGAATAAGGCCCTAAGATATTATTTCTAGTCTCCAAAAAGCCTTCTTACATTTACTTGTTAGTTAGTATATTTTTATATGCCCAAAGCCACCCCTTTCACATGTACCCATTTCGTGGCTACACTCATTACTTCAAACTTGGAAACCTAACCCCAACATCTCGGATCTCGTATCCTGTACCATTACGTTCTCACATCAAAGCAAACATTGTGAGAAGCAGTAAAAGACGTGGAACCCCTCGAATTAAGTTAACATGCCGATCGACGTATCGCAGTAACGGATAAAGGGCTATTTGTAGGGTCGCATAAGTATTATCTGGTATACACTATTCTGGGGTAATTGTCGGAGTGAGGTCGATAGGATTTTATTGGGTAATGCAGATAAAGGTGTATTTTTAATGTGGTAAGTAGCAGTCGAGAGCAGAGGTCGCCTGATGGTAAGCGGTTGCCACCGCCCATAGCCACCCGCGACACCAGTGGAGGGACAAGTGCGCTGCCAAACTTTAAATCCCCCTTTCCCTGGATTAGGCCTCGGGTGCCGCCGGCCCGGAGTGCAATGGGCCGACGTCACCGCCTTTTGGGCGACGTTTTATGCTTACTCTCCTGCTGGGGATCAGGAGGGTTATGTCGGGCTCTCCTCTGGCGGCCTCCGGTACACTCACTCACGCAGCGAAACACAGCACAGTGCTGCTTCACACACTAATTATTAGATAATACCTCGGTGGTTGGTGGGTTCCCCGGGTTGGGCTAAAATTTGTACCTGAATCTTTCTGTTAAGAAAGATTGATCTGATTCTGCTAAGAAGACTTTCTGTTAAGAAAAAAACTTTCTTTACTGTACAACATACAAAACTTAAAAGCTAGGTATACAGAGATACAATGTACAATTTAGGCGGTCTTATCGCTGGGAGTGATCTCCACCTGACAACTTTCGCACCGCAAGTGCACAGCAATCCCTTAAATACCTCTTTCCCTTGATTGCGCATCCGGTTACCTCACTCACCCAGCGAAATACATAGTACCTAGGCGTTGGTTCACGCCTTATGTTTGCAAGGTATAAGTCAGATCGAGTCGGCCCATCTTAGCCAAAAGATTTGGCAAGAACCAACCAACCAACATTTCGGCTAACATACATAATTATGTTTAAAAAAATGAACGAGTATAAATAGTAAGTATAGTATCTTTGTCACTACCATTCTGAAGAATTCAATGGTATCTCATATGTTAAAACCGTTCAATGGTTTAGTCTGTTGTTTCCAAGGAGTAATGGATATTAACTATTTAAAACTTTAACCGTGGGAGAGCCACGCTTCGGCATTAATAGGCCGGCTCGACCGGAGTGATACTACGGCATCACAGAAAACCGGCTTGAAGCAGCAATGTGCTGTGTTTCGCTGCGTGAGCGAGGATACTGGAGGCCCACTCCGGGGGTAACGGGGGTTTAATGGTTTAATGACTCCACTGGTGCCACAGGTCTCAATTGTAAGCAATTGAGATCTGTGACACCAGTGGAGTCACCTGATGGTAAGCCATCAGGTGATCCGTCTACTCGTCTGCCATCTATCACATAAAAAAAAAACTATTTAAAAAGGTTTCTCTCGGCTGTTGGGTAAGATTACCATGATAGGTAGGTATGTACTTGTCTCATCGTCAGCCCATTTAAGTCCCCACTGCTGGGGCACGAGCCTCCCTCAATCACATGAGGTGTAATTGCCATACTCACCACGCTTGGCAGACGGGTTGGCGAGGGTTTTGATATAAATGCAGAGTTTTCCTTCTCTGGGTGCTGATGATCATGCCAGCAGCTTTACGTTAGTCGCCTTTTACGACACCTCGGTAAGAGTGAGGGTGGCCTATTCTACTCTGCCGGGGACCACACGGCTACTTTGTACTTGTCTAACGCCAATCAACATTAAAGACAAGCTTAGGGCTCACTTTCTGCTACACTGATGGAAAGGTTAGGCTTAAGCTTGGTTGATTGTTATCCTTTTTTTGTAAAAATACAAAAACATGTTAATAAATTAAATTATGAGTAAGTAAGCACCTATATAAAATAAGTATTAGTATTTTTAATGTATCGATGCAGAAGACAGCATTTTTTACAAACCTTAGTGGTTCATCAAATGCTGTATACATTGTTTATTATAATAATTTGTTTTTATGTTGGTAAATAAATAAAAAAAAACCTTATGTAGGAATAGCCTAATATTGTAGGCGAAGTACTGTAAGATATTGTATGCGAAGTACTGTTAATATTGTACGGTTTTATACATATCGCATTTCATCTATAATAACCGGAAAAAGAGTCGTATCCGGGATGATCGGGGGTAGAGGGAGTGGTAAACAAGCCGAGGTGGTTAACCAACCATGCTTAGCGATGGGGTGACTCTTAGTAGTGACAAAGCTAGCGTCAATATTGCCCATATACAAACATACAGCTATATTTTTGTAAAAACTATATTGAGAAGTCTACTTACGACTAGCAAATATATTGATGGCAGCTCAGTGCTTTACGCGCCTTTCATACGGAGCGTCGTGGTTCGAATCCAAGCATGCACCTCTGGACTTTTCAAATTATGTGCGTATTTTTACCATTAGCTCGACGGTTGGGGAAATCATCGTGAGGAAACCTGCACGGTTCAGATAGTTTCTGTAACAGACTAAGATGAGGACTTAAGACTAGCAAGGTCAGATGAAAATATAACACTTGGGTTTTATAGTTTTTTAGATTTTCGCGTTGCATTATAACTACAATGTATCAATACGGGGTTTAACGCGATATTTATTATGTGCACTCACGTGCACTCACGTGGTCACGAGCGGACCGCTCGTGACCACGGCTGCTGTAACGTAGCCGAAACGTCGAGCCAAATATGTGAGTGCACATAATAAATATCGCGTTAAACCCCGTATTGATACATTGTACTTGGGTTTTATTTTCTCCAAGAACATGTCTAAAGCAAGTTACCAAAGTATTTTCTGGAATCATATTACTTTCAACGTGCTTTTTTAACGTTATTTTGGTATTTTTAACACCAAAGTATGTACCGATATTACATTATTATTTTTGTTGATCTATTACATATTGATTTTATTATGGAAAACAGTAAAATAAAAAAATAAAAGCCATCAATTGTATGACCTGTTTCTTTTCTTATTTTCATTCAAAATATCATAAATACAATATTGAATCCTACCATGCTGAGATCCTGGCAATTGTGCGCGCTCAGCCCGGGCGTGACTAACACCACTTTGATCCTTGCCGCTCAATATGGCCGCCAGTTCAAAGTAGCCGACTCGCTCACCTGCTATAATGGGTTATGCCTTTTGTGAAATGTCCCCTAACTTATTGATCAGAGTAAATTACTTTGAGTATCAATACGATTTTGAAAATTGTAAATTTGGAAAGGTTCGTGTTTACCCCTGGGTGCTTTTTTTTGTATATACCTAAACAGCGTATGTAGAATCAGTTTAAAGCACCTCGTTGTTGGTAACTTATCAAAAAAAAAAAATCCAGATTCTGTCACAATAATTGACTTTATTGATCGATTATGTACTTGTATAAAATGAACATTGAATATATTATTTTTATTTTTGCAGAGGGTACTACTTTCTCTCGATTATTTATTCTTCTGCTCTATAGTCATCATAATACACCAATTTCTGCTATCTCTAGGTCCCTATTTCTCATAACCAAATATCCAATAACTTTGAAGTAAATTCTTGTAAAAGCATAAGTTAACATTCATAGTCTTGCTCAGCACATAAAACATCGCCAATACTTCACCCTGCTCAAACAATAACGACAACCCTTTGTTCCAGATAAACATCGAAAAAATGCAAACAAACACCGTCAAATCGCCGCCCTCAAAGAACTTCCTTAGCCCTCCCCACCTGTGTACAACTGTCAGAGTTATGTGACGGATGGTAAAGACTACATGACATGTATGACGTGAGTGAGTGAACTCTAGTGAGTGAACGTAACCGCGATGCATCTGTCGAGTGAAGTGAGCTCGACCACGACGGGGCTGGGGCATGAGGCACCGTCGTCGAGCTACGGGGGCTCGCTTCCGAGCCAGCCTTTGACTGCGGAGCTGCTGGCGGAGAGGACCCTGGAGGGGTTACTGGCGGACCACCCTGGGGAGCTGGTGAAGACTGGGAGTCCGCATGTTGTGAGTTACAGTTTATTTTATATTGAAGGGATTTAACGCCAGGCACCCTGAAGCTTCCTGTCATCACCTCTCTAGTAATTCTAGTATTTAAAATTCTAGTATATAACTTGTCGCAGGGCGTCCTACACTACGCTTACCGAGTCGCGGTCTCCACTCAAGGACTTTACGGCTCCAACGGCTGACAGTTCTGCTAGCTAATATGACCAGCACACTGCCACTTCAGTTTGCTAATTCGGTGGGCTATGTCGGTGACTCTGGTTCTCTGTCGGATTACATCATTTCTGATGCGGTCCTTCAGAGATACTCCGAGCATAGCCCTTTCCATAGCTCTTTGAGCAACTCTGAACCGGTGGACTAGTCCAGCCGTGAGTGTCCACGTCTCGGAAGATGGGATGGTGACATTCGAAGGCTGGCTGGTGTAGGCTGGATGAGAGTGGCCGAAAATCGGGAGCAGTGGCGTGCATTCGGGGAGACCTACGTCCAGCAGTGGACGAGTGTGGGTTGCTGATGATGATGATGATGATATAACTTGAGGAGCTGCTGGCAGACCATTTGGGGAGCTCCACACTACAGTCACTAGCTAGTGAAAACTGAGAGTCCTCATGTTGTAAAAACAGCTTATCATAATATTGAAGTGATACTAGCTGTCATCGATCATAGAATCTCTACATCCATGATGGAAACTGATATATACCACTCTATTGAGCAGACGCTCGAGGGGCAACTAGGCAAACCCCTGGGGAAATGGAGACTGGGAGTCCTAATGTAGTGAGTTATGGTGTATTGTATGTTGAAGTGTAATAATGCAACTTACCCTGAGCCTGCAGTTCTTAGCGGTAAGTTATTACCACCATATTAATGAGTGATCGCTCATTGGGCTGTTGGTTGCCCACCTGGTTGATTGCCATGTTAAATTAAGGTACTCAACTTTCAAGCTGTGTTTTGGCCGCCTACTTTTTTATGTGATAGACAGACGAGCAGACGGATCGCTAGATGGTAAGCGATCGCTTGCCACCCCCCATTCCCACGGGTGTATGTGTGGTTATGAGAAATAGGGACCTAGAGATAGCAGATATCATGATGACTTTAGAGCAGAAGAATAAATAATCGAAAGAAAGTAGTACCCTCTGCAAAAAATAAAAAGAATATATATATATATATATATATATATATATATATATATATATATATATATATATATATATATATATATATATATATATATATATATATATATATATCCTATTATATATATATATTTATTATTCAATGTTCATTTTATACAAGTACCTAATGGATCAATAAAGTCAATTATTGTGACAGAATCTGGAAATGTATTTTTTTTTATAAGTGAAGTACCACCAACGAGGCGTTTAAACTGATTCTACATACGCTGTTGCATGTGTCACAGTGCATTGTTAACGTATTTAGACTTATTCCATTGACCAGGTGCTGTTTCTGACGACTGTTAAAAGTTCAAAATTACTTTCAGGTATGTACAGTCCTTCCACCTCACTGGCGGTCGAACAAGACACTGCCAGTGGCGTTCAAGGTGGTGGCGCTGGGGGACGTCGGCGACGGGACACTGGTGACGGTGCGGGCTGGCAACGACGAGAACTGGTCCGCTGAGCTCAGGAACTGCACGGCAGTCATGAAGAATCAGGTCGCGAAGTTCAATGACTTAAGATTCGTCGGTAGGAGTGGGAGAGGTAAGCATTAAGATGATGAATAAGACATTATTTAAATGAGATGATCTCGATGCACGATAGCGCGATTGGTACCTAGTGACCCTGCCTTATAATGCCAATGGGTGTAGGTTCGATTCCCAGTCTGGATAAACACACACTCTATATCTATACCTAATAAGGTACTAGTTAACTTTTTCTACTACATATATTATTTGTGTCTCCGAATAAATAGTTAACTATTCATCATCAGAGGTTTTTTTAAATAGTGCTATAATATAATACGCTTCGTATTTACAGTTCAAGTTACCCAATATAATGATTTCCTCATTAGTACTTAGATTGATATTGGTATTATAACATAAAAATGTATTTGTCCAAGTCTTGTGTATATGTGTGTTTTGTGTAAATGTGTCTCGCCGTAAACACAAGTTTACGGCGATTTTTCGTTAGTATATAATTAAAAACCTTAGTGGTTTGCAGTGCTAGGTATAGACCAGATTAATGTAATATGTAAGATTTTTATGTGATAATAAATAGGAAAACTCATCTAGCCACTCTGGACCAGCAGTCTTGCGATGAAAACTTCTCTTTCTTCATGTACTGAAGAAAGATTGAGAAGGGTGTTATGTTATTATGTGTATGTAATACACCCATAATATATTTAAATACAATGGTGTATCACATATCAATAATATTATTTTGATCACATATAACATTGCCCGGATAGTTATTTTTGGGATAAAATGTTCTTATTACATCACATTATGGATACAATAATAGATATTCCGATATTTAAACTCCGGTTTACAACTCTACACGTCATCAACTCAAACTTCTACTTGTTCTATAAAATAACTTGCAAAATTGTTTTACATTTAAATAATACAATATTGATGGGACTCAGAAGGGATCGGCTAATTCGCTTCCTCAAGAGCCCCGATCAGACCAGATTTAAGCCTCTTGCATGCTCATCAAAGATTTATCGCATAGATTTTCATACACTCGGGCCTAACAGATCAATTACCCCCATTGACTTAATATTGTACAAAGAGAAGACCTGTTGAAATATTCAGGGAGAGTCGCTGGGGGCTTTGTTTTTGAGGGGGCGCCCAGGGGAAGGTTTTTATGAGCAGATGTCTACATTATCGTAAACAATCATATATGTTTGTACATATATCGGAGATTCGACGATGAGCGTCTTAAAGTGAAAGAGTGTAACACAGTTTATAGATATCGAATGCCATTTGTAAACTGATGTAAGTTAATTTCTAATCGAGTTTGTTATGTCTGTCAAAATCAAAACTTTCTTTTACTTTTGATTTTGGTAAAATAACAATAAACTGTGAAACAGTTCTACTGCACCGTTATTTACTAACAATTATGATTTGGGAACCTTCAAAAGATGAGCTTGCTGCTTTCAAAAAGCCCGGCAACTCATCCTCTGATTTCGCAGATTTTTATGAGCCGTGGTAATCACTTACCATCATCATTATTTGCCAGTTTTTAGCACGTCAAAAACTGAAAGGACATTCAATCTTTTACTTATTGACACACCTTCTACATTAGAATTCTAATAGGTTAACCAGAATATTATTCCCCTACTCTATGGTAATAAATAAATAAATATTTCGCAAAATCACATACATTGATCTGACTCTGAGATAGGTAGCTCAAGCATCCTGTATTACGGATGTCAGAATCAACAGCGGAATCACAAATATGTACATAATAATACTTTTATTTTGTAAATACTATACTCATAATACATAGAAAACACCCAGACCAATACAAGAAGATTTGATCATGCACACAATATGTTTGTACTATGCGGGGATCGAGTCCGCAACCCTTGCACCAGCGGCAGCAGTTCACTACCACTAATCCAAACGGGTACGTACTATATGGTATATATATACTCGTACAGCCGTCGACCAAACTTTAGTTTGTTTGTGATGCCAAAGTCTATATTGATAACAGGGTAGGTCCAGTCGCCTTATAAGGGTAGTAGCATGAATTTGTATAAGTCTACAACACTTGTGGTGATTCCCGATGCGTGACCGATTACTTGGGTAATTCTTAGCTTACGCATTATAGGATTATAGCCGATATAGGAAAAACAGAGCAGTTGTGATATTAAGTTTGCATTTTTTTTTGTTTATATGGTAGTGATAAAAGGTTCACAAACCTGTCATGTTTTCTGTATGAAAATTGAACTCTACCAACCTTAGTTGATATTTTTATAGCAATTTTTTGAAAGAAAAAGAAAGAAAGAAAATACATTTATCGACCATCACAATACACAGGAAACAAACACATACAGTTGGTACACGGTTTAGAACAACATACATTTTACAAATAAGAGGGACAAAGAGATGTGGATAGTGTGTGGTCAATCAGGTCCCGACCTCAGCATTAGCTGCTACGACAATATCTGCATTGCCGCAGCAGCGCTGGTATTCTGGCGGGACCTGTTTGCGAGCGAGTGTGATAGGTGAGGTGTAGATAAATAAATAAAAATATATATACACGTACATATTATAGATAGGTAATATGCGATGTGGTAGATATAATAAGATTCGTATTTAAACACACACAAAAAAGAAGAAGAGAATTAAGTTGATAACATACAGATAGATACAAACAACACTTTTGCAATTTATTCTTAAGTAAATAACACATAAAAATTACATCTCGTGTTCAGACGGGGCTCGAACCCACATTTTCCACAATTGGAGGATTGTGGAAGATGTGGGTTCGAGTCCCGCCTGAACACGAGTAACCGATGTAAGTGTGTCTAACCAACCTTACTTATAAATCGCGATCTAAACTTGTTACCCTACTAAAGATCATGTCATCTAGTTCCAACATGCAGTGTTAAAAGGGGCTGCCACAAATTTTGTTATGTAGTTATATCAAAACGCTTTACGTTTTAATATGTCAATGTGACTTGTTCTCTTTAGTTGTGACAATGTTTTATCTGTGGTTAGCCGGCAGACCGGATGAAGTGAATTGGCTTTTGTTGAGAACTGGGGAACAACTGCATTATACATGTATCTGAAGATTAACTGAAGAATAAAGCCGATTGTATCCACCAATCACTATTTGATTTGAATGATCCCAATATAAGATAATACAGGGACTATCCTTAGTTCGCTATTTAGGGGAGTGCTGGTCGTGGATATACAGTTGCTATAAGTATTCAATGCAAAACGTGGCAGACGGTAGAGTATTTCATTCATTAATAATGTATGATATTAAACAGCTCAGTGGTTCAAAATGGTCTGTAGTTTAAAGGGAAGTAACTGTTATACTCAAGCTAAAGACTCGTGGCAGTCGGTGTCACTTTCATCTATAATATAAAAATGAATCGCAAAATGTGTTGGTAAGCGCAGTAACTCACATTGGTAAGCGCTTGGACCAATTTGGCCAATTCTTTTTTAAAATGTTCGTTGAAGTCCAAGGATGGTTCTTACGACGAGAAAAAAATCGAATAATTGTCGGGAAAACCCTAAAAACAGTCCTTTTCGTTTTTACATACAAACGTTTTCTAACTAAAACGTAGAATCAATTTCAGTTTTATTGCTATTATATAAAGTTCATATTTGTTGCCATATTACAATTTTTTTTGACAGGACGATGTCTGTCGGGTCAGCTAGTTCATAATAAAATTCATGAATAAAATACTTTATGGTCTGCTGATAAGTCCTTGCATTTAGTATTAGATAGAAAATAAATAGCGCTAAGTGGCCTATTCTCGAGCACTCGACATTGAAGTGGAATTAGAGTGAAAACTCTAAAATGTATATAAGATAAGAAGATGATATAAGAAATGTATGAAATACATTCTCTTATTCGATTTTAGTGTACAGTGCACGAGAATAGGCCCCCAGATAATTCATACAGATTACTATTGTCAAATTAGGGCTGTCCACTGAAGATCAACAGGGCGTTCCGTGCAATATAAGTACTGAATAAAGATAGCCGGGGGCGTCTCCCAGTCATCATCATCATCATCGTAGTCCACTGCTCGTACTGTCACTGGACGTAGGCCTCTCCAATTGTTCGCCACTGTGATCTATCCATGGCTTCTCGCATCCAGCTCTTACCAGCCATCCTGCGCAGATCGTCCCCCCACCTAGCCAGAGGGCGCCCTATATTACGTTTGCCAAGACGCGGTCTTCACTCTAGAACTCGTTTACCCCATCGATTGTCGGTTCTGCGGCTAATATGGCCAGCCCACTGCCACTTAAGCTTGCTAATCCGGTGAGCAATGTCTCCCAGTACACTCAAGAAAATTAAAGTTCTTTTTCTAAATTAATCCAATTGGAAATCCAACTCGGGACCTTCTGCACTTGCGAGCAGTACCTTAGCCACTGTGCCATTGTGGTCGTGAAAAAAGAATATTACAACCTGTGCGGATAAAGAATGGGATCAGAAATGGCCGCATCTATTCACTTCTCGCTCGCACACCCCCGAGTGAGAGTATAGACGCAAATAGTGTGCGAGCGAGAAGAGAATAGATGCGCTGCCATTTCTGATCCCATTCTTTATCCGCACAGGTTGTACTTACTGTTATTACGAGCCCATAGTGTCCCACTGCAGGGCAAAGGCCTCCCTACCCTTTTCTATTTACCGTCTACAGGTCCTGGGCTGCTGTGGACCAGTCGTGAAAGAAGGCGTCGAGTTCATCTCGCAACCGTCGCCTCGGTCTGCCGCAGGGACGCTTTACATTTTCGGCCTTCTATTTTGAAAAAATGAAAAAACGTAAATAGCCAAAAATTTATATATTCTAATGAGGAGAATGTGTCACCTATGTTTGATCTACTCCCTGCAGCTCAATTCTCACATCAAACCACTTGCAAACGATTGTCATTCCATCCCCATCATCTCGATGGATGGCGGTCCAATACTGTGCGTTTCTCGCGGAACTTTCTACCACGTACCTCAGTTCTGTGGAACGGTTTGGCTGCAGGAGTATTTCTACGACGAGGACGGCGACGGCTATGACTTAGGGACCTTCAAGAGAAGAGCTTACTCTTTTTTTAAATAGCCGGCAACATGTTAGCTATCTCGCTGATTTCGCGGATATTCATGGGCGGCGTTGATTACTATCCATCAAGTGACTCGCTTGCTCGTTTGTCCACCTCTAGCATAAAAAAAACATAGGTACGATTGTACGGTTGGAAGAAGACTTGGTCAATAAAATGCAGCTTAGGATACCTAAGCAGGTACTAAGCGGTCAAATGGCTCACTTGTAGTACTTCGCAATTAGCTCGCGTCTGAAACCGATACTTTGCCCTTTAACCCTTTCTACGCGACCGCTTAATTTCGTGGCTTCGGTTAGCAAAACTTTAGTTCTTTGTTATTTTTTTCTGTCTTTGGTTGAAAGTAGACATATGAATCTTTATCGCACAAAATAAATAGACACTCAAGAACGGCTCTGGTTGACATTCGTATCGAAGAGTTCTTTGACCTACGCGCAAGGCAGTGATTTGTACCGTGTCTCTTCCGCAATTCTTCTTCTTCATCGTTTTCTTTATTGCTGCAATTCGTGCCTTTCTTTAAATGCCTTTACCGAGGCGGTGACAAGGTCTTTCCATTCTTCCCTATCCTCAGCTTGTCTTAAGTGAATCCGTTTACATCCCTTATTTAGTCTCACCAACGAAGAGGTGAACGGCCTGTTCGTCTTTTACCATTGACTTTCCCCATAATTACCAACTTGTCCAAGTTGTCGGACTATCTCCGGGCGATATGGTTAAAGTAACCTAGTACCCTTTGGTATCAGATAGTTGACAGTCTGGTTTTGATCTTCAGTTGGTCGAGAATTTATCTATTGGTTCTTTTCCATCGGGCCAAGGTATGCGTAACATTCTCTCTTCCGCACATGTGCACATAAAAAGCACAAACGCCACTGTCCTAAGCATTTACTTAGTATTGTGGCGTTTTTGCTTTCACACTTTATGATAATATAGTATATCTCAAATGCCGAACCACGCCGAGATCATTGTAAGGTCGGCTGTAAAGAAGTGTATAAACTAGTACATTGTCAAAATAGCTAGATAACTTCTGACTTCGATTTTCCTACCTGGATACGGACGGCATTATTGTGACAAGGTATTAAAGTGTATATGTATATACATCTTTTTGCAGCTGACTACGTGCGCATCTATGAGTGCGTAGCCTGTTAAGCATGCGATGTATGCAGCCGGTTTTCTCAGTGTATCCCTTTTGTGCCTATACTGAGAGTAGGTTGCTTTGGCAAAAGTCAAGTAGCTAGAGGGTGTGGTACTGGTTTTTTTATATAGAGTAATAATGACCCCTTGTTCACTTATGATGCGACACTTTCTAAGAAGACAGCGTTAGTTCTATTGTGCCATATATAAAAAAAAAAAAACTTGTTTAATGGTAGAGGCGATAAACGGCGAGTAAGGTTGTCCGTTGATGGTAAGTGATCACCGCCGCTCATGAACATTTTTTTTTATGTAATAGGCAGACGAGCAGACGGATCACCTGATGGTGAGCGATTGCCGCCGTCCATGGACATCCCGTGACACCAGTGAAGTCACAAGTGCGCGGCCAACCTTTAAAGTCCCCTTTCCCAGTACCCTCACTCACGCAGCGAACACAGCACAGTGCTGCTTCACGCCGGTTTTCTGTGAGGGCGTGGTATCATTCCCGCGAGCTAGCCCATTCATGCCGAAGCGTGGCTCTCCGTGGTTAGTCGAACATATCCGAGATTAGAGGAGGTGAGTAGTCGCTAATGCGTTACCGGCCTTTTTGAAAGGAGAACGCTCGTCCATCCAATCCACATTGCTTGTAGATTAAATACTAGTAGACCTACTGTCTGGTGGTGAACTATACCAATTTAAGTTCGACGTATGAAACGAAATTACCTACATTTTGTTAAACTATCCATCGATCGGTCGCGCAAACTGAAAGTTTGGGGTCGCAAACATCGGCTGAGCATCGAAGCTGAGGGCTACAACGAAACGGGATTCCCGACCGAATCTTTATCTTCGTCCCTTTCGTACGCGCTGTGCGTCTTGTTTATTTGGATCTCGTTTGTTACGAGACGGTTTCGTCGTAGACCAATCTGAACTTGCCTTGCGTCCGCATCTCATATTCAAATAGTGGAGGCTAACGAAGTGGGTGAGGGGGGGATATCGCGGAACTTTAAGAAATATCAGCGTACGCCCCCCTCGGACCCTGTTCACTATGTTTTGGTCTGACTAAATTTTCATGACTCAAGTCACTTAAACGTTCACCTTCGAAGTATTATTCCGTGTATCGTTGACTTTTCGGTAAGAAACTTTGGGCTTATCAGTATATATAGATAGATAGATACTCTTTATTGCACAATATACAAAACTTAAAAGCTAGGTATACCTCTGTATACCTACACCGCCTAAATTGTATTAATTTAGCCTTAATATAGGCGGTCTTATCGCTGAGAGCGATCTCTACCAGACAACCTTCAGTATGTAAATTATTTAAGTTTTATTGCTAATATAAATGTTAATGATAGGTGTTGTGAAATAAAAAAACGTACTTCGTCATTCTAACAACAAATATTTTTCTTTCCTACGCACGTTAGCTTCATATATCTATAGATAATGCGTAATGTTGTATCGTTATCTATGTTTAAGGAAAACCTCCATTAAATTCTCTCAACAAACAAACCGTGGCCGGTGCACGAAAAAACCAATATAGCCAGAGGCAAGTGGGAAAGAAGTTAAGAGGTGTCTATTTGTCACGTTCCTTCCTGAATAACACTCTGCTTCCAATTAAGGGTAAGCGCTCTCTTTGTTTATCTCAAATTGCGAGAAAATCTCACTCAAATTATCGAGCTCAAAGACAAAGGGGAGATCGGTGCCCCACGAAACATAACTTTTGTTTCGTTCGGGGATAAAAAGTTGCCCATCCGATGTTGGGGGAGAGCGGGGAATTTTTAATAAGCGAAAAATTTAATGAGGGCTTCCTCGGTCCACTTTTTGCTCGGTCAGCCGTGTCAGCAGACAGCTTAGACGGCCGACACCTATCACTTTGACGTTCAGCGTGAAGTATTAATCATATTGTAGGGATTTTAATTTCTTTTCTTTGCCTCTTGAAAGCAGAGGCTGCATAATTATTCACTTTAAAGAAACAAAACTCATTTTTATATAAGCTTAGATACTGGTATTAATTTATTTATTCAGTATTTTTTTATTAACTAAATGATAGATAATAATAATTAAACTATAACTAAAACTAAACTGAAATGCATTGGCAAAAGAAAGACGTTTAACTTGATATTCTACTAGTGTAGGTAGACTAAGGTAATAATATTATTTGCATTAAAATTGTATTTTTTTAGATTCAGTCAAAAGTTGTTTATAAATAAATGTGTACTTTCTAAATTACAAAGTTTTCTGTAACTATATGAACAGTAAATTTTTCGTAAAAAAAAAACAAAAGCAAGTCATTAAAATTACAACAAAAAGAAAAAATGGAATCCGGAATTCTTTTTAAGTCTCGCGCCAACTAGATCTACCTTATTACACACCGGAGTAAGAGGGCAATTTACCGCATCAGTAGTCGCCAGCGACATCTGCTAATCGATTGATTGACCCCGCTTTACCCCCGGTAGAAATACTCAAGGGACCGTTTGCCTCCGTCTTCCCGCGTTCTTTAATTGCGTCCGTATAGAGATTCTTTTTCATATATATTTTTGAACTTTGATAAATATCATCATCGTTAGTACACGTTTGAAGTTGAAGTTTTCAAATGAATAAGCAGATCTGATAGATTTGTAGAAAGTATTAGGTCACATTAGGTTTTTAATTCGCTTAGAATAATAATTACTGATTGAATATGATTTAGGTACTTAGGTACCTATAAAGTTCCAATTTCGATTTCGATACTTTGGTTATTCACCTATCTTTGAGAAATAATATATAAAACAAGTTAATTTGATTGGATGTATGCCCAATCAAATTAACACGTTATGTTAAAGCACACTTGATGTGAGAAAATGAATGAGATTTTATTTGTTTAGAATTACTATTTCGTATAATTAGCAGCACTGTGCTGTGTTTCGCTGCGTGAGTGAGGGTACCGGAGGCCCAATCCGGGTGAATTGCCAAATTTTAATCCGGGGAGTACAATTTGGCAGTGCACTTGTGACTTTACTGGTGTCGTGGGTGTCCATGAGCTTCGGAAATCGCTTACCATCAGGTGATCCGTCGGCTCATCTGCCACCTATCAAACAAAAAAATAAGTGCCAGGTAGGTAACCATAAATATAAAATATATAAATAAATATTTCAACATCACATATATTGATCAGACTCCGAGATAGGTAGCTCAAGCGCCTGTGTTACGGATATGAGAATCAACAGTGGGATTACATACTCGTATTTATACATATAATACTTTTCTTTTGTAAATACGTGTTTGTACTGTGCGGATCGAACCCGCAACCCTTAGACCAAAGGCAGCGTTCACTACCATTGTTCCAAACCAGAGATATATTTCTACGATAAACTTAATCCTCAATGGACGACGCTTAAAGCGTAAGTTACGGTCTTCACAAAACCCTGTTTTCCTTATTCTAGCACACACTTCTCCTAGACCCTTAACACGAAACCTGCCTTTTGTAATACACTGTGTGCCCACTCTAGCGCTATAGAGCTGTTGGTAAAACGAGACAATAGCCATGGACCCTTCCGCCCTCGTCTCCCCTGCGCTATTTTTGTATGAAGCCGCGAAAAGATCTTGCCTCACCTTTCCTTATTAACTGGAGAGGCCTCCCTTTGATGTACTCGGCCCTTACGGGCTAATGATTTTAAAGGGCAACCCGCTAAACTTTCTAACTACGTGTGTGTGAAATTGGTTAACTTCTCTAATCATTTAGGGTTATTTTCGGGAATTATTATGAAGTATTTCAATAAGTTTTAATGGGTTTTGACTTTTTGGATTTATACGCAAAAGCTTCGTTTTGGATCATTTTGGTTGGATTATCTTTTAAAGATGATTTAATACTTATCTAGAGTCAAATCAATTTTTTTATTGAGCAGGTGGTTATATAGTTTTTATTCAGGATAGTATCACTGCGCTTAGTTTGAAATATAATTTAAAAATTAGTCAACAATACTTACTTACCTACTTACTAATTTAAATTAAAAGGTATTAAGGACTTATGGCGGATGACTGGCAGGATAAAGATGCAAACTCTTACTATCGGAGGCCATTTTTTGGGACACAAATGACTCAGCGACTCGAAATGAGTCTTGGCCTCCAATATGAGATGAATGTCGACGTTTGTCTCCATCTTCTTGTGCAGCTTGACGCCAATTCCTGCCTCAAATTCTTGCAGGTCCGCGTTCACTATATCACGCCAGCGGTAGCGTGGACGCCCAACTGGCTGACGACCAGTAGGTTGTCCGTGATATGCCTTCGTGGCGCCCCTATCTGATACCATCCTATTGACGTGGCCGAGCCATCAGAGTCTTTGAGCCTTTGTCTCTCCCATTATGTTAGGGTCCGCCATAAATTTTTCTATTTCGGCGCTCTTTAGAATCCTCCAACTGCAATCCGCTTCTTTTTTAAGACCAAACATCTTGAAGGATTTTCAGGTCTATGACCAGAAGTTTATTCTCTTCTATAAGTGTCAGTGTCCAAGCCAAAGAGTAGTATGTCCAAGCTTGACACCCGTTCATTAGAATGGGTCTTATTACGGTCTTATAAATCGTAATTTTTGTTAGGAGCCAACCTGGTTACTTAGTTATTAAAAGGTAAATTTACATACGATTCATATGATACAAATCATATGTGTTTCCAAACATTTTGTTTTGCGTATACTGCACTTCTGTTAGTTTCAAGAGAGATGGTTCGGAAAGACAATGTTATAGGATGAATATTTGAATACATAAGTACAAGCAAATATTATGTTAATGAAGTGAGTGCATTAAATTCGTCGCGCTGAAATAATAACGATAATGCAGTGTGGGTAGCGCTGGCCGGTGCATAATTCATGCTATGCTAATGTGAGTTATGTAGTATGTGCGCACTATAACATCCACGATATGACATTGCGGGGGCTCTGTGATGTTCCTTATAGAGTAGAATAGGCCACCCTCACTCTTACCGAGGTGTCGTAAAAGGCGACCAAGGTAAAGCTGCTGGCACGATCATTACCCAGAGAAGGAAAACTCTGCATTTATATCAAAACCCTCGCCAACCCGTCTGCCAAGCGTGGTGGGTATGGCAATTACCCCTCATGTGATTGACGGAGGCCCGTGCCCCAGCAGTGGGGACTTAAATGACGATGATGTGATGTTCCTTTGAAATTGCCTTCAGTTCAGATGATGGTGATGTAGAGACATTGCAAAGCATAAAAACTTCATGCGTCTTCTTCATAATCACGTTCTGGTCGAGCCGGCCCATTCATGCCGAAGCGTGGCTCTTCCACGGTTATTTTCATTTGTTGTTCGAGAACAAATGAAAGTACCTACACCTTAAGGTGTTGTGCGAAGTGGTTTTTGTCAAATGCGTAAAAGTACCTACACCTTAAGGTGAAGTGGTTTTTGTCAAATATAAAATAGGGCGTTTTCTATGTATTATAAGTATGTATTTACAACAGAAAAGTATGATATGTATATATTTGTACTCCCACTGTTGATTCTGATATCCGTAACACAGCTGCTTGAGATACCTATCTCGGAATCAGATCAATGTATGTGATGTAGTGGGTTTTTTAAGATTGATGAGAATTTTATTGTGATTTTTTTTTCTTGTCAATTGCAAAGTAGGCAACATTTTAAGGCAATGCGGGTGGGTTGCGCCAGCTAATGCATAAATCCATGGTATGCTATCGTAAGATATAATCATTACATCATGGCTGCAGCTATGTCAGCCTGTTATTGTAGAGATTTCACGTTTTTATGTGACTATGGCGAATTTCGTCTTCTTTGTGGACACTAAACGTATCTTAAGGTAGATGTTTTCTTTTGAGATGCAAAATATTCCAAAAATCATAACCCTCCTTTTTGCTTCGCCGTGGTCGGGTAAAAATACTATTTTTGCGTAGGTTTATATACACCTCCTACAAACCGTCATACATGAAAAATATTTATAAGTTTTTATTATTTACACCAGGTAGGTACGTTACACCTACGTAGTTTACATATTAAATGTACTATAATTATATTATATATGTTTTGACGACCCGTTTGGAACAGTGGTAGTGAACGCTGCCTATGGTCCAAGGGTTGCGGGTTCGATCCCCGCACAGTACAAACATTTGTGTGCATGAACATCTCTGTTTGTATTGGTCTGGGTGTTTTCTATGTATTATAAGTATGTATTTACAAAAGAAAAGTATTATATGTATATATGTGTAATCCCACTGATGATTCTGATATCCGAAACACAGGTGCTTGAGCTACCTATTTCGAAGTAAGATCAATGTATGTGACGTTGTGAAATATTTATTTATTTATTTTATAATATAGACGTAATTATGGTTGTATCGTACGTTCTTCTAAAATAATGTGGTTTATGGTGATACGAAGTGACAAGTTGCCCGCTTATGTTTTGCTGTTTTTATACAAATATGTCAGTTACGCGATTAATTTTATACTATAGTAACTGACGATTTCAAAGCTGACGTATAAAGACGTCAAGGCGAAGTAACGCGTTGTTGTTGCCAAAATCCAATAGTTATTTCGTAACCAGCCTTTTTAGCAAATAAGCAAAACTCTTTGCTACATAATACTGCCAACTACCACACCACAACGCAAGGCATCCATTTGAATTTTTATTAATTTAAAAGAGGAGAGGCGGGCGCAAAAAAATCATAAGCGAAATTGAGACGAGAGAAAGAAACGGGGCTACACTTCTCTCTAGCCGAAGAGGGGGATAGACAATTTTCTTTAGAGACTTAACCGTCTTTTTCGAGTTGTTCTCTTTTCCGTTTTTAATTATTGAACCACTCATTCCTAATTATTGTTATTAGCGCCGGGGAGTGGTGAAAATTGAGGGTCTTGCCGGGTAATATTGACCGTTAGGCTGAGGTGCGTCCCTCGGGATGTTTTTAATTGTGCCCGCTTTTGACTTTCCTCTTGTTCTTTTGAGACGCTCCAATAAACTTGGATTTTACGGTGTCTCGTACTGAGCAGCTTTTATTAGGCGCCCGTTTTTATTTCACCCCAAAATTACGAAGCGTAAAACTCACAAAACAAGTAAATGGTAAAAGTTCCTCACTATTTGGAGGTATAAAGAATTTGGAATCAGTCAAATGTTTTAACCTATCAGATCTAATGCTATGCGTAGGTAGAAACGAACTTAAGTATAGGTAAAAGTGTAAGGATCAGTGCTCCCGTATTCAATCCGCTAATGTGCGTAATGCGTCCGAGCCGCATTAGGTATTTTATATCCAAATTGCCGCTCTCTAAGCCCGAAATCCCCAGTAAGCCATGAAACCGAGATCAAAGGCGCTGGCAGCCATTACGATTGTGGCTCATTTTTTATTTAGCCCCGAGCGAGAACTCTTATCTTAACGCGGCCCTCCTACTTTATGACGTTATAAAGCTGATTTTTAGGGTTCCGTAGCCAAAATGGCAAAAACGGAACCCTTATAGTTTCGTCATGTCCGTCTGTCCGTCTGTCCGTCTGTCCGTCTGTCACAGCCGATTTACTCGGAAACTATAAGTACTACAGTGATGAAATTTGATGGGAATATGTGTTGTATGAACCGCTACAAAAATATGACACTAAATAGTAAAAAAAAGAATTGGGGGTGGGGCCCCCCATACATGTAACTGAGGGATGAAATTTTTTTTTTCGATGTACATACCCGTGTGGGGTATCAATGGAAAGGTCTTTTAAAATGATATAAAGTTTTCTAAAAAACATTTTTCTTAAAGTGAACGGTTTTTGAGATATCAGCTCTCAAAGTCGTAAAAAGTATGTCCCCCCCCCTCTATTTTTATAACTACGGGGTATAAAATTCTAAAAAAAATAGAGGTGATGCATGCTAATTAACTCTTTCAACGATTTTTGGTTTGATCAAAGTATCTCTTATAGTTTTTGAGATAGGTTGATTTAACTGTAATTTTGGACTTTGCTGCTACGGAACCCTTTGTGCGCGAGCCCGACTCGCACTTGGCCGGTTTTTAATCTGACGTGCCGGGAAATTGGCCGGGAACAATCTGAGTGTGTTCGATTTTTTTGCGTTTCCGCTAACGTCGTCATTTTTTTTTGCAATATCTAATTAATCTGAGCTTGAAATTGTGACGTCAGGCTCTTTTTTTTGTTAAATTCAAATCACAGAGTATTAAATTCAGACATCGCATTACTCGTATATGTGGCATTTGTAGCTACATAAAAACAAAATATGCCTCTGGCTGGTACGTAATGTATAATTTGTTATTGTAATTTTTGTGCATAAAATTTTATACTATAGGTGAACTTAATACCAAACTAAGTGATTATTTGCCCAGTGTTAATGCCAGGAGGAATTCTCTACCACTCAACTTTTGGGTCATAGGAAGGAGGATCCATTAAATACATACCGTATTTAATGTATTAAAATAATGTCTGTTTGTTACGTTATTTCCATTTTCGTATTCAATTTTAGAAATGAAATTATCAAGAAATAAAATAAGTTAATTAATGCACATATATCAATTTTCATTTTTATAGCTTATAAACAAAGTTTTATTGCACCAATCCGATCCCCACCGGCTTTGATTTGAACTTGTAACTAAAAAGGGTCATGTTCGGCATCATATTTTTATGAACAATCGCCGCCCCTCGGATCAATATCAGCAGTTTATGAAGTGTGTAGCACGTGCACCGATGCAATATGTTCACTGGGGGACCTCAGACGAAGCCTTTTTATGAATAACTAAATGATTTATGAAGTACGCACAGAGCGCGCCCGTTTTCCCCGTTCTCCCAATGTGTTTTGCTAGAAAAAGAAATTGTCTATAAAAGTTGTGTATTTTTAATGAACGGGATTGTGGAGGGTGAAATCACTGGCGACATTTTAAAAGAGGGGTTTGATGTGCTTATTTTAGCAAACATACTTGGTCAGATTTTTAGCGATGTAGGCATCTTAGAGCACGAGACTTCTATAATAATTTTCATAAAAGTTACAATATATTTAATTTAATCCAATTTGGTATTCTTATGCTGTGTGGTCCCGGCAGAGTAGAACAGGCCACCCTCACTCTTACCGAGGTGTCGTAAAAGGCGACTAAGGTAAAAGCTGCTGTCATGATCATAAGCACCCAGAGAAGGAAAACTCTGCATTTATATCAAAACCCTCGCCAACCCGTCTGCCAAGCGTGGTGAGTATGGCAATTACCCCTCATGTGATTGAGGGAGGCCCGTGCCCCAGCAGTGGGGACTTAAATGGGCTGACGATGATGATTGTTAGGTATTAAACTCTAGTCTGGTCCTTGTTTTTTCAAGGATTGAGGACAAAAAGTCGTGCAATATGATCAGGTACACGACAATCCAATGTAGGATTCACTTCAATCTATCAAATCTTCTACATCCTATTTCTGGCCTTAATGTCAAATACTTTCGGTTTCAAATTCAATTAACGAAAGACAGATAGCAGTAACCCAACGCAATGCGTGGTTGTACGTAAGTATGTACCATTGGAGTTGAAAGCAAAAGTTTATTCCTGGTTTCCGAAAGTTAAGTTAAACGTGTAACACAGACGAATAACTTACTACATACGACTAGTAGTTTCATCACCACATCTTGTGAGTCATTACACAACCGCAATAGAGCTAAAAGATACTTTACAATATTCTGTATTCCGTTACTGCTGCAAGCAAGCACATTTCGCAAAGAAATTGCATATTTTCCGCCAGCACAGCTGGAAAACAATTTCTTGGTCTCTCTTAAGTTCTCGGCGAGCTTATGCGGGTTTTATGAAAATAAGTGGGTGGCCGCTCATTTCGGGTCGTGGGGGGTAGGGGGGTGTTTATGTCGCTTTCATGGGCTGAGGACCATCGCCTAGTGGTGCTTCGAGGTTGTCGATGTTCGATGTTGAAATATCGATTCATTTATTTATTTGAAACTGTATTTCACCACAATTTATACAATAGAATACCATATTACGAAAACGTTATTTCTTTCCCCTACCCAAAGGTTGTCTGGAATAAATCGCTAGAAGCGATAAGACCGCCTTATTGTACTGTCTGTTGTTGTTGTACCTTACTTGTATTTTGTTTTTGTGCAATAAAGAATATCTATCTATCTAATAGACAGACATCTATATATCTGTGTATTCTATCTATGTAGCTATCTAAAGCTATTTTTTTTTTTTTTATAAATATTTCACATCACATACATTGATCTGACTCCGAGATAGGTAGCTCAAGCACCTGTGTTAGCTACCGCCTATGTGTACCTGTCTGTTGTTGTTGTACCTTACTTGTATTTGTATTTGTGCAATAAAGAATATCGATCTATCTATCTATCTAATAGATAGATATATAGATATTCTTTATTGCACAAAAACAAAACACAAGTATCATGCAACAACAACATACCTACACTATAATAGGCGAACCTAATGCCAAGGACTTTTCTGCAGGTACTTATGAGACGTATAATAGTGACTTATCTATACAATATTCTGCGGCGATAAACCTTTTGACCGGGGTGAGAGCTTTGCTTCAGCATGAATGAGCAGTCGGAGTTATATTATGGCCTCTTAGAAAACCGGCGTGAAACCTGCTCTGTGTTTTGCGTGGTTGAGTGTACTAAGAGGCGCAATCCGGGGAGGAAGCGTAGTTAAAAGTTGGCAGCGCACTTTTGTCTTCACTGGTGGTACGGGTGTCCATGGGCGGTGGCAATCGTTTATCATCTGGTGATCTGTCTACTCGTCTATCACATAAGAAAAGACTTATCGATTAATCATTTCGTGTCGATAAAATAGTATCGATAATCGAGCCAGGCGCACCCCCAGCAGCCTCTTGGCTCCCGGCCAGGCGGACGGTCGGCAGCCTTTGTTTTGCAATGCTGTAATGTTATCTCGCTCCGTTTCTTCGGATGCGAATTATAATTCCGAACTTGATGTGAGATGTTTTGGTCGGGTAATTCAGTTTTTTGATAGTACATTCCAGTTTTGTTACAGTTTTATCTACTGCAAAGTATCCAGGGCTAAAAGTTAACATGACATTACTTTACTCAAATTGAGGACTGGGTTTTGTGATATAACTCAGCCCCATAAACTTTCATTAGAAAGCAGCAAGCAGCTTTCCAATTTTCACAGCGTGGGGACTGGCGCCCTTTTTCTTTAAAATAACGCGAGTTACAAAAAAGTAAATAAAACAATGAAACATGATCGAAAAAAAAAACATGGCCGCACAATACAGTTGGTATGCTTCTGGAGTAAAAAAATCACTTCCACTTTTTTAATTCTTGCTAGCGATGATTTGAACATGAATGTCATGTGCAAAATAAGCTTGGAAAACCGTAAATCTTTATTTATTTAAAACGCCTTTTATCTATTTTCCAAATGGGCTTTTAAGGTGATGGGTAGTGCACACTAGCGACGCCAATTGATTTTTTTAGCTGTGTTACAATCTATCGGCAAACACATATACTACTTATTAAATAACCATGCACAATGTTGGGTCCGTTTTTGTACGCGAAAAATTGATTCACGCCATAAGTGGCCGCTTTTGGTGTGAATCTATTTTTCCAACATTTGTGCATGGTTATTTAATAAATAGTATAAGTGTTTGCGGAGAGATTGTAACCCCGAAATTGTTTAAAATAGATCCGGTTTAGTAGCTGATAACGATTTACAAACACGGATAGTCGGATACCTTTTGTAAGCCTCTGTTTTGTATCAACATTGATTTCGATTTTTTCTCGCAGGATACGAGTAGTTAAATGTGACTGAAATCAGGTTTTCATTTGGCGATGTAGCAAACACGTAGTACACACGGCAATTGTTGGAACGCTCGCCGCGCCTGCGGCCGCTGTGGCGGCGAGTGGCAGTACACAGCGTATTTGGATGGTTTGCCACTCCATCTATTTACACGATTTCTGTTCGTATTTGTTCTTCTAAATGACCACGTAGGTAATATTTTATTATGTGGCGTAGCATCATAGCATGCCTCAGAAGGGCCCGCAGTAGGTAGCAGTTAACGTGACGGAAAGAACCTCTCTGCCGAGATCTGTTTTTCCTGACCACTATAATCTGGGCATCTTTAAGGCAAGAGTGAACAGGCATCTTTTAGGCAAACGCGTATCATCCTAGACCTCATCGTCGCTTTCCATCAGGTGCGATTGTGGTCAAGCGTTGGCTTATTGACCAAAAAAAAAAAAACCAAACCAAAATACCAACGCGGGACGCCAATATTGATTTAAATTGTTAGCAATTAAACCGGATATCTTTTTAACAAATTCGAAGCTCCAGCCTCTCGAAAATCACATTTACTATAAATAAATTAAAATTTTGGTCTGCTCTTTTACTGCCATTGAATTACCACCAAAAACGTTCACGTTAATCCAAATTGGGTGTGCAAAAAAGTAGTACACGATTACAAAATAAATGTATAAATGTTTGCTTCGAGACCTGAGCTCCGAAATTGTTCAAAATAGATCCGGTTCAGTCAGTAGATTGGCGTCGCTAGTTAGGGGTACAATCCTGGGGACGGGCGAGATTTTAAGGTGTTACATCGGACAAGAAACATTATCTTTTAGGCCATTTAAAAAGGTCACGGAAACTATGTTACAAATCAGATACTAGGATACACTATTACATTACAAGAAAAATTTTGGTTCTGAGTTGTATATGACTTCTGGTTGTGTCAGTTTAGGTCTAGCAACAAAATATGCTTGAACCGAGAATGCACCTCTGTCTTGCTCAATGGAAATAATTTTGGGTTTATGAAGAGACCACGATATGGATACCCCAGAGGTTTTGGTTAGGGTTTAAGTCCCACATACCTTGTTCCCTTCATGTGACAGGGTAACAACCATAATAGTTTCCCCTTGGACACCGAAAAAACCAAAAACCATTATTGTTCTGAGGCCAAGTTACATAAATGAAGTCGAAACACATCACCGTAAAAATCCAACCTAATTTCTGTTTTCAGGACGCAAATGCGTCCTAAAAATTCGTTCCCCGGTTTCAACCCTAAAATACCTTCGAGCAAGATATCTGGCACGTCCCGGGATCATCTAGCCGAAGAGGAATGCTTTAAGAATTCAGCGAGCGACCGTAGAAGATATTCCGGTGGGTTGATTTGTGGCCCGTCGGCCCCGCCGCGTGCCTTCACGGAGGTGTCGCGTTGATTTCGAAACAGAAGCAGTCAAGGGTAATTTTTTACCCCGCAACAAAAAACGAGACTACCATTTCTCTTAAGGGTATTCGTCCTATAGATATTCTTCTGGTAAATACGGTCTCAATTTGTTAAGATTGTGGCCGTAAACGCGACTGTAATCTTAGAAAGACAGCTCAATCAGATTATCCTATCCTATCTATAATATTTATAAAGTGGTTAATCCTGCAGACAGTGGCAGCGTCTATAGGTTATCCGAAAACACGAAATGCTTGCGCGATGCAAACGACACCTAGCGCCATCTATAGGTTTAAAATGGAACTAATGTCTTGAAAGAAAGTGAGGGCGGGCCACTAGTTTTATAATTTATTTTATTTATGTGATAGGTAGGCAGACGAATAGATGGTTCACCTGATGGTAAGCAATTGCCACCGCCCATGGACACCCGCGACACCAGTGGTGTCACAAGTGCGCTGCCAACCTTTAAACCCCCCTATTCCCCGGATTGGGCCTCCGGCACCCTCACTGACACAGCGAAACACAGCACAGAGCTGCTTCACGCCGGTTTTCTGTGAGGCCGTGGTATCCTGCACGTTTCCGATAATTTCTGAAACGTGTAACTATGATTCACTGGTCTGGTTCCCCTCTTAAATGATTGAGAAGGTCAGTTGCTTCATTGTAATTACCGGACTCCCCAAATCCTAAATCGTAGTCTTCACGTACCCCGAGCTCCAGAGCGACGGCTTCGGACGCAACCGGACACTTAGACACTAGGATACGTTAAAAATAATAATAATTATAAATAAAACCTTTATTCATAATCATTGTTACAAAATAAAACTTATAATCGACTAAGTAAATGAAGCGTAAACTGTGTGACAGGCAAAATAATACTAGCTGGATATTATTTAAAAATATACGTCGCAGCGATTAACTATCAAGCACGTTTTTCACGTAGGAAGTATAAATAACCAAGTAAAGATTTGAGTATTTATAGTTGCCTATTTATGGACGTTGTAACTACATCGTATATAAAAGGTCTAGGTGTAATATCAAATCTGAGACACTCTCACACTCTCAAAACATTGGCGAACTCTTTGATTTCGCGGATGTTCATGGGCGAATTACTTTTCATCAGGTGACTCGCTTCCTCGTTTATCGCCTCTAGCATAAAAAAAAAGTATCTTTAATAAAGTAGAAATTAAAATAATATTGTAAATATGTATCAACAACCTTCTTCAATTTAAATGCTGGCCTTCTACGAGTAAATACTTTTTTAATGTTCAAATGTAAAAACTTTTTGTATGGGTGATATTGAAATCTCAAACCAATAGATAGATTAGTGTCAAGGAGGAATTCGTTGATGTTTTTTTTATATCTAGGTGCTTTCCGGGCACGGGGGTACATGACCGCCGACTTCCAGACTCCGGGCTGACACTAAGAATTTCTTACTGAAAACTTAGGTACAAATTTTTGCGCACGTTAAGCCGTTGTTCCTGCGCCCAGTCCCTCTCCGGTCGTGTCACGCTGGTGTCCCATCGGAATATGAGGGTAAGGGAATAGGCACTTGTTTGCGCACACACTTGAGCACTATATTATATCCTGCGTACGTGGCTCATCGTTGATATTGGCCGCCGTAGCCGTAAACGGTTGCAGGATATTATTAATATCTAGGTACTCCTTAATTTTTGAAAATGCAATATTTCGTTTTACAAGTTTCGGGTTTCGCTCATCATAACTATTTTCCGCAGGCAAATCCTTCACCCTGACGATAATGCTGGCCACCTCCCCCCCGCAAGTGGTGACGTATCAGAAGGCCATCAAGGTGACGGTGGACGGCCCCCGGGAGCCGAGGTCCAAGACGCGCCACCACGGCTTCCACCCCTTCCACTTTCGGGCCCAGGTTCGCGCCGGACCCGCTTATGGGATCGTTACCTTTTAAGTTATCAGGTAAGTTTAAATGTTATGTCTTTTTTACTAGAATGACCAAATATATTAGATGCCTCTAGCGTTGCTACTTTGTAATACCAACTTTGGACCAAAATGAGGTGGCAGTGGGTGGGTTAGGATACAACATTCTGTTAAACTTTGGACGACGTGTGGACGTCTCCATATACATATATTATAGATAAAATGTTATTAACATCTTCTAAAAACTCGAAGAAGTAATTTGCGAGTGTCTTTAAGGTGATAGCTATGGGTAGGGTACTCTAGCGTCACCAATTGATTTAAGTTCTACTAGCAAATTCTAAATTCTATTAGCAACTAAGGGCCGATTTCACCGCTTATATTGAACGAGATCAATTCGCTTGACCTCGGTTTACGCGCTAAACTGAGTTCCGTTCCACTGTCTTCGCCTGCATTGATCGCGTTTTAGAATTGATCGCGTTCAATTTCAACGGTGAAATCAGCTCTAAACCGGATAACTTTTTAAAAATTTCAATCTTCAATCATTTTTGTAACTTAAATGCTGTTTGTTTTCCATTAAAAAATAAATCAATTTCGAATATCCAGATTCTCGTTAAGCACTTATACTATTTATTTAATACTTTTACTTTACTTTTTGGTCTGCTATTTTGTACTCGAAATTTAAATTACCGTCAATAACGGCCACTTATGACATTAATCCAAACTTCGGAAAAGAGATTAAAAGGTAGTGTAGGTAGTAGGATTAAATAAATAGTATGATTGATTACTTAGAGACTGCAGCTTCTAAATTGTTTGAAATAGATCCAGTTTAGTAGCTAACAACTTAATTCGATAAGCGTCGCTAGTTAGGGGTACCCGTCGCCTTAAGTCAAACCGAGATAATGTTTAAATAAGTACGAATAGTAAAGCATTGTACTCGTCGTTGTGACTCTTTGAGATCAATAAGTACTGATCACATCGATAACACGAGTGGGTAGTATTTATACAGAAGAATGTTATACATAATGATAATACCAATATAAGTTTATAAACCGGTGTGAAGCAGCACTGTGTTGTGTTTCGCTGCGTGAGTGAGGGTACCGGAGGGTCAATCCGGGGGAAGGGGGGTTTAAAGGTTGGCAGCGCACATGTGACTCCACTGATATCGAGGGTGTCCATGGGCGGCGGTAATCGCTTACCATCAGATGATCCGTCTGCTCGTCTGCCATCTATCACATCTCATCAGCAACCCACACTCGTCCACTGCTGGACATAGGTCTCCCCTAATGCACGCCACTTCTCCCGATTTTCGGCCACTCTCATCCAGCCCACACCAGCCAGCCTTCGAATGTCATCATCCCATCTTGTCGCAGGGCGTCCTACACTACGCTTACCGAGTCGCGGTCTCCACTCAAGGACTTTACGGCCCCAACGGCTGTCAGTTCTGCGGCTAATATGACCAGCCCACTGCCACTTCAGTTTGCTAATTCGGTGGGCTATGTCGGTGACTCTGGTTCTCTGTCGGATTACATCATTTCTGATGCGGTCCTTCAGAGATACTCCGAGCATAGCCCTTTCCATAGCTCTTTGAGCGACTTTGAACCGGTGGACTAGTCCAGCCGTGAGTGTCCACGTCTCGGCACCGTAAGTCATGACCGGAAGGACGCACTGGTCGAAGACCATATATCACATAAAAAGTTCGTATTGCACTGCGTTTCGTGGTTATAACTCTAACCCCGCCTCTCTCCTAACTAATCTTATTCGGAACTTTGCTCCAGCTTTAATCTAAGAATCAGACTTTCATATTCAGCGTGGGTACTTTTGCTCAGAGCAGAAAGTTGCGCTAGGAATGCCTTTTGTCTCGACGCCTCGCCTCGTAACGCTATCGCCTCGAACTTGCTACAAGCCTTCCTTTGAGTTACCGATGTTTCTGTTCACTGATGTACTTATCACCTAGTGGAGTAGCAATACGGTTTAGCTTGAGCTGTGATATAGACGTTAGAACTGGCAAAAACGTATCTTTCAAAAGATTGGAACATTTGCATTTGGATCAGTGCAGACATGCGGAACAGTGAAACGCTTCATTTGAATAATTTGGACCATCGACTCTCAAATAGATCCGTGATTAATTGATTTTGTTAGGAACTTAAATCTGTGGTAACGAATGAATAATCGTTCCCCTCCTGCTGTGCTATGTAATACACCTGTCTTCCCCGCGTGATACATGGAAAGACGGTTGCCTATTCACCTCTAACAGCCCACAACTTATTCTTTCGCTCTGAATTCGGAACATCCCGCTCATTCGGCTCTCTCGGATCATTCAGTTCATTCGGATCATTTGGCTCACTCGGATCATTCAGCTCCTTCGGTTCACTCTGACTTGATATCAATTTGAGTCGAATGATACATTCGGAGTGAACATTAAATATTCAGAACAGTGTATCATTTGCTGAGTCGGATCACTGAGTCGTTTCAGTAAACAGTTACACACACCTATTAGACGTAGCCTGAGAAATAAGAGAAAAAACATGATACTTAGCTCATGTTAAAAGATAAAACCATGATCGACAACATAATGTAGATAATGATTCTTAACCTAGATAATTATTAACTGGTATGATAGTGTTTTAAAAGTGATGATGACGATGATAAACCCTGCCTCTAAAGGTAATCGAACTTAGGGCTCCAAGAGTCGTGGCTCAGATTCCCTTTCTGTGCTTAGGTATAATTTTGTATGTATGAACACTTGGGTTCGTGTTCAGAGTTGGTGCCTATTTAGGTCTCTTTTTATTTTTTTGCGTTAAATCTGATTTCTATAAGCCAAATAAATAAATAAATAAATATTTCACAACATCACATACATTGATCTGACTCCGAGATAGGTAGCTCAAGCACCTGTGTTACGGATATCAGAATCGAACAGTGGGATTACAAAATATATAAGTATAATACTTTTCTTTTGTAAATACATACTTATATAACATAGGGAACAGACTAATACAAACAGACATGTTCATGCACACAAATGTTTGTACTGTGCGGGGATCGAACCCACAACCCTTGGACCAAAGGCAGCGTTCACTACCACTGCTCCAAACGGGTCGTCATGTTGCTAGTACTTTGGGTTGCTATATAGATTGACGTAGTATGTGACGTTGTGTGATATTTAAGTATTCACTTTTTGGCAGACATAAATTTAACTATATTGAATCAAATGTATCGGATGAAGACAGACAACTTTTAGTAGTAGAACATGTAGTTGATAACGAACCTGGTCACCTACTTGTAAATGGGTCTGATTATACAACAAACAGACTGAGAGATCCAGTTCAAAAATTTACACCTAAGTGCATTTAAATTCAAGATCAGCATTCAGCGCCTCGCTGTAAGAGTTGCAAGTCACGCGAATGCCTTTTGTTTCGCCTCGCCTCGCCTAGCCCAAGACGAGGCGAAATGTTATCCGAGTCGAAGTAACCAGTTCCCCTTTCGGCCGACGTTTCTATCCAGCTGATATTAAATTGTCACCCGGCGACCGTTGTCACTCGGGTCCGACGCTTCAAAAGGGGATTTAATTTAGCCGAGAAGTTTTGCGAAACAATTAATTATCTATTTGGGCTCTCTTTGACACCTGTAAGACGGGTTTTGGTGTTGCCGTCGCGTTTTCGACGCGAAATTATGGGAATATTTTGGGTAAGTTTAAAGGAAAAATGTTTTTAATTGTGGAGTTAGTTTTTAGTTGACTTCAAGAATATGAATAAAATAATTTATTCAGCGTCAAACATACACAAAATAAAAATAGAACGAAATGGGCATTAGAATGTCAATAAAATGGGCTCCACACAACATGTGTCGCAGTGTCTAAAGGACACTTCGACGCTGGCCTTTCGTGGAGTGTAAGGAACTAAGGGACATCACTGTGCGTGCCGACGTAATAAAGTCGTATAGCCGTGTGGTCCCCGGCAGAGTAGATAGGCCACCCTCACTCTTACCGAGGTGTCGTAAAAAGCGACTATGGTAAAGCTCCTGGCATGATCATCATCACCCAGAGAAGGAAAACTCTGCATTTATATCAAAACCCTCGCCAACCCGTCTGCCAAGCGTGGTGAGTATGGCAATTACCCCTCATGTGATTGAGGGAGGCCCGTGCCCCAGCAGTGGGGACTTAAATGGGCTGATGATGATGATGATGAAGATTAGACACAACCCGGACTATATATCATACAGACGTATTATCTTACTCTATGGTTATTATAACTAAAGAAACTAACTTTAGGTTAACCATAGGACCACAATCTTATCGCAAGGACGGTGACGGTGATGTCCAAGTTATTACGATTTTGCCTTGAAACTCACAGTAAAATAAAAAAAAGTGTAAAATAATTTATAAATACGTAACCGAAGTATGTACGTAATTAAGCATTCCCCAGACTTAGTTTACATGTAGAACTTCTAACTCATGGAATAGACATAATTATTGTACAAAATAAAGATACATTACCTTTTATTGAACAAAATGTTATAAAGATGATGATGAATCGGTTCGTGCGTAACACTTCGTGCACCCACACACACGTACTCACACAAATATACATTAATTTATAGTCATAGTTATTTATTCCTATTGTTGTATCGTAGTTTTTTTTTATAAACAAAATACTTATATTTACCAAGCTCGTTCCTTTTATGTAAAATAAACCGTAGCTACAAGATTTAAGTTCGTAAGATTTGTTAATAGTCACTTACTGGATACTTCGATACAGGCCTGTGAGCCTAGTGGAGTATCTATCGTCACAAACCATGGTTTGCTTTATTATGTCAATAAATTTATTCTTATTACTTAGTATCGTCCAAATATGATAGTAATATTTGACTAGCCCGATGGCGCATTTGGTACTGACCTGCCTTATACGCTAACCCTCTTATTAAAAAAATCTGCTCTGATACCGTTTTTAATCCTAAACAAGCAAGTTTATGATTATTACGGAATAATGTCGGTTCTTAAATTTTTATTACAAATACTCGACTAACCATAGACCACTTAGTACCGCAGGATAGTGTCAAAATTGATCGAATCATTCAATCATTCGTTCAGTGACATTTCATTTTACATAACCTTATTTTGTTAATTATTTTAGAATTGTTTTTGAGCAACAATAAATTAAAACATTGATCTAAGTAAGGTTTCGAAGTAATATGCATAGGAATTGCTTATATTTTTGGGATTAAATTCAAAAAATAAATTAACTACTTTCTCACAAATAACTTTAATAAAAATAATAATTCTAACAACATCTCATAGGTTGACCTGATTCCGTACTAAGTAGCTTCAGCACTTGTGTTACAGATATCAGACAACAGAGGAACACAAATATATACTTAAATACATATATCACACCCAGACACTGAACAAACACAAGTGTTCATCGCATGAATGTTTGTCCAGGGTCCAGGTACTTTAGCGAAAAACGGAATGACCTGTCACAGGAATAAGTTGTCATGGTTACTGAATCGACATTTCGAGGTTATTATTTTAGTACTCATTTTAAACTAGGGGTCCGGGTGGTTTAACTTAAGTATTATAGTTGGTTTACTAAATAACGTTAAACTTAGTTTTGTAATATTTTTATTCTAGTTCTTCAGTTATTCCCAGTACTAATTCCACTACTTATTTTAAACCACGTTTTGGAATAAGAGGGTATGGTCTTAACTTCATCTTAGCGTGCAATTCCCGGTTTCGTACAAAGCTTTGGAGCCCTGAGTACGCTATAGGTGCGCTAAAGGTCGTGGATTCGATTACCATTCAGGAAAAGCTTTCATGTGGTGAACGTATGTGTTTTTTCTGTTCCTGGGTGTTATATAATGTTTTCTTTGATAGGAGTAATCGTAACACAAGTGCTTTCATACAGAATCATTGTAATAAATGTGTGTGATGTTGCCTAATATCATCGGCGAAACTAAAGCACATCGACGGATGGCGCAATTGGTAGTGACCCTGCCTCTTACGCCAAAGGTCGTGGGTTCGATCCCCACCCTGGACAAACATTCGTGCGATGAACACTTGTGTTTGTTCAGTGTCTGGGTGTAATATATGTATTTAAGTATATATTTGTGTTCCTCTGTTGTCTGATATCTGTAACACAAGTGCTTAAGCTACTTAGTACGGAATCAGGTCAACGTAAGAGATGTTGTGAGAATTATTATCGACTTCGCTGGCTCAGCCACCTTGAGAGAATGGGAGAGGATCGTGCAGTTAATAGAGCGTACATGCCAAATGGTCGAAGGTCAGTTGGCCGTCCAAAGTACCGATAGAGAGACGAGGTCGAAAAGGATTTGCGTGGACTTCTGGCGGATGACTGGCAGGAGGTGGCGCAGGACCGACCTAGATGGAGACTCTTATTATCGGAGACCAAGGCTCACTTTGGGTCGCTGCGCCAGCCTAGTTAGTTAGTGTATGTGATGTTGTATCGATTTATTATTATTTATTAATATAATACGAAAACAATTATTCAAAAAAAAAATTGGAAACTCTCCAATCATTCCGAACACCTGATCGCTGCCAGCCTTTTCAAACATAATAACAAACCGTTTCTTTGTGTCCATGGCGTCACTCCGACACGCTCACAAAGAGTCGAAATATCTCCGAAGTTATTCGAGTCTAAAATTTTAATATGGAGCAGAGAACCCACCTGGTCCCCCAAAGAGGCTAATATCGCGCCCCCTGTCGTCGCTAGGCGGCGCCCTCGCACCTAATAAACACTTTGGTAATGTAGTTGTTATGATGTACCAAGGTTCAATGTGTAAGAGATGACTTTATTCTCAGCTTTTTAAACACACCTAGCGATTGGATTGTTTCTAAATTGGCTCTTTTTTATGAGATAGGTGGCAGACGAGCAGACGGGTCGCCTATTGGTAAGCGATTGCCGCCGCCCATCAATATTATTTTTCTACCCTATACCATGGACGAATTATCCTATACTATTACACGGCTAAACATAGGTCTCCTATAAATCCATGGTAAATAATAAATAATAAGAACAAACAAAATAATTCCACAGTAATAATTCCTTATTATTAGTCACTTCGACTATTATCTATTATAGCTTACCGCTCGGCTGTGAGGATAAATATCGTGAGGAAACCTGCACGTTTCGTATAGTTCCACAATAGTGGATTAGATACCTACAGTAAATAATGTACTTAAAAATAAGGAGGAAAATCTGGCCATAAGGCTTTTTAGGCTTTCATATAAACATGCTCGCTTTAACGTTTCATAATATGGGAAAATATTTGCGTCTCTCCTCTTATTTTCACGTCGACTAAACGTCTAATAAATAAAATCACATTTAAAAAGTTGTAAAAATACGTAAAATTTTCTCAAAAAAAAATCTGCGAAAAAAAAACCGCCTTCAAAAACCACGAACTAAAAAGTGTAAAATAACATTTTTAGAACTTCATACACTTTAAATAATATTTTATAACAGTACACTTGAGAAAAGGTGTTATTGAAGTCGGCGCCCAAGACTAATGTAATACTTCCTTCAATTATTCAACAGGGGTGTTTCATTTTTTGATAGCGTACCCATCATGCTTGAAAATGACAGAAGTTGAGTAATAATAATATGTAGTTTAAAACTCACTAATTAAATTAAATTTAAACTTTCCAGATGTTTCCAAAAAATATGTTGTAATTTTCTCTTAAAAACGAGCAATTTATTCATAGGACATACGCAAATAGTTTCTCATATATGAGACGTTAAAGTGAGCGCGTTTATATGAAAAAAACTCAGTGGCCCGATTTCCCTGCCGCTGAGTTTAGAATGTCTTTACTGTAATTAAAGTCACTTCATTGTAATTACAAGACTTATTAAGTCGTGGATCATGATCCAACCGTACCCAGGGTTTCAAAGCGATGACTTTAGATGCAACCGGGAATAGCACGATGTGATGAGATTAGACTATCGCAATATATACAGATATTTCACAACATCACATACATTGATCTGACTCCGAGATAGGTAGCTCAAGCACCTGTGTTACGGATATCAGAATTAACAGTGGGATTACAAATATATACATATAATACTTTTCTTTTGTAAATACATACATATAATACATACAAACACCCAGACCAATACAAACCAAGCCAAATGCATCGCTTACCAAAATAATAGATAGCATACTTAGTTGTAATTATAATAAGGACTCTATCATTATATTAATGATGGGGAATGGGCTAGATTCAAATAAGAAAGACATTATTAAAGGATTTTCGCTCCTAAAAGAGATTGCTGTAAAGAAAATTGTTGTTTGTGCCTTCCCATTTTCTAGGCACTATTTACCAGAAAAAAATAACAGTATTCACATATTGAATACTACATTATATAATTTAGTGACTAGTCATAGCGACAGCTTTGTGTTTTTTGACACAAATAAATTTATTAATTATAAGTTTATAGTGACTGGCAAAACATTTTATTTGCCTTATAATGTAAAAAAAGAACTGGCTACTTTGTTAGCATTTAATATAAATAATATATTTAGTCAGACTTTGGAATATATTCCAAGCAATTTAAATTTAAGTTTAAGACAATAGAGGACGCCTCTAGCAACATATTGACCAAGCAGGATCTTAATATCTTAAATCTTATTCACCAGAATATACAGGGGCTTCCTGGTAAAGAATTAGAGCTAGAATTATTTTTACAAGAAATGAATGTTGATATACTATGTCTCACTGAACATTGGTTAAATCAACATCAATTAATTGTTAGTATTAATGATTACAAAGTTATCAGTTCGTTCACGAGAGACTCAGCAATAAGAGGAGGGTCACTCATTTTGTTAAAAAATTCTCTTAAATCTAAACAACGTAAAGACATTGAGTCACTATCTATAGAACGAACTATTGAAATTTCGTGTGCAGAGCTGGAGCAGCATATCATTGTCTGCGTGTACAGACCCCCTTCTGCAATTTATGACTCATTTGAGACTAGCATGGAAGAAGTCTTGAGAAAAGTTTGTGCAAAAAGTAAAAAAGTTATTGTGTGCGGTGACTTTAATATTAACATCCTAGAGGATTCACAGAACTCTATTAGGTTTCTGAATCTTTTTAAGTCTTTCAATTTACACCACCTTTTCAATGAACCTACAAGAGTCACCTCCACTTCAGCTACGTGTTTGGATAACATATTCTGTAATTGTAATGTAGGGGAAAAATCCATAATAAATTTTATAAACTCTGATCACAGTGGTCAGATGGCTGTTATCGACTGTCATCGAAATGTTCCGTCTACTAGTTTCACATGTAGGCCCATTACTAAGGGGCGTGTAAAAAAGTTCAAGAAGAATATTTGTAATAAAATATCCTCAATTCCATGTATTGAAAATAGTGTTGAAGAATTATATGAAAGCCTTTTCGAAATTGTTGAAAAGGAATTTAATGGCATCTTCACAAAGAAGACCATTAAAAATAATTCTAAAAATCGATTTAGTGACTGGGCCACTACAGGTATATACATAAGCAGAAGAAAATTGTTTGAATTATATGACATTAAGGCTAATTCATGTGATCATACAGTAATAGAATATGTAAAAAACTATTCTAAATGCTTCAAGAAAGTATGCGCTGTTGCTAAATCAAACTACATTAAAAACAAAATAAGTAAAGCAACTAACAAAATTAAAATCACATGGAATATCATAAACAAAGAGACTTGTAAAAACAAAACACAAGAACACAAGGTCTCTCTAAAAATCAATGGCAAACAACTTGACTCTGATGCTGATGTGGCAAATGCATTTGAGTCTTTTTTCACTAATATACCAGTGACAACGACAAGTACATTAAACTCAAGTTCACATCTTGCTGTCTCCTTGCTAAAAGCAAAAGTTGACGAATGTAAAACACCTTTCAGATTTACCCATGTAACACCTGAGATAATAGTAAAAACTTTTAAAGATCTAAATATAAAAAAAACTGAAGATCTTTGGGGAATATCCGTCGACATTTTAAAAAATATAATACTGCATATCGCACCCCATTTGTCAATGATATTCAACAGATGTGTTGACGAAGGCCAATTTCCTAACTTAATGAAGTATAGCAAAATCATACCGTTATTCAAATCAGGTGATAAAAGTAATCCTTCTAACTTTAGGCCTATTTCTATATTACCAGCACTGAGTAAGATTTTTGAAAAAGTCATATTCGTTCAGTTGCTGTCTCATTTTAAAGTTAACGACCTGCTTCATAATAAACAATTTGGGTTCACTAAAGGTAAGTCAACAACTGATGCAGGAGTTGCACTTATCAAGCATATTTTTGATGCATGGGAAAACAAGCAGGATGCTGTTGGAGTATTTTGTGACCTATCGAAAGCATTTGATTGCGTTACACACCAAACGTTGTTGTTAAAATTATCTCATTATGGTGTGTCCAAGATTTCACTAAGTTTGATAAATTCTTACTTGTCTGATAGAATTCAGAAAGTAAACATTAATGGGACATATTCTTCAGGCACTCCTCTATTGATGGGAGTGCCCCAAGGATCGATATTGGGGCCTCTGCTTTTCCTGATATATATAAATGACCTTCCTTACTTTACACAAGACCTTTGTGAGGTAGTGCTATTTGCTGATGACACTTCGTTGATCTTTAATGTTGACCGAAGAAAAAGTACGTTTGACGATGTAAATGACACTCTGTCACAAGTTCTCCATTGGTTTACCACTAACAACTTACTTCTTAATGCTAAGAAAACTAAATGTGTAAAATTCACAATGCCCAATGTAAGACAGGTCAATACTAACATCACTATGAATAATGAACGTATTGAAGTCATTGATTCAACAGTTTTCCTTGGCATTACCATGGATGCCAAATTACAATGGGGACCCCACGTCGCAGCCTTGGCGGGAAGACTTAGTTCCGCCGCGTATGCGGTTAAGAAGATTAGACATCTGACCGATATTGAAACCGCGAGATTGGTTTATTTTAGTTATTTTCATAGTGTAATGTCTTATGGTCTCTTGTTGTGGGGGTCTGCTGCTGATATACAGACTATATTTGTATTGCAGAAGAGGGCCATCCGCTCCATATACAACCTTAGACCTCGCGATTCGCTAAAAGAATTATTTAAGAGCATTAACATCTTAACCGTAGCTTCTCAATACATTTTAGACTGTATTTTGTACGTGCGAAAGAACATGGATATTTTTTCGAAAAAATCTGATTGTCATGGTTTTAACACTAGAAATAAACACAAGCTCGCGATTCCAAATCTGAAACTTAAAAAAATTAATAATTCATTTGTTGGTCTAAGTATTAAAATGTACAATAAGTTGCCACAAAATGTTATTGAGTTACCAACGCATACATTTAAATCTCACGTGAAAGCCTGTTTAATGAGTAAAGGATACTATAAAATTGTAGACTACTTAAATGATAAGGATTCATGGACATAATGACCTCCATGCCTGCACACTTGTAACATTTTCATATATATTAACAAAAATCATTAATATTATATAATTACTGAATTTTAATAAATTAGGCTTAGCAGCATTTATTACTGTATAAAATTGATTTATATTGATTATTCAATAATTGACAAGATGCTAACCACCTACTATTGTACACCTCGTCATGCAGTTTATTAGTATTAGATTAAGTAACTACTACTCTTTGTGACCTATGAGGAGAACCTAAGTAGTCATGCTCACTCAAATGTCTCTGAGGTGGTGGCGTTATGTGGCGGGTCATTACATTCCCTCTAATATGGTTGAGTGAAATGATGGCTGACACATACGTCATACTTGTGAACAGGTGCCACCTTTGGGGACTGGTCCGCTTCGGTTTACCTCATATTTAGCTTTTAATTTGCTTCATTCTATTTTGTGTTGCATTAGACTGTATGACTTGGTATGAAGATAATAAACCATTGTAAAAAAGTTGGCGATTAAAAAGAGTAACTGGCGAGTTTCTTGCCGGATCTTCTCGACCAGAAACAACTTTCCGAGCCGGTGGTAGAATCGCATTATGTTTATTTATTTCTTTAGTATATCTTATGTATCAACATATATATGTATTAACATGTAAATTATACATAAGTACTTATAAATAGTTTTAAGTCATTCAAATGTATGACGATTTGTAAGTGCTGTGTACAAGCCTATGCAAATAAAGAATTATTTGAATTGAATTGAAAAAAACAGACATGTTAATACACACAAATGTTTGTACTGTGCGGGGATCGAACCCGCAACCCTCGGACCAAAGGCAGCGTTCACTACCACTGTTCCAAACGGGTCATCTCTCAAACAGATCTCGCATTGACAGGAATCGCGTCATGGTCAATAAATAATATGGGAAAGACTTTATGCTGAAGACGGCTGACACGGATTTATCAGATCATAGTCTTTTTTATGTGATAGGTGGCAGACGAGCAGATGGATGGTAAGCTATTTATTCCCCGTGGACATCTCCTACACCAGTGGAGTTACAAGTGCTGCAAACCTTTAATCCCCCCTTTCCCTCTTACCCTCACTCACGTCAGCGAACACAGCACAGTGATGCTTAACGCTGGTTTTCTGTGAGGCAATGGTATCACTCCGGTCGAGCCGGCCCATTCATGCAGAAGTGTGGCTCTCCCACGGTCTGTATACGGTATATTTTTGGACAGACGGATTGAGTCACAAGTGCGTTGTCAACCGTTTCCTCTGATTGGGCTTCCGGATACACACACAGCACAGACGCTGGTTCACGCTGGTATTCAGTAAAGCTGTGGTATGACTTCTGTCGAGTCGGCCCTTACATGCCGAATCCTGGTACTACATTAGACGAGATCTCTTATCGATATAGCGTCGTGGAGTCACGCGTCTCGGCCTGGCAAGGCGAGGTGTGTAATTGAGTTAGGGGCCTTTGACACCCGCCGTAACGAGGTTTGCGCTACACTTGCGTACACGATACACGAGACGCGTCGAGAAATAGACAGTTACATGTTTATAGCGGAATAATTGATGGAATATACGAGTAGCGTAGTTGAGGTTCGGTTTAATCTAGTGCGGTTGGCATTTTTAGGGAGTACGTAGTTGGATTCGGTATGTAATGTTGTCATTTCGGTCGTCATCCAAGTACGTACGTACGGTCATCATCAAAAGTAGCTTAACACATTAGTACTGTCGATGACAGACCTCCTTGCCGCTTAGGCGCCGTTATAAACAGGTAAAAGTATTTCTTTGACGTTTCTTCATCTTCTGACGTTTAAGCCTATCATATGTAAATTTTCTGTATTTTTCTATAATTTTATTTTGATAATATATTTATTTTACCCCCCTTACCGGTGTCTCCTTTTCTATCCGCCACAAGTACCATATCAAAGTAATTGTTCTGCCTACATATTATAGGCAGTTTCCAAGGGGTTCGTAAAAATGTTACTTCGACATGGTACTAAAGTGTTAAGCTACTTTTGATGCTGACCATACGTTAGAGACGTCAATAAAAATCATCTGTGCTACAAGTGGAGTGATACAACGACCTCACAGAAAACCATAGTGAACCGCTGTCTTTTGCCGCGTGAGTGAGGGTACTGGAAACCTAATTCGGTGGAAAAGGGAAAAGTTAGCAGCGCACTTGAGACTTTAATGGTGTTTTGGATGTCTATGGGCGGCGGCAATCGCTTACCATCAGGTTATCCGTTTTCCGTTTGTCCGTTTGTCTGCCACCTTTCACATAAAAAGCACATGCCTACCTACATTTTCATTGTTTAAAAAAATATTTTATAACGTCAGAAAATAAACTAAGTAATAAAAATTTGCTGTCTTTTAAAGTTCCAATTTTGTTGTTTCAACTTTAATATAATATCTGGCAGATTTAGACGAACAAATATAAGAGTTTAGACATGAGTTCATTAGTTGATATATTTTTTAGCAATCTTTTGCAAATAAGACACTATAAAATTTCATTTCGTGTTCAGGCGGGACACGATATGAAATTTTTAAGTGTGTATTTACTTATGAGTTCATTAATTTATTCTTCACATAAAACAAAATATAAAATAAATACTATTTGGCATTCGTCTGTAGTTGACATAAGTCGCATAACGTAAAGTGGTAACCGGTGTTAAATGATTATCTACGTGACAGGCCTAGCCTAGTGTAGAAATCATGGCAACCAGTGCATATGACGCGCTTTTCGCCACATCTTTACCTATTAAGTTAAGAACCAAAATATATTGTAACCCATTCTGTCATACCCATGTTAAAGTTGTTCAATAAACTATTTTATTTTATTTTTATTTTAAATCAACAAACCAAAACAAAACACTATAAAATCTTGTATACCAACTAATATTATCTTTAATTTCCGACATATATATGTAAAACAGCAAAACTTCGACTTATCGATAGTATTATAAAATTATATAAAAAGATCTTTACTGCTTCAGATACCACTTTATAACGGATACCCTATTTCAATAAGATAAATTTAAGTGGATCACAATCTCCACGCGCGAATCGTCGCGTTTTCAAGAAGATCGGCGCGTTCATCGGAAACAATTTGCGTGCTCCAATATGCAAATTCCGCGTTGACGGCGCGTAGCGTCTTTTCTGCTCTTAGCTTGAGTACCAATAACCCTTCTGGAATCATGATAAATTATCCACACTCACGTTCGCGCGGTGCCGCTCATAGTCACAATTTTAAAGTTGGATCTGTGAATGAATTGATGTGGCACTTTTATAGTATGTGCGATCTCGTCGTTACTCCTTGATCATCTTCATCTTCATAAACAATCTATCGCAGTCTGCAGGGACATACGTACCTGCCTCTCTAATTATAATTCGCCACCTCGATCGATCCTTGGCTTTTCGCATCCAGCTCCTATGCAACTTGCATAAATGGTCACTCCAATTCTTTTGAAAACCTTAAAGACTTTTTGTCTATATCTTAGTCTTACCACCTCTTACTTATCGACCCCCCGTCCTTTCATATAAAAAAGAACGGTCGTCTCATCTTGGCACTATTCAACCTGTCCGCCTTTCGCGCATCCTCGCCCCGTCGTGTGAGCGCCACTTAAAGTCGCTGCCTTCACATTATTAATGAGGGAGCCTTAGAGAAAATTAAATATAGCATTAGGCCCGGAAGCCGGGCCGGGGTGGCAAGAAAGGGGGCTAACCCTTCCGCAACGACAATGCGGGTGCATAATTACGCATTTGTAAATTTTAAATGTCCCACCCACTCACATCTTTTGTATGGCGTGATTCTACGACGATAAACTGCGGCAAATGAGCGTCGAGTGTGACGCTTAACGGTTAAGAGGCATTTTCATAACGCGACGATGTTTTGATGGCGGTGTTAATTTGACTGACGTTTCGTTAATTCGTCTTTGGTTGAAGAAGTCAGGGTACCTGCTATCTACGAATAATTAAGTATATTTTTACTTATACCAAGATGTTATAAATTTTATTGAAAAAAAAAATCAGATAAAGATTTTCCACTGGCAATATAGTGTCCAATTAGGCACAGCTTAAACTAAGTCTCTTATCTCGTAATTCCCGGTTGCGTCCATTGCTATCGCGTCGTAGCCTGGCGTAAAATTAGACCATCATGATCCAGGGTCTAAAGAGTCTGGTAATTACAATGAGCGATTGTCATCTGACCCTCCCAACCCTTTAACAGCTTAGCACAGCTTATACGAAATATACAATACTAAAGCTGATACTTTTTACTGAGAAAGAGGAACAAGATTAATTTCTTTACGAGCTTGAGATAAGTCTGCAAATCTAATAAGGATAAAACCATCAGCATCATTTCAGCCATTATACGTCCACTGCTGAACCTTGGCCTCACCTGATCTTCACACAGATCGGTCCTATGCCGCCCGCATTCAATTAATTCCCGCGACTATAGCCTGACCGTCGATCCACTTTGTGGGGCCTGCCATGGCTTCAACCACCTATACGCGGCGTCCACTCGAAGATCTTTCTGCCCCACTGGTCGTTTGATCTCCTCGCAATGTGCCCTGCCCATTTCCACTTGAGGCATGCAATTCTTTAGGCTATGTCTTTAGGATATAATACAATAATCTAAATAACTGTAATAAGTATTCCGTCCACGCGCTACGAGTCTGCAAAATAAACGACACTATAATCCATGATATCGGGTAACCTTCCGCACCCTCTTGTCACAGCTACTTTTCTACACCGAAAGGTTAATTAAGCAAAACAAAAAGGGGTTAACAAAATCAATAGACGCAAATTCATTAAGCGCTAAGCAGATTGAAATCCAACATGGCGCACTAGATGGCGTTTCGCGCGGGTTAAGGCGCGTTGACAAAGAGGCCTCGTTAGTTTCCGAGCCCTCTTATTAACCTTATGATGTACGGAAGGCATCTGTCTTGCTTCCCTGTGACGTCACGGCCCTTGCCTTCCCACTACTCACACGGCCCCAACAACGGACTAAGAACTAAGTTGTAACATTTATAATGCCATAATCTTGTTTGGAATTAGATTTCCAAACTTATGAGAGATAATCAATCTAAGTTTTGGCGTTAGTTTGATTTGATGGATGAGTAGGCTTTTGCTGCTATCAATTCAAATCTAGTAACTCTCAAGGCAAAGACTCGCGGCAGACGGTAGAGTATTTAATTCATTACTGGTGAATGAAATATGACGGTTAGATGTTCAGAATGGTCAGTAGAATAAAAGGGAAGTAACTGCTAAACTCGAGCCAAAGATTAGCGACAGTCGGTATCATATTTCATGCAGCATTGTGCTGTGTTTCGCTGCGTGAGTGAGGGTACTGGAGGCCCGATCCGGGGGGAGGGGGGTTTAAGGGTTGATAGAGCGCTTGTGCCTCCACTGGTGTCGCGTGTGTCAATGGGCGGCGGCAATCGCTTACCATCAGGTGATCCGTCCACCTATCACATAAAACAAAATCATTCACAATGAATGAATGAGTGAATCTACTGTCTGCCGTGAGTCTTTGCGTTCTATTGCTTGTATACATTTTGGTCAAGGTTAACGATCCATGACTATTTATGCCAATTACTATTTTTTTAGTTAGAAATAAAAGAGTTAGCCTATATTAAAATCATATAAGTAATATTAAAAACATGAAATGCCCAAACATCATAAACACACGCTTCTAAATTTCTTGCTAGAAAAGGTCTCTCAACTCAGTGATTCTAATATGAAGTTAGTCAAAAGTTAATTGCATCATTCGTCATCTTAATCAATTAGTAAATTGATTGAAGGGGATAAACACAAAGAGAGCAACAAGAAGGGTTGCAAAAGAGACAGACTAATCTCACTAGGCATCTATGTAGTGTGTCCTACTATAATGTTGAACTAGTAATCTTTACGAAGATGACATAGATAATTATAAATGTACTTTAGAATTACTTCGGCACAGTCAACATCAGAAAGTCGGTATCGCGCATGACACTTGGAGCGTGGATTTGCGAAAATTAATTAAACTCGCAAGTTTCTTAGCGAAATAGATAATTAAATGTTCGCACTTTCGTTCGTCAAACAACCGTGTAGTTCGCAACTTGTCTTGAACATGACAAATATTTGCTGATATTTTCGGCGGGGTAAGTTTGACTCCCCGTGTGTAGTTATTCGAACATACTTGTGAAAACGTTTTCTAGGTACATATCTCTCGTTATGTTTTGTGTAATATACTCACGGGAGAGCCACTCTTCGGCATGAAACCGGAGTGATGTCACGGCCTCACAGAATATCGCCGTGAAGCACCGCTTTCGTTGTATTTTGCCGAGTGAGTGAAGGTAAAAGAGGCCAAATTCAAGGGGAAGGGAAAAAGGTTGGCAACGCACTTATGGCACCAACAGATGTTCCGTCTATTGTTCTGCCGCCTATCACATAACAAAAAGTCATCTGTGAATTTCATTATAGACTAGGCTAATGGTTATGAAATTGATAAAATATAGACAAAATAACTAGATTCAGTAAAAAATAAATAATAATAAATAATAATTCTCACATCTCATACGTTGACCTGATTCCGCACTAAGTAGCTTAAGCACTTGTGTTACAGATATCAGACAACAGAGGAACACAAATATATACTTAAATACATATATTACACCCAGACACCGAACAAACACAAGTGTTCATCGCACGAATGTTTGTCCAGGGTGGGGATCGAACCCACGACCTTTGGCGTAAGAGGCAGGGTCACTACCAATTGCGCCATCCGGTCAGCAAAAGAATACAATTCGTAATGTAACAACGTTTCGTTACAATGCTCAGCGCCCTTTGTAACATTTTAAAGGCGAAATCCCAAAGAGCCTAACTTTCAGTCTGGAGAGCCGAAACAAAAGACAAGGGAAATTGCTAAGCACCACTCAGATTGATGTTCGGAGAAATGTAAAATAATTACTCGAAAGTGCTCTAGCCAACCCTTTTCTAATCGCCACGGAGGGCGCTGGCGAGTCGTTAAAAAATTCCGCCCTTATCCGGGACATCGGAATCACACTAAAACGTAAATACTTTTATCCCCGTAATCCGGGTGTCTTCGCAGATTAGCGCTGTAGTATCGGGTGGAAAAATGCAAGACGCAATCTACCAAATGGCATTAAAATGTTCGGGGCGAACCCTCTCGCGGCGGCGCGATTTTTCAAAGTCGGGAAAGAAAAAACCCTTTTTGTCGGGGCCAACGGAGCGCACTGGCACGTCTTCAGATGCGGCCAATCCCGCGTTTGTGTGCTGCCCGACCGGTCTTGGTACTTTAATGGAATTCTAAGTTTTGTTTTGTTTGAATTTTTACCACTTTTCGTTGGGAAGGTACATAAATATTCGCCGGTACGCTCTAGATTTTTTGAATTTCCAGCTAGTCTACCATCTTAAGTTAAAAGACAACGAAAATCAGTATGACCAACGCTGTTTTATATTATACTAATTATGGCATAAGAATACTTGTGTAAAAGTAAAACACTAGTATTTTTGTACAGAGTCCTTAATGTTGAAAGTATTTGTATGTATCTATGTAAGTTTGTATAAATATGTTAATGTTTTTATATTTTGTGTAATTAATTCCAAGTGGTGCAAGGGTTGCAGGTTCGATCCCCGCACAGTACAAATATTTGTGTGCATGAACATGTCTGTTTGTATTGGTCTAGGTGTTTTCTATGTATTATAAGTATTTATTTACAAAAGAAAAGTATTATATGTATATATTTGTAATTCCGCTGTTGGTTCTGATATCCGTACATAGGTGCTTGAGCTAGCTTCGGAGTCCGATCAATGTACGTGATGTTGTGAAATATTAAAAAAAAACATTGTATACCTATGCTATAATGGTTCCATTTACGACATGAAATGGCTCAGTTTTTTGCTTTTTTAAAAGATACGTCAATAATGAGATATAGAGATTTATTTAAGTTCCAATCATTTGGCAAGCACCTTTTCTTAAACACTGTATTGAAACCTAACATAAACAATAAAAATATTGTTTGACCTTTTTGTAAGGTCATCAAATGTATCAATCGGAAAAGTCGATGTTTACGACGATTACACATCGTGCACACAACACAAAGAATTCCAGCATGTTTAACGAATGCAAATCGTCTGAACTGCCCTTTATTTTTCTTTTTCGACGGGGAATACGAAATGAAACTACACCCTTAATTTTTCATGTCATTGATAAGTGTAACAGACCTAAAAAGTAAAATTTTATAGGAAGTTCGATAGTGGCAAAGATAGTCCGATAATACCTAGTGAATTACTATGAATTAAATGAATAATTTATTGATATAATTGATGTATTACTTAATTATCCTTATACACTAAGCAGTTATGCAGAGCGTTGTCTCCTGGCACAGGCAATTTAATGCCTAAAAGGAGGCTTCAAATACTGATAATATAAGTCTGAAGTAATTAATGAAGAAATTTTGTATTTTGTATTGACTTTTTTTTTATTTTCCGAGGCTTATTCACAGTAACGTCTTCTATAAAATCTAGGATTTGGGTTCAAATCACATTATTTTATCTGTGAACGCAGTTAAGTAGGAAAAATTACATAATACAACAATTGATCGTAAGAAATAAAGATAATGTCATAAAATAATTCATTAATAGAGATAATTCGAAATACATAATACTGTTGGTTCCTACGTATCCTAGGTTTTTTTAATTCAGACACATAGCAAATGTAAAAAAAATAAGGTATGTAGAAAGCTCGAACAAGTAAAATAAAAACGTTAGCTATAAAGACGTTTATACACGAACCAGAATTGATAATAAAATAAAATACAAACGACCTAAAGTTCGAACGATAGTTTGGGAACTCAACTAATATTTTTGTTCTAATAAATCTTATCGTAGGTAGGTACTATCGGCGGCTAAGATCCTGTATTATAGGAGAGTAAGCTTAAAGATACCGACAGTCAGTTCTACTTTTTTTGTTTTAAATCTATTGGCACATTACAAAACAGTACAATGGTAAATTACAAAACCGGTAACAAGCGGGAAAATCAAAAAAATAGTTGCAATATAGAAAACTCCAGTGATTTAAAGCAATATGAAATTTTTATCCGTAGTTAAACTGAACTAATGGTTTAAATAAATAACAAATGGTCAAATATCGCCAAAATGTTAAATCCAGGGGAAAAGGGTTAAAAGGCACTTGCAAAAGCAGCGCACTTGGGACACCACTGATGTCGCAGGTGTCCATGGGCGGCGGTAATCGCTTACCATCAGGTGATACGTCAGCTCGTCAACCACCTATATCATAAAAAAAATGTGTTTTGGACAATAATAAGCTTAACCAATCGTTATAATACAAGGGATTTCGTCACTTAATGCTGTCATTTTGACTATTAGTTAGTCTGACAGTTAATTATAGTTAATGTAACTAAAAGGTAACTATGGATTAAAAAATCGACCCTAAACTATCGAACTCAGAGACGTCAAATTACTTTTAATGTTTATCATGTTTACCTGGCCGTGTGGTCCCCGGCAGAGTAGAATAGGCCACCCTGACTCTTACCGAGGTTTTAGACACAGTCCCTCCACCAGCCCATGGTCCTTCCTACCGTCTCGGCATACGGACCGAATCTTGGGAGACGCTCACCAGGTACTTGCTAAGGGCTCTTTCGCCGGTGCGTTTCTTCACTCCCTACAAAGTCTGTGTCTGTGTCCCATCTCAATGTCACTTCTCCCCAAATGGGGCGTGAAACACCACAACACAAGCGACTCGCGCTCGGGCAGTTCCACATCAATCAATCTCCTTCCTGATGTTAAGCCTTTTGTGTGCAAACGCACGCAACCGTCGAAAACCTTCTGCAGAGTTGACCATCTCTTGATGGTATACTGGTCCTATCTCGTTTCTGTTCTAGTCATTCAGCATCTGTTGCCGCTCTTCTTCATACAGCTGACATTCCCACAGCACATGGTCCCGAGTTTCATCACCTTCTCCACAGGGACATACAGGTGACTCACAGAGAGTCATCGCGTGCAGTCTGCTGTTAAAACTCCCATGTCCTGTAAGTATTTGTGACACAGCGTAGTCTGGTTCCACCCAACCGGTCGATAATCTCATTTCTACGTCTGGGAAAAACTGCGACAACTCTCTTCCTTTGTCGCTGGTCGACCAGCGCTCCTGCCATTGGGCAACAACATCTCCGAATATTCTACGTTTAAGTGCCGTCTGCTCCTTGTCTGTGGCTTCCTTTGGGCACTCCTGGGCGAATCGTCCCACACGAACGACTTCTAAGTCGGCCGGCAACACCGCAGCTAGCACGGGCAGCGCTGATGTGCTAACAGACCTATAAGCCTTCGTGAGCAGAATCATTGCAGGCCGCTGGGTGCGCAGCAAAAACTCTTACCGAGGTGTCGTAAAAGGCGATTAAGGTAAAGCTGCTGGCATGATCATCAGCACCCAAAGAAGGAAAATTCTGCATTTATATCAAAACCCTCGCCAACCCGTCTGCCAAGCGTGGTGAGTATGGCAATTACCCCTCATGTGATTGAGGAAGGCCCGTGCCCCAGCAGTGGGGACTTAAATGGGCTGATGATGATGATGATGTTTACCTAAGAAAAATATGTACACTTATTTCAATACGCATAATAAGGACTTAGTTAATTGACGTCTCTGAGTGGGTTCAGTTAGATTAATTAATATACCTTATATAAGGAAAAAATATTTATCTATAATAAAGATGTAATATAGTCGTGAAGTTACGCTTTATGAATGATATACACTGCATTATTTTTTTTAGAAAAGTTTGAGAGTAATGTTGGAGTGCAAAGTTTTTTCCTTACATCCGGGATGCGGATATTGCAATAGCGAGGATCTCGCCTGGGGGGACGGGCGGCTTCTTGGATGCTTTAGTATTTATTAAATTGCTGTGTTAATACATTGACTTTTATTCAACAATTGGCTGTAAACTTATAAAAGGACGGCAGCTATTTTCCTATCGAAAGCGTGATAGATAAATAAATAAAAATAAAAAATTCGAGTATAACCCCTATCAAAGTCAGTAATAGTGACCTTATAATTATGTTAGTACTTATTGCGAATTAAATTTGAATTAAGGGATCACCGGTTGAGTTAATAACTCTTGGTTTTGCACCGGCATGTTGGTAGGACAGTTTATTAAATTTCTTCTTTCAGTTTATGCACCATCTAGAAAATAACTTTCCCCCTAATTCCCTTGATAGAAAAAAGGTTTATTTAAGCGAATTGAAAAATACCTATTTAACCAATCAAGGAGTTATTATAGTAAGTTATGTAATTATTTTTTGAAAACTTATTTATTCATTTATTAGTAATAAGAGCTTACAGTTGCCCAAAGCGCTCGTATTATATACAATTTTACACAAATCGACTTAGGCACTATGACACAGATACAAATTAAACATGAGACAAAACTAAAATACTATCATTAAATATATCAGCATGTTGGCACTTAGTGAGAGAGTCTTTAAGCAACCGAAGCGCCCTAGAGGTGGGTGCGTGCGCAGCATAGTCGGTACGTGCGGCTCGCACGCCTCTTATATATCATAATAATATGAATTATATGCCTAGATGTTGATTATTTATATATATTTTACTTACTTATATACATAATGTTATGTTAAGATTGGCTCAAATTAATATTGATGGTAATTTTTGGATCTTTTTTTTTTTACTTTTTCAAGTTCTTACTTTTGTTTTATGTTTTGTCTACATTTTTTGCTTGTGCTGTGCGAAGTTGTTTACCACACTCGAATCAGTCACCACGTCGAGTAAGTAGAAATATCTTGCCACCCGCGCTAAGGTCAATAACGCACTAGTTACAATATACCTTATGCACAGGACGATTATGACTACCTTGCCGTAACACAGTCTTGTATTAGTACAAGACAAACAATGTTTAATAACACATTATGTGTTATTAAACATTGTTTTAGCTTAGACAAGATTTAACTAATTAGTTTAATATACCTATCTAATAAGTATCTTATTGAACTATTTACAGTGTTACCGACTCCTTAGGAGGCGTAAACCTCCGTCGGTATTAGAAGTGTTTTTTAGTTTCGAAAATCGAGGTGTCATAGAATATCATTATCGTTTGTTTGTGTGTTGATAAGTGTCAAAATGTAAATACTAGAAAATTACTAGAAATATATTTATTTGAGTTAAGTTATAATTTTGGTTATTATTTACAATAAAAGACCACTTGAAAACAGATGGTCCTTCGATAAAAGCACCTATGTGCTAAAAGGAAAAGGATTTATATATACCCTATACCCACGAAGATAAGTATTTTTCCCGTTGCTATTTTGTTGATCTGACGATGTCACTGAGACGGAGCGAAAGAATTGCCGCCAAATTGGAGAAACCTGGCAAATCATTGCCGGAACCTGGACCTTCATTGAGTAAGAGTATGTCCCATAGGAGCTCGGTGTCGTCAGAGCAACGTAGCATGCTGAAAGCCCGTGCGGCACGTGAGATGGCCGAATTGCAACAAAAAGCTGTTGATTTGGAGAAAAAAAGTGCAGAGATAGCAATGAGAGAGATACAAGCAAAAGCAGCCGTAGTACAAGCGTGACTGCAGGAGGAACTAGCGAGTATATGTAGTCGGAGCTCGTCGCGCTCAACATCCCATTCAAATAAATCCACTGAACTCTGGGTGGAGAAATCCCGCCCATTCTTCGATGTTCCGGTCGAAACGCGTGCTGAGGACGAACTGTTGGTACACCACGACAAGCATGATGAGCCACGGACAGCGGACTGCGACGGTGTGCAGCAGGCGTCCAAAGACAGTGACCAACGACCTTTAGAACGAACTCTGGAACCCAGTGATCATTATAATATGATTAATTTAACTAACTGCGTACAGAAAGCTTTGACCGTTGCGCAAAATAACAATGAAAAAATGTTAGGTCGACTCACTACTAACAACTTACCTATGTTTTCAGGCGATCCCCTCGATTGGTTGCGGTTTAAAAAGGCCTTTGACATAACGACTAAGGTGGGCCAATACTCCGAGGGGGAGAATCTAGCTCGGCTTCAAAGATCACTGCAAGGCCAGGCGTGGGAGGCGGTTGCTGCCCGTTTGATTGCAACTACTTCTGCATCTGATGTCATGCAGATCTTAGAAATGAGGTTTGGCCGTTCTGATTTAATTTTGGGTAAATTAATTAATGAAGTGAGGAGCGTGCCTAAGCTAACAGGTCTAAGATCTGAAGTGGTCGTGCTAGCAACCAAGGTAGATAATTGCGCAGCCATCATAAAATCGACCAAAAATATAGGGTATTTGTATAGTCCAGAATTAATTAATGAGATTTTAAATAAATTAACTGAGCCTCTCTTTTATCGATGGCTAGATTTCAGTAAAAATTTGAGTGATAATCAGCCGCAACTGACATTACTAGCAAAGTACCTAATGTCAGAAGCCCAAGAAATTTGTAAACGCGGCGCCGTAGAACCTTCTACGTCAAAGAAAGTTGTGAAAGGCGGTTTTTTGACATCTAAGTCACTTTTCGCGACTAATGTAGTGAACGAAGAAAATAAAAGTATTGGCGCGACCTTGAACAATGATAACGTAGGGTTCAAGTCGGTCAATGTTGTGTCCTCCCCCCTTCAAGAAGAGACGGGCTGCATATACTGCAACAATGTAAGTCATACGATCAAGACTTGCTTAAAATTTAAATCTGAAAATATTGATAACCGTTGGGAGTGGACAATAAAACACCGTCTATGTTTCAGATGTCTGAGCCCTACTCACAGACGTGACAGATGCAAATCCAAGAAGAAATGTGCGATTTGCAACATGACAGGGCATCATACACTTTTACATTCGAATAAGGCTAAGGCTGCGGATAAAGAATGTGAGAAGGTTGAAAATGAAATCTCCACAAATGTGTGGACAGATCAAAGGAAAAAGGTATACTTAAAAGTCTTTCCTGTTCGTGTCGAAGGGCCTGCAGGCAACATAGAGACATACGCTCTTTTGGATGAGGGTTCAACCGTCACCCTGGTGGATAAAGCAGTGGCTGATGAGATTGGAGCTACTGGGCCAGAAGTCGGTCTAAACCTACAAGGAGCTGTAGGCAGCAATATGGACATGGACAGCCAGATAGTCTCGTTAACTATACGAACGGATGATAACTTGCATATACTTAATAGAGTTCGCACGGTAAGTAAATTGACTTTACCAGAGTGTACTGTCTCTACAGATCAGCTGTCCTTTGAACACTTAAAGGGAATCCCCTTGAATGAATTTATTGGGAAACCGTCAATTTTAATTGGGCAAGACAATTGGCACCTTATCGTCAGCCGTGAAATAAGAGAGGGAAGGAAAAACGAGCCTGTCGCATCCCGCACACTGCTGGGATGGGTACTTCACGGTTTTTCGTCTTCCATAACAGAAACACAATTCGATTTTTCGTGCCATTTACGTGATACAGACGACAAACTTCGTGACCTTATACGTGGATACTTTGAACTGGATAGTATTGGGATAAAACATAATGAAAACCGGAGGTTATCCCCAGATGAACGTCGCGCGTTATGTATTTTAGACACTAAGTCCAAGAAAATAAATGACAGGTGGGAGACAGGTTTACTGTGGCGAACAGATAAAGTGGAGTTTCCAAATAATCGTCGGAGTGCTGAACACCGCCTGCGAACTATTGAAAAAATGATGGACTCTGATCCTAATTTTGCAATTGATTATACAAAACAGATCGAGAACATGTTAGAAAAAGGCTACGCTGAACAGGTTCAAGAGGCGCCGCAAGGAAGAGTTTGGTTTCTCCCACACTTCGGGGTGCGAAATCCCAATAAACCTGGAAAATTACGCCTAGTTCACGATGCAAAGGCAGAAACTAAAGGTGTATCTCTAAATACTGAACTTTTAGCTGGTCCAGACCTTTTAAATTCGCTCTTAGGAATTTTATTACGTTTCAGAGAGGGAGCAGTAGCAGCTACAGGTGATATACGAGAAATGTTTATGCAGGTAAAAATCATCAAGGAGGATCAGAATGCTCAGTGTTTCTTGTGGCGCGGAATGGACAGACAGAGTTCACCGCGCATCTATCGCATGACTTCTATGATATTTGGCGCAAAATCTTCACCCTGTACTGCCACCTACATCATGAGACGTAATGCTGAACAATTTGCCTCGTCACACCATCGCGCCGTTGAAGCGATCAAAGAACGCCATCATTTTGATGATTACCTTGACTCAGTTGACAGTGAGGAGGAGATGACCCAGCTAGTGAAGGATGTTACTATGATACACCAATCAGGTCGAGGTCTATGGTTACGAAAGCATAATTGGGACGAAAGTATTGATGACGTGCCCTCACAGCAGCGGTGCAGTTGGCTTCAAGAACTAAAGACATTGGGTCAGTTTTCGATTCCGCGGTATTATGGATTTACAGATTACATTCTGCGGCTTAGGACGACCCTAAAGAGTATGATACACGGTTGTGTGACATGCAGAGCGAAGAGAAGCCAACCCGCTCAGCCAATGATGGCTGCTTTTCCTGAATTTAGGCTTAACCACAAGTGTCGGCCATATACATACTGTGGAATAGATCTGTTTGGTCCAATAACTGTTACCGTTGGTCACCGTCATGAAAAACGGTGGGGAGTTATCTTTACGTGCTTTACTACGTGTTCCGTACATATTGAAGTGGTACCCGCCTTGTCAGCAGACTCGACCATTTTGGCTATCCGTAGGATGGCAGCAGAGTAAATGACCTTGGAGTTAAATGGACGTTCAATCCTCCTGACGCAGCTCACATGGGAGGTGTTTGGGAGAGGTTAGTGAGGTCAATTAAGACAGCTCTCTCCTCTACCTTACTATCTTTATCTCCAAAGGAAGAAGTTTTACATACATTGTTGACTGAAGCAGAAAATATTGTGAATAGTAGGCCCTTGACTCACGTCTCTTTGGATATAGACGATGAGGAGGCACTTACGCCTAACCATTTTTTGATTGGGGCGTCCAATACACTGCCAACTCATGGCAAGTTTAGTGATGATGATCTGTGCCTTAGGAAACAGTGGCGAGTAAGTCAGCGTTTAGCTGATAAATTTTGGTCGCGTTGGTTGCGTGAGTATCTACCCAGCTTGCAGATACGCCATCGGTGGACATCGGATGCAGGTAGCTCAATCAAACTGGGGGATATTGTTTTGGTTGCGGATCCGAACTCACCTCGGAGTATTTGGCCTAGGGGTAGGGTTACAGGTACCACGCCGGGTCGTGACGGGCGTATTCGTTCTGTAGAAATCGCAACCAAAGGGGGCATCTTACGTAGGCCTGTCAATAAATTAGTGGTGCTAGTGAGTCGGCAACCCCTGTAGCATGTGTACCGGGAGGGAGCATTGTTACCGACTCCTTAGGAGGCGTAAACCTCCGTCGGTATTAGAAGTGTTTTTTAGTTTCGAAAATCGAGGTGTCATAGAATATCATTATCGTTTGTTTGTGTGTTGATAAGTGTCAAAATGTAAATACTAGAAAATTACTAGAAATATATTTATTTGAGTTAAGTTATAATTTTGGTTATTATTTACAATAAAAGACCACTTGAAAACATACAGTGTGTACAAATTGTAGTTACTTATGCACAATAAAGTTATTTGTATTTGTATATAGTTTTCGGGAATATAAAGACTGATACTATTCAAGATCGTAAGGTAGGAATATGGCAGAACCTCAAAATAATACGTCTAACAGTAATTAATTGTCGTTTGAAAGATAAGTGGCGTACCTATGACCACCGCTAACCTCTGAATTTAAATGTAATTTATATTAAATATAAGAAGAAAGTAGTTATGTACAGACAACCAAATATAAGAGCAGTACATCATGTCGAATTTCCTCTCTGTGTGATTTGACCACCGATTGAAGAAAGAAAGAAAAAAAGAAAACTATTTATTGACTACAACACATACATAAAACATAAAACAATCAATAATTAAAATTTGCACAGAGCATAAAATTTGCGGCCAACAAGTCTCAGCTTCAACTGCCGCAAGCAACAGCTGCAGCGGTAGTTTTCAGGCTGGACCTTGGGTGCGTTAGAAGAATTAGAAATATTGACATGCAATATAGAAGAATATTATCCATTGCATAAAGACCGACCAAGATCAGAAGGCACTTCAGTGACTATTACAAGAGGGCGTTGTACAACTTATTTTCTAACCGAAAGTGTCTAAACAGCATTAGTTCCGACTTTTCCGACTTTTGCCAGAAATTCGGAAGATTTGTATACATTGATTTGTGACTTTCTGTATTATTTTCTTTTTAAGCCAATACATATTGGCGTATACAATTGCCATTTCGCGCCACCAGCTCAGCCCTTTACCCTCCCCGCTCCAATATCTCAAATGGTTATCGTAAAAGCAGCGAACCTTCGCCAGATTACTCGGTCTTAATCCTAAAAAGCGGCTATTCTCTAATTGCACCGAACTCATAAAGCACTACACCTATAAAGGCTAAGCGGTCGGATTCAAAATAATGTGTTTAACATTTTCGCAGCGACGGTATCTGCGACATAAAACGGCCTGTAATTTATTCTATTGCTGAAAGGGTTGGGCTCGGGGTGGGAATTACCCAAGGTGGGTGCTAAAGGGTTAAGCCGTACATACGGGGTCGCGCCGGCAAACTTCGTTAATTTATTCGCTTAAAAATGTCAACTGAAAATTATGACGCCGAAACACATTTCCTATATATTTTGCAAATGGTTTTGTAATAATGGCCACGTTTTTCTTTGGATCGAATGTTTGTTTGAGATTGGTTTATATTTGGATATGTTTATTTTATCGCCGCAAACAAATATTAATACGTAAATTATTCTCAGAATCAGTGAAACCTTCCTAAAACCTAGATACTAAAACAATTTATTCGTACGCTATTTTCAGACAAACCAATCATTATAAGTAATAAATATCAAGAAATGTAGGCATTAAGATGATTATATGACAAAACTATTTGGCCCTGTGGTCCCCGGCAGAGTAGAATAGGCCACCCTCACTCTTACCGAGGTGTCGTAAAAGGCGACTAAGGTAAAGCTGCTGGCATGATCATCCCACCAGCCACAGCACCCAGAGAAGGAAAACTCTGCATTTATATCAAAACCCTCGCCAACCCGTCTGCCAAACGTGGTGAGTATGGCAATTACCCCTCATGTGATTAAGGGAGGCCCGTGCCCCAGCAGTGGGGACTTAAATGGGCTGATGATGATGATGATGATGACAAAACAATAAAAATGCATTTCACTTACATACCCAACTCAATAAATGATATTTTCAGTAAAATCTTTAGTCTTCAAGAAAATAGCAATAGACGTTTTTAGGGTTCCGTAGCCAAATGGCAAAAAACGGAACCCTTATAGATTCGTCATGTCTGTCCGTCCGTCCGTATGTCACAGCCACTTTTCTCCGAAAATATAAGAACTATACTATTGAATCTTGGTAAATACATGTATTTTGTTAACCGCATTACGATTTTTACACAAAAATTGGAAAATATAACAAAATTGGTGGGGTCTCCATACTTGAAACAGAAACTCAATTTTTTTTCATTAAACCTATACGTGTGGCGTATCTATGGATAGGTCTTTAAAAATGACGTTGAGGTTTTCAACATCATTTTTTTCTAAACACAATACTTTGCGCAAGAGATGCTCCCAAAGTGGTAAATTGTGTGCCCCTCCCCCCTCTAACTTCTATAATAAATGAATTATAAAACTAAAAAAAATATATGATGTACATAATCATGAAAACTAACAATGAAAATTGGTTTGAACTTGATATACTGAGTAGTTTTCATTTTAATACGTTATAAACCGTAAACCGCAATTTACTTTCCATATATCTTACTTGCTGCTATGGAACCTTTCGTGAAAAATTCGTGGGCGAGTCCGACTCGCACTTGGCCGGTTTTTTTTTTGCTTTTTTCGTGGCTGTATCTGTTTGTCATAGCACAGGGACTTTTTTATAAACTACAAGTAAACTCATTTTAAATTTCTAATTTTAATAAATATCTAAATGTATTTGCCAGCTTTTATCTCTTCCTACCTACTGTTCAAAGTAATAAACAAAACAACTCAAACGCGAAAGCCTCTTGTGACAAATCTCGACCATAATCCTTAACCCAGTTCATCAGGAGTCAATCAGCTCGACAATGGCGCAGTTATCACGGGAGCGGTGCTTAGCGCATTCGTTAGGATATTTAAATAATGAGCGAGCTCCCACTCACTATCCTCTACCCCCTCGTAGAGATGCGACCTGAGAGTTTTGGCTCAAAATTCGTGCAAGTCACTCGAATATTAGGTACTCGAGTGGTTGAGCCAGTTGAATCGTTTAAGTAGTTGGCTTAGTTAAGTCGCTAAAGTTAACTAGTCACTCAAATGGTCGAATCACTGAAGTCATGATTAAGTGAAACTTGAGTAATTTGGCTGGTCATATTAGCCGCAGAACTGACAGCCGTTAGAGCCGTAAAGTCCTTGAGTGGAGACCGCGACTCGGAAAGCGTAGTGTAGGACGCCCTGCGACAAGATGGGATGATGACATTCGAAGGATGGCTGGTGTGGGCTGGATGAGAGTGGCCGAAAATCGGGAGCAGTGGCGTGCATTAGGGGAGACCTATGTCCAGCAGTGGACGAGTGTGGGTTGCTGATGATGATGATGATGATGAGTAATTTATATGGACATATTACCCTGAGGATTGAAGACACAAACAGTAAAGCCCCACGATTCATGCGAGCAATTTAAAAATCACTCGAATAATACTCGAAAGATTGAGTCAGTCAAGTCTCTTAAGTGGATGAGTTGGTCAAGTCATTCAAATGGTCTAATCACTCAAGTATTTGTTTCTGGATTTCATAGTTTTGCTTCTCGATTCAATCGAGTTATTTTACAAGTTCTCTCTTAACAGACGAGTGGTTTGGTCAATCAAATTTCTTGAATGTTATAGTTTGTCGTGTAGTCAAGCAACTTGACTATCTTATCTACACGAGAGACTCAATCGAACGAGAACGAATAAGTAAACGAGTTGCTGTAGTAGTTGAGCTGCTTGAGAGGTCCAATCGTTTCAGTATCTAGTCGAATCGCTTGGGTAGTCGAACCACTCACGGGCAACAGTTAAGTTATATACGGGGAAAAATATGCAATCTGAAAACATCGGAGAGCAAAACCTCCCGGCCGAACAACATATACCATTCACTTAGATCGTCGGGAATCAACTTCGGTGATTCATGTTACCATTTTTACTGACATCACGAGTGACTTGACGCTGGCGATACAATTACTTGAATATTTTTTTTCGGTATTACTCGAATAACAGATGAGACTTAAGTGTAGTCGCATCACTATCCCTGCTTATCAGGCGGCGGCACTCCTCAACTCGGTATTGTTATCTACGCCTCGGTGACTCGGTTTCGGGAAACAGTCGCGGAGTCTAATAACAATAGTAGGGATACAGTTACTCATTAACGCTCGTCGGTTTTTCTTAATCTTATTGATTATTATGCATAAAATTATTATGCATGAGTGAAAATGCTAATGCTTAAATGCATGTCCGATAATATCACCTGATCTACAAACACTCTTCTAGTTTGCATATGAACATCATAAAAAAAAAAGACCAAAATGTACGGGCGCGAAGCGATGGTTGTAAGGCACCGCGTCCCGGCGAACAAAATATAAGGAAAGGAAGGGAACCTAACTGTCTAGTGAACTTAGAGCCCCTTTGTCTAAGACACTAAGTCCCTAGAGCCCTAGCCCTGCCTATCCATAGGAATAAATACAATAGATAAGTTGATGGGAGCTTGCTCCCGGATCGCCCACGGGAGCAAGCGGGAAGAGTCAGGACGGTAGGTAGGAGGGGAACCGCTGCCAGTCGAGCAGGCTCACTCGACTGATCATAGTGACGGCTAAAGGTGTTTGGCCGCAGCGGGAGAAATGAGACCCAACACAGACAGTTGAAATCTGTTCATTGATGTTAATTACATAGTTTATATAGAACGTTTAATCTGAACACATGAAAAGGTATTTGCTAGTGTGCCGTCGGTGCACGAAGACGGTCCATCCATCGGTCAAGCCCACTGCATGTAGGTCATTGCTGAGTTGGTCTGTACAACGTAGCTCGTACAAGATAAGAACGCGCCTTCTATGCGAGCATGCACTGCTGGATTTTTGAAATCTTGGTGCGTATTTCTGCCATTAGCTCGGTGGTCAGGGAACCATCGTAAGAAACCCTGCACGTTTCGGATAGTTTTGGAAACGATTGATTGATCGATTCTGATATAATTCCGTTGGTCTGGTTCCTCTGTTTAAAGGGTTGCAAAGGTTATTGTAATTACCAGACTCATATCATAGTCTAAGCATACCCTCTGGATCTGAAGCGACAGCATCGGATGCAAACGGAAAATTACACGCTGAGATCAGAGATGAACACAACCCACCAAATCTAACAAGAAATCAATGGGACATAGAACTAACTGATCTCATCTGTTTCAGGTATAGCGCATCAGTTAGCCGGTCTGCCAGGCGGTGAGTGGGGGGCACTGGCGCGGCACTACCCGCCTCCGCTGTTACCGTCGCACGCGCACTTTACGCCGCACGTGCTTCCGCCCGCGCACACGCAGCCGCCACACGTGCCGCCGCCGCCACCCGAGACAGGTAATGAGATTTTTTTTTATGTGATAGGTAGGCAGACGAGCAAACGAATCATCTGATGGTAAGCGGTAGCCGCCGCCCATGGACACCCGCTACACCAGTGGCGTCACAAGTGTGCTGCCAACCTTTAAACCCCCCTTTCCTCCGGATTGGGCCTCTACATAAATATAGCACAATGCTGCTTCACGGCGGTTTTCTGTGAAGCCTTGGTATCACTCCGGTCGAGCCGGCCCATTCATGCCGAAGCGTGGCTCTCCCACGGTGCTCGGTTTTTAAGCCAGTTATGGCGGCTAATTCTCCTTGTGTGGACAATGGCACAATATTTGAAAAATGTTCGCTGTCCACCCCTTCTTTGTACCGAGAAAAGATAAGAATATACAGCGGGAATAAGCCGAGTCAGCGAGAGGGTCACCGGATGGTAGGTGATGACCGCCGTCAATGAACATCTGAAACATCAGAGGTGTTACTGGTAAGCATAAGGTTATGAATGTATCTACTTGCGTAGGTATAATAATAATCGTTTATTTCAGACAAAGTCCATAATTACAAGCAAATGACATGACAAAAAAAAGTATAACAGTGTGGTTGTTGCTCTTAACTCCGATTTCTTGTTCGCAGATGTAACTTCCGACACGCCCACAACGATGCACGCGCACAGCACGACGAGCCCAGCAAACTCCCGTCCGAGCTCGCCGCAAGACGACGATATCTCCGTGACAGCTTCTAGCAGTCCCCCTCCAGACGACCGTCCAGGCGCCTTCACGTCCGTCACCAGAGCGCGAAAACCAATGCAGCCATTAGCAGCTCCCTCAAGTCTCTTCCACAGCGCCTTAGCCGCTCAGCTCTTCCTCAATTCCCCTCTCCTACCAACGCCACCAGCTTGGCTGTACTCACAACTGTACGGGGGCTATGACTGGTGGCTAAGACCGCCGCCCCCTCAAGAAGGACTCAAACTCCAGCCCTGATAGAGAAGAAGAAGCAACCACTCCCGGAGCGGGCAAAAAGCGACCCGCCTCCCCCGAATGGACAGACCAAGGTGTCAGGACGCGCAGTAAATCTCTCATCACTTCCGAAAGACGACCTGTGGACGTGTGGCGTCCATATTAAAGACTTGATACAGGAAGTTTAGTGTGTCGTGCGAGTGTTCAGCTTGTGTACCGTCCGGGAGGGTTTAAGTGGAGTGTCAAAGATTATTGTAATGGATTATTTACACGGTGTGCGTGCTATAGACGTTCGTAAATGTGAGCACAACCGTTGGTGCGGGTGATGTGTGCAATATAAGGTAAGCCGTTTGGACAGTTGCCGCGGCGTAATTTCTAAGCTAGTCATTACTGTGGATAGGTGTTTTTACGTTTAGATAAATGAATGTGAATTTCAAATCGTAACGTTTAATGAATTGTTGACTGTATTATAAGATAATGCAAAGTCTGTAAATAAAGTTATCGAAATTTTTAATGACTGTTTACTTGCCATCTAATTCGAAAATGTCATAAAGCGATATGGAAGCTGGAGAAACCCAAATTTTGTTACGTCTAAGGGTGATTTCACACAAATATTCCATGCATGTGCTCTATGGAGACTCTCGTCATTCATGTACCTACAGTTACCCTACGGTTATTTGGCATGTGGGAAAATCTGATGTAATGCGGTTTTTCTTTACAAGTATCAGTGGTTTAGACATTTTCTCTTTGAAAAAAAATTTACAACTTCTGTCCATGTCATCGAAGTGCTTTCGTAGTATCTTCTACTTAGTTTGTGTACTTTCTGATCGTAGTTGCACTATAGGTAGATACACTTCAGAATCTAACCTTGTGTTAAATTGTATAAGCCTTGTACAGACAGAAGAGAAGTATATACGGTTATACTTTGAAGCAATAGACAATACTCACAAGTATAGTCGAGTTTATTATAGCATATTTTAGCTATTGTAAGCAGTTACACATAATTATTATTTTCCAAACTATTCGCTTTTATTATCAAAAACGAAAGTATAAAAGTTATATACACAGATTTGTATAAAAAGCATTAATCTGGTTGTATATTAGATACCAACCAACTTTTACACCAAAAATTGCAACTAAATATTGCGTTCCAAGTCATTACCGTCGATAATGGTGCGGCTGCACTAGGCTGTTTTAAATTAATTTAAATTTTATTTACAGCGCTGGCAACCTGCCCCGGCTCATTTGTGTAAATAATGATCTTGCATTCCACTTTTATTCAGGCTATTGTATTACGTGATTTAATAAATGCGTTGAACATTACCCGCATTCGATTGTCTGGGGTGAGGCAAACTCATTGAGAAAAATAATGTTACAAACTAGAGTAACCAAATCACTATCAGAAGTTTGGATTTCAAACTATTGAGAAAGTTGCTATATTGGATTCCGGAAAAATAATAATAAAAATAATATAAAAATGCCTTTTTTACAAAAATATAATACCTACTTACTTATTAACAATGATTAATTCTAAAACAAGAACACCTTATTGGGAGAGGAATATTAATAAATAATAAATGCGTACATCTATCACCTGAAGTCTCAAACTAGGGCATTCTTTGAACTATGAGTACTATATCACAATAGTCACAATATTGACATAGTAATAGTACTATGTCGATATTGTCGCTACTGTTGTAAAATAGTAAAGTGATCTGACTCCGAGATAGGTAGGTACCTGTGTTACAGATATCAGAACCAACAGTAAATAATTTTCTTTTGTAAATACATACTTATAATACATAGAAAACACCAATACCAATACAAACCGACAAGTTCATGTACACAAATGTTTGTACTGTGCGGAGATCGAACCCGCAACCCTTGCACCAGAGGCAGCGATCACTACCACTGATCCAAGGGGACGTCTAATAGTAATATAGTACAATGAAGATGACGGGGGCGTCTCTCTCAGCACATTCTGACCAAGGCCTTTAATGCGAAGACGTTCCGTAACCTACGAGATATAACTGTCGCATTCAAACAAGAAGTCCGATTCGGTCGTAACGTAACGTTCGCCCCAAAACTGCCGATCCATCCGCGCTTCGGCGCATGCGAATCACATTGCCTCAGACACTGCGCAATCGAGGAATACCTAGGTATTATCTTAACTGTAATGAAGTTTCAGTAAATCGAATAAAAATTAGGAAAATCAGTTTCTAAATTCGAAATAAAATAGCTTTCATCCAGTTAAATTGTGTATTTTATAAATTTAATACCTACGCTTTTATACACGATTGTACTTTTGTGTTGTTTGCTTTATTTATATTTTCTTAACGATTTTCTAGGATAACTTAGTAAAAATCTTAAAACAACAGGCTACAAAGTCTCTTTAAAATTTACTCCTCCAAATAAATATTTCACACTTTCACAAAGCACTCTACTGTGGTCATTTTGGGCAAACGCAAGTCCCAGTGCCCTTACACCTTCTGTCTACAAAGTCCATGAGCCTTAGGACTCCGCTCATGACTTCTGTGGCTGTGGAGATGATTTCTTCTTTGGGGAGGAGGAACCGGTGCTTCTTGCCTCGCAGTTCTACCATGTAGGAGTAGGGGATGTTGGCCACGGCGTAGCTCCAGTCGACGCTGGTGCCGGCTGCGAAGTACATCAGGTCTTTGGTGCTGCCGACCTTGTAGGTGTGCCCGCTGGTGTCGTGGATAGCCTGAAGAAAGGATACTATTAAGTGTTTCCAGTTGAGTGCAAAGCTGTCGCTTTGGAGCCCTGGTGACTCCAATGATGTTGCGGTGTCCGAAACGTGCAGGTTTCCTTATTAAGTTTTCCCTTACCAACTAATACATAAAAGTATCAACCTATATACTGTCCCACTGCAAGGTGAAGGCCGCCATCATACAAATTAAGTATCGCTACTATGATGGGGTAAGGCTTAATCACCACGCTTGCCTAATGAGGATTGGTGTACACAAACCCGAGCTATGTTCGATAAATTCGAAACATACCTTTGCTCGGCCTGGAAATCGAACCCTGGACCCCGAGATTCACGACCCGGTACTTAAACCACTAGACCAAACGGAGCATTCTATATTTAATACATACTGTATTTGAAAAAAAGACTTTGATAGGCATTACGTATAGAAGGCGCACACTCTTATCTACTGAATTACAGACCCACTTATTGGTTTTATTTATAGGGAGGTAAACTATTAAAGGGCCCCCTGAAGGTAAGTGACCTCTATCTTAGGAGAGACTTAAAGTAGCATCGGTTGAGAGGTGATCTGAGTGTGACCATCCGTACCTTTGCCATGGCAGTGCCACCTTCAAGCATCTCCACGTAGTCAGGACACGGATCCCCCGTGTAACCCCACGGGAAGATGATCACCTCCCCGTAGCTGTGGAACGACAGGAACACCTTGAATGTGGTGTCTGACTCCAGAATTGTTCTCTAGAAAAAATAATTAAAGCGTTATTTTTTATCATTTTTGTAACGTCAAAGCTGTTGTACTGTCTCTCGATGGATGCCGAGATGGAATGTTTAGCGAACGCTTAGCAGATATATTATGGACAATATGCGGATGACAGGGGCGCAGCTGTGGCGCACGAATAGTAAGTGTCGGCGTTTTTAAATAGGAAATGGCCAATGGTGGTGTGTAGTGGATACTGGTATTGCAAGTGGAAGTCACTCACTTCACGTGAACCGCGAGTCATAAAAACCTAATCGGTGGTAAATTTTTGCGGAGCCTAAGAGATCAATTTACCTTGACAGCAGCCGTCTCGGGTTCAGAAAAAGGTTTGGGTCCTCTGTAGAAAATGTTTCCAGGGTCTTCGGATGAGCCTTCTTCACCTTTTTCTCCCCAACCGTAACTAAGTGTATTAAAAAAACGATTGTTAGTATATTTATTGTATATCTGTTAGTCGACGAAAAGTGTGTTTGAAGCCGTTCTATTCCCAGTGGTCTAATGTGGTAAAAGACCAAATCGAGCTCAAGCTTTTCCGCGTTTGAGGAGTCATCACTATTTTTCATCATCATCATTTCAGCCAATAGACGTCCACTGCTAGACATAGGCCTCCCCCAATGTTCCCCATACAGATCGGTCCTGTGCCGCCCGCATCCAATGGATTCCCGCGATCTTCACCAGATCGTCAGTCCACCTTGTGGGGGGGCCTGCCACGGCTGCGACTTCCTGTACGTGGCCTCCACTCGAGGACCTTTCCGCCCCAACAGCCGTCTGTTCTCCTCACTATGTGCCCTGCCCATTGCCACTTGAGGCATGCAATCCTTTGGGCTACACTATTTCTACGTTACTTAAAATATCAAAACAAACCTAAAGTTCCTGTTAAGATCCACTCCTATGCATTCACCATAGCGGGCTCTGTTTTTACGCCACATCCTGTCGTGGGTGTGGGTGTACTCATAACCATCTGGATTCATCACTGGCAGTATGTACCTGATAAAAGAGGAAAATAGTAACGTTAATAATTTCCTTCCCCCTGTTCCATTTATCCCTACTAACATATCCTCTTTAGTAGGGAGAGTTGAAATTTTATCCAAACATCAAATGAAATAAAAAGTCCAGATATCTATCCGATCTGCCTTTTTTATGCTAGAGGCGGACAAACGAGCAAGCGAGTCACCTGATGGACAGTAATCAACGCCGTCTATGAACATCCGCGCAATCAGACAGCTTGGCAGGGATATTTGGATATATTTTTCCATTTATCGGTATCAATACTGTGCTGTGTTTTGCTGCGTGAGTGAGGGTACAGGAAGCCCAATCCAGGGGAAGGGGGGATTAAAGGTTGGCAGCGCACTTATGACTCGTGTCACGGGTGTCTATGGGCGGTGGCAATCGCTTACCATCAGGTGATCCGTCCGCTCGTCTGCCACCTATCACATAAAAAAAAACAATAGGGGTCCGATTATTTTTCTCCGTATCCTCAAAAATCAATTGATCAACAAACCAGTCTTTATTGGTGACACTATCGGGCTGCTCGTGGAAGGTCCTCACGATCCTGTCCGCGATGAAAGTGACCACCGCCACGCTGATCCACTCCCGGGGGTGGATAGACCCGTCCAGCCAGACACCCGCGTTGTCAGGGTTGCCGTTGGATATCTTTAGAAGCTGCAATCAGGGCACATTTTTGTCAGAATACTGTCCACATGCTTCATATTATACACTTTTCATATAGAAAGAAAGAAAGAAAAATATTTATTCATTGTATTACAAATAACATTTAAAAAATTACAGTACACAGTAAAACGCCGAAAAGGCGTACACGACACATACTCAGCATTTGTCGGGGCGCCGAGACACCCAGATGCTGGTATACTATATGTACCTGGCCATAGTAAGAGCACTGCTATAAAAATAATAATTACAATAATAATAATATACAATAGTCTCTATAATACCAGCTACAAGTTGAGAACAGAAATAAAAAGATAAATAATAATAATACCAATTCTCACATCTCATACATTGATCTGATTCCGTACTAAGTAGCTTAAGCACTTGGCTACAGATTTCAGACAACAGAGGAACACAAATATATACTTAAATACATATATTTTGGAACAGTGACGATCCGTTTGGAACAGTGGTAGTAAACGCTGCTTTTGATCCAAGGTTTGCGGGTTCGATCCCCGCACAGTACAAACATTTGTGTGCTTGAACATGTCTGTTTGTATTGGTCTGGGTGTTTCCTTTGTAATTATAAGTATGTATTTACAAAAGAAAAGTATATGTATCTATTTGTAATCCCACTGTTGAATCTGATATCTGTATCACAGGTGCTTGAGCTACCTATCTCGGACTCAGATCAATGTATGTGATGTTGTGAAATATTTATTTATTTATTTATATTACTCCCAGACACTGAACAAACACAAGTGTTCATCGCACGAATGTTTGTCCAGAGTGAGGATCGAACCCACGACCATTGGCGTAAGAGACAGGGTCACTACCAATTGCCCCATCCGGTCAGTCAACAAAACAAACTAGTGTTGCTGTTATTATACATAGAATTATCATAATAATAATATATTATATACATGTTTATGCATGTCTATGCGTGTGTGTGCGAGTGTTTGTGTGTGTGAAAGATTAAACGTAAAAGCTCTCAGAGGGGCATGAAGGATGGAAAGCACAGCCTAGGTACCTACTACTTTTTTTTTAAATATACTTTTTGAAATTAATTATAAATATAGGTAGTACACCTACGTCTGATCTCACTTAGATCGTGTCAGGAGAATTATTGAAATACATTTTTTCTATGTCACACAGTATATTGGCACAACTTGGAATGTAAGGAAAAGGAGAGCCCCTGTTGCAATTACAACGGACGCTACTCTATTTTTCATCGAGACTCGGAGTCTGATCAATGTATGTGATGTTGTGAAATATTTAATATTAATTTATTATTATTATTATCATATGTTTTATATCACAAACCTTTATGTCACGGCCTTCAATGGATCTTCCAATAACTTTCACAGAACACAGGTAAGGGTATTCAAGCACCAAATTGTCCATGAAATTGTATATTGCATTCAGACGATGATATTTCTTCCAGTCCATGCCCCTGTCTGTAAAACATATTGTAACGGTGCCCTTTACCTCCAGTCTCCATGGATGGTTGGACCTCCATGATGACTGGAAACTGCGTTCTTATTCATACGTAACCTACTGGGCACTCATCATCTAAATTTAAATTTAAATTGTTGGTAACAAAATCCAATCGATCTTCATTCTTTGCCAAGGACTCAGTCCTAAACATACAGCCGAGCCGCGCAGAGCTCCGTAATAGAAGCCTAGTAAGTAGCACACAGCTCCTGACCTGACATTAAAATGTATAATTAAATAATGTGCAATTGCTAAATAACTAAAAGCAGTGAATCGTTGGGACCTAACTACGCTTGGTAAGAAGATAAAGGTACTTAAGGGTAACGATTGACTTATTTAAACTCTCAAATTGAATATTGTGTGCCAAATGTTTTGGTTAAATGTGCGTAATTGTACTGTGTTCCATCTTTTGTAACCACATTTATAGCAATAAAGTTATTCTATTCTATTCTATTCTATTCTATAAACTTTGTTTATTCAACATTGACTGTTTAAATTTGTACAATTTATCGATATTGTTTATTGTGATTAATCTTATTTAAACGAATGAACGAGGTGATCGTGACTCTCGTTATAGAAAATACAAACTTGAATATCGTACCTACTTACAGATAGTTATTCAACAAAATTAAACCAACAGATATGTACATTGGTGAATTAACAATTTCAAACAAATTCCTCTCATCATCTGTTTATCCATTTTGTTTATTAGATATGGAGGCAATTGAGAGAATTATGTCCATGTTCAGCGGTGATCAGTGATCACTTATGTGATGGCTTACATAAGTGATTACTGCCGACCATGGGGTTGACTACACCTGAAGGAGTAGCAGCCTTTTAGGACCGACATCGGCCTTTTAGGAGCGATATCGGGCTTTTAGGAGCGATATTGGCCTTTAGGAGCGATATCGGCCTTTTAGGAAGGCTCGTTTCTTAAAGATTTCAATATCTTTATTGTGTTGCAGATGGCAGTTTCTTTATTGTAACTCATGATAACCTTCTTAGCGTTTTGTCCCGGTTGCGTTACATGATGCCGCACCGGGATCCGTGGCCCGCTTAGTGTAATAAAAAAAAGTTTAATGCTTATATATGAATACTTTAATTGTAACACGAGAACTGCTGCCAACAAATTACATTTGTAGTTTGGCAGAATGATTGTTATGTAGTATAAGTTACTTTTTTGGAAATAAACAAAAAAACAATAAAAATAAAATCAAGATAGAAGTGTGCTCCAAGCTCCGTTTTTGGACGCATCCGGGACTGACACGAGAAGACCTCATAGAATGTAATTTTAACTAACTATACATTTATTTTCGGCCACTCTCATCCAGCCCACACCAGCCAGCCTTCGAATGTCATCATCCCATCTTGTCGCAGACGCTTACCGAGTCGCGGTCTCCACTCAAGGACTTTACGGCTCCAACGGCTGTCAGTTTTGCGGCTAATATGACCAGCCCACTGCCACTTCAGTTTGCTAATTCGGTGGGCTATGTCGGTGGCTCTGGTTCTCTGTCGGATTACATAATTTCTGATGCGGTCCTTCAGAGATACTCCGAGCATAACCCTTTCCATAGCTCTTTGAGCGACTTTGAACCGAAAGTCGGCAAGTCGAAGTGAGTGGCCGAAAATCGGGAGCAGTGGCGTGCATTAGGGGAGACCTATGTCCAGCAGTGGACGAGTGTGGGTTGCTGATGATGATGATACATTTATTCTTTTAAATGGGAGTAAATAGATACCTGATCGTATATATCGAAGTCTTTGAGTTAACGTGTTTCTTTTCCGGATCCTGCCACCTAAAACCATTTGGATAAAATAGCATTATGCTCTATGTAAAGTAACTACAAGATGAATTAACTAAGGCAATATAATCATTAAAATATTTTTTTTAAATATCATAGTATCCAAATGATTATATAATGGCTTTTTTTTTAGTTCCACAGGAAAAGTTGTTCATGAGTATAAACACATATGAGTTTTTAGTCGACGAAAAGTAAGTTAACCTACTGGTTCCATGGATTTGCAAATACAACTTACTAGTTGTATTTGCAAAGTGTGGGGCGAATTTCCGTGCTCTCAGTATATCTCTATAGCTATCAATAACAAATACCTATATATACGATTATGTCTCTATCCAAATCAACAATCCCGCAGCATCTACTACATTGTACTATAGTCTATTTCATTTATGAAGTCCTTTTTGACAGATGTTAATTAGTTCAGTACTAGAGAGGAACCCTTAGAAATCGATACTCAGCGGCATCGATTCTCGAATTGTAATCAATTTTAATCGAATTAACTTTCAACAACTAAGGTTAATAGAAATTGGCCGAAAGAACACTTTTAGATATGCAAAACTTCCAATCTTGTTTTTTGTCGAAAAAGAAATACACGATTGGATGTTTAGTACCTATAGTTATTATAACTTAACAGTGAGTTACTATGAGCATCAGATTAAAATAAAAAACAATTAATTCATTTCAGTTTAATATTTAATTGTATAGTTATTATTAATCATCACTGCTTGAAATTTTCTGCTCGCCGTTGTTAATTTATTTTGTCATTTAAAATTTAAATATTACCTGCAAATGGCTGTACTTTTTAGTACGTTTTATATTGTTAAATGCATCAAAGTTATTTTAGCTATAAGCAGCCCCATTGATGCCAGATTCATTTTCATTCGCGAATGATCGGTTTAAGTAACTGAATACTCGAGGCACGTCACAATGTTTATCACGTAACCGCAATCGCGCACAAAAATATTATTTTATTTTGAAGTTTAGATTATTTTGAGCATTATATTCAAAAACAATATGTTAATTTTGCATGTGAATTAATTGTAGGGTGTTTTTGTACAATTACCAAATACAGAAAGAGATATTTCAATTGGATTTATATGAGAAGTGCAGAGTTACGTTCTTCGAAATGTCAAAAAAGACTTCATAAATGGAACCGACTGTAGTATAATACCATAGATCTATAAACTTTGTGCAATAAAATGTATCTATCTATCTACTATAGTTTGAGCTAGTTGAATGCTACTTGAGAAATCAACATGGCTGTCTTAGCACAAAAGCCGTAATGTTTCGAAGAGTTGATTTTTAAACACATTATTAAAAAAAAAGATATATGTGGCAGACGAGCCGACGGTATGATGGTAAGCGATTACCGCCGCCTAAGGACACCTGCAACACCAGTGGTGTCACAAGTGCTGCCAACCTTTTAACCCCCCTTCCCTTGGATTGCGCCTCCGGTACCCTCACTCACGCGGCGAAACACAGCACATGCACTGCTTCAGGCCGGTTTTCTGTGAGGACGTGGTATTACTCCGGTCGAGCCGGACCCATTCATGCCAAAGCGATGGTTGCTCCACTGTTCAAAACGTGCTACTCGGCTATTTCTTGTATAACACGATCCACTTAAAGTGTGAGAGAGCTCCGCATTCAACTCGTGCGCTAACTAAAGATCTTCTTACGTTCAGTGGAACCTCTCGCCTCACTCTTTGAAGAATAGATGTCTTTTTCCTTCTCCAGCATGAGCCCGACGTCGCCTATGGCCACGGAGTACGGGATCTCCCGCTCATGCAGCATGCCGGCCACCTGGGCGGATCGTGGCCCTTCCACCATGATGTCCATCGTGCTGCGCTCTTCTTTCCAGATGGTAATAGCTGGAAAGGCAACTAAGTTATACATTTTCCTTTTATTGGTCATCTCAATACAACTCACTCAGACACAGGTGGTAAATGTGTATACCATTGCTATAGTCACTCTCTGCGCTTTCTGCAACTTTGTGGAAGAACCGAATTCACCTGTCAACGTTTTTATAACTTGGGTCATAATGTAGAGTCATGCTTTATCTTAGTTTAATCAGACCCATCTAACTCGTTCATATCTTATTTCTTTTGAAGATCATTAGGATAATCATTTATTTGGTAAGCATATCACTTACAAACCTAAAAAAAGCACAAAACACAATACTTTTTTTTTGTAATTTACTACACTGGTTGCCCACCAGCACCCAGAGAAGGAAAACTCTGCATTTATCCCAAAACCCTCGCTAACCCGTCTGCCAAGCGTAGTGAGTATGGCAATTACCCCTCATGTGATTGAGGGAGGCCCGTGCCCCAGCAGTGGGGACTTAAATGGGCTGATGATGACGATGATGATGACACTGGTTACCACCACTCAGCTGTTTTGTCTTGGCTTCGGATGCCATGACGCTGGTATATGGGTAATTTAAAACTATAACATCCATATAATTAGGAATTTTATCTTAGAGAAATGTATGTTAAGAGACATAGGGCTATATAATTCTGAAGTTGCCTCAAGTTGAACACGGTGGCATATGAGTAATAATAGTCTGTAGCAGCAGGGATAGTTAAACCTTAATATTAAAAGTAAGAAGGTATTAGTACCGCTACAAAATGATACTATATGATAATAACTTTCCCTTCAAGGCAAAATTTTGGCTTCCCCAACAATGATTTCATATCATTTTAGAACCAAATGTTAATTAAAGTACTAAATACTAATTGAATTACCGCCCACTGTGTCCAGGGTCTTAACAAAGTATCTTTGCCCTTCCCTAACAAATTTCAACTCCCATACTTGACTTCTATTCGGTATTGATGCCACTTTGAATAATTTTATTTACTGGTTTGAGAGAAAATGTTTTATTTAATTTTGAACGAACTTTCGGTTTATCATAAATTTTGAGTTACTTGACGATTGCACATTGTTACAAATACTGTCAATCACCTGTCATTTTGTGTCACAACCAAAACGAAGGTAATTGTCAAATAAGAACTGCGAAGTATTTAAGGATTATTTGTAATAAAATAAAGATTCTGGGAGTAGGAGTCAAACACACCACACACAAACACGTGGGTTGGCTGATACAATTCAATGGTTTTAAATTAGGTTTTTAGTGAACAAATTTGGTGTTTGTATTTGCAGTGAAGTGCCGCAAAGTGATCCTGATAATAAAAATCGTTGAATTGTATCGTTTTTAACACTGCTATTGTGTGTCAAGTGAGTTGTCGTGGACAACTTGCTTGGACTTAATAGAGTCTTTATACCCGCGATTGTGTTTAGAGTGGTATCGGCAGAATCCGTAGATCGATAAAACGTAAAACACCGGCGTTATGTAGAATGACTTTTACTGACTTCCACTGTTGACTACCCACTTATTCTCAATAAGTTACTTGACATTGGCAAGATATCTTCAGGTAGAGCCATAACATTAAAAAATAGTGATAAAATAAAAATATCAACATTTTTATATTGGTCCAAAAATATTTAGCGTTCAAGGATACCTAGCTGCTACCTACTAATTTCTCTTTTGTGTAACAAAAAATAATTAATTTAATAACAAGAAAAGACCTAGCGCAGGAACGCAACATATATTTAATTCTATACGTAATTCATAACAAATCGAGGATTTTTATATTCCTCGTCGGAATTCCTAGCCTAGATTTTTACTGCTCGGTCTGACTACGTTAAACCATAGGAAATTTAAATTTAATAACCAAACAAACAACACTTACCTTCAAAATTCACGACACCACTTTCACTGTACCGTTATCAAGAAACTCCATAAGCGCCTTCACACAGTTCAGAATCTCGTTTCCAGTTTCCTCTATCTCCTCTTTGGGCAACTTGAACTTATGCTTTTTACTCCTAAGCTCGATCAGGTAACAATACGGAATACCAGCCTGACCGTAACTGAAGTCGTTACTGGTGCCAGCCGCCCCGTACATCACATCTCTCGAAATGCCTACCTTGTAAGTGTTACCATTAGTCTCATAAATTGCCTTTGGGACAAAAAACGTTATCAGTTAATTACCTTGTGAGTAACGTCTTCTATTTGCGGGCCAATATTGTTAAAGCATAGTGAAAACTAATGCGGTGAGGTCATTACTGTTTTGTGAAGGACGCGTTTTTAGGGTTCCGTAGCCAAAATGGCAAAAACGGAACCCTTATAGTTTCGTCATGTCCGTCTGTCCGTCTGTCCGTCTGTCCGTCTGTCACAGCCGATTTACTCGGAAACTATAAGTACTACAGTGATGAAATTTGATGGGAATATGTGTTGTATGAACCGCTACAAAAATATGACACTAAATAGTAAAAAAAAGAATTGGGGGTGGGGCCCCCCATACATGTAACTGAGGGATGAAATTTTTTTTTTCGATGTACATACCCGTGTGGGGTATCAATGGAAAGGTCTTTTAAAATGATATAAAGTTTTCTAAAAAACATTTTTCTTAAAGTGAACGGTTTTTGAGATATCAGCTCTCAAAGTCGTAAAAAGTATGTCCCCCCCCCTCTATTTTTATAACTACGGGGTATAAAATTCTAAAAAAAATAGAGGTGATGCATGCTAATTAACTCTTTCAACGATTTTTGGTTTGATCAAAGTATCTCTTATAGTTTTTGAGATAGGTTGATTTAACTGTAATTTTGGACTTTGCTGCTACGGAACCCTTTGTGCGCGAGCCCGACTCGCACTTGGCCGGTTTTTTGTCTTGGAAGTGCTTAAGTACTTTGGGACCCTTATTGTCATTGATTAAGTGCATTTATGAAATGATAACGCTCAGTTGTAGAAACGATAAAGAATTTATACTCTAATGAATGTTCTGAAAATGTCTTGTGTTTTTTTTGTTACTTAAAATAGGCAGACGAGCCTGCGGCCTCTCTGATGGTAAACGGTAACCGCCGCTCATAGACATCAACAATGCCGGAGCACAGTCATGCCGCTGCCTACCGTGAAAAAAAAAACTCTTTTCAAACCTCGTTTAAAAAAGGACATCACACACTTGACATTGGCGGAGTCACACGCGCGGCTGTAACCGTGCGCGGGATAACACCATAAAAAAAAGGACATGTCATAGCCATCAGAGAACGCTGCGGCTTGTGTTTAGTAAAATAGTATTCTTGCAATCCAGGAATGCCAAATGCCTAAATGACTATGGATATACGTCTATATGCACATGCACAATGCGCGTGCGAAATAATTTGAAAATTAACAAATGAGCCAGACCAGCCACCTACTTTCAAACTAGGGTATTTGCTGACTTTTTTTATGAGATAGGGGGACGTTTTTTTTCTTGTATGTGTGTAGGTCGTATCGGTCCGGAAATATCGCAGGCGATTGTTCATTCCATAGTTTTGTCGTAAGATGTAGAAAGTTTCAAAAAATTCAAAATTCAAAAGTGCTTTATTTGCATAGGCTTATATACAGCTCTTACAAATCGTCATACATGAAAAATATAAATTATAGCTATGTATATTGTACATGTTATTAAACATATATGTCGATACAAAAAATATACTAAGAAATGATGAGTTTCTTGAGAAACGTACAGTTGAAGACTGCCAACCATCTAGATGATGTGGATGGAACTGCTGTCGAAATGAAGCGGTAGGAATCAGTCCGAACAATTTCTCAGAGCATTCCCCAGAGTAGGTAGAGTATACATAGCGAGGCTACATCGACTATGAGTATTTTTGATAGACTAATAACTTTTCGAATTTCGAATCTACTAAACACACGATATGACGGACTACGTAACGAATTAATAAAAACGAATCAAGTGTACCTTCGACATAACAGTAGCTCCTTCCAGCAACCTTACATAGTCTGGGCACAGCTCGTCCTTGTAGGCGAATGGGAATATGATCACTTGGCCGTAGCTGTGCAGGGTGATGTACACTTTGAACGAGAGTCCTGCGTTCAATAATATGTCCTGCAAAGTAATAATATAGTCGAGCAATTTTAATTCATAATGTTTAATTTAAATAAAAATTCAACCGTGGCAGACCCACTAGGTGGACTGAAGACCTGGTGAAGATCACTTGAAGTTTACGGCACGGGAATCATTTGATTGCGGGCGGCACAGGAATGACCTGTACAGAGGGAGGTCTATGTCCATTGTCAAACAATGGAAGACTATTGACTGAAAATAATGATGAGAATGAAAACAATTCAACTAATAAAGACATCTTCAAACACGTTGAAACCCTACCATTCCAGTCTAGGTATTTTACAATGGTCTGCGTGCAATACAATTTGGCAAGTTTGCATTGAATATGCCACTGTCGGTTCTGTATCTATGCTAGAATTAATTTAAAAGATAGTTGCTAACATTTCTATGCAAAACAAATGTGCATTGTAATCAAAAGATGATACTTTTATTCTTTATCTTGGTTATAAAATGACTGACATCTGAAGTAAATAACTAAAAGCCAAGAAGCACATGTTTGGGTAGGTACCACAAAAAATATTTATTTAGATTATTTTAACACCCAGACACCGAAAGAAAGATGGTTTTTCATACAAATGTTTGTCCAGAGTGGGAATCAAACCCAAACACCTTGGAGTGTGAGCCAGGATTACTAAAAATACGCTGTCGAGCCAGTCATTAGTTATGGATATTAGCAACTTAATGAGCGCATATTCATCTTTATGATTTCGTAGACTTCATTCCAACATTTTTTTTTTATAATGTGATAGTGGCAGACGAGCAGATGTATCATTGCAAAACAATGGAGTCACAAGTGCGCTTAACGCGCCGGCTGCTTACATCGAGTGCTTCCTAAAACTTGTTTATCCCAACAGTTACCAGCGTATGGTTAAGACAGATACTGGCGCGTTTATTCAACAATCTGAACTCTAATAGGGAATTAATTTAATGTAACAGAATGATGTAAACCGTCGCAATGAAATTGATTTACGGCTAAATCCTGTTTGCAGTTTAATCTCTGCGCTCGTTGCTGACGGCACGAATTCGGCATCAGAACATTACTGCTAAATGATTATACTGCGATGCGTTAATGCGGTCGTCATTACACGAGATTGCTGAAAGTATTAATTTTTAATGCAGGAAAGTGCAAATGTCTGAAAATTTTTAATAAAATAAAATAAAAATAATTTATCAATGCCAAAACACTAATATTACATAAAATACACACTAAAAATTTTCTTGCATTACATCGAGCAATTATTATTGTTTAGATAATGTTACTAAACGTATAACTATCATTCTCTATCTATCTCATAGAAAACCGGCGTGAAACAGCGTCTGTGCTGTGTTTCGCTGCTTCAGTGAGGGTACCGGAGGCCCAATCCGGGGAAAAGCAGGGTTTATAGTATAGGTTAGCAGTGAACTTGTGACCCCACTGGTGTAGTGGGTGTCAATGGGCGGCGGCAATCGCTTACCATAAGGGGATCCGTCTGCTCGTCTGCCACCTATCACATAAATAAAAAAAATCCAATCGTACTGGTTCCTTTGACTTGCGTTGCTAAGGTCAGACTGTAGATATTTCATAGTACTTGTACCTGTAGAAACATCCCAAAGTGGACCCCATCTCATTTGCTTACCTCGTAATGTGTTGTTGAGGTCTTATTTTGATTACTTCAATATAAAGTATCAGCCTAAATACTATCCCACTGCCTCTATACTATGCCTATGTACTTCAATGTGTCAACCTTCATACTATTTTCACACCACTATCACACCAGATTTTGTTCTTTGATTCAGAAACAATAGAAGAAATTTGACATAAAAGCAATACGAATCAAAGTGGGCTACCTACTTCAAGAATTAGAAGCCAAGAACTCACTCTCACGGCCTTCGATTCGGGTTCGGAAAATGGCTCTAGTCCTCTATAGAACGCGTTCGTCGGTTCTCTGGATGACCCTGGACCACCCCAGCCATAACTGTGTAAATACATAATTTAGTATCAGCGAAGAATCATGGATGCGTGCTTTTGTTTTCGGCAAGCTGTAAATTATATTATCTTGTAAGTATAGTGCGACCAATACCCTACATACAATGAGACCTTGCAGTCACGATTAGGACGTTATATGTAACTTTACGTTTTGCACTCTTAAAACCTTTCCGTCCCATTGACGTTCTGATAATGTCTAGTCGGCTCTCTTGCTACTTGCCTTGAGCACTACCACAGGATAAATAAATATAAATAATATATATAACAGCTTCTCTCAGCATTCTATACCACATTTATCACGTTGAGAGTTTTTGAGGAACTGTTTGATCTACTCCCTCCAGCTGAAGTATTACATTGAACCACACAGCAAGCGATTGTCTTTCTATCCCCATCAGCTCGATGGATGGCGGTCATATAACTATGGGTTTCTCGCGGAACTTTCTACCACGCTAACTAAAAGGTCGCTAAGCCACAGCGACTCCCTGTGGCATAGCGATCTTGTAGATAGCGGATGGCAGCACGTACCTCAGTTCTGTGGAACGGTTTGGCTGCAGGAGTACTTCCCGACGGCTACGACTTAGGGACCTTCAAGAGAAGAGTGTAGGTACTCTTTTGTAATAATGCCGGTAACACATTAGCGAACTCTCTGATTTCGCGGATGTTCATGGGTGTATTAATTACGTTTCATCAGGTGGCCTGCTTACTCATTTGTCCCCTCTAGCATAAAAAATGTGCCCGGCCGCTGCTATTCTGCTACTTACAAATAAAAATATTTTTACAATTTTTTTTTCGTAGTCCCCAAAAGTAGTTATTTCTATTATTCTACCTAAAGTTCCTATTGAGATCGACGCCGACGCACTGGCCTGAATGCCACGCTCTGTTCTTGCGCCACATGCGGTCCTTGGTGTGGGTGTACTCGTATCCATCGGGGTTCATCACTGGAAGGAAGTACCTGAGATGAAGAGGTACATAGTTAGGTAAGTTAAGATACGTTACGAGAGCAGACGTGGAATCATATAGGTAACAAAGGTTATAGACATAACAAAACAAAGGTAAGGTAAGTTTTGCAGTTTTGTTTTGGAATAAAAGTACAATCAACAAACAAGTGACGATCAGAGATAAGGTGAACCACCCCTTTTGTGTTTTGCTGCCAACAAAATAAGACACCAAAAAGCTTTAAAAAAAATTTCAGTAAAAACCGCCTTCAAAAACTACGAACTAAAAAGTGTAAAATAATATTTGATTCTGACGTGGTTTTTGAAGGCGGTTTTTTTTTCACAGTTTTTTTTAAATACAATGCTCACAGGAAGACGTCACACATATTTATCTACCAATTTCATTGAAATTTAAAAGAAATGTTTAGATTTACCAGTCTTTATTAGTAACGCTGTTCGGCATCTGGTTGAAGTTAGTCGCGATGTGGTTGGCGATGTATGTGGCGACGGCGGGCGCGATCCACTCCCGCGCATGTATCCCCGCGTCGATCCACACGCACGCGTTGCTCGTATCCGTGTTCGATATCTTTAGGATCTGGGTGGATTAGTTGCACCTATCAATGTTCATCATCATCAGACCGTGTTATTTACTTTGCGTACAAAGCCATTCTTTTGGAGCTCGAGATACGCTTTTTTATGTGATAGGTGACAGGCGAGCAGACGGATCACCTGATGATAAGCAATTGCCGCCGCCCATGGACACCCGTGACACCAGTGTAGTCACGAATGCGCTGCCAACCTTTTAATCTCGCCTTTCCCCTGGATTGGGCCTCCTCACTCCAGTCGAGCCGGCCCATTCATGCCAAAGCGTGGCTCTCCCACGGTTAAACCACCTATCATTAGCATAACGCTTGCACCATCTATACCATTTTTATATAGGTATATATAATAGGTACTCTTGAGAGGTTTCTCACTGACTCCCGACGACGACACAACACGACGTAAATATTACAGAGAGCGGCAGCGCTTATATGTGATCCGGAAACACCAAACGTTTGCGCGATGTAATTGACAACTAGCGCAATCTATTGGTATAAAGTGGAACTAATGTCCCGAAACGAAATGAGGGCGGGCCACTAGTAACTCATAATTTCGTAAGACTTACTATGACTTACTATGAGGAAATTGCTTTCCTGCTGACTTTCGCAACCGTTACCCAACTAACCAGATCATGGTTTAGAATCATTATTTCAACAATTGCGGATATCCATAGTTTGAGAAACTATTTGAAAAGTGCAGGCTTACTTATAATAGTTACTACTAACAAAAATCATCATCATCATCATGATTTCAGCCACTCGTGGACGACGTCCACTGCTGGACATAGGCCTCCCCCAATGTTCTCCACACAGATCGGTCCTGCGCCGCCCGCATCCAATGGATTCTCGCGATCTTCACCAGATCGTCGGTCCACTTTGTGGGGGGCCTGCCACGGCTGCGACTTCCTGTACGTGGCCTCCACTCGAGGACCTTTCACGGCCGTCTGTTCTCCTCGCTATGTGCCCTGCCCATTGCCACTTGAGGCATGCAATCCTTACTAACAAAAATACTGGATTATAAAAATACAAATACGAATAGTACATACTCGTATTCGTACGGCCTTTAGTTTGTAAGGGGCAATTCTAATTACTTAGCTACAATAGCTGTTTTTATTAAAATTTTGTTCTTCTTTTTATTTTACCTTCAGTTCTCGACCTTCCAAAGACTTTCCAATGGCACCTGTAGTGCATATTGAAGGATAGTTGTATTCCAAGTCATCCATAAAAGTGTGTATTGTCCCTAGGCGGTGATATTCGTTCCAGTCCATACGTGGAGGTGCGGGTTCTTTTTTATCTGAGATCCAAAAATATACTTTAATTACAACTTGCAGTATCTAGTGATGGATAATCTCTGAATGTATCACCTGCACCTTGAAGGTGGTAATCGAATTCACTATTTTTACCCGACTACGGCAAAGCCAAAGGAGGGTTATGATTTTGACAGGCTATGTACATACATAACCTGTCAAAATCATAACCCTCCTTTGGCGTACATACATACATACATACATATAAACATATATATGTATGTATGTATGTACGTATGTATGTATGTATGTATGTATGTATTTATGTTCATCTGTTTCCACGTAACTTCTAAACTAATTATCATATTTGAGCTAAAAAATAATTTTTCTTGACGGTACCGTGGGGTATCAAATGAAAGAGCTTTTTTAGCACATTTCAAATATACATATAATGATATTTACATAATTAAAAATATGTTAAATAAAAATAAAGTTTAAAAACTGAAACCCGACTACCAAAAAACACGATCTAAAAAGTACAAAACAAGAAAATCAATGTGGCATACGACCACGGCGATACGGCATAATCATTTCAGCAGAGACCATTTTCTTGTTTTGTACTTTTTTGATCGTGTTTTTTGGTAGTCGGGTTTTAGTTTTTTTAAACGTGAGGTAGGGTAAAACATCAAAGTAGTAAGTAGCTGTTGTATTAGTATAATACTAATGAAAAAACCCCGATACCCTACTAAATATTACTACTACAATAGTATTATTTTGTAAGATCAACAACATTGTCCACATATTATACAAGTATTTACTATTTTACTGTTGAGTGAGAAATGCTAAGTGCCTTTTTTATATATGTAGTTATTAGTTCACTACAAAAATATAATTTCACTTATATTACAGTCAATTTGGGTAACTTTGAATAAAACTGGTTTGAAGATTTTTTATTTTATTTCTTGGAATTCCTATACAATATAAAACGGTATCTAAAGGTCGATCCATTCAACGTAGATACCGTTTTAAATTGTATAGGAATAAAATAAAAAATGTTTAAACCAGTTTTATTCAAAGTTACAAGGTAATTCAAAGTTACCCAAATTGACTGTAACAATTACATGTTAATTCCCCTTAAGATTAATTAAATTTATTAATTATTACACAAAACTTACTTATGGAAAAACATTTCTTTTTTGAACACAATAAATAACAATTAATTAATACATAAAAAAATATACTTACACAGAAAGTTTAAATACAAATACATTATATAAAATATCAATAAGATTACATATAGATAAATATAGCAACTAAAGTACCTAATAACAATAGATCTCAAAGCAGACGAATGATTTTAATCAGAGGACTTTGTGGTCAACGTTTTTTAATCAAATATGTAAGGTTAAGATAAAAACGGAGACATACCAGCTTCAATTTCCATGGGTACTGCAGGCGTTGGCAATTTAGTGGGCACGTTTCTTCATCAATAACATTGTCAATTTTTAAATGTATATTTGTAGGACTACTCCGACTTTCCATTATCACATCATTTGTGCCATCATCTTTGCATTCAAGAATGTGTGCTATTGTACTCGGTTTGTCATTGTGCGTTAACTTAGTTGCCGTCATATCTTCTGGTGGTAGACCTTCATGGAAAAAGTTGCTAGAAGTGCTGCTTGAGTTGTGCCAGGAAGAATCACTTTGTGAATTTATCTTTGACATTACAAACTTAATTTTGTTATCAGACTCGTCTTCAATCTTGTTGTCAGAATCATTATCACTTGAGTTGCTAAAATCGCTTTCATGTAGAGGATTATCTGAGTCATATGCATTATCTGGGCGGTGGTACAAGATTTTCCCTTGTCGAAGGAATGGATGGTTGGGATTCATTACGTGCAATGTGGCACGCGTGGCCGTAATGCTTGTTGCCCGTTCTGTGCTGGTGGCAATGTAGGAACCTCGTAGTCATAGTTGGAAAATTATATTGGTAATAAGCTGCACAGAAACTTTTGTGATATTACCACATGGCATGAGAGTATTTTTGGGTAGATAGATCTTGTCTTCTGTGGAATAGGTTACTGGATCATAAGGTAGGCATATCGATGATTATTTATTTATGTTATCTGGTTAGTTATTGTTTTTATCCATGTTTTTGGTTTCAATTTGTTATAGTGGAGTTGTAGCAGAAATATGCAGAAATGTATGACAACTGTGTTGACAACCAGTGACAACTATGACTAATCACAAATAAATTCTAGAGGTTTGTAATATGCTTAATCGATTTGAATCACTAAAGGATTAATTTATGACTAAATCTGACGACATTGACCACTATGTCAATGAAGGATCATAAGTTCTTACCTGCGACTCTATCAGAGCCGACCGATGGGCCGTCGCCCAGTTGCCCACCCACAAACTAAGTAGTGGCCACCTTAGGCATCTCTAGAATGACGTCGTTGAGACTGATCTTCAGGTCAATGAATGGCAAGAACTACCTAAGTACCTGCGGTATAAGCAAACTTGTGCACCTAATTTTAAATGTACTCAAAGGTGCCATAACAGGTCAAAGTCTTGCAGTTAATAGGTAGATACCTAAGTTTTATAAATCTCAGGAAAAAAACATTTTTTTCGAACCTGAAAATTATTAACAGCCTGTAATGCTTGCGTGAAGCAGCGTTTGCGCTGTGTTTCTCCAAGTAAGAAGAAGAAGGTATCGCAGACCGTAATCTGGAGGGAAGGGGAGTTTCAAGGTTGGCAGCGAACTTATAACTCCACTGTTATGAGTGCCATCAAAAGCATCTGATCGTCCGCTCCCTATCTAAGCCAGACAGTGTTTTTTGAGGCATTTCGTAGGTGGCAAAAAAATACCATTATTATGCAATCAGTTAATCTGTGTGTCGCTCGTCTCGCAAACAATGGGCGTGTAATCAAGACAAGCGGGTTTGCGCTCGCGCTCGATAATTAGATGTAATCAGATATTTTCAGTAAATGCCTCGCCGACGTCCGCCCCTGTTCTGCACTCCCTTATAATGAAAGGTGGTACTATCGGTTCTCATATGCATTTACATTCTCGAATCCAGTTTTGCGTTGAAGTGATAGGTTTTAAGCATTTGAAGTGATTGTGTTGAGGCTACGACGTTTACATTAAACCCAAAGGGTCAGGGAAGAGGGCAGTGCGTGAGTATAAAAGCGGTACGTATCATTCAAATGCCGCTGGTAATCGCGCTGTACGGCAATCCTGATAGTAAGAGCTGAATGCAAACACTGGCTCTCATCAAAGTTGCTACGGAAGTATTTAGGGAAATATTACCGCAGAGGCAGCGGCAGTAGAAGGGGCTAAGTAGAAAAGGGGCATTAGAGACAACACGTAGAATAGTCTGAAGAATCTTTTTCTTTTGTCACAGTGATGAGATATGGAACCAAAACGTGGCCGCTTGCAATGAGCCGCTTAAGAACGCTCAAAGTCACCCAAAGAGCAATGGTAAGGGTTATGATTGAAGTCTCCTTGCGTGATCGTATCATGAAGGATGAGAGCCGCAGGAAAACCAAGGTCAAAGACATAGCCCAAAGAATTGCCTCAAGTGGCAATGGCCAGAGCACATTGCGAGGAGATTAGATGGCTGGTGGGGCAGTGGAGGCCGCGTATAGTAGAGGTCGTAACCGTGGCAGACCCCCCCAATGTGGACCGAAGATTTAGTGAAGGTCGCGGGAATCCCTTGTATGCGGGTGGCACAGGACCGATCTGTGTGGAAATCATTGGGGAGGGCCTATGTCCAGCAATGAACGTATGTGGGCTGAAATGAGGATGATGATGATGAACCTCCCGTTGTCTCTATGATGTTGTGAAATATGTTGTTATAGGTACCACCACAAGTATTGCGGCGCCGATTATTTTCCTGTAGTATTTCTTCATTGCGGCATTAAATGTTCAGCGTACTCCTTTACATTTTATGTGTGGATTTGTTAATCAAAATATAACAGGTATATTTTAGATAGGTACGTCTTGCAGTGCCTTACGCGGCCCTATATATTTTACCATCTCTGTATGCGATATGCACACAGTAGTAAACATACAGTGTTGAGTACAATTTTTCCATTTCAAATGCTGAGGTCGGGATCTGATTGAATACACACATCCACAACATCTGTTCTCATATCGCCTCTCTTATTTATATCTGGGTCGTATTATGTCTACTGTATTTGTTTTCTTTGTGTTGTGATGGGCTAAATGTCATTAATAAATATTAAAGACACATACCTATACATCTGCACTTGAGATTATTCACTTCATGCGAAATTTGTTCGACATAATATCATTAACACTCGATCTCTTTTCATTCTCGAATCGCATCCCCTTCGAGTAACCACTAGTAGGGGAGATCACTTGGTAACCCGCTAACCAGACTGGCGGACCCCAAACGGCGCCCGCCACCCCCACTCGGTCTTATACGCGTTTATCTTTTTAATTGTGCCACCCTGCGCGACGCTGTTCCTTGCTTGTTAGATTTAACGGGGCTTGTGACGTCACTCGAATTGATTCCTTGAGATGTGATGCTGTTTTTGTTTGTTTTTTTTTTTAACTAGCTTTCGGAATCTTTACGGCCCGAAGTACATAATTATTTTTATAACAGAAAATGTAATATCTACCGCACGCGTTATCTAGGCAAACACATCTTTTACCGGTTATCCATGAGGGTGACTCCATGACTTTTGTCTTGCACACTTTGGTTGATAGGTAAGTAGGTAGGTCTTGTTAAGAATTTTATGGGTATTGAGGATATATCTAACCATTTTGCATAAAATGATTTTATTTTTCAATGACCATAGCCCACACAGAACATCCTCGTAAAAAAAGTATCTTACGACATTAAAGTCCAATATATTGTTCTAACGGAAGAATCCAGCGTTTGACAATTAGTCTGTGTGGGGGTGGCGCCCCCTCGGGGCCCTGCTTTGTTTTTCATTAGGCGCTTATGGGGCGACGACGCCAACGCTTAACTGCCAACTCCACTTCGCTGAGAACTATTTAACAAGACACACGTGTATGTGTGAGTACCTATAGCAGGTAAAAAGTTAAATATGCTGTCCAAGAGAGCAAAATTTACCTAATCACCATCATTGAATGATAACAAATGATGTTGAAGTTTAAAATAAAATTCTAACATCATCGTCATCATCGTCATCGTCAGCCCATTTAAGTCCCCACTGCTGGGGCACGGGCCTCCCTTAATCATATGAGGGTTAATTGCCATACTCACCACGCTTGGCAGACGGGTTGGCGAGGGTTTTGATATAAATGCAGAGTTTTCCTTCTCTGGGTGCTGATGATCATGCCAGCAGCTTTACCTTAGTCGCCTTTACGACACCTCGGTAAGAGTGAGGGTGGCCTATTCTACTCTGCCGGGAGCCACACGGCAAAGTCTAACATCAAAGAATTGTAAATTCATTTAAAAACCTGTAGATGTAAGTAGACATTATTTAATTTTACCAGCTTAAAATAAACGTTTTTTATGCAAGAATTGGCGAACGACCAGACGGATCTTCATCATTTCAGCCAATAGACGTCCACTGCTGGACATAGGCCTCCCCCAATGTTCTCCACACAGATCGGTCCTGTGCCGCCCACATCCAATGGATTCCCGCGATCTTCACCAGATCGTCGGTCCACCTTGTTGGGGGCCTGGCACGGCAGCGACTTCCTGTACGTGGCATCCATTTGAGGACCTTTCCGCCCCAACGGCCGTCTGTTCTCCGGCTTGTTCCGGAGGCTGGAAGTCGTCGAACCTGCGTACGAGACGATTCGTCATAACTCTCGAAAACAGCTTATATATGTGGCTCAGCAGCGTGACGGATCTTGATGGTATGCAACACCAGGGGAGTCACACTTGCGTGATTGCAATTTGAATTATGTAAATACATAAATATTTTTCACTTGCCAGTTTTGTTATATTACCAGCTTGATGAAACATGTTTATTCAGAAATAGGTATTACATACAACATCGTAAGGAAACCTGCGCGTTTTGGATAGTTTCTGAAACGTGTAACCATAATTAAGTTGGTCTGGTTCCCCTGCTAAAGGGCGCGAAGTTCAGACAGACGTCAGTCACTTTATTGTAATTGTGTCCCCAAATCCATGATCATGGTCCAAGTGAACCAGGGATCTAGAGCAACAGCTTTAGAGGTAACAGGGAATTACACCCTAAGATGTGGAGGAGGAGGACATGCCTACTGAGCAGCAGAAAATATTACCTACCGATACACCCTGTATACATTTTTTACTTTATTTTGAACCATCAATCGAGTGATTAAATCTCAAGCCAAACGGTCCGAGCTCTATAAAGTCGAGAGCCTACGAGATGCCAACTTGATGCCTGTTCATTAAAACGTCAAAAGTATGTCAAAAATTTAAGGGTAATTAATTCACAAAATCCTTTGTTTCCAAATTTTAGTAAATAATTAATCAAAGTGGCACGAAGAGAAGCTAGATATCAAATATGGAACGTAAAGTGTTTAAAAGAAGGACAAAAGGTTTTTCTAAGAAACTTAGACGCCAAAGGTGGTAAGTGGTCAGATGATTTGGTTACTTCTTTCTTTTCTGGTTCACAAACCATTAATAGGAGTTCACAGCTGTTCATAACAACTAGACCCGGGGCCAGCTTTCCTGCTAACCCTCTATACTTCCCACCTTCTTTTTAGCGTCCATAATAGTGTGCGAGGTGTCGTAAAAGGCGACTAAGGTAAAGCAGCTGGCATGATGCATTTATATCAAAACCCTCGCCAACCCGTCTGCCAAGCGTGGTGAGTATGGCAATTACCCCTCATGTGATTGAGGGAGGCCCGTGCCCCAGCAGTGGGGACTTAAATGGGCTGACGATGATGATGAATAGTGTGCATCCATATTATTGGTACGGTCATCTCTTATTTGCCGTCAAGCCAAGCCCTTTTGGGTCTACCTCAACTTCCAAGAACGAAATTGGGGTTTTGTTAGTAATAGTTGACAGTCGAGCAGACAGATTACCTTATGGCAATCTATTGCCATCGCCTATTTGACTCCATGTCCCACAACACGAGTGGAGTCACAAGTGCGCACAATATTTAAACTCACATTCTCCCGGATTGGGACGATATTACCACTCACTCGGCGAAACGCAGCGCAGGCATTGTTTTACGCCGGTTGTCTCTAAGGCCCATGTATCACTCCGGACAAGCCAGCGCATTTATGCAGAAGCGGGGTTCTCCCTCTCTTAAATGCGTATGCACCCACACTCATTATACTTCACAGCGGTTTGCATCTCCAAGGAGCACGCAAGTAATATGGACGTGATGGTGGAAGTCCAGAGGATCATGCAGGTGGAGAAGCTACTGAGGGAGAGGGACATAGTCTACGAGGTGGCCGTGGCCGACAAAGCTCTCATCGGCAACTCGCTCCTCGGCCCGCGGACGAAGAGCCCCTGTGCAGTTATACAGCGGCCGAGATCACCGACAAGTATGATAGCTAATACTCTTCTTAATCTCAGGGTATGATTCCCGGTTGCGTCCAAAGATGTCGCTTTGGAGCCCGGGGTACGCTTGGACCATGATTTAGGATTTGGCAAATCTGGTAGTTACAATGAAGCGACTGCCATCTGACTTTCGCAACCCAACAGGGGGACTAGATCAACTAAATTATGGTTACATAAGTCAAAAACTATTTGAAAAGTACAGGTTTCCAACGATGTTTTCCCTCACCGCCGAACTAATGGTAGAAATACGCACATAGGTTTGGCTAATCCAGAGGTACATGCTCGGATTCAAATCACGACCGCTCGTGAAAGGCGCGTTCGGAACCACTGAGCTGCTATCGCTCGCAAATAGTATGTTAGCTAATACTATCTTCTTGTCACACAGTCTATCAATTAATTATCCTCCTAAACGAAATTTCGGCTATGACGGCCAATCTCACTGATAAGCCCGATGGCATGGATGGATATTTAGTGCACATGTGTGTGTGTGTGCGCAAACACAAGCGCACTCTCTATTCCTTTACTCTCATTCCGATGGGACACACCGTGTGACCGGAAAGTTACTAGGCGCAGGACAAATAGCGGGCTTGGCGAAGCATGGGTACAAGCGTCAAATTCAAGACTTTGGGTTGATACCTGAGATTAATCAAAAATTGTTGATACTGAGTACATGAGTCAATCAATTACCCAACGAAGATCCTCCTCAATTTAGAGTGTGATTTTCAGTTTCTTCGAAAGCTGTCACTTCGCAGCATTCATTCCACATGTTTTTCGCAAAGTAATTTAACTTTTACTGGTTGGATGAGGCATATGGTAGTGACTGCATCATGCTACAAAGGTTGCGGGTATTGCGATATCATAAAATCAGTATTATTTTATTATATCAATAAAATCGAATTGGTCTGATGGGACACGATAAATATATTTTCAAAATTTCGCTGTTATTAATCAGTGTCTAAGTGTACTAATCAGTTTTTTATAATATAAAAAGTCATTTTCAGAAAGACCAATGGATTGGAAAGACTTCTATCCTCTACATGTGATATACAATTTCATGGATTTCTTAGAGATCCACTTTCCATCAACGTGCACTGTAAGTGTCATTGGGAAATCAGTTGAAGGACGAGACATAAAGGTACGTTTCACGTAAAACTGCTCTTTTGCGGTGTTGATGGTAGATCCAGATGAATCCTAACATATGCCTTAGGCCTTATGGAATAAGACACCATAGTACAAAACTCTAGCCAGCTATTCTGCGTAGATCGTCACTCCATCTGACCTGAGGGTGCCCTACACTAATTACGTTTACCGAGATGTGGTCTCCACTCCAGAACTTGTTTACACCAGCGGTTGTCAGTTCTGTGGCTGATATGGCCACCCCACAGTCCAGTATTGGCTGGTTGACGCTGGATGCGAGTAGCCAAAGATCAATCGGAGTGGCGAACATTAGGCGAGGCCTATGTCCAGCAGTGAACTGCAACGAGCTATTATTTTCTTGCAGATGCTAAAAATATCCAACAGTGACGCAAGTAATACAGCCGTTTGGTTGGACGGTGCCATCCATGCGCGGGAATGGATCAGCACTGCTGTGGTTACTTACATAGCTGACCATATTGCTAGAAACTTTAACGGACTTCCAGTTAGCATCACGAATAAAGACTGGTAATATAATAGTAGTTGCGAATATAGAGGAAGATTCAGTACGTATGTAGATATCGGCCATTTGATTTAGTTATCTTTTATTAGCGGTGTACAGTGAGCGAACGCACATTGAACCACGGATGGCCGTCACTAAACGGATGGTGATCACTTAGTAGTGGGTTGCGCAAGAGAACCCGGTTTCGATCCCCGAGTCAGGCCAAAAATTTGTACCTAATTCGGTAAGATATTCTTAATGTCAGCCCGGAGTCTGGATGTCAGCGGTCATACGCTCATTTAATATATTCACTATACTATTTTCTGCGTACGTGGCTAATCGTTTAGATTGGCTACCGTAGCCGTGATCGGTTGGAGGATATTACTATTCTTAATTGAGAGTACACAAATTGTTTTCAGATTTGTACCTCGTAATTAAGTTAAATGTTTTTTTTTGCAATTTTGCCGAATCAATGGATAATTTTAATTTTTTTTTTGAAATACTGTACAAAATGCTGGCCGATCAAGGGACATTTTTCGCAGTTTGTGGAGCGCATTTATTAGTTGCTATAAATGGTTCATTGTTTATCAATGGCTTAATATAAATAGCCCAATTTATAAATAGCCCAATGTCTGTCAATGGCTCAGTGTCTATCAATGGCTCAGTGTCTATCAATGGCTCAATGTCTATCAATGGCTCAATGTCTATCAATGGCTCAATGTCTATCAATGGCTCAATGTCTATCAATAGCTCAATGTCAATTAAGGGCTCAATGTCTATCACGTATCAATGCGTCTTACTATCCCCATGCGTTTTTGTTTATCTTCACAGGTGTCTCACTCATATTCGAGGTGTAATGTATTCACATTTCCAGGTATTTTGTGCCGATAGTCAATCCAGACGGTTATCATCATACACACATTTTAGACAGAATGTGGCGGAAGAATAGAGCAAGAGTTGGTAACAATATTACTGGAGTTGATCTTAATAGAAACTTTTCGTAAGTTTTAACGTATTGTAATAGCCTATGAGCCCACGACGGCCAAACTTTAGTCATTGTATAAAAGCTAAACGTTTTTCTGTGCAAGTCTCCAACGCAGGTAAGAATTACCAACAACTATAGAGATTGTATTGATGTGGTTTATTCCAAGATATGTTGATCATTCCATCCTCATCATCTCGATGATGGATGGCGGTCTAATACTGTACGTTTTTCGCGGAATTTTCTACCACGTACCTCAGTTCTGTGGAACAGTTTACCTATGGGAGTATTTCCCGACGGCTACGACTTAGGGACCTTCAAGAGAAGAGCGTACTCCTTTTTAAAAGGGCCGGCAACGCATTAGCGATCTCTCTGATTTCGCGGATGTTAATGGGCGGCGATGATTGCTTTCCATCAGGTGACTCGGTTGCTCGTTTGTCGCCTCTAGCATAAAAAAAATCAGAAGGTGCCTAAAATAGCACCTTACTTTCATAGTTTTATAAAGCCTATTTTTCACATTTTCTTCAGAACAACTATATAGATAATAGACTCGACTGTAACTTATTATTTTAGCCATTACTGGGGCCGAGGTGCAGGTGAAAGCTCTTCTGGAGATCCTTATCACATAAACTATCGTGGCACTGAAGCGTTTTCAGAACCAGAATCAGCTGCTGTTAAAGTAAGACCTCAAACTTTTATTAAACTTTTAGACCTTGCGACCATACTTGCTTTAATATCACCACCCTGACGATAAAATGTGGGAGAGCTCTTCAAATGTGGGAGAGCCACGCTTAGGTATGAATGGGCCGGCTCGACCGGAGTGATACCACTGCCTCACAGAAGACCGGCGTGAAGCAGCGCCTGCGCTGTGTTTCGCCGTGTGAGTGAGGTTACCGGAGGCCCAATGGGGGGGAAGGGGAAAAGGTTGGCAGCGCACTTAGTGACTCCACTGGTGTTGCGGGTGTCCATGGGCGGCGGAATTGCTTACCATCAGGTGATCCGTCTGCTCGTCTGCCACCTCTCATATAAAAAAAATATATATTTTATAGGTTTTAGCGAAATTTTATGCAAATGAATTCATAAAATAATGAATTGTAAATGAAATGAATTTATACTCAATGCCCAATTCAGACAGCATCACACACGTCATTTAGATACTATTGAAACTAAAATCAAAAAGGTATGTACCTCAACCTTAAACACTCATCAGACAAATAAGAATACTAATAAATAGTGGCATACTCCCTGATCAGACACCAAAATTACCTTGATGAGAATTCGAACGTAAAAAAATATCTAATATTGTTGAAAATGTTTACAGGATTTGATTTTGTATTCAGGGACCCCGTTTAAAATTTTCCTAACGTTCCACGCGTACAGCGAAGTGATATCGTTCCCCTGGTGCTATACTCCTGACCCCTGCATGGATTACGTAACTTTGCTGGAAGGTGGAACTATTATTGCCAAGGTAATATTCCAAATCTTCACAAACAACATTCCTTGATCCCGATTTAACTTGGACCCAATGAGATATAAGCTGGTCGGGGCTTCGAAGTTGTCACTTTGCTCACAAGTTCCGGCCTTTGTATACAACAAAGGCTGGAACTTGTTTCCGGATTCACCGAGAATAGGTGATGATGACCAAATATTTTTTTTATGACAAACAAGCACCTGCTGAAGGACTGAAGTCCGCTCGTGACCACGGCTGCTGTAACGTAGCCGAAACGTCGAGCCAAATATGTGAGTACACAATGTTGTTTCACAGAATTAATATCGTGTTAATCCCCGTTTTGATACATTATAAGCACCTGATGGTAAGTGATCACCGCCGCCCATGGACATCAGCCACACCAGAGGGAGTGGGGATGCGTTGCCGATCTTTAAGGAATGTATAGGCTCGTTTCATGAAGATCTCAATGTCGTACCGGTTCGGGAATACCGCTGCGGCAAGTGGATTCCACAATGAGGAGGTGCGTGGCACAAAATGAGTGAAACATAGTTTTTTGAACTGAACTTTTGCTTAAGAGTGTACCAAACAGTAGAATGATGACTTCTCAACCATTATTCAGTTTCCGCAAAATTTGCTAGCTGGTTTTCAAATCATTAATCATAACTTTTTATTAACTTGCAGGCTATTTACGAGACACACGGCCGTATGTACAAAGTTGGTAATTTCAAGGATCTCATGTATTACGCTTGTGGAACAAGCATAGATTGGAGCTATGGCGTAGCTCGAATACCCTTCACATACCTCGTCGAGCTACGGAGCAAAGAACATAAGTTTCTTCTACCTAAAGAAGAAATAATCGACTGCTGTAGAGAAGTTCTGAATGGTATAAAAGCTTTAGCACAGTTTGTTGACACCAAAAAGTGTCCAAACTAGTGCAGCAATGGCTAAAAGGAAGTCGATGTCGTAATTATGTATTTGCAAATGTATTTTATTATGTACAGTTTGATAGTGATGTTAAAAATAAAGATTTACTCAAAAATAAAACTGTATATTGTCACTTAACTTTAAACCTTACAAGACAATCACATAACATTGAAGAGCAAGTCAAAAATTTTTAGTTTCAATGTTGATCCACATAATCCATCAAGTTTTTGACAGCACTCCACATTTCTGTACAAGTCTCTGCGATCTGGTCCCTGGGCAGCTTGAACTTATGTTTCCTGCTCCTCAGTTCCAGCATGTAGGAGTACGGTATCTTGGCGATGGCGTAGCTCCAGTCGATGCTGGTCCCACATGCATAGTATGTCAAATCTTTTGTGCTCCCGACTTTATATATCATCCCTGTTGCGTTGTATATTGCCTAAAAATTAAAGTTCTCCAATTATTATTATACAAAGTTCGAAGACTTATCAGGATGCAAATTGACATACATTTCCATGGAAAATCATTTACGCAAGTACACTCGGCTGCAAAAATACCTTCCTTGTAAGATACACACCTCAACTTTGTCTAGGGATATCGGGATTTTTTTTTAATATTCTAAGTATAAGTATTATTATTATTATTATCCTCTATTAAGAATATCGGTGGTTACTTCAGGAAAAAGTTAATTCCTACGGGAGAAAACCAATTCCAGGAGGGCCACGATGTTAAGAGGTAAGTTTAAGGCACTAAAAATGAAATAAAAATTAGACTAGTTATTGTTATCTCGCTATTGAGGTAATGTACTGTTTTAACTGAGTTTATGACTAAATCCAGCAAATAATAACCCATTTCAAACCGCGGAGCAAGAAATTGCGACGTTTTTAGCGTTCCATACAAGTTTTCAGAAAATTGTATGTAACACATTTTCTTGCTCTGTATTTTAAAAAAGGTTATTTTTTAGTGGATTTCATCATAAATTCAGTTAAAAAAGTTTGCTATCAGAACAGCAATAATTTATTTTTTTATTTAATTTTTAGTTCCATAAACTTACCCCATAACAGCGTGACCAGCCTAGAATGATTCATGTTTTCCCGAAGTAACTACAGATTTTATTAATAGAAGATAATGTTTCATTATAATGGTAAAAAAAATTGAAATCGGTTCCGTAGTTTTTGAGTTATATATATTTACAAATAGAATGTTAACACGATCATTTTTTGCATTAAGCGGGTGTAATATTATACTAAACTTGAAGACTTAAGTAAAATGGGTAAAAATATGTATGCGGTAAAACAGACAACCTAGAACCTCGGAAAATCCATCTTATTATTATTCACTAATCTATAATATTCTTACGTGATCTTACCCTTGCCATGATCGAGCCACCTTCCAGCAATCGAAGGTAATGTGGACAAGGTTCTTTCTTGAACCCCCACGGGAAAATTATCAGCTCAAAGTAGCTGTGGAACGATAGGAATACTTTGAATGGCGTTGAAGATCCCAGAATTGTATCCTTGAAACAAAAATACCAGCAATGACTTCATCATTCATTGTATAAACTAACACAATGAACAACTTTAAAATTTAACCTATTAGGTATGGTAGTCGAGTAGACAGATCACCTGATGGTAAGCAATTGGCGTCGCCCAAGGTAACACAAATGAAGTCACATATGCACTGTCAAACTTTGAGCTCTCCTTCAGCTACTCAGCGAAATAAAGCACAGTCACTGTTTCAGGCCGGTTTTATTTAAAGCCGTTGTAGCACTCCAGTTGAGCCGGCCCATACATGCTGAAGCGTGACGCACCCATGGTCGAAGTTAAGAATGAAAAAGCTCAAATATTAATAAAACTCTTAAAACATACCCTCACAGCTGCAGATTCTGGTTCTGAGAAGGGCGCAGGTCCTCTATAGAACACGTTTCCGGGTTCTTCAGAAGAGCCTTCATCACCATTATTTCCCCAACCGTAACTATGAGGAATAAATGAAAATACACGTGGAACAGGATTAGGCATGCATTGATTTATCCTGGATATAACATGAAAACCGAATTTATATTTAAAATCCATTGAGGTTCATATTCATATGAATAAATATTTGATATATGTACTATATATGTATAAAAATGTTGAATCATCATCATCATCAGCCTATCGCAGTCCACTGCTGGACGTAGGCCTCTCCAATGGACAACATTTCAAATTTTTAACATGTCCATATTGCTTTTTTATATGAAAGTAGACATAAAATGAACAGACCCATATTTTTTCTTTTTTCAAAATTTGTCCATTTTCATGCATAAAATAATTATTGAAATTCTTTATATTCTAAATAGACGTAAGCGCCAAATGACGTCATCGGACGGCTGAATACAGCGATATTCCTTTGCTTATCATTGTTTTAATAAAAAAAAGGTACTACTGTCAAAGGTAAATAATACTAGTGTCAAGATTGTCAACGTCATTCATACATTCAACGTTGACAAGTTGTCTTTTTTTTTACAGTTTCATGTCATGAGTTTGGCATTACGTAAATTTAAAACTATAATGTGCTAAGCAAAGAAATATTTTACATTCTGCCGTCCGATGACGTCATCTTACGTTTTTTAGTTTTTAATTTTTTTCTCAGTAAATAAGCAATATAAAAAATGAATAAATATATATTCGAGCAGCGGAAAAGTAAACAAAGAATTGGTATTTTTTGTTTCAGAGCTTAGCAATTTTGAAATGTTGTCCATTGTTCGCCACTGTGATCTATCAATGGCTTCTCGCATCCAGCTCTTGCCAGCCATCCTGTGCAGATCGTCTCCCCACCTAGCCAGAGGGCGCCCTACATTACGTTTGCCAAGACGTGGTTTCCACTCAAGAACTCGTTTACCCCAACGGTTGTCGGTTCTGCGGCTAATATGGCCGGCCCACTGCCACTTAACTTGTGGACAAGCCGTACCGTAAATGTCCACGTTTCGGCTCCGTATGTCATGACGGGTAGGACGCACTGATTGAAAAATGTTGAATAATGGGAAAGATATTTAAGCAGACTATTGTCTGCTTAAGAGCTCCTGCTTGCTAACACTGAGGTCAAATGTAAAGTGTTTGCTTCAGATCCATCTGAAAGGCTTAGCGACTTGGTAAAGGTCTACAATTGCACAAAAGATTCATGACTACTTTTTGCCAGTGAGCAAAAGAGAGAAGAGTGCGATAAACATATATTTTTGGATGAAGATGATTATGTTAAAGACATACCTGAAATTTCTATTAAGATCAACGCCATACTCGCCATTGTAAAACCCCCTGTTCTTACGCCACATTCGATCGTGTGTGTGCGTATATTCGTAGCCATCCGGATTTAGGATTGGCACTATATGCCTGAAACATGTGTTGATTTTTAACTGTTCTTGTGTTTTAGCATGGATCTTATAAAGTCTATGTTATTATGATGCTTCAAATGAAAAAACTTTCCAATCGTTACGTTCTTGACAAAGCGGCAGGATCTTTTCATTTAAAAAAATATTTCAGTGGTTTTCGTTATTGTAAGCTTGTAAAAAGCAGAAGTAGTTTTAACAAGCATTCAAGCAAGTGGTTCGGTGTTGTTTCGGTAGATGTCACTATGCATTTTTACATCGCGCTAGCAAAGCGTGTTTCCGAAACAATGTTCTGAAGTCGCCTGCTCACAATAGCAATTTTAATAAATACGGGAAATAAACCAGAGATGACAGTTATTCTTCTGACAATCTTTCCCTATTTCACCCAGTTGGTCCTTAGTTTAGTGCACATATGTAATGGGTCACCCCATAGCCGACTTTTTCTGGTCGGTCCATCGTATGGGTCTACTATTTCGTGATCTGGTACCTACCCTCTATATCTAATTCAAAATAAGTTGGCAAAATTCGCAGTAAATAACTTACCAGTCCTTATTAGTAACCGATGAAGATAAGTTCTGGAAGTCTTTTACAATAACATCGGCTATGTAGGTAACGACAGCAGCGGTGATCCACTCTCTAGGGTGAATCGAGCCGTCCAACCATACAGCGCTGTTCGTCGCGTTACTATTCGAAATTTTTAACATCTGTTTTATTGAAAAAGGAAAAATGTTAACCTTACTATTTATGGACTAATTCTATAGACAATTACAATTGAGAAGGCTTATACAAAGAAAGAAAGAAAATATTTCTTATTATAGACATCACAACACAGAACATATAGCAATTGTAAACAGAACAAAATTTGGCACAAACAGAAAACAAAATATAAAACAATTAAAAATACATAAAAATAAAACAAAAGGAAAAAAAAACAAATCTATATTCAATCATGTCCAGACAGTGCCAAATAAATATTATGATGTGTTATGACGACTAGTATGAATGGCCCTCATGCCAGCTTATGGCACAGCCCACACAAAGGCCATGACGCTGGTTTTCAGTGAGACCAGCTGAATGAGTGCCACAGACGCTTTTCTAGTGTATTTTGTGTACCTAACGTGTATGTGTTATATGTAGATAAACCTAAAAGACTAAAACATTAGCGCGATGTAATCGACAAACAAAGCCATCTATCGATATAGTTTGAAACTAATAGGAATACTGAGTTCCAAAATATAATATTTTCAGATTTCAAGCTACATTATCTGGAATCAAATCAAAGTAGAATGTGAATGAGTGATGTTCCAGGTTTAAGTTCCGGCAGTTTATAAACTGAATATTTCAAAATTGTCTAAGTCTATACCATGTTGGGAGATACACCCGGAGGTCGTCATGTACGATCAGCATCAAAAGTAGCTTAACATTTTAGTACCATGTCAAAGTAACTGTTCTGCCTATTATAATCAGTTTCCAAGGGGTTTGTAAAAATGTTACTTCGACATGGTAGTAAAGTGTTAAGCTACTTTTGATGTTGACCGTAACTACATGTAAGGCAATGATGTCCTCATTGCCTTTTTTACGGACTGCGGCGAAGTGAAAAATCATCATCATCATCATCATCATTTCAGCCAATAGACGTCCACTGCTGGACATAGGCCTCCCCCAATGTTCTCCACACAGATCGGTCCTGTGCCGCCCGCATCCAATGGATTCCTGCGATCTTCACCAGATCGTCGGTCCACCTTGTAGGAGGTCTGCCACGGCGGCGTCTTCCTGTACGTGGCCTCCACTCGAGGATCTTTCCGCCCCAACGGCCGTCTGTTCTCCTCGCTATGTGCCCTGCCCATTGCCACTTGAGGCATGCAATCCTTTGGGCTATGTCTGTAACCTTAGTTCTCCTGCGGATCTCATCATTTCTGATACGATCACGCAGGGAGACTCCGAGCATAGCTCTCTCCATTGCTCTCTGAGTGACTTTGAGCCTCCTTAAACGGCACATTGTAAGCGAAAAATCATCAGCATCAATTCAAAAGCTTAAGGTGATCCGAAAATAAAGCAATCACCACCAATATATTTTCATAAACTTAAAATTAAATGTTTGTGAAAATATGATTTTTACTTTGATATCCCGTCCTTCAACTGATTTTCCAATTACTGTGACCGTACAGATCGCCGGGTAATCCCTCTCCAGCTCATCTATGAAGGCGTAAATCACGTTGAGTCTGTGATATTTCTTCCAATCCATTAATTTAACTAAAACAATTCAGTATAAAACACATGAAAAGGTTATTGCGACAACCGTCAATAAGATGCAACATCGACAAGTTGGTCTATACGTACTTTTTCGTTTTTTGGGTTTATGATTAGGAATAATGACGTTCTTTACACATTTATGTATCAGTCCGGTGGAACATTTTCCTGTAAGAAAGTTAAGAATAAAATTTTATTTAGGTACATTAAATACCTAAGTCGTACGAGTAGACCCAATTCTATGTCATCATCATCATCATCACCATCATCAGCCCATTTAAGTCCCCACTGCTGGGGCACGGGCCTCCCTCAATCACATGAGGGGTAATTGCCATACTCACCACGCTTGGCAGACGGGTTGGCGAGGGTTTTGAACTAAATGCAGAGTTTTCCTTCTCTGGGTGCTGATGATTATGCCAGCAGCTTTACCTTAGTCGCCTTTTGCGACACCTCGGTAAGAGTGAGGGTGGCCTATTCTACTCTGCCGGGGACCACACGGCCAATTCTATGTACTTAAATCTATATAAGCGAAAGCTAGCTGACTAATCAATCAACGCAGAGCGTAAATTGTGTTAGGCCACAGTAGACAAACGTAAAAAATGCACCTGGGGTTTTAAATGTATTTGTTAAGTTCTGTTTGGTAATAAATAGGAAACAATAGTAATTAGTACTTCTTTAGTATGCATGTTAGAATCCATTGGATGCGGGCGGCACAGGACCGATCTGTGTGGAGAACATTGGGGGAGGTCTATGTCCAGCAGTGAACGTCTATTGGCTGAAATGATGATGGATGTTAGGATATTGGCGTCAAGCTGCACAAAACCGGGACAAACGGTGACATCTCATATCGGGAGCCAAGACTCACTTTGGGTCGCTGAGCCATCGGAATATGTGCTGTTCTCAGTTCTGTTGCCATCATTTGACAGAGATAGTACCTATCAAAAGCGATTTTTACGTCATCATCGGCCCATTTAAGTCCCCACTGATGGGGAACGAGCCTCCCTCAATCATATGAGGGGTAATTGCCATACTCACCACGCTTGGCAGACGGGTTGGCGAGGGTTTTGATATAAATGCAGAGTTTTCTTTCTCTGGGTGCTGATGATCATGCCAGCAGCTTTACCTTAGTCGCCTTTTGCGACACCTCGGTAATAGTGAGGGTGGCCTATTCTACTCTGCCGGGGACCACACGGCCAATTCTATGTACTTAAATCTATATAAGCGAAAGCTAGCTGACTAATCAATCAACGCAGGGCGTAAATTATAAGTGTTAGGCCACAGTAGACAAACGTAAAAAATGCACCTGGGGTTTTAAATGTATTTGTAAAGTTCTGTTTGGTAATAAATAGGAAACAATAGGAAACAATAATTAGTACTTCTTTAGTATGCATGTTAGAATCCATTGGACAAGGGCGGCACAGGACCGATCTGTGTGGAGAACATTGGGGGAGGTCTATGTCCAGCAGTGAACGTCTATTGGCTGAAATGATGATGGATGTTTTTTTTTTTTATAAGAGAGGTGGCAGACGAGCAGACGGATCACCTGATGGTAAGCAATTCCGCCGCCCATGGTCACCCGCAACACCAGTGGAGTCACAAGTGCGATGATGGATGTTAGGATATTGGGGTCAAGCTGCACAAAACCGGGACAAACGGTGACATCTCATATCGGGAGCCAAGACTCACTTTGGGTCGCTGAGCCATCGGAGTATGTGCTATTCTCAGTTTGGTTGCCATCATGTTACAAAGATAGTACCTATTAAAAGTGATCTTTACGATTGTGGAAAAAATATTTTTAAACATTTGTGTCCATAAATATGTTTGTTTGTATTGGTCTGGGTGTTTCCTTTATATTATAAGTATGTATTTACAAAAGAAAAGTATTATATGTATATATTTGTAATCCCACTGTTGATTCTGATATCCGTAACACAGGTGCCTGAGCTACCTATCTCGGAGTCAGATCAATGTATGTGATGTTGTGAAATATTTATTTATTTTATTCGACCAACCTTTGAACTTAGTCTGCGTGCCATTCTCAGTTTTATTTGTCTCTGATTTGGTTTCTTCGTCGTCGATTTCTTCAGTAACCAGATACTGCTTCCTCAGCGTGCTTTCGATCCTTCGCGGTCCTGTCTCTGCCACGGTCATCTTGGCTTCGTGACGAGAACGAACATAACGCACTGTGTACTTTACGTACAGTGACGGCACGGGCAGGCGGGCGGGCCTCCGTCTTGACGGTCAGCTAAAAATGAAAAAATAATTCATCATCATCATCTTAAGCCGTTCTCAACTAATTTGGTATTCATTAAAGGTGGTCTCTTCAATCTTCTCCACTCAGTTTTATTTTGGCCAGTTGAAGTCCAGTCCAGAAAAAAATAACAATCCACTTAAGCTAGCTCCAAGGTCATCAAGAATTTTAATTATGTTAGAATATTAATATCTAAATCAAGAAAATTTTCAGATTCTAATAAAATCAAAACCATTTTCTTCTCTATGAAACGATTGTAAAAATAAACCGCACCTTTGCTTTTCAAGTTACAAAGAAAATCAAAATGTATTATTTTTGATAAAATTCTTACAATGAAACGGAAAATTTGCATAACTACACGGACAATTTTATATTTTATTACCAAAATAATCTTTGATGGACGATGTAATGTCAAGTGACAAATAAACTACTTACCAGAGATATTTTTTATGTTTCTTAATGACTTATCAAGGAGGTTTTTTTCTTTTTCATTTAATTGAGCTTCTAACTTTTTTATGTTACGACCGGTAGATAAGTTGTTTAAGACCCGTAGCATCTTTTATTGACTTTTATGCTGTGGATGTGCAACAGGGCAAGTCAAGTTTATATCATAGCGCATAATTTTGTGGGTAACTGCCGCAGCTGTACCTCTGTCTATGTACCTTCATGATTATCATGTAGTTATGATTAAATTCATAACAGTATATGTATACCTGACGTGGTGCTGGCTATTTTTCTTTACAGCACGCATACAGTGCCTCAGCAGGAATATATTTATTTGTTGAAAACTATGCATTTTATTCAAAACGACACAGCGCCTCTTCTATTTTGAACAACTGTGGCTATCATGCGATCTTCATGGACGGCTATCCTACAGTGCCGTGTGGTCCCGGCAGAGTAGAATAGGCCACCCTCACTCTTACCGAGGTGTCGTAAAAGGCGACTAAGGTAAAGCTGCTGGCATGATCATCAGCACCCAGAGAAGGAAAACTCTGCATTTATATCAAAACCCTCGCCAACTCGTCTGCCAAGCGTGGTGAGTTACCCCTCATTACCAATTACCCCTCATGTGATTGAGGGAGGCCCGTGGCCCAGCAGTGGGGATTAAATGGGCTGATGATGATGATGATGATGATCCTACAGACAGGCAATTTATTACACTAGGCTCTTTCTAATACCTCAGCTATCCTAGCTGCTGGAACTGTAGGTACGTTTGACCTTTGTCATGCTATAATAGATCTTCAGCAATTGTGACTGCTATCCTACAGACAGACTTGCTTTAGGCGCATTCTAATCCGGATCATGTGCTCCACGAGCGGTTAGCTGCCGCGACTGTAGGTACGTTTGTATTCTACCTTCCTTGGTATCCTATGAGCTAAAGCAAATAAGTTGACAACTATTATAAGTTGATAATTATTAAGCGATCGTCGTGACGGCTATCGCTGATCTGTCGTATAACACAGATTCACTTCCTACAGACAGTATTGCTAATAGGCGCATTCTTATCCGGGTGATTTGCTCCACGGGCGGTCCGTGGCGTGGTTGAACCCATGACTCCTCCCCACTCAAGAGCGATGAGAGAAAACCGCTGGGGTGTAGTCGGTATGCCTCTCGCCGGCTTCTCGTTAGGAGAAGCCTCCGCCAGAGGAGGGCATGCATAAGGCGGCATTACCCAGCGACAAAAAAAAAGAAAAAAGGTAAGTTTCACCCTTAGATTAAATCAAAATAGCGGGTTTGACCTTGTACTCTATGAGCTAAAGCGAATAAGTTAGGAAATACATAATGTGTAATACTACATAATAGATCATCAGCAATCGTGACTGTTTTTCTACAGAAGAGTATTGCTATAGGCGCATTAAACCGGGTCATGCGCTCTACGGGCTTTGAACTGCCGCGATTATAGGTACGTTTGACCCTGTATCATATGATCTAAAGCAAATAAGTTGACAGCTACATCAGTGCTATCTATATGTAGATTGATTATCAGGTGATCCTTTATTATCTATCGTATAACACAGATTCACGTCGAGTATTGCTATAGGCGTATTAGACCTGGTCATGCGCTCTACCGGCGTTGAACTGCCGCGATTGTAGGTACTTTTTTTTGTGTTTTTACATTATAGCGGACAAACGAGCAGACGGCACACCTGATGGAAAGTGATCAACGCCGCCCATGGACATCTGCAACACCTGATGTATCATATATGCGTTGCTGGCACTTAAGAAAGGAGTAAACCCTTTTCTTGAAGGTCACCAGGTCGTATCTGTTCGGAAACACCACGGATGACAGCTGGTTCCACAGTTTTACTGTGCGTGGTAGGAAATGACGTGAGAAACGCACTGTAGTCGATATAAATCCATCCAGGTAATGTGGATGGAATTTGGCGTTCTGACGTGATGTGCCTGTATCATATCATCTTCATCATCATCATCAGCCCATTTAAGTCCCCACTGCTGGGGCACGGGCATCCCTCAATCACATGAGGGGTAATTGCCATACTCACCACGCTTAACAGACGGGTTGGCGAGGGTTTTGATATAAATGGAGAGTTTTCCTTCTCTGGGTGCTGATGATTATGCCAGCAGCTTTACCTTAGTCGCCTTTTACGACACTCGGTAAGAGTGAGGGTGGCCTATTCTACTCTGCCGGGGACCACACGGCTATATGTGTGTATCATATGATCCATAGCAAATAAGTTGACAGCTACGTCAGTGCTATCTATATGTAGATTGATCATCAGGTGATCCTTTCTTATCGTATAACACAGATTCACGTCCTACAGTCGGTGTATTGCTATAGGCTAGAATGCGCCTATAGCAATACACTGACTGTAGATTGATCATCAGGTGATCCTTTCTTATCGTATAACACAGATTCACGTCCGACAGTCAGTGTATTGCTATAGGCGCATTCTAATCCGGGTCATGCGCTGCGCGGGCGGTTAGCTGCCGCGGCGAGCGCCATTTGTCCTCGTAATTGCTCAAAGAGGGGCCCGACTTTATCATTAGCTGGCTGATTGACCTGTGCGAACTGCGCACACTGTGTACGGATTGGAGGCAGAGGCTGTTCAGGTGATGCAAGGATTTGGAGTAGACATTTGCTATACATTAAGTTTATTCCCCATTTATAGGATATTTATTTGCAATAAAAGCTCTTTAAACTATGCAGTTTGCTAGCACCTTTTTCTATGCTTGATGTTAGACGTGCTTTATGAGACGGATGCAATTTTTTTGTTTTATTTATTTATTTTATTAAGGAAAACTTACCACTTAAAATGTTATGTAAAGTAAATAATTAAAATAATAAATTTGGGCAATCATCCTTCCCAACTTATCAGCTGATCACTTTTGTACGGGAAGGTGATTTATTTTTTGATATTAGACAATTAGTCTATTAATATTGCTATAGAAGGTTGCACTGCACATTTTCTATAAACACTGTGAACTTTTCACAGAAAAGAGCATTATTCCGATGTTTGCCATCGCCTTATAAAGATTTTTGGTTTCCAACTTTCAACTCTGCGATCGATAGTAACCAACTCGTCCAATTAAAGCGACGAGTGTCGAAAACAAATTCGTGCCCGGATTAGAAAACCTCCGCTCAGAAAACTCCGCACTCCGCGACGCGTCCGCAGCCGCGGTTGCAGCCAATCACGCGTCCGTCACTTCGCGGATGCCACTATTCTAGAGATATTCTGGGCGGGCGGAAACTTTCTGGCAGCTCACGTTGTTGGTGACACAAGGTTACCTATTTTGGTTTAAAAGAGGGTCCAGTGGAGTACATGAGTCTAATGCATCAACCTCGCTGTCATAAAAATATATACAAAAATAATGTATAATATGAGCATTTTGTTGTACAACTATCTTCTCACTCAGTTAAAATCTTTTGAAGGGAATATGTTTAAAAGTCGACACACGAGGTGGCTCATAGATAAATACTTTTATACCATATCAAATCAAAATCAAATAATTCTTTATTTGCATAGGCTTGTACACAGCACTTACAAATCGTCATACATTTGAATGATTTAAAACTATTTATAAGTATTTATGTAATAATTTACATGTTAATACATATATATGTTGATACATAAAATATACTAAAGAAATAAATAAACATAATGCGATTTTACCACCGGCTCGGAAAGTTGTTTCTGGTCGAGAAGATCCGGCAAGAAACTCGCCAGTTACTCTTTTTAATCGCCAACTTTTTTCCAATGGTTTATTATCCTCATACCAAGTCATACAGTCGAATGCAACACAAAATAGAATGAAGCAAATTAAAAGCTAAATATGAGGTAAACCGAAGCGGACCAATCCCCAAAGGTGGCACCTGTTCACAAGTATGACGTATGTGCCATAAAAAAATACCTGGACTGTAGATAAATTCTATAATATATTTTGTAAATTTGGCACTTTATAATTATTAACTATTACTGATTTTACATTTTTTATTTTAATCCGGAATGTAAAAATGGATCATTTTGTTGTAACTTAAATGGTATAGCTTGACTAATGTACCTACCTACGAAAATTTTGCACGTCTGTTACTAGACTGAATACTTGATATAATGCAGTAAATACAATCCAAAAGCAGTACAAATTCGCTCAGCAAGCGTTAGTCGCCGCGATTTTTGCTGAATGTCTAATCAGATATTAAAATGACTCCATTGACCATAGATAGATAGATAGATACACTTTATTGCACAAAATTTACAGATCTTAGCCTAAGTTATTATACTAAAACAATGTAGGCGGTCTTATCGCTAATAGCGATCTCTTCCAGACAACCTCAGGGTAGAGGAAAAGTATAGCGAATTAAGAAAAGGGGTAAGGCAGTGCAAGTCAGAAAAGAGAGAGGAAAAAAAAAGGCATTTAAAAATTTTCCAGGGACCTCCATTGACCCACCAGTAAACCACTGCTCTTGATAATATTTAGGTACTGAACCTAGCTTCTAATTCACTGAAGTGTGTAAAGTACGAAATGGAAAGGTATTGTTTAGAATACGACTGCGAACTTTTCATGTTGGCTCCAGTGCAGCTGTGTGCGACGCAGACGAAGTCTCTAATTGGAGACAAATGAGATTGATTGAAGCTGACCAGCCTCAGGTTCAAGCTTTAATTTGACGTAAAAAGAGGCCTCAGAATTTTAAAAATAAACAACAGTATAGACCGTGGGAGACCCACGCTTCGGCACGAATGGGCCGGCTCGACCGGAGTGATACCACAGCCTTACAGAAAACCAGCGTGAAGTAGCACTGTGCTGTGTTTTGCTACGTGAGTGGGGTACCGTAGGCCCAATCCGAGCGAAAGGGGGTTTAAAGGTTAAAGGAAGCGCACTTGCGACTCCACTCGTGGCGTGTGTGTCTATGGGCGCAGCGGCGGCAATCGCTTAACATCAGGCGATCAGTCTGTTCGTCTGCCACCTATCACATAAAAAAAGATTCAAACTAATAGATGTATCTTCTGAAATATGACCCAAGTGCCAGGTGCTTCTCAGTCAAATCAATTTTGAAAACGCACGCCTGGGTATGCTAGGAAATCTCCCCATAGATAAAAAAAAAAAACATTTATTTGTTAAACACACACGACACATTACAAAGAAAGAAAAAAAAACAAACTTCTGAAATTAAAGTAAAGGTAAAAACAACATATAATAACAAAGAAAAAAAGTACCTACAAGTTCCATTAATTCGGCCACGCAATATATACCTTGTATATATATATAGTGTAACCAGGCATTTTGTAAAATCTAAAATGTTAAAGACAGTATTATTTGGATGTGAATCTGTCAAGTAACGCCATCTATTAGCGTCAACTTTTATTAATTGGAAAATCGATTAGGTACTTCTTCTAGTAAGCGCTAGAGGGCGCTGAGGAATATACTTTGGTTAAATATAAATACATAAAGGAGGGTCTCCTTTTTTCAATTATGTTTTTATTATTTAATATGGTATAATTACATAGGATTCGGTTCACATGTCCTTATTTTGGAAATAAAATAAGTTACAACATTGTGAATCATCTGATCGCAAATTAGTTGATAATAGCAGCCACATTGGTTCGCCGTCTCTTTTCTTCCTCCCAGGATACGGCTCCTGTTTTTGTCTCGTTCTCTCGCAGGAAGTTTTGACAGTTGCCATTTTGAAAGATCCTTGTTCTTTTGGTTACGCGCGTGCTGGACGCACGCAGGCTTAAGGTGTGTTTCGAGTAGAAACTGGTGTGGACGAAGGAAGCCACCTGCCTCATGATGATGAGGTGGATCTTGTTTGCCACCTAATTAATTAGAAGAAGCCGCCGGTATGTATCTTGTTGAGAGTGAGCACATGTATAGAGAGAAGTGTCTTGACGTGGTTTCTTATTGGAATTTCTTCGTTTCAGCACACACTATCCTGTTAGTACCCTAAGGGAGAGGAGGGGATTAAACCCATACATAAAAAGGATTTAATCAAGGTAACATACACCAGGACCTCATGTCCACCCATGTGATCAGATAACCTCACTTAGGTTCTCCTATGAAGTATATTCCTAACCTAAAGTCTTTGTTTCAGGGAACAAACAAAACAAACTAAATTCTTATCTTTTCTGTGTTATTCATATTGTTTCATCGTGGCCGAGGAATAATGTCCACCATTTGACCGTTCTCCGGGAAAGGATGTGACCGCATGGTTTGCAGGCCATAACATTGATGCCTCACCACTGCCAAGGAAAACCTAGCAGACAGTCCTGGAGGTATAGTGCCTAACTAGGGATCCTCAGGTTAGAACGTTAATATATATTTTCTTAATAATCTTTGATGCCAGGGATACCTCGCTGCTCTGTATGACAGCCGCTAAGCCGGATTAGTATTTAAAAATGAGTAACTAATTAGTCTTTATTTGTGGTTTTGTTGGGAATGCGTTAAGGTCTGACGAACGTAACTGCGACCCTGAATGTATAAGTTTTAAGAAGTCTCATGTGTCTACCACTTATTTATTAGAGGTTTATCAAACCTAAATTAGGCTAAAAAGTACTAATATTGAAGTATACATAATTATAAAGATATTAATAAATAAATAAATAGCATGTAAATTTCTATTTCTAGTTTCCTTTATTATAGGTACTTTCTGTACATCCATCTGGCAGAAAGTATGTATAACAAACCCTTATTTGTAGTAAATATCAGCTTCCTAAATTTCCTGTAGGCTAACTTAGGCTTTAGGTTGAGACCTAGGTATCCAGCCTTACTGTGACACCCTGGTATTATTACAATTCTTTCTGTAAGAAGAACCAGTCTTACAATAGGTACATTGTGTCCAGGTGTGTCGCGGTGCGTACTCAGCTAAAGCCACGACTTAAGGAAGGAGTAGATACCTTCCTGTAGGCCATGGCGCTGGTATTTATGGTGCGCCATGTGTACTCTCAGGGCTTAAGCTGAAAATCAGTGTTTTACTCTTTGACTGTGTCTTTGAACAAAAACTCCACTGAGCTTTGACCCACTTGCACTGCTGCGGCACACATGCAGAAAATTTAGGAAAGGGTTCCACACTCTTTATTTTACAAGGTATTTTTATTTCAATCTTTAAAATTTTGTATAATGCATAGTTGTGTCCTTTGATGCAATAAATTAATTATCTATCTATCTATTATGTGTAGTATGTATAGTATTCATAGCATACCTTATTTTGAGACAAGACGATCGGCGCGAACTGTCTGACGCATTGTATATACCTACTGATACTTATTTACTAAGAGCTCACGGTATTCAAAAGCGTAAAGTTTTTCTCACAAAGTGATTTTCTTCTATATAATCACGTTGGTATAGGGGTTTGTTTGGCCATAAGTTTAGTTACCGGCAATGAATAGTTCGCCCGCCTAATTGAAATGTACGGCAGTTCTTACAATGTTTTCGTGTAAAAGTTCTTTATACTTGTAGATGGTTTGTTTCCAGAAGCGATAGTCGATTTGTTACTTGAACGAGAAACATCAGAATTTGCCGACAGAACTGATCATAGCCTTGGAAACGGTTATACATTTTTTGGGAAATAAGTAAGTTTTTGAGAAGAATTCAAGCCTTCTGTGTTTGAAAAGAATACAGAGACTTGTTCACGTGAGAAAATAATAAATTTCAAACAAAATCACACACCGACATCGCCCTGATTGCATAATTACATGTTGATGGTATGGTATGTTGGTCAAATCCGGAGGGAGGGGATTTTAAAGGTTGACAGCGCATATGAGACTCCATTGGTGTTACGGGTGTCCATGGCCGGCGTCAATCGCTTGCGACCAGATAATGTAAATGCTCGTCTGCTATCACATAAAATAAAACCTTTTGTACAGTTGGTTAAAACTATTCTCTCTAAAGTTTTCCCCCAGCTTAAGCGTCTAGTTTTTATCGCAATAATAGAACATTAGCCTAGGTCCACAGCCCCGACCAAAAATGTCCGGCCTGCGGCGAAGTAGGTCCGAGTGTTTGCTCGGCGCCGCTGTTTGCTCAGCACATCTCATTTACAAAGTTACATGTCCGTCGGCCCGGGCTCATTTGGATAATACTAAGCAAATACGTGGATTTGAGAGCATTATGCACTCGACCCTCTGAGCTTTCGGCGTCTTTAAAATTCATGTGATGTTAAAAGTTGATGTCACCCTTTTCGGAATTTACTTTGGGCAAATATATTCGAGTGCAAAGGGTTAGGTGGAGGTGCACAAGGGCCGTTGAATGCTAAAGACCTTCCTTTTTAGGATTTTGAAGAAGCCGATAACACAAATACATAGGTACCTTGTGGATAAGCATAAGTCACAAAACTAATAAAATTGACCACAGTAAAAATAGTTACATACTGAAATAGTTAGACATTTAATAAGTCAGGTACGAATTAGATAAATAGATAATAGGTAAAAATATAATTGGTGACTGATGACTCAATTTATTTTCACGAAAAGTCGGGTCTACTGCAGACCAGGACCAAAAAAGATGGAAAAAGGCACTGGTTTCTTCTTGACACTTGCTCAAAATTAGGGTAATGCTTTGAATTGAATACAAAATGATCCGTCTGCTTCAAATTGCATAAAAAAACGTGTTAGTTTTAATCACTTATGATAATAACTCTAGAACGGTTGGATCGAAATGAGTGGCGCACTTGACGTCACTTCGGATCAGTTGGGCCAGAACGAGTTTACACAGTTATGAATGCGAAACGGCCACTTTTTACCGGCGACTGTACCGATAAGGCCGACAATGTCACGGTGGCGCCGCCAGCGCCAATAAAATTTCACGCGACATAAAGCAAAAACACATCCCCGCGCGTTACCACTGAGCTCCGCCGCCAGGCTAGCCGGAGCTCCCTAGCTCGCAACCAATCTCGAACTGAACTTAGGGACTATGCACATATGCATATAGTGTATTTGGAACAAGACTGGCAAGAAATGGGTCGAGCGAAGTGGCCATCTGTTGTTTTCCGGAAGTCAAAACATGTGACGTGACGTATCGTAGAGTCAGCGGGATAAGTAACGTACAGAATAGTAGATTGATACGATTCCATGCGAGCCAAAGATCAATTGAATTGATGAACATTTGGAGAGGCCTATGCTGGCAATGTTGACAGTGCAACAGGCTGATTAATGATGATGAATCGTAGCTTAGTGGTAAGAACGTGGTGGGTATGTACGGGCGAGTACTTCTGAATTTTTCAAATCTATGAGAGTATTAATTTATACTAGTAGCTAGGCGGTGAAGGCAATCATCATGAGGAAGTCTACCACGTATTCATATAGTTTCTCAATCCGTTTAATCATAACCCAAATTGATCTGGTTTCCCTGTCTACTTCCACACCAAATTCTGGATCACGATTCAAGCGTACCAGGGTACACTTGAATTGTATAGGTTTTGGTGACACCGTGGTATCACTCCATTCGGGCCGATTCATGCCAAAGTGTGGCTCTCCCACAATTAAACCATAACTTATTTATTTATTGGCACACAAAACAGAATAACATCAAAATAGCATACATTACCCCAAAAACATATGTAGGTAGACATCATGACATCAAAAGCAATGAGACTACATAAAAATGTCTACTTTTTAAAAAGCAAACCACAGATCTTAAAATAATCATCAATAATATCATCACAAGAAACGTGCGACTATATTGGTCTAAATTATATAGGTATTAGCCTATATCTGTCCCATTGTAGGGCAAAGGCTTCCATTATAGAAATCAAGTCATCGCTTCTATGATGGGATTAGGCTTAATCATCACGCTTGCCAAATGCGGATTGGTGATCATAAACCCAAGCTATATTCGAATAATACTTTTTGCTCGACCCGGGAATTGAACCCAGGACACTTAGATGATGGCCTTAAACCACTAGACTAACAGGGCGTCAATTTTATACATTTAGGGATATTATTATTGCTGCCCGTTTGAAACTTGGCAGGTTGTCATTAAATACAGAGTGTATCTGTGACCATTTACATCCCTATAACCACGTGTTCTACCAACCATTCTGAACAACATTTGTTTAACTACTTTTCGAAATTCATCGACAATTTTTCGCCTCCCCATACAAAATGACCAAGTCACGTGACCGACTTTGTATGAAAAGTTGAAATTTTTTCATACGAATTTCCAAAAGTGATAGAACAAATGTTGTTCATAATGGTTTGAAGAACACGTGGTTAAAGGGATGTAAATGTTCACAGATACAACCTGTATATCTCTAGAATAATAATTATTTATTGTAAAACGTGGCCGTGTGGCAGTGTGGTACCCGGCAGAGTAGAATAGGCCACCCTCACTCTTATCGAGGTGTCGTAAAAGGCGACTAAGGTAAAGCTGCTGGCATGATCATCAGCACCCAGAGAAGGAAAACTCTGCATTTATATTAAAACCCTCGCCAACCCGTCGCCAAAGCGTGGTGAGTATGGCAATTACCCCTCATGTGATTGAGGGAGGCCCGTGCCCCAGCAGTGGGGACTTAAATGAGCTGATGATGATGATTGTAAAACGTAACCGTCATCCACTTAATCTGGTTCTCTTGTCTAAGGATTCTAAAGGTCAGACGGCCATTTACAGTCTTGGTCGCATGTGCATAGCCCCTTAGCAATATCGAACACAAGCGAGGGGCCATCGGTGCCTGGTGACTACCGTCTTGTTATGTTAGTGCGGATATAGGCGAAGTTCGCGGATGTTAAGATAACTATCAAAAGTAGGACTGTAAGTTGAGCCGTTTCGGGTCTGATGGCGCGTGCTTTGATGAGACGTGGAACAATATAGTTATGTGGTACTTAGACCGTATTCACCTCCCTTTTATAATCACATTATTATGTTTACCTATTTAATTTGGCTTTGGATGTACTTCCGGATGAGCCGAACTTACGACATTTAATTTTTTAATTGAATGCTTTTGTTCACCGAGCTAGAAAGATAGATAGATACTCTTAAGTGCACAACATACAAAATTTAAAAGCCAGGTATATAGAGATACAATGTACAATTTAGGCGGTCTTATCGCTGGGACCGATCTCTACCAGAAAACCTTCGGGTAAAGGTGAGTTAGTATATTAAAGAATTTTGTATTTTTGCTATAGTTTGATTTCTTGTGAGTGAGCGTTTTTATCACTATTTTTACTAGAGGGCTTATGTTGGGATTGTATCATGTACCCTGATAAATCAGTGATGTAAAAATATTGTTCAAATAATTTCTTTAATAAATAAAACAGTGTATGCAAATAAAATAATCAAAATAAATAATTTCCAAGTTATAAAAGTAAGTCAATCAGTACCCGCCCTCGAGCTACTTCTTAACCGAACCATAATGTAGCAAAACAATCTTGGTACTTAGTGATAATTCCTAATTAAAAATTCGGTGAATTATTAAATACGGATTTACAATCGATCGGTTATTAGTTATTTGCACAGAAATTAGAAAAATAATGGCAGATTATTTAAATCACCCTCACGCAACTTTGTTATGACGATTGATTTATTAATATTATCCTCGAAAAATCTAGATCAGATTCGTCAACTCTAAAAAAATCTCATTCAGAAGGAACATGTTTATAAGCTCAACTACAAATGCTCTTTTCTGTCTTTTTTATTCAACTTTACTTGAATGGCACCTAAACCCAGGTAAGTGTTTGCCTCCAATACAAGTAATCGCCTCGTCCTTCTTCCGTGAGCAATTTCACGCACCAAGTTTCTGCAGCACAGCACAGTAAGCCAGCACTCGATTTTAGGTACTAGCGGTATCTCGGCCAACTGACAGGTGGGCATTTGTAAATACCTTTCTTTCTTACTCGATCCTCCCTCATCCTTTCAATATATCCAATTCATCGGACATGAGGACTTGTATTTCTTTATTCAACCGATTCATTTTTTATGCAATGATCAAGACATCTCGGTCTGCTCAGTTAATCGCGTAGAGTTTTAATGTTTGCCCTCGTTAGTCGGTAATAAGACGGAGTTGTGTCAGTCAAATATTGATGTTGGAGCTCCGTCCATATCGATCAGAAGCTGGCCCTCCACAATTAACTACGTCTATGTATGTATATCCTGTGGAAACTTGTTCTGATTGAATTCTATGGGGATTTCTACCATTAGTTCGGTGGTGAGGAAAAAACATCGCGAAGAAACCGGAACATTTATTCTCTTTTGGTTTTGAAACGTTTAACCATGATAGTTTGGTTTCCCTGTTAAAAGAGGTTGCGAAGGTCGTAGTCGCTTCATTGTAATTACCAGACTAACTAAATCCTGAATGATGGTCTAAGCGTACCCTCATTTCACCTGCCCTATTCCGTCACAGGAACTACAGGCGCCGGACAACGCTGTCACCGCTTCACAGTGGAAATCATTTCATCACGGACTAAAAAATTTGGCAGTTCCTCTTTCTGCCGCACCATCAAGAAATGGAACTCGTTGCCGGCGCTATGTATTTCCTCCTTCCTGCAATATGATTCCTTCAAACATCTCGTGGGCTAGTATGGCGGTGCCAACGGAGGTGATGCCTTAACATCGCTTCCTTTGCAATTACAACTTGGGCTCTTCTATTGCTTACCATCAGGAGACTTACTGAGGAGAGCCAATATACTCCTCCTATAAAAAAAGGTATTTCGGACTGTAACAGTGACATTTTTGGGCGTAACCGAAAGCACTAAGATAACAACAGTCCTAATCGATAACACAAATATTTACATAACCTTAAATGAACTTCGTCGAGAGATTCCTGTGCGTAATCTCTACATGGCGTTAGATTAATGCACACATCTCTGAACTCTCGCGGTGATTGGATTACATAATGAGGCCTGAGGATTGCTCGAGCCATAACAATGTGGTAGAGTCGGAGAGTGAGTGATTTACAAGTAATCGAAGTTTATCTTCTGCCATAAAGCGTTAAAGATGAATTTTAGTAGACTTTTGAATCATGATCATGGACGTGGCCTTTCCAAGTGCTCGCCATTTTGAATCTTGGGCTATACGCATCCGACTCCTGCCAACATACTGTGCGAATTGTCACTCTATCTTGCCTAAGAAATTTATACTAGGTATATTACGAAACCGAAGTCGGAGTCGGAGTTTTTGAATGGGGTTTGTCGGAGTCTAAGTCGGAGCCGGAGTCAAAGTTGGAGGCAGAGGTAGAAGAAATATGTTATTAAACTAAAATAGTAGGTACCTACAATTGTTAATTTATTTTTGAAAATTTTGACGGTTAAAAATTAAATAAATCGAATGCTTAAATCATATGAAGTGATTCCAAAAGTAGCAATTATATTTAACGAACATAAATCTCGCATCTTTTCTTCCGTCCAATTTATTTCTTGTGCTTCGATCTCAGGTAATAATAACCTCCGATGTAAAACTGTCGGAGCCAAAGTCGAAGTCGGAGGTGTAATATCAATCGGAAATTATGAGTTCGGAATCAGAGTCGTAACAGAACAGAACGGAACAGCTCCGTAACATCCCTAGCTTTATTAGTATAAACGTAGTTGTTTACCGAGACGCGGCATCGACTCCACAACTTGATTAACCCAATGGTTGTTTGATCTGTGGCTGATATTTTTCTTAAACTTTCGAAAACGTTCATGGAACAATCCGGTAAAATAAATACATAAGCTTTCTTACCAATAGGCACATAACATACGAATAAGCGTAGCTTAGATATAATTATATGTACCTAATAATTAATACATAGTAAACAAGGGTGGGCGATGGGTAGGGAGGTTGCCCTATTTATTTGTGCTAATTGCAGATAATCATATCTATTGTGCCTTATGTATTCTAATAATCATAGCGTAGTAGTTATGTAGGATAAGCGCTGGGCGGGGAGGTAGGTGAGTCGCCTGCTGCTAATTTCACACAAGAGCGCACGTTGGCGCCCTCGAGTTATGGGAAAAACTTGTTCAATCAGCGTAAGTAGCTGCCGGACTACGAGTGAGATCTTGCTCGCGAATGGATCTGGCACTTTTAATGATTATATTTTTTATAATGAATCAAGAGTTTTTTTTATGAACTATAGGCTAACGCTTGGCCACAATCTCACCTGGCGGAAAATGACGATGAGATCTAGGATGTAACGCGTTTTCCTAGAAAATTCCTCTTCACTCTTGCCTAAAAGTTCAGTTGTAGTGGTCCGGTAAAACAGACCTTGGCAAGGAGTTCCATTCCTTATCTTCAGTTTCAGGACTGCATCCCGGTATCAGCTATCAGCAAGACGGAAATTTCATGATCAAAACTGTTTCAAGCAAACTCATCATTTTGTGTTCTGGTTTTTATATCAACTAGACTAACTGTCAATGTTTCAATACAAATCGAAGCCAGTATGTATCAAAATAACAAAAACATAATATAATATGGTCCTATAGTCACGCAAACTGTTTTAAAGTGTTATGTGAAGAAAATTATTGTATAAAATATAATTTTATATAGCTTTTTAATTCAGTTTTTAGATGAAATATCACGTATTTTATAGGCAATGGTTTTTCTTTTATTTTTTATTCTTTTACTCAACTACGCGCACATTGCCTTCTCCTAACGTAGGTATCCCTTTGTACCTCCACGTGCATTATTGAATTAAATGCTTGTCTGGTCTTCGGACATAAATAGCAAGGCTAAAAGAATAAAAGAATTAATATCTATCTCTACAAAATGCAATGGCCCAAACACGAGATGGCGGACGAAATGTTATTTGGAGAGACGTCCTGCTTTGGGGCTACTTTTGGAAATCATGTAATTGTTTTTCGGGAAACAATTTGGTAAAAGCTTGGATTTTATTAGAAGATTGTGAAATTCATAGGTTAGTGCGATAGAAACAAGAACTGACAATTTCGTTTATTTGTATAGGCTACTAGTGTCTAACCCGGAATTATTATATTTTCTTGTTGTTTCATACTTTTCGTAAGTTCCTCTGCGTAGATCGCGTTTTATTCCCAGATGCGTCCAAAGCTTTCGCATGGGAGCCCAGGGTATGCTTGGACTATTTTCCTGGATTCGGGAAGTCTGATAATTACAATTAAACGGTCATCTGACCTTCGCAACCCTTAGACAGCAGAACCAGACTCTCTCTCTCAGAGTTACAAGTTCAGTTCAGTTTAAATATTGTAGGTAACCACCATTTTGAGAAACTAACCGATACGTGCAGGTTTCTTCCCGATGTTTTTCCTCACCGCCGAGCTAATAGTAGAAATATGCACATAGTAGAGATATTTAATTTCAGCTTTATGGTTATGTCATTGTTTTACAGTGCGACAGATCTGAAACCCTAAAATGAAACGCAAATCTCGACTGAATTTTTATTACTGTGCTGTCAGGCTCTTTTGTTTCGTATACGACTAGCACAGGTATACCTACCTATTCTCATTCATTTCGGAAGGTTTCGTTGTAGACACTGTTATGGCCGATGGGAAAATCGGAACTGATGCTGTTTTCGTGTCACTGTAGCAGTACACAGACACACACACACCTTGTACAATGTTCAAATTTTTGACCAAATCCGCCTTCAATCAACTCAGCCTATTCGCAGCGCTCCACTCCAGTACGTGTCGACTCCATCTTTTATCAGTGCGTCTAGAAACATGACCGGCCCATCTCCACTTCAGCGTGCTGATCCTGCGTGCAATGTCCATGACCGCCTTGATGCACTGTTAATATGTCAGTTTAGTTTTGACGGTAGGAGAGCAACGCTTTGACATGAATGGGCTGGCTATACTGAAGTGATATTACCACGGCTATACCTCGTTCTCAAAGAAACTTGGCATGAAGTAGCGCCTGTTCTGTTTCGCCGAGTGACTGAGGGAGACCGGGGGAAGAAGTGCTTACAGGAGCCCAATTATTCTCGGGCTCGTGACATTTATCTTCATACGACATACGTGATATACTCGTATCACTAAAACATAGTTTTTTTTGTACGGAATTCATGTGACATCCGCCATGTTTTCACAATATCACGAGCACGAGAATTGGGCTCCAGGTTGGCAGGGCACATTACTCCACTGGTGTTGCCCAAGGACACTCCTTGGGTGATGGCAGTCGCTTACCATCAGGTAATAAGAATGTTTGTCTACCACATATCATAAAGAACAGTGCGTAGGTAGGTGTTCGTGTTATTCGTAGGTATGTTTTAATTTGTATTGAGAACCTTTGGTTGATCTTACTTATATTGGTAGTTATAGATTTTGACTGCCTCGGTGACGCAGTATTAGGGTCGCACTTTGAAGTGACGGCTGCGCCAGATGTCCCGGTTCGATCCCGGGTCAGGCCAAAAATTCGTACCTAAGTTTTCGCTAAGAAATTCTTATTGGCAGCCCGGAGTCTGGAAGTTGGCGGTCTTTTACCCCCGTGCCACGAAAAGCACGTAAAGCGGTTGGTCCCTCTCCGGTCGTATCACAGTAGTGTCCCATCGGAATATGAGGGCTAAGGGAATAGAGAGTGCACTTGTGTTTGCGCTCACACTTGAGCACTTTTGGACAGCACGGTTGGAGGATATTATTATTATATTGGTAGTAGGTAGTATCTGTCTTATATACTGTGCCACTGCAAGGCAAAGGCCTCCATCATAGAAATCAAGTCATCGCTACTATGGGATTAGGCTTAATCACCACGCTTCCCTAATGCGTGATCACAAACCCGAGCATTGTTCGAAAAAAATTAACATACTTCTGGCTGGATCCGGTAATCGAATCTAGGACCCCGAGATTACGTCCCGGTACTTAAGCCACTAGACCAACAGGGCGTTGTATTGGTCTGTCTTATATTGGTATCCACACAATTTTCCCTTTAAATAAGCTAAATAAAAAAGCTTACGTCACCATTCACGTCAGAAACAATGTTCAACACATGCCACCAACCCTTCAGCGCCGGGCCCCATGCATCGCTTCCCACGGGACGAGTAACTCAAAATAGATGTTTCCGACGTTCACAGGACACTCGGATGTCTTAAGTGACTGCCAAAGGGCTAAGGGCGGCGCAGGATATTTATATTCCCAATATATCCGAGAGGCCTCCAACTTGCAAAGTTTCGAACAAGAAGGGATCGTGTCGTATATGATTAGTGGGTCGGCCTTTTCAAAGGATCTACGAATTTGTGATTTCAAAATAAGAAAGGAAGATAAATATTTTATTCACTAATCAGACGACACATCACATTAGAAAAACTATCAACAACAAAGGCATAGGTTACATAATAAATTAAATTGAAATTTTAAAAAACCCCCGACAAAAACAAATAGATTATTTGTCATTTTCTGACAGCGGCCATCTTGGATTTCATATTTGTCACAATAAATATATTTGGGAATTATTTTTGCTTGTTGCAAATTTCCTAAACGTATAATAAAAATATAAAAAGAAAAAGTTTATTTAGCACACAAGTAAAATATTACATTACACAACATAATACTTATCTACTTTCAACAAAACTACTTTGAAATTAAATCATTGAGAGACCAGAAAGTACCCCCCTACTTTTGCTGAAGCACGTACTCCAAAATTACGTTGGATTTTGCAAAATAAAAACGCTTACGCATCCATCATTGCTTTTCCCCGTCACCTTCTTTCACTTAAGGCGACAATGAGGTTTAATCTCGCCGACAAAAGTGCGGAACTCTTCGTCATCTATCGACGGTATCTACGCATCTATAAGGACTAGGCTTGTGTATTTCCACGACAAGTACCTAGTTCAAATGAATTAGTTCAGTAATGTGAACTTCTACTAAATGCGACAAGAAGTGAGTAGCAAGAACCAGTAGTTCAGTAGTTCATAGTCTTCCGTTGTTTAGTAGTTAACAGGTTTTTGTAGTTCATCAGTTCATATAGTACAGTTGATGATGCATCTTCTCGTCAGAATGAACTTTCCTATTCCGGTGGTAGAATCACATTATATTTATTCATTTCTTAGTATGTTTTTTTGTATCGACATATATGATTATTAACATGTATAATATATATAGTTATAATTTATATTTTTCATGTATGACGATTTGTAAGAACTGTATATAAGCCTATGCAAGTAAAGTACTTTTGAATTTTGATGTTTAAGTTGGGCTAATATGAAGAGTTAAAGAACGGATACAGTTGACAAAACTACTCTTTACAAAGAGGCAGCTATAAAAACAGACAGCGATAAACTATGCTGCTTCACCCATAAAAATTTAGCTTTGACCTTTTCAACATAGAGAAGTATCCATCAGATAATCTCAATGGCTCTTAAATATCCACTTGAGCAATGCAATGACTGAATCAAAAGACAAGTTTAATGTCAATTCAAATTAGACCCATTTATAAACATTCGCTTGACTGAAATTAATGCAAGTGAACTAAATGCATTAGACTTCTTCTTCTTCATCTTAGCGTGTAATTCCCGGTTGCGTCCAAAGCTGTCGCTTTGGAGCTCGGGGTACGCTTAGACCATGAATTCAGGATTGGGGTGGTCTGGTAATTACAATGAAGCAACTGCTGTCTGACCTTCGCAACCCTTTAAAAGAGGAACCAGACCAATTGAATCATGGTTATACGTTTTTAAGAAGCTTTTTCCGAAACGTGCAGGTTTCCTCACGATGATTTCCCTCACCGCCGAGCAGATGATAATAGTAGAAATACGCACATAGATTTGAAAAAACCATTGGATACACCAATGGTTCGAATGGCTCGAATTCGAACCTCGACCACCTGAGTGGAAGGCGCTAACTAAATGAACTAGACTGTGATAAAGAAAGTCTGGCTTCATTACTCTTTCCGGCTAAGTGAACTGCTTTGCGCAAGCCTACTAGGAACAACAGTGATCGAGCGGCTCCCAGGGGCCGCGAGGTGATTCCCGGGAACAGATGGGAAAATACGCTGACGTGACGGTGATCGAAAATCAACGTTTGCGAATCTTGGACCTTATTGAGTTTTTTGTGTTCCAATTGCGAGGCTAACTACAATAGGTTTCACCCAAGGGGAAGATTTTTTCTGGTATCCTGCCTATTACTAGGTAGTACGAAGAAATTATATATTTTAATGTCATTAATTCTTTAAAAAAAGCCGATACCGGCGCAGTAGACCAAATAAGGAAATCCTGGAAAATATATATTTTTAAAAATCCAGTATTTGTATAACTAAAACTGAAATGTGATGGTGTCTGTTATATACCGCCGCCCATGCTATACTCAAAGTAGTGTTGCGAAACTATCGACAGTTTCCCTATCGATAGTTGGCCTCGAAAATCATTCGGACTATCGATAGTATTGCTATTGATCAAAACTATTGATACCATCGATAGTAAAATTGGATTAATACTATTGATAACGCCAATACTATCGATTGTTTAATGCCCGATACTATCGATAGTATTGTGTTTCCTAACAGAGTAAGCGTTATCAGTAGTATCGAAATTTTTGACCCGGGATCTTTTGCGCAGCCGTTGGTTTGAAGTGCAACCCACTAACCGCTGCGCCAACGAGGCAGTCGATGTTTTATTAACTTACCCTATGAGGAAAAGCCATCATCATCACCATCCTCATCTTAGCGTGTAATTCCCGGAAGCATTCTAAGCTGTTGCTCTGCAACCCGGACACATGAATAAATAATTTATTCATGTGGGCCGGGGTACGCTAAGACCATAATTCAGAATTTAGGGAGTCTGGTAATTACAATGAAGCGACTGCTGTCTTACCTTCGCAACCCTTTAGCAATGGAACCAGTTCTACACATCTTACACACATGTTTCCGTAAATAAATATCTTTATCTTTATCTAAGCTTTTTTTTTATTAATAATAATATTTTCACAACATCACATACATTGATCTGACTCTGAGATAGGTAGCTTAAGCACCTGTGTTACGCATATCAGAACCAACAGTGGGATTACAAATATAGACTTTTAATACTTTTCTTTTGTAAATACATATACATAGAAAACACCCAGACCAATACAAACAGACATGTTCATTCACACAAATGTTTGTTATGTGCGGGGATCGAACCCGCAACCCTTGGACCAAAAGCAAGAACCAGTCCACTACCACTGTTCCAAACGGGTCGTCAACTAAAAATAGTTACACGTTTTAAGAAAACTATCCGGAACGCGCAGGCTTCCACGATGGTGGAGCCATCACCATCATGACTTACTTACTCTATGAGGTAGAACCATATTATAAAAAAATCCTATAAAATGTGTTTTATAATTTTTTATAATACTCCACCCTTTTGACAAGCTAACTCAGTAATCCTTGACGAGCCAATAATGCCTTAAAGCGACTGGGGTCTGCTTTTAATGTAAACCCGGTCGTGTAAACAGGCTTTGTTGGCTTCCTTCGCCTACGGCAGTGGCCCTTGAGTTATAGCCTAAGAATATTTAGTGGGTCAGGAAAATCATTTTGAAGGGCGGTATAAAAATGGGGTGAATAATTTTATATCTAGGAATAGCACATACTTTTCGTGCCACCAGTAAGTAAATACCTACTATCTTGCTGGCTGACCACCTAGTTTACGACAAAATCCAGCAAAAATAATAGATTTAGTAATACCTTATTATCAAAGTATTTTTCGGTCCAAATAGCTTTGTTGTAATAGTTTTTTAGATTTTCGCGTTGCATTATAACTACAATATATCAATACGGGGTTTAACACGATATTTATTATGTGCACTCACATATTTGGCTCGACGTTTCGGCTACGTTACAGCAGCCGTGGTCACGAGCGGACTGATTGTGTTTCATGTTCATCTTCATCAGCATTAGTACGAGTACAACGACACCCTATCAACGCCATTTTTTAGCAAAATCATGTTAGGAGTCCTAAGACCATAGGCAAAACCGACTTGTCGTGTATATTTGATGCTACGGATAAGTTAATATGGATTAGACTTATCGAATTGACTGGGTGAATTTGAATATTTATGTGTATTAGATATACCGGTGCGTAATTACTCTGTCACGTCTGTTTGGAGGGGCGTCGGGGGATGAGACGGATTCAAAAAATTGTGTTCCCAATAAAGGACATCATTAATTCTCGCCGCCGTCGGTCGCCAGGCGATGCGGCCCTGCAGACGTGCCGGGGCCCGATCGATAGGGTGTCACTTGCGGTGTCGCTTGATCGCTACGATTTAGGTGACAGAAATATAAAGTATCAGTCTATATACTATCCTATTGCAGGGCTAAGGCCTCCATTATAGGAATCATGTCATCGCTACTGTGATGTGATTAGACTTAACCACGCTTGCCTAATACGTATTGGTGATCACAAACCCGAGCTAATGTTCGAAAATATCTTATTTTTTGTTAGACTTCGGAATCGAACAAAGAACCTTGAAAGAAAATAATCAATACAAAATAGTACTGCAACGTGACAGGTCCGTTTTGACTGATGGTAATAATCGGATCAGTTGTTTTCTTAAGAAGTATCATCATCATCATAAGTCAGATTCTTCCCGGCTTCCGCTCATTTGGGTACGCCCATGCATATAGTGAAAAAATCCATGTGCTGTTAGCTGTACAGTCAACAGCAGAAGTAGCGGCACATATTTCGTAGTTTCTAGTTCTTATTCCCAAGAGCATAGGAATCACTAGCAGCGAAAAGTATGCATCAACTTTTGCTGTTGCTGTACGCTTTATATTATGTCCAGTTTCCTCCGAAAGACATTGTGTTGATTGTCGGTTACAGATGACACTTGGTAAGGTGAAAATAGGGTAAATTTAGTAAGTAATACAACGTGTGGTTCTCCTATTTATCCTCTGCTACGAGTATTGATTTTATGTTTTATCTTCATTACTAAAAGAGAAAAAACACAATTTTCAACGAAAACACGGGAAAGTAAATTAGAATATAATCAGCCGACATATTTTCCTTCACCATTCTTTTCCTACCGTCAAGACCAATTTTCAAGCTAATCCCCTGGTACGCAACCAAGTATTTCTTTCAAATAATTATCCGACAAAAACATCCCAAGATTCTTGCGGACTTCGTTAGGCCTCTAGAGTTGTCGACAGACGACTATCGATAGACGAGTAAGACTGTTAAGCCTACGGACTATCGAGTCGTTTAGAAAAATAAATACAATCGATATTGTTTTGAGGAAACCTTTTGTACGTAATATTGTTAGAGTCCAGCGTCGGATTTTACGATGAAAATCAATTACATCGTTACTATAGCAATTAATCAGATAATCAGATATAAGACAGTGTTAAGTTTAATTTGGTCTAGTAAAAAGGTAGGCCCAGTCTAAAAGAAAAAAATATATGTAGTATTGAACCTTCTACATCAAAGACTATAATGATACGACGATAACACAGCAATACCAGTTTCTTGGACATTTTGTAAACAACGAACCACACTCGTACAATAAGAACTAACGAAAAGAAAAATACGAATACATAGTCAAACTTAAAGAAAGTGTGGCTTTCTTTCACATAATTAATGCTGTCCTAGGTATAACTGTCTATTACTTGTAATAATGTCGATATATCAGTGCATAGGTCTAGATGTTTGGTGTGGGTTGTCTGGCGCATTTATTAATTATAATCGATAGTAAACAATCGAATGTTTAGCATCACTACCCTGATCCCTCCTAAGAAGAATTAATGATTCTCTTTATTGAAAGTTCAATTTTTTGATTAGGAGCGGGGGCGCCCCAACACTGTTTAAACACCGAATAACAGGGTATTTATTTGCATACGGTCAATACCTATCTGATTTGTTTGAAGAGGCTGCGCTTTTCGACAGTGGGTACTTGGATGAGATCGCATTTTCTTGTTGAATTTTGTTGGGGCTAAATTGTGTTGCATGTGTTCACACAAATATGTGGTATACTCATTGTGCTTTTTTAACTCTTACTCTCTAATCGAGAGCATTATACTGATAAAAACAAACATTTTCCCCCAAGGAACATAGGGTCTTATAAAAAAAATCACCTCCCCATACAAAAGTAATCAGCTGATTTGTGCTAATTTGTATGGGAATGCATTTTTTTTTAGATTAGACCCTATGTTCCTTGGAGGAAATGTTTGTTCTCATCGGTATAATGCCCTAAATTAGGGACTAAGACGGTTAAAAAAGCACATTGTATTATAGGTAGATATAGCTGTATTACATAAAATCTTTGCATGATATTCAATCAGTGTTTATACTTCTATGTAATACTTTTGTCCTTGACTATACAGTAAGTAAGCTTATTTTCTGATAGTTTTTAGTCTTTGGTTTTTTAAATAATGTACTTTTAGCTCATAATTTTGTGAATAGGGCCACCTGAAAATATATATCTATCTAGTTAACACATAGTGGAGGTTTCACTGAGGATTGCATTATCCTAGGATCTTGTCCCAAAGGCTGCCGATTTGTTTTGTCTTTATGAATTTAATCAATTAATTTCACGGAATGGGAAATATGAAACACTCAAGAATATGAATTTCCCCTGGTATAATATAATTAATTCATTGAGGAAACCTGATTAATTACCAAACCATTTATCCTTTTATTTTGTTTTATAAATATGCTTCTAATCCTGTAGAGGCTTGAATGTTTCTGAACTAAACCTTTTTGATACATTATTTTTCTGATACAAAAAATACTTCATAAAAAGTATCTCTCGGTAATAAACCCCCGTTAGCATGATAGATCCACTATATTCCATACCAAATAGAATATCTACTCGAAAAGCTGAGTTTTATTTTGCGTATATTGTTGATCTTATACCTAATATCAGAGCTTTCGTATTAATCCGACAAAAATTTATCGGTGTAGATATATAGGATGAGTATGACATTTACTGGAGGTCGTTTCTGTTCTTGGTTATTATTGATTCAGTTTGCTAGTGATAAAAAGCTTTTATTTTGACAGTTAAGGTGAAAGGTAAGTAGCGACCCCAAATGATTAAAATATATCCGGTTTAGTAGCTAACAATCATAATCGATTGGCGTCGCTTGTGTGCCCTACTCGTCACCTTAACTACAATGACGCAAATTGACTTAATTTATATTTTTTTGAACGCTGCCTTTGGTCCAAGGGTTGCGGGTTCGATCCCCACACAGTACACACATTTGTGCGCATGAACATTCTGTTTGTATTGGTCTGGGTGTTTTCTATGTATTATAAGTATGTATTTACAAACAATAGTATCTATAACATATAAAGCTAAATGATGATTCTGATATTGATTCTGATATCCGTAACACAGGTGCTTAAGCTAACTATTTAGGAGTCAGATCAATATATGTGATGTTCTGAAATATATAATATAAAAAATATACCAACTAGGTATATTATTTGCAACAAACATGTTTAGTACATTTTCTAACTTACCAAAGTCAAACTTTCATCCTGCCATGCACACATCTGTTCAAAAAGATGTATCCCATCTCAGACGGTAGACGCAGCGCGTAATTTGAACAAATGAGCAACGGCTACCGAACCAAATTAGATTCCCGGGCGGGTCGCCCCGGTCAGAGCGGCCACCGTCGCCCGCGACGGATTACGCCTAAGTCGATTCTGGAGGTAATGTCGCATTCGAAATGCTAAGTATTCAGAATAAGGCTGAGATCGATTTTTCGAATAATTCTCAAAGACTATCATTGCCTCTTGACCTTGGGAGAGTCACGCTTCGGTACAAATGGGCTCGCTCGACTGGATACCACGGCGTCACAGAAAACCGGCGTGAAGCAGCACTGTGCTATATTTCGCTGCGTGAGTGAGGGTACCGGAGGCCTAATCCGGGGGAAAGGGGGGTTTAAAAGGTTGGCAGCGCACTTGTGTCTCCAATGGTGCCGCGAGTGCTAATAACAACAATAATACATAAGGTCTTAAGTTCAAATGTTCAATGCTATTTAAAAAATCTGCCAAACTCTGACCTAGTACATAAGCCTATTTGCCGCCCTAAGCTATAGAGGTGCGCACAGCTGCGTGTCAGATGCGGTGCTGCGCGGACGCGTGCGGGGCGAACGTGCCCCGGATTCCTATCATAATTATTATTATGTTTGAAATATGTATATAAATATATAATTTGTCAATATATTCAAAGACAAGCGGACTGGTTAAAACGCTAACATATGAGGAAACAGAAAACCTTATTTTTAAAGTTGGATAATAAAGACACCCACTATTACACTTCGGTATAAAACAGACACTCTCTCTCTCTCACACACACACACACACACACACACACACACCCACAAACGCACACGTAATAGATAAGATTTCTTTCTTTTTTATTTAAATTATTATTCTTATTAATGTTGTTCAATAAGTTACCACTTTTTGTTATAGGAGAGCGCATTGTCCTGACACAAGTGTTTATACGATTAATAGGAGAATCCAAACTCTGATATAGCTAAACAACGTTTGTCTAACAATTAACATTTTTAATTTTCATTTGTATTATTATATTATTACACACACACACACACACACACACACACACTTAAACAAACACACACACTAATATCGTTTAGGCATTCCCTTCCTTTTGTTTATTTTACGTGATGTTGTTATTGTGTGCACATTTAGGTATCATAAATTATGTAATTTGTTATCCATAGATGCGAAAGAGCAGAGCCTTCTGGCACAAGCAATATTATGTTTAAAAGAAGCCACTATTGTATAATGTATGCACCTATTTGAAAAAAAAAATAAAGATTATTATACTTAATTTAAACTTAATTTCTATTTCTACCACGTTCCTCAGTTCTGTGGAACGGTTTGGCTGCAGGAGTATTTCCCGACGGCTACGACTTAGCGATCTCTCTGATTTCGGGGATGTTCATAGGCGTCCATCAGGTGACTCGCTTGCTCGATTGTCGCCTCTAGCATAAAAAAAATTATGTTAGATATTTTTGCAGTTCATTAATTAAATTACAAAAACGTGGTATAGAAGAATAACTACTATAACGACGGCAATAAATTTAATTAGGTTTGTAGGTAAAATCTTTCTTACCCAAACCTTTTCAAAATTATCATCTCAAGCAATGTAGGCAATTCACTTGCGATTAAGTCTAATTTTGCCTGATCGTTCCAAAAACTACCCCCTCAAGTGTACATCTGTACCTGTGTACCTATAGGTTGCGGCAATTCGCCGCCGAGGTGTGCTAAGCTACGTGACGAATGCAGTGCAGTAGCCGCGTGCGCTGGATTTCTAAAAGACACCCTTCAAAAATGTTAGATAATTTAAATGATAAAACCGTGGTAGAGAAGAAAAAACAGTTTTTCTGCTGGATCCAGGTGAACTGATACCTGGGATACATAAAATGGCACATTTATCATCTCGTCATATTTACATACTTGAAAAACTAAACCACATGATTTTAATAACTATGGCAATAAATTCTGTTAAGTATGTATAATAACACTAAAATCTTTTTCATCCGAACCCTCAACCGAAGGTTCGGACCTGCATTAATTTACTTACACAATAGCAGCGCGTGCACGCATTTGCGACTAAGTCTTAATTTGCCTGATCACTACAATATACTGACTTAATGACTGACCGGATGGCGCAATTGGTAGTGACCCTGCCTCTTACGCCAAAGGTCGTGGGATTCGATCCCCACACTGGACAAACATTCGTGCGATGAACACTTGTGTTTGTTCGGTGTCTGGGTGTAATATATGTATTTAAGTATATATTTGTGTTCCTCTGTTGTCTGATATCTGTAACACAAGTGCTTAAGCTACTTAGTACGGAATCAGGTCAGGTATGAGATGTTGTGAGAAATATTTAAAAAAAAATCCCGGGTTGAGCAAAATGTATGTTTCGAGTTTTTCGAACATAGCTCGGGTTTGTGATTACCCATCCACATTTGGCAAGCGTGGTGATTAAGCCTAATCCCATCATAGTAGCGATGACTTGATTTCTATGATGGAGGCCTTTGCCCTGCAGTGGGACAGCATATAGGCTGATACTTACTTATTACTTACTTACTTACTCCTAAAACTATCCTCTATCAAGTATACACTTGTATAGGTTGCGTCAATTCGCCGCCGAGGTGTGCAGAGCTACGTGACAGGTGCGGTGCAACAGCCGCGTGCGAGGCGACCGTGCCCTGAATTTCTAAAAGACACCTTTCAAAAATGTTAGATAATTTTTGCTGTCGATAATAAATGATAAAACCGTGGTAGAGAAGAAAAAACATATATTTACTGCTAGGTCCAGGTGAACTTGTACCTGGGATACATAAACCGCCACATTAATCATCTTATCATAGTGACACACTTGAAAAATTAAACCGCAGTCATTTTAATAACTATGGCAAGATTTTAATTCAACTCAACTCAAATAATTCTTTATTTGCATAGGCTTGTACACAGCACCTACAAATCGTCATACATTTGAGTGACTTAAAACTATTTATAAGTACTTATCAAATATCAAATGTCCTTTAACCGAAGGTTGTCTGGTAGAAATCGCTTTCAGCGATAAGACCGCCGAAATTGTACACAAAATTTCTGTAATGCCTAGTACTTAAGTTGTGTATTTTGTGCAATAAAGTATATCTATCTATCTATCTATCTATCTTATGTATAATTTACATGTTAAAACATATATATGTTGATACATAAAATATGCTAAAGAAATAAATAAACATATCTAATGCGATTCTACCACCGGCTTGGAAAGTTGTTTCTGGTCGAGAAGATACGGCAAGAAACTCGCCACTTACTCTTTTTAATCGTCAAACTTTCATACAAAGTTGTGTTATCATCATACCAAGCCATACAGTTTAATTGTAACACAAAATAAAATATAGAAAATAATAATAAAATAATATTATAAGGTAAACCGCAAGGTGGCACCTGTTCACAAGTATGACATATGTGTCAGCTATCATTTCACTCTGCATTTATATCAAAACCCTCGCCAACCCGTCTGCCAAGCGTGGTGAGTATGGCAATTACCCCTCATGTGATTGAGGGAGGCCCGTGCCCCAGCAGTGGGGACTTAAATCGGCTGATGATGATGATGATGATGATCATTTCACTCAACCATATTAGAGGGAATGTACCCGCCACATAACGCCACCACCTCAGAGACATTTGAGTGAGCATTACTACTTAGGTAATAACTATGGCAATAAATTCTGTTAAGTATGTATAATAACACAAATCTTTTTCACCCGAACCCTAAACCGAAGGTTCGGACCTGCATAAGTTTACTTACAAAATAGTAGCGCAGGCACGCACTTGCAACTAGGTCTATTTTTGTCTGATCACTCTAAAAACTATCCCCTATCAAGCATACACCTGTATAGGTTGCGGCAATGGACAACATTTCAAAATTGCCAAGCTCTGAAACAAAAAATACCAATTCTTTGTTTACTTTTCCGCTGCTCGAATATATATTTATTAATTTTTTATATTGCTTATTTACTGAGAAAAAAAATTAAAACTAAAAAACGTAAGATGACGTCATCGGACGGCAGAATGTAAAATATTTCTTTGCTTAGCGCATTATAGTTTTAAATTTACGAATTGCCAAACCCATGACATGTAACTGTCAAAAAAAAAGACAACTTGTCAACGTTGAATGTATGAATGACGTTGACAATGTTGACACTAGTATTATTTACCTTTGACAGTAGTACCTTTTTTTTATTAAAACAATGATAAGCAAAGGAATATCGCTGTATTCAGCCGTCCGATGACGTCATTTGGCGCTTACGTCTATTTAGAATATAAAGAATTTCAATAATTATTTTATGCATGAAAATGGCCAAATTTTGAAAAAAGAAAAAATATGGGTCTGTTAATTTTATGTCTATTTTCATATAAAAAAAACAATATGGACATGTTAAAAATATGAAATGTTGTCCATTCGCCGCCGAGGTGTGCAGAGCTACGTGACGGGTGCGGTGCAATAGCCGCGTGCGAGGCGACCGTGCCCTGGATTCCTAATAGACACCCTTCTATGCTGAAAGTGAATTTTTGATACAAACGTATGTTGACGTACGCGAGGGATGTCAGTTTTGCGATACATAAATGCCAATGTTTGGAGGATAGGTGTCAGATAAAGTAGAATAACTTTGACTCAAAGGGCATGAGTGTTACCGACTTTCTTTGTCGGCTAGGTCACACTGTAATTTAAGAGAGTATAAGTAGATAAAAATATCTTACTTATAGAAGTAGGCAGTTAATTTAATTTTAATCTTAGTAGGTACCTTTCTTCATTACGAATGCGGAACTAGCCTTTAATATCTGTTGCATTTAGTTCGTAAGATATTTAAATATCTTATCCACTTTTGTAAGACAATTTTATTTACTTAAACTCTCTTAAATTACTTAATGAATACTATTACAATGATGGTTATTCATTATCATTGTAAACAGACTTAGATTCAATTTTGATTTAATCTAAGTAAAGAGATATTAAATTGGTTTCAGTAAATAAATAAAAAAGAACTTGGAGATGTTTAGGTACAAGGTAGATAAGAAGGTTGAAGAGCGATGGTACTCGTAGCTCAGTGGCTTAGAACGTGTGACTTTTAAACGGGAGGTCGCATTTTCGATCCGAGCATGCGCCTCTAGAATATTTATTCTATGTAAGTATTTTTACGGCGGTGAGGGAAAATATAGTTCATTCGAAACTGCAAATTGTTATCCACTGAACACCATCTCTCTACTATTAATTAAACACTCCAAAAACCATTGTGGTGTAGCATAGCTGATTGTCAATTTCCTTTTAACGAAACTCGGAGTAGGCAGGTTCAAAGTGGGTCTCCGATTGTCAAAAGAGCGGAAAGATCGGACAAAGTAGGGACACTAGCCCCAAGGGATGAATCGTTTGGGCTCCATCGGAATGGGGCGGAGGGTGGACGGACTGTTCTTAAAATTGTACATTTTTTTCTAAACAGTATTCATATACGTACAAATGAGACCGATAAATTTGGATAATATACGATATAGGTCTTATTCATAAATGTTTGTTAAAACTTCGTTAGCTAAAGCGCCCCATTTATCAAAAGCGCCAAAAGCAGTTTTCATTCTTTGCAACATCTGCTCTATAACACCGTTTAAGCTAACAAAGGTTTATTGAGTGTTAATGAATGAAGCTCTTTGGGTTTTATTCATAAACACTAAATCGTTATGGATATAGCCTTTGTGTTATTTTTATATAGGTAGGTAAGCTATATTATTGCGAAGTTTCATCAAAATCTGTTCAGTAGTTTTTGCATGAAAGAGCAATAAATATTAATATCTACTGACAAATTTTTTGTTGTATGTGATAGGTGGCAGATGACCAGATGGATCGCCTGATGGTAAGCGGTTGCCGCTCACAGACACCCGTGACACCAATGAGGTCACAAGTGCGCTGCCAACCATTAAACCCCCCTCATCCCCGGATTGGGCCTCCGGTACCCCAACTCACGCAGCGAAACACAGCACAATGCTGCTTCACGTCAGTTTTCTGTGAGACCGTGGTATCTCTCCGTTCGAGCCGGCCCATTCGTGCCGAAGCGTGGCTCTCCAACGGCTCTCCACGGTATTGCGAGAAAGAGCCACAAATATTAATAGTATCGTCACAAATTTTCGAGTTTTTGATACTACGAGTAGTAGTACAATGTTTAATTTTATTATTTTATCATCTTAGAGTGACATATAGCAATTACTATTGATTATACGAGACGGTGCAGATTCATTATATTCAACAAGACTGCCTGGGTGGCGCAATGGTTAGTGGATCGCACTTTAAAGCGACGGTTGCGCTTGGGGTCTCGGGTTTTATCCCTGGGTCGAGGCAAAATTTGTACCTGAGTTTTTCTGTTAAGAAATTCTCACTGTTAGCCCGGAGTCTGGAAGTTGGCGGTCTTGTACCCCAGTGCCTCGAAAAGCACGTTAAGCCATTGGTCCTGCGCCTAATCCCTGTTCGGTCGTGTCACACTAGTGTGAAATAAGAGGGTACGGGAATAGAGAGTGCACTTGTGTCTGCGCAAATACTTGTGCACTATAATATATCCTGCGTCGATGGCTGATCGCTAAGATTGGCCGCCATGACCGAAATATCGGTTTGGAGGACATTATTAGGTATTATTATTCAACAAGATTTTGGTATAATTTGTGCACACACGTCATGTGCACAAATTGTACTGACAGATCCTGAAATAATAAAAACTATAACTGCCCAAGGGCAAATCATTACATCCCCACTATTTACAAAGAAAAATATAACATAATACTCTTTCATAAAATCGCTACCCACTGTCCATCCAATACGGCACGTTTTTCTTATACACACTTCCATTAGTTGAACTTATTTAAGCTTTATTACTACAGTGCAAGGTTACTTTTCCCCTGGCGTTGGGCACGTGTGGCGGGGCAGGCAATATTGGCGTGATCACAGGGTTGACACGCGGGACAGCGAGCAAACTTCGCCAACGTCTGTGCCAAGAGTAAGGGCTACCACAATATGTAGTTTAGAATTATATTTTTTTTATTGATAAGTGGTTAAAGTTAGATATTGTATGAAGTTAGAGTACTAAAGTGTTTGAAATTGGCACTGATAAAGAACACAAAACAAATCATAAACATTTTTTATGTCATAGTTGAGCTGACGGATCATTTGATGGTAAGCGATTGCCACCACCCATGGAAAAAAACAGCACCAGTGAAGCCATAAGTGCACTGGTAACCTTCCAACTCCCCATTGCTATCACTTTGGTCGAACCGGCCCATTCATGCCAAAGCATGACTCTCCCACGGTCAAAATAAAGCAAATACTTAAAATTCAGGAGCGGCAAGTACAATGAAGATAGAAAGTGATTTCAGCACAAGTTACTTTGGAGCACAGAATATTCATAGAGATCATAGAATGTGAGCCTACTACGAATTCTATGTAGGTATGCTACGATATTCATATGAGTGCTACAAAGTTTAAGATGTGCTACGACGTAGACCTGCTACATCTTTTAAGGTGACGGGTAGGGCACACTAGCGATGCCAATCGATTTTATTTTTAGCTACTAAACCGGACTTTAAATAACCATGCATAAATGTTGGGTCGGTTTTTGTACGCGAAAAAATGATTCACGCCAAAAGCGGACACTTTTGGCGGTAATCTAAAATTCGAGAGCAAAAGCAGACCAAACAGTTAACTATAAATATTAAATAAATAGTATAGTGGTTTGTCGAGAGATGGTAACCCCGAAATTGTTTAAAATAGATCCGGTTTAGTAGCTAAAAATTTAAATCGATTGGCGTCGCTAGTTAGGGCCACCCGTCGCCTTAACGACTTATGTTCTTGTTATTATTTGTAACTAGCTTTTGCTGATATGTAGTTGAGCGCGTTATATGTATGTGTTTGTGTTTATTCCACAGTAACCTGTCAATTTTCGGGATAAATAATATTCTTTGTCCTTCTCCTGGTTCTAAAACTGGTATTGACCCGCCATTGGGCGGGGGAGGCAATATTAAATAATAAAAATAAATTTCTAAATTCACAATGCTCAGCTCAAAATCAGCATTTAAAGCTAAAATGGTGTTATATAAAGCAGTTTTCATTATTTTTTCGAAAATGTTGTATGATTTTTGTTTCATACGTCAAAACTATAACACCGTTTTAGCTAACGAAGGTTTATTGAACGTTTATGTTTCATTATCATCATCATCACCAGCAACCCACACTCGTCCACTGCTGGACATAGGTCTCCCCTAATGCACGCCACTGCTCCCGATTTTCGGTCACTCTCATCCAACCCACACCAGCCAGCCTTCGAATGTCATCATCCCATCTTGTCGCAGGGCGTCCTACGCTCCAACGGCTGTCAGTTCTGCGGCAAATATGACCAGCCCACTGCCACTTCAGTTTGCTAATTCGGTGGGCTATGTCGGTGACTCTGGTTCTCTGTCGGATTACATCATTTCTGATGCGGTCCTTCAGAGATACTCCGAGCATAGCCCTTTCTATAGCTCTTTGAGCGACTTTGAACAGGTGGACTAGTCCAGCCGTGAGTGTCCACGTCTTATGTTTAAAGCCTTTAATATATTTTGTGGATGCAGATTTAGCGTTTATTACCGTTAACTGTCCTGTGCCAGCCCTCGGCAAGAGTCCGGACACGGCAAGTTCGGGCCGCGCCGGTTATTTGTAACTTGAACGAGTGAGCTGATCCATGCGGAGAAGCCGACATCTATATTTGCAACGGCTTATAGATTGGATGCAGTGAATATGGGAATATAACTTAGATTTAAATCAGACTACTGCACATACATGACCTGCCCTTAAAGAAGTAGCCTAAGCTCTTGTGTTATGTGTATCAACATTAGCAAACGAAGCACAAATATATAATATCCAGACTCTGAAACAATACACGTATTCATTACACAATGGACAACATTTCATATTTTTAACATATCCATATTGTTTTTTTATATGGAAATAGACATAAAATGAACAGACCCTTATTTTTTCTTTTTTCAAAATTTTGCCATTTTCATACATAAAATAATGATTGAAATTCTTTATATCCATACTAATATTATAAATGCGAAAGTAACTCTGTCTGTCTGTCTGTCTGTCTGTCTGTCTGTCTGCTACTCTTTCACGCCAAAACTACTCAACGGATTTAAATGAAATTTGGTATACAGATAATCTAGACCCTGAGAAAGCACATAGGCTACTTTTTATTGCGAAAAGGGGGTTGTAAGGGGTTGAAAGGGGGGTAAAAAGTTACTTTTCCACGCGGACGGAGTCGCGGGCGGCCGCTAGTTCTAAATAGACGTAAGCGCCAAATGACGTCATCGGACGGCTGAATACAGCGAAATTCCTTTGCTTATCATTGCTTTAGTAAAAAAGGTACTACTGTCAAAGATAAAGAATACCTACTAGTATCAACATTGTCAACGTCATTCATTAATTCAACGTTGAAAAGTTGTCTTTTTTTGAATTTGCATGTCATGGGTTTGGCAATTAAAACTATAATGTGCTAAGCAAAGAAATATTTTACATTCTGCCGTCCGACGACGTCATCTTACGTTTTTTAGTTTTCAATTTTTTTTCTCAGTAAAAAAGCAATATAAAAAATAAATAAATATATATTCGAGAAGCGGAAAAGTAAATTAAGAATTGGTATTTTTTGTTTCATAGCTCAGCAATTTTGAAATGTTGTCCATTGTTCGTCCAGAGTGCGAAACTCAAGACCTTTGGTGTATGATGCAAGTTCACTACAATTAACAAATGCGCGATGCAACGAAGCAGTTCAATAAATATTAATGTGTTTATGTAGGTATATCTCAGCATAGCGGTCTGAAAACTAATAAATTAAAAAGATTAGGAAAACATCTACCACAACACATTATACATACAAAATAAAAAAAATGGGCAGATACATAAAAATTTGCGTCCCACAAAGCTCAGCCTCAGCATATGCTGCAACTACCGCAAGCAGTCGCTGCAGCAGTGGTTTTCAAGCTGGACCTTGGATGACGCCTTTGCTTTAAAAAAAGATATAAATCTGATCATAATCAATGAAAAGTGACTTTACATGGCTATGCTAAAATCGGTAGTCTAGAAAATTCCGTCTCTAGAAACAAGCAGTCGTAGCACAGACGCTTTATGATAATTTAGTAAATCTATAGATTAGTTAACAGGCATCGGAATGCCTCAATAGCAATATCACGGCGGGCAGTTGGCTGGCGGCGTCAGCTTGGCGTGCCAGTCGTGCCAAACACGTGACGGATGCCAAGCTATTTAAGATATGCCAGCGGCGAAGGTCGCTGTAGCTAGGAATGCATCGCATGTTATAGCTAATTGATAGATTGAGAGTAATGACAGGAGGCTATAGTGCGCTACAAAGTAATAAATAGGTGATATTCGAGTAAAAATGTTGCTTAATATAACGGGTGTATCTGTGAACATTCACATCTTTTTAATCACATGTTCTGCCAACCACTCTGAACAACATTTGTTCTATGATTTTTGGAAATTCGCACAAAAAATTAAATCAACATTTCATACAAACTTAGTCTCGTGAATTGGTAATTTTATTTGAAAAGTAAAGAAAAATGCAATATTTGCATATTTGAAAAGTTTTTACTCATTTAATAGATACATCATCGCTCAAGAACATAAACTTTTACTACGATGTTTATATCTCTAATTCTTACGGAAAACTCAATATTTGAAATAAGGGGTTAGGATCACACAATTAAAATCAGTTCATTGAATTAAAACAACCACTTACACGAATTGATCAGCTGCGAGCGGAAGTCTAGTTACCTGGTTGCAGTCTAAAAGTCAAAATTTATATTAGCCGAATATTAAAATACTTTCTTGTGTAAATAGTCACCTTAGATCTCTCTATCGAACATCGAAATTCAAGGTGCAATACATAAGTTCCAAATATACTTCTTGATAATATGTTCTGTTCATTTATAACTATATTTTTTTGATAACATATTTCTAATTATGAAAAACAATTTTGTATTATTATTTTTAAAAATATATAATTCGCAAATGTTATGTACAAATAAAATGCTGCCAGGCAATTTACCAAATGATGCTATTGAATCCTAAAGCAAGCTGTTATCTCTTATAAATTCTTGTAGGTATTCTCAGATATAATTTTAAGGAAGTGTCGCTTATGTTGGTTCCTTTATAAATAAATAAAAATAAAAAGCATAGGAAGCAAATATCTCAGTAAAACACAAGGCGCCCCACAACGGGAAACTTTACGTACATTAGGCTACCTACAGTCTCGATTGCTATTAAAGGATTACTCGGCGCACAAAGCGGTGGCATTTTGTTCCTGCAGCCGTGTCCAGCCCCCCTCCCCCCTGACCCTTCCGACCCTCAAGACCTTTGTACATTTGCATAGCTTTAGAGCTCAGCTTTTTTGCCTTCGAAGTTCTTAAAGGATAAAGGAAGAAAGCGATTTACCCGCTCCTTTGCAGACCTTAATGTGTTTTATTCAGATTTTTATGTAGGTTGCTTGCGTTTTGGGATGTACTAGCTTGTTTGGGTATACATAGTTGTCGAAAGCTATTGATGGATTTTTCAAAAAATTCTCTGTATCAGAAAGCGTATGTACTTATACACTGAGCCATCAATAACTCACCGTACCGTACCGCTTAGACTCTCTGGCCCTGCGGAGAGAAGTTGCATCTCTATGTGTCTTTTACCGCCTTGACCATGGTGAGTGTTTCGAGAAGTTGTTTGAGTTAATACCCGCTGCTGAATTTCACCACCGTACTACACGCCGACAACTAGGATTCCACCCGTACCATCTGGATGGGTGGAGATCCACCACCGAATTTTGCCACGCACCTCCTCATTGTGGAATCAACTTCCCGCAGCGGTATTTCCGAACCGGTATGACATTGAGATCTTCAAGAAACGAGCCTATACCTTCCTAAGAGGCCGGCAACGCATCGCCACTCCCTCTGGTGTGGCTGATGTCCATGGGCGGCGGTGATCGCTTACCATCAGGTGACTCGTTTGCTCGTTTGCCTCCCTTTCTCATAAAAAAAAAACCGTAACTACCGTATTGATACAAAAACTGAAACTGTGTCATTGACCCTATCAAAGAAACGACGTCCAAAGCAGCTTTTAAAGCTCTTACGGTCGCATAGTATGCTTATTAACGCATGTATTTGCAGAGTAGAAATCGAACCCATTTTTTGGAGTACCCACCCATCAAGTTAGCGTATGAGGCAGGGTCAAATGCGTCAAGGTTTTGTTTTATCAGTATAAAAAGATTACATTTTGCCTAATAAAAACACTCAACAAAGACATAGACTGTGCTAGTGACCCTAAAGAACTAATAGCCAGAGCAGCTTATATAGTTCCTTTAATCCCATAGTAGACACATCATCATCATCATCATCATCAGCCCATTTAAGTCCCCACTGCTGGGGCACGGGCCTCCCTCAAACACATGAGGGGTAATTGCCATACTCACCACGCTTGGCAGACGGGTTGGCGAGGGTTTTAATAATAAATGCAGAGTTTTCCTTCTCTGGGTGCTGATGATCATGCCAGCAGCTTTACCTAAGTCGCCTTTTACGACACCTCGGTAAGAGTGAGGGTGGCCTATTCTACTCTGCCGGGGACCACACGGCCAAACACCACACAATAGTAAGACACCCTAGCGCTTAAATAGGCACTGCAGGCTGCATAATTAATATAATGTAGTACACCCCAGTCATTGAACGGATACAAGTGGTCATCAAACGAATGTTAGTCCCGAGTGGGAATTGAACCCATGACCTACGGCGAATGAGGCTGGGACATTGAGATCTTCAGGAAACGGGCCTATACCTTCCTAAGAGGCCGGCAACGCATCGCCACTCCCTCTGGTGTGGCTGATGTCCATGGGCGGCGGTGATCGCTTACCATCAGGTGACTCGTTTGCTCGTTTGCCTCCCTTTCTCATAAAAAAAACCGTAACTACCGTATTGATACAAAAACTGAAACTGTGTCATTGACCCTATCAAAGAAACGACGTCCAAAGCAGCTTTTAAAGCTCTTACGGTCGCATAGTATGCTTATTAACGCATGTATTTGCAGAGTAGAAATCGAACCCATTTTTTGGAGTACCCACCCATCAAGTTAGCGTATGAGGCAGGGTCAAATGCGTCAAGGTTTTGTTTTATCAGTATAAAAAGATTACATTTTGCCTAATAAAAACACTCAACAAAGACATAGACTGTGCTAGTGACCCTAAAGAACTAATAGCCAGAGCAGCTTATATAGTTCCTTTAATCCCATAGTAGACACATCATCATCATCATCATCATCAGCCCATTTAAGTCCCCACTGCTGGGGCACGGGCCTCCCTCAAACACATGAGGGGTAATTGCCATACTCACCACGCTTGGCAGACGGGTTGGCGAGGGTTTTAATAATAAATGCAGAGTTTTCCTTCTCTGGGTGCTGATGATCATGCCAGCAGCTTTACCTAAGTCGCCTTTTACGACACCTCGGTAAGAGTGAGGGTGGCCTATTCTACTCTGCCGGGGACCACACGGCCAAACACCACACAATAGTAGACACCCTAGCGCTTAAATAGGCACTGCAGGCTGCATAATTAATATAATGTAGTACACCCAGTCATTGAACGGATACAAGTGGTCATCAAACGAATGTTAGTCCCGAGTGGGAATTGAACCCATGACCTACGGCGAATGAGGCTGGGTCACTACTGAAGCAACAATAGACCGTCTAAGGCTCTATTCGAATGACTACACAGATCACATATTGCTTAGTAAAAAAAAATTTTGATAAAAAACCCAAGACTGTGTCAATGACCCTAAGAACTAATGGCCAGTGCAGCTTATTTAGCCCCTACAGTCGCATAGTAGACACACTAGCGCATGAATATGCAGCATTGCAGGCTGTCCTCGACCAGTTAATAATTAACGCAGAGCTTAAGAGCTCACGGCGAGTAAGGAGCTAAGTACGGGCTTCCTTAGCTGTCTGATCATCTTTTTCCATTAGTGTAGAATTGGTGAGGTGAAATAAAGTGTCCTTTGTTACTGCTTAGAATAAAACGGCCCATTTGCCTTTCCTGTCATGATTTTTCTTAGCAGCGTGCTTCTTCGGTCCTGTAGCACTTTATATAATTGAAGGTGAAGAAAAGATCACCTGATAATAAGCGATTGGCGCTGCTCATGGACACCAGCGACGCTACTAGAGTCACAAGTGCGCTGCCAACCTTTAAGCCCACCTTTCCCACTCACTCACGCAGCGAAATACAGCACAAAAACTGCTTCACGCACTCCTGTTTATACGCACGTTTTCATATAAATATTGTTTAAAGATGCCATATTTAATCATAACTATTTTTTTTTGGTCAATAGGCTAACGCTTGACCACAAGCGCACCTGATGGAAAGCGACGATGAGGTCTAGGATCCTATATAAATAGAACTAAATGATATATGATTGATATAAAAATTTATAAATCGACTACCTTGAGTACACAAAAAGAGTTTATTTTCTTATTCTTATTATTCTGTATCTCTCCCGCGGGAAATCCTCAAAGGCCTCTCTCCCCTTTTTTACCTCTCCTAGTCCTGGGCTTTTGATTGGGGGAAGACTCTTTATCTGCTTGCTATGTAATTATTATTATTATTATATTACATCAATATCCCATCTATATTCATTTATTTCACAAAGTAAAATGTGGATCATCATCATCATCATCATGAGCCCATTTAAGTCTCCACTGCTGGGGCACGGGCCTCCCTCAATCACATGAGGGGTAATTGCCATACTCACCACGCTTGGCAGACGGGTTGGCGAGGGTTTTGATGTAAATGCAGAGTTTTCCTTCTCTGGGTGCTGATGATCATGCCAGCAGCTTTACCTTAGTCGCCTTTTACGACACCTCGGTAAGAGTGAGGGTGGCCTATTCTACTCTGCCGGGACCACACGGCGTGGATACGGCGTGGAACAAATGTGGATACAAAGGTCACAAATAGATCAACAAAACACAATAAGGTGGTCTTATAGCTAGTAGACATACTTAAACAGGCTATTAGTAATATACCCACCATTTTACTATATGATTTTTTTTTTTTTTTTTACATTATAGCGGACAAACGAGCAGACGGCACACCTGACGGAAAGTGATCACCGCCGCCCATGGACATCTGCAACACCTGAGGCATCACATATGCGTTGCCGGCTCTTAAGAAAGGAGTACACCCTTTTCTTGAAGGTCACCAAGTCGTATCTGTTCGGAAACACCACGGATGACAGCTGGTTCCACAGTTTTACTGTGCGTGGTAGGAAATGACGTGAGAAACGCACTGTAGTCGATATAAATCCATCCAGGTGATGTGGATGGTATTTCGCGTTCTGACGTGATGTGCGGTGGTGAAAAATTGCAGCTGGAATAAGGCCGAACAGCTCCTCGGAACATTCCCCATTGTAAATGCGATAGAAGATGCACAGTGATGCTACATCTCTACGCAATGACAGAGGATCAAGTGAGTCGGAAATTGCCTGGTTGTCGACAGTTCTGACCGCCCTTCGCTGGATACGATCCAGAGGAAGAAGCTGATATTTGGGAGCTCCAGCCCAGAGGTGAGAGCAGTATTCCATGTGAGGCCGCACCTGCGCCTTATAGAGCTGCAAGAGATGCCCCGGCATGAAATACCTCCTCGACCTATTGAGCACGCCGAGCTTCTTGGAGGCCAATTTAACTTTTTCCTCTAGATGGCCGCGGAACTCAACTCTGTCAGATATTTCGACTCCGAGAATTCCAACTCTGTCAGAGAGAGTTAGGGGTGTTGTGTCGAAGTGAGGTGATACGACAAAGGGTGACTTTTTTGCGGTAAACGCGCAAGCTTGAGTCTTTGTGGGGTTAAAGTTAACTAGGTTAAGTCTGCCCCAGTCTGAGACTTTCCCTAATATGGTCTCAATTTCTGACACAAGCTGGTTCCGGTACTCATTGACATTTTCTCGAGAAACATTTGCACAGCCGCTGTATAAGGCATCGCCCGTGCTGTCATCCGCATAGCAATGAATGCCCTTATCGTGGAGCATATCATTAATGTGCAGAAGAAACAGCGTAGGCGATAGAACGCAGCCCTGGGGAACACCAGCATTAACAGCTTTAGTATCAGAGCATGCTCCGTCGACTACGACTTTAATGCTACGTTCTGTCAAAAAGCTGGTGACCCATCTGCACAGTTTTTCCGAGAGCCCGTAGGATGGAAGTTTAGTCAAGAGCCCTTTGTGCCACACCCGATCAAAGGCCTTCGCTATGTCTAAGCTGACCGCCAACGCCTCGCCCTTGCTCTCAATAGCACTTGCCCATCTGTGAGTTAAGTACACTAGAAGATCACCAGCCGAGCGACCCCGACGAAAGCCGTATTGGCGATCGCTGATGAGCTCGTGGTCTTCCAGATACTTTAACAGCTGGCAATTTATAATGGACTCCATTACTTTTGAATTTTTGAATGCTGTATCCATCTTTGTGGGGCATTATAATACTTTGCATCTTCTACCCGTTAATACTAACTCTCTTTAATGGCTCATATTTCACCCATAGGCCCTAAATAAGGCTATATTACGTATATAATAACCCCAAAATATCCTACTAATTAATATAAGGACTTGCCAGTTCAGGGGATCGCGGGAATTCACAACTCGTTGCCATCTTAGTGTTAAGGGTTCGACTTTCGTATTTATTATGTTAATTTGCTGATTTACTCTCCGAGTCCTGGAGCCCAATTCTCGGGTTTGTGACATTTCAAAAACATGGCGGATATCACCCGAAAACCATACAAAAAAACTATGTTTTAGTGATATATGTCGTATGAAAATAAATGTCACGAGCACGAGAATTGGGCTCCTGGGCTGATGTGGATAAGCGAGTTTATCTCGCCATCGTAGCTTCGTGGATGTCTCACATTTTGAGGCATCCATACTGTGGCTATTTTGGCCCAAAGCACATCCAGCATGCGATAGCGATTCAATTAATAAAAATATATTCACTGCAATTATTAAAAAATCGATAAGGGCGCTACTGGATTAAAGAAAACGGTATTTTGTTCTTCTCTCTCAAGACCCGATCCCCATCTCACAAATCATTTTAGGCATCTCACACGGCTGTTTATCATTTCTTTGTCCACTTGATTTATTGACTTATGAGGAGGCCAGTATCCTCACTCCTTAGGGATGCGATGTAGTAATAACTCACTGGACAGGGTTATTTATCGCTTTTCTGCTCAGTAACTAAGTTATGTATCGGTGCGTTTGTTGATGATGAAAAAATGGACTGGATTGTTTTCCCTTCTCGGAAGGGGAAAATGGAATCTTTGACCGTTCGCGATACCTGGAAAGTGGAACGTTCATAAAATATGTATTATACTAATTTATCTCTGTTTAAGTAAAAAAAACACGCTCACCCGAAGAAATCGCACCCGGAGTTCGGGTTTTTGGCTTACAAATGGTAAATATAGAAGTCGGGAACATTACTTTTCTAAATGGTGTGCCTACTTGGCATAGTAAAGGCGGAGAGAGGATCTTAGCCTAATTTAAGTATTTAAGGACAAACCCTGATAAAGTTCCGGTGAATTTATTTGCAGACGATACCTACAACATTTAAAATCAAATCAAAAGATAATAATGATCTAGAAAATGACATAGTTTTTGAATGCATGATGAATTTTTAAACGTTATGGAGCTGGTTACTAAAGGTATACCTAAACATAAATAAGATCCATTATAATTTAGGACTTCTGTAGCACTTCCGGATGTCATATGAATACTTACATTGTTTTAGTATGATAACTTAGACTAAGATCTGTAAATTTTGTGCAATAAAGTGTATCTATCTATCTATCTATCTACTTATGTATAGTCGCATAACCCATGACAGTTCAATGAAATTTTTAGGTCGTTGAATGAAAACTTTAATTGGATAGAGTATGTCGATGGTCAGTACCAAACACTGAACACACACACATTCGTGTTCGTCCTACATTGCTTGACATTGGTGTCCCAAGAAGCCGCATTATATCACAGCTATAATAATATCCTCCAACCGATTACGGCTAAGGCGGCTAATCTCGACAATCAGCCACTCACACCAATATGACATGACCAGAGAGGGATCGGGCGCAGGACCAATGGCTTAACGTGATTTCCGAGGCACGGGGGTACAAGACCCCAACTTCTAGACTCCGGGCTGACACCGAGAATTTCTTAACAGAAAAACTCAGGAATAAATTTGGGCCCGACACGGGACCCCAAGCGCAGCCGTCGCTTTAAAGTGCGACGCACAACCCACTGCGCCCACGAGGCAGTCAATCGCGGCGACACGAGCCGTGTATGGCCAGACCAGTTAGATAGATAGATAAATCAATTATTTGTTACAACATAGACACACAAACATGCAATGGCTTAAAAATACACAAATTTAAAGAAAGTAAAGAAAAAAAAAACACATTCATTAACACACACAAATTACGCTTCTTCGGCATGTGTGTCACAGCGATACAAATGGGAAATAGCTCAGCAATTTGGTTTGTCGAGGGCAAACTGCTGATTTTCAGCTATTCCTTACCGACGAAAATAAAAGCACGCGCAGCAAACGGTGAATGAAATTGACAAATAATAACATGACATACGTAAATACTGATAGATACCTACATATATGTGTTATAAAAAATGTCTTAAATACACTTCCATAAATTTTACTAAGATAAGTATTTATATACAATTATTAAATCGAATTAACCACATACCTATAGTTTGGATGCGGATAAACTACACGGGGATAGGGAACACCGGAAAACCGTCACCTAGGCGACCAAAGCCTACTCCTAATCTTTGGCGTTCCAAGAGGGCAGATTTAAGTTGCTTTTTAAAGGTTGGTAGCGAGCTGATTAATTAGATGCAACCAGTAAAGGCAAATCGAAGGTAATGCAAGTGAATTGACCGGTACCAGCTTGTCTGCATATAAAATTACATACCATTTGTCCAATAAATAACTAAAGGTTAAGTATCAAATACATACAAACTGTATGGGATCATTACCGTACCTCGAAACTGTAATATTCACGCCATTTAATGTTGCGTAAAATTTTATAATTAAATGGTGCTGTTGCATTAATTAATGATATTAAAATATTCGAGTTTTGGTTGTTAATTTAATACCTTACTTTGTTTTGGTTCGGGGCATCTGATTAATTACTGAGGACTATATGAAAGTAGCTTCCTCCGAGTTTGGCGTCCTTAATAAGCAAAGTTTGGCTCAGACCGTCTTTTTGAATGAAACTTAGCCTCTTTGACGAGAGGGTAGCCCTTGATGTGATTAGAACGTATTTACGTACAAATAGGCAATCGTAACCTACCAGATTATTTATATGTACCAGATACATATATTTTGATTGTATTCTTTGGTTTGGTAAGCCGCTTGTTTTACACTTGCAAAAGTTTGACTATGCAAAACAATAAATTGGTTAAAATAAGGAATTGAGTCGTTCTTCTTTTTTATCGAAAATAAGTCAAACTTACAAATGAACATTTAACTTTTATATATCAAACTACAAATGATAAAAAGTATGTCCTAAATATTCGTAAATGTACTATTGTACAGATGGACAGTTACATGATGAAAAATTTAATTGATAAAGAATACTTTTTGATTGAAATGAACAATTCCGTCACGTCCGTCGAAATTAGTGCCATTTCTACCTCTGTCACGCTTTAATTTTTTTTTACATAGTTAAATCATGCTAAAGTACATACGATATGATAAAATAATATCATTATTTCATGATAAATTAGGAATATCTTGATGGTGCAACGTAATTGTTTTTATATAATTAATTACTTACTTCATAAGTTACTGAGGACGGGCTCATTGTCGATAAAAAATCGACCTAATTGATACCGGCAAACCTCTCTTAAAATAGATAGTTACCTAACCTTTACCTAAGATCGTCCTATCTTGTATCCTTTTACACTACCGGTTAATAATCGATACATGAACGATTATTGGCATCAGTAGTTTGTTTTTTTTTTTTTGGCTTGCTGTTGCTCTTACGAGATAATCTCTGCCAATGTCAAGTGATTAAAGAGACACGTTCCTTAGAAAATTAGTTGAGAAATGAGCTGGTTCTCTTCAGATAATTGAGTTTGGGTTATTATTAAACATCACCTAAAACAAACAAAACGTACACTGTCATACACATTTAGACAGTAGTCTGTTTATATTTGAATAGACATCACAGGCTGAACCATCATACTCAGTACAGCAGCATAAAAAAACGACAATCGACTATCAACAACACCGAAAAACATTTGTAAAATCCACCCGCAATCCTTTATCAGGTCGCGTCAGAGGTCGCAGCCGGTACCTCTCGGCTGAGGACGACGATAAATCAAGCCTCTAGGAAATTGCCGACGACGCTCCCCTCCCCTCCCCCTCCCGGGAGATTTAATTAAATCTTGCATCGAACTCCTGAGGCCGCCTAACGAACGACCATTGTATTTAAATAATGCGTGTGTCGACTTTTTGCGCGATCGAATCGAGTGAATGGTCCAATAGACCCATATTAGGAGTGAGGGTGAAGGTGTGATTAGTTTTTGGATAGGAATTCTATTGTAAACTAAATGGCGAGATGGAATCTTTGATACAGTTGTCTGGTAATGAGTTATTTTCAATTGAAACTGGCTTAAACATAAAGTAATTTGAATTCGTAGGTAATATTTTCTAAAGCGAAACCTAACAAAAGTACCTAGTTGGGTATTCTAATTAATTTCCTATTTTACGCATGTGTGGTTCGTCAGTAATTATAAGGATTTTAATTAATTGTAATAAATTTAAGAAATTATATGAAAAATTACTCAATTGAACTCAAAGATTGAAAATCTCATTTTGCACACGCCATTCATGTCACAATCATCTCTAGTATGATTTAAAATAAAAGTGGCCACTTAAAACTGTCTTTATGCAAAGGTCGTGGGTTCGATCCCCACCCTGGACAAACATTGGTGCGATGAACACTTGTGTTTGTTCGGTGTCTGGGTGTAAAATATGTATTTAAGTATATATTTGTGTTCCTCTGTTGTCTGATATCTGTAACACAAGTGCTTAAGCTACTTAGTACGGAATCAGGTCAACGTATGAGATGTTGTGAGAATTATTATAAAAAAAAAAAGGGGCCGCTTAAAACTGTCTTTATTCTTTATCTATATTATAATTACAAATAATGTAATTGGTATTTGCCGTGTTATATGAATCCAAATTAAAAAAAAAATCAAAATCCTTTGGCGGCGCCATTGAGCCATAAAAGTTCTCATAAGAAAATATGATGGCGCCACTGTCAATTACGTGATTGTTGTAAGATAACTACTTTAGTATAGAATGGCATGGGATCCCCGTTAGTTCAGCAAACGTTTGTAGTGAAAACTTTCTTGACGCTAAGGTATATTTATTTGTTTAGAAAATTATACGCGGCATTCAGCAATTTTATACATATTTTTTAATAATTCACGTTGCTTACAGTCCATTGAAAATCCGTTTAATTTTCTTTTCACGTGAAAAATTTAAGTTCAATATTCAGCTTAGCATTTGCAAATATCCTTGAAGAAAACGAATATGTTTTAAACTGAATTCGTACGCTACTCAAGCTATGCGAATGGATAAATTGTCAAGATAAGGCGTGTTCACATTGATACATATCGCGGCAAGTGTCGAGCCGAAACAAGACGTATCGCCGCGCGTAAATCATATTAACCCCAGGCCGCTTGGGGTACGATTGAACTCTGACTTCCGTGAGAATAGGTATACTTTTTTGCTTTAAGTAGCTACTATAGTGCTTCAAGAATGAAATAAAGTGATTATTGCTAAATAAAAAAAGCAGAATCAAGTAATTAGTATACTTAATAAGTTTGTCACGATAAGGCGTGTTCGCATTGATACATATCGCGTCAAGTGTGGAGCCGAAACAAGACGTATCGCTGGTATCGCCACGCGTAAATCATACTAACCTTAGGGCGCTTGGGGTACTATTGACCCCTGACTTCCGTGAGAAGAGGTATTGAACATAGTTATTTTTGCTAAAACAGAAAAAAAGTTTAAATTAAAGTGATTAATATAATAAGTTTGCCAAGATAAGGCGTGTTTGCATTGATACATATCGCGGCAAGTGTCGAGCCGAAACAAGACGTATCGCCGCGCGTAAATCATACTAACCCCAGGGCGCTCAGGGTACTATTGACCCCTGACTTCCGTGAGAAGAGGTATACTTTATATTTTCTTTAAGTAGCTACTATAGTGCGTAAAAAATTGAACATAGTTATTTTTGCTAAAACAGAAAAAAGTTTAAATTAAAGTAATTAATATAATAAGTTTGCCAAGACAAGGCGTGTTTGCATTGATACATAACGCGGCAAGTGTCGAGCCGAAACAAGACGTATCGCCGCGCGTAAATCATACTAACCCCAGGGCGCTTAGGGTACTATTGACCCCTGACTTCCATGGGAAGAGTTATACTTTATTGCTTTAAGTAGCTACTATAGTGATTAAAGGATTTTTGTTAAATTAAAAAAAACGATTAAAATAATAAATATAATCAGTTTGTCATGATAAGGCGTCTTCGCATTGATACATATCGCGGCAAGTGTCGAGCCGAAACAAGACGTATCGCCGCGCGTAAATCAAACTAACCCCAGGGCGCTTGAGGTACGATTGATTGACCCCTTACTTCCGTGAGAAGAGGTATACTTTATTGCTTTAAGTAGCTACTATAGTGTTTAATGGATTTTTGTTAAATAAAAAAAAAACAATTAAAATAATAAATATGATAAGTTTGTCACGACAAGGCGTGTTCGCATTGATACATATCGCGGCAAGAGTCGAGCCGAAACAAGACGTATCGCCACGCGTAAATCATATACTAACCCCAGGGCGCTTGGTGTACTATTGACCCCTGATTTCCGAAAAAAGAGGTATATTTTATTGCTTTAAGTAGCTACTACAGTGCGTTAAGATTTGAGCATACTGATTTTTACTAAGTCAAATAATTAGGTACATAAATAAGTCACGATAGGGCATGATCATATTTATACTTATCATGGCAAGTATAAAGCTGAAATAAGGCATATTGTTTCTAGAGATACGCTGAATAAAAGCCCGGTATAAGCCTATTTCTAAACAACTCGCGTCAATCCATAACACGCGCTGTAGCAGACTTGGGGTGAGATTGACGTAATTCCTTGAGGTGTAAAAATAGATTTTGTGTTTTGTATTGATTTATATATGTATGTACAGCACATACCTACATGAAAAAGTTGCAAGTTTAGTGTTTACTAATTTGATTTAGAGTTGAAGACTAGTCTTCATAACGTAATTCCTTCTCATCCCGAATATCAGTATCCAACAATAAATAGTTGGATGAGGTTCATGACGAAAACATTAAATATTCTCTTAATTGATGTATTGTATATTGTTTTAAGCTTTACATGGGCACTAGCATTAGAATAGTAATTTTCAAAATTTCTTCCTTGTACCTTATTTTTGAGTGCCCGATATTTCGGCGTTGTTGCGGTCACGAAGTAAGTATTCTAATGTGTGTGTGTACATATTGTGTTTTTCAAATTCAGTCTAACTCACTTATCAGTAAATGAGCATACGATGGAACGAAATGTACTTACTCGTCTCTGTAAATACAAGCCTTTCGTCGTATATCAAGTACTTTATACAAGTAAATAACACCTTTACGCGGATCTCACTAGGAAGAGATCGCAACATAAATAAGCTATTCAAAATGATACATATCGCGGCATGTGTCAGCTTGTGAACTAAGACGCATGGCGCGGGCAGCGGCGTAAATCATACCACTCGGGGTCACACTTACCCCTACTTACCCCAGTACCCCTTCTTAATACACTGAGAAAAAGTGACCCGATCCGCCGCCGGACAGGGAAACACACTTTACACGCCGACGGTTCAGAGATAGCCCTTATTTTAAAAGATTTTCACTAGACTGGTTAGGTACTTTTAGAGATGTGTGATCAAACATGCAGAGAAAAGCGAAAGGTTAAAGATAGTGCAAATGAAAATAGTTGTGATCACCTGATGGTAAGTAATTGGCGCCGCCCATGCACACCAGTAACATCAGTCACAAATGTGCTGCTAACCTTTTAACTCTCTTCCCCCCTCGATTGGGCCTTCGGTATCGTCACTCACTCAACGAAACACAGTGCAAGCGCTGCTACTTCATACCCGTTATCTGTCCGGTTTTCATCATTCCAGCAGATCCCGCATCATTCATGCATAAGCGTGACTCTCCCATGGAAATGTTTTGATGACCACCGGTCCGGTGCACAAAACTTGTAACTTATACAAAAATATAAACCTGCCATTTCCTAAACTTATCGAACCATTACATTCACAGCTGTTTTCGCTGCAGACGCCATATTTGTTTTGATGATTACTAGCGCTGCAGCGGAGAAAAGCGGAAATAAATTTGATTCACTTGGCAAAGTTTTGATTAGTCATTCGAATGGGCTTCACTTAATATTTTTTTATAGTGACGCAGTATATTGGCTCTTCTCTGCCTGATGGTAAGCAAGAGATGAGCCCACGTTGCAATTCTAACGGAAGCGATATCAGGCATCACCTCCGTTGGGACTGCCATACTGGCCCAATAATGTATTAATTATTCCACAAAATTAAATAAGGGCGCAAAGACCACAAATAGATTATCGAAACATAATAAGGCGGTCTTATAGCTAGTAGATATAAACACACTATTAACGATATACACGCCAATAATTTGTTTTACTATAGATATGATTTCAGTATCAATTTTAGTGGTGCATCAAAAATACTTTCCATCTTCTACCCGTTAACACTAACTCTCTTCAATGGCTCATATTTCACCCCTAGGCCCTAAATAAGGCTTTATTACGTAAATAATAACCCCAAAATATCCTGCTAATTAATATAAGGGCTTGCCAGTTCAGGGGATCGCGGGAATTTACAGCTTGTTGCCATCTTAGGGTTAAGGGTTCCACTTTCGTATTTATTATGCTAATTTGCTGATTTACGCTTCATTGTTAGCGGTTTTTTATAGGGAAGCGTTTGAGTACTTGGAAATGAAAGAGACTTAACGTTACTGACTTAAAAAAATCTCTCGATTATAATCTTAAATTATAATAAGCAAACCAACTAAATAACAGAATCAACTTTCCGATTCCGGTGGTAGAATCACATTATATTTATTCATTTCTTAGTATATTTTTTGTATCGGCATATATGTTTAATAACATGTATAATATACATAGCTATAATTTATATTTTTCATGTATGACGATTTGTAAGAGCTGTATATAAGCCTATGCAAATAAGTACTTTTGAATTTTGAATTTTTTGAATTTTGAACAATCTTTAACTAAGGATCGGTAACGAAGTACTAAGGTTTTGTTGTGTAAATAAATAATTATTTATTTATTTATGTTTAAACCAGAGCATTTTTAGGATACTCAACATTTTTTAAATCTATACGGTAGGTAGGATTTGATCTCGAGTCAAACACCCAAGCGTCGCGGTGGCTTTAGTGTTAGATGCACTACGCTACAGAGCCTTGATTTATCTTACCAAGAGCTGCTGTCAATTTAGTAGAGTAAAAAATCGGCCCATAAGCTGTCTCACTGCAGGGTAAAAGCCTCCGTCATAGAAATCAAGTCGTCGCTACTATTGCCAAATGCGGATTGGTGATCACAAACCCGATCTAGGTTCGTAAATTTGAAACATACTTTTTGCTCCACCCGGGAATCGAACCTAGGACCCCGGATATCACACTCCGGTGCTTGAACCATTAGGCCAACAGGGCGTTCGTAATTTGTCAATTTAGTGTTAATGATTATAATTGGTCTAAATTTGTATGAGTCTTCCTTTATTTATTACCTGAGTAGGTTAGGATTGTGTCAGAAAAACATGAAATTAAACATTTATGGCCGTGTGGTCCCTGGCAGAGTAGAATAGGCCACCCTCACTCTTATTGAGGTGTCGTAAAAGGTAAAGCTGCTGGCATGATCATCAGCACCAAGAGAAGGAAAACTCTGCATTTATATCAAAACCCTCGCCAACCCGTCTGCCAAGCGTGGTGAGTATGGCAATTACCGCTCATGTGATTGAGGGAGGCCCGTGCCCCAGCAGTGGGGACTTAAATGGGCTGACGATGACGGTGATAAATCATTTATGTATTTTATTTTGATTTTAGTATTTGTTGTAATCGCAGCAACACCACGTACCTCAGTTCTGTGGAACAGTTTACCAATGGGAGTATTTCCCGACGGCTACGACTTAGAGACCTTCAAGAGAAGAGCGTACTCCTTTTTAAAAAGGCCGCCAACGCATGAGCGATTTGTCTGATTTTGGATCTTAATGGGCGGCGATGATTGCTTTCCATCAGGTGACTCACTTGCTCGTTTGTCGCTTCTAGCATAAAAAAAACAGAAATACATAATTTTTGAAAATTTCATCTGTCTAGCTGTCGCGGTTCTCAAGATACAGGCCTGAGACAGACAGATGGTCTGGCACGAGGACAGCGAAGTCTTAGCAATAGAGTTCCGTTTTAACCCTTTGGGTACGGAACCCTAAATATTAGAGGTACCTCGCGGGTTAAAAACATGTCTTTCAACCCGTGTTTATTATCTCCAACAAGAATGAATAATTTATTTTGTTACAAACATTAGTTTTATTCCCTGCATAATATATAGGTGAGAAAACGAAGAACAGAGCTAAAATCCTCAGAGGGGATAAGATTACTTACTACGCTAGGGCAAGTCAACATTTCTTTATTCAGGAATTCTCTTTTTTGTCTTAGTATTTCTTTGAGCCGCGGCGCTGCGGGCTGTACCTTTGTGAATTATTCGTATACGCTGTTAGGACAAGGTACCTATTATTAGCTTTAGCTTTGCGACTGGTGGATAGTACTTGAAAGTAAATATCTCTTATTTGAATTTAATGTAATTCTTTTTTCAAAGAGTTACGAACATTTTCTATTATTGCTTTCTTAGGCAATAATAGATATAGCGTAGGGCTTTGCTCTTGTATATCCCTTCTAGGCAAACAACGATTCCTAAGTTAAGTAAGTAGATAAATAGATACATGATTTATTAAGTGCTTATTACCACCTACAGGTTACAGCAGTAGAGAGTGATTCTTGGAGACATCTCCACTTTTGTGGCCGTCTTAAAATCTAACTTTACTCCGGAGTTGACATCAGAATCTTATTAAACACATAAAGTTATATATTTAATAGAAGAGGCCTTTTATTTATTCCCAATATTTTAAGATTCTGATGTCATTTTCAGAGTAACATTCGATTTTTTTTAATATGCCTCTACCCGAAGATAATTTGCCAATGTCAAGTAACTTATTGAGAATATGTAGGTAGTCAACAGTCAAAGTCACAGTCACTCAAACGCCGGTGTTTTACATTTTATCGACCTACGTATTATATATAGCATGCTAAAATCACCTTAATATTTAGCCCCTACTACATGTACTAAAGTTGTATAATAGATTTGCCACAAGACATTAGAGATAAAAAAAAAATCAGAAAGTTTAATAAAAAACTAAAGATATACTTATTAAATAATAAACACGCCTTCTGTGAGGCCGTGGTATCACTCTGGTCGAGCCGGCCCATTCATGCCGAAGCGTGGCTCTCCCACGGTAGAAACCGAGAGAAACCTTATAGGTATATCTTGTGTTACCGACACATTGAGCTTGGTGCCGACCTCACACATTATTCACGAAGTGATTTCCTTTGAAACCCGTATTCTTATTGTGATTTGAAGACACATTAAGTATTCAAGAGAGGACATGTTGGTATGGGGCTCCAAAATAATATGTATTAATATATAATGTGTTGGTATAGCAACACTTCCTATACACAGCATGTTGTAGGTAAATGGGAACCTATTTCTAGATTAGAATAATAGGGATTTTTCAAACGGTAAAGCGCAGTGTTTCGTAAGAAATATTTAGTACGGCCATTTTGCAATGGAAACGTTTTGTCCCTAAATAATGCCGGTAGAGTAATATTTTTTTCCTGAATTTCTAAGGCCCTCTGTTTAATAAGTAATTAAGAGAGATAGCTACTAGAATAATTGAGTTTAACTTTCTGACCGAAACTCGCAAGAAGTCAAGTTTCTGTGACATATACTTTTTTATGTGATACGTGATACCACCACACATGGACTCTACCGATACCAGTGGAGTTGAAAGTGCACTGCCAGGACTCAGTCCACTCGTGACCACGGCTGCTGTAATGTAGCCGAAACGTCGAGCCAAATATGTGAGTAGGTACACGATGTTGTTTCACATAGTAAATATCGTGTAAATCCCCGTATTGATACATTATAGTTAGGCATTGGTAAATCAACAAGCTTTTGTGGTAACTTATTAAATATTTTAATACTCATACTTTCGTGGCCGGCCGAAAAGCTAATGTTAGATTCGGCGGGTAGGGCTAAAACTAGCCGCGTGGGCTGATGCAATTCAAAGGTTTTAAATTAGTGTTTAGTTTTTAGTGTACAAATTTGGTGTTTATTTGATGTTTATTGAAATAAACACCAAAGTAATAATAATAAGAATCGTTGGATTGTATCGTTTTAACACTGCTATTGTGTATCGAGTAAGTTGTCTCGTGACAACCTGCTTGGACCTAATAGAGTCGTAAAACCCGCGATTGATGGGCACAAGTTGAGTCCAACGCGTACGCGAAAAATTGATTCACGCCAAAAGCGGACACTTTCAATTCTTGAATCAATTTTTCGCGTACAAAAACTGGGCCAGCATTTGTGCATGGCTATTTAATAAATAGTCTAAGTGTTTGCCGAGAGGTTGTAGTCCCGAAATTGTTTAAAATAGATCCGGTTTAGTAGCTAAAAAATAATATCGATTTGCGTCGCTAGTGTGCCCTACCCGTCACCTACAAGTAACCTACCGCTGATTCGGAATGTCAATTTCTACCGAGAAGAATCAGCAAGAAACACAGTAGGTTACGCTTTTCAAATAATATGGTATTTACAATTTTCATTTTTATACAAATTATGATTACTGTGAAAGTATGACATACAGTGCTTATAATCAGAAATCGCTTAGATAAATCGTCAAAGAACAGGCTGCAGTGATAGGTGGCAGACGAGTAGACGGACAACCTGATGGTAAGCGATTGCCGCCGCTCATGGATACCCACGACAGCCAGTGGAGTCACAAATTCGCTGCCAACCTTTAAAGCCCCCTTTCCCCCGAATTGGGCCTCCAGTACCCTCACTTACGCAGCGAAACCCGTGCTGCTTCACGCCGGTTTTCAGTGATGCACCGGCCGAACTGAACCGGGCAAAGTAATACCTACCACTATTACTCCGGGCGAGCCGGCCCATTCATGCCGAAGCATGGCTCTCCCACAATATGTAGGTTAAGGTTAGTACTAAAGTGCTACTTTTTGCAGCCGATAGCCTGTTCCTGTTGGCTATATGAACGAAAGAAAATATTTATTATTATAGACATCACAACACAGAACATATAGCAATTGTAAACAGAAAACAATTTGACACAAACAGAACACAAAACATAAAACAATTAAAAATACATAAAAATAAAACAAAAGGGAAAAAAACAAAACTATATTCAATCATATCCAGACAGTGCCAAATGAATATTATGATGTGTTATGACGTCTAGTATAAATGGCCCTCACTCAGCTTATGTCACAGCCCAGACAAAGGCCATGACGCTGGTTTTCAGTGAGACCAGCTGAATGAGTGCCACGGACGCTTGTCTAGTGTATTTTGTGTACCTAACGTGTATGTGTAATGTGTATATCTATGACTGTGACACAGTGAGCCACCTTGTTACGGGTTTTAGTGAACCGAAAGCGCCGAAGATATCACTAGGCACCTGTTTCGAGACACCGAACATCACACCATTTGATTCCTGGGATTTACAGAATGCGTTTGACCTTGCATTTCAAAATAAGCTGCGTGCGCTTGTCCTATGAGGTTTCTGTGAATATTACAATTTTATTAATTAACTTGTTCCACTTAGAACCAGCTCTTAGAGATTCATATAGAAATGTATTTCTATTCAGATCTAATAGCAATTTATTGCTGGTAATCTACAGTAAGAGTTAGTTATCGACATTTAGTAGGTACTTACCTGCCTACTCATAGTATTTTTTATGTGATAGATGGCAGACGAGCAGACGGATCGCCTGATGGTAAGCGATTGCCGCCGCCCATAGACACCCGCGACATCAGTGAAGCCACAAGTGCGCTGTCAACCTTTAAAATCCCCTTTCCCCCGGATTGGGCCTCCGGTACCCTCATTCACGTAGGGAAACACAGCACACTCCTGTTTCACGCCAGTTTTCTGTGAGGCCGTGGTATCACTCCGGTCAAACCAACCCATTCATGCCGAAACGTGGCTCTCCCACGGTCAAGCGTAGTTTAGGGAATTTCCCAGTTCACTGGTCGATGTAATCTACATTTACCTACTGGCCCCTATTTTTTATTTATTTTTCTTTTGCAAGGACGGACAGCCATACATCAATGTAAACAAATATCTGTACAAAAGTCAATATTTTTGTCACCGCATATGTTTTTATTAAATGTAGGGAAATTATAATCGATTTGGTTTACCTATTATATTGCTTGCTTATCTCTAAGAACAAAAATGACTATGTAGAGCTGTTACACGAATTTAATTTAATTTTAGGTACAAACCTACATGTTTCAAATTGGGTGGCGGCCACTCCTAAAATTGGAATTTATCATTCTTTCAGGTACCATCGATCCGCTGCGGTTTCGACCGCGCCACCTAATGAAATAGAAATTGGCGACCGAAGACGAGCCATGGCCCCCTCCCCGCCCTCAAGAGCCGCGGGAAAGGGACAAAATATATTTATACAAAGTCAAAGACGCCCGCCGAGTGGGATAGCTGTATTCATTATGAATATAATGCGGTGAGTGTCCGTGAGGGCGCGCGTGTGTGCGTCCTTTCTCAACCGAATCAATAAATTTATCTTCGCGGCGATGACCAGTTTTGGATTGAGATATTATCTTACCTTTATAAATAGAAACACTTTACGACTTAATTAATTTTTTCAATGAAATGATTTGTTGGCTGGATAGTTGTTTGTGCGAAATTGTGTGCTACAAAAAAGAATGCTTGATGAACTTTGTTGGAGTAAAAATGATAATTCAAATAAAAGTTTTATATTTTTATAGCGGAGTATTTTTTATAGTTAAGTAGTAGATTTCTATAGTAGTATATTTTTAAGTTAGGTACTTAAGTACCTACAAAATTCATTTCAATTATAAAAAAAGGTTGGTATGTTACAATCCTGGCTGATTGATTATCTTAAACAAATATAAATAGATTTTTTGCCGTCCTAAATAAAAAAAAAATCGCCTAATATAAAATAAGTTTGAGCGTTCGAAAAAAGAACATTCCCTTATCTCAACGATCGATGACGTGACGAACGTCTCGCTTTGTGGTTGGTTTGCGGTTAGCTGGGCGTGGCTTGCGGTAATATTTTACCGCGTCCCATTGGTCGATCACCTGACCTTTGCGGTTAGTCGTGCGGTTTCTAAGATTTTCACCCTCGGAAAAATAGATAGAGGAAAATATATGGTGTGCTTAACGCTGATTGGTCGCGGTGTAATTTTGCGGTTAACCGCGATACGCGATTCGTTAAGATGATAATGGGTGGTTTGGTGGCAATTGGAAGGATTTGCCGCGGTTGTTTGGCGCTCGCTACTGGCCGCTGTGGTTAGAGGTGCCGATTTTGATTAGAGCCCCGCCCGGCAATCGAAACGTAGCCAACTTTCCGCCAAAAACTATCGTCATATCGTTTTGGTTACGTAAATAAGATTTTTTGGCAATGTTTACTTGATTACCTTCGTTTACGTTATATAGGTATCTAATATTGCGAACATTTAAGGAACAATAAGAATATTTTTAATAGGTACATAGGGATTTGAAATATTCACTTCGATTTTTAGAGTAAATTTTGAACTAAGAAATTCACACAAATGCAAAAGGTGTTGTGTAACATAGATTTTATTAGCAGACATTTTATGCCAAGTTATCGAGTAAATTTTAGCAAACCAAAAGATTACGTACCGGAAGTTTATAAAATGTTTTAAATAAAACTAACAAGAAACTATGATAAAACATTACGGCTATCGCCACCTTGCGGCGCAACGACGAACCTCTTGGTCTTTATTTTTAACAAAACGCCCTCAAGTGCGAACTTTCCGTTTTCTTCCCTTTCTTAAGAAAGCAAAGCCCCGTCTAAGAAAGTTCTGTACACCCCACAATACGCACACACCCGCAGTTGACCCTAAACGAGTAAGCCACTCCAGAAGTAAAACATCCTATCTATCTGAACTCCCGTGTGAACATAAGCTCTTTCTCCTCCATGACACTAGAAAGCGGTCGCGCAATTCCAAAGCAGCATAATGTTCTATTTCTAAAATTCACTTACGCCATTCTACTTCGTAGCTGCATCTTTTATCCTTCAGCAGCGCTTACTTATTCCATCAAATCATTTGAAATTCAACTTAGAGTTACACACATAAGGTCTAGTTTCATATAGCAAATTGAATCGACTTGGGTAAATATTTCCCCAGCACATTTTTGGCACTTTTCCTGCGCGTTGTGTGCGTGCCATATTTACGGGGGGATAAAAAGTGTGTGTACGACGCGGCGCTAGTGTGCCGCAGCTGCGGGGAAACGCCGACAGATGGCGCCACGCGCCTGCGGTTACCAAGGGCGGAAACTCGTTTGAAAGATGAGCTTGGATCGCTGAAGATTACGTTTGAACTAACACTCTATGTCGTTAACGAAATTACTTTAATCGTATTGCAGGTGTACTTTCACGCTTTGCGATCACTGATTCACTGAATAATATAGGTACCTAACTACTTGTTGTGGATAAGAGGTTTTCTATTTATACCTACAGCGATGTATGTAAAGCAGTTTTGCCCCTCTAACCACAATATTTGCTCATAATTTTGAATGTCTTTTGTTTTATGAGTTTTGGTAATAAGTACCTACCTACGCTTTTTCGTGCATTGCAGGTTTTAGAAACAACTATGCTACGAGTAGGTACAACACACTTTTAGACATATTTGTCCACACAAAAAAGATGATCCAGCTTTTCAGCCAACTAGACCGTGTGCTATGAATTTTTATGAAGATGGCCACATACAAGTATCTCGCAGTACCTAGATCCAGAGAGACAATTTGAGACTTGACTTGACTTGTTGTCCTATGTCCTCTGGATGGAGCAGAGAGCGTGCACAGAGCTCCGACATCTCGAACGGACGTGTAGGTACGACACACTTTTGGACAGATTTGTCCACACAAAAAAGATGATCCAGCTTTTCAGCCAACTAGACCGTGTGCTATGAATTTTTGATGACGATGGCCACATACAAGTATCTCGTACCTACATCTAGAGAGACAATTTGAGACTTGACTTGATGTCCTATGGTTCCTGGATGGAGCAGAGAGCATGCACAGAGCTCCGACATCTCGAACGGACGAGTAGGTACGATACACTTTTGGACGACACATACAAGTATCTCGTAGTACATCATCATCATCTAGAGAGACAATTTGAGACTTGACTTGTTATCCTATGGTTCCTGGATGGAGCAGAGAGCGTCCACAGTGCTCCGCCATCTCCAACTTGAGCTTCGCACTTTAATTCGCTCCAAGTTAGTCATAGGGCCTTCGGTCCTGCAGTGAGTCCGCCAACGCCGCCGGTTTGTTAGAACGAATTTTGATAAGTTATTTTCTCATGGGACGCCCTCGATCACGCCGTCAATGCGAAGCCCTCGGGCGCCCAAGAAGTCGGAACCAGGCCAGTTACCGCATCTGCCCGGCTGGCTCCGGAGGATGTTAAAGCTATCGCTCCCAAGGCCACTGTACGGTTTATGCGGACCGTGGGCCTCGGAGATGATCTATAAGTGGGAGCAGGAGGTCACAATAGATCAAATTTGGTCGCAGTGACCACTTCGGCAACGAACGCTTCCCCAGAACTTCGAATAATAATAATAATACTTATTTATTAGTTTATAATACTGTATTTTATTTATGTATTAGGGTTATATGTTATATTTTAAGATTTACAGTTTCTTTTCTTTTTTCTTTCCCTATTGAATATTGCACCCCCTACCCCTTCTCTACTATCAAATGTCCTTTAACCGAAGGTTGTCTGGTAGAAATCGCTTTCAGCGATAAGACCGACGAAATTGTACACAAAATTTCTGTAATGCCTAGTACTTAAGTTGTGTATTTTGTGCAATAAAGTATATCTATCTATCTATCTAATATTTTCTATAGATATCGAAATCTGAGCCATTTTTTTTTCAAACTATCCAAGCCACAGTAATATTGAAATAATGATTTTGAGGAGCCTGACTTACCTAAATTCAAACTTACAATATCCCATTATGTAAATAAAAACGAGCGCTTACATACTGAGGTAGCATAGCATTGCTCCCAACTTTTTACAGATATTGAATCTTATGCTACCCTTTATAAGATCTAAAAACCTGTGTCCCGCTGTACGTAGATCCTTAATATCTAACTGGTTACTTTAGTTATATTACTTACTTAATTATCCTGAAACTGCTGTTAGTAGAGAGGGGTCTCACTATTTGGGAGGCTCTTGGTATCATTATCGTTATTGTTGAACGTTGGCGATCAAGTGGCGTTTAGTTTTTGATTACCAGTAGGTAATTATAGTTTTGAAACCAGACTCCCTTTTAGTAAGGGTGGGAACATTAAAGCATGTTAATATTTTCAGAGACATTTTTAATTAGAATTATCTAAGAGAAATTTCGATTAATTATGATAGGATCAACATTCATAAATTCCTCTCTTATAGTAATAAAAAAACATGTTCTCCATGGGCTTTGAACCCACGACCACGAACACCTTATCATAATATTATGGTAGGTACACTCGGAAAAGAATTTTATAAATGTATATGATCCCAAAGTAAGTGGTTGTGTTAAGGTGAAGGGTATACCCCACTAGCGACGCCAATTGATTTTAATTGTTAGCTACTAACCCAGATCTATTTTAAACAATTTGGGGGCTTCAGTCTCTTGGTAAACACCTATACTACTTATTGAATAGTTATAGTTAGCTATTTCATCTGGTTTTGCACTTTGAATTACCGTAATCAAACAGACTTAAAATTTGGGCATGGTTATTAAATAAACAGTATAAATGTTTGCCGAGAGACTGAAGCCCCGTAATTATTTCAAATATTTTTGTTTTCGTAGCTAAGAATTAAAATCAATTGGTGTCACTAGATTGCCCTGCCCGTCGCCTTAATGGGTATCACAACCAACAACGGTAGGTAGGTCATAGGTCATAGGTAGGATGAGAAATACTCGTATGTAACATAAAAATATACAAATGTTCATCACACGAATGTTTGTTGAGTGGGAATTCCAACCTACGACCATTCTAATATGACGTAGGTAACGTATGACCAAATGCGCCATCGATCCAGTCAGATTTCAAGTATCTATACTCGAAACTGGAATTCAAGACCAAAAAAACTACGACATGACGTGACGTATCGTCACTGTCGAATCTATCAACGTCACTTAAGTCATTGTCAAATCAAGTTTTCAGGTTTTCCCAACCTTTTTGTTATATGCTTCTTTTCTTAGTATAGGCTGGCCCAATTCATGATAAGGATTTAAAAAAAAATAGAAACTTAATTACAACTTTATTTTCAACTCTACTAATATTGACAAAATCTTACTGTAAAGAACTTAAACAAATTGAATTACCCATGAGCACCTACGAAAGTGAGGCATAATTGTGTTTGGTATAGCAATTCTTTGCAATTTATTCTTAAGTAAATAATACACTTAAAAAATTCACCGTAGGGTTCAGGTGGGACTCGAACCCACAACCTTCCACAGTCCGGGTGGCTGCACTAACCATTTATGCTATCCGAACCCCTTGCTAAGACGACTCATGACGATTCAAGCACTTACAAAATTCGTCGTCTTAGCAAGGGGTTCGGATAGCATAAATGGTTAGTGCAGCCACCCGGACTGTGGAAGGTTATGGGTTCGAGTCCCACCTGAACCCTACGGTGAATTTTTTAAGTGTATTATTTACTTGAGGCATAATTATTAAGACAGTATGGAAAAGTTAAATAAAACCATTTTTTAATTAATTGTTCTGTATAATCTTCATCTTCACCGTCACTAATATCAGAATCTCTGACTACAATTGTATGAAAAAATTCCAACACTCCAGTAATTAATTCGTCCATTTTTGCACATGTTTTAGATTTTAGGCGTTATCAAGCGAAATAGCTCGTAAGGAAAATTATCAAGTGATAATATGACAAAGTCAACAGTCGAAATCAGTCAAAGTCTCAGTTACTCAATATAACGGGGACGTTTAGCGTTTTATCGACCTACGGATTTTGCCGCGACTACTTTTAACGAAATCGCAGGTTTTAAGACTCTCATAGGTCCTAGCAAGTTATTTACGTGACAACTCATTCAAAAACACACAATAGCAGTGTTAAAAACCATGTAATTCAAAGATTCTTATATTAATATCACTTTGCTGCACTCAGAGCACGAAACAACAACATGTAAGTTCAAATGTTGTACCAAATGTTATTAGCACTTGAAGCGACACAAGCTCAATACCAGCTTTTCTACCGAACATTACGGATGATTAAGTTTTTAATAAAGCGTCTTGTATTAATGGGAAAATAGGTCAATAAAATTACTTCTTTAAATTATAGAATTAAAATTACCAATAAATATATTATGTCAGCGTATGTTTAGAAAATAGGTTTATACTATTGTCCGATCATTTTATTGCAGTGGCAATATTGTAGTAGCTTTTTTGGTCTTGAATTCCAGTTTTAGGTATATATATTTTTCTAGCCTATTTATTTGCCGTGACTCCAGCGCACGCGCTTTGAATTCGTGCGCGCACATTAAGTGGTCAGGCGTTCCCCTTTCGGATGCCTATGTGCCCGATTTCGTTTATTTTTCACACAAATTCTGTTCTGTTTTGTCTATGTTGCGATTCCTGTGTTAAAAAATTTGTGGGTTTGTTAATGGGTTTCGCATAGATGTTGTTTTGGAAGGCACTGCTAAAATTAAGGGGGCATTTACATTGGTCGATAAAACGGTCATTAGATTGAGTGCGGGCCATCCCACTCCTTCCTAGTGTTATCCTATAGTCTGTAATTTTGTCTCTCTAGTCGAATCACACCGGTATCCCATTGGATAATATACCTAGGTAAGGGTAAAAAGAGGGTAGGATAGTTAGGGTAAAGAGAGAGTAGGTTAGTTAGGGTAAAGAGAGAGTAGGGTAGTTAGGGTAAAGAGAGCGTAGGGTAGTTAGGGTGAAGAGAGGGCAGGGTAGTTAGGGTAAAGAGAGCGTAGGGTAGTTAGAGTGAAGAGAGGGCAGGGTAGTTAGGGTAAAGAGAGCGTAGGGTAGTTAGGGTGAAGAGAGAGTAGGGTAGTTAGGGTAAAGAGAGAGTAGGGTAGCTAGGATAAAGAGAGCGTAGGGTAGTTAGGGTGAAGAGAGAGCAGGGTAGTTAGGGTAAAGAGAGCGTAGGGTAGTTAGAGTGAAGAGAGGGCAGGGTGGTTAGGGTAAAGAGAGCGTAGGGTAGTTAGGGTGAAGAGAGGGTAGGGTAGTTAGGGTAAAGAAAGGGTATGGTACTTAGGGTAAAGGGAAGTTTGAGACCTTGACCTTGACCTAGACCTTGTCTTTGCTCACACATTTTCTACCGAAGTATATACTGCGTATATCTATGGCTGATTTTTGACATCGGTCACCGTGTCAGCTGAGAGAACCTGAGGACATTTTCATTATTATTTAGTTGACAGCTGTGTCCAGCCAGAGTCCATCTAAATCTGGCCAAACCCTGTTATATAATTTAATTACGTTTTTTTATCAATGGGGTACTTGGATTTCTAGGCTAAAGTGCATGCAATATATAAGGGCTAAAATATTTCCCCAACAAGGGCATTATTAAAACAAAAATCAATTACCCTCGTCTGCAAAGATCGCGAGAGCAAAGAAGGGGTGAAATCAAGGCGGGCGGTAATCAGCGGCGACCGCGTAATGGCTCCGCAGGGACTGGCCCATCCACCCGCCTTCAGGGCTGCTCCGCTTTGAGAACCGGTAAAGGTCATGTATAGGATTTTTTTTTGTTATGGCTCTACCCGAAGATAATTCGCCAATGTCAAGTAACTTATTGAGAATAAGTAGGTTGTCGACCGTCGAAGTCAGTCAAAGTCACAGTCACTCAATAAAACGCCGGTGTTTTACGTTTTATCGACCTACGGATTCAGCAGATATCACTCTAAAAGCAATAGCGGGTTTTAAGACTCTATTAGGTCCAAGCAAGTTGTCACAAGACAACGCACTCGACACACAATAGCAGTGTTAAAAACGATACAATCTAACGATTCTTATTATTAGGATCACTTTGCGGCACTTAACTGCACAAATAAACACCAAACGTGCATACTAAAAACCACTAGACACTAATTTAAACCTTTGAATTGCATCAGCCCACGCGGCTTGTTTTAGCCCTACCCGCCGAATCTTTTTTCCATAACCAATACGTTTATGCTGTCACACCAGACAGTTGACAGACGTCATTACTAAATGTCAATGCGGCCATGATGGTTTTTTGCATTTCTGTATTGCTATGTTTGTGTTTTTGCACCAGCAAACGAAGTCATTTTAAAGAAGTTGACAAAGTGTTGTAGGTATATTGGCCATTTTTTAACAACTGTAGGACCTGGGTCCCAGCCAAGCCTCCATACAATTTTGGACAACACCTTTAGGTCCTCACTATGGATTGTTTTGAAATAAGAAACGGATGCTACCGGGTTAGCGCATTAAAATATATGGGAAGACGAGAAGGGCTAGTGTGCGCGGTGGGAATCCCGATCAGAGAATTTCTACGCAGTCTTCATTGATGACTTCACGATGGTACTACCGCTCGGACACGTCATCGCGTGTACGTTGATTGGCTCATTAGAATCAATAAAACAATTTTCTTTCTTTTATTATGTATATAATTCCGTTATCTGATATTGATAATACAGGTGCATATAGGTACTTAGTACGGAATCAAGGCAATGGCAAAGGCAAGGTAGATGTTGTATGATAAATAATAAATAAATAATCTTGATTGACACATTAAATGTTACATTGAGAATTAAATATCACAAACTACTGGCGGACAAACTGCCAGATGGTCCGATGACATCAAGGCTCAAGCTGGAGCAGCGTGGTCCAGGAAAACCGACGACAGAAGAAAGTGGAGAGAAATTGGAGAGGCATATGCTCTGCAGTGGGCAAACACATCAACTTTGCACTAGGCTCACGGCCTGTATCGTATTAGTTGAGTTTATTTATTTTTAATTTGAGTTGCGTTGCGTTGATTTTATCACTGAGCAGAGGCAGCCCTAACGGGCAGTAATTCTTGGCGCGCTTTAAGACAACGGTGTTTATTCTTTATCGCAGTCGTGGGAAATTTACTGGGGCGCGCGATAATTAAAATATTCCCATTCACGCCGCTGTTAATTAAACAGACAACCCTAATCAGCATTCATTGATTCATATGCAGCGTTTGTTTTGGCTATATTTTATTGGCGATGGGAGAGCCACGCTTCGGCATGAATGGGCCGGCTCGACCGGAGAGATACCACGGCTTCACAGAAAACCGGCGTGAAGTGGCATTGTAACATAGAACTTCCTCCTTTTTTTTAAGTTGGTAAAAATGTAGGGCTGTAATAATTTCGAAAATACCTAGAACCATCTACTTTTTTAAAGTCTGTTAAAATTTTCATAAAATAAATGAAACTAGTCCACAAGATTACTTCGTACAATGGAGAAGACAATGGCATCTCATTAATCCTCTAGCCTGTGTGTGTTGTGTATGTTCGTATGTGTGTGTTCAGTTTCACGTAATGACCGTAATTTCTCAACATTAAGAAACGCAGGGGATTTATTTGTTGACTTGGAAATGTATGGTTCATTCTACTTAACTTAGGAGTCAGCAAATCCCTAACCTATGTGAAACAAAATCATTATTTGAAAAGTTTTTAAATAAAGCCTGCTAGACATAGGTAGGTACATTGTTATTTTTTGTCGTTTACATCCCGAAAACCATATATTAGGTAACGTGAATTAAGTTCATTTAGCATGTTAGACCAACAAAAGTAAGCGAAAAAAAAATCAACTGTTCTATTATTATTACAAACATTAGATAATTAATATTATTTTAATATATTAATATTATTATTGACTGACCGGATGGTGCAATTGGTAGTGACCCTGCCTCTTACGCCAAAGGTCGTGGGTTCGATCCTCACCCTGGACAAACTCGTGCGATGAACTCTAGTGTTTGTTCGGTGTCTGGGTGTAATATATGTATTTAAGTATATATTTGTGTTCCTCTGTTGTCTGATATCTGTAACACAAGTGCTTAAGCTACTTAGTACGGAATCAGGTCAACGTATGAGATGTTGTGAGAATTATTAATTATTATTATTATTCGTTTCATGCTATTTCTCAGCTCTGAAGCTGGTTTAAAGTACAGTATTATTATGTTTGAAATATATAAATATATTCTCCCATTTTGGGGTACGCTAACAAAATTGCGGGCTTTTGGCCAAGCAAAGTTGTAGAGGAAAAGTATTATGTTGTTATGATGTCAGAATCCGATTCAAGCTGTAAAAATTTGCGGACTATCCTGCAAGTGTTAAGAATCGCTGCTTTTTGGAGAGTTAGATAGGTGAATTTTGGCAAATGTAAATTGTTGAGACTAATATGCAACTGTTTAGGTATGACGCCAGTGGTATTATTCTTATTATTATTGCGTATTTACAAACATTCTTCATCTTTCATCTTCTATGATCTCTAGTCACTGTGAAATATCGCTTCTCCTTCTTTCTGCTTGTGTTATTGACTTGCGTGTTACTTGTGTACCTACTGTGTGACGATTTCTGTGTGTGGAATTAAACCGCTGAACATTCATCGCTTTCATCATTCTCGCACCTATAACTACCTCAGCTAATTACATCTATCATTATCATCCGCATAGCCAATATCACTAAAGTTCCATACATTATCGCCGGGAGGAAATTCAATTTTGTATGGAACAACAGATTTTTTTTTCTATTCACGATACTTATTATGTTGGGTTTTCGGGATGTAAACGATAGAAAATAACGGTATATAACCGATGTTAACAAACACATTTCATCATACAAGTCGAGAGTAGAAATCGAACCATTGGCGTGTTAGCAGATTCAGTACTAAATGTAGCGTAGGTGCCTACTTAAATGCCTTCCAACTATAGTTGAAATGTCTTTAGATTGTTATTTGTCACGTACCTAAATATAGTAAGATGTTAAAAAACCGAAGAGCGGAGGCTCCTGGCAGAGAAATCTATGTGCTTTTGAGGAGTCTCTAACCATAATTATGTAAAAATATCTATGTTCATCATGTTTAAAAATATCCAGAGTTGCATGCTCGGATTTGATTGAACTGCGACGCATAGAAGGTGCGATCTGAAAAACTTAGCAACCGCTGAGGAGCGATGGTAGCTAGTCGACGCAAATTAAGATATTGTTTACTTACACATCCTACAGATCTTAAAATAAAATAAAAAATAAGTAACCTTTTACAATATCCTAAAAATGAAAAAGGAATATTATTAAACAGACATGAAGGATGAGATGAAAAATATTTACAAAAGAGTGTTTTTTGGTCACCTGATGGTAAGCGATTGCCGCCGCCCATGGACACCCGCGACATCATCAACCTTTAACCCCCCTTTCCCCTGGATTGGGCCTCCGGTACCTTCACTCACGCAGCGAAACACAGCACAGCGCTGCTTCACGCCGGTTTTCTGTGAGGCTGTGGTATCACTTCGGTCGAGCCAGCCCATTCATGCCGAAGCGAGGATCTCCCACGGTAGAGCGGTAGCAATACGCACATAGATTTGAAAAATGATATGCATGCATGGATTTGACCACGACGGAAGCCGTATAGACGACCACTGAGCTACCATTGCTTAACTATCTAGTCAACTACTCTCACTACAAAATGAATGAACAAGTCTCATACTGCAAAATGATTAAACAAGTAATTAACTCAAACAAAGTAACAAAAATAGTCTTTATTCAATTTAAGTCCATACAGAACATTCATGAATGTCTAATGTTATGTAATCTACCGCTGATTCGGAATGTCAATGTCTACCGAGAAGAATCAGCAATAAACTCCGCAGTTACTAACTTTAACTGGGCTTAACATTAATTAGGCTTACCAGCCCATATGCATCAATAAGCTGATTGGATTTGTCATGTTGTAAGTTAGCTTTATTGTTGTGGCACTGAATGAGATAATTTAGAACAGTAGCGATTTGACCCTTTAGGCCGATAGCCGTATATAAATATTGTCCAAGTGACAGGTACCAAATTATGTCGCGAATGCATGTACAAATTTTCTCAATTTCATGTTTTAAAAGAAGCTACTCGACCAGATGTCAATTCTCGAATCATTATGCATTAATAAATTGCCTATTAAAATTAAAAGCACATACTCAAACAACTAAAAAGTTAACTCTAGACAGAAACAGTCATAATTGAATACCATTTCCACCGCGACTGTACATTTTGGCAAGACGACGCGCCCAGTTATTGCAATAATTAGCTTCTTGGTTGAAACAAAAGCGAAAGGTCATAATTAGAGGGTGCTTATGAAAGGCGTAATTACAATACATGCAGCCGATACGCTGTCTTCGTCTAAGCCAATTAGGGACAAAAGAGACGTAGGAAAGGGCTTTGTAAGTAAAGGGTGTTGAAGGCATTGAATACGATTATTATTTATTATTTGTTAGAAATGGGGTGAGCCCTGCGTCTCATAGCCACTGCGACCAGTAGATGATCTATTGTGGCAGCCCCGTAACCTATTACAGCACCTCATGTAGCTCCAGTTCCAGGATAAACCCGAGAATGGAGCTGATGGGGGAGCTTTTGATCTCGTCTGCCGAGATCATGTGTGCTCCCAGGTGCCGGCTTCTGCACCGGTGCAGCGCTATGCACTCGCCGAGGACGTGGATAATCGTTTCCTCGTCCTCGCGACAGAACCTGCAGATTTTGGTATCTGAAAGGCCCATGTTGTGCAGGTGCTTATTTAATTTGCAGTGCCCTGTGAGGGTCCGAGTGAGTGCCCTAACATGTCCTCTGCTCAGTTTTATTATTTCTACAGCTCGTCTCTGATCGAACGCCTGTATCAACGCCTTAGACTGTTCTAGTCGAGGTAGTCTTTTCCAATATTCAGTGCTTTGCTTATGCTCCCACTCTTTTAACTCGAGCCTGATCATGCAGGCTGGAACGCCACTTATTGGTTCCGGTCCGAGTAGTGGGCTCTCTGCCCCGGCCTTTGCTAGCACGTCAGCGACTTCGTTGCCTCTGATATTGCAGTGTCCCGGTACCCAAATCAGATTTACGATGTTGGCATTGCCAAGCTGGTTTAGGAGCAGGACACACTCGCTAGTGAGTTTGGAGTCAAGTTCACAGGATGTTAACGCCTTGAGGGCAGCTTGACTATCTGAGAAGATGAATATCTTCTTATTCTGGAGATTCATTTGCAGACTCTCTTGGACACAGCCAATTATTGCGAAAACTTCTGCTTGGTACACTGTGGTATAGCGACCCAGGTTGGCGAATTTGCGTATTCTGAAGCGATCATTACAAAATCCCGCCCCGGATACGCCTTGCCTCCTGGAACCATCCGTATACCAAACGATGTCATTCTGGTTAACATTTCCGGGAGTTCCAGCCTCCCAGTCTTGTCTACTAGGTAACAAGACTGTAAACCGCTTATCGAAGCGGTATTCACGGATCATGGAGTCAGAGGGCATATCCATGACCGGAATTTTCATTAGTTCATTGTAGAGGTTACCTATGACCCTAGATTGCCATCTCGTCCTTCCTCTGATTTTTGCTCTCGTAATGGCCATCCTCGCTTCCATCTGCACGTGAATGTGCAGAGGTGGAATGTTCAGGAGGGCATCCAGTGCTGCAGAGGGAGAGGACGAAAGAGCGCCAGTGGCTATAAGGCAGGCTGTTCTTTGAACTTTGCTGAGGTTCTCCACGCAGTTGAGTTGGTGCGTCTTCTTATACCACACACAGCAGCCATAAGTGACGATCGGCCTCACTATGGTTTTATAAATCCAGAGTGCGGCCTTGGGCCGTAGCCCCCATTTTAGCCCCACCAACCTACTGCTTGCCCCCATCGCTATTTTTGCCTTTCTAGTAATGTAGTCGAGATGCTTGTTCCATGTTAGTTTTTGGTCCAGAAAGACTCCGAGATATTTGACCTCGTTGGACAAGCATAGCTTCGTACCAAGAAGTGTTGGGGCGTGAAGCGCCTCTAGTTTCCTTCTTTTGGTAAACGGGATTAAGACCGTCTTCCGTGCGTTGACTGTTAGCACGTGTCTTGTGCACCAGTTTTCTACTATTCGTAGGGCCCTTTGCATAAGACTGGAAATGGTGCTAGGACATTTTCCTATGACCATTATTACTATGTCATCTGCGTAACCCTGAGTCAGGAATCTGGCTTCATTGAGCTCACAGATGAGACTGTCAACAACCAATGACCATTGAAGGGGTGATAGGACTCCGCCCTGTGGACACCCTCTGGTCACTCTATAATGAAGAGTTTTATTCATCAACGTTGTTGTTGCAGTTCGATTTTGTAGCATGGATCCCATCCATCTGGTGGTGGTATCGTCGATTCCACGATTCACCATGCAACGTGTTATAACATCGAAGTTGGTGTTGTCAAAAGCCCCTTCGATGTCGAGAAAGGCACAGAGTGCAATTTCTTTGTCTTCTATGGCTTTCTCAATTCTGTCCACCAGATCAATAAGTGCCGTTTCCGTGGACTTGCCTGTTTGGTAGGCATGTTGTCTTGCACTCAGGGGTTTTTCAACGAGGTATGTTGCCCTGATGTGACTGTTTAACACCTTTTCCATCGTTTTTAGTAGGAATGAGGTGAGACTTATCGGTCTGTAGGACTTGGGCTGTGATTTGTCTTTGTCCCCTCCCTTGGGGATGTAAGTGACCCTCGCCCGAGTCCACGCTGATGGCAGATAACTCCAAGCAAAGCTTGCACGGTAAAGTTTTATCAGCGTTGAGATGATGATATCTTCGCCCCGTTGCAATATAGCCGGGAAAATACCATCGACCCCACCAGATTTATAAGGCTTGAAGCTCCTAATGGCCCAACTTATCTGTTGGGGACGAAAAATAACGGAAGCTCTCCTCCAGTCTTCATTCCGCGGTCTCCTGTCCGGAGACTTACTGTCCTGGAGTTCTCTTTCGTTATTAATGTACACGGATTCCGGAAAGTGCGTTTGAGCAAGCAGTCTCAGTGTTTCCTCCGGGGATTCCGTGAAAGATCCGTCCGCTTTCCTTAGCAGGCCTAGATGGGATTCAGGTGTCTTGGCTAATATTTTGTGGATCCTGGCAGCTTGGGCAGTGTCTTTGATGGACCCGCAAAATTTTTGCCAGGATCTCCTTTTTGCTTTCCTGAGCTCCCTATTGAAGCGTGTTAGCGCCTTCCTGTAAGCATCCCAGTTCTTGTCTTTTTTTGCCTGATTAAATAAGGCACGGGCCTTTTGCCTCAGATGCTCCAGGTTTTTGTTCCACCAAGGCGCGTTCCTATTGCTCTTAGTGGTCTTAAGAGGACAATTTTCTAGATACGCTTTCATTAGGCTTCTGCCTAAGTCCTCTGCTGCGGCTTCCACTTGGTCCACAGTTTTAATGTATTTAAAATCTCCAAGGTATAACCTAAGGGAGTTCCTAAAGCCCTCCCAGTCTGTTCCCTTGGGGTCTCGGTACGTGTTCGGTTCCTTTGTTCCCGAGCATAGTATGTCGTACCCAATATGGGTGTGGTCGGACAAGGACGGCTCATCTGAGACGTGCCAATTGGTTACTCGGTGTGCGAGATTACCTGAACACCATGTTATATCTAGTACTTCCTGCCTAGAACGTGTGGTAAAGGTTGGTTTGCTACCCACGTTAAGAACAATTTGATTGTTGGTGAGCAAGTAGTCAAACAAGGACTCACCTCTTGCGTTCGTGTCGGAGCTGCCCCATGATGTGTGGTGGGAGTTGCAGTCGGTACCCACCAGCAGCTGGGTTTCTCTCTCCAGACAATATTCCACTACCGGTGTCACCTTGTTCACCGGATCCTGGTCCTCTCCGGGTAGGTACATGGAGCTGACTATGAGTGTCTCTGCACCTTTCCCCCCGGGGAGGTCTATATACGCTGCAACAGCATCGTCTGTACACAGCGAAGGGATCGGGAGGTAATTTTTATCTCTCTTGAAGAGCATGCATGCTCTTGGCCTCACTCCGCAGGAGTTACTTAATATCTTACCTGCCGAGTTTAGCCCCATTACCGTGGTTTTGTTCACCCACGGTTCTTGGATCAAGGCGATGTCCAGGTCCTCAGAGAGGAATCTTTGGCAAAGGGCAGCTGTGGCTGCCTTTGAGTGCTGGAGGTTTACTTGTATCGCCTTAATCATTGTGTTGTTTTGGGGGACTGGGAGGGGAAGGGTTAGGGAATTTAGCTAAGACGGAGGGATGGGATAGGATTATATATAGGTGCCTAGGTTGTGTCTGTTTCTTTACGAAGGGGGGGGTTATGTGTTTTGTTAAGGATGCCACCCGAGCGCGGTTTGCATTTAATAAAGCTGGGGCCGTCACCATCGTCTGAGGTGCCAATACACTCCAAGATATCACCTTGGAGCATTTCGACCCTCCCCTGGTCAATTTTACCCAGGGCGTCTATGATGCCGCACGTGACGGACCCAGTAACCTCCTTAAAGGTAGGCTTCGAGGTGGAAGGCTCGCCAAGTGTCGGTGCCTTGGTGGGATTACCTTGATTCGAGGTAGACGAGGTATTGAGAGGGCGCTTTGACGCCCGCTCCCTCGTTTCCCCCTCCTCTCGGATCCTCTGCTTGGCCTTTTCACTCATGCGCAGTTCTAGCGCCTGCTCGAAGGTCATACCCTTCGCTACAAGCCGATATATTAGTTTTCTATCAGCTCCAGAGAGCTTAACCCTGGGTTTACTCTCTGGCCCCTTGGTCGACGTGTCCCTTTGGTGCTTTGCGCCCAGAGGGGTCGACTCTGCATTGGAAGTACCTGGTCCCTCAGTCCCAGGTGCTCCGGCAGTGTTCGTATGCTCCTCAGTATCGCTGCCAAGGAGCATAGCCTCGGAGGTACCTAGTACCTCTTCGGTAGAATTTAAATGGTCGTCTATTATGTCTACAATATCCATATAGTTCCCACAAGAAGCTAGGGAAGTAAAGGTCCACCCCTGCAGAGCCCCGCTTGCAGGGGTAAGGCTAAATAGACCTCGATTTCGCCTGGTTTCGAGGCCCCTCCGTTCGCGACCGAGCATCCCCTCGGCCATGCATCCATCGGCACGGATCGGATGACACCTTGGATTGGGGTTTTTGGAGACGAGGTTTCCTCCTCCAGGAAAAGAGGGGAGGGATGCGGTGATTAGGGTGGGGATGATTGGGAGGGATGGGGAGGGGAGCATGGGATTGAGGTTAACAGGAATGCTCCTAGCCTGGGATTGGGTTTTGGAGCAGCCATCTATTGTCCGGGGTCAACGTGACACCCTCTCCCGTCCTCATGAAAAGAGGTGGGAGTGGGGGAGGGCGAGCTATCCGCAACCTGCTCACCCGCTCGGTCGCATCAGATGACAACTGCGCAGGTCGCATACACTATCAATGGTCACTGGTCCCATAAACAGTGCATGCACCAACCGAGTTTGTGCATGCACTGTTTATGGGACCAGTGACCATTGATATTGAATACGATGCTTGTATAAGCTTTACATGTACATACGAGTATTACACAGTTTCTATGTAGACTAGCGCAGACGTTAATGTTTCCTCCTTACTTAATGGCTCCTCTAATTGTAATTTTTCGTAAGCTTAAATATGTACCTATTATTTGCATCAATAAAGATTTTTATTTATTTTATTACACACACTTTTGTCTAGTGTATTGCTTAATAGGACCACTAACATACCTACATAGGTAGGTACTACAGAATAATAATTATTATTTTTTTACATCACATACATTGATCTGACTCCGAGATAAGTAGCTCAAGCACCTGTATAACGGATATCAGAATCAACAGTGGGATTACAAATATATACATATAATACTTTTCTTTTGTAAAAACATAATACATAGAAAACACCCAGACCAATACAAACAGACATGTTCATACATACAAATGTTTGAATTGTGCGGAGATCGAACCCGCAACCCTTGGACCAAAGGCAGCTTTCACTACCACTGTTCCAAACGGGTCGTCGTAATTATTGTCAAACTAATAATAATTATTGTTAAACATCAAATGTACATTCATGTTGCGTAGGGCTAAGGAATGGAACTCTCTGCCGGAATATGTGTTCCCTGAACGCTATCATCATCAGCCCATAAAAATCCCCACTGCTGGGGCACGGGCCTCCCTCAATTACATGAGGGGTAATTACCATACTCACCACGCTTGGCAGACGGGTTGGCGAGGGTTTTGATATAAATGCAGAGTTTTCCTTCTCTGGGTACTGATGATCATGCCAGCAGTTTAACCTTAGTCGCCTTGTACGACACCTCGGTAAGAGGGTGGTCTATTCTACTCTGCCGGGGACTACACGGCATACTGCCGGGGACCACACGGCACACTATGAACGCTATGTTCTGAACTTATTCAAGAAAATAGTGAATAGGGTGTTACTAGACAGACATGATTCATCCTCGGCCACGTTATCATTTACCATCAGATTGTGGCCAAAGTCTCGCTATTGTAATTTTAAAAAATTCTTACTATTTGAATACTTTGTTTTTACTTTCTTATTTGCTATTTAAGACATCAAAGTGCTTAGACTAGCAATTTTCACCACGTTTGTATACTTATGACTGTACTTTGCTGTAATGCAGCCGATTCGTCTTCATCTAAACACAGCGTATCGTGTAATTTTATAAACTGCCTGGTAAAAAAGTGAACCTTATTGAGAAAAACACTTAATTTGAATACCGGTATAAAACTAAACCAGAACCTGCCCTTTTATTATATGTATAATATATAAACTTTATTTTGTAGTCCAAGGAGTGGTAGGTATTGTACTATAAAAATAACTTTTTTATGTTATTATTTATGTTGTAACGGTATTTTGCCAATGTCAAGCTAGTTAAATAATAGAAGCTAGAAAGTTAGTCTGCAAAGAAGCGTCATAGTATCACAAGAGTTTTCCCTAAAGGCTCTTGTTATACTGTTGTAGCGTCACTACCACGTCGGTAGGGTCTAAATTGAGTCCATTGATTGTAATCCTTTGACCGATACAACCAAGAATGCTTGTTTATTGTCCGACACTCGGTCTCTCCGACGCGCCGTAGCGTGTAGCGTGGTGTAGGCTAAAGACTGACGTTACAAATGAAGCTGCACAATTAAGGCGGTCGGTAGGCGCCGCATTTGCCGGTGTCACGTACCGACCCGCTCGCACTTAATTTTCTGGGGGCGGTTGTGGGGGCGTGCGGTTTTAAATTACACCCCACTGGGGGCCCGATTGCAGTTCGACAGCGCTCGTCTAGCGGATAGTTTGGTGATGATTGGAATTTGAATTGGGTGCTTTTTGAAAGAAAAGTTGAATTTGATGTTGACTTTGCAAGTGAAATGCTCGGCATTGATTTATTTAGTATTTTAATTTGTCAATTTATCTTATTATACGGACTCTGGCGGTAGGACTAAAACACTCCGCGTGGGTTGTTGCAATTCAATGGTTTTAAATTAGTTTCTAGTGTTTTTTTGGCGTTTGTTTCTGCCGCGAAGTGATCCTAATAATAATAATCGTTGAATTGTATCGTTTTTAACACTGCTATTGTGTGTTGAGTGAGTTGTCCCGTGACAACTTGCTAGGACCTAATAGAAGTCTTAAAACCCGCGATTGTGTTTAGAGTGGTATCGGCAGAATCCGTAGGGCGATAAAACGCAAAACACCAGCGTTTTATTGAGTGGCCGTGACTTTGACTGACTTCGACTCTTGACTACCCGCTTATTGTTCGGGTAAGGGACGGCCTAAGGCTAGAGCATATAATAAAAAAAACCATATTATAAAAAAATCTTATTATACTTATTTCAAGAGTAAGTAAATCAACTTTCTGCTGTAAATTGCAGTATCTGTATACTGCAATTTAAAGCAGAAAGTTGCAATTTGGTATTACAGTCATATCAGTAGGTAACCTACGGAAAGCTATTTTTCATTATTTTAGTATTAATTGTGCTATTTAGGGTCAAGATGAATCCAATAAAGCATAAATATTAAATCAGTTTAGTCGTTAAGTGGATTACTTACACGACTTTAGTGGATAATGGATTATATAATAGTGTTATTATTTTTTAAACATCATACATTTAGGTATGCATTTATAATTGTTCTTGGGCTCTTTATGCGATGACATTATAGCATTAACATTGACATTAGCTTCACAGTGGTAGTGACATAGCCCATACAATCATGTGCATCATCATCGTCATCATCATCGTCAGCCCATTTAAGTCCCCACTGCTGGGGCACGGGCCTCCCTCAATCACATGAGGGGTAATTGCCATACTCACCACGCTTGGCAGACGGGTTGACGAGGGTTATGATATAAATGCAGAGTTTTCCTTCTCTGGGTGCTGATGATCATACCAGCAGCTTTACCTTAGTCGCTTTTCACGACACCTCGGTAAGAGTGAGGGTGGTCAATTCTGTTCTGCCGGGGACCACACGGCTAATCAATTATGTGCATACTACATAAATAAAATATAGAATTCCTTGCAAGACAACAGTGAGTACAAAAGATAAGACTATCTAACGGTTTCTGCTTTTAGTAGTGTATAAGGTAGCTATTGTATTTCGTTTGGTCTACACTTGATAGCATACCACAAATTATATATCAAGACTTTGATCCTCAAAAAAATCATTTCGATAAATCTATATGAATACCAAAATTCTTATCATAAGTTTCAAACTCACCTCCTCTTCATCTTAGCGTGTGAATCCCAGAGGCCTCCAAAGCTGTCGCCTCGAAGCCCGGGGTACGCTTAGACCATGATCCAGGATTTATTTATTTATTTGGACAACCAACAAGGCATACACTACAACATTCTTAAGATTAACGCAGTAGGTAATTAAATTCTTAGTGGTAACATAATTATAGGTTGCCACGGCTTGCGAATCGATACTATATTATACACTAACATCAAATCTCATTTAAATATGTTAAAGAACATTGTTTAGAAGAAACAAGTGTAAATATGAGTTTATTATGATTATACGTTTATTTATGTTACCTACACTTGTAAGACGAACAAATCGACAAATCTGCAATAGTCACGAACTTACGGGCTGACTTTACCAAATACATATTCGTTTATTTCTTACACAAAAAAAAGTGGAAAAATCCCAATCTTAGATTCATACATAATCTTTTATTACATAATAAGTCATTATTTCTTCCCTGACGAGAAAAAAAAACTTATGTAGAAAATTTGCCTACTCATTCACTCGCCCAAAAGAGGAATTAATACTTTCGAGAAGTCTGTTAATTACAATGAAGCGACTGCCGTCTGAACCAGACACCAGACCAATTGGATCCCGGTTACACGTTTAGAATCATTACCTCAAATAATATAGTAACTATAATTTCACAATTTTTAAAAAACTATCTGAGACGTGCAGGTTTCTTTACGATGGTTTCCCTTACCGCCTAGCTAATGGTACAAAAATTATGCACATGGATTAATACATGCATTGGTGCATGCTCAGACTCGATCCACGACCCTCGTATGGAAGGCGAGTTCTTATTCACTCAGCTACCATCGCGTAGTTTCAAATTCACCTACGCAGTAGTACCTAGATAGGTACTCTATAGTCGATACCATAGAATTAGACGGCATTTTAACCTGTAGGCTGTTATAATCGTTAGCGATGCGAATAACAACATACACTCTTGATCAAAATATTGATTTGTGCATTGCTTCTCACCCAGATATCAAAACAAAGTAGACCAAAACATGCATCAGCTATTGCCACCTAACCATCCACAAACACGAGCGTATAAACACCAAACTCCACCCACAGGCGAAACAATTTAATTCCTACAAACGCATCAAAAACGGCAATAAATTTTTAGACGTCACCCGGCGCACCGACACAAGTACGCGCGGGAATGACGGCGCGGCTTATCGTAGCGTCATTTCCATAATGCAGCCAGCATTTTAGCGCTCGTCTATAAAGCGCGACGCATAATAATCTGGGCTTTTACACTGTGCGTCGGAGTTGATGACGAAATGATATAAAACAAAAGGCTGTTGTTCGGGTTTGTTGGTGTTGCAGAGTTATTTGGATGCCGGTGATTATTTATCCAGCACTTGGGTGACCCTTGCTCATTTATCGCTTCTATCATAAAAAGAATGTCGTCTGGTGGGGTGTCCATGATATCACTGGAGGCGGGGACGTCAAGATGAAATGAACTAACTGCGACGTTGGTGTTGCGAGTATCTTTTAGGTGGCGTTTATCAACATAATCTTTTGCCATCAGACCTTTGGTTTGGTGCATCGCTGGAAGCTGTCGGTACGATCGCTTCGCACTCACGACTGACGCGCTGAGGGATCACCAGTTCTAATCGAACTATTTACCTCAATGTGCTAATTTAACCTTACCTATTTTTTATGTGATAGGTGGCAGACGAGCATGTTGACGGATTACCTATTTTTATTTTAACTTAAATTTGACTACCTACTCGTATATGTTCAGGCTATATTTAAGATTAGCAGAAGAATAAAAAATAATTGATGGCAAAGATTTTGTTGGAGAACCATTCTGTTGGTGAAACGTTCATGGGACAAAATCGTTCTTTTAGCGAAATTTTAATGGACAAAAATATTTTTTTTCACAAGAAAGGGAGGCAAACAAGCAAGCGAGTGACATGATGGTAAGTAATCAGCCACACCAGAAGGAGTTCATTCATTCTGTTGGTCAAACGTGAACGTTTAACATGAGTAAAGTTTATTGGCGAAACGATTCAGAACTATAAATAGTATATGTGTGTGTGTGTGTGTGTTTGTCTACTACATGAAAATTAGAGTCCCATTGGATCACGATACGACTCTAATCGTTCCATGCAAACGATACTTAATAATGTATGTACTGCACCGGCGTTCGGGGACGGCGTATTAATTACATACATCGCTTAATTATTGATTTTTAGCATTAAACAACGGACATTTTGGACCAGCTCGCGCAGATTTATAGAGTCTAAATGTTGTTTGTTTGTATTGTTTTAATGGAAGGATGATGGGGTCAGTGTTGCCAACTGTCATAGACTAATGCTCTGTTCTTAGAACGTTGGTAGTTGATAGACGTTAAATAGTTAGAATTTTTATCAAGAACATGTATGTCTTGTGTTAATGAATATTGCGTTGAAATAACGGTATAAGTATCTGCTAACCTACGGTCACAAGTTTTTGGTTTTAAATAAAAAACTACATCAAAATGCGTAGGTAAAAAAATAGTCATTTATTAATTTATCTAAACTTTACTGTACGAAACGATACAATAGGAATTTAATGCCCAGAGGTATTCTCTGCCTTATTTAATTTCTGTACTTATTTATTTCCAAAATATGAACGAAACATTGTGGGGGTAATTTTTCAAAATTTACCTAAAATTACAATGTTGTAATTATTACCTTATTGAATCTCATTTAACACCCATTTAAATGAGATTCAATAAGGTAATTATCAGAAATGATATCAGATAACAGCACATACATTGACCTGTGGGCTACGACGAAACGGGATTCTCAACCGAATCTTTATCCCCGTTTCTTTCTCATTCTTATCTTTCGTTTGGATGCGGCAGGTAGGTTTCTTCTCACTTGTCACGGGTCGGTTTCACTGTAGCGTTGCTTACCATCAGGTGATCCGTCTGCTCGTCTGCCACCTCTCATATAAAAAAAAGCATTATTATTATTTGATAGAAATGGGGTGAGCCCTGCGTCTCATAGCCACTGCGACCAGTAGATGATCTATTGTGGCAGCCCCGTAACCTATTACAGCACCTCATGCAGCTCCAGTTCCAGGATAAACCCGAGAATGGAGCTGATGGGGGAGCTCTTGATCTCGTCAGCTGAGATCATGTGTGCTCTCAGGTGCCGGCTTCTGCAGCGGTGCAGCGCCATGCACTCGCCGAGGACGTGGATAATCGTTTCCTCGTCCTCGCGACAGAACCTGCAGATTTTGGTATCTGTAAGGCCCATGTTGTGCAGGTGCTTGTTTAATTTGCAGTGCCCTGTGAGGGTCCGAGTGAGTGCCCAACAAAAAAAAGCATTGTAAAAAAGCGTTTCCTTGTGTTATGATGAGTATCAGATTCAATGAAGAAATTAAATAATGAATAGGTAGTACCTAGATACCTAACTGAATATTATTAAATTGGCAACACGGGCTCAATCCCGTGCATCCATTAGAGGCGATGTTACGAATTTAAAGCATAATGTGTGGATCAGGTATAATATACAACTTATTATAAATAAACATTAAGCTTCGTTATAAGCGTGATTACTGTATCAAGCGTCCATCACAGAACATTTAGACAGATTGCCCTATTCAGTTTTGTATAATGTATTATTTAGATAAAATGTATATTAAGGTGACGGGAAGGGCAAACTAGCGACGCCACCCGATTTTAATTTTTAGGTACTAAACCGGATCTATTTTAAACAATTTCGGGGTTACAATCTCTCGGATAACACCTATACTATTTATTCAAAATAATCAATCAAATCAAATCAAATAATTCTTTATTTGCATAGGCTTGTACACAGCACTTACAAATCGTCATACATTTGAATGACTTAAAACTATGTATAAGTACTTATGTATAATTTACATGTTAATACATATATATGTTGATACATAAAATATACTAAAGAAATAAATAAACATAATGCGATTCTACCACCGGCTCGGAAAGTTGTTTCTGGTCGAGAAGATCCAGCTTTTAATCGCCAAACTTTCATACAATGTTGTGTCATCATCATACTTATAGTTAACTGTTAGGTCTGCTTTTGCACTCGAATTTTAGATTACCGCCAAAAGTGGCCGCTTTTGGCGTGAATCAATTTTTCGCGTACAAAAACGGACCTAACATTTGTGCATGGTTATTTCATAAATAATATAAGTGTTTGCCGAGAGATTGTACCCCGAAATATTATAAAATAGATCCGCTTTAGTAGCTGAAAGTTAAAATTGATTCGTCGCTAGTGTGCCCTACTCGTCACCTTAACACGGACATTTAGGTATCCACATACAGAGTGCCCCGTAAATAATGGATCAACCGGTAATGGTGGATAGTTCGCTAGGAGATGTATTACTAATTTTAACTGTTTTTCGAAAAACCTTTGGGTTGCCAAGAAAAAAAAAACATTATTTTTTCAAATTTACTGTTTCAAATTAATTAATTGTTTATTTGAGTCATGGTTCCAAATGATGTCGTTTTTTTGTTTTTTTATCCATTATATTTGCTGAATAAATAGCCAATAAATTCACATGTTCCTTTTTAAATTAGAAATATTCATAACCAGCTTTTTCTCAAAAATCGATAGAGTTCAATATCTATCTTATAGTACCTGGATGACTGAACTTTAAAAATGGCACCTGAAAAAAGAAATATGAAACCGAAGTATACCATCATTTTAAAGACATGTACACTTAATAAGGTTTCTAAACTGGTATAAATCATTCAGTTAAGTATCTAATTCGCAATGTAATTGTTGAAAATCTGGAACAAGGTACAAAATCCTAAAAACATTTTCATACATTTCAATATATGAAATTCGTATGAAATTACTTATTTTCTGTGTCTAGGAGTGATTTAACTGAATTTGGTAGCGTTACCTGTTTAAGGCGAAGAGTAAGATACATTAGCGCCACCAATTGTTTTAATTTTTTTGCTTTTTTTAAATGCCAAGTCTCCGGACCATCGGAGATTGTTAAAATTTGATTCGGTTTAGAAGCTTAACATAAAACTATGGCAGACAAACGAGTTGACGGTTCACCTGAATATAAGTGATTACCGCCGCCCATGGACATCTGCAACACGTGAGGCATCACAGATACGTTCCCGGCCCTTAAGGTGACGGGTAGGGCACACTAGCGACGCCAATCGATTAAAATTTTTAGCTACTAAACCGGATCTATTTTAAACAATTTAGGGGTTACAACTTCTCGGCAACTTTTGGCGTGAATCAATTCTTCGCGTACAAAAACGGATCCAACATTTGTGCATGGTTATTTAATAAATAGCATAAGTGCTTGCGTCACCTTAAGGGATCCATCTAATATGGCCTGGTGCCAGTACTTCGAATCGCCCTAAAGGCTTGATTCATAATTTAGACTGGATTTGTTGCTTTCAAAAACTGTAGTTCATACTAATAAAATACACGCCCAACATATTTACAATTCGTTTGTAGTTTGACGGGTAACCGAACCGTTCGAATGGTCTGTCGCAAACACTGGGAAAGGCTACGACTGGCGGAATGAACTCCACTCTGTGGTTTTTTCATAAACCCATTTAGCTCGTATATGAAAAAAAGCGACCCTCCTGATGTTTGTGTAATGTAGATTTGTTTGGAGTTTGTATCTGTTTGATTTTGTACTTGACTTTTAGGGTACGCATTGTACAATATCATTTTTGATTATTATGAATGAATGAATGAATGAAACTTTATTTGGCACAATACAAAACAAGGAAACTTAATAAGAAACATAACCTAGGCATAAATAATGACGAAAAGTAGGACAACATTATCCCTGTATGTGCCAAACAGGCGGCCGCTCAGCTATAGTCGGTGCTGATCCATGAAACATATGTGTACATATGTATTAAACATATATTTGCATGAAAATATTGTAAATTCATGATATTTATCCATTCTTAGCCGTTAATTATAAGTATGTGCTCAGATTTAAACCTACCATACGTCCAACCGTTTGGAAGACGTGCGTTCTTATCCCCTGATCTAAGCTACCATCGTTCAACAATTTATGTTTTTTTGTTAACCATACAATAGACTAACGCTTGACTACAATCTCCGCTATAATGTATCAAGACGGGAATTAACACTACATTTATTATGTGATACAACTTTGTGTACTCACATATTTGGCTTGACGTTTCGACTACGTTACAGCAGCCGTGGTCAAGAGCGGACTGGCGAAGCACGGCGTCGTCTTCTGAGGCCGGGCTGTGAATCTTCGGACACCCTCACATTTTTTTATATTATTTCGCAACTAGAATTGTCAGTGAAGCTACTCCGACACACTACACTAACAGTATCGGTATCTGTTTGCGTTAGTAACGGCCTAGCACGGGGTTTGCACTTGTTAATTACTGGATTCCATGTCGATGATATTTTAAATCCATCATCCCGATTAAAAGTCTTATATACTTCTTGATCTCAATCGCTCCACGTACTATCCTGGTATGATAATGACGATCGATGGAGAGGATTTTCGGGTCATGTAGTTCCATCCAATGATTAACTCCCATTTCCAGTAGATGTTCTGCTATTTCCGATTTATTCGCTTGTCGATTTTTAACAGCTGCGATATGTTTCTTGACAGGTTCTGCAATTGACCGCTTCGTTTGTCCAATATGAGAACTACCGCAGCTACAATCGGTTTTGTAAACACCTGGAGTCTGAACCACCTGGTATCGTGTTAATTCCCGTCTTGATACATTATAGTTATAATGCAACGCGAAAATCACAATCTCAGTTAGCCGAAGAGCGACGATGAGGTCTGGAATGTTACGCAATTGCCTAGACAATTCCAGTTCACTCTTAATTTAAAGATGCCCAATCATAGTGGTCAGGAACATATACATTGGCAATGAGATCCATTCCTTACAGGGTCATCTCACTAAGTTCTTTTTCCTTAGTATGGGAAAAATAGTTCAGCGGTTTTCGTTAGATGGGGCTTCTAAAAACCAGATGTAGCTTTAAAAAGCAATCAAGCAGATGGTTTGGCGTTGTTTCAGTATATGTCACTGTGCATTTTTACATCGCGTTAGTAAAGCATGTTTCCGAAACAACAAAACAACATGGGAATTAAGCGAGGTTCAAGAGGGAATTGCGAGTTTTTTTTAAGTATGATAATAAAATGATTTCTGATATTTAATTAAATCGTCCCCCTGGCTGATTGACGAAAGCGGCCGTTCTATATAGCCGTTGAGTTTTGGTCGGTTTCCTCTAGATGGCGCTAGCACTAGCTAGCTGACTGATGCCTCTCTAGTATCTCAGTATATATAATTTACTCAATGATTCCTTAAGTCGACAGGTAGCCCTAACTAGCGACGCCAATCGATTTGAATTTTTAGATACTAAACCGGATCTATTTTAAACAATTTCGGGGTTACAACCTCTCGTCAAACACTAATACTATTTATTAAATAACCATGAATAAATGTTGGGTCCAACGCGTACGCAAAAAATTGATTCACGCCAATAGCGGCCACTTTTGGCGGTAATAAATTTTTCGCGTACAAAAACGGACCCAACATTTATGCATGGTTATTTAATAAATAGTACAAGTGTTTGCCGAGAGGCTGTAACCCCGAAATTGTTTTAAATAGATCCGGTTTAGTAGCTAATAATTAAAACCGATTGGTCAAGCAAAGAATGAGGCACGGCCGTATCATTCTTTTCTCCAAGCAATTCAGACTATTTTCAACCCCCCTACAATTTCGTGGTGGATAAAACAAGAAGCCTGAATTTTCAGTAACTAATCTGACATTGTATAAACACGATATATTTAAAATTTCAACCAATTTGAACCTGTAGTTAAAGATTGACAACTTGTTAAAGTTTCTGAATTTTGTCTCTGACTGCCTCACCGATCATCATAAGTCCAAGGCACTTCTAGCAGAAATAGAAGCTTCAAATTTAGAATACAAATAGAATTTCGTGTCTTAATCATGGGATTTTTTTTTGTGATTTCGGTCCAGTTTTCTAAATTCACCAACTGCATGAATAACTTTGTAATCTCGTATAAATGTGTAGGATTACAATTGGTACCGCAAAGAAAAAAGTAGGTGGACTACTAAAAGAAATGATTTCCCATAAAAAACAAAAATCTAAGTCTTGCATTCAGTTGTTCTACCGTGAAAAGTTGTGTTGTGTTGTAAGCCGTGTGGCCCCCGGCAGAGTAGAATAGGCCACCCTCTTTCCTACCGAGGTGTCGTAAAAGGCGACTAAGGTAAAGCTGCAGGCATGATCATCAGAACCCAGAGAAGGAAAACTCTGCATTTATATCTAAACCCTCGCCAACCGTCTGCCAAGCGTGGTGAGTAAGGCAATTACCCCTCATGTGATTGAGGGAGGCCCGTGCCCCAGCAGTGGGGACTTAAATGGGCTGACGATGACGATGAAAAGTTGTGAGATCTATGTTACCGAGTCGGTTGTGTTTTTATGCAAAGGCAGAGTCAAATATTCAATTAATAACTGACTTGTAACATAGATCTCAAAACTTTTCACGGTAGAAAAACTGAGTGCGAGACTTGGATTTTTTGACAAGTTTTGTTTTTTTTAATCGACGCCGCCTATGAAATTCTGCGAAATCTGAGAGATCGATAACGCGTTGTCGGTCATTAGAATAGTTATTTACGGGATTGCTACCATGTCGTACCTTATTTTTGAGTATCCGATATTTCGGCGCTGTTGCAAGCGCCATGGTCACGGAATAACTGAAGATTCTGCGGGTAAGATGTTATTGGCAGACATATCGGTCTACCCTCCTTCTTAGTCTTTTACTGCGTTCACCTCCGGTACCACTGTTTCCTAACTCACTATTTATTCGCACCTGTTCTCGACACACAACACTCACAGTATCTGCCCGCGAAACGACACTTTGTTTAGTTTTACGGTTCCTACACGTGTAAGTGTAGGAACACTCACACTCTCAGTAACAACACTCAGTGTAGGAGCAATCCCGTAAATAACTATTCTAATGTTAGTGACCATGAAAGTTTAAAACAATATATGCGTTGTCGGTCTTTTAAAATGGAAATCTTCTCTTGAAAATCTCTAAGTCGTAGCCTTCGGAAAATACTCCTGCAGCTAAACCGTTCCACAGAACTAAGGTGCATGTCAGAAAACATTGGTTGAATCGTAATTTGAATATTTCTCATAACCTGATGCATGTTGAGTGTACACAGCAATATGCAGTCCTGAGTTATCAGACCCCGCACAGTTTGTAGTTTTCACTCGGCGAAGCGTGAAAATATTGATTGTTGTAATTAATTGCAAACTCTCCAATTCGAAATGAATATTAAATTTAACGAACAGCTCATTATGTTTGGTTTAGGATGTTGGATGTGCGAATTTTCTTCATGTTGGTATTAACGTTTTCAATTAAATACTTAACGGCCAAGAAATTGTTAAGTTTTTTTTTATGTGATAGGTGGCAGACGAGCAGATGGATAACCAGATGGTAAGCGATTGCGGTCGTCCATGGACACCCGCGACACTAGTGGAGTAACAAGTTCGTTGGCAGCCTTTAAACCCCGTTTCCCCCGGATTTGGCTTCCGGTGCCCTCACTCACGCAGACAAAGCACAATGCTGCGTCACGCCGGTTTTCTGTGAGTCCGTGGTATCACTCCGGTCGAGCGGCCGAAGCGTGGCTCTCCCACGGTCAAAGTAGTACAACTTGGTAATGTACCTCAATTATTTTGTATAAATACTTAATACTTATAAGTAGGTACATATTTTTATGTTATTGGAGGCAGACACTGTCTGCTTATATATATTGGTAAATTGTATTATGCTTAAATCTATCTACACCCTTGCATGAGACCTCTCCAGCTTTGAGGTTTCGCCTCGGGACTCGGATATTTTTATATCTACGAATATGCATGTATTCGGTTTTTTGGTGGTTGATGTTGAGACCTACTTTTTTAGCGGCCGCCTCCAAGGTTTCAGCTGCCAATGTGACCTCCTCCTTACTCTCCCCTAATAAAGCAAGGTCATCCGCGTATCCTATCACCCTATGTTTTCCGTTCAACTGCACTCCACCATGAAGGTCTATAACCGAGATATCGCTGGAAGGATGAGGTCGAAAAAGACCTGCGCGGACTCTCGGCTGATGACTGGCAGGAGGTGGCGCAGGATCGACCAAGATGGAGGCTCTTATTATCGGAGGCCAAGGCTCACTATGGGTCGCTGCGCCAACCTAGTTAGTTAGTATTATGCTACCGACCATACCAACCCGTAACATCAGTGGAGTCCTAAGTGCGCTGTAAACATTTAAACGGGTTAAGGTAAAGTCCTTGAGTGGAGACCGCGACTCGGTAAGCGTAGTGTAGGACGCCCTAGGACAAGATGGGATGATGGCATTCGAAGGCTGGCTGGTGTAGGCTGGATGAGAGTGGACGAAAATCGGGAGCAGTGGCGTGCATTAGGGGAGACCTATGTCCACAGTGGACGAGTGTGGGTTGCTGATGATGATGATGAAACATTTAAACTCCTTTTCCCCGGATTGAGACTGCGGTACTTACTCACTGCGTAGCAAGTAGGTATAACTCATCACAAACACCGCTAAGCGTCGGTTTTCTGTGAGGCCATGGTATCACTCCATTCGAGTCGGCCACGGACTCTCCCGCCCGCGTTTAGTTTTCTGACCAAAAAGCAGTAAATCTTTGCATCCCGTCGGCCGACGTGGGCACACGGCTGGACTAAGAAACCCTCAGTCGCCGTGGACCTCCGTCTTGGTCCTGAAGTTTTTTATCCCACTCAAATGTTCCTATGGCAGCTACTTCGCCTACCCCAATTTCCATCGTGATCTAACGGGGAATGCTGCCAGTATTGGGGACAACTTTATTTTCAAAACTTATTTTTTTGCTTACTTTTTTTATATGACAGGTGGAAGACGAGCAGACAGATCCCCTGATAGCAAGCGATTGCCGCTGCCCATGGACACCCGCGACACCAGTGGAGTCACAAGTGCGCTACCAACCTGAAAACACCCCTTTCTCCCTGATAAGGCCTCCAGTACCCTCACTCACGCAGCGAAACACAGCACAGTGCTGCTTCACGCCAGTCAGCAGTTCAGTTCAGTTTAGCTTTAGGTCTTAGTTATTGTTTTTATTTTCTCAAGTGTCTCTTTAGTCTCGTATTTGTTCAATAAGTAAAGCTGCCTCTTATCAATTCTGTTACGGCCTGTTTGGCCTCTGCTAGATGCAGTATTCTTCATTGCAAATCTCTTTGGGCTGCTCACTTTAGGAGGACTGTGATGAAAGAAAATAAGTCTGGGATAGGGATTGTGGCACATCATGAAGGAGCCCTACATCGAGCAATGGACTGATAGAAATCTTAGAAGTAAAGCAATCCCAATGAAATTTTATTATTAAGATCATATGATAATTACGCTTAAGTTTTATTTAAATGTTATACTTTGACGGGTAGGGCACACTAGCGACGCCAATCGATTTTAATTTTTAGCTACTAAACTGGATCTATTTTAAACAATTCCGGGGTTACAACCACTCAGCAAACACTTATACTATTTATTAAATAACCATGCAAAATGTTGGGTCCAACGCGTACGCGAAACATTTATTCACGCCAAAAGCGGCTACTTTTGGCGTGAATCAATGTTTCGCGTACAAAAACGGACCCAATATTTCGCATCTTCAGAGTTATAAATACCTAATCCAAAAACTTAGGATTTGGACTTTTAGTCATTGGCTTTGTACCTTTGTTTAAAGCCTTTCTATGAGTACAAGTCAAAACCTAAATTTTTGGATTAGGTCTTTATAATTCTGAAGGAGCGATTTGTGCTATAGCTAAAAATTAAAATCGATTGCGCGTCGCTAGTGTGCCCTGCCCGTCACCTTAATATTTGCGGCCAGATTAGTACGCTAACATCAATATAGAAAAACCCCCGGGACACATTGCAAACCGACGGCATGGTAATTAAAATATACATACCATAAACCCATGCTCCACCGTGCGCGAGTCCATCCATCTCTGCCCAATAGTACGCTAATCCTCATTAATTACTTGGCAATTTTAAATCTCATTATTGCGAACAAATCGGTCTGGCATCGATTTTTCGCCTGCCGTGGGTGGAAGCGCATATATTACCGCGTGCAGGTGACAAACGGTGCGACGAACTGTTTCTGCAAATGAAGGATAATTAGGACAGTTTTGGGATTCTCAATTTAATAAATAATAAATAAATATTTCACAATATCACATACATTGATCTGACTCCGCGATAGGTAACTCAAGCACCTGTGTTACGGATATCAGAATCAACAGTGGTATTACAAATATATATATATATATAATACTTTTCTTTTGTAAATACATACTTATAATACATAGCAAACACCCAGACCTAGAGAATTTAATGATTATCAATCTTTCGAATACGAAAGTTTTTCTAATTTCTTAGTGATCTGTAAACATAATTACTAAGAATTTTATAAAGACGATAATTTTGGGCCCAAGTATGCTATAGTATGACTAGTATTGTTTGCAAGAGCGATGGTAGCTCAGTGGAAATAACGCGTCTTCCATGCGGGAGGTCGTGGTTCGAATCCAAGCATTCACCTCTGGATTTTTCAAATCTATGTGCAAATTTCTACTATAAGCTCGCGAATGAGGGAAAACCTCGAGAGGAAACCTGCACGTTTCTGATAGTTTCTGAAACTTGTAACCATGATTCAGTTGGTCTGGTTCACCTAGTCTAGTCCTAGTCGTTTCATTGTACCTAATTACCGGACTCCCCCAATCCCGGATCACGGTCAAAGCTTACCACGGGCTCCAAAGCAACAGTTTTTAACCCCCGACGCAAAAACGACGGGGTGCTATAAGTTTGACGTGTCTGTGTGTTCGTGTGTGTGTGTCTGTGTGTCTGTCTATGTCATCGTAGCTCCCGAGCAAATTAACCGATTTTGATTTTGTTTTTTTTTTTGTTTGAAAGATGAATAAGGAGGGAGTGTTCTTAGCTATGTTGGATAAAAATCGATCCAAGATAGCCGCCGTCACAAAGATCTGGATTTTATGTTTTAACACAACTCCCACAATATGGTATCATATAAAAGGGCTTGAGTAGCAGAATATATTAATTGTGAAAAATTTCAAATCCAAGATGGCCGCCGTCAGAAAATGACGAATAACCTATTTGTTGTTCCAACTGCCTCAATATAGGTATCAAATGAAAGAGCTTAAGTTGTGTCGGGGGTTTTTTAAATTTTCAATTTTATTATTTTGGACGCCACCGGGAATTATACGCTAAGATGAAGAGGACTTTTATTGTTTGCATAAGATCACTACACTTTACAGTACACTATCATTACACAGTGGAAGTTCCACCAGCTCGTACTAAGCGTTTCACTTCTCCTTTCTTGGTACGAACTGCTAAGGAATGGAACAACTCACCGGCTTCTGTATTCCCAGAGAGCTACAATTTGGGTGTCTTTAAGTCGAGAGTGAATATGCTTCTTCTGGGTAAGCACGCCACATCTTAGACCTTATTGTCACTTCCATAGGGTGAGATGAGGTCAAGTGCAAACCCATTTTATAATATAAAAAAAAACAGCAGACGGATTGAACCTTCAGGTTTTAAAGATAGCGTCTTTGATAAAATGCATGCTAATCTTTTACCGAAGGCCCTGCCTTTTAAACTATAGCACGCTATAGAAGAAGTAGGTACCTATATTCATTAGTTACTTGATAATAAATCTTTCTTACAAAGTGAGTTTTTGAACCTCTTTAGGTCAAGAATAAGAGTCAGCAAGAATCGGCAAAAATCTGTAGAGGCACCTGTCGGTATAATATAGAGCCAGAAAAGTTTCGGATATACGAGTGCCTACACATTATTCCGTAATAACAATAAAGATTTGGTGCCTCTACCGGCAGTGGGCGTGTATCCGTCTGTCCATCGTATCGCATTGGCGCAAATTAATGAGGGTGGTATATTTATTTCAGAGTTCGTTTGCCGATGCCAAAATATCAGCGAAGCTCTCGATTGGCGGCACTGGTAATATGCAAATGTTCCTGATGCAGTAATGAGCTCATTAAGCCACGTGTAGCCTCGGCGGTCATAACGTTACACTAATTGGTCATTTCGGAGGACTTTGTATGTATGAAATAAGTGCTATGTGCTTCTGGAATTTTTGGGCGTTTTAATAGGTTGTGTTTGAGAGTGTATAAATTAAATTGCGTTTTGGTAGAACGATCTTGCTGCGGAATAATTAAATAAATAAATGTTTCACAACATCACATACATTGATATGACTCCGAGATAGGTAGCTCAAGCACCTGTGTTACGGATATCAGAACCAACAGCGGGATTACAAATATATAGAAATACCCAGACTAATACAAACAGACATGTTCATGCACACAAATGTTTGTACTGTGTGGGGATTGAACCCGCAACCCCTGCACCTGAGGCAGCATTCACTACCACTAATCCAAATGGGTCGTCAAAATGTACGGTATAATTGTATGTATAACCTATTTCATCATCAGCCCATTTAAGTCCCCACTGCTGGGGCACGGGCCTCCCTCAATCACATGAGGGGTAATTGCCATACTCACCACGCTTGGCAGACGGGTTGGCGAGGGTTTTGATATAAATGTAGAGTTTTCCTTCTCGGGTGCTGATGATCATGACAGCAGCTTCACCTTAGTCGCCTTTTACGACACCTCGGTAAGAAAGAGGGTGGCCTATTCTACTCTGCCGGGGGCCACACGGCCATGTATAACATATATATTTCATGTAAATACACATCCTCACCTATAATAATCATACATGAATTAGGTACCTACTATCTATTCGTACAAAGTATAGGAATAACTTAGTATGAACCTAAAAAATAGTTATGGTGGTAAATAAGGTATCTGCTGCATTTATTTACACTTGTAGTGACACTTTTTTACTCGTAAAAATACCTGTAAGTACCAAATTATATTTCTTGATCTATCTCTGACAGTCTTTGCTTCCTTCCCACACTGTATTTTTGTACGATATAATATCAAAAAATATTTAACAGGAGCCCAATTCTCGTGCACGTGATATTTTGAAAACTTGGCGGATATCACCTGAAAACCATACAAAAAATTATCATTACTAGTTTTATTTATTTGAATTTATTATTATTAGTTAATTTTATCATAATAATTTATGAATTTTATTGTAATAATTTAATTTATCTGGACTTATTTTATGTAATTGTATTTTTAATTTGTCAATTAATTATATCTGTTAATTTTGTGTACTCTAATTTATAATGAGGTATTATTTGTTTACACATAAAAGATTACTTCAATTCTGCTCACATTTTGTGGACATTAATCCGGTCCTAAACTATAATTGCTCACTTGTTTGTAATCTGTCTTTGATTATTGTGTGTTGTGTCGCCTAAAAAAATAAATAAAAAATAAAAAAAAACTGTGTTTTGGTGATATATGTCGCACGAAAATAATATCACGAACACAATAATTGGCTCCAGTACTCGTACAAAGGTACGCGTAGGTACGCATGTTATTATGTCAGTTTTGGATAACTATGAATTTTGATAACTTCAGAAGAATGAAATGCAGGTTTTCAATTTTATACAATTTATTTAATTTTAAATTATTCCCGCTACTTGAAGTGAACAGAAATACAACGAGAAGCGAAAATCAAATCGCCAGTTGCTATGCAAGATATAAAATTAATATGACACAATCATTTAGGAGGCTAATAATAACTATGATTTATATTGCACATAATTTCCAAACGGTTATTAAATAAAAAATATTGACATTGTACGGTAGATTTTCCTTCGGCCTTATAAAAACTAAGCCAAGTTACTTTGTACTCATGCTATCTATTAACTACATTCTAGCACGTGGGAGGTTTTCAGGATTGACGTGCTTAGTGTAAATGTCGATTGATTATACAGAGGGTATCGGTCAATAGTTTCAACTTGTAACCAATATTTCTAGAAACCGTCCAATATTCATATACTTACATAAAATATAATTTGGGCTTGGCAAACTTAATCAGCAGATATTTTGTGTAGATCAGTAGGTATGATGTAAAAAAGTCTCTAAAATATTTTTAAAAATTTAGTAGAATCAGGACTGTAAAACGTTTAACTATGCCCGATGCCCCTGCCACTATTTTATAAGCTACAAAATTAGGCCAGCCATTTTTCACCATTACGTGCTTTAAATGTATGTGATAAGTTGCAGGTAACTAGGCAATAATTTTAGAGACATTGCTATTATCTTACATTGGATTAAATAATAATTTATACATATTGGGCCCATCCGGTCCAGCATAATATTATAGAAAACGGTTAATAGGTCTTGACTTGGCCTGTTTTTACAACATAAAACTTTGTTATTTGGCACTTTTTATATACTAACAAAATTCTTAAACCAAGCGAATTAGGATGACAATCATAATATAACAAAGTGGAAGAATTTATTTACAAAATGGACATAATCAACAGATAGACTCTTAGACACTATTTTAGTATACATCTACTCAACTTTATAATTGCACATCTATTGCACTTTACAAGATGCATTTACAACAACTTATATTCACATTTTTATTTACATCTTTGCAAAAATTAAAATTGTTGATTGCACTCTAACCCTATTGTACAGTTGGCTACAAAATATAATGTTTGTACTTGTAAATTATATTTTGATATTGAAGATCTGACTAACAAAAGCAAAATTCAAAATATAAAATTGCTAATAAGAAAAAACATATAGCTTGACATTTTGCGAAACATACGAGGTCGATTTTGGGATTTTCAAAATAGTGCCAAATTTAACATTTAAAACCTAACTAACTAAACATCTAAAACTTTTTTGTAAAAAAAAAACGTTTTAATCCATAGCTAGCGGACTGAAAATCTTTATTCATATGCTAAAGATGAGACCACAATGCAATGAATGCATAAAACCTTTTTTGTTAAAAAGAAGTTTTTATAAAATACGTACAGTATACAATAGGGGAGCAAACACCTTTCCTATTAGTGTTTTCAAACTAAAAAGGCGCTAATCTCGTATAGTTTCAGGACGGGACCGAACTTTAAAACGTAGATACAAATTTCGCTAATCGTTACTTTAATAGTAAGTTAATCATTAACATGTACATAATTACAGTAATTCCTGGTATCTACTTCGTTGCACTATTTATCTTTAAACTTATATTAGACGACACCTTCTTTCTTGTGAGCCGGTCCAGGCTTTTCAAGCTTGCAACTCTAAAACCAACCCGAGGGCCTACTACATAACAGAGTTCACTACCAAACCTCTATGCCCGTCTCTTTCACACGCGCTGTTTAATTTTATTTGGATGCGACATAATCTCAGCCGAATCCAAGCATGCATATCTGTGTTCAAATGTGCGTATTTCTACCATCGGCGGTTAGGGAAAACATCGTGAGGAAACCTGAACGTTTCGGATAGTTTCTGCAACGTGTAACCATGATTCAGTTGGTCTCCCCCTTTCAAAAGGGTTGCGAGGGTCAGAAGTCAGTCGCTTCATTATAATTAACAGACTCCCCAAATCCTGAATCATGGTCCAAGCGTACTCTGGGTTTCAAAGCGACAGCTTTGGACGCAAGCGGGAATTAAACGCTAAGAAGAAAAAAGAAGAAGGTGACGATCAAAAATCTCACTCGTTAAAAGACGGGTTGTTTTGTATCAAAATGGCTTCTCGCTAGGCCCTCTGGTTTGTAGTAAATGTAGGCAACAACATTATAATACATTGAAAATATAGCCAAATATTGTTATTAGTCCTTTTCACGAGGAGTTTCACACTCTAGCTTTGTAATTACGGCACCTAATTCGACCACATATTGAATTTTGATATCGGGCAATCAAATTAATTCCGCTGGTATCGCATTTACACCGAAATATAAGTATATTACAATAAATTGCTGAATTTATTTATTGGTCTGGTCTGTGTTATCAATATTAAACGGTATTAACAGTACGTTAGTACCGTTGATTATTCAAAATGTTGTTTACACATATAGGTGTCTACAATAAGTGTCCCGAAGCATAAAAGTTTGAAACGAACTTTTCTTCTCTAATATTGACAATGGTATTAAGATAGAAACAAAACACTGCGCATACAGCACTACGGGCCGATAACACTCAATGTTCTCACTCTGTGATGACAGAAAAGTGAAGAATCTACATACTTCATGCCAATTATTTGAATAAACCAAATCAGATTACCTATTAAAGGGAACTCACTTTAGTGTTCTCACCCGCTCACACAACACACTACGACCAAAAAAAGAAAGTGTCAGATCGTTTTTAGTAGGGCCGCCAAACTGTATTACTGTCCGGCTGAGGGTTGCCTCTCTGCCCGAGGTTGTTGACCCTCCCGTCCTCTCCTCTCGCCGCAGCCGCTGCGCAGGAGTTTCCCCCGCCCAACAACAAGTCACCTTGGCCATGATTCCCATGCTGCCTATGGTTGTTTGTCGTGGAGGAGATTTGATCCATCATCGTTTGCAATTCATTGTGATGATTCTGTGTTGAATGGATGGAATTTGAGTGCAATGGATGGAAGTTGTGTGTCTGATTGGCTGCCGTATAAAGTTGGCTGTACAGCAAACTTGCTGGGAGGACTGGGTAAAGAGAGTTGTTACAATTGCTGGTTCCGTATGAGGAGTTTTGAGAGCCCATCAAAGATGGGAAGTTAGACGTGTTCGTGTGGTTGTGTCCTACGTTCGTGGTGGTGTTCGATGTGAGCAGATCGTCCTGTACCGGGGACTCGGGTTGGGAGCTGTTGTCGCTCAGCGATCGAGGGCCGTTGGAGAGGCTGTAGTCGGCGTTGTTGTTGTAGCGCGGAAGCAGGGTCCCGTGGTGCGAGGGAGAGGAACCGACGAGACCGGACAGCTGCTGGTCCAGATCCACCCCTGTTGTGTCTGGGAGAACTGTGGACAAAATCTTTATTAGAAACTGCAGTAGGTAGGTAAGTACTCTTTGTCATCAAAATCGCTTGCACGCACGATATAAAAATGGAATCATTTCAAACGCAACACTATGCAAGCTGCAAGCGATTTTTGCTCTTCAGGTTATGCGGCAGATTCCTTGACCGTGTCATCTACAGGGAATGCCTTAGTTTTTTGAGACTGGCCGGTCGGTGTATATGGTTCTGAAAATTATTAAAAAATATCCTTTAAAATGAAATTATAGACCTTTCTAATAATATTCTAACGGTCAACAGCACATCACGGTATACACTTGCAGTACGATAATAACGCTTATGCCCCGGACATAAGGGCGGTCTGAAGGTCAAAGTGTGTCAGTCAGAACTTTTGACTGTACAACATTCTCTTCACTAAACACTGTTTAGAAAATAATTCTGTTTAGTAATCAGAGTATTGTATTTCACACACCACCACAAAACACCGCAATGTCTACACCCTAACTAACCGTTTCTTCCTGAAACCATTAAACGCGTATTGATTTATAGCAGGTAACTCATTAAATCAGTTGGTCGAAATTAAATCTACCCGCGTGTTTTACGACTGACATCCTCCTTGAAACGTACGGACATTAACCGGCTCTCATTATAATTTACAGCGGTACGCAACGAAATACAGCCGTGCGTATGGTTGCCAGGCGTCCGGACAAAGCCGGATATAGTCAGGCTTTTTGATTGCTTGTCCGGCCAAATTAGACGCGGCGTAAGGCCGCTCAAGATATTTTAGGCTTTTAAAATTCCCTTATATTTGTTACGTGTTATCTTTCGGATATTATAATGAATATCTAATAGTAAAACTTTTAATTCTAGTGTGTCCGACTTTAGGGCTAAACTGGTTGGATTGTGGACTGGCAACCCTAGCGTGCGCCATCGCGCCATGTCCACAATAGCGCTATAAGTAAATGAGTAAATAATAGACATAACTAAATGAGGACCGTGTGTGTATTTCCATCATTGGCTCGGCGTTTAGGAAAAAAACATCGTAAAAAAAACTACACATTTATAATAGATTCCTAAATTCATAGTTACTTAATTAATTGACATGATTTTTATCGTGCAAAAATGATCCAAGTGATCTATATTATGGATTTGTGATGATCAGACAGCACTATATTGTAACACGCCTTGGTGGCGCAGAGGTTAGTCGCAATTTAAAGCGACGGCTGCGCAAGAGGGTTCGATCCGGTCGGGTCGGGTCAAAAATTTGTACGTAAGTTTTCGGTTAGAAATTCTTAGTGGCAGTCTGGAAGTTGGCCATCTTGTACTCCCGTGCCTCGGAAAGCACCTTAAGCTGTTGGTCTAGCGCCCGAATCGTCGGTCGGTCGTGTCACAGAAGTGTTCCATCGGAATATGAGGGTAAGGGAATAGAGAGTGCACTTGTGTTTACGCACACACTTGAGCACTATAATATGTCCTGCGTACGTAGTTGATCGTTGAGATTGGCCGCCTTAGCCGTAATCGGTTGGAGGATATTATTGTTATAACTGGTAGGTAGTCCATCGAATCTTAGACATTGTTCATGCGAACGGGGGTACCCCCGGGCTCCGAAGAAATTTGTACGTAAGTTTTCGGTTAGAAATTCTTAGTTCTCCGAACGGCTTGCAGCGATATATATGGAAGCGATATGGAATTCCTTAAAAGTTTTACGTATTTAAATATGCAACAATGTTTTCTTGGTGATATGAGTTAAGCCAAAGCTAAGTATTTTGGCAGTATCCATCCCAGATCCCGTATTATTACTATTCATAATAAATGTTAATGATTATACCATATCGTTACGTTGTCGAGATGGTATTAAACTTAGTCCAGAGCCATAAAGTTCTGTGCAATAAAGAGTATCAATTTTGAACCGATTCTTAAACCCTTGAAGGGTTTAAGAATCGGTTTAAATAAGAAATTGTCGTTTTTTTTCTAGGTACAATAAGATGTATAACTTTAATTAGCTAAAAGTCACCATTCTATAATTTTATCTTGATGTAAGACAAATTGAGGGAGGGACTATATTGACTATGATTGAGGGAGGCCCGTTCCCCCGCAGTGGGGACTTAAATGGGCTGATGATGATGAAGACTATATTTTAAGATGTATATTAAATAGAGATCAGATTTATTGTATTTGTGATGAAAATATATCTATATGTATGCGCAAATAATTATATGTATCTATCTTATATCTATTCGCTTATAGTAATAACACTAGTTGCTTTATTTGCTAGCACCATAATTAGTCCATGTTAGCACCAACATTTTATAAATTTTTCTTCTTACTACAAATTTGATTTCTTTGATGTCTGTATTAAATAAGCTCAAGTTGTGATATCCTGTTATTGGGATGGTAAGGTTTATCATGTATAAATTTATTGTACATTCATGGCTTTGTTGTTGGATATCCTAATAAATAAAATTAATAAATAATCTTGAAAACTATCCTATCCTCATCGTCATCGTCAGCCCATTTAAGTCCCCACTGCTGGGGCACGGGCCCCCCTAAATCACATGAGGGGTAATTGTCCATACTCACCACGCTTGGCGTCTCGGGTTGGCGAGGGTTTTGATATAAATGCAGAGTTTTCCTTCTCTGGGTGCTGATGATCATGCCAGCAGCTTTACCTTAGTCGCATTTTACGACACCTCGGTAAGAGTGAGGGTGGCCTTTCCTACTCTGCCGGGGACCACACTGCTTAAACAAAAAACTATCCTACACGTTCCTAAAGGTTGTCCATTAACGCACAGTTAATTATGAAGTAGTGGCATTAATAGTTCCTTTACAAATAAAAAAAGTTAGTATGGATGATACAACTCTTAAGAAAATTGCCATAACGCATAAAGTGTCTTGTATAAATCTTTGACCTATATTTTAATAATTGTGAAAAACTAACAGTGATTTTCTAAAAATGCGTTCTATCTATTGATCATTTGAGACTACTATCGTTTGTAACGGCTTGTTGTGTTCTTTTTCTCACACTAAAAATAGGAAGAATAGACTTCTACCGCGTGCCTCTCAAAATTCCATGCCCCGACAGAAATACCGAAATGGACGAATGCACAAGTTCTGGAATAGATTATAATTTTCATGTTATATTCGGAAGCTAGAAATGAAAGCTTAAATATGAATGAAAATTTAGAATATTACTGAACTGCATAATTAGAACTAGATTTCTAGTTACATCTTCAGTTTTGTTAGTGAAATTAACAGTTTGAAACAATAAAGAATAAACAGAGGTAAATAAGGTAGGCAGTACAAAAATACAGTAGGTATATCACGCAATAAGCTTTCATGGAGTTTGTGTGTAGTATTCATTTGAAATGTTACCTACTTTATAGAACACTTAAATTAAAAACTGTTTAATACCTACATGTGACACTTAATCAATGATTTACGCACATTATACATGATGTCATCAGATCAGGGTAGGCATTTATTTAATCAATCTTAATGTCAGTCCTAATCGTATTACTAATTAAGCTTGTCATAAAACCATAATAGGGAAGTAAAGCTACCTTGAAATTGAGAGACAGCGGCTAAGAAGATAAGTTATTGATGAGATGAAAGTCAATGATCAATTTTGAAATCAATTCGGGAATTTATTTTGGGAGTTTTGGCCCGATGAAGACAATGACTCACATACATAAACGCTGTACACAGTATCATCATCATCATCATCATCAGCCCAATTAAGTCCCCACTGCTAGGGCACGGGCCTCCCTCAATAACATGAGGGGTAATTGCCATACTCACCACGCTTGGCAGACGGGTTGGCGAGGGTTTTAGATATAAATGCAGAGTTTTCCTTCTCTGGGTGCTGATGATCATGCCAGCAGCTTCACCTTAGTCGCCTTTTACGACACCTCGGTAAGAGTGAGGGTGGCCTATTCTACTCTGCCGGGGACCACACGGCCACACGGGGTACACAGTATAATCCTTTTTATTAGGCAATCGTATAAAATTACCAAAATAAGAAGTCAAATAAGGAAGGTAATCTAAATCACCCTGAAAAAGTTCAAAATTGTGTTTTTTAACCTGCGTTGCTTTGGGGTCTGGTCACATGACCAGACCCCAAAGCAGAATGTTACTGTGTGTACGGACCTTAAAGCTGTTGGGTTGTAACGTCTGGAGATTGGGATGGGATTACTTAAGAAGGCTAGCACGCAGGGAAGTTTCCACGCTTATAAATAATATAATATAAATAAATAAATATAAATATTTCACAACATCATATACATTGATCTGAGTCCGAGATAGGTTGCTCAAGCACCTGTGTTACGGATATCAGAATCAACAGTGAGATTACAAATATATACGTATAATACTTTTCTTTTGTAAATACATACTTATAATATATAGGGAACACCCAGACCAATACAAACAGACATGTTCATGCACACAAATGTTTGTACTGTGCGGGGATCGAACCCGCAACCCTTGGACCAAAGGCAGCGTTCACTACCACTGTTCCAAACGGGTCGGCTTATTTACTCATCCACATGCTTCCAGCACCAATCCTTGTACTTTTTCTAAGTTGTGTATTTTGTGCAATTAATTATATCTATCTATCTAAGCTCATAATTTGACGGTGTCGTATTACCTCTATCATTAATAGTGAAGTCCCGTAATGAGGTCTGATCAGGCACGTTCCAAAAGTACCGAAAAGTGAAGCGGCGAATATAGGCATGCAGGGATGAGTTCCCTCTTATTTCCTTTTTTTATGTAATAAGTGGCAGACAAGAAGACGGATCGCATGATGGTAAGCGATTGCCGCCGCCCATAGACACTCGCAACGAGTCACAAGTGTGCTGCCAAACATTTAACCCCCTTTTCCCACGGATTGGGCTTCCGGTACCCTCACTCACGCAGCGCAACATAGCACAGTGCTACTTCACGCTGGTTTTCTGTGGTTCAAGTTGCCTCATCTACTACATGCACATCCTTTAAGTATAAGTACATTACTCAAGTAAGTCTTGTTACCTGTATTATTAGCGGTGAAGTCTTGCGTTGGTGTCTGATCAGGCACGGTCCCTGAGAACCCCAGAGCTGGGGGGTTGAACTGCGAAGCGGCCGGTGCTGCGCAAGAAGGCAGGTACGCGGGATACGCTCCCGCTCCTCCGTACCCCCAGTGCGTGTTGCTCGAACTCAAACCGAATTGACTCATATCTAGGGACAACATACATGTCGGTTAGAATTAAGCACTCAGACATACCTCTATGATTAATTATGATAAGGTGAGAAGAACTTGAAATTCAAAGCAATTTTAGTCATCTTAATCTTTGGGGATAAAATCAGAACATGGTCAATTGTTCACCTATATATCTATTCTTAAGCATCATCGTTAGCTCTATGGTTATTACTAATCCATGTACAGAGTACACTTCTGAGGTGTTATGAGAATTGTTATTCTTACCATAAGATACCTACAGTGTTATCGATAATACACACAATAATATACACACACTTTTGGCCGTGTGGTCCCGGCAGAGTAGAATAGGCCACCCTCACTCTTACCGAGGTGTCGTAAAAGGCGACTAAGGTAAAGCTGCTGGCATGATCATCAGCACCCAGAGTAGAAAAACTCTGCATTTATATCAAAACCCTCGCCAACCCGTCCGCCAAGCGTGGTGAGTATGGCAATTACCTCTCATGTGATTGAGGGAGGCCTGTGCCCCAGCAGTGGGGACTAAAATGGGCTGACGATGATGAATCACTACATGGTACGACATAGATACAGAGGAGATAGCAAATACGGTGTGAGTAGTAAGAGGTGAGAGTGTGTGTCGTCAATCATGTCTCGACATCAACGTTTGTTGCTACGGCACAATAATTGTTCTTTATAGAAGAAGTCCCAACATGCTGCCAAATTAAACAAGTTCATAAAGAATCCAACTACGTTCTTAATGCAGTTGGCCTTATGGAACAATAAACCTCAATATTTACGAGCTACAAGCTACACGTGGCTCCTTAATTGTTTCTATTCTTAGCAACACTATCGTATACACGAGCAATGGAACAATGTACAGTTCGACCAAACCACAGTTTCTGCAACAAAAGGTTATGAACGCAAACTAATCCAAATCTCTGCCAAAAAACATCGAGCGCATTCCCTTATAAAGATACCGGGAGTGGACAAAACGCGCCGATCGGGCCCGTACGCGCACTTTATTTTTTCCAGAGTATTACCGGCTTTTATTTTTCGGTATCACGGTTCCGTTTTTGGCCGGCGATCGGCGGAGTCGGTTTTTATACGATATGCGCGCTCCCGCGTCGATTTGCGAATGTTTTTTTCCCGTTTTGAGCCGCATGAGTTGTTTTGGGGTAGCCCTGGATTTTAGCGGGCTCGCCCGGTTGTTCGATTGCGTCCGCAGTCAGCTTTCAGTCGATTCTCTTTTTGCCGGAGCTGATTGAATCCGCGCTTTAGTGAACGTAGTTTAGCGTATCGCCGCGGCTTGGTGACTCATTCACTTTTGAGCTGCGGTGCCCGTTATAATGTTTTGGTCACCAGATACCAATTTTTGCGTTTTACGCTTAGGGGAGGTTTTGGTTCTTTTTCATTGTCTATGCTATTAAATCTTGTTACTTCTTCGCAGACTAACGGCATGAAAAACATTTTTTCAATTACATTTTGTAGTAAGAAGCTGATCTTTAATACCATATTGCTAGGCATTAGAAGGTATAGAACCAAGAAAGTAGGTACTATTACCTGTCTCTCTAATTTAAGAGCGACGCTCTTGTCGGTGGAGTAGTCTCCATTCCACTCTCGACTCTGCCAGCACCTTCAATTACTTGTACACCATGACATTTTTGCCTTTTCCTTAAGTTGTTGGACGTAATTTCTTCTTGGTCTTCCTCTTCCACTCTTTCCTTCCACTTTTCCTTCCATTAGGTATTATTTTGATGAACATGTCATGTCGCACCAGGTGCCCCATCATACTATTACCTAAAGATACCTAAATATTTAAATGAGAAATGTATATTGAATACCTGTAATAATAAGCTATAATAACCCCATTTCGGTTATAGCTGCTAAAATGTACGTAACCAGGAAGCCCAATTCTCGTGCTGGTGATGTTTCACTAAAACGTAGTTTCTTTTCAGGTGATATCTGCCATATTTTCAAATTTCATGAGCACGAGAATTGGACTCCTGATGTGTAACTCAGTGCGCCCATGCTAAAGTTTCATATATTGTCGCGTAGGTAGGTACGAAATATTTAGCCAATATTTATGTCGCGATTTCACAATTTCTAACCATGATGCCACCGATGAACCTGCGTGTACTCACAGGTGCCTACGGTTCGACTACTTTGCAACTCGTATACTCACTTTGGCAGGTAGTGATGGGCGGCATCCGGAACCCCCCCAGGGGGTCAGGCGGGAACGGGAACGGCCGCTGCCCAAACGCGAAGTGGAACTGCTGCTGCTGCCCTAGGAGAGACAACACTACATCAGTACGGTACAGGCTGCTCTTCAGTATAAGCATTACGTATGGTAGGTAAATAAAATTTGGCATCTTAACTTCCTAAGGCCCAGACAGCAAAAACAATCGAAAATTAACTGCTTTTGGCTTTAAAAAGGATTTTGAGCCTTACTACCTTAAACTCATAACTTAAATAGTTCATTAATAATATTATGTACAGTCAGCATAAAAAATTATTTTCGCGTTTTAACCTACCTGAGTATTTGACATAAAAAAATCAAATGCATCTCAGAATACGCCAAGGTGCATTTTCATTTGTTGTTCAAGAACAAATAACAACAAATGAAAGTACACCTTAATGTATTGTGCTACAAGTGCTTTTTGACAAATGCTTAGATATTTTTGGTAGGTTTGACGCTAAGATCATTTTGACACTTAGTAGCTAAGGCATTAAAAACTTGATAAGGAAAAACGCAAGATCAGGTGATGTATGCTTAATGACGAAGTACTATATTGCGTCCAAGCCCGATTTTGGGTTAGATTTCCTGTCAGAACAATTATAAAATAAATTGAAAATTTAAAAGCCGCCCGACGGCGGCCATCTTGGATTTGAAATTTGTCACAATAAATATATTCTGCTACTGAAGCCCTTTTATATGACACCCATATTGTAGGAGGGTTGTGTTAAAACATACAATTAATATCTTTGTGACGGCGGCCATCTTGGGTCGATTTTTATCCAACATAGCTAAGAACACTCCCCCCTTATTCATCTTTCAAACAAAAAAAAACAAGTCAAAATCGGTTCATTTGTTCGGGATCGCCCCCACATTCCGTTAGGAGAGAGTACTACTCGGAAATCACAGGCAAAGTGAATCGTCCAGTGCGTTTTCACATTACATTCGTGCAATGCTATCCGCGTAACGCTTGCAACTACCGGACTTGATTGATCCTCTTCAGTATGGGGAATAATACTTAATACTCCATAAAGTCAGTGGTTTTCTTTATGTCATAGGTGGCAGATGAACACACGGATCACCTGATAGTTAGCGATTGCCACCGCCCATGGACACCCCCGACACCAGTGGAGTCACAAGTGCGCTGGCAACCTTTAAAGCCCCCTTTCCCCAGAATTGGGCCTCCGGTAACCCTCACTCACGCAGCGAAACACAGCACAGTGCTGCTTCACGCCAGTCAGCAATATTTCACAACATCACGTACATTGATCTGACTCCGAGATTGGTAGTTCATGCGTTACGGATATTATCAGAGTCAATAGTGGATATACAAATATATTCATTTAATACTTTTCTTTTGTAAATACATACATAGAAATCGCCCATAATATACAGAAAACGCCCAGACCAATACATGTTCATGCACACAGATGTTTTAACGGTGCGGGGAACGAAACCGCGTTCCACGTTCACTACCGCTGTTCCAAACGGGTCGTCAAATTAAATGACATGAAGCATATTTTCCATTGAATGTCAATATATTATGACTATTATTGCCGTGTGGTCCCCGGCAGAGTAGAATAGGCCACCCTCACTCTTACCGAGGTGTCGTAAAAGGCGACTAAGGTAAAGCTGCTGGCATAATCATCAGCACCCAGAGAAGGAAAACTCTGCATTCATATCAAAACCCTCGCCAACCCGTCTGCCAAGCGTGGTGAGTATGGCAATTACCCCTCATGTGATTGAGGGAGGCCCGTGCCCCAGCAGTGGGGACTTAAATGGGCTGATGATGATGATGATATTATATGACTACTTTGTGTGACTTGATTTTATTGTATCGACTGTACATCTAAAAAGTACAATAGTATAATCTATGAGTAGTGGCAGGAGATAACGTCACAAAAGAAACATCACAAATGAAAATAAGTCGCGGGTGAGCCGTCTGCTCGTTGGTACGCCTTAATGTAAAAATAGTACGAAAAAGCGTAGTCTTGATCGCGAAGAATCCGTACTGCAAATCCATAGATTCTATAGAGTTAGTTGGGTAGGCTCGGTACAGATTTTTAAAATCATTATTACTGTAAATACTGTCCTCCAAACCGATATTTCGGTCATGGCGGCAAATCTCAGAGATCGGCCATCGACGCAGGATATTATAGTGCACAAGTGTTTACGCAGACACAAGTGCATTTTCTATTCCCTTACGCTCTTATTTCGATAGGACACTATTGTGACACGATCAAAGAGGGATCAGGCGCAGGACCAACGGCTTAACGTACTTTCCGATGCACAGGGTACAAGACCGCCAACTTGCAGACTTTGGGCTGACACTGAGAATTTCTTAACAGAAACACTCAGGTACAAATTTTTGCCCGACCCGGGAATCTAACCCGGGTCCCCAAGCGCAGCTGTCGCTTTAAAGTGCGACCTACTAACCACTACGCCACCGAGGCAGTTACTATTGTTTTTTTTTTATAGAAAGGCCAATCAAGATGACTTCACTCAGCCTGATGGTAAGCGGCCTTGTTATTGTATAAGTGTTTGACCAGTAACTTCAAATAGGTGGAAGTAACTTCGTAATAAGAGTAGCGATACACAAAGTCTGCGAATATTGAACAAAGTTCAGACCTAAGTTATTCCAATTAGGAACAGCCCAGATCAAGAATTTGCTTTTGATGTGAAGCTTAGCCATGCAGTCTTAGTACTTCATCCACTTCTAACACACACTAGTAAGTACGATGTCTATTCATTTATTCTAAATTATGAATGTATAAATTCTGTAGTCCATAGTACCATATCCTCAAACTCTATAAAATTTATAGCTGCTAATTGTTGTAACCATCTTAGAAAGTTGTCTAAAAAAAAGTAAAGTATAAGCCTATGAACTGTCCCACAGCAGGGCAAAGGCCTCCATCATAGAAATCAAGTCATCGCTACTATGATGGGATTTGGCATAATCACCACGCTGTTGGCCCTGTTGGTCTAGTGGTTTAAGTACCGGGCCGTGATCTCGGGGTCCTGGGTTCGATTCCCGGGTCGAGTGAAGTATTAATTTTCGAATATAGCTACGGGTTTGTGATCACCAATCCGAATTTGGAAGTTGTCTATTTTGACATAATTGTTACATTGGGCGAGTCATTTGGAGGTTTTGTATGTCATAGTTAGTAGATAATCAGACGGATTACCTGATCGAAGATTTCCGCCGCACATTGAGACCCGCAACAATAGTGGAGTCACAAGACTCCCCTTCCCTCCAAATAGGGCGTCCTGAACCCTCACTCACTCGGCTAAACCCAGCACATTTTTTGTGAGGCCTTAGTATAACTTCGGCCGACCCGGCTCATTTATCGAGCAAGCGAGTCACCTGATGGTAGGTGATCACCGCCGCCCATGGACTTCAGCCGCACCAGAAGGAGTGAAGATGCGTTGCCGGCCTTTTGGGATGGTATAGGACCCGTTTCTTGAGGATTTATTTATTTCTCTCAATGTCGTACCGGTATAGAAAGGCTCGACGTCATCACTCGATGACGTATAAGAAATAAGATTATTTCAATTATAATTAATATTTTTTAGATTTTCGCGTTGCATTATAACTATAATTTATCAAGACGCGAATTAACAAGATATTTATTATGTGATACAACATTGTGTATTCACATATTTTGGTCGACGTTTCGGCTACGTTACAGCAGCCGTGGTCACGAGCGGATTCAATATCCGACCCGTAGCGCGTTGATATATAGTTTTTTAGACCGTAGTCACGAGCGGACGAGTCCGCTGTAACGTAGCCGAAACGTCGAACAAAATATGTGAGTACACAATGTTGTATCACATAATAAATATCGTGTTAATTCCCGTCTTGATAAATTATAGTTATAATTAATATTCCATTATCTGTACACGTGTAAGGTACTATAAAAAATTATTTTCATCCAATAAATGATACAATTAAGTACCGACTTCCGTTGCATTAATACATTATCTAAATTTTTGATATGTATTTAAGAGCCTAGTTCCTCCTATAATCGCAAATCTTTAACTCGATTGAATATTACTTCCTCCATTTACACGTATTAGCAACCTTTAGCTACGTGGAGGGGTGAGTGTCGGAGTGTCAATGAATTATCGAGTGTCTCGCCGGGGGACGGATTGCCACTCTTGTCCGACAAATTCCGCGTCTCCTGATGTCAGTCTTGGGGGAAGGAACTAATACGAATAGGGCTGCCAATTACCCATACTGTTAAAAAGTATTATATTTTTTACTGCTGAAGAAAAAAAAATACAAAATAGAAATTATTAAATTAAACATAGGTACAAAACACTGAAAAGGAACATACTCACTCAGCATGTGGCGGGGGTCAAAGACTCCCCGACACTGGTCTTCCGTATATCCCTCCAGTACTGTTCCTCGTGATCTAACAATCGAATAATTGCTTTTAACATGAAAGCGTTTCTTTAACTGGACCACATGAGGCCGCTAAGTAAAACACTGTTGTTACTACGAAGATATTGTTGATTTTCCTGCCTTTCAATATATTTCATTTCTTTTTAGACAAGTTGGCAACCTTAAATACGAATAGGTTGCTTATAATATATAAGCTACTAGTGTAAGATGGGAAGGTGGAAACGCCAAGATGCAATCGGCTTGTAAATATTTTAATTGCATTTAGATTATATCGCAGGCATATTGAAGGATTCCGCAACTACAACAAATAAATACACGGCCTCGATGGTAACCTACGGCTACGACTTAAGGACCTTCAAGAGAAGAGTGCATCTTTTTAAAAAGGCCAGCAACACATTAGCGATCTCCTGATTTCGCGGATGTTGATGGGCAGGCGTTCATTACTTTCCATCAGGTGACCCGCTTGATCGTTTGTCGCCTTTTTAGTTTGTCGGAACTAAAATTGAAGATGAATTAATAAATAAATATAAAATTAAAATATCCACAATAGGTACACAGAATTCTTATTTTAATTACGAATTAAAAATAATTTCATCTTAATAAAAATAATAGAGAACATTTAACTTTTTATTAAATTTCAGATTAAAATTATACCCATCAGGGCTCATATGTAACCTGATATGTAACATCTTACCTCATATGATAAACAATAAATATATTGAGTATTGAGCATAAAAAAGTAACCGACATATTTGGCTCGACGTTTCGGCTACGTTACAGCAGCCGTGGTCACGAGCGGACTGGCGGAGCACGGCATCGTCTGCTGGGGCCGGGCTGTGAATCTTCGGACACCCTCACATTTTTTGATATTAATTCGCCACTAGATGAATTATCAGTGAAGCTACTCCGACACACTACACTAACAGTATCGTTGTTAGTTTGCGTTAGTAACGGCCTAGCACGGGGTTTGCACTTGTTAATTACTGGATTCCATGTCGAGGATATTTTAAATCCATCCTCCCGATTGAAAGTCTTGATCTCAATCGCTTCACGTACTATCCTGGTATATGTCGAGCCAAATATGTGAGTACACAATGTTGTTTCACATAATAAATATCGTGTTAATTCCCGTATTGATACATTATGGTTATAATGCAACGCGAAAATCTAAAAAACTATAAAAAGTAACCAGTTATTTTTATTCAACTTCCACCTATTAGCAGATAAGTCAAGTGATTTTAGATCAAACTGCAATGACGTAGGTTCGGGACGTCTATGTAAAAGATGTACTGCGTTATGACTGTTCACTTTATAACATACTAACTTATAGATATACTAGCCTAAAATAGATGCGAGGTGCGTCACACACTAAGAAACAACTATCGACACAGACATCCAATGAAATAATGGTGACGACCAAAAAAAATCAGGCATCTGGTTGAACGTGGCGGTCAACGACATGGCGTGTTGTTCTTCAGCTATTTAACTGGATTCCGGCGTTTAATGAACGCCCTAGGCGTCCGCTTGGATCGCTAATGTAACCAGATGGCTGCGACATATACACTTTCATATTTAAATAATAAATAAATAAATATTTCAGAACATCACATACATTGATCTGACTCCGAGATAGGTAGGTCAAGCACCTGTGTTACGGATATCAGAATCAACAGCGGAATTAAAAATATATACGTATAATACTTTTCTTTTGTAAATACATACTTATAATACATACAAACACCCAAACCAATACAAACAGACATGTTCATGCACACAAATGTTTGTACTGTGCGGGGATCGAACCCGCAACCCTTGGACCAAAGGCAGCGTTCCCTACCACTGTTCCAAACTGGTCGTCATATTTATAATATTAGTATAGATTTGAGTAGCTCCCAAAGTAAAGTAGCATTTGAGCATTGGGAGTAAGTCCCGTATGGAAAATCGTCGACTCGTCCCGCCATGCATGTAACCTGGTTTCGTTAATTTTCGAGTGGCGGTACTAATGAAGGCCCGCTAATTCTCCATTCCCATTCCCGATTCAGCGCTTCCGAATTGCGTTGCAATCCAATCGATGTGACTAATCAAGGTCGCAGCGTCATCGGCCGCTGATTGTGCACTGTATCCGTGACATCTGCTACTATTTTCTATAGCTACTGTTACACATGCCGGGAGCGATGGTAGCTCAGTGCAGAACGCGCCTTCCATACGGGGAACCGTGGTTCAAATCCGAGCATGAACTACTGGATTTTTCAAATCTATGTGCGTATTTCTACCACTAGCTCGGCGGTGAAGGAAAACATCGTGAGGAAACCTGTATGTCTCCGATAGTTTCTGAAACGTGTATCTATATTTACGCGTAGCCATGATTCATCTGGTCTGGTTCTGGTAAAGGGTTGCGAAGGTCAGACGGCAGTCGCTTCATTGTAATTATCAGACATCCTAAATCATGGTCCAAGCGTACCCCGAGCTCCAGAGCGACAGCTTTGGATGCAAACGGCAATTACAGTGTAAGATGGGGGGGACTGTTACACATGCTCTTTAAGCATGCCAAATACTTATAAGCATGCTTAGTGAACTGCATCATTTTTTATCAATGCTACTAGCATGCTTAAAAATAAGCAAACCTTTTACACGTGCTAAAGCACGACCGTGTGGCCGTGCGGTGCCCGGCAGAGTAGAATAGGCCACCCTCACTCTTACCGAGGTGTCGTAAAAGGCGACTAAGGTAAAGCTGCTGGCATGATCATCAGCACCCAGAGAAGGAAAACTCAGCATTTATATCAAAACCCTCGCCAACCCGTCTGCCAAACGTGGTGAGTATGGCAATTACTCCTAATGTGATTGAGGGAGGCCTGTGCCCCAGCAGTGGGGACTTAAATGGGCTGACGATGACGATGACGATGAAAGCACGACCGGCGTGCGGTTTTTGAGCATGCTCAGCGTACTTTTTAGTAGCACATTTGTCCACATACTCTACTAAGCAGCATTGGTCAAAAATTAGCATGAATGTTGGCATATGTAATGTTATGTAATGTGGATTCCCTTTTCCGCACTTAGACTCTCTTTCGGTCCTTTGCACGTGACGGGTCGACTGACTAATGAAGCCAGCCCAGCTCCGCCCAGAAGCGCAGAAGTTTCCTGAAAGCTTCACAGGCTTCGCGGAGCGACCTCACCGATCCGAGGATTTGTTCACGTTGGGTGGTCACAGCTACGCATCGAATGTAAGCATATGAAACATGTTTTTATTATCTACGTACTTGTAGCTAAGTTTGTTAATATCACAAGTTGCCATAGTTCAAGTTAGCAATCATAAATATTTTACAAGCAAAAACGAAAAGCTGTGAGAATTTCATACTTACAGCGGCATATTCGAAAATGCAAAACAAGTGGTCTTCGTGACGATATTGGCAACTTACCCCAGACACAATAGTATGTTAAAATTACATATTATTGTGAGTAATCAATCACAGTCGCAGCGTCATCGGCCGCTGATTGTGCACTGTATCCGTGACAACTGCGACTAATATTACGAGTAGGTACCTATGTTATGTACTTGGAGTTAAGTTGATATCACCAGCTGACATAGAAGTTACAGCCTAACCATATCTCCGATCGTCATTTGTTTATTAATCTTACAATAATATTAATAAACTTTGAGAATTTACTTCTCATGCGGCAGTTTCAAAAATGCAAAACGAGTTGTCCAAGTGACCATAGTTAGAAAGAAAGAAACAAAAAATATTCATTTGGACACAATTAAAAATTACAGGTACATATTAAATGACACGACCTAAAATTTTACAGTAGGCAAATCAATACAGGTGTACAAGTAAGTATATGTGCCCAAAATGGTATCCACTCAGCATGTGTTACAACTTACTCTAAATACAAACGATACAAATATTTTTTTATCAATCATTCTGTACGAGCTACGTCGCACAGACCAGGTCAGCAACGACCTACATGCAGCGCGCCTGACCGATGGACCGTCTTCGTGCACCGTCGGCACTCTACACCGACGGCACACTAGCAAATACCTTTGAATGTGACAATAAAGATAAACATTGTATATAAATATCTAAACTACTAACAATAAACAGATTTCAACCGTCTGTGTTGGGTCTCATTTTTCCCGCTGCGGCCAAGACACCTTTAGCCGTCACTATGATCAGTCGAGTGAGCCTGCTCGACTGGCAGCGGTCCCCCTCCTACCTACCGTCCTGACTCTTCCCGCTTGCTACCCTGGGCGACCGGGAGCAAGCTCCCATCACCTTATCTATTTATGTATTTATTCCCATGGTTAGGCAGGGCTAGGGCTCTAGAGGACTTAGTGTCTTAGACAAAGGGGCTCTAGGCTCACTAGAGAGTTAGTTTCCCTTCCTTTCCTTATAAGCTGTTCGCCGGGAGGCGGTGCCTAACAACCATCGCTTCCCGCCCGTACACATTCGATTAGTAACAAGTAATGTAATCTCCACAAAAGAGTGAAAGCTGTCTCCTCTAGTAATTAATAATCATTCAATTTGACAATATCATCCAAATCCAAATCTATAAAGCTTTGATACTTTATGAATTGTGGACGTCATTAATGCTTTTTCGCTCGCTTGATTGCTGGAGACAATTTCGATTGTACATACCTGAGACTTTTCAATAAACGTGATAGCTGTTACCATTGTAAGTTAAACTAAAGAGTCAAAGATGTTCCATTTAGCAGCCCTTTGATGGAGCAGCGGTTGAATTATTCCTCTATACTAGGCTGTACAGGCGCAGACAATGGGCTGTTGATGACGAGGTGTTGATTGACAAGCCTCCTGTACATTGTGTGGGTTTTAATTAACACGATCGTTGCTTCGAGTGAAGTAATCTCATGGCAAAATACGGGATATGCTCCCATATCCCGCCAAGAAATACGAATGGATGTATTCCGCGTGGAAAGGAGGATTGACGTTCTAAAGTGTTATTATCATGGATCTACGGTGAATATTCGTTTTAATTTTTCATATGCACTTTCCGGGCGGAATATTTACTTACATGTCATGTCAGTGACAGATGTATTAATTTCATATATTACGAGCACTTAATGAATATTTTTGTTACGTTCGCTCGCTTGCTTGCTGTGTAGAGAATTGAAACTCATGTAACTTAGACTTTTCAATAAATAAATTAGAATTTTAATCTAAATCTAGATGCTACAGACTTTTCAATAAAAAATATATGTTATGTACTAGATTCAAAAGATTAAAAAAGACATGTTATGCCGTGTGGTCCACGGCAGAGTAGAATAGGGGCACCCTCACTCTTACCGAGGTGTCGTAAAAGGCGACTAAGGTAAAGCTGCTGGCATGATCATCAGCCACCCAGAGAAGGAAAATCTCTGCATTTATATCAAAAACCCTTGCCAACCCGTCTGCAAAGCGTGGTGGAGTTATGGCAATATACCCTCATGTGATTGAGGGAGGCCCGTGCCCCAGCAGTGGGGACTTCAAATGGGCTGATGATGATGAATGAAAGATGATGGTCTAATTACAATATCTAAGCACATTGGCAATAGGTACTGCAGCATGGCATTAGCTAGAACGGGCATAGGTAAGGTTATGTAGGGATCCCTTTTCCGCATTTGAACTCTTGGTTTGACGTGTCGGGGACTGACTAATGAGCCAGCCCAGCTGAGAGCGCAGAAGTTTCTGAAAGTAAGGCTTTGAGCGACTCACCGATCCGAGATTTTTCACGTTGGTGGTCACAGCTAGCATCGAATGTAGATATGAAACATGTTTTTATTATCTACGTACTTGTAGCTAAGTTTGTTAATATCACAAGTTGCCATAGTTCAAGTTAGCAATCATAAATATTTTACAAGCAAAAACGAAAAGCTGTGAGAATTTCATACTTACAGCGGCATATTCGAAAATGCAAAACAAGTGGTCTTCGTGACGATATTGGCAACTTACCCCAGACACAATAGTATGTTAAAATTACATATTATTGTGAGTAATCAATCACAGTCGCAGCGTCATCGGCCGCTGATTGCTGCTGAGTGCACTGTATCCGTGACAACTGCGACTATATTACGAGTATGGTACCTATGTTATGTACTTGGAGTTAAGTTGATATCACCAGCTGACATAGAAGTACAGCCTAACCATATCTCCGATCGTCATTTGTTTATTAATCTTACAATAATATTAATAAACTTTGAGAATTCTACTTCTCATGCGGCAGTTTTCAAAATGCAAAACGAGTTGTCCAAGTGACCATAGTTAGAAAGAAAGAAACAAAAAATATTTATTTGGACACAATTAAAAATTACAGGTACATATTAAATGACACGACTTAAAATTTTACAGTAGGCAAATCAATACAGGTGTACAAGTAAGTATATGTGCCCAAAATGGTATCCACTCAGCATGTGTTACAACTTACTCTAAATACAAACGATACAAATATTTTTTTTATCAATCATTCTGTACGAGCTACGTCGCACAGACCAGGTCAGCAACGACCTACATGCAGCGCGCCTGACCGATGGACCGTCTTCGTGCACCGTCGGCACTCTACACCGACGGCACACTAGCAAATACCTTTGAATGTGACAATAAAGATAAACATTGTATATAAATATCTAAACTACTAACAATAAACAGATTTCAACCGTCTGTGTTGGGTCTCATTTTTCCCGCTGCGGCCAAGACACCTTTAGCCGTCACTATGATCAGTCGAGTGAGCCTGCTCGACTGGCAGCGGTCCCCCTCCTACCTACCGTCCTGACTCTTCCCGCTTGCTACCCTGGGCGACCGGGAGCAAGCTCCCATCACCTTATCTATTTATGTATTTATTCCCATGGTTAGGCAGGGCTAGGGCTCTAGGGACTTAGTGTCTTAGACAAAGGGGCTCTAGGCTCACTAGAGAGTTAGTTTCCCTTCCTTTCCTTATAAGCTGTTCGCCGGGAGGCGGTGCCTAACAACCATCGCTTCCCGCCCGTACACATTCGATTAGTAACAAGTAATGTAATCTCCACAAAAGAGTGAAAGCTGTCTCCTCTAGTAATTAATAATCATTCAATTTGACAATATCATCCAAATCCAAATCTATAAAGCTTTGATACTTTATGACTTGTGGACGTCATTAATGCTTTTTCGCTCGCTTGCTTGCTGGAGACAATTTCGATTGTACATACCTGAGGCTCAGATGCGACTGAGACTTTTCAATAAACGTGATGACTGTTACCATTGTAAGTTAAACTAAAGAGTCAAAGATGTTCCATTTAGCAGCCCTTTGATGGAGCAGCGGTTGAATAATCCCTCTATACTAGGCTGTACAGGCGCAGACAATGGGTTGTTGATGACGAGGTGTTGATTGACAAGCCTCCTGTACATTGTGTGGGTTTTAATTAACACGATCGTTGCTTCGAGTGAAGTAATCTCATGGCAAAATACGGGATATGCTCCCATATCCCGCCAAGAAATACGAATGGATGTATCCCGCGTGGAAAGGAGGTTTGACGTTCTAAAGTGTTTTTATCATGGATCTACGGTGAATATTCGTTTTAATTTTTCATATGCACTTTCCGGGAGGAATATTTACTTACATGTCATGTCAGTGACAGATGTATTAATTTCATATATTACGAGCACTTAATGAATATTTTTGTTACGTTCGCTCGCTTGCTTGCTGTGTAGAGAATTGAAACTCATGTAACTTAGACTTTTCAATAAATAAATTAGAATTTTAATCTTAATCTAGATGCTACAGACTTTTCAATAAAAAAGATATGTTATGTACTAGATTCAAAAGATTAAAAAAGACATGTTATGCCGTGTGGTCCACGGCAGAGTAGAATAGGGCACCCTCACTCTTACCGAGGTGTCGTAAAAGGCGACTAAGGTAAAGCTGCTGGCATGATCATCAGCACCCAGAGAAGGAAAACTCTGCATTTATATCAAAACCCTTGCCAACCCGTCTGCAAAGCGTGGTGAGTATGGCAATTACCCCTCATGTGATTGAGGGAGGCCCGTGCCCCAGCAGTGGGGACTTCAATGGGCTGATGATGATGATGATGATAATGATGTACTAGATTACAATATCGAAAAAGAGAGCAAAGGTCTGACCGGATGGCGCATTTGTTAGTAACCCGGCCTCATACGACAAAGGTTGTGGGTAGGGATCCTGGACAAATATTCGTGAGATGAACACTTGTGTTTGTTCTGTGTCTGGGTATAATATATCTATTTAAACATACTTGTAATTCCTCTGTTGTCTGATATCAGTAACACAAGTATTTAAGCTACTTAGTACGGGATGAGGTCAATGATGGATGATGTTGTATGAAATGTATTGAAAAAAGACGATGTTCCGCAGTCGTTTGACGGAATAGCAGATGATTAGCCCTAAATAATACATAGGTGCTGTACAGACGCAGACAATATGAGCTTGTCGCGTACAATGATGAGGTGTTGATTGACAAGCCTCCGCAATCGAGGCTCTGGATTGTGTGGGTTTTAATTAACAGGATCGCTGCTTGGGGTGAAGCAATTTCATGGAATATGGGAGAATAATACAAATATGAGAATATTGCTTGTTCGCAAATCTGAAGAATAGAAGATTATTTACTACGCTTTTACTGTTTTTAAGTGATTAAGAGATTCTTGAGTTGGCTGGTGCTATTGAAAATGTTTAGATATGTAATTAATGGTTTTAGTGTGTGTTTTAGTTCGTTATGCAATGCAACACCGCGAAGTGATCTGACATTTTTTTTAAGTGATAGGTGATGTTATAGGTGACAGATCGATCATTAGCAATACCAGTGGAAGTTACAAGTGCGCTGTCAACCTTTACCCTCACTCACGCAGCGAAACACAGCACAGTGCTGTTTCAAGCCAGTTTTCTGTGAGGCCGTGATTTCACTCCGGTTGAACCAGCCCATTTTTGCCGAAACATGGCTCTCCCACGGTGAACTTAAATTAGACAGCCTATAGTTCCATTTCAATTTGGTGTATTTTTCATCGATCTAAAATCCTCATTTTTCGAGAGAAAATGTAAAATGACTCAAGTGGCAAGAGCCTGATCGATGCACATCACTAGCTTGTATTAGGGAATAATTCAATCACGGACTGTCAAAGACATACGGAACATCGTTCGCACCCGTTTAGATTAAGACGAGACTAGTGTTGGAACTTGGGACTGTTTAACTGTGAAGCTTAGCTACCTAAGAATTCTAATATTTGTAAGCATTTTATTTCATTGTAGAATGACAGTAAGATGCAAATATATTCAGCAGGTAATTATTTTATTTACGGATTACCTGAGCTTAGTAGTCGGGGGATCTTCTTTTTTTATGCTAGAGGTGACAAACGAACAAGCTAGCCACCTGATGGAAAGTAATCAACGCTGCCCATGAACATCCGCGACATCAGGGAGATCGCCTTAAGAAAAAATCATGATGATGCTGAGAAATTATTCTAAAGGCGTTTCTCCTACCCTCCTAAAGGTATGGCTTGACATCGGAAAGTATGACATGCGTGCGTATAAACTGAACACTAGGAATGCACAAGACGATACGAAGTGGAGAAGTCGAAGTAGCAAAGTCCCCGGTTTCCGAAGTGGCAGTTTGGGATGCAACCGGGACAAAACGCTAAGATGATGATGAGGCGTTTCTCCTACCCGTCAAACTAGTGGTACAAAACACTCATATTTTTTATGTGATAGATGACAGACATGCAAACGGATCACTTGATGGTAAGCGATTGGACATGGACGGCCCATGGACAACCGCGACACCAGTAGAGTCACTAGTGCGCTGCCAACATTAAAAGTCCTCTTACCCCGGATTGGCCCTCCGGTACCCTACCTCACGCACACACAGCACAGTGCCGCAGTCCGTAGACACGTGCAACACCAGTGGAGTTACAAGCGCGTTGCCAACCGTTTAACCTCCTTTTCCCAGATTTCCTCCGGTAGTCTCATTCATTTGGCAAAACACAGCCCGTGCGCTGCGTTATGCCGGTTTTCTGTGACGCCGTGGTAACACTCCAGTCGAGCTGCCCAGCTCAAGCCAAAGCGGCACTCGGATTCGGCTCTAAGATCTTTAGTTTAGAAACGTTATTTCTACTGTGTTAGATCAGTGGAAAACAAGTACGTAACGTACAAACAAGAGATAAGCTACTGTCACACATACTCATTTGTAACATGCTTAAAAAGCATGCCAAATATGAGCATGCTTAATGACCACATGCGAAGAGAACAGACGGCCGTTGGGGCGGAAAGGTCCTCGAGTGGAGGCCACGTACAGGAAGTCGCAGCCGTGGCAGGCCCCCCACAAGGTGGACCGACGATCTGGTGAAGATCGGGGGCATTTATTTATTTATTTATTTCAAAAAATATGATAATAAAAGCTTACAGTTGCACAAAGCGCTCTTATTATAATTCAATATGAAGTACATAAATACACTTAGACACTATAACACACATATAAACTTAACAAATGAGACAAAACAGAAATGTTATCATTAAATATATCAGCATGTTAGAATTTGGTGAGAAAGAAAGAGGGGTGGAAGGGGGATAGAGAGTGTGGCGGAGTATGCACTCCGCCACACTCTTCCTTCCACCCGCACTACAGGTAGCATGCGTTAAAATCGACCACCTTGCGATTTTGAGCATGCTCAAAATTAGCATGCTTGTTTGTAGCACACTAAGTAGAACTTGCTCAAAAGTGGCATGCTTTATAAAAATAAGCATGTAGGTATAAACCTTTAGTTAAAAAATAAACCATCAATCCGTGTATAAACCCTCTAGCTCACGGTACAACATATCGGCCGCTGAATCTTTTATACCCGCCTTTATTTTATACGCAGCCTCCCCTCATCTACATACAAATACCAACTAGGTGAATATCTATCGCAATCGCAGTCTGGTCCCGATAATAGTTTCTGCTTTATCGTAATTACTCACTCACACAGCCCTGTACAATGATGCAAAAATAACTACTTTAAATGAGAGGCTTATACACATAGAACGCTTTGTTTAAAATGTGATACGATGGTTGAAAGCGTTGAATTATTAAAAAGACCTACATATTAAAGGGCTTGGTTGAAAGATTCAGATGGTACCTACAACGAGAGAGAAATTCATTTTAAAGCCATAGATGTTTCGAGAATAAGAATACGATTTAGCAGCCATTATCACATTTAGACGACTAAAAAACCACGAACTAAAAAGTGCAAAATAATATTTTAAACATGCACTTCAACATGGTTATTGAACGCGGTCTTTTTTTTCATGCTTTTAGTGTCTCTGTTTTAGGGGTACGCCCCAACACCGCACTCCCCAGCCCCGTCAAATAACTATCAGCCTAAATGTGAATACAGTATTTGAAAGAGTTATCTTTTAACTCTTAACCGTCGAGGAGTTGACGTTCCACCATCAGCTGAGTCACAAAAATAATATAATCACGTGTAAATACTGATCCATTTTTGAAAAAAAAAAATACAAAAACATTTCTAATTTGAGGGTTGCCCTCGATTTCTCCGGGGTTCCTTCATCAGATCCTAACATGAAAATAGGACCAACTTGGAAGTGTGTTTCTTCAAATAAAAAAAAAGAAATGTGAAAATTAGTCAATAATTGGCGGAGGAATCGGTGAACATACATAAAAATAATTATACATACTGTTATTTTTAACTATGCGAACTAAACTGACAGATGCAAACGTCAAGCTCTCATACATTTTGACACTTTGCACTTGTCAAAAGTAGCAAAAATTTATGTGAATGACACATTAACACCTGTCAGTTCACATAATTACAAACCATAATTGCAGTTAAAATTGAAAATTTTACATGATAGTTGAATTCGGCAGGTAGGGCTAAAACAAGCCGCGTAGGCTGATGCAATTCAAAGGTTTTAAATTAGTGTCTAGTGGTTTTTAGTGTCCAAATTTGGTGTTCATTTGAGCAGTGAAATGCCGCAAAGTGATCCTAATAATAAGAATCGTTGGATTGTATCGTTTTTAACACTGCTATTGTGTGTCGACTGCGTTGGCTCGTGACAACTTGCTTGGACCAAATAGAGTTTTAAAATCCGCGATTGCTTTTAGAGTGATATCCGCTGAATCCGTAGGTCGATAAAACGTAAAACAGCGTTTTATTGAGTGACTGTGACTTTGACTGACTTCGACTGTTGACTACCTACTTATTTTTAATAAGTTCGCCAAGTAACATTGGCGAATTATCTTCGGGTAGAGCATTAACAAAAAAAATAATACATGATAGTTTTAAAGATTGCAAATAGCGTTCCATCAGCCAAACAAAGAAGTACGCAATGTAGAATCTTATTTCTTATGGCCTGATGCCATTTCAGTTCGGGGCTTAATTTTAGTATTACTGGTAGTTCCAAACGTTAATGTTATGTTATTCGCTGGCGCTTATTGTGGATTAGACCGCGCCAGTGTTTCGTCTTGTTGGATTATCTATAAACCTTTTACCTCTTTATAAATAAAAAAGATAGATAGAGGTCTATAGTCAATAATATTAAAATAAAATAATTCAAATTAAATTTAACACTGAGTTCACTAACATTCTTCTTCTTCTTTGAGGGCCTCTTCAGTTCTGAAGGTTGACCGTCAGCTTTCCAAAATCCTCTCTGTTCATTGCGAGACGAAACAGCCGTTCCACAGATGCGATGCCAGTCCACTCCCTAATATTGCGCAGCGTCGATTTTTTCCTTCTTTCAACACGTCGTTTCCCGTCTATTTTACCCATCGTGATGAGTTGAAGCAACTTGTACCTCTCATGCCTAAGTACGTGACCTAGGTATTCGATTTTCCGCTTTTTAATGGCATTCATAAAGTCACGGATCATGGCGACACGTTGATGTACCGTTTCGTTTGTCACTCTGTGTCCAGCTGATGCGGAGCATACGGCGGTAACACCACATCTCGAATGCCTCCAGACGTCGTCTGGTGTCCTCCTTCTAAGTCCAGGCCTCGCATCCATAAGTGACAACAGGCCATATATAGCACAGTAAGATGCGAACTCGGAGCTTTATGCCTATTTGCCGGCAACACAAAACTTTCCTCATTTTATTGAATGAGGCTCGGGCAATCTCAATCATCGCATCACTAACATTAGGTCATAAGAAACATTGTTACTAACATATAAATTTATGGGCTCCTATGCCTAAAATAAATGATTTTGTTTATTTATTATTTATACGGCATGTCCTCTGTGGAGGACAATGGGGGAGGCCTATATTCAGCAGTGGGCAAAAGACGCCCAAGGCTGAAATGATTAAAATGATTTGTTTGTTTATAGAGTGCAGTAGTTGTTCGAACAGAGATCTAAAAAGTTATATGTAAGTATTAATAAACCACCTTCATTCCAGACGATTACATTCGAACTATAATTCGAAAAAGTGAATCATGTTTAAAATCTTCATTCACCCACAAACCTCCACGCTAACATATTTCAAAACCCACCGATGTGCCACCCCACACATGCTCAGTTCCGACAGGCCTCAGTATATAAATCAACGACGCAACAATTACACACTTTCATGGCAAGTTGGAATTAGAAACTGTCATTTGCACCGTTCGAGGGGTCAGAGGTCCCCCTACCCCCTAAGGGGGTAAAAATAGGGTGCGGGCAAGGGCTACTGTGGACCTGATTAAAGGATTACTAGGGTGGCGTCCAGTCTAGTTAGATTTATTATGCCAAGTATTTCTACTAGTTAGCCCAGCTTAGGGGCTATATTTAATTTAAATCCACCTGATTAATCGTCTTTAGTGATATTATAGAGAAAGCTAAGGGTCGAGGAAGGAATGATTATAGATAGGCAGTATAGAGAACAAATTGGTTTCCGGATTTAACTTAATTAGGTAGCTATTTACTATCCAAGTCAACGTTTACATTATTTTTCATTTCTAGAAAGGTCTTCGTATCTTAAAATATATTGAATAAATATACTGACAAACTGTAGAAAAGCTTTTTATTAAAGTAATTTCCAGAAAAATATTATAACACAAAATCAAAATTATTTTTTTCTTTTTATGAGATAGAGGGAAAACGAACAGACGGATCACCCGATGGTAAGCGACTACCGCCGCCCATGGCCACCTGCAACACCAGAGGAGTCACAAGTGCGCTGCCGACCTTTTATAAAGAAATATGTTCTTTTCTTGAAGGTTTGCAGGTCGTATCGGTCTGGAAATACCGTAGGCGATAGGCCATTCCATAGTTTTATTCAATCATCTATTAACAACTATATTCTATATATCTTTATCATACAAAATCTAAGTCACCGTGTGATGTAAACACCGTTTATAGGCGCACGTAAACCGTAGCGCCAAGCTCAGACCACCCGCGCTCGCGACCAAAATAGCTAACTATAACCTGCCTTAAGAAAAACATCTTTAATAGTCCCGATTAATATCCTAGGCTACTGCCGCTGTAAAACCAACCACCCACACGGAATATAATAATAGTTAAAACACTTGTACCTTATGAGGAGGTAATAAGGGTAATTTTGGAGTGCCAGCGAAGGGTAATTGTAGGGTACAATGTTTGTAATATCCGCAATGTGGTGCTATTTGCGTCGCGAGGGAGGACTGCATTGTTGGACAAACTTGGACAACTTGTAAACTGATGACGGACTGGGTTAAACATCCAAACTGTACCTTATCTTACTGTAAATACTATTTACATAAAGAGTTTGTTAACGTGTTTTAATTAGACGAGTAGTTTTAGCGGATCGAATGGGTAAATACCACAAAATTAAAAAGTATTTTATTACTACGTCAATATATATTCACGAAATTTAATACAAAATAAATAATTTTCTAAGTTGTTTTATTTTTATTTATTTATTAGGAATAACAAACAGTTACACTTTATATGCTTGTAAATTACATTATTAAGTGTATGGGTAAATGTAAATGTTTTAAGAATATAACCTTATATAGCTCGGGTTTGTAATCACCAATCCGCATTAGGCAAGCGCGGTGATTAAGCCTAACCCCATCATAGTGGCGATGACTTGATTTCTATGATGGAGGCCTTTGCCCTGCAGTGGGACAGTTGTGGGGACAGTATATTGGCTGATACTTTTTACTTTGTCACATCCATTTTACACAATATTTTATTTGACCTAGTCAGATTGTCAAAAAAGTGTATCATTAATTTAAATTGGTTTGACTAATTGGTAAGTTTTAATTTATTTAAACTATGTACTTTGGATACTTCAAAGTGAACGTATTAAATAAAGTTCGACAATGTTTTGTTTTAGTCTATAGACGAGACTTTCATAATATAATCATGTAAAAATATTTATAAAACTTGACATTGGCAAGCTACCCTCAAACCAGTGGAATAGAGTCCATATTAGGCAAAATAAGAATCATTTTACATCGTTAGTTCCAATTTTTTCCGTCGGCAAAAGCCGACTTTACACTACACATGGACTAACTGGCCACGAGGAAACCATTATTCCGATTCTCGCCCACATTAATTAAACACAAAACACTCAACCATTTCTATTGAACCCACGCAGATTCGCTGTTAACACGCGTAGGAACTTAGGCGAATTAAATAATTTATCGCGTATAGAGGCTGTATAATAAATCAATATGCAGGGCATGCACACATGGGGTGGTTAGGGGGGTGTGGTGGGGCCCTTTCTTCGCTAATTAATTAAACAACCGATTCATTACAGCAGCCTCCTTTGTACCTCACATTCGTCTAGCGCGGTACGGTTAGCAAATTTGTGTTTTGGTTTTAAATAATTTAATTTTTTTAAAGACTCAAATGATGAAAAGCGAAAGAAGACCTTAAGTGTTGTGAAATTCCTTAGAATTAATGTTTATTAATTCTAAGAATTTCACAACTTTACACGATTCAGTATATTTTCAAATATGTAATTTCAAATGATGATGATTTGATATCATTTCTTTTATTTTTCATCTAAGGTATTAAATGTTTGGTGAAGAACCAACTTTTTTCTGCACCGTATAAAATTGCATACTGCATTCTAGCAAAAACCCAAAAAAAAAAACAAAAACATGATTTTAACGTAAATAAGCTGAAACGTATTTGTTATCATAAGCCTATAGTGTATCCTTCCGAGCTGCGGCGTTTTTCAAAGTTCATAGAATAAAATATATATCATTCGTTTTATTTTGCATCTGCATGGTATTAAACAAAACATACATTTTTTCTGATAAAAGAAACAGTACTTACTCGTACCCCTTAGTCGTACCCCACGTTGTCTGATATCCATAAAACAAGTGCAAGTTAATTTACTTAGTACGGAATCAGGTCGGGTATGAGATGCTGTATTAATTTATTTAGGAGAAAATTAATTTGATTTTTAAATTTATTTTAACTTTCCTATTTGTTTACTTTTAGCTTAATTTTATTTCTTAGTTATTGTCTTAATTTTATGTATTTTTGTTCTTTGGGAGAAAATATAATTAACACCTACTTATATTCAAATTGTTTTCTAATTAAACTTTTTTAAACTCCGTCTTGTTTTCTCGACCGTACACCTCCAGACCGTAAAAGTACGGCAGTTGATCGCCGGCCGGTACCCGACACCCAACCCTTGCCCGGGTCTGTCAGACCCCATCACTATCCGCGCTCGCAATTATTTTAATTTCTCCACGTGAAGGATTGATCGCTCCGAGTCCGTGGGACGATCACACCCGTTATTTGTCTTTTGCGACCTCTTTAAATAAATAACAACTAGTGAATCCGCCAATATATTCCTTTCTTAAAATTAGATTTAAGTTACTTTTGATGGCATTTATACTACGTTCTCGATTTAAGCTTGTACATATTTAAAGTTTTCAAATCAAATTGTACCTACATTACACTAATATAATACCATAGACTAAGATCTGTTAATTTTGTGCAATAAAGTGTATGTATATATCTATCAAATCAAATTATTTTAATTTCTCCACTTGAAGGATTGATCGCTCCGAGTCCATGGGACGATCACACCTCTTATTTGTCTTTTGCGACCTCGTTAAATATATAACAACTAGAGAACCGCCAATATATCATTTCTTAAAATTTGATTTAAATTAGTTTTGATGGCATTTATACTACGTTCTCGATTTAAGCTTATACATATTTACAGTTTTCAAATCAAATTGTACCTACATTACACTAGTATAATACCATAGACTAAGATCTGTTAATTTTGTGCAATAAAGTGTAGCTATCTATCTATCTATCAAATCAAATTATTTCAATTTCTCCACGTGAAGGATTGATCGCTCCGAGTCCATGGGACGATCACACCCGTTATTTGTCTTTTGCGACCTCTTTAAATAAATAACAACTAGTGAACCGCCAATATATTATTTCTTAAAATTTGATTTAAATTACTTTTGATGGCATTTATACTACGTTCTCGATTTAAGCTTGTACATATTTAAAGTTTTCAAATCAAATAGTACCTAAATTACACTAGTATAATACCATAGACTAAGATCTGTTATTTTTGTGCAATAAAGTGTATGTATCTATCTATCAAATCAAATTATTTCAATTTCTCCACGTGAAGGATTGATCGCTCCGAGTCCGTGGGACGATCACACCTATTATTTGTCTTTTGCGACCTCGTTAAATATATAACAACTAGAGAACCGCCAATATATCATTTCTTAAAATTTGATTTAAATTCTTTTGATGGCATTTATACTACGTTCTCGATTTAAGCTTGTACATATTTAAAGTTTTCAAATCAAATTGTACCTACATAGCACTAGTATAATACCATAGACTAAGATCTGTTAATTTTGTGCAATAAAGACATACACTTTATTGCACTTTACTATCTATCAAATTAAATTATTTCAATATCTCCACGTGAAGGATTGATCGCTCTGAGTCCATGAGACGATCACACCTCTTATTTGTCTTTTGCGACATCTTTAAATAAATAACAACTCGAGAACCGCCAATATATCCTCTTTTTAAATTTGATTTAAATTACTTTTGATGGCATTTATATTACGTTCTTAAAGCTTGTACATATTTAAAGTTTTCAAATCAAATTATTTTAATTTCTCCAATTGAAGGATTGATCGCTCCGAGTCCGAGGGGCCCCTTCGGCCGTTAAGGAAACTGAAGTTTGGAAACTGGTTTCCTGAAAGGATTTTTTTATCCTCCTACGTTACTGGTTTCCTGAAAGGATTTTTTATCCTCCTACGTAACTGGTTTCTTATAAGGCTTTTTTTATCCTCCTACGTAACTGAATAACAACTATAATCTCTTTGGTATCGGTGTCAAGTTATCCATTTGAAAAACGTCATTTATCAGATAATAGTTCAAGTCCTGTCCAAAAATTTTCAAGCAATTATACTCAATACACGGTTTTAATGAAACATATAAATCTATTACTCCATTAATTTATTGCTTAATCCCTGATAAGAAACAAAAAACCTATGAAAATCGTTTTTCGACTTCTTGAATTGATCTTTAAAGATTGAGGCCGTCTAAAATTACGATGGACTTCGAAAAGGCTGCTATGAAAGCAATACGTAAAGTTTATCCAAGAATCGAAATCAAAGGTTGTTATTTCCATTACAACAGATGTTTATTTAAAAAAAGTAAAAAAATTGATAATTTCAACCCCCGTCAAGAACGCCATGTATCACGGTGTGCCGGAATCGCACGATTGCCACGAGAATTCATAAAAAGTGGTATTCAGTACGTGATGCGAAAAGGCGCCTTTTGGTGAGGACCTTAAAAAATTCAATACCTAATTTAAAAAGGAGTGCAAAACCATGGCACTTGAAAAACTTTGCTGTAGTGAGGAGCAGGTTTAGAACTACAAACATGTGGAGATGGCATAGCCGTATCAATAGATACATTGCAAAAAAATGTCACGGTAATCCAATTTATTAGAATTTTTTGGATTAAGGAAAGTAAAGTACCGAATATTTTTAGATTCTAATGCAACAAACTAAAGCCTACCAAAGAAATAAATAATGAATTGATAATGCGATTACAGATTTGAAAAATGGACAAATAACTGTGGGCCCTGTATTGAATTATTTCACCGTATCGCATTTTTTATTTTTAATTTCAACCTCCAAAATTTTTCTTTATTCACTGAAGATTTTCTTTATATTTTAAGTGACTGATTTTTCTAATGTTTTTAGGTAGGTATTGAATTGTTTTATGTTGTATGAAAAAAGTTTAATTTTATGTTTTAAATGATTTAAATTGTTTTCGTTATTTAATTTAATGAATTGTTTTATTAAATCCAAATATTTTTAAATATAAAATAAACTACAAGAACGGTTTTATTACGAGTCTAATAATACAACACTCGTAAAATTACTACTGTAGTCCCAATTAGTTTCGTAGGTGGCTGAAATAACACAAACAAAGTATTTTTAGGAAACCGGTTACGTAGGAGGATAAAAAAAATCCTTTCAGGAAACCAGTTCTCCAACTTCAGTTTCCTTAACGGCCGAAGGGCGAGGGGCGATCACACCCGCTACTTGTCTTTTGCGACCTTTTTAAATAAATAACAAATCTACAGTGAACCGGCTCTTACCTTACAATTTGAGTAAACTATCCCCTCTATTTAAGTTGGTTTCTAAAGTTATCGAATGAAATGAAATCAAAAATCATTAATTTGCAAATTGATTTCAATTTATCATTTATTTTGTACGTCAAAGTTTTTTAAACAAAAAAAAATGCATTTTAGGCTTGCACTTACAGTAGTATTAAAATTCGTCAAAAGCTAAAAATGAAGTAAGCCAAACTAAACAGTAGCTACAATGTATGTGTCAGCCATAATTTCACTCATCGCCATTTAAAAAGAAAAAACACTCAACATAATATTATCACCGTCACATTTTAACAAAAGACTTTCATTTAGTTATTTATTTTTAATTTTTCGTACCAAAAAGCAAATGATCGCCCGATCCGATTCCCAATCTTAGCCAGTTCTACCAGACCCCATTACAATCCACGCGCAATCATTTTAATTTCTCCATGCGCAGGATTGATCGCCCCGCGACGTGGGATGATCACACCCGTCGTTTGTAACTGTCACTGTCTTGTGCGAACTATTCTAATTTTATTGTTGTTATTGGATAAGTAACTATACTAAACGCAAAAACTCGCGGTAGACGAAAGAGTATTTAATAGATTAATTATTAATGAAATATGACACGGACTGCAATGTGTTTATGTCGGTTACTTGCCTTACCAATCACCGGGCATTTTGGAAATCATAATTGTCATTATATCCTTCATTAATAATGAATAAAATACTCTACTATATACCGGGAGCCTTGCGTTTCGGATATCTTAACCCATTTTTTCACAAAAACCTTTGTTCTAAATTAAATAATAATGAATAATTTATCCCATATAACTAAATTTACAAAAATGGTACAATCAGGTAAAGAAAATAAATACACAAATTTTATGAGTAACACTAAAAAGCTCTCCTCTCAACATTTATTTTTAACAATTTTTGTTTATCAAAAATGTCTGAATATGATAGAGATTATGAGGTTTTAGCTCCACCAAATATCATCGTTGCTTACAGTTGGTAAAAAGATTACGTTAAATGCTACGCTATACGAATTACATTATTAAGGTATACTTGTTAAAATAGTTTCCCTATGATTTCTTACTTTAAATATTATTGACATGAGTATACTATATGTATATGAGGTAATACAGTAGTGTATGAGACTGCACATAACTTGGTATTGAAACCCTCGCAAATGCTATTAAAAACTCACCAAGGCTCATTTTTCTAAATCTCGCTCGTGTTGTAACTATATATATATTTTTTTTTTACATTATAGCGGACAAACGAGCAGACTGCACACCTGATGGAAAGTGATCACCGCCGCCCATGGACATCTGCAACACCTGAGGTATCACATATGCGTTGCCGGCTCTTAAGAAAGGAGTACACCCTATTCTTGAAGGTCACCAAGTCGTATCTGTTCGGAAACACCACGGATGACAGCTGGTTCCACAGTTTTACTGTGCGTGGTAGGAAATGACGACAATTATGTCACAGTCACATAAACTACCGTTAATATTCGTCTAAAAATCAAATTTCGTCAAACAAAAGAAGAATTTATCTTATACTCATGTTCAAGAATAAAAATTAAATATCGCTTACTTATTTTAACGCGGACAAGGAATGCAAGTCTGTGTCCTGATCTTCTTATCTGTTTATTATTGCACTGGATACCTTGAAGGCACGCGCGTAACATCCTAGGCCTCATTTTTTTTATTTTTAATATATAGGTGGCAGACGAGCCGACCGATCACCTGATGGTAAGCATTGCCGCCGTCCATGGACACCTGCAACACCGGTGGTGTCACAAGGGCGCTGCTTACCTTTTAACCCCCCTTCCCCTAAATTGGGCCTCCAGTATCCTCACTCACGCAGCGAAACACAGCGCATGCACTGCTTCACGCCGATTTTCTGTGAGGACGTGGTATTACTCCGGTCGAGCTGGCCCATTCATGCCGAAGGCTCTCCCACTGTAGAGCACTGCATTGTCGCTTTCCATCAGGTTTGTACCCATTACAAAGACCTACCACGCAACGTTATATTTTATCTTTAAGTATTTTGAATGTACACAAATAATTTAATATCCAAATATTTTCCACCCTTCAACAATTGCTAACAATAGAGGAAATCTTTCACCCAACCTTAGTTTCACGCTCAGTGAATCCGAAAAGGTACAATCCAGCGGGAACGCGCAAATTATTAATAAATTACCTTCATTAAAACCGGTGTTTTCGATGTTTTGCGGTCGCCCTCGTTTCTGTTCGAGTGTTCAGTAATTCGAAGCTTTGATGTCGATGTTAGGCTCGCGTTTTTAACATAACAATCCAATGTGGGTTAATTTGTGTATTGTTTTGATGAAAGTCAAATAAACAAAATATCAGTTAAAGTGTAAGCGCTGTGGCTTTATTAGCACAGCGCGCTTTGTAGGGTTAATTATGATGACATTACCAGGTTGGTATCTTTTGATAATAGCAACTAATAACAGTTAAGGTCAGGTGATATTGTGAGACAAAATCTCAACGAAATAAATTAAGGTGTCATAAAAAATACGTTTTTACTGGGATAGGTTCTGTCTAACAAAATTGGGTCCATACGTTAGACAAATTTGGGTCCCAATACTATAGAAACAAATGAAGTTACGTTTTACGCCAGGAAAACCACAGATAATGCTCCGAAAAAAAAGGTTCCCTTTTCAAAAAAGTTTCTTGGTACCTATGTGCGTATGGTGCCGTCGGTATGCTGGCTATATTACCTACATACCGATACGGGTAACTGTTAGAGACCGGGACCGGGAAACCTAGTATATAAGGTTACCACCATATTTTGTACACAGTTTTAGCCATAAAGATATTCTATTCTATTCATCCCACTGCAGGTGGATCAATTGGCTGTCAAACCTTTTATAAAGAAAGAAGAACTATGCAATACAAAGAGATAAAGTAATTTTACATTTTCCATCTTACATTACTTCTCACTAGATGAATCAATTTATACTATCTGGAACCAACCCCTTCTAGAACACTCCGTTTCCAGCGCTCATTTTTCCCACGCTCATGCAAACTCTGGAATGAGCTTCCAGCCGCGGTGTTCCCTGTTCGCTACGACATGTCCTTTTTTAAACGAGGCTTGAAAAGAGTTCTTCTTTCACGGTAGGCAGCGGCATGACACGTGCTCCGGCATTGCTGATCTCTATGAGCGGCGGTTACCATTTACCATCAGATGGGCCGCATGCTTGTCTGCCTATTATTCGCGATAAAAAAAAATGTTTCAATTGTAGATAAAACTAGCGACACTAACTAGCGTCCGTCTATTACTTCGTATGCTTGGAGTTCTCGTGACTGCCTCGGTGGCGCAGTGGTTAGTGGGTCGCACTTTAAAGCGACGGCTGTGCAAGAGGTCCCGGGTTCGATCCCCGGGTCGGGCCAAAAATTTGTACCTAAGTTTTCGGTAAGAAATTCTTAGTGGCAGCCCGGAGTCTGGAAGTTGGCGGTCTTGTACCCCCGTGCCTCGGAAAGCACGTTAAGTCGTTGGTCCTGCGCCCAATCCCTCTCTGGTCGTGTCACAGTAGTGTCCCATCGGAATATGAGAATAAGTAAGTAGTAGTCGGGTAAGGGAATAGAGAGTGCACTTGTGTTTGCGCACACTTGAGCACTATAATATATCCTGCGTAAGTGACTGATCGTTGAGATTGGCCGCCGTAGCCGTAATCGGTTGGAGGATATTATGCTTGGAGTTAGGCAGCCCCCGTTTCTACCTCGAGAGGAGACGAGTAGTCGGGAAGGAGTTTTGAGAGTTCTGTGCTTAGTGGATGTCTCCCTATAGAAACCTACCTACCAAATGTTAAGTTTCCGAGATTTCGTGATGTTGGTACTGTTGGTAAATATTTCGCTTTTAAATGAAAAAAAGATACTCGTAGCTATCTACGCAGATAAGGAAAAATGCAATACTAACTGGTTTTGGACCTGGGTTCCCTGGGCCCGTCGACTGTCACTTTGATGGCCTTATTGTAGGTGGTGACTTGCGGCGGGGTCGTTGACACCGTTATCGTTAGGGTGAAGGATTTGCCTGCAACAAAAAAAAACTGATTTATTGAAGCGAACCTAAATAGCAAATTCACAGTATTATATACAAGGTCGAGAATTGCACGAAATTGAATATATTTTTTATTTCATAACATCTATGTAAATCTTGTGTTTCGGAAAATCTTTAAATTTTTTTCGTTATATAACATAAGATATTTTTTATTTACTTTGATGGTATAAGGCTAATGCGAGAAAATATTATTTTTTGTTTAATAAGTACTTAACTTTATTTGGGCAAAGAATACCCCCAAAACCTTAGACAATTTAACGCTGTCTTATCCCAAATCATATTGAATTTTAAAAGCGAAATAAAATAATCAAGCTACCGTGCAGGCTGGTGCTCGATGTTTTTATTTGAGATAAAATCTTTGAAAATACTTAAGGTGATGGGTAGGGCACACTAGCGACGCCAATCGATTTAAGCTTTTAGCTACTTAACCGGATCTATTTTAAACAATTTCGGGGTTACAACCTCTCGTCAAACACTTATACTATTTATTAAATAACCATGCACAAATGTTGGGTCCGTTTCTTTAGGCCAAGCTTTTGGCGTGAATCAATTTTTCGCGTACACGTTAAACCCAACGCTAAAAATTAAAATCGATTAGCGTCGCTAGTGTGCCCTACACCTTACCAACCCAAAAGACGGCCTCAATAAACAAATTAACAGCTCAGAGATAATATCAGCGCCACAAATATCGGCAAAAAGTTCGCGCACCCTTATTACAATCGGATTGAAAATATTTGCGAAAACTTTTCACTCAAAGTGAGCGGCCGCTATAAATTCAATCTGCGGTCGCCACTCTTTTCGGCGGCCGTCCACTTTTTATAGTTCGATTTTGATCACTTGTTCGAAAAGTTAAAAATTTATTGCCCTGTACGTTTTCAATTTGTGTGCCCGATGAAATTTCTGTTACGCGGTAGACGGAATCCGATGCACAACGATAGTAATAAAATTTCCTATCGAAAATACTCACAGGCTACACATTCGAGTGTTTTCCAATCGGTTCCTTTTTCAAAAAAAAAGTAATAAATTAGTTAAACCGAACAAAATTACTGGCAACGTCGCAAACAGTCCGACATCAAACGCTATGAAAACACTCGAATAGAAAAAAAAGCATTCAAACATGAAGAGGATAAAAGAGCGACTCATCCACAACACATCAGAGCGCGTCACAAACAACGGGCTGGCCACTTCATCACAGCGTAACGGCAATAAAAAAAACATTTCCATCTGCGGAAAAACCACAGTTAATATTAAATGACCGTACGTCAAAGCTATATTGTAGAGCGCTTGCGGCCCGCGCGGCGGGATGCAGCCAATACCAATTTTGTGATTCCGACCTCCCCCGGGTGGAGTGAGTGACATGTAAGCTTTAATGGGCCGGAGAGCGCTGGCTACACGCGAAAAAACTGAAAAAAGGCCTCATTCATACGTGATTTCGTGAGGCTACTTTGGGCTCGGCGGTGAGTCTCGTTAAAAATGGAGGCGGACATGCGTCCAGCTTGTTGCGGCCTACCGGAGTTTATTACTGCGAGGCGCTGTTCACACTTGTTACGTTGCTTTGCTGGTACTTCGTTAACTAAGGTTGAGATTACTTAATTATGATGATATTGCTTATTATGATTTTCGATCATATATTCTCACAAATACCTAATTCATATTAAGCATTGTGATTTTACAGCTAATCGGAAAAGAAGTACCGAATATGGTATGAAATCTTCGTCCAAATAAAATAAATAAATTAATATTTCACAACATCACATCTGACTCCGAGATAGGTAGCTCAAGCACCTGTGTTACGGATATCGGAATCAACAGCGGGATTACAAATATATCTTTTATAAATATATACTTATAATATATAAAAAACACCCAGACCAATACAAATAAACATGTTCATGCACACAAATGTATTACATGGGTCCAAGGGTTGCGGGTTCGGTCCCCGCACGTACTGTGCGGGGAACCCTTGGACCAGAGGCAGCGTTCACTACCACTGTTCCTATCGGGTCATCGGGTCCAAAGTTTTAGTTAAAATAAATATCAAACTATACAATCATATTTGCTTACTTTTCACTCATGATTTCATCGTCATCATCGTCAGCCCATTTAAGTCCCCACTGTAGGGGCACGGGCCTCCCTAAATCACATGAGGGGTAATTGCCATAATCACCACTCTTGGCGTCGGCAACCCGTCTGGGTTGCCGAGGGTTTTGATATAAATGCAGAGTTTTCCTTCTCTAGGTGCTGATGATCATGCCAGCAGCTTTACCTTAGTCGCCTTTTACGACACCTCGGTAAGAGTGAGGGTGGCCTATTCTACTCTGCCGGGGACGACACGGCTCAGATTGTGGCCAAATGTCTGGCTATTGTAATTTAAAAAAAAACTTACTATTTGAATACTTTTTTTTTACTTTCTTATTTAGAAAGATTATACCAGTGTTTCTCTTCTATAGTAGGTATAGTGGACATAGCGTATCCAGGGCTAAAAAACGACAGTTTAGGACCGACAGAGGAACGACAGTTTATAACCATGGGAGAGCCACGCTTCGGCATGAATGGGCCGGCTCGACCGGAGTGATACCACGGCCTCACAGAAAACTGGCGTCAAGCAGCACTGTGCTGTGTTTCGCTGAGTGAGTGGGGGTACCGGAGTCTCAATCCAGGGAAAAGGGGGCTTAAAGGTTGATAGCGCACTTGTGACTGGTGTCGCGGGGGTGTCCATGGGCGGCGGCAATCACTTACCATCAGGTGATCCATCTGCTCGTGTGCCACCTATTACATCCAAAAAAGGATCGAATCGGGAACTACACGCAGTGGACGAGCGAGTGTAGCGACCAGCGAACAAATCAGTCTAAGTTAATTAACGCTAAGCAATCAACCGCTACCTATATGTCAGTTAAGTTAAGAAACTGTTATATTCAAGCCAAGGACTCGTTTGCTCGTTGCTCGGTTCCATATTTCATTAATAATTAATGAATGAAATACTGTACCGTCTGCAGGTACTACAGTACATAATTAGCGGCGAATAGTCAGTCTATAGTAAGAGGTAGATAACTAAACCACCCTGAGCATCCAACCGCTATGACGTCACCAGAGCAACACCTCACGTTAGCTTACACCAGCATATTAATTCAGTCAATTAGATCCCGGAGGCATTAGCGCGTCGTTACAGGCGACATCGCTTAGTAATCGCGCTCGTGACAAGGCGAGGAGTGTATTTGACAGCTGTCAAATTGGATTGCATCCAGCTATTAGGGAATGCCGTCTGGGCAGGCGAGGGGAAGGAATAACCTGGATAGGGTATAGAAGGTTGCCGATTCCTTTTGGTCCAGTAACTTTATGTAGATCTGAGGGGACGGGTGAAGTATTGTGATAAGTTCAACTTCCCAATTTATCCTCGACTGCATTATGTATGTACGTAAGAACTTGCACACTTTTCCAAAAAAGTCCGATAGTCATAGTCTTAACACCAGAAATAAACATAGGCTTGCCGTCCCGGTCCTCAGACTTCATAAAATCGGTAATTCGTTTGTTGGCTTAAGTATTAAGATATTTAACAAGCTACCACAAAATGTCATTAACCTATCACTGGATAAGTTTAAGTCTCATATTAAAACCTGCCTAATGAAGAAAGGTTACTATAGTGGACAAGACTATTTAAATGATAAGGATTCTTGGTCATGTTAATTGATTAATCTTTTGAGTTGTTATTCATAGTAGTCTATTAACTTTCATAATTGTATTTTTTTTCTCTGCTCAGTTAAAACTCTGTAACATCATCAATATTTGAAAAGAGTAACTACTGAGTTTCTTGCTGGTGTCTTCTCAGTAGAAGTCGACATTCGGAACTAGCGGTAGATAATATGTACTATTTTGACATTCATAAGTGTTCTGTGTGGACCTAAATTGAATAAAGATTTTTTTATCTTTATTTTTATCTATCTTTACTTAAACTTGCAACGTCATTTTTATAATTGAATACAATAATTAATTTAGTCATTCTTATCTTATTTTATCTGTTAGGGGCCATTTTCATGGGGCACGTCGACCCTAAGGGATCTTTTGTACCTCCTCAATCCTTTGCGCTCCTACTCACGAAAGATTCGTTTCATCAGCGTCACGATGTCTTTCGGATTGAAGCGCATGTTGTCTTCTGGTTTAGGTTAAGCGTTACCTAGAAGACAAAACATTGTACTTGATAATAAATGTCGCGTTAAACCCCCGTTTTGATTAATTATAGTTAGTGCTGTTAGTTGTAAGCCCACACAAAACAGTTATGAATTGTGAAATACGTATTAATAATTTAAATTTAATTATGCACTGGTATTCTACCGTAGTTCGTAATATTTATTTAACGCTTGTTGTAAATTTAATGTTCAACTCAAAAAATACGGTTTCTTGTAGGCTATTCCCTACTTTTGTTGTAATTTAAGTGATTTGGAGATAGACAGGTCACATTTTTTAGTATAGTCAAAATAACCAGACATAATAAATATTAAACCCCCGTTTTGATTAATTATAGTTAGTGCTGTTAGTTGTAAGCCCACACAAAACAGTTATGAATGTAAAATACGTATTAATAATTTAAATTTAATTATGCACTGTATTCTACCGTAGTTCGTAATATTTATTTTACGCTTGTTGTAAATTTTAATGTTCAACTCAAAAAATACGTTTCTTGTAGGCTATTCCCTACTTTTGTTGTAATTTAAGTGAATTTGGAGATAGACAGGTCACATTTTTTTAGTATAGTCAAAATAACCAGACATAATAAATATTAATTTTTGATATATATTTTGACGTATGATAAAAAAATTTCAACGACATGTCTCTATCTTGATGTCGTTACCTGAACCTAAACACTCTGGAATGGTAACCAGACACAGGATTGTAGTTAGTCAAGTAAGTAAGTAAAACGTAGCTTCCTCTTGCTGTTTTAGTTACTTTACAAGACAATAAAAAATATTTGACCTTTAATAAGGAAAAGTAAAATTAAGACAACGTCATTTTCTGTCGTGGTTCCAAGCTAAGCTTTTCCTTGCACTATAGAAACTAGAAACCAGAAAAAATAAAGGCTACCACAAACGCTCAATCGCAATACAAATACCTATCTTATAGGTATGACAAATATGTAATGTAACATGGTCTGATTTTTCTCTAGACAGGAGAATAGACCTATTTAATTAAATATATTCTAAAACGAATTAAAACTCTGCATTTATTCAATAATAACTTATAAAAGTGACAATAAGTTCATCATCATCATCATTTGAGCCAATAGACGACTGCTGGACATAGGCATCTCCCAATGATCTCCACACAGATCGCCTCCAATGGATTCCCGCGACCTTCACTAGATCATCATCAGCCCATTTGAGTCCCCACTGCTGGGGCACGGGCCTCCCGCAATCACATGAGGGGTAATTGCCATACTCACCACGCTTGGCAGACGGGTTGGCGAGGGTCATTTTATGTCTACTTTCATATAAAAAAACAATATGGACATGTTAAAAATATGAAATGTTGTCCATTACAAGGGCCGACGCAGTGCTACGAGTTGAACGACTACGACGCGTTTCAAGTGCTACGAGTGCTACGATTCTTGCGATTTGATACACTAACACGGGGAATAGTCGTGGACAGACCTGATGCAGTAAGGAGTAAAGACCTTCCCGATGTAATAATTGAGTAAAAAATAGCGTGAAGCAAACCAAACCTCAGTTAAAGTGGGCTACAAACATTGTATTTACCTACTAATAACTTATCGTCAGGCCCTTAGTGACAGGCCTCCCACAATGTGGACCGACGATCTAGTGAAGTGTAGTATTTGGCCGTGTGGTCCCCGGCAGAGTAGAATAGGCCACCCTCACTCTTACCGAGGTGTCGTAAAAGGCGACTAAGGTAAAGCTGCTGGCATGATCATCAGCACCCAGAGAAGGAAAACTCTGCATTTATATCAAAACCCTCGCCAACCCGTCTGCCAAGCGTGGTGAGTATGGCAATTACCCCTCATGTGATTGAGGGAGGCCTGTGCCCCAGCAGTGGGGACTTAAATGGGCTGATGATGATGAGACATAAAATGAACAGACCCATATTTTTTCTTTTTTCAAAATTTGTCCATTTTCATGCATAAAATAATTATTGAAATTCTTTTTATTCTAAATAGACGTAAGCGCCAAATGACGTCAGCGGACGGCTGAATACAGCGATATTCCTTTGCTTATCATTGTTTTAATAAAAAAAAAGGTACTACTGTCAAAGGTAAATAATACTAGTGTCAACATTGTCAACGTCATTCATACATTCAACGTTGACAAGTTGTCTTTTTTTTTGACAGTTACATGTCATGGGTTTGGCATTTCGTAAATTTAAAACTATAATGTGCTAAGCAAAGAAATATTTTACATTCTGCCGTCCGATGACGTCATATTACGTTTTTTAGTTTTTAATTTTTTTCTCAGTAAATAAGCAATACAAAAAATGAATAAATATATATTCGAGCAGCGGAAAAGTAAACAAAGAATTGGTATTTTTTGTTCCAGAGCTTAGCAATTTTGAAATGTTGTCCATTGTATCACTTACGCTAAGGACGTTCTGCAGTTAACGAAATTCGACACGTTTTAGTAATTTTGCAGTTAAGAATTTCTGTCGCGTTTCAGTTAAAAAGAAAATAAAGGTTTGAAAATTATGGAAATTTATCTTCCACTACTGCAAAGAGGGTCTACTTTTTATTGTCGAACTTTTTATGTCATAATATTGAATTGCATAATATCGAATGGCAGAAACTTCATTTCGCCGAAAATCTTTTGGCACGTACTCAGTAAGCATATACTCAAAACGCATAATTTTGTAAGGCTGAATCATCTTTAGGCATAAGTTCAATATCCATAATAATGAAATGTCAGAACTTATAATTAACTTATACGCAGAAAGTTTACATTTAGAATCATCCTAAGGCATACTTTTCTTATCCATAATATGAAAAAGCAGAAACATCCTAGGTCATATTGTTATAATTAGATACTCAATAAATCAGTTGATTGTGAACATAATGTGGTTTTTATTTCTATGGAAGCAATACCATAGTAGAAAGAGATAAATACGGTGTCTTAATACTGCGTATTGAGCAAAGACTCTTGTCTCTTTCTACTTTGGCAATGCAAGCATGATTTCTGTCACGGCTCCGGCGCTGCGAGGCTCCGGCGGTCCCACGCGAGCTAACCGTCGCACACCGCAGCCTCGGCTCACTGGCCGGCTTCAGCCTCAGCCGCGGCGACGAGCTTATGCACCATCTGCTCCTCAGCTCGCGGGCCGCCTCGCCCCTATGGGCCTACGCGGGCTTGAATTACACTCTAGGGGTAGGGCAGACAAGACTACGTGGAGTCGGTTTTGCAGCGATTCTTTTTTGATACTACAGTTAAGTAGTATAAACCAGTAATTTTCAATTTAATTTAGGATTCAAAGTATACTATTGTAAAGAGGGATATGCTATTAAAAATTATCATAAATGAAATTCAGCCATTCATAGTATGCCAAGTGAAATTCTACCAAATAACACTTCGACTAAATAAACGTTATGCTAAACAAAAATATGCGAAATGAAAATATGGATAAGGAAATTATGCTAAATAAAATTCTACATTCTTATAAGTATGCCATTGTAAATTCCTAAACAATTTTTATGCGTTAAAAATATTCGACTAAATAAAAATATGCCAAGTGTGTTCTGCCAACTGAAATTCGGAACAACGAAGTTCGGTCAGATAGAGGGAACCCCTGCAAAGACGGGGTTAAAAATATTTGAGCGTACCTTTGACAAATCAATGGCAGGTAGTGGTGTATATTTGGTTCGAACGCCCATACTAAAATTATGACAAGAAGGCTTATTTTGAATAATTAATTCTCGAGATCTATAACACATCGACCTGTAAGAGTATTAAGCATAATTCTGAAAAAAAAAAGGTTAGGAACTTCGGAAAAACGTCACTTGCAGAACACTCGTGCTAAAGAAGTAAACGTGATCAATTATTCAATAGTTTTTTAGATTTTCGCGTTGCATTATAACTATAATGTATCAATACGGGGATTAACACGATATTTATTATGTGAAACAACATTGTGTACTCACATATTTGGCTCGACGTTTCGGCTACGTTACAGCAGCCGTGGTCCGAGTGGTCAGTCCGCTCGTGACCACGGCTGCTGTAACGTAGCCGAAACGTCGAGCCAAATATGTGAGTACACAATGTTGTTTCACATAATAAATATCGTGTTAATCCCCGTATTGATACATCAATTATTCAGTTAGGCGCCTTCAAACGGCTGGCTCGACAATTCTTCACAATAATGCAGTTGGTCGGAGCAACTAGTTTCGAATACTTTAAAACAAGTATAACATCAAGCGTAATTCAGTTGATAGTCGGAACTCGTAACAGTATCACGTGCAGAAGGCTCGCGCTAACGAGATCCGACGTGTTCCCCAATTTAGTTCAACGCACTCAACTGGCTGCCAGATGTAACTTATATCGTTACCTAATGTAATTGGTCGGTGACTTTTCAAATCTTTGGCCAAATAAATGTAGTAACGTAACGTATCAGCCTATAAACTCACCCACTGCAGGGCAAAGGCCTCCATCATAGGTATCAAGTCATCGCCACTGTGATGGGATTATCTTAATCACAACGCTTGCCAAATGCGGATTGTTGATCACAAACCCGAGCTATGTTCGTAAAATTTGAAAATCACGGCCCAGTACTTAAACCACTAGACCAACAGGGCGTTATAGACCAAGAGGGCGGTGTAGATCAACAGGGCGTTTTTGAGGTTAAATAAATGTCGATTTAGGATAATTTGAAAACATATCTAGACAAAAAAATCCGATCTATTAATTCAACATCATCTCAGTTAGTATGTTTTGCTGGTTGTGTAAACAGCCACCCATTCGGAGCTCGGACTATGCTTGGACAATCATGATCCAGGATTAGGTAAATCTGGTATTTGCAATGAAGCCACTAACTTTGCGGCTCTTAGTCAGGGGCACCAGAATAACTAGATTACTGTTACATGTTCAGAATAACTATCTTGTGGGTGGTAGGAGAATACTCCTCATCAAGAGATTGAGAAACTATCCGAAACGTGGAGGTTTCTTCAAGATATTTTTTTCCCTGGCTACAAATGCGCACTTAGCCATCGTTTGCTTAATATTCTGTACTAAGAAACACAAATATGACTTATCTTATCTTATCGTATTCGTTTCTACGTGCTGATCTTTTTAAGACTTATTAAATAATTTTTAATATTATAGTAAGAAGCTCTATTATTACAAAAGGAAGCAAAACTTCTACTTCATCTTTTAGAACATTGAACACCTTCTAAAAGAAATCCGTCATCATCATAAACCCCAATTCAAAACTTCCCCGATGGTGTCAAAGAAATTGTGAGCCAATAAAAAGGGCGCTCATTGTGTCGTGCGCGATGGCATTAACCAGGGTTATTTATTCAACCCTGTTGTACCGCGCGGTCCGCGACTGGCACGGCGGCCGCATCACTCAATGTCTTCTGACGTTACGAAAAACTCCCTCTTGATGGGCAATTTGGGGATGTAACTTTGAAGTAACCAGTGGAGGGTTAGACAGGATTCGTGTCGGTTTGGAAAATTTTGATTAATCACTCACATCTTCGTGTTGGAAGTTGGAGATTGATGGAGAGTTAGCGGATTCGGAGTTGTAACTGCTAGATAATATTTATAGTGATATTTTCAACACAGTTCTAGCTTTTTGTATACCAGGGATTCACAACATTGAATAATAATTGAGAATGAATATCTGTACAACATATTTTAGATCCTACTAATCGAACTATATGCAGCCAATGCTTTAGAAATAGGAGGTTTAACAGGACAAAATTAATAAATTAGGAGCTTTGATAATCATACTACTAAATAACGGGGTCCATCGGGAAAAATGAAAAAATATCTTTAGCCTTGAAGAAGATAACGGAATATCGAATACAAAACAACATAAGCTCACTCACGTTCAGAATACAAGACCATTTTTCATCACGGTTCCGGATAAAATAAAAAAATGCATTGAAACCAACAATTCAACTCAATAGAAAACCAAGTCAATGTGCCTTCACCAACTCCGAGTCACCAAAACCGCGTCATAACAGTCGTCTAATAGAGCCGCGCGTTACGCAGCCTTGCGGGTTCTGCTTAGTTAGTCCCAAACCAAGGGCAACCGTAAATGAAATGGTAGTTTTCCATCGCGGCTAACCGGGCAAACTGGGCTCGGCCGGGTCGCCGGGTCGGTTAACCTCGCTGCGGCCGCGTTATGGCTGACAAGGGCCTGTTATGGCTGACGCCGTGCGTGCGACACGATGTTTGCGTGTCGAACGAACGGTTTGGACCGGGTTATCGCGCCCGTCTTTTGTTTTACTTTTTAGACCGCCTACTTGAGGGATCGATGTCTTGTTGTGGGAGCTGGGGTGAGGACGGCGTTGAAGGGATGACATGGTTGGTTTGATAGAATCGTATCTACTCATATAAAATTTAAGTTTAGTGTCTAACGCCCGTATACTCAAATTCAAATGCTGCTCAAATAAAACATGTTGTTATCTCTATCATTAAGTCGACTTAAAAGGCCTAGCATGTATAAGTTGCACCCAAAGATACAGAGCATTGGAGTATACCGAGTTTAAAAATTATGCGACGTAAAATTGGCCCTTACCCATGTGCGAGAACCAAATACTTAGACACAAATCTACATTTAAAGTTGATGTAGGTAACGTTTTATTCGACTGATTTGATTGATATTGGTGAAGCAAACAATTTAGTTTACATTTTGTTTAAGATTCACGAGTAGCTACCTACTCGTAGCGAGTAGGTAGGAATTTGAATTCGATTAAACTGAATTAACGTAACGTCTTGGAAATGGATTCATTTGCACTAAACAAAGACGAAAGACAAATGCTAAGAATTATTAAAACCGTTAAGCCTTTGAAGCAGAATCCCCATCAAAGAAACAATAGCCGCCTCGTCCCACGCACCACAATATATTCAAATAAAGAAACTCAAGCAGGATTTTTATTCAAATGGCCGTGCGACCGCAGAGTTCGCCCCGCCTTCGGGAAAGACGTCTGCTTCCCGACTTTTCCATTGGCTGGCGGTAGGGGGCGGGCCTCCTTCAAGTCTTGGAGACTAACTTTTCATTTGCACCGCTCTGAAATATAGCGGAGATTAAAGCGCGGAGTTCCGCTTGCGGTAGACGCAGACAGTTTTTTGCTGTACCTTCAATTATTGTAATAGGTGATGGTAATGGAGGTTCAGAGTTAATAGATTATTTTTTCTTGGATGAAATCAGCTTTTGGTCGGTTCGATTGAATGAGCTATAGTGCTATGACAGGAATGAGAGACTTTTTGCTATAGTTGCATTTGAGTCAGCCCCTTTGAATATAATGTATAAGTAAAACTCAACGCAAATCGTAGGTTTATTTTTTTAGCAAGTAAATTATATTTAGTGTATAAATAGAAGATATGTTTTCTTAGCAAATTAAAAATGACTTGTCAATGAAAGTAGACACTCAAAAAAGTTGAATGAAGATAAAGGATACTTAATATAAAAAAAACAACAACTTTTCAGAACTCGTGTACTCGTATACTTATTATATCTTGCGTCTCTTTCTCGATAAGCATTTACACTCCTCGGCTCCTTTATATGTTCAGCAATCACTATGGAAATAAATATCAATAAACCCACCACAAATAAAAAATAGTTCAGTACACGAATTTTTGGATGGGAAATATTTGTTTCAGCAGAAAGATTTATTTAGAAACTTTGTTTGGACTAGTTACGAGTTTATAGTTTTCATCATCATCATCATCATCATCAGCCCATTTAAGTCCCCACTGCTGGGGCACGGGCCTCCCTCAATCATATGAGGGGTAATTGCCATACTCACCACGCTTGGCAGACGGGTTGGCGAGGGTTTAGATATAAATGCAGATTACCTAGATATACCTAGACTTATAGATTTACCTAGTACTCAATTAAATTATTTCGGAGTTTGGTATAACGACCAATATAGCATAAATACACACACACTCAAGTGTGATTATTTTTTCCAAAAGACTATTAAATTAATGTTAAACAGTTATAATTTTCGAGAAGTCTTAGCTGTCGGTCCGTAGCCTGGGGTCCAATTTCCTGCGTCTACTCCTCCAGTTCGCACGCTCTTGTGCGTCCAATGTAGTCAATTTATTGGCACGCATATCATCGTTTACAACGTCAAGCCACTCCTTTTTAGTTTTACCCCTTCTGCCACCGGTGGTGGTGGAATGGCCAGACATTTGTTTCCCACGTAGCTGTCTAGTTTTCGCAGGACATGGCCGTACCTATATATGCGACTCACCATCAGTTTCTCTGCTATGTCACGGATATGAAGGCTACCGCGCGTGCGTGTCTTTCCGCGTAACTCCACACATCCACCACATAATAAGTAGATCATCATATCAGCCCACATCCACCCTCATCATCAGCCCATTTAATTCCCCACTGCTGGGGCACGGGCCTCCCTCAATCACATGAGGAGTAATTGCTATACTCACCACGCTTGGCAGACGGGTTGACGAGGGTTTTGATATAAATGCAGAGTTTTCCTTCTCTGAGTGCTGATGATCATGCCAGCAGCTTTTTACGACACCTCGGTAAGAGTGAGGGTGGCCTATTCTACTCTGCTGGGGACTACACGGCTAACCACACATCTCTCACTCTCATCATCTCACAACCACACATCTACACTCACTGCTGAGTATAGGCCTCTTCTTTATCCCGCCATTCCCTTCGGTCCCTTGCTAGCCTTATCCATTGTTTCCCTCTGCCGTCACAATATCGTCGGACCATCGTGCAGGTCTACCACGTTGCGCCAATTTTAACTTGTGCATAGTTTCTTTAGTCAGTGTCCATGTCTCGGCCCCATATGTGAACGTTGGGAGGACACATTGGTTAAATACCTTTGTCTTAAGGCACTGCGGGATTTTAGATTTAAAAAGGTAGCCTAACCTCCCGAAAGCAGCTCATCACAGCTGGATCCTCCTCATGACCTCGTTTGCTTGTGGCCCCCGACTAAAAGATAAATTATGTCCAAGATAAACGTAATCATTGACCACCTCTAATGAGTGACTACCGACAGTTATATTCGGTACAGTTTTAGGATGATTCGTCTACTTATTCTACTTATTCGTTCGAATAAGTAGATATTATGCACTAATTGCAAACCTTTGAATTGCATCAACCGACACGCTGCGTATGCACTAGTAGCAATTCCTCCTTAAACATTTGGACCTGGACGAAATATCTTCCTGGAAGCAATAGATAACAAATAAGGATCCCCATAGGAACGGTAATTGGGCACTAAGCAATCTACATACTTCTCATCTTAGCGTGTAATTAGCACGCTTAAGACCATGATTAAGGATTTACGGATTCTGGTAATTACAATGAAGCGACTGCCGTCTGACCTTCGCAACCCTTTAAGGGGAACCAGACCAACGGAAACATGGTTATATGTTTCAGAAACGTGCAGGTTTCCTCACGATGTTTTCCCTCACCGCCGAGCTAATGGTAGAAGTACGCACAAAGATTAAAAAAATCCAGAGGAGCATGCTCGGATTCGAACCGCGACTCACCGTATGTTAATGGTAGCTCAGTAGCTACCATGAACATTGTTGGCGACTGGCCGTGGTATGAACTCGTTTTTATGAATATTTGCTTTGATGTTTTTGACGTGCGCATCGGTCTTGTGAGTGTGTCAATAAAAGGATAGTTTTGTTCATATTTGTTTTCATCATTTTAATTATAAATCGTACGAGCCTCACTCATTAGTATCCATCATCAACATATACAATCCACTATGAACATAACCTCAACCAGCAAGAGATCATGCAAGGTCCTCCTTGCATGCTCGATTGGAAACTAGAAAACATCTTTTATGTGAACGCGAGTCACTGATCAGAGGCATAATGTGTCTTTTAGATAACGCTTACCCGAAACCAGAAAATTACAGGCACTCAGATTGAGAGACATAGTGACGCTGTGGTGAGAAAAAAACTTACGTAGGAAGGAGTGTAAAGGATAGGGGAGATACAAAAGATTCCATAGACGTGCTTCATGGAAAATTCCCTTAACATATAAGAAAAGAAAACATGACAGTAAAGGTTTGTCTAATTTTCTTAGTTAAACCAAAGTTTCTGTTCACCAAGGCCATGATAATAATTTAACACCACCTAAAAATAATATTGTTTGTTCAGGCCAGTCTAGGCCTGATAGTGCGTCTGCATCATACGCCAAAAGACGTAGATTCGATCGATCCCCAATGCCCCATACAGGACAAACATTAACTTTTCCTTTTTATTCTTTCTGCAACTGTAGGCAGTATAATAAACTGTATTAAAAATTTTGCAAAGCCAAGATTCAATCAAAAATTCAAAGCTTCAAAAATAGCAGAGAAATAGCTGTTTTTAGTGTTTGGTTACAAGATAATCTTGAGCCATATTTCTTAATAAATAAATATTATAAATAGAAAAATTAAAGGCCCTTGATTTGGTAAAATGATTTGGTAGAATGATAAAACAAAAAAAAAATGACATTACTATATTTTAAATCTTAAACTTCAATAAGGGGGGTAAAATTTTAAATCTTACTAGAGGTGATTGTGACATGAATTTTAAATGCCTTGATATATTTTATTTATTATATTAATTTTATTACAATTAGTAAAAGAGTGTTGAAGACGCCACTGAACGCCATAAAAAAATCAAACCGTACACGTCAACATTGAACGATCAAGTTCTGAAAAATTAATATTTGGCGGGCCAAGCCTTGAAGCGCAAGTTAAGCCGCTAGTCGTGGTATCATACCAGTCGTTTGATATAAGTGCCCCATCGACCATCATTTATTACCCGACTACCGGTTATGGCATACGACCACGACAATACGGCATAATGATTTCAGTAGAGACAATTTTCTTGTTGCGTACTTTTAAGAACGTGTTTTTTGGTAGTCGGATTTTAGTTTTTAAACTTAATTTATTTATTTTATTTTATTAGGAAGACCAACAGCTGTCTTAATACTGTAGCAATTACAATGAATGTCTTAAAGCTAATAACAGGTCTTCACTGCTAGAATTAAAGTAGGTAACAGTTTTGAACATGCGAAGATCACAGGAAGCAACGGATTAAGATGGCAATCATGGTAAGGGAATAGAGCAGGAGTCGCCTGATGGCGGTCCGCATCTGAATCACCGAATCATTTTGTACGAACCGCGAAAGAGAGAGAAACAGCAATATGCTACAAAGTACGTAATTTAATAAAAATGTACGAGTATAATAGGCTTGTGGTCAGATATTGGTAGAATTTTTAAATAGCATTGAGAAATAATGGTCAAAAGGAGCTATGTACAAAATTTCAGCTGGAAACCTTATGTATTATTTTTGTTATGAGCCCTCAAAGGCAAAGATAGGCAAGTAAATTTTAAGTCTTAAATTTACGAAATATTTATATAGCAATCGATATCTTATTCAATTTATTAGCAACTTTTGTTAAGAAACCATTTTCATACACGCACTAACATAGCTATCGAACAAAGTTATCTCGCGATGTGCACAAACTAGTGAGGGCTGACGTCACGCCTCACGTCGCTGTATGTATGGAGCGTTTTTGGCAAGTCTATTTTAAGATATTTTCAAATTGTGCTATCTCAAAGAGTTTCCGAGCTAACAAATCCATTCTTTCACCGATGTTTTCACTTTTGAGGGGTTCTTATATTACCAACAAGAGAAAAAAATAGGACACAAGTAAATTATGTGTTGTATGTGACTGCCTCGGTGGCGCATTGGTAAGTGGGTCGCACTTTAAAGCAACGGCTGCGCAAGAGGTCCCGGGTTCGATCCCCAGGTCGGTCCAAATATGTGTACCTAAGTTTTCGGTAAGAAATTCATAGTTCAGCCCGGAGTTTGGAAGTCCCATCGGAATATGAGGGTAAGGGAATTAAGAGAGCACTTGTGTTTGCGCAGACACTTGAGCACTGTAATATATCCTGTGTACGTGGCTAATCGCTTAGGTTAGCCGCTGTAGCCATAATCGTTTGAGGATTTTATTGTTATAATAATAATATGTGTTATATTTCATTTGTAATATCATGTATCAGTCCTAACCTGGCCCGCGCTACCCTCATCGCAGCGAGTCATTCCATTTTTTTTTATTCTAGAGGCGACAAACGAGCTAGCGGGTTACATGATGGTAAGTAATCAACGCCGCCTATAGTCACCCCACGGTTATTTGGCACGTGACAAAAGTCGGGACTAATACTGTTTTAACATTTTCTAATAGAATAGGGTGTCCATGTCCAATAAGGCATCCTTACCATCAGGTGATCCGTCTGCTTGTCTACCACATATCACATAAGAAAATAGAAGAAATGTTGTACAACGCCTCCTGTCAATATCACTGAAGTGCCTTCTGATCGACGTCACACTGCATGAACAAGAATGAATGAAGTTTGCTTGAAGCTGTCACTTAGGAGCCCGGGTTCATGATGTAAAATTCGACTGACCCGCGAAATGGCCTGACATAAATGTCATTGAGTATGTGCAGGATATGCTCAGACGAAAAGGTTTCGCAAAGGTTACGACTTTTTTGAGTTTTTTTCACACTTTAGTAGGACCTGGGACAGTGGGATTCTGCAGTAGAATGTTCATAGCTTCACTCAAGCTCTTGGAGAACCGTTGTTATATGTTATAACTACTTAATTTTACTCCAAGTCGGAATATCTTGTTCAATACATTCAATGTTTCTTTTGTCATAATTCTACCTTTTGTTAGTTTTTTTTAACTTACATATTCTAAAGTGTAGCTTGATTTCCCAACATTGTACCTGTACCTAAGTAGGTACGGTCAGAATCAAAAGTAGCTGAACATTATAGAACTTTGTCACACTAAGTTTTGCGCAGCTTGAGTAAGTCAAACACTTATTAAAACTGCGCAATGGTTAGTGTGACAAAGTTCTAAAATGTTCAGCTACTTTTGATTCTGACTGTACAGGTACATATAAGTTACATATAAGTTATATTTTATCTTTAAAGTTATTTATATTTAAAGCAAAATGTGACAATGGTAAATATTCCAGTCGGTGTTATTGTGCGTAGTTTCTCAGGTACTTCGAACACGTTGTATGTCGTATCTTTTTTTTTCAAATGAATACTCAGTACCGTGTATTTAGTATGAGGGCTTAAGTTGTTGTTTGTCAGTAGTCTAAGTAAACTACTCTGGTCCGGTGTAGCTTTCAATTGCTTTTTCCACTAAGGCCTTTTGTTACCTGGTAAAGTATTTCAGTAAACCGAATAAGTTTAATTCTAAAATTATTGTAATTGCGATAGGCAGCAGCTATGGCAATATTTCTTATTTATTTCACGCCTTTCAAAATCGCCCTCAAATAAAACAGTAGCTTTGCCAACTTACGGTATCTCTGATATAATATGATTTTTCACCTAAATGCCATCCAGAAATTAAGGTCCTTTTAATATATTTTAGACGTTTTGTTCATTTTAAATGAAAAATCATCATTGTACGTAAAATATAATGACCGTCACACACTTATTAAAGTTATACGCCGTCGCCGCGTAAAATGAGTGAATATACACTATTCACTCATTTTACGCTGTGACGTTCAATCTTAGGAGAATGGAAAAACCATTGAGAAAAGACAAAGGTAATGTTGACATTTGTGTTTTGAGTAACCTTTGGAAACCTTAACCTTAGAAAAAATGTAGGAAGTGTTTTTCAATATTTATTTGTCAAGCACTTTGAATACTAACGAAATGAGTTTACATTACTACTTACTAACTTACCTACTAACCTCTTTGGTGTCAAAAAAGTTACACCACGACTTTGATTTGTAACTAATTTTCGTTTATAGAATCAAATTGTCAAGTCAGCCATGCCAGCTGCCAGCATTTTGAGGACACTGCCACTGGAACCTACTTTGTTTTAATTATTTTTTTACTTATTTAAGGTCTCAGTTATTGTTTTTATTTTCTTAAGTTTTACTTCTTTTGTTCAATAAAAATAAATATCTCTTAGTACATCAGACATGTTTAAAAAATCTAAAAGTGCCTTTGTATTTTTTCGTATTTAGAATACACTTATATTTTTTTTCATAATGGGTTTCTACGCACAACCAGCACCATGAATGAAATCGTACGCACGGCAAAAGTTTCCCCAATCTTGCACGTGGAAAAAGTAAACTTCATAAGAAAGGGCGGGATGAATCGGCCGGCCGCCCAGGCCAGCCCGCCCTTCTTATTTGACATTCACGCAACTTCTTAAGACGAAAACTTTTTTGCTCTCAATGTCACGGGTTATCCTGGGGGTTGTAACTTTGCGTAAATAATGCAAGGACGACTTTTGACACAGTTTTAAGTTTGTTTGGTTTGAATTCTAAGATTTTCTTTCGCTTTTTTGTTGTGTTTCTTTTTTGTATTTATTTTGTAGAGTATTTAGTGGGCTTTGATTTTTGAAATGAAATCACATTTTGTATCGGCCTATATTTAGGTATATAAACTAGTTATTTGGTTTACCATTGTATTTAATACTAAGATTTTTTTTCGTTGATTTGTTTTAGTTTGTTTAGAAATATTGTTTGAAATAGAGAATTACGACAATATGCATGGGTTATCACATAACTGCACCTTCAGCACTCACCGCGCCCGCTCCGGCCGACGAATCTCAAGTCGTTGAACTTCGCCACCTGGTTCTTCATCACCGCCGAGCTGTTCCGGAGCTCCGCGCAGCAGTTCTCGTCGTTGCCAGCCCGCACCGTCACCAGCGTCCCGTCGCCGACATCCCCTAGCGCCACCACCTTGAATGCCATCGGCAGCGTCTTGTTCGACCGCCAGTGCGGCGGCAGCACCGTGCACACGAAGTGCGGGCTCCCCGTTCGGACCAGCTCCCCCGGGTGCTCCGACAGGAAGTCCCCCAGCGTCCGCTCGGCGAGGATGTCCGACGTCATCTTGGTGTACGTCTCGTGGAGCAGCGTCGAGCTCGTGTCCGGCGACACGGCCCCGCTGGTCGCGCCCGTCAGGTGCATCCTCGACACCCGCGCGCGCTGCGTGCTGCACATATAGTCCGCTGCGTCCGCGGCCGCGGCTACATGTCACACTTCCCTCCGCACCGACGACATCCACCGCGCGGACACATCCTCACTCAACACTGCCATGATCGCCACGGACCGCACCTCAGGCTCGCAGGACCCCTCACACGTTGCTAGGGAACGCGCGCGTGGCCACTTGACGCGGTGACGTCACGGGCGGCCTTGCCACACTTTTTTCCCCGGTGAATGAAAAGTTCGGCGGCGGGCGGGCGAGGGACGCGAGGGGCCGATTTTTTCCGGCGCCAAGGGGTGACTCCCCCGCGCGCGGCGAAAAACTTTTCACTAGTTTCACTGTCGGCGGCACTTTTTTCGCACCGGGTATTTACGCGATCGCACGCACGTTGCTCTCACTTTCGCAGTTTTAGACTCTTTGGGATTCCGTTTCCAGATTCGCTTTTGGTTGAGTTGTCGCGTTTGTGGGGAAGTTTCGGTGTGGGGTCGCGTGCGTGAGATGCGTGCGCCCGTGAGCGCGGTTATGATGCGACTCGCGTGGGGTGCCTCGGTTGCGGTGACCGTTCACGGTGGCTATTAATACGCGGCGTACGTCCGCGCCCGTCGACTTCGGACAAAGTTTCGCGGGCGAGTCGGTGCGGCTCCGCGGCAGCGGCGGCGAGCGAGAGGCGGCGACGGCGCGGGCGCGGCGGGCGGCGGAGCGCACTTTGCGGTCGGGGTGGGTTGGGTTTAAAGCCGCCGAAGGATAAAACATACAAATAAACACGTGTTCGCGCCGGCGCGAGCGAGAGGTGCGCCAGCCGCGGCGGTGCGAGCGGGACGGAGGCCCGCTCTTGCGGCATTTAGCAGCCAGTACGCTCAACGACGAACGCTCAGCGCCGATACTGTACGTCGTCGAAGCCGTCCCCAACTGTTCTGAAGACACACCGTTCAGGAAGTTCTAGTTCATTCATTAACATCTTATTCAAGTGTCACGTTCAATTTAGTGTTTGAAGTGCAGTTTTAAATTACAGAATTGAATACAATTGAGCTTTAAATAACATTAGGAGTTCATCTCTATTCAATTAAAAAATATTCATTTATCAGTAAGATAATTAAATAAATATCTATTTACTTAAAATGAAGCACCTACTTACTTAAAAGAATAGTACGTTTATAAAGTTCAGGACTGACCAAGTTGTTCTAAATTTATTTAATATATTTTTAAGCATAAATAACAAACTATGCGTCAGAAAAAAAAACAATATAATATATTTTACAAAGTACTAATCAAGCCCTTTCATATGATACTCCATTTGCACTCGTAGCATCAATTTAAAATTTTGACTGTCAATTATAATATAGAGTGCCTATTTTTAATAATTAATAAAATAAGTATAGTTTTCATATTTTTCGTTACATGTATGATCTATCAAGATGTTGTTTACCAAATTCCATAGGTCTAAGTCAAGGGGAAGTAGCCTATAGGTTATGATTCCCTTGGGAGAGTCGAAATACGCATTTTTCGCTGAAGAAACGACAACAAAGTGATCTTATAAGGGTTCCGTTTTTCCGCTCGGAACCCTAAAACATTTAAATCAGAATAACACTAAAATGTGTTTTCAGAAATCATTCTCACACGTCACACATGTTTGCTGCAAAAGAAAACCTAACAATGATGTTATCCATAAATAAATAAAACATAAGATAATTACTTGATACACAGATGAGTAAAGTAAGACAAAAAACACCTTATTTTCAAAATCAAAAGATAAAAACCATACTTACTTATCCCCTAATCGTTCTTGAATATTTTCTGTGTTAATCTTGTATGAGAATAAAACTATGTCAAGGAGTGATTTCATCCTATAGTGATATTTGATATCCATTTATTAATACGCCTAATAACAAAGAGAATATTCTCATTTAGTCGAACACTATTTAATAGTATAGCATAAAAATAATAAATACGCAACTCTTTTTTAAGACTAAAATAAATAAGTAATAAGAAATAGTAAGTTTTTTTATACAGCTTACAATTTTATAACAACCATTATTTTTAATTTGTTCTCTAAGTGAGTATCAGAAGTATCTATCTACATCGAAACAAATAGGAAGACACGGTCCGGTCGTATGCGAAAATGACAGCTGCACCTAGCAGCTCTAATGGCTAGTCCCGGGTAGACCAAGGGCTAAGGTCGTTTCTAATATACATATTTACAGTAAGAATATTTTTGTAACAGGTACAAGTCTACAAAACTATCCGGATTTCGTAATCTTGAAAAATCTAAACAAATTTTGGTATTTATTCCATATTAAATCTTAATTAAAAATTTCAACCAAAATTGTATATTGTATATATAACCAAATACTTAGGTATATCACGTTAAAAGAATATACAATAGGTACTTAACTTTTATTTGTGTCAACAAAATGAGTATTTTCGTTATTTCTTTGGAAATCGGGAATTTATTCCCGGTAATGAACGAACTTATTACATCTACGAGTTTTACTCTCGGAGCGGACGAACTCGTACTTGGCTAGTTTTCTATCTTAACTAATCTGTTCTTATTATTGTAAAACTAACATCGTTTTTTATTGATAATAAAATCTCAAAATGATATCAAGTTCATTATTTTTACTACTATGTTTCAAATTAAACTTCTGTGAACATGACCGCAGAGAGTAAAATTAAGACCGCAACGTCGCACCGCAGGCGGCTCAACTAGTTGTTATAGTTTTCCGTATAAACAATAAATTTTAGTTACAGTATCGTAAATTGAATTAAACAAACGTAGTTTATTTTTTCAACCTATAATATAAATGACTGGTGCACTTTGATGTGGGGTAAAGAAGTACTTTTATGTTTCTGTACCAACCTTTTCACAATATAGTACTTTTATTAGATGTTAAAATAGATTTGAAGACCTTTCCAGGCATTTTAGAATAGCATAAAAGTTGTAAGTTTATTTATTTCCTAAAAGATCATGTATCGAAAAGTAGTTTAAAGTAGCCAGAGAAAAGGTCTTATACCTATACTCAAATATCAGAATAAACATTGGTAGAGATAACTTAACTATTAATTGATTTATTAAATGATAATAAGTCCATTGTATTACTAACAGGTAAGACACCTACAATGTCAATCATAGATTTTATGCCATTATTGAATTATGTATATCTATATCAATAAATCTGTCTGCTTTTGTAGGTAATTTTTATACTTTCTTCAAATCAGTTTTTTTTAGGCATATCATACCACTACAGGATCCAGTCTCTAAGACTACAAGTTGTACTCAACATTTCCCACACTTGTCGCTACAATAATCCTTATCGCGAAGTGTTAAGGGTGTTTTTGGGTCATCAGAAAGACTGCAGCAAGTGAGGAGCAGTAATCGAGTCGAGGGGAACTCTGTCAATGCATTGTAGTAGGAAATTTATTGCGTGCGCAATGTATGGCGTTGCTATGAAAACCGGCTGGGGAATCGTTGGCTGACTTTGATTGAAATTGAAAATTTCAAACTCTATCACTATAAAGTTTGCTTGGCATCCTTCAGTGATAAACTACATAATTAAATTTTTCTTACACATAATGGCTCCCGGCAAAATTCGTGCTGTCTAATTTTTTTTTAAAAGGTATCCGAAAAACTCCACTAGGACATTATACTAATAAAAAACAAAATTTTCTCCCAAGCAACCTGATGTCGAATCTTAAAAAATAAAAATGTATTACTTACACTTACTAAAGTGATCAGCCGATTAAAGCAATTTGTATGTGAAGGCGAATTTTGTTTAAAGACTATATTCCCTGGGGAAAAATGGTATTCCGTAGTTTAATGCCCTCGAGATACTTCTGGGGTATTCAAAAAATCACGGAGAATTAATATAGATAAATAGTTAATTTGATACGAATCCAACTAATCAAATATAAGTACTTTTAAAATCTGCCCTGCTACTCATGCATGATTATAAGTGGTATAACTATACTAGCTCAACTTTATTTTATTTTTATAAATTAAAGAAAATATGATCATTACCGCATCGGTGATTCCTAGAAAACGCTAGTACGTAAATGTTTGCATTTAGGTCAGTTTTGGTGAATTTGACGACCCGTTTGGTGCTAGTGGTACTCGTAGTGGAGCTACCTTTGGTCCAAGGTTTGCGGGTTCGATACCCGCACAGTACAAACATTTGTGTGCATGAACATGTCTGGGTGTTTTCTATGTATTGGTCAGGGTGTTTTCTATGAATTTTAAGTATATGTTTATAAAAAAAAGTATTATATGTATATATTTCTAATCCCACTGTTGATTCTGATATCCGTAACACAGTTGCGTGAGCTACCTTTCTCGGAGTCAGATCTATGTATGTGATATTGTGAAATATTAATTAGGAAAAATACTAAAATCCGACTGTTAAAGAAACACGCTCTAAAAAGTACGAAACAAGAAAATTGCCTGTGCTGAAATTATTATGCCGTGGTCGTATGCTACATTGAATTTATTTTATTATTATAATGAATCTGTTCTTGTTGGCATACGACCACGGCGATACGGCATAATAATTTCAGCACAGACAATTTTCTTGTTTCGTAACTTTTTAGAGCGTGTTTTTTTAACAGTCGAGTTTTAGTTTTTAAACTGTATTATTATTTAACATATTTTTTGTTATGTAAATAAAATTACATATTTAAAATGTGCGAAAGAAGTTCTTTCATTTGATACCCCACACGGTACCGTCTAGCAATTTTTTTTAGTTTCTTAATTTAAGTCACGTCAAATTGAGTACTGCACCATCTAGAGGATGGTGCAGTACTCAATTTGACGTGGCGTCATGTGGTCTTTAACCAGAAGACAATCAAGACGCTTCTAACGACACCATTCAACTGTTCAACTGTGATCACTAGTTTAGAAGTTACGAGGGAACAGATGAACAACCATACATACATACAGGTCAAAATCATGACCCTCCTTTTTGCTTCGCCGTAGTCGGGTAAAAATGTTTGTTATTTTGATGATAATACTGGTCAAAATACACACACACACACACACACACACACACACACACACACACACACACACACAACACACAATACACACAACACACATAATACACATGGTTGGTTATTTCATGTCTCTTTGTCCGTTAGCTCTCACCCGCTATAAAGATTACGCCTAACAAAGAAGAGACCAAGAGCCCTCACTGATAAATGAGATTTGCCTGTGAAATTATATACAAACATTCACATCGCTATGAAAATTAGCAAAATTAAATACCTCCTCGCAATCTAATCAACCAAGTCAGAAATCCCAAACATTTTCAGCATTCAAATAGCTCGGACAAAGCATAGCATAATCTATTGCTTAGAATCCTCTGGTCAGCAAGGGTTGTTGAACTATCCCCTCCCGAACGCGCCCTTGTGTGCTCGGAGTTAAATAAAAGGTTTGATTTTGTGTTGTAAAGGCTCCGCCAATATTTGCAGAGGCGAGCCGTGGATCTACGTTATTACCCCTTTGAGGCGGTTTGTGTTTATTATGAAATGGATGTGCAACCTCTCTCAATTTTTGGATTCACTCAAAACTTAAATTTTTTTTTTCGGTGGCGATACTCCCTCTGGCTGCCACTAACCATTTTCCTTTATGCCAATAGATTTTTTTTAATAAGGCTCTACCCGAAGATAATTTGCCAATGTCAAGTAACTTATTGAGAATAAGTAGGTAGTCAACAGTCGAAGCTAGTCAAAGTCACAGTCACTCAATAAAACGACCGTGTTTTTACGTTTAACGACCTACGGATTCAGCGGATATCACTCTAAGTGCAATTTTAAGACTCTATTAGGTCCAAGCAAGTTGTCACTAGACAACTCACTCGACACACAATAGCAGTGTTAAAAACGATACAACCAACGATTTTTATTATTAGGATCACTTTTCGGAACTTCACTGCACAAATAAACACCAAATTTGTACACTAGACACTAATTTCAAACCTATTAATTGCATCAGCCCACTCGGCGCTACCCGCCGAATCCCCAACTCTAGATCATTATTGTCTCGCCTTTTATAGACCGACCAAGATCAGAAGGCATTTCAGTGTCATTGACAGGGGGCGTTGTAAAATGTTTTTTCTATGCGAAAATGTCAAAATAGCATTAGTTCTGACTTTTGCCACTTGCCAAATAACCGTGATCGGATTGTTAGAAAATTTGATATCGCTCTACAGACCGACCAAGATCAAAAGGCACTTCTGTGACATTGACATGGGGGAGCCGTTCAATATTTTTGCAATGGGAAAATATCAAAAGCACAGAAATCGGCGGGTAGGGCTAAAACAAGCCGCGTGGGCTGATGCAATTCAAAGGTTTTAAATTAGTGTCTAGTGGTGTTTAGTGGACACATTTGGTATTTATTTGTGCAGTGAAGTGCCGAAAAGTGATCCTAATAATAAGAATCGTTGAATTGTATTGTTTTTAACACTGCTATCGTGTGTTGAGTTAGTTGTCTTGTGACAACTTGCTTGGACCTAATAGACTCTTAAAACCCGCGATTGCTTTTAGAGTGATATCCGCTGAATCCGTAGGTAGATATAACATAACATCGGCCTTTGATTGAGTGACTGTGACTTTGACTGACATCGACTGTTGACTACCTTATTAACTATTAACGTATTCTCAATAAGTTACTGGACATTGGCAAATTATCTTCCATATTAAAAAAAGTCATATGCACTGACACTTGTAAAGTAAAGAGCGTTAGTTGCGACCTTTGCTACGTGGCAAATAACCGGATTATCTGACTATAGATACTCTCGAGTGCTGAGGATGACTTTGACAATATCAAGTTCAACACTTTATGTTAAACATAATGTCACTTTTTAACTATGTCTCGATTAATAGATCAGATGTATAGTGATATTCAACTTATAAAATGGTTTGAATGGGTTACGACGTTACAGGCTTTCATCTCCTGTAATCAGTACTACGTAATATGTAGCAATATGACACTCATAACCAGAGGTCGGAGTTAGATTTTTTAAATGTGATAGGTGGCAGACGAGCAGACGGACAGCCCATGGACATCCGTGACACCAGTGGAGTCACAAGTGCGCTGCCAACCTATAAACCCCCTTCCCCTGGATTGGGCTTCCGGTACCCTCACTCACGCAGCGAAACAGCACAGTGCGGCTTCATGCCTGTTTTCTGTGAGTAGGTATAAAATTATTTTGGTACTTACACTGATTTCATACAGAGCATGGCGAAGAATAAAGTGGATGTGTCTCAAAATCAAAAAATAATTTTAGAGAGCCCAAAAGTCCCGTGACTTATCCAATAACAAAAATATTTTTAATTTTCATGTATCTGCAGTAATTTTGGAGTTTACGGTCAAAATTAAATTTTAGGATATCCATTTCGAATCCCGAGAAGATCCATATTCATATTAACGACTCAATGCAAGTAAGTCTCACCTCTGCTTATGACTATTATACACAAATGGTTTAAGTACTGGGCCGTGATCTCGGGGTCCTGGGTTCGATTCCGGGTCGAGCGAAAAGTATGTGTCGAATTGTTTCGAACATAGCTCGGGTTTGTGATCACCAATCCGCATTTGGCAAGCGTGGTGATTAAGCCTAATCCCATCATAGTAGCGATGACTTGATTTCTATGATAGCCCTTTGCCCTGCAGTGGTGGTCTTTTTGCGCTGGCAACCCTAAGCGTCACACGTCAAATCGCCAGCTGATAATAATTAAATTAATTTTATTATGTAATTCATTAAACTTTGTGTTAAAATTGAGTCAATTATTGTGTTAAGTGGCTAATTAATTAGGATAAATGTGCGCAAGCCTGTGGCTTCAATAATTCCTGGTTTTTATACCGAGGAACTGTTCGGAGGCAACCTGTCAAGGTGATTCAAACCGACAACGGACAAACCGGGGAAGTATAAGTGTTATTTCTATCATTTAATTACATATTACTTCAATAGTGCAACGATAAAAACGTAATCATCTATATTTGACTTAATTCAATGCAAACAATAACCTCCAAACACCTACCTACGAGGAGTTTGCAAACAGGTTATTTACGGTCCCTTTTGTTACGTGTTAAAACATTTCACAGTACTTAGTGCTGTTATCCTAATTGAATACTATAATATCATATCATAAACAGAACTTCTGAGTTTTTATTTTCGTCCCAAAGTCTCAGCTTTAGATACCTATTATGCATGTATATGTATAGGTAAATCTGACAACAAAACTGAGGTTTGTGTTGCAGTCCAAGTAAATACGATTTTATTCCTTTTGAATGAAATATATCTCAATTTTATCTCCCTAAAGTTCTTTAAAACTTTGTGTTCTACCCTCCTTTACTTATAAGTAGTTACTTGACACTTATTTTATTTTCGTTTAAAAATACTTCATTGACTTACCTAAAATTAAATAATATTACATTACATACCTACCTATTCTCACATATACATAACATAAATAACTTCAAATTCATCTGCTGTACACCTGTCTTTGTTAATAATTCCAGGATTGCCTTTTGGTGCACATTACCAAGATGATGACTCGCAAGGCCACCACTCAACAACTGGAAACAAAACTAAAGCGTGCCCTTGAGGAACTGAAGGAACAAAGGGAGGACAAAAACCAGCTTCTTAGGGAACGTGAGGAAAATGAGGAGGAGTCTATGAAAATAATCAACTTAAATACTCAACTAAAAACAGAAATGGCAGATATTCATACCCAGCTTATGGATGTCACTATTCAACGTGATAACCTCCTCACAATAGTCAGCAGTTTCGATGAATGCCGGAACACATACGAGCAGGCCCTAACTCGTATCCAGGACCTCGAAGTGGAGCTATGTGACGCAAACAGGACCATCAGACTGTATGAAGAGGACAAACAATGTCAAGAGGCTTTACACACTCACAGCCTTTATGAGGAGTTGATAGGGTCACCAGCTGGGCGGGAAATCTCTCATATTGGTTGTCTTACTCTAAATAATAATCATACCAAGTTAAGTAGTAAAAATAAAGTTAAGAAATATATTAAAATAAATAAATACATTACGAAAACAAATAAATTAATTAAAAGGAAAAAATGTTTTAAGCAAAACATACTTTTAAGAAAGGAACGGATAGATTTAATTGATAGCTTAGAATTATATAGTATAAAATTAAAAGAAAGTAGGCTAAGGTACGAGACTGATGTTCAAGAACTGCAGACTCAGCTCGAGCGTCTGGAGAGGTCATTAGAAATAATGACTGGAAATTATACCTCTGCCCAGCGACAGATACATGAACACATCCTGGCTGCAAACAGGTACATGGCCCAGTGCAGCTGCAATCTGGGTGCGGCAGACGAGCCCCAGGTTCCCACTTTGAGTAGCGGCAAAGAGGAAGGTAAGTGCAGCCAGGGTGGCAGCCCTGCTGCCCAGTACCAAGTGCCACATATGTCAAATATCCTGTTAGACACAAATAGGGATATACCGAACTGTACTATGCCTACTATGACTACTACTAGTACTACAAATACAAACAATGTACTAGTATTTTCGGATTCAATAGGAGTTGGCTATGGTCCCCTTTTGCATAAGCAACTCAACTGTAAAATTATTAATTATTGTATGCCAAATGCAACTCTTACCCAAATAATAGATAGGGTGGTAAATTGTAATTATAATAGAGATTCAATTATTATATTAATGATGGGGAACGGATTCAACTCAAATAAAAAGGACATTATTAAAGGGTTCTCCCTTTTAAAAGGTATTACTGTAAAAAAAATAGTTGTTTGTGCCTTCCCATTTTCTAGGCACTATTCATCAGAACAAAATAACAGTATTCACCTATTGAATACTACATTATATAATTTAGTTACTAGTCATAGCGACAACTTTGTGTTTTTTGACACAAATAAATTTATTAATTATAAGTTGATAGTGACTGGCAAAAAGTTTTATTTGCCTTTTAATGTAAAAAAAGAACTAGCTACTTTGTTAGCATTTAATATAAATAATATATATAGGCAGACTTTGGAAATTATTCCAAACAATTTAAATTTAAGTTTAAGACAATAGAGGACGCCTCTAGCAATTTATTGACCAGGGAATTTAATTTAAAAGTTATTCACCAAAATATACAGGGACTTCCTGGTAAAGAACTAGAGCTAGAATTATTTTTACAAGAAATGAATGTTGATATACTATGTCTCACTGAACATTGGTTAAATCAACATCAATTAATTGTTAGTATTAATAATTACAAAGTTATCAGTTCGTTCACGAGAGACTCGGCAATAAGAGGAGGGTCACTCATTTTGTTAAAAAATTCTCTTAAATGTAAACAACGTAAAGATATTGAGTCACTATCTACAGAACGAACTATTGAAATTTCGTGTGCAGAGCTGGAGCAGCATATCATTGTCTGCGTGTACAGACCCCCTTCTTCAATTTATGACTCATTTGAGACTAGGATGGAAGAAGTCTTGAGAAAAGTTTGTGCAAAAACTAAAAAAGTTATTGTGTGCGGTGACTTTAATATTAACATCCTAGAGGATTCACAGAACTCTATTAGGTTTCTGAATCTTTTTAAGTCTTTCAATTTACACCACCTTTTCAATGAACCTACAAGAGTCACCTCCACTTCAGCTACGTGTTTGGACAACATATTCTGTGATTGTAATGTAGGGGAAAAATCTATAATAAATTTCATAAACTCTGATCACAGTGGTCAGTTGGCTGTTATCGACTGTCATCGAAATGATCCGTCTACTAGTTTCACATGTAGGCCCATTACTAAGGGGCGTGTAAAAAAGTTCAAGGAGAATATTTGTAGGAAAATATCCACAATTCCATATATTGAAAATAGTGTTGATCAATTATATGAAAGCCTTTTCGAACTTGTTGAAAAGGAATTTAATGGCATCTTCACAAAGAAGACCATTAAAAGTAATTCTAAAAATCAATTTAGTGACTGGGCCACTAAAGGTATATACATAAGCAGAAGAAAATTGTTTGAATTATATGACATTAAGGCTAATTCATGTGATCCTACAGTAATAGAATATGTAAAAAACTATTCTAAATGCTTCAAGAAAGTATGTGCTGTTGCTAAATCAAACTACATTAAAAACAAAATAAGTAAAGCAACTAACAAAATTAAAATCACATGGAATATCATAAACAAAGAGACTTGTAAAAACAAAACACAAGAACACAAGGTCTCTCTAAAAATCAATGGCAAACAACTTGACTCTGATGCTGATGTGGCAAATGCATTTGAGTCTTTTTTCACTAATATACCAGTGACAACGACAAGTACATTAAACTCAAGTTCACATCTTGCTGTCTCCTTGCTAAAGGCAAAAGTCGACGAATGTAAAACACCTTTCAGATTTACCCATGTAACACCTGAGATAATAGTAAAAACTTTTAAAGATCTGAATATAAAAAAAACTGAAGATCTTTGGGGAATATCCGTAGACATTTTAAAAAATATAATACTGCATATCGCACCCCATTTGGCAATGATATTCAACAGATGTGTTGACGAAGGCCAATTTCCTAACTTAATGAAGTATAGCAAAATCATACCGTTATTCAAATCAGGTGATAAAAGTAACCCTTCTAACTTTAGGCCTATTTCTATATTACCAGCACTGAGTAAGATTTTTGAAAAAGTCATATTCGTTCAGTTGCTGTCTCATTTTAAAGTTAACGACCTGCTTCATAATAAACAATTTGGGTTCACTAAAGGTAAGTCAACAACTGATGCAGGAGTTGCACTTATCAAGCATATTTTTGATGCATGGGAAAACAAGCAGGATGCTGTTGGTGTATTTTGTGACCTATCGAAAGCATTTGATTGCGTTACGCACCAAACATTGTTGTTAAAATTAGCTCATTATGGTGTATCCAAGATTTCACTAAATTTGATAAATTCTTACTTGTCTGATAGAATTCAGAAAGTAAACATTAATGGGACATATTCTTCAGGCACTCCTCTATTGATGGGAGTGCCCCAAGGATCGATATTGGGGCCTCTGCTTTTCCTGATATATATAAATGACCTTCCCTACTTTACACAAGATCTTTGTGAGGTAGTGCTATTTGCTGATGACACTTCGTTGATGTTTAATGTTGACCGACGAAAAAATACGTTTGACGATGTAAATGACACTCTGTCACAAGTTCTCCATTGGTTTACCACTAACAACTTACTTCTTAATGCTAAGAAAACTAAATGTGTAAAATTCACAATGCCCAATGTAAGACAGGTCAATACTAACATCACTATGAATAATGAACGTATTAAGGTCATTGATTCAACAGTTTTCCTTGGCATTACCATGGATGCTAAATTGCAATGGGGTCTTCACGTCGCAGCCTTGGCGGGAAGACTTAGTTCCGCCGCGTATGCGGTTAAGAAGATTAGATATCTGACCGATATTGAAACCGCGAGATTGGTTTATTTTAGTTATTTTCATAGTGTAATGTCTTATGGTCTCTTGTTGTGGGGGTCTGCTGCTGATATACAGACTATATTTGTATTGCAGAAGAGGGCCATCCGCTCCATATACAACCTTAGACCTCGCGATTCGCTAAAAGAATTATTTAAGAGCATTAACATCTTAACCGTAGCTTCTCAATATATTTTAGACTGTATTTTGTACGTGCGAAAGAACATAGATATTTTTTCGAAAAAATCTGATTGTCATGGTTTTAACACTAGAAATAAACACAAGCTCGCGATTCCAAATCTGAAACTTCAAAAAATTAATAATTCATTTGTTGGTCTAAGTATTAAAATGTACAATAAGTTGCCACAAAATGTCATTGAGTTACCAACGCATAAATTTAAATCTCACGTGAAAGCCTGTTTAATGAGTAAAGGATACTATAAGATTGTAGACTACCTAAATGATAAGGATTCATGGACATAATGACCTCCATGCCTGCACACTTGTAGCATTTTCATATATATTTACGGAAATTATTAATATTATATAATTACTCATTTTTAATAAATTAGGCTTAGCAGCATTTATTACTGTATAAAAATTGATTTATATTGATTATTCAAAAATTGACAAGATGCTAACCACCTACTACTATTGTACACCTCGTCCTGCAGTTTGTTAGTGTTGTATTAAGTAACTACTACTCTTTGTGACCTATGAGGGGAACCTAAGTAGTCATGCTCACTCAAATGTCTCTGAGGTGGTGGCGCTATGTGGCGGGTCATTACATTCCCTCTAATATGGTTGAGTGAAATGATGGCTGACACATACGTCATACTTGTGAACAGGTGCCACCTTTGGGGACTGGTCTGCTTCGGTTTACCTCATAATATTTATTTTATTAATATTTCCTTTATTTTATTTTGTGTAACAATTGAACTGTATGGCTTGGTATGATGATGACACAACATTGTATGAAAGTTTGGCGATTAAAAAGAGTAACTGGCGAGTTTCTTGCCGGATCTTCTCGACCAGAAACAACTTTCCGAGCCGGTGGTAGAATCGCATTATGTTTATTTATTTCTTTAGTATATTTTATGTATCAACATATTTACGTATTAACATGTAAATTATACATAAGTACTTATAAATAGTTTTAAGTCATTCAAATGTATGACGATTTGTAAGTGCTGTGTACAAGCCTATGCGAATAAAGAATTATTTGACTTTGACTTTGACTTTGACTTTGAGTGGGACAGTTTATAGGCTGATACTTTTTTACACAAGTGGGCCCATTTAGACTAGTGATTTGAATGTAGGTTGAAACTCGCGGGTTGCGGTTTTGATTTCAGTTCAAATTCAATCAATATATTTTGTTAATTACTGACATTGATTGACTTAAGCGTTGGGACAGAAAGGTCCTCGAGTGGAGGCCTCGCACAGGAAATCGCAGCCGTGGCATGCGCCCCACAAGGTGGAGCGACCATCTGGTGAAGGCCACGGGAATCCATTGGATGCGGTCGGCAAAGGACCGATCTGTGTGGAGAACATTGTGGGAGGCCTATGTTCAGTAGTGGACGTCTATTGGCTGAAATGATGATGATTGACTTGTAATTGGGGTTATTGTACGGAACATAGCGACCGCATACATTTTTTTTTTACTTTGGCGTCTCAGTGAAAGCCATAATTTTGGTCACCTTCACATGAACTAGGTGGTGTGTGGGACACTAAATCTCTGTGGTTTCAATCTTAGTGCAAGTGTTACCAAAACTGTACTTTATGATATGAAAAGGATATATATATATATATATATATATATTTTATGATATAGGTGGCAGACGAGCAGACGGATCACCTGATGGTAAGCGATTACCGCCGCCCATGGGCGCCTGCAACACCAGTGGTGTCACAAGTGCGCTGCTTACCTTCTTACCTCCCTTCCCCTGGATTGGGCCTCCGGTACCCTCACTCACGCAGCGAAACACAGCGCATGCACTGCTTCACGCCGGTTTTCTGTGAGGACGTGGTATTACTCCGGTCGAGCCGGCCCATTCATGCCGAAGCGTGGCTCTCCCACTAATATTTATTAATAGCTGCTGTTTAAAAATTTATGTTTATTGCCAAAAGTATAAATAAATAATAATCGGTTCCGTGTAGACAGTTATTTTTAGCAGTGTTTTTTTTTCATCCAAAAAAAATGTTTTTTTTTTCATATGATAGGTGGCTGACATGCTAATAGTAATCGATAGCCGGCGCCAATCTTTAAACTCCCTTCGTTTGGGAGGCCCAATTGAGGTACCCTCATTCACTCGACAAAATATATCACAAGCGCTGCTTTACGTGCTCGTTTTCTGTGAAGCTATCACTCCGGTTGAGCCAACCCTTTCATGCCGCAGCGAGGCTATTCCACAATCAAACCTTTCTTAATGTCCGGTTCGACAAACCTTTATCCGTGGATATATGGAATAACAGCGCTATACATACTATCGGAAGGTTGATCGAATCGGGCCTTAATCGAGGATTACTCGTACTTCAAACTTTCCTCTGAGCCTCAAGATAGAAACGACCATGTAGGTACATAGTATGGTGCGGCATCGATTAATGTGTGCGTGGGCAGCGGCTGCAGAGGCAGCGGCAGAGGTAATTAGATTTAAGAACAACTGGGCGGCGTCAGAGGGAGAATGGCCGGCATTAATTTGAGCTTCTCTAACGAGGGCGACGGACGCCACCGACTGGGACCTTGTCGCAAAGGCGACTGTGGAGAAGGTTTGCACTAACTTATTTTATAGACCATGGTTAAAAAAGAAGAGAAATATTTTACCTTTGTTTCTTAGACTAAAATATCTCATCTAGAGGGAGCCACTTTAGCATGAATGGGCTAGCTAGCCGAAGCGATTCCCAGGCCTCACATAAAACCGATGTGAAACAGTACCTGCGCTTTGTTTCGCCGAGAGAGTAGGAAACCCAATGTGCGCGAAGTAAGCGATTGTTAACATCAGGTGTGGGTCACCTAGTAAGTCGATGCAATCTACACTTAGTATAGAAGAAAGTATTACAGCAATATTTAATGGGCCCCACGTTTTTATTTTAGTCTAATATGCCTAAAAGCTATTCTGCTTGGTACTAAAATATTTCTGAACTATAAGTTCTAAATACCTAATTGTTATTATTATTTTCTAGTTTTAAGTGCACATGAGATGAAACCGTTTAACTTAAAAGTTTTTTTACCGATTTTTAATACTGCTATTGTGTTTTGACCGAGTTGTTATGTAACTCTCTTGGAGAGTCTTAAAACTCTTTCACGCTAGACTCCATAGAGCGAAAAAACACAAAACACTTTGACAACACACTTTGACAGTTGACTTCCAATTGTTTCAATAAATTACACTTAAAATTGGCAAACTACCCTCATACCCGAAAAAGTCCATAACAGAAAAAAAAAGGAGGCCCATACCGACTCCATGCCATCTCTTGTTCTTGTAGGCAAGCTGTGTCCAGCCAGTCCTGCTCTGCGTCCACCGGCTATGTTTATTGCAATCTGGCGGCTAAATGCCCGCCTGCTTACCCGCTTACACTGCCCTTTTGTTACACAGGGTTTTGCATATAAATCTTTATAGCTCTTCTGTCTTCCTGAATTGGTTTTTAGGAAAAATCGATTATAATGAAGAGCCAAAATTTAAATAGTATCATTTAATAAGAAATATAGCATTTTTAGGATTTTTGAATAAATAGGGTGCGTGAGGTCACAAACTTGGATTATTCCCACTGACCGTGGGAGAGCCATACTTCGGTATGAACGAAGTGATAATACGGTGTCACAGAAAACCGGCGTAAAGCAGCACTGTGCTGCATTTCGTTGCGTGAGTGAGAATACCCGGGGCCCAAATCGGGGGAAAGGGGGGGCTTAAAGGTTGTAGCGCACTTGTGACTCCACTGGTGTCGCCGGTGTCAATGTGCGGCGGTAGATTCTTACCAACAGGCGATCCGTCTGCTCGTCTGCCACCTATTCTGGTTACGTATCTATCAATCCAATAAACTGTTAGTATGTATGTTTATTTGTTTTGTAATTTACTAGTATGTATTAATATTTATAGCTAGTATATATTTATTTAATATAATGTATGTATGTATATACCATACTCGTATTTATACAATGTCTTTTTTTTCTCTTTTTCTGACTTCCACTGCCTCTACCCTGAGGTTGTCTGGAAGAGATCGCTATTAGCGATAAGACCGCCTACATTGTTTTAGTATAATAACTTAGGCTAAGATCTGTAAATTTTGTGCAATAAAGTGTATCTATCTATCTATCTATCACATAAAAAAAAACATTGGGCTTAGATGATAAGACAAGTCTCAAAAAAATCAAATCTACCGAATTTAAAGCATACTACCTACCCCATTTTTATTATTTTTCGAACATTTGGGGAGCGTTTGTTGCTTGGTGGTCACTTCCTACCCCATACTTTCAGACGACAATGTAACTGGATTATTTGGTTGATGGCTGTATACCTACTACCTATGTCTTTCTTGAGACGTGTTTTCAAATGACGATATCAATACAATGGCCCTATAGCTTAGGTATGACACTCTAGCGCGTAATGTTCAGAGTTCCTTCCTGGTTTGGTCAATATAAAAAATCGTTTTCAAAATCTCTTGTCTAGGTATGCTGAAAGGGAGTTTTTTTAATTTATACGTCTTTAGGAACACCATTGCATAATGGTTTGTAGAAGCAAAATACAAGTCTGAAAAACAAAGGGAGTACCTAAATAGACAAAACAATACACCTTTTAGTAGTATAATAAATGTCCACCACATTGTCTTTCTTATCCATAAAATGCAAAGAATTTAACCAATGAACAGTATGAATACCTAATTAAATGAACAATTTCCTCGTTTACTTATAACTAAGTTTATACATTTAAGATTTTACATCTCGTATGTTGTATGCTCTCGAACTAATTTGCTTCCAGAATACCTATCTTCTTCTTCTTTGAGTGTTACTTCAGTTCTGAAGGTTGGCCGTCAGCTTTCCAAAATCCTCTCTGTTCATCGCGAGACGAAACAGCCGTTCCACAGATGCGATGCCAGTCCACTCCCTTATATTGCGCAGCCACGATTTTTTCCTTCTTCCAACACGTCGCCTCCCCTCTACACCTATAGGTACCTATAGTATTTTGGAATTAACTAATTTAACTGGTTTTGCCCTGTAAACGACTCACAGTTATTGAAACCAAGTATACGTTGAAATACTGCGAATAATCAGGTCTCCTGGTAAATAACCCTTGAAACCTATGAATTAAGTAGGTCTCAGCGTACACCCTTATTGGCGCCATCGGGCACACATGCCGGCTGGCGTTAAATCAAGTGGAAACAACTGCATGAATAACTATACGCCGGGAATATGCCTCAGGGACTTGATTTTAATAAGGCTGTACTTTGGGACTAACTTGTTTGATCATTTTGTGGACGTAAACCTTAGAGTAAATTAGGTAGTCCTAAGTGTAAGTGTATTGTGGCTGAGAGAGAGGGGTCATAAAAATTACTTAACAGCTAATTAAATTCTTTCTATCTAAACCTTTAAATTTTAGCAGAGAAAATGTTCTAAGAGGTCCTAACCTAAAAGCTCCTAAAAACACCTAACCACCAAAAAAAATAATTTGCCAAAGACGTAATTAACAACTTTAAACCCTGATTAGACTATAATATTATTACATGGACGGATTATTACTATTATTACAGTTGGCACCAACAAGGAGACGCGAGTCTTTTGCTTACGGAGCAAGAGTGCTAAAAACGCAGTCACAGTTCTGTCAATGTTGGTTAAATAATTTATCTACGTGCACATTCACACTACGCTAAATAGACAAATCACGAGAAAGCAATACAGAGAACATTGGCGAACGAATTATATCCAAATCGTATAAAAACAAAACATAATCAAGGCTACAAAGTACCTAGCAAAGGCACTCGAATGTGAATGAACACTATAAAAGATACTGTAAGGATTCACACTTCTTAATCTGAATGCTACTGCGTAATCACAAAAAAAGCTGAGATAGATAAAAATGGCAACTTTCGTTTCGTTTACACATTATCTGAGTCGGGCAAAAAACAAAACACACTCGAGCCCCCAAGTGCCTATCAAAGACATTGTTTAGCGAACACCGCGCAGGCATTCGAAGGTTGAACACGCTCTAGCCATTAACCTAACCCTCCGACTTTTGTTTTAAAATGTAGAAATTAAAGTTTCTTTTTTCGTTTGAACAATTCTAAACTCGCGCTCAACTTCTGTTTTAGCGGCGCCCTCACATGTTTGCGGAAGTTGAAAAAGTTCGCGGGGGCCTTTAAAACGGCGATTTGTTTCACTTTATCCCCGCAATACGGCTGAATATTTTAATTGGTGCGGCTGGACTAGACGCAACATTCAGTGTTACGATAAACGATTATCTTCAGTGGTGTTTAGGAAGATTATGTATGACTAAAACGAAGAAAAAACTGTAAACTTCGACAGAAAACAATTAGGTAAAGGAGATGATTTCAATTTTAATATAGGTACCATAACTTCAAGAATATGTAACAAGTATTACTGCGCCTACGCTGCCGGTACGGTCATGGTCTACAGAAACCGGATAGCTACATGGGCAACATATGTCTGGCCCCGGTAGAAGTGGTAGACCAAAAAGGTTTGACTTACTATAGTAAGCGATACATGCTTGAAATGCGTGCCACTGCTATGAACACTAATACAGCGTTATTTTTTATCGTTTATATCCCCAACCTCATAATAGGTACCTTGAATGAAGTCCATTTAGCATGTTAAATCAATAAAATAAGCGAAAAAAAATCAGCAGTTCCTTACATTATTACCGGGTGGACAATATATTTTGTATGGAACAGCTGTCGGTATATAACAGAAAAGCGGACCCTGGACTCCAAAGCCCGGAGGAAATACCGGTAAGATGATGATGATGAGGTAAACTGAAATTTCTCTCTAAGAAACATTGGGTGATCTTTTTTCTTCAAAATGATCCCCTTTTTTATGTGATTAGATGGTAGACGAGCAGACGGATCACTTGATGGTAAGTGATTGCCGCCGCCCATGAAATGCACTGCCAACCTTTAAACCCCCCTTTCCCCCGGATTGTGTCTCTACCCTCACTCACTAGCAAAACACTGCACAGTGCTGCTTCGCGCCGGTTTACTGTGAGGCCGTGGTATCACTCCGGACGAGCCGAAGCGTGGCCCTCCCACAGTTACCTTACTGCTTGCTCAAGCAGATGGTCATTTTTTATATTGCAGCGGTTTTTAGAAATGAGTACAATGCCATAGCATGTTTTGAAAAAAAATGTGTTAAGGTTTTAAGGTGTCGGCAGCGCGTATACAGGTCCTCTGGAGTTGCAGACGTCCATAGGCTGCGGCGGTAATTGCTTATTTGCCACCGACGTAGTATAAAAAAATTCAAAGTTTTTGTTTTTTTTATGTGATAGGTGGCAGACGAGCAGACGGATCATCTGATGGTAAGCGATTACCGCCGCCCATGGACAACCGCGACACCAGTGGAGTCAAAAGTGCGCTGCTAACCTTTAAACCCCCCTTTCCCCTAAATTGGGCCTCACTCACGCAGCGAAACACACCACAGTGCTGCTTCACGCTTGTTTTCTGTGGCTGTCTGTGTTTTATTGCTTATTCCCTCATCATCATCATCATCATTTCAGCCAATAGGCGTCCACTGCTGGACATAGTCTTCCCCCAATGTTCTCCACACAGATCGGTCCTGTGCCGCCTGCATCCAATGGATTCCCGCGATCTTCACCAGATCATCGGTCCACCTTGTAGAAGGCCTGCCACGGCTGCGACTTCCTGTACGTGCCCTCCATTCGAGGACCTTTCCGCCCCAACGGCCGTCTGTTCTCCTCACTATGTGCCCTGCCCATTGCCACTTGAGGCAAGCAATCCTTTGGGCTACGTCTGTGACCTTAGTTCTCTGATACGATCACGCAGGGAGACCCCGAGCATAGCCCTCTCTATTGCTCTCTGGGTGACTTTGAGCTTCCTTAATCGGTATATTGTAAGCGGCCACGTGATCGACAATAATGTCACATTATTACACAACACAGGTAACACAGGTGCTTGAGCTACCTATCTCAGGATACAGATCAATGTTTATGATGTGAAATATCTATTATTATTATTTTGTATCTCTCCTGCATTGTGCCGTGATTTCCCATCACGGCACAATGCCGGTCCTTTTGGAAGGCGTACGTGGGGATACAGATCCAACACGAACAGGGCCCTTTGAGACACAATAACGTAATTGGGGATGTGTGCACCTAGCGGATACTGTCTCAGTCTGTCCTATTGAAGAGATACAGCCAAAGACAGTACCATCACACACATTTTTATTATTATATTATAAGCTGAAACATTTTCTTGGAGCATTTTGTCAGTTCATGTCACTAGAACATTCTAACTTATCTCAGAATGTAACTCATATTCAGAAATTAAGCTAGCCCCCTAATTATTGATCCTGTCTGGAAAAGTATACATTGTATATCTATTTACAATTCCCTTATATCTCGCATATTTAACCTAATGTAATTTTAATGAAAGACGCCGTTGTAAAGGCGAGTGTACACGGTGCATGCTCCAGACTGGATATTTCGCATGGTTCCTTGGTCCGAAGAATGTAGGTGCAGACAAAAAATGCCTCGGACGGGCTTCAAACGGAGGGTCACTGGACTCGGTGAGCCCTCGTTAACGGACGTATTGTTTCTCAAACTGTGCTAATTAGAATATAACTATGTTTTACTACTGGCTAGTCCATTTTTTTTTTCAGTATTTCATTGTAATATGTAACAATATAAACTAGGGACAGCTGTTGGAGAGGACATGTTAAAGGATTAAAAAGTGTGATTATAATATTTAAATAAATTGGCTTTATGCCAATTTATTTACTTACAAAATTGCCAGACATTTCAACAAGTTTTTTGAGTAATAAATAATCAATTTATTTACATTTTATCTAAACTACATCGTGATGTGAGTGTTTTACTTTGCAAAGTGATTTTATTAGTATATTTTAAACATTTTTTGAAAACAGTTTTTGTTTCAACTCTCGCAAAGTGCTGGTACTGATCTCGTCGGTATTATGAAAGGTCTCCTAGAGGAGACTGCGTAGACGCCACAAAATAAATGGACACAGTAGGTCAGCTCTAGCTGACTTTGATCTCGAAGAGTTAGTTGACATGCGCTGGGAGCACCTTGTGTCAGCAGATCTTACTAAGAGTCGAAACAAAAACTGTTTTCAAAAAATATTATAATACGAATAAAAACACTTTATTAATTAAAACACTTTAAACATATATGTATGCGTAGTCAGTTTAGCTGATAAATAGGCCTGGTAAATAGGTAGATAATGATAGGGTACATAGCGCGGAGAATAGACGGCCGTTGGGGCGGAAGGGCCCTCGAGTGGAGGCCACGTACAGAAAGTCGCAGCCATGGCAAGCCCCCCATAAGGTGGACCGACGATCTGGTGAAGATCGCTGGAATCGCTGGATGCGGGCGGCATAGGACCGATCTGTGTGGAGAACATTGGGGGAGGCCTATGTCCAGCATTGGGCATCTATTGACTGAAATGAAATAGGCAGACGGCGTTTTGGGTCTATTATTGTGTGTCCGCGCGGCACTTCTCCAAAGTTCTATGTACGTCTTGCTACTAAGTATCTGTGCTATTACTTTATCTGAAAATCAAAGTTTGAGGACCACCGCCTTCGCCATAGCTCGCCTCTTTGTAAATCTACGTACATATAATCCACCGCTTAGTTGCCTAATGAAAATGAGCCCTTTCTTCCCTCGGACATGCCTGAGGATGCTTGCAGGCCGCGCGGTTCAAATGGAAATAGTGATGTGGGTTGAGTGACTTAGGAGAAAAAAGTTGTCTTGTAACTCAGATTCCTTTCAGTACGTCACTAAAAGCCACTGCCAATCGGAAATTGGGGTGACTTATGTTCAGCAGTGGTCTGAGAAAGGTTGATGATGAAGACGTCACTCGAGTCGACCACCTTAATCAATGAAAAGTTAGTTGAGTTAATCTCAGTCAGCTGGTGGGCGCAAGGGAATGATTGGATGTCCACATTTCAGATTTCAATGCTTTATTCTGATTTTTTCTTTATCTTATATCAGACAAAAGTTTGACCTCAAGCAATAAAGTAAATCATTGTCTTAAATGAATTGTCACCCTCATGGGTGACGTGAATCATATATCCAAAACCGCTCCATTGACTAAAATGGGACATAAAAAATATTATTATCTTACTTGTTTGTACGCATGTGTTGTGTTCGTCTTACGGTTTTCAGTTGTTATTTTAATACTGAAAGGATGGCTTATTTGTAAAATAACTCGAGTGACCAACGTACCTCAAGTAGCATCACTAAATGGAAATCGCAATTTATGTGATAGGGTTAAGTCCGACCCTTCCTTGTTTTATGGACGCACTTGCACAATCCCGACTGTTATTTTTTTTTAGATTCGCATATAAAAGAGAGTCTGGGTAAATATCGTGTTGAAAGTACTAATAAAATAAAGTAAGGTGCATAAAATTACATTGTGTATTGGCTGCTATAAAAAGTTTAGAAATTTCTTTAATCATCGTTGGATGAGTGTGGATTTTGATTTCGTCTGATTTTTAAAGTAGTGTACAATCGCATTTTGACTGGCCGGATGGCGCATTTGGTAGTAAAGAATTAGGTCAATATATGAGATGATGTATGATTTTATCGAATAACAGTAATTTTTATTATATCTACTGGCTTTTACATTTAAATTGTTTTCTTTCTGAAATATAGGCCAGCTACCAGGGTAGTTTCGGGTTAAAATCGTAAAATAGAGTATTGAAATCAAGAAACCATGTGAATAAATAAAATTGATCATATTGCATTCGGCTCTCGATGACGAATTTCGAGTATTAATAAGGCTTACTTCATTAATAGGTTGGTAGAAATCAGACGTCATGATAAATATCAACAAATAGGGTGCTTCAAATTCGATCAAACCGTTTTACATGGCACTATAGAGTTACCAATTATAATAATTGCTATGACCTTGCTACGAGTCGTAGCATTTACTATACGCTTCTTACATATATATATATACTCTTTGATATCTTAGAAGTTCTGCATGGTATAGGTATAATAAAGTATTCAAATAATTTTTAGCAAATTTTTTTAAGCGTTTTTGTTATAACAAAATAAGGGGATAGAATACTGAGAGCAAATTGTAGTATCGGGTTTTTTTTAACAAGTTTACATCTTCTAAAGCAATATACAGCATTTGGCCAAAAATAAATTAATATTTTTTGGAAATTTTGTACCCGAAGGAGCCATTTCGGAGTACTATGGAAGTTAAAAAATTAAAGAAGATAATACTATAAGTAAGTAGGTACCTTAAGAGATATATAGGTATGTTGGCTGAATATCGAACTAAAAACCGGCAACTTCGCTACAGTGTACCTATCTTTTCAAGCGGAATCCAACCCTATCGGAAACTAATTAGTACGGGGCAGACTAATTACAAATTCCAATTAGATATTTGGCGTGCTCAAATTCCGGGAGGTCCGAATAACAATTGTTACCGCGGGCACTCGGGCGCATCTTTGATTCGAGGGAGGACCCGACCCTTAAGACGATGTTTTTGATGTAACCACTTCCTAGAGTAGGTGAACGGTGTGTGTACATAGTATGGATTGTTTTGATGTACACGTAAATGAAATCTTCTAATTTTGAACCACTATAATAACGATAGTACGATCTTCCTCCTCATCTTAGCGAGTCATTCTCAGTTTCATTCAAAGCTCTCGCCTCGGACATGTACAAGGCTCGAGGCTTCCAAGTCTTTTGCCGAGAGCTCAGAGTCGTTTACAGGGATCGTTTGTATGAAGCGCGACGACTTGCTAGTCTTTTTTAGAGTTCGAACCTTTTGCGGAGCTCGCCTCGTTTGTATGAAGCTTGAGGTCTTTCGCAGAGCTCGAGCTATTTTGAGAGCTCGAGCCTTTTCGAAAGCTCGAGCCTTTTAGAAAACTAGAGCCTTTTTGAAAGTTCAAGTCCTTTTGAAATCTTTTGCGGAGTTCACCTCGTTTGTATGAAGCTTGAAGTCTTTCGCAGAGCTCGAGCTATTTTGAGAGCTCAAGCCTTTTCGAAAGCTCGAGCCTTTGCGAAAGCTCGAGCCCTTTGAAAGCTCGAGCCTTAAAGCATTTTCTTTTCTTTTCTGCGTCCCCGTTTCACTCCCTAAAGGGGTGAATTTTGAAAAATCCTTTCATAGTGGACTCCTCGACCACATTGGGAAGCTACCTGCCAAATTTGGAATCTTTAAACCCAGCGGTTAGGGCCACAATTTTAAAAAACTATCCGAGACAAACAGGTTTCTTCACGAGGTTTCCCGTCACCGCGGTGCTTATGGTAGTAAAAACGATGTATCATCATCATCAGCAACCCACACTCGGCCACTGCTGGACATAGGTCTCCCCTAATGCACGCCACTGCTCCCGATTTTCGGCCACTCTCATCCAGCCCACACCAGCCAGCCTTCGAATGTCATCATCCCATCTTGTCGCAGGGCGTCCCACACTACGCTTACCGAGTCGGGGTCTCCACTCAAGGACTTTACGGCTCCAACGGCTGTCAGTTCTGCAGCTAATATGACCAGTCCACTGCCACTTCAGTTTGCTAATTCGGTGGGCTATGTCGGTGACTCTGGTTCTCTGTCGGATTACATCATTTCTGATGCGGTCCTTCAGAGATACTCCGAGCATAGCCCTTTCCATAGCTCTTTGAGCGACTTTGAACCGGTGGACTAGTCCAGCCGTGAGTGTCCACGTCTCGGCACCGTAAGTCATGACCGGAAGGACGCACTGGTCGAAGACTTTCGACTTAAGACTTTGAGGGATAGGTGACGAGAAGACTTGACGAAGTTTACCAAATGCTGCCCAGCCTAGCTGAATTCTTCTATTGGCTTCTCTCTCGAAGTTGTTTCTGCCTAATTGGAGCGCTTGTCCTAGATAGACATATCCTGAACAACTTCGAGAGGTACGAAACGATGTATGATGGCCATCATTCATTCAACATTTTCAATATTTCCAAAAACTAAGAAAATACCTGCTGAGCATAAAATAAACATAAGCCTTAAACATATTCTCCAACACCATATCCCTATCAGTTCTTAGAGTGATGGTAGCACAATGGATAGAGGATAAAGAGGTACCTTCCGAACGGGGAGTCATGGGTTCAAATATGAGCACGCAATTCCAGATTTTTCAAAGCTGTATGTGCATTTCTAATACAATTTTGGCAATAAGGAGAAACTGTGATAACGTATCGTAATATGTAAACATGATCCATTTGGTCTGGTTTCTTGTTTAAGGAGTGCGAAGGTGAGATGGTAGTCTCTTCATTGTAATTACCAGATTTCCCATATCATGGATTATGTATCAAGCTTACCCAAGGCTTAGCTCTAGTTCCGAAACCAACGCCCTGTGGCTAGGGGCGTTTAAGAATACTGCTAAGGTTTTCCCAGCCTGTCGTAAGAGGCGACTAAACGGGCTTTCGGAGTACGTGATCGACGAGCATATCCACTGCTGGGGAGTAGCTTGCTCAGGGTGGGTGGGTTACTGGGTGTCCTGGTAGGTCGTACAGCGTTGAAGGGCTATATTGCGCCAGATAGGGGTGAAGCGGTGAGGGCGATTAGCGATACGGTCTAGTCCCGGCTGTGGGTTGTCCGATCGCGATTGCGCGGAGATGGACACCCCAGGGGTCTTAGTTAGGGTTTGAGTCTCACACACCACCTTGTTCTCTACATGTAGCAAGGTGACGGCCATGATGGTTTCCCCTAGGAATAAAAAAAAAAGGTTCCGAAACCAACCGTTTAGGACGCAGCTAGGAATCATCGTCAGCCCATTTAAGTCCCCACTGCTGGGACACGGGCCTCCCTCAATCACATGAGGTGTAATTGCCATACTCACCACGCTTGGCAGACGGGTTGGCGAGGGTTTTGATATAAATGCAGAGTTTTCCTTCTCTGGGTGCCGATGATTATGCTAGCAGCTTTACCTTAGTCGCTTTTAACGACACCTCGGTAAGAGTGGGGGTGGCCTATTCTACTCTGCCGGGACCGTAGCTAGGAATAATGAGCTGAAATGATGATGAACCATATCTATCAAAGTTTTTTTTATACGATAGGTGGCAGACCAGTAGACGGATCACCTGATGATAAGCGATTACCGCCGCCCATAGAGACACGCAACATCTGTGAGGTGCACTTGCACTCTACAAGCACTTGCTTTGCCAACCTTTCTCACTTCCCCCGGATGGAACTCCAGTACCCTAGCCTGCTTGGCTAAACACAGTACAGGCGCTGAGCCGGCCCATTCATGCCAAAGCTTAGGTCTACCACGGGCAAAATACCATCAAAACACCCGCACTCTGAACGCGCACTCGTATTTGTTCAGTTAGGCAATGTGTATATTCATTTAACCACATTTTACAGCCGACTGAGTCGAGTTACATTTCACTGGTTTCGTTTATATCTGACGTGCTGTTTATTGAATTCACGCAACAAAATTTTGTTATTACACTTGCGGGTCTTAGTTTTATTGTAGGAAACGGATATGTAATTTTATGGTTACTAAAAGGAAAGCTTTAGAAGTTTAATTAATTTAATGATTACAATCGTAATACTTTTATTTGATTAGGTGTTTGGATTTGTAAGAGCAAACTCAAAGTCGATTCAGTTTCTTCTTTAAATCTGGGAATGTTAACTGTCACTTATAGACGCTCGAGTAGATACAGTCGGCTGCAAAAATATGTATAGACACTTTAGATTTTTGTCATAATAACTAGATACCTGAACGCCCTGTTGGTCTAGTGGTTTAAGTACCGGGCCGTGATCTCAGGGTTCTGGGTTCGATTCCCGGGTCGAGCGAAAAGTATGTTTCGAATCTTTCGGACATAGCTCGGGTTTGTGATCACCAAACCGCATTTGGCAAGCGTGGTGATTAAGCATAATCCCATCATAGAAGCGATACGTTGATTTCTATGATGGAGGCCTTTGCCCTGCAGTGGGACAGTTTGCAGGTTGGTAAAAAAAAAACTAGATACCTATCTGACTTCAATTTATAAGGAAGATAGTAGTTATTAGAAGGTATTAAAGTGTACACATCTTTTTGTACATGGACAACGACAGTTTGTGTGGCCGGCAACACATTAGCGATATCTCTGATTTGTGGATGTTTATGGCCGGCTAACATTACTTTCCATCAGATGACTCGCTTGCTTATTTATCGCCTCCAGGAAAAAAACTTTCCGATCCGACATCTAGTGACATCTGCTCCAAATTCATTGATCAGCCGTCATTATTATTTATTCACAAGATACACTGTACACACAGTGTGTACATAAATAATGAAAAAAGATGTTACATTTAAAAGTAATGTTCCAGCATTATTAAAAGTAATTGTAGATACGTATAATTTTAATTGATTAAAGTAATTATAGGTAAACCATCGCATAGCTAAAATCTAAATACAAAGTTGTCTGTTTGTGGTTTTGTTACTTCCATCACTTTCAGCAAATATTCTTATTAAATTCAAGTGGTATTCAGTGTTCAGCTTTATCTAATAAGCGCTTTAATGAAATTCTAGTTCGAACCTTAATTCTAATTTGAAATTCCAAATGCACACTTCAAATAAAATTTAAACATTTGACGATCTGCTTAGTATTTGCTCTCTCGCGCTGTCATTATTAGAGATGATTTAATTTGAATAGTAATTGTATAAATACTATTTCACGTTGAGTAAAACATAAGTTGCCATAGAGAGAGCCAATTGAGCAGCCATTAATATGCGCAGATATCACAAGATCCTATAAACTTCGTAAATGTACGCAGATTTCAACTCTATTATTGTATGCTAAAGTTTAAAATTCGGTGTATAGTTTTCTTCTTTGTGGTAAGCTCAGTTAAGTGTAGTAAGTTTGTGAATTTGCATAAGACGCTGTCAGTTTCTCGGAAGGGTTGAAATCTCGAGGGCTTCGCTGATCCGAGAGGCTTATCCTGATAATTATTTCAATTGTTTATGCCTGTCGACGGTGCATTTAGATAGCGTATTATAGTTTGTAGGAGTGTTGTCTTCATTACCGGGGCTCGGGCCTGTCAGCGAGTGATCTACAGCTGGGGATGGAATAACGATATTGCTCGCCCGCATTGAGATGGATCTCTGGAGGAAAGTTATTGTGATACATCTAATTGGGACGGTGATTGGATTGGTTTTAGGAAGTGTCCATTTCAAACGCACGAAAATTCTTCGCGCGTTCAGTGGGAACTGAATACTTACACGAACTTCGACACATTAGGTTTTTAAGTGCTTTATTTACTTAAGAATAAATCTCTGCTTTTCTGCCATCTATCACATTAAAAAAACATTTTTTTCTAAAGAATCAAGAATCAATTTATTTTTGCTCGAAAAGTGGTAGGTACATAAAGGTGGTAAAAAAAAATACAATATCCGCACAATTCACCAGCAACTGGCATGCAAAAAAAAAAATGTTTACAACGGAGCTATATTAATTACAATAGCACAATTACGTGGGTTACAACTACAATGTTTGTGTATTGAAATGCTGAAAGTATTCATCAACGGAGTAGAAGCATTCTTGTATTAACCAAGATTTAAGTTTATTCTTAAAAACCTTCACCTTAAACCTTTAAAGTAGGTGGTTGCTTCGAATATATAATAATACTAGTTGCCGGCAGAGTTAATTTTAGTGCCTAGATAGGTACTCGTATTTAGACGCTTATAGATAATGATAGCTCAGTGTAATGAAAGAGCAACATCGTTTGATAAAAAGTGCTGTTAAGTCAATGTCTGGGTTTAAAATTTTGTAAGTATTTATAACCTAACCTATTATTTGTTTTTCCTGTGTTGTCTGATAGGATCCGTAATACAAGTGTTTTAACGGGAGTTTTTAGATTAAAACCAAAGCAGTTCAAAAAACTAAGGGACTACGCATTACATAGTTTTTCAGATTTTCGAGTTTCATTATAACTATAATTTTCGACTCCACTGGCTTCGCGGGTGTCCATGGGCGGCGGCAATGGCTTACCACCAGGTGATCCGTCTGCTCGTCTGCCACCTATCACATATATTTTTTTATTAAGACGGGTTTTAATACGATGTTTGTTATATAATTTGTTATAGATAAAACAGACAACGCCGTGCACCGCTAGTCTGCTCGTGACCACGGCTGCTGTAACGTAGCCGAAACGTCGAGCCAAATATGTGAGAACAAAATGTTGTATCTCATAATCAATTTCGTGGCAGTAAGGTAATCCCCATCTTAATTAATTACAGTTACGCATTAGATTCCATATAGATACTTAAGGTGGTCTTATTGATTTCCACCCGGTTTCCTTCAGGCTAAAGATATTTGGTGGAAGTAGGTTGTGTTAAACCTAACTTGTTCAGCCGTTCCCATTAATCAATCTTAAAATCTCAAGTATTAACCTATCTTCTGTCGATGGTAACGGGCATTCTCTCTCTCTTTCTCTCTTATGTAAAGTAATCAGCCTATATACTGTCCCACTGCAGGGCAAAGGCCTCCTTAATAGAAACAAGTTATTGCTACTATGATGGGAGTAGGCATTAAGCCTACTCCCATCATAGTAGCAATAACTTGCGTAAGCGTGGTGATTACACCACGCTTGCCTAATGCGGATTGGTGATCACTAACCCGAGCAGTGGTCAAAAAGTTTTTAAACATACTTTTTGCTCAACCCGGGAATCGAATCCAGGACCCCAAGATCGTGGCAGCCCGGTACTTAAACCACTAGACCAACAGGGCGTTCTCTGTGACTCTTATGTATGCTCTTGTTGATTCTAAACCGGGAATGCCTATCGTCACTTTCATGCTACACATTGCAATTTCAATATTGTAGCGACATATTGCAACAATATCAAAATTGCAATGTTGAATAGCGATGGTAGCTCAGTGTATAAAAACGCGCCCTCCATACGGACGACTCTCTCTGCATTTGGAAGGATACGAATCCGAACATGCACCTCCGGATTTTCAAATCTATGTGCCATTTTTACCACTAGCTCGACGGTCAGGAAAAACATCCTGAGAAAACCTGCACGTCTCAAATAGTTTCTCAAAATAGATAAATAAATATTTCATAACATCACATACATTGATCTGACTCTGAGATAGGTAGCTCAAGCACCTGTGTTATGGATATCAGAATCAACAGTGGGATTACAAATATATACATATAATACTTTTCTTTTGATACTTTTTTTGAGATAGATAGATACTTTTGTATCTAGTGGATGTAAAATTTTGGATACCAAAAATATTTGAGATAATGATTCTGAACGTGTAACTGTGATTCATTTGGTCTGCTTCCCCTGTCTTAAGGTTGTAGAGGTCAGACAGCAGTCGCTTCATTGTAATTACCGGACTTCGCGAATCCTGGAGCATGGTCCAAGGGTACCCGGGGTCCGAAGCGACAGCTTTGGATGCAACTGGGAATTACACGCTAAGATAGATAGATATACTCAATTCATAAATAAATAAATACTTCACAACATCACATACATTGATCTGACTCCGATATAGGTTGCTCAAGCACCTGTGTTACGGATATCAGAACCAAGAGCGGAATTACAAATATATACTTTTGGAAATACATACTTATAATACATAGGGAACACCCAGACCAATACAAACAGACATGTTCATGCACACAAATGTTTGTACTGTGCGGGGATCGAACCCGCAACCCTTGGACCAAAGGCAGCGTTCACTACCACTGTTCCAAACGGGTCGTCATTCATGAAATACACAACTTAAATAAGAAATTTTAAGATAGATAGATACCTTATTATACTCTTTATTGCACAACATACAAAACTTAAAAGCTAGGTATACAGAGATACAATTTAGGCGGCCTTATCTCCGGGAGCGATCTCTACCAGGCAACCTTCAGGTAGATAGAAAAGGGGAGGGTGGTGCAATCCTTCTGACATTCAACATTGATTTAAACAAATTTAACACACTTAAAAAATTCATCTCGAGTTCAGGCGGGACTCGAACCCACACCTTCCACAATCCGGGTGAATGTTCTGCCAATTAAACCACTGAACGCGTTACTAAGCCGACTAAATTTGTAAGTGCTTGATTCGACATGAGCTGTCGATAAGACTATAGATAGGTATTGATGAGACCATCAATATTGTAGGTATATTTACAATATCCTTTAATTCAATTAATTTTTAAGTGTGTTATTTACTTAAGAATAAATTGCAAAAGATTGCTTTAAAAAATATCAACTATTAAACAAATTTATATTATCAATACATATATTTCCCCCTTCCTACAATATGGATTCCTTCAAACAAAACGTGAAAAAGCATCTCGCGGTCCAGTATGGCGGTGCCAACGGAGCTGATGCCTTGACATCGCTTCCATTGTAATTGCAATCTTGCTTACCATCAGGCTGAGGAGAGCCAATATACTGTGCCACTATAAAAAAAAATATCTAGACAATAAATAAAACGATGTAAGATGATAATATACGAGGAGCAGGATAAGAGTATACTCGTAAAACGAAACTCAAGGCAGGCATCGTCAATATACAACATGTTAATCACGACCCCTGCATAGATAACAATCCGTATTGTGTAGGCGCTCATAACATTTGACGTATGCCTTAATGAAATGGAGTGTGTATTTATTAAGTTAATTAAGACTGCTTGAAGACCGGCCCGAGGGGGCTTAATTTAGGGGCCTATGCGAGATTTGAATCTTGGTTTAAGATGTTAGATTTTATGGGCCAGTGGCTGTTTTGAATCAAAATAACATACTTACACCAAAGATGTTATATTGTGCAATAAAGTACATTATCCATCTTTTTTTTTTTTTATTATGAACTGTAGGCTAACGCTTGACCACAATCTCACCTGATGGAAAGTGACGATGAGGTCTAAGATGTAACGCGTTTGCCTAGGAGATGCCTGTTCACTCTTGCCTTAAAGATGACCAGATTGTAGTGGTCCGGAAAAACAGACCTTGGCAAGGAGTTCCATTCCTTGGCTGTCCGCATTATGAACGTGGAGGCAAATCGCTTCGTCATCCATCCATCCGTCGCCATCTATCTAAATGAATGTGGATTTGATAACACACTAGCCTCGTTCTGCGTAAAACTATTTTATTCTTATATTTATAGATACAAAGCCTACATTACTATTAGTTACTATGTTAGATACTATAGTTCTCGTGAAAGTATAGTACCATTGAAAGTAATTTTAACTATTACTAGTGTCATGTGTAAAATTTCATTACATTCATTACATCCATTGTTTTTTTTGTGTTTTATAAATGATATTTAATAGTCATTTTGTTTTTCGAGACAAATACAATTTTTTACTCCACCTTATAATTTCTAAGGATATTATCAAAGAGTCAACATGACAAAATCAAAGGCTTAAACATACCTTTGAAGCACGTAATCGTCACTGTTTCGAAAAATTTGGCGGCTCGAACGTGTTTTGTGGTCTGTTTTGCCTGAAATGTCCTAACTAAATATCCACATTGATAAAAAATATGCCTGTATTCCTTTATGGTTCAAAGTTGAATCCATCGATAAGATGAATTTCCTCCAAAACACACATGACGTATGCGTCGTCATACGAAGACTTAATTATAACAAATTACAAATAATAATAAGGCATTATTAGGAAGCCCCTCCACGCGAGCGTTTGAAGAATCGACTTTCGACGTCTAATGAAGCGCAGGAACAATTCATTAGTCAAATATGTGAGTTTATGAGACGAGCTGAGGATTCTAAAGATTAAATTATGGTGAAACATTCTTCTTCATATTATACACGTACATATTGTGTAGGAATCAACTAATTATGAACACTGATGTGTGTAGGCAATGCGCGTGTGTGTTCTTTTACTCGAAGCGTTTTAACGTATTATATCGATCCTGTTTGTCTTCAAATATAAACAAAATATTGTACTTCTCCACTAAAACCCGTTACAAATTAAGAAGACACTACATACGTATGCATATAATGATTTAGGTTTTGGCATGCCTGTAATGTCATACTTTTAGTGTGGTTTGATTCGGACCTGGCTTCTAGTCCGCACTGGGGTCGAAATCTTTATCAAATTAAACCGTATCCACCTTATTCTAAATCGCGACTATCCTATGGATAGGAGGATAACCAGATCAAGTGAACCATGATCTAATATTTCAATTATTTTATTAAAAAGATATGACAAGCGATTTTTCGGCGTAGTGATTTAAGGTTTCTCATTGATATTTGTTACTGAACCAGTTTGCTTTTTCAAAAAAACTTAGTTTATTTCAATTTCCTATCAATATTCTCGAGTATCCACACAAAAAAGCATGTCACGAATAAAATTAGTCGCTAAGTCATAATGATGACGATACGCCACTTCCTGAATTCATTAGAAATCAAAACAAAATGTGGGCATGGCAAAAAACCGCCGGGTCGCGTTACGGCAGACAGCTTGGCACCGGTTTTTGCCACTGCACACTGGCCCGTTGAGTAAACAAGTGGTACACTTACATCCTGATTCTGGAGATCTGATCAATTATAGATTACAAAACAGACAACTCAATATTACTCTCAACTTTTAAAACCAGATTTTTACTATCGCTAAAATAGGTATTGCGGCCCATCTGATGGTAGGAAAATCGTAACCGCCGTTCATAGACATCAACAATCATGGACTCTTTTGAAACCTCGTTTAAAAAAGGCAATGTTATAACGATCAGAGAACACCGTGGATGTAAGCTCATTAAAGAGTTTGCACGATTTAAACAATTTATTATAAGTAAATGTTCTGAAGTATCAACGACCCGTTTTGATTAGTGCTAATGAACACTACCTCTGGTGCAAGGGTTGCGTATTCGATCCCCGGACAGTACAAACATTTGTGTGCGTGAACACGTCTGTTTGGATTGGTCTGGGTATCTTCTATGTATTATAAGTATATATTTACAAAAGAAAAGTATTATATGTTTATATTTGTAAATCCGCTGTTGGTTCTGATATCCGTAAAACAGGTGCTTGAGCTACCTATCTCGGAGTCAGATCAATGTATGTGATGTTGTGAAATATTTATTTATATAATATTATTTATATAGACATCTTCCTAGATTCAGAGTTCTAATACAGAGTAATCTACTCTGTATTACCTATACAACCTACAAAAGCTACGACTATCTCGACACCTAGGTAATCGTAATGGTTAAGTACGTACATACACGTAGGTACGTTAGCATAAAGAAGGAGCAATCTAGATACCACATGGCCATTATCTCACCTAAATGATACATTATGCCTGTAAAACGCGCCGAGGGAGAATCGAAATGTTTTAACCAGAATACTCCTGCGGGGTAGAAGAGACCTCACCGGCCGTTTGACCCGATAACCATAAATCCCCGCGTCGGAAGCGGCCACGCGACTCACTGCGTGGATGGATGTACTACTGTTTGATGACACCGGGCGGTTTTTGTTCCTTTTCACTGTTTTTGCTGCTGTGGAATGTTCGAGATCGAAAACCAAGACAAAATATTACTTCCTTTTGTTTTGTGACGCTGACCATATGAATGATGTTTTTTGTAAGCGTGGCATGTAGTCCAAGTTCTTAAATTATCAAAATATCTTTGATGTAACCAAATGTATGTAGGGAAACGTAGTCTAGGACTCCCTGTGGTATGATGGTCTCACCACGTGGAATCAGTCAGGCATTTCATCAAAATCAGGACAGGCAGGAAAAATCGCGTATCATCCTAGACCTGATCGTCGCTTTGCGATCGTGCGATTGTAGTCAAGCGTTAGCCTATTTCCCAAAAAAATCAATTACACTGATTGATTTTTTTATCCCAAAATTTTGACGACCCGTTTGGAACAATGGTAGTGAACGCTGCCTCTGGGGGCAAGACTTGCGGGTTCGATCCCCGCACAGTACAAACATTTGTGTGCATGAACATGTCTGTTTGTATTAGTTTGGGTGTTTTCTATGTATTATAAATATGTATTTACAAAAAAAAAGTAATATATGTATATATTTGTAATCCCACTGTTGATTCTGATATCCGTAACACATTGATCTATCTCTGAGATAGGTGCTTGCGCTACCTATCTCAGAGTTTCAATCAAATCAAAGTGCGTGATGTTGTGAAATATTTATTCAAATAACAAATAAATTTAAAAGCAAAGATGTGATCACGAAAACAGATCTAAAAATAAACATACTACCATTTAGTAATAAAATGTAATATTTTTGTTACTGTAATAATAAACATCACTATCAAGTGAGTCTCACTTTAACAACTAACATCAAAGGCTCCAGAACATAAAACTCACAGTTTACCCAAGGCCCTGCTTAATAAAAACTTACGCCACCACAGCACAATCCAAACAAAAACAACAAACGCAAACGAGCGAACTCACAGCCATTAAATAAAACGATTACGGCCAAAAGCTAACGGCTCTTCAAACAGCATCCGGCAAATTACTGTGCCGGGGTAAACAGAATGATCATGTATGGCGTGTGATTCCGCGCCCACCGGTCATTACTTCTGCCCGGGAATGAACGGCGAGATGGACCCCGCGAAAATATGAAATGGACCGCCTAAATCACAGAGTGAGTGAAGGGTTAAACTCAAAACATATTAATAATAGCCACTGCTTCAGTTTTGTTGAGATTGCCATACATCTCAGTATATTTTTTGTGTGTTTACTTAATCAAGCTCCTCTACTTCAGTGAGTACTTTGTTTTTTTTTCTCGTAAAGTAAAGTATCTTTCTCGTAAAGTAAAGTATCTTTTCAGTCAATATATTGTCCCACTGTAAGGCACAGGCCTCCATCATGGAAATCAAGTCATCGCTACTATGATAGGATTAGTCTTAATCACTACGCTTGCCAAATGCGGATTGGTGATCACAAATTCGAAACATGATTTTGTTCGTCGTGGGAATTAAACCTAGGACCCTGAGACCACGACCTGGTACTTAAACCACTAGACCAACAGGGCGTTTTTCTCGTAATTACAAATAAATCATTGGTGACAGGAAATGGTTTAATAATATAATCCTCCACAGACGGGTAGTCTGTGACCTCGAGGTCCTGGGTTCGATTCTATCTAGAATATGTACCAATTTTTTCGAACATAGCTCGGGTTTATGATCCACATTAAACAAGCGTGGTGAAAAATTGATCGAAATGTAATCTAATTTAATTAATTACTAACATAGTTATAAGGTCACTGTTACTAACCAATTTGATATGGGCCTGAAATAAATGGATTTTTATTTTATTTTATTATTTATAAAGTCTAATTCCATCATAGTAGCGAGAACTTGATTTCCATGATGGAGGCCTTTGCTCTGCAGCGGGTCTACATAAGTAATTATGTAATTAAATTTTTCGTATAATCCCTTGGATCATAATCCAAGATTTGGCAAGTCTGGTAATTATAACGAAGCCGTTTGCCGTCTGACCTTTGCAACGATTAGAGGAACTAGAACAAGTGAGTCGGTGACCCCAGAGTAAGTATACCCGGGTAATTACTACCTCCATTTATATTTTTATTATATGCAAATCAGATGGGAACAGAAGTGTGAAATTTCAGTTCAAATCCTCTACTGGCAGTTATATCTCTACTTATTATACAAAACACTGCTCAGTGCCCACTCTCGAATGTTCACTGTATGAATAATTGAGAGCGCGTGAGAGGTGGACCTCGCGAGAATATGAATGACATGATCCATGTAAATCATGCGTGAAAACTGGGCAGGGTGAAGGGTGCTTGTTATTTTTGTAGGTATGTACATTTGAGTGGTGAGCTAAACCATGCATGATGAATCTCAGCTCTTATCAGAACGTGTCATTCCAGTAGCGTCCAAAACCATTGTTTCGGAGCCGGGGACGGCGATGCTTCGATCGTGATCAGGGAATTGGGAAGTTTTATTTTTTTTAATGAGAAAGGGAGGCAAACTCATGGTACCTAAGTGATCGGCGCTACCCATTGACATCAGCCACACCAGAAGGAGTGGAGATGCGTTGCCGGCCTTTTAGGAATTTAACATTGGGAGAACCACGCTTCGGCATGAATGGGCCGGCTCGATCGGAGTAATACCACGTCCTTAGCAGCAGTGCATGCTCTGTGTTTCGCTGCGTGAGTGAGGGTACCGGAGGCCCAATCCAGGGGGGTTAAAAGGTAAGCGGCGCACTTGTGACATCACTGGTGTCCATGGGGCGGCGGTAATCGCTTACCATCAAGTGATCCGTCAGCTCGTCTGCCACCTATATAATAAAAAAAGGTATAAGCTCGTTTCTTGAAGATCTCAATGTCCAACCGGTTCGGAAATACCGCTGCGGAAGTTGATTCCACAATGAGGAGGTGCGTGGCAAAAAATGACGTCCAAAGCGCACGGTGGTGGCCCTCCACCCATCCATATGGTATGGTGGAATCCTAGTTTACGGCGTGTAGTACGGTGGTGAAATTTAACAGCGGGTAATTAGTAAAGTGACTGTCACCTGGCCTTCGGAACCCAAAAAAGAGGAATCAGACCACCACAATTGTGAGTATCCACAAATTTAAGAACTTATCCGAAACGTGCTTGTTTTCTCGCGATGTTTTCCCTCACCTAATGGTTCGAATCGCGCCCTGTTGGTCTAATGGTTTAAATACCGGGCCATGGGTTCGATTCCCGGGTTGAGCAAAAAGTATGTTTCGAGTTCTTCGAACATTGCTTGGGTTTCGATCACAAATCCGCATTAGGCAAGCGTGGTGATTAAGCCTGATCCCACCATAGTAGCGATGACTTAAATGCTATGATGGAGGTCTTTGCCCTGCAGTGGGACAGTTTATAGGCTGATACATTATGGTTGAAATACTCACATGGATTTTAAAAAGTAGAGATGCATAATATGTTAAGATTTGAACCTACAACCTCCCGTTTCAAAGCGTAAGTTCTTATCCACTGAGATTCGCTTACCGTGCGTAATAAGTATAAATGTATTAGACCAACACTGGTTTAGACGTGAGGGTTCATTGGGTTTAAATTGAATCGGCGGTTCGTGATACCTTTATTATTTTTGATATTCACACACACATCTCACAATAGGATAAAATCATAATTTTTTATATTGTGGTTGGTACAACAGACAGTAGTATGTCGCAGGGATATGATAAAAAACGGGAATTTGTTCAATTCCCTAAGAGATTAGATCAAATCACGGCGGATGTTAAAATAACAACACGATTTTATCTTTTCCCTAAACAAATCTAGTGAATTGATCAAATCCCTAAATTGGTTCAGTGAAATGACAAAAATAATTTTGCTGTGTATTTTAAAGGTTTATTTGGTAAGATATACCCTACATAATTATGATAATCATATGAGTGTACATTAAAGAAATATTGATATAAAAATCACCATTAATTTTATTAAAACAATTTTTTTCTTTAAAATAATTTACAAACACTTTTTGTTAGCATCTAAACCTCATTTTAACAATTTCGAAGTTCGAGCATCTCGAAAAGAACTTATAACTTTAGAAGTTCTTTTCCTTCTGTTTAGGCCAACATTACACTATTTCTGTGAGTTGCAGATTTTTTTATTAAGCTTGTATGGAACACCCTAAATGTACAATCACGTGTAACTATTTTTACAGGCGGTGTCAGAGATTGCGTAAAAACTCGTCGACCTAATCGCGGCACGCTCCGAGTGGCCATGGATTCGCAACCTGTGAATCAATTTCAATGCGTGTGTGTTGTGTTGCCAATGATGACATACGGAACCGAAACGTGGCCGCTTACAATGTGCCGATTATGGAGGCTCAATGTCACCCAGAGAGCAATGGAGAGGGATAGCCTTCTCCGAGCATAGGCTCGGAGTCTCCTTGCGTGAACGTATCAGAAATGATGAGATCTGCATTAGAACTAAGGTTGTGATCTTAGGCCAAATGATTGCATGCCTCAAGTGGCAATTGACGACCCAATTGGAACAGTGGTATTGAAAACTGCCTCTGCTGTAGGGTTGCGGGTTCGATCCCCGCACAGTACAAACATTTGTGTGCATGAACATGTTTGTTTGTATTGGTCTGGGTGTTTGCTATGTATTATAAGTATGTATTTACAAAAAAAAGTATTATATGTATATATTTGTAATCCCACATAATGTGTAACACAGGCGCTTGAGCTATAGGTGCACGGAGTCAGATCAATGTATGTGATGTTGTGAAATATTTATTTATTTAATGGGCAGGGTACATAGCGAGGAGAACAGACGGCCGTTGGGGCGTAAAGGTCCTCGAGTGAAGGCCACGTACAGGAAGTCGCAGCCGTGGCAGGCCCCTCACAAGGTGGACCGACGATCTAGTGAATATCGCAAGTATCCATTGGATCCACTTAAAAGCCCTATTCAACCAAACTTTACCCGTAGATAAATCTATGGTATAGCGTCAGATTTGTATAGAATGACAGCGCTATATACCATACGTTTACGATTCGGCGGGTAGGGCTAAAACAAGCCACATGGGCTGATGCAATTTAAAGATTTGAAATAAGTTTCTAGTGGTTTTTAGTGTTCAAATTTGGTATTTGTATTATTGTTGGCAAACGAGCAAACATTACTAACCATTCAGTGGGAAGTGATCGCCTGTTCGCCTCGCCAAGTCCTGATAATTTACAAAATAATGAACACCTTGCTTAAATTTACATACCTATTTGTAGTACCTTAATTCAAAAAGGTGGTTGTCCCCTGCACAGTGACCAAACGGGGAAGAGAACCCGACACCAGACCGCGGGCCACCGGCGCGCTTCCTAAACCAAGTTTTTGTGCGTTTATAGTTCCGGCCACCTACGATGGACACGTGTGTAAATATAGGACTGTATTAACGCGTGGGTAGATAGGAAGCATACAGTGTTTTTCATAAGCTTCGATTGCGCAATGGACTGGTTTGATGCTGTATTTAGTAGTGAGATTGTGTCACATCATACGTGTGAAAAAACTTCGCCAATAGAAGTATTCAGCAAGGCTGGGCAGCATTTGTTAGACTTCGTCAAGTCTTGTCGTCACCCATCCCTCAAAGTCTTAAGTCCAAAGTCTTCGAGCAGTGCGTCCTTCCGGTCATGACTTACGGTGCCGAGACGTGGACACTCACGGCTGGACTAATCCACCGGTTCAAAGTCGCTCAAAGTGCTATGGGAAGGGCTATGCTCGGAGTATCTCTGAAGGACCGCATCAAAATGATGTAATCTGACAGAGAACCAGAGTCACCGACATAGTCTACCGAATTAGCAAACTGAAGTGGCAGTAGGCTGGTCACATTAGCCACAGAGCTGACAGCCGTTGGAGCCGTAAAGTCCTTGAGTGGAGAACGGACTCGGTAAGCGTAGTGTTGGACGCCCTGCGACAATATGGGATGATGACATTCGAAGGCTGGCTGGTGTGGGCTGGATGAGAGTGGCCGAAAATCGGGAGCAGTGGCGTGCATTAGGGGAGACCTATGTCCAGCAGTGGACGGGTGTGGGTTGCTGATGATGATGATACGTGTGTTGAACACTGTTTATTTAATATGGGAATATGAGGGTAAGGGAATAAGTGCACTGTGCACTTGTGTTTGCGCACACACTTGAGCATTATAATATATTATAGTGCTCAAGTGTGTGCGTTAGGATATATACTACGTACGTGGCCGATCGTTGAGATTGCCGCCGTAGCCGGAATCGGTTGGAGGATATTTTATTTTTATTAAGTCTGGGTGTATTTGAAATTCCTATGTTGTCTCACATCCATAACAAGTATGGAATCACAGAGATACTGTATGATTTCAAATATGATATTAGTTTTTGTGTAGCTCTTGTATTTTGTTATACTTGTGGCTCTTGTATTGAGAATGACTTTTAGAACTATTCTTATTAATAATTTAAAAACGGTCCCCGTTGGTCCAATGGTTTAAGTACCGGGCATGATCTCGGGATCCTGGGTTCGATTCCCGGGTCGAGCAAAGGTATGTTTCGAATTTTTCGGACATAGCTCATGTTTGCGATCACCAATCCGCATTTGGCAAGCGTGGGGATTAAGTCTATTCCCATCATAGTAGCGATGACTTGATTTCCATGATGGAGGCCTTATCCCTGCAGTGGGACAGTAAGTAGGCTGATACTTTTTTTTTTACATTAAAAACATACTGTAAACTTACATTTTAATATAAAGAAGACTCATTTTGCTGAACGTATAACAAATGTTCAATTATTCAAATCGGCAAAAATATAAAAAATATATATATTTTGTGTGTTGACCAGTTATATTATTAATTGATAATGGGTCACAATTTGCTTGATGACAGTTACTCATCAAAATTACCGACAGACTTTGGAATCCAAAGGTCGGTAATTATTACTTGAATTTTGCTGTTAAGAAATCCAGTTTTAGCTTAGAGTACGATAGCTGGCGGTCTTGTAGGTACACCTTGCCTCGGAAATCAAATTAAGCCATTCATCCTGCCCCCGACTCGCATACAAAAACTGCTCTCAGTTGCGCCATCTGTGGGTGAATGTATGTATATTTCATAATTCATGTTACTACAACTACAACTTTTGAAAGTGACGAATAAAATTAATATCCTTTTTTATTTATTAATGTGTTAAAAGTTATAATAACTAAAATAGGTCGGTGGAAATTAATAGTATTCGAAACATAAAATTGACTGACATACCTACCTAAATATCTCCTGAAAACATAACACATAGGTACTGTGTTACCTTATTAATGAATATAGTTTTAAAATTTATTTAATGTCTGTCTTCTTATCCTACAAATAAATTGAAAAAAATATTAAAACCCACTGCATAATATGTAGGATAACTTAAAATTTGTTCTTATCAATCATGTTATTATACATTTTTTCAAACTTTGCTCATGAATTTAATACTTTCGAAAGTCATTCCAAATTCATTTCTAAGCTAACTGCACTACGAGTCACTAAAGGGTTTCATATAGAAACTTAGCACAATTGCTAGAGTCTCCGCATTGGAAGCTTAAAAGCTCCGGAACCGGCACATAAAAAGCTCCCAGCGCCATCGGCGCGCGAACGAAACACTAGAAAGCGGGATGAGCTTACGGATAAAGCTCAAAAGTTCCGCCCACATTGGATAGGTGGCGGTATTATACAGGAAATGAGCGTTTACTTTTTCAGAGCGTGTTTTTTTATTTTTATCTTTTATCAAGCATTTTTTTTATTTAATCAAAATTTGATAATCTACGTATCAAATCCATTTCTACTTATGATTTATGTTTATAAAATTAGAAATTATCATTTACAATTCACGTAAAACATTTAAAATAAAGTATTATCTATTTATTTTAAACGTTTTACGAAATCATATAAATAAGTGGGCATAATTTATTCTGTGGAAACATATAAATAAATTATAAGTACATACTTTTATTAAACTAAAGAAGTAAGTAAAGTATGATTATTATTGATTTTATTTTCAAGTTTTATCGGACATACAAAAATAAATTCAACTTGTATACATTGTTGTTGTGCCACTATATTATCAAGTTTTATATTTTATTTGGTAGCGGGTTCGCTAAAAAGTGTCAACGCATAGTTACCTATAATTATGGTCGCAGGAATGCACCGGGTCGTATACGGATGAATAGTGAATGCAGGTGAAATCATTAGTTGCGGCGCGTTTTATATTTTATTCGGTAGTGAACTCGCTAAAAAGCGTCCATGCATAATTACCTCCCACGAGGTTCGGGGCACGACGCGTGGACGAAGGTGGCAGTGGAGTCGAAAGCGTTTTTATATTTTTTCTGATTATAACTTAGTTTTTGGCTTAATGTTTTCTTTAGTTCTTGCTATCTATAAATGATGATAGACAGACGAACGCAAATGAATCATTATAGAGATAATGTGAAGGTTTGTTAAATGGTGACGTATAAAAAAGAAATCATACTTTGATATTACAAGCTCCCCGACGCTATTTGACGCTTGCCAATGTCAAGCAAAACAAATGAACTGTCAAGGCCAATCAGTGTCACTATTCACTATTTGCGTTTTGTCGATCTAACGGCATAACCAACCACTATTATTGTTACGGGTTCCGGTTTGAATCCTTTTTCAGGCTCCAGTTTCTCACAAAATGATGTACCATGTTTAATAAAATAGGTATCTAATGTTGCAAACTGTTATGAAAAAAATAATTAATTCATTCATTCACTTCACACATTTCACGGTATAAAAAAAAACAAATCTGTAAAATCTAATTTACTGAAATTTGAAGTCCATCGACTAATACGTTGAATTTGAGTGCTACCGATAGAATCCTCTTACTTCATTGCTGCTTTAATTTTGTACTATCATAATGACGGTTCTAAGCGAAATTTAAAAATACAAAATTAAGAATGTCGATGCTGTAATGTTGTGAATTCCGCATCGGTGTCTTTAATTATGCTCTGATTATAATTTGATTACTTTGAAATAAATTATTGTTGTTTTATTTATTGTTAAAGTCTGCACAATCAGGTAACGATTGACTAAATCAAGTGCGTTTGAAATAAACCTAGAATTATAATATACCTAGAAAAATAAACCTAGAACCCTTTTAGATACATTTTATTTTATTTATTTATTTCTTGCACCATATATTATACAACGTTTAACTATTAATTTTATTCCTGATGATGACACGTAACTTAGGTAGTAGAGTAGAAAACTCAGGACCTAACATTGTTCTGTAAAGGACAGACAGTTACAACAGGTTACAGACTGACTTTTCCCAAGAAATATTAAACCAAATGTGTTCACCACATTTCTACTTTTGTTTTAAGGAATCTGGCAGATTTTAATACTTTGATGTGTGGCTGTCCGTACGTTACACACGCGTATCCAATAAAATTATTTCATCCTATTTTTTTAAAAAAGAAGCTTCCGCTTTTTCAATAGCGTTTCATTTTTCATAAGAAAAAAATATAGTCTCATCTTTGCGTGTAATTCCTAGTTGCATCTGAACCTGTTGTCGGAGCCGAGGGTACGCTTGGACCAGGATACTTGATTTTGGGAGTCTGGTAATTACAATGAAGCGACTGCCGTCTGACCTTCGCAACCCTTAACAGAGGAACCAGACCAAGTGAACCATGGTTACACGTTTCAGAAACTATCTGAAACGTGGAGGCTTCCTCACGATGTTTTCCCTCACTGCCAAGCTAATGGTAGAAATACGCACATAAATTTGAAAAATCCAGAGGTGCATGCTCGGATTCGAACCCGGTCCCCCTGTATGGAAGGTGCGTTTTGAACCACTGAGCTACCATTGCTCTAAGAAAAAAAAATATTTCTTAATAATTACCATCTCCACCCTCGTCACTGTTCGTAACCGGACTCTTTTATATGCGTTTGTCAGTGAATTACAACGACAGCGCTGTAGCCGGCGAAAAACTCGATAAATACGTGCTCATGTATATCTGGTGCATGTGCGAGTTTATGCGTCCCAGTTGTCATCTGAACGGATTTAAGGCTTTAAAAGTTTTGTCATAAAATATTTTTTAATTTTTTAACGGCCTTACGACGCGAATTTTTCCAATAATTAGAAAAAAATGCTTTGTCTTTATTTTTTATACTAACTGTATTCTAGTGAAACGAATATTTTATGTGAGTACCTAATGGAAGTTTTACGAGTATTGTGCTTTCTCAGCAGATTATAAAATATGGGAAAACTTATGCTAACAAATTACATTTATTTTTCTAATGAAATTGAAATTCTTGATTAGAAGACGAACTTATACGAATTATGTTACATCAGAAAATCATTGAATAAATGAATAAATATACTTTTATTGCACTCAAAGTACAATATGAAACTAAAGACCAGGTATTACAGGATGTGTACAAAGAGATTATTATTTATTATTTGAAAGAAATGGGGTGAGCCTTGCGTCTCATAGCCACTGCGACCAGTATAGTCTATTGCGGCAGCTCCAGAATCCATTACAGCATCTCATGTAGCGCCAGTTCCAGGATAAACTTGAGAATAGAGCTGATGGGGGAGCTTTTGATCTCGTCTGCCGACATCATGTGGTCCCAGGTGCCGGCTTCTGCAGCGGTGCAGTGCTATGCACTCGCCGACGACGTGGATAATCGTTTCCTCGTCCTCGCGACAGAACCTGCAGATTTCTGTGAAAGGCCCAAAGGTACAAAGCCATTAGTAGAACAATTTACTTCTAGATCTAAGAAACCATATAGTGAGCACGTTGTTTGTAAAATATGCTATGGCATTTACAGTATATTCTATAGTAGCGAAGAGAGTATTACTTTCAAAAAGCCTAGTTTTATATGTTCTAAAAGGAAAATAAATACAATTTACTTGCAAAGTACAAACTAGTTTCGAAACCATGAATAGGACCTTAATTGTATAAAAACGCGCTAGCCACGGGCGTAACTGCGTTAGCGAGGGCAACGAAAAGCAAATTATTGGAAAAATCTGTTATGAAAATATTAAAAGATTAACTATGTACGTTTACAAAAGCTTTCGCCTCACAATGCTTATTAAAAATCATGTGCAATATTGTTCAGTGGATGAAGAACGTAGGCCTTCCAAATGAAAAGTCCAGATTTCTCAAATCTGTTGCGTATTTCAACCATTAGTAAATGAAACCTACACGTATCAGATATATTCTGAAAGTTGTGGATACTCGCATAATCTGAACGCGTAACCGTGACCCAGTCGCTTAAGGTGACGGGTAGGGCACACTAGTGATGCCAATCGATTTTAATTTTTAGCTACTAAACCGGATCTATTTTAAACAATTTTAAACCGATGGGTAAACGAGTTCTAAAGTAGAGAGCGGTCTCTACTTTAGAACTCGTTTACCCCATCGGTAAACGATCGGTAAGACGCGGGTCTTGGCAAACGTAATATAAGGCGCCCTCTGGCTAGGTGGGGGGATGATCTGCGCAGGATGGCTGGCAAAAGCTGGGTGCGAGAAGCCATGGATAGATCACAGTGGCGAACAATTCGAGAGGCCTACGTCCAGCAGTGAACTGCGATAGGCTGATGATGATGATGTGCATATTTCTATCATTAGCTCAGCGGTAAATATATACATATATATATATATATATATATATATATATATATATATATGCGATAAGACCGCCTAAATTGTACATTGTATTTCTGTATACCTAGCTTTTAAGTTTATTGTATGTTGTGCAATAAAGAGTATCCATCTAGGATAGGATTAGGCTTAACCGTTACGCTTAGATAATGTGGATTGGTGATGATCACACACCCGAGTTATGTTCAACAAATTTGAAACATGATTATGCTCGACCCGGGAACACATAATGTGTTTTTATTTATTGTTTAAAAATATTTCATTACCTACTAAGTTAAACAACTTTAATGCAAACTTCACACCATTTTTCCCTATATACCTCCTGTTTATTTAATTTAAAAACTTTGACCGTTTCCACTAGCTTCTCTTTTTGTCTCTGCGTTGATTCAATAGCCGCTGCACAGCCGCTCATTTCGCTCCGCTCGCTCAGCGCAAACAGAGCTAATGAACGCGCCTTCCACTGCTAACTCGGTTACGCCGGTGGCCAACGTGTTTTTATACAATTACACACCCTATTCAGCCGGGAGGTATGTGGAGGTACATGTAAATACATAATGCTTGCTGTATTCATCATGGATATGCTTATAAAACAGATACACTTTCCGTGGTTTTTTTTTATTGCTTATAGTAGGTAGACGAGCTTGCGGCCCATCTGATGGTAAACGGTAACCGCCGCTCATAGACATCAACAATGCCGGAGCAGAGTCATGCCGCTGCCTTCCGTGAGAGAAGAACTCTTTTCAAACCTCGTTTAAAAAAGGACATGTCATAGCGATCAGGGAACACCGCGGCTGGAAGGTCATTCCAGAGTTTGCACGAGCGCGGAAAAAAGGAGCGCTGGAAACGAAGAGTTCTGGAAGGGATTGGTTCCAGGTAGTAAGGTGTGAGGGTAGGTTGCCGGTTAGCAGCAGGGCATCTTTTAAACTGATGAGATAAACCGTGGGAGTAGAAGAGTGGCCCTTCGGCATGATTGGGCTGGCTCGGCCGGAGTGATAATACTCGTACTACGGCCTCATAGAAATCCAACGGCAGGGTTTTTACACGTGAATGAGGGTACCGGAGGCCCAATCTGTGAAGAAGGGACGTTTAAGGTGATGGGTAGGGCACACTAGCGACGCCATTTTATTTAAATTGTTAGCATCTAAACCGGATATCTTTTTAACAATTTCGAAGTTCGAGCATCTCGAAAAGAACTTATACTATTTATTCAAACCTTATCTTTTTGGTCTGCGTCCTACTTGAAATATGAATTACCGCCAAAAAAGGCCACTTATGGCGTTAATCCAAATTTCGAGTGCAAAAACAGATCAAATAGTTATAAGTATTGAATAAATAGTGTACATTTTATTGTATGACGTGTATTTTGATGATTCCGATGTACAGCCAACCTACTTTTGCAACTTTATGTAAAATCAATTGATTAAAGTCAGTGCAATAAACGCATTCGGCAGCTATACACGTCTTATTATTAAATCCCATCAGCGGTTGATAGGGTGGCGTTGTCTGACATCTCGGTTACTTCTGGCATCTAGTACCGAACGTTACAAATAGTATATATTTTTTCCAAGAGGCTCGATTTTCAAAATTGTTAAAAAGATATCAATTTACCTATTCTCCATATCTTTGTAAGTAGCACAAGACGCAGTCTTTCCAAAAAATATTTTTTTTTGTGATAGGTGGCATAAAAAAATTATGATGGTAAGCGATGGACCCATGCACATCCGCTATGCCAGTGGAGTCACACGTGCGCTGCCAACCGTTAAACCCCCCCTTTCCCCAGATTAGGCCTCCTCCGGTACCATCACTCACACAGCGAAACAGCACAGTGCTGCTTCACGCCGGTTTTCTGTGAGGCCGTGGAATCACTTCGGTTGAGCCGGCCCATCCTTGCCGAAGCGCGGCTCTTCACGCGGTCTTGACCACTAAACGTAGTATTTCTAAAAAAAACATGTTGTTCTTGTCGTATCATAAACCTTTGACACAACTACCCGAGTCTTTATCCGCAGGATACAGAAACGCCATGTAAACAACTGGTGTTCCTACCTCCGAACATCCACTACAAAAGTGTTCCATGTTCTTAGATAACAATTAATCAACATTTGTCTATACAGATAAATATTAAATTGTAAATTTAAAAAACCCCCGACGGTGGCTATCTTGGATTTTAAATTTGTCACAATAAATATATTCTGCTACTCAAGCCCTTTTATATGATACCCTTATTGTGAGATTTGCGTTAAAACAAACAATCCATATCTTTGTGACGGCACTCCGTCGATTTTTAACCAACATGACTAAGAACACTCCCGCCTTATTCATCTTTCAAACAAAAAAAAACAAAATCTTAATCGGTTCATTTGTTCCGGAGCTACGATGCCATAGACAGACACACAGACACACACACAGACACGTCAAACTTATAACACCCCGTCGTTTTGCGTCGGGGGTTAAAAACTTACTTTATCTAAAAAAACCGGCCAAGTGCGAGTCGGGCTCGCGCACAAAGGGTTCCGTAGCAGCAAAGTCCAAAATTACAGTTAAATCAACCTATCTCAAAAACTATAAGAGATACTTTGATCAAACCAAAAATCGTTGAAAGAGTTAATTAGCATGCATCACCTCTATTTTGTTTAGAATTTTATACCCCGTAGTTATAAAAATAGAGGGGGGGGGACATACTTTTTACGACTTTGAGAGCTGATATCTCAAAAACCGTTCACTTTAAGAAAAATGTTTTTTAGAAAACTTTATATCATTTTAAAAGACCTTTCCATTGATACCCCACACGGGTATGTACATCGAAAAAAAAAATTTCATCCTTCAGTTACATGTATGGGGGGCCCCACCCCCAATTCTTTTTTTTACTATTTAGTTCATATTTTTGTAGCGGTTCATACAACACATATTCCCATCAAATTTCATCACTGTAGTACTTATAGTTTCCGAGTAAATCGGCTGTGACAGACGGACAGACGGACAGACGGACAGACGGACATGACGAAACTATAAGGGTTCCGTTTTTGCCATTTTGGCTACGGAACCCTAAAAAGCACTACTCAACCGAGGTTAGGTATACACCTCTGTTGAGTAGTGCTTTTTTTTAAATAAATTCATACATCTTTTTTTTTAACCCCCGACGCAAAAACGACGGGGTGTTTAACCCCCGACGTAAAAACGACGGGGTGTTATTAACCCCCGACGCAAAAACGACGGGATGTTTACCCCCGACGCGTGTGTCTATGTATCTGTCTATGGTAGCGTAGCTCCCGAACAAATGAACCGATTTTGATTTTGTTTTTTTTTGTTTGAAAGATGAATAAGGAGGGAGTTTCCTAGCTATGTTGGATAAAAACCAATCCAAGATGGCCGCCGTCACAAAGATTTGGATTTTATGTTTTAACTCTACTCCCACAATATGGGTATCATATTAAAGGGCTTGAGTAGCAGAATATATTAATTGTGAAAAATTTCAAATCCAAGATGGCCCCCGTCAGAAAATGACGAATAACCTATTTGTTGTTCCAACTGCCTCAATATAGGTATCAAATGAAAGAGCTTTAGTTGTGTCGGGGGTTTTTTACATTTTCAATTTAATTTTTCAATTATTTAGACAAAAATAATCGGTAAATTATGTTTGTTCATGTTCAACATCTGCCAAACTGTGACACAGTTTGTCGCCAGAGCTCCCGTGGATATTCTCTTTTAGAAAATTAAAATTAACGCCGAGCATCATTAAACATGTACTGGAGACAAATACCTAATACACACACAAACACATCTCGTATATTGACTTGATTCTGTATTACGGATATCATATACTTAAATGCATATATTATACCCAGCTACTGAAAAAACACAAGTATTCATCACACGAATGTTTGTTCAGGGCGGAGAACCCACGAACTTTTGGCCAACAGGTTATCCATGCCGCGTTATGTAAATCATGTTTTTCAAAAGTAAAATGTATTCCCTTTTTCTTTGTACCACAGACTCCTTCCCCAGGGAAAGTCGTAAAGCGACGCGGCGCGGTCGCGTCGCGGCCTCGCCCCGATCACTCCGCGGGAGGATCCTATATAGATGGGATTCCTCTTATCGCCCCTGATAAAACAACTTTGTCACGGCGACTGCCTCTTTCAATATGCGATGGCTTTGTCGCGCGCCATTTATCCCGACATTATGTTAACTCGAGGAATGCCTGTGCCTAGATTTTTAGATCGATCTCGAAATGAGGTTTGAAGGTTGGGGGTCTTGGCGTCGCTGTGGGACTTTCAAGTCTCGCATTTAAAAGTACGTGGCATTATTTTGTTCACATCTAGTTTCAAAATGACGGTATCAGCTTGTGAATAAATCAAAATGATTATGTATAAAAAATACAAAATAATAGTTTAGGATTTCTCAGCGAATCCTAATTGTTTATTTTCCAAACTAAAAGTAGTGAGTACCTATTTATACATAGGTATACGCACTGCAACATTTGATCAAGCCATTGCATCTGAGTTTGATGTCTAATTGTAGTGGTACATATGCCTAGTGATAGAGACAACTTATGTAAAAGTATTATTAGATTTCCTTGCACTAAAACACATATCCTCACCCAATTACGACGTGTACCTTCCGCAATCGTGCTTTTCTATATTCCCCGCAGAGAAGTCACGTCAAAACAAAATAGAAACTGACTGCATGGCACCGCATTCAGAGTAAAAAAATGGACTTCCAGATTTTCCTGTGGTCGCACAAAAAAGCGACGGTAAAACTATGATCCGTTTCGGTCCGTGCACTGGACGCTGGGCGGCTTCACTTTCCAGCGCCGATAACGAAGCCAGTACATCCCGTGGAAGCGATTTCTGACTATCTGCGTAATACCGACGCTTGTGGAAATTCATTTGTTTTTATCGAAAATTATTGGTCGGTTTTACTTTTAAGTCGCAGGTTGAGTGAAAGCAGGATGTAGAAGCAGGTACCTACATACTATGAAAACTATTAGGCTAGTGTCCGCATGCTACGTTTATTAGGCTTTGACGCTTGTGAAAATGTAGTATAAAGAGAAATATTTCTTTATTTGCCACATCAAACATGAGTGACATAAATACACAAGTATAACAAATTCTGTAGCCAACAAGGCCCAACCTCAGCATTTGCTGCAGTGGCCGAATTTGCTACAGCGCTGGTTTTCAGGCGGAGCCTTGGGCGACGTTCGTGCACAAAATAACATACAACAGGAAGGAAGAAGAAAGACAAACTACTACTAGTCTACAAGTATGTAAGATAAAAGCGAAGCAACACAGCAATGAAAATAAATAGAATGAATGAATGAATGAATATACTTTTATTGCACTCAAAATAAAGTATGAAAACTTAAGAACTAGGTATTATAGGATGTGTATAACGAAGGCGGCCTTATCACAATGAGCGATCTCTTCCAGGCAACCTTTGATAGAAATGTGTAGGTATCATTTGTTTGCTTACAACTTATATCATTGAAATAATATCTATAACCTGATTGTATTTGACGGTCCTTTTGTATCAGTGGTAGTCAACGCTGCCTCCGGTGCAAGGATTGCGGGTTCGATCCGCGGGTTCGATCCCCGCACAGTATAAACATTTGTGTGCATGAACATGTCTGTTTGTATTGGTGTGGGTGTTTTCTATGTATTAAAAGTATGTATTTATAAAAGTGTTAAATGTATATATTTGTAATTTCGCTGTTGATTCTGATATCCGTAACACAGGGTGCTTGAGCTACCTATCTCGGAGTCTGATCAATGTATGTGTTGTTGTGAAAATATGAAATATGAATAATATTCTTACCGAACCAAGTCTCTAAAGACCAGTCATGTAGTAACTTTTTTTAAGCACTGTCTGAATTCAATATAAAATGAATCTACTTATGTCAATCATTGAACTCGTAATGGATCCTATTAGGTAACAAAAAATGGACTTTTCATTACAGGTAATATAGGTATCTACATAAAAACGGACGCATAACTTTATACCCTCAAATTGGCAACGCGTACATCCGCTATAGATAGCTATTATGCAAGATCCTGCACTCCTGTCTATCGGCAGATTGTAAAGCAACAAGCCCGTCGGCTATACAGGGTGTCACATTTGGATATGAGCATTAATGTGTCAATTTGACGAAGGTCACGGCGCCATGACACGTTGGACGCGTGCCCAAAATGGACGTTGAACATTTTTTGCGGACTTTTAGGGTTCTGTAAAAATTAAGAGGTTTAACTGTTTTTTTTATATCAATAGTCATTATTATTTAGTGCAACTCGTGGAAATAAATTAGGACCCGCTGCATTTATGGACGACTAGCAGTGCTCCGCGGTTTCACTCGCGTTACATACTTACAAATCATACAAAATTACAAACTATCGCTTTTAGTAGGGTTTTCTTTATCACATGCCTGCATTCACAATTCTATAATTTCGTGTATGTATTGCGTCTTCTTCTAGTATTGTGATATATTACATAAATGTAATTTTAAATTCAATAATACATATTTTTCTACACAATAATTTAACGTTAAATTCTAGTTGTGTTCCGAGAGTAGTAGCACCTAGCGCCTTTTAGTACAGGAATTTACTAATTTGTGTTTCAGGGACTACGGCTACACATTAACTAAATAGTAACTAAATATTCACACAAAAGTCAATCATTTCTTAATATATACCTACCGTACTAAAATTTTCCACAAAAAGAAAACCCACCGTACCGTAAACAGCGCATACTTCAAATTAACACACAAAATAATATTTTGTAACCTGAATCTGATGCTGATGCAGTCTCGATCTAGTTTCATTATCGTTTAATGCAAATGAAATGTAAATAAATAGTGGAGTCAGTTAGTCTCACTCAACATATTTTCAAAAAAATATTCAAAATATTATTCTTCTTTACCTTAATAGGAGCAAAGCGCGGTGCGCATGAGTGCACCCGCTGACCATTTTTTGGGCGTCATCGCTAACTATACGGATCAGTTTTCTACTTGACATTTCAATACGACCGCTGCTTGTCAGATACAAATCTCGAACAGATGTTTATTCAGCATTCACAAAATTATCGCAACAAAATCTAAATCCATACACCATAACTAATTATATCCACCGTGTAATACGGAGCGGGCATTGTTCAACGGGGGCCTTTGTTGGCGAATTACTAACCTACTTTTGGGGATATTTCGCCAAAAAGACTCGTACATATTCCGCTCTTTGGGTTTGAATGAGAGTTATATTTGTTATTGTTGCGTCCGCGTTACGGCACTATTTTAGTTAGCCGCGCTCCGCTGCACAGAGGTGCATATTACAAAAGTTTGACGGCCGACTCGTCCGATAGGGTATCGATTTAGCTCGCTGCACTCGATTCTGCTTGTTTATTTTTGCAAAATCGGAACGTATGTAGGTTTTCGGGTTTGCGGTGTGTCTGTGTTCAGTTAGTCGTTGGTGGTCTGTCCGAATAAAAATGCAGCGCGAGTTTCCGATGGTTTTTCTATTTCGCGTGTCAATAGGCATCTGGGTTTTTATCCCGTTGTGTTCTATCACTAATACCATTTTGACCGGATTTATGTTTTGGCGCGCGTCCGTTGGATCGTTATTAAATTAAATAATTCTGTACCTTTTATTTATTTCTTTTTGGGAAACAATCTATATTCAATTTGCACTGGCGAACTAACAAATCCGAGTTGCATGTGGTGAGAAATAAAGCTATATGCGAATAAATTGTTTTTTTAAAAAGTCCTACGAACTTATTCAAGAGACCGATTCTGTACCTTTTGATCTTGAAAAGTAGATAAACTAATGAAGGGAGAAATTATGGTAACCAAAGTAATGGGTACCAAGTACCTAGTAGGTGACATGGATGCCCAAAACCGTGCGAAGTGGAGATAGGATAGCGGAGCCCGGGCTCCGAACTGACAGGTCCAGATCCAATTGAGATAAAACGCTAAGATCAAGGGGAAGAAAATTCTAGACAAATAAAATTAATAACTTGCTTATGAACAGCCGCAATTATTCCTTATTATATTAGAAATACTTCATGCGTCAAAAAATATTTAACAAATACTGTTTTTATTATTGTTACCTAATGCTTGAATTGACAAACTAGTAAGCAGATCGCAGTGGTATGAGATCACCGCCGCTTATTAACATCTGCAAGATGAGTTGCTGATGAATGGCCAGCTTTTTTTTGTTTCGCTCCAATAACGAAAAGAAAAGTATCAATAAGGTTTTGTACCGCGTGCCTACCATTTCCGATACCAACGAACCAAGCCGTCAATTGGTTCAGAATTAACCCGCCACTCGAAGAAACGATCGATTATCGTTTCACGGTTTAATTGCGACAGAACAAAAAGTCTCACCGGCTGCCGGCGCCTAATGAGGCCATAAAGTCGAAATTATACGCTCCGTTGAGCTGGCCATCCGTTGCTGTGCTTGGCGGTTTATGAGCATTTAGCTTGATGGACGGTCTTATGTGAAGCTAGGTCTTTTCTTAGATAGCAGTAGGTAGCCTTTCGCTGCTATTGGTGCCCACTAGGCAATAATATTTTTCTAATATTGCTCGGAAAAAGCGTCTTCATCGTTAAATTTATCATATCTCACCTCATCTTAACGTGTGGTTCCCGGTTGCGTCCAAAGTTGTCACTTTGGTGTCCAGGATACGCTTAGACCATGATTTGGGGAGTCTGGTAATTACAATGAAGCGAATGCCGTCTGACCTTCGCAACAAAGGGAACCAGACCAACTGAATCATGAATTTATCATATTTATTAGGTAGTATTGTGACCTTCCGATGAAAAGAAAAACATGTGTAATTCTATTACTCACATAATTCCCCTTCATATTTTTTGGTTAAAAATGAAACTCGTTTTCACAGATCTACCTAAGTAGTTAAATTTTCTGAACCTGGCAATAACAGATATTCACCTTCCAAAAAAAGAGGTAAGTGGATTACCACTGACCTCTTCTTTATCTTTTTCATAGTGAGTCTAAAAGCCAGCAACGTACATATCAGTGACTCTTCAGATCCTGCAGCGGTTCATGGGCGGCGGTGATCATTTACCACCAGGTGACCCGCTTGCTCATTTGCCCCCTCTAGTATAAAAAATAGAAAGATTTTATTTCATGTCTGCACAAATCATAAAATTTTCTCACTGACGCTAGTACTGTTTTACTGTCTCATGTCAAGATTACTCATTCTAGGTCCTAAATTACAATACTTAAGTACAGTATTAAAAACAATGATCCTGTTAGGGCTCTTAAATATTCTGTGACACACTATTAATCGTTTTACATTAATTAAAATAAAGAAAGTAAAAATAAATTTGGATTGATTTTTCCACTTCTTTTTGTTTCAATACTTGTCGATTAATGTAAAGCTTGGTTAGAGTTACGTCACTTTTTGATCGTGTTGTAGTTTACGATTCTTTTTTTTTATTTTATTAGTTTTGTGTAAAAATCTAATATTTCGAAAAGTCAGCCCTTATGTGACTATTGCAGATTTGTTGCTCTTACAAATGTAACATAAATAAATGTGCAATTATAATAAACTCATATTTACACTTGTTTCTTCTAAATAATGGTCTTAATATATTTAAACGAGATTTGATGTTAGAATATTATATGGTATAGCTTCGCATGCCGCGGTAATCTATTATTAAGTCACCACTAAGAATTTAGTTACCTACTGCGTTAGTCTTGAGAATCTTGTAGTGTATGCCTGGTTAGTTGTCCAAATAAATAATGTAGATAATACTGGGTGCTATCGAAAAACTGCTAGTGAAGATTTTTATGAATAAAATATTTATTTCAATTTTTTTTTAAAAGCATCCAAATACACCGAAAACCTTAAATTAGAACACTGACAGATAATTATATTTTATTGAGACAATCCGGTTCCGATCCCAACCTCCTTCTTATGCGAGATTGTAGTTGGGATTGGACCGGACGTGCATACACCTCCAGTGTGCGACGATCGGACTGTCCAGCCTCGCCGCGATTACCTTCATGAGGCTGTTAGTGCTGCCCCGCACTCGCTTCCACAGAGTGGTCACTCGTTTGAGCAGAAAGGCTTCGAAACGGTCTGTATGGAGGGCAGCGAACATTCCCGAGGCGCTGCAGCGCCAAGGCAGCCCCAGCAGCCCCCTGTAGGCCTTATTGTATTAGACGCGCAGAGCACTGAAAGCCTTTTTTAACCGAATTAAAAAAAAGAGGTTCTTAATTCGATATATATGTATATATATGTCGAAATAATATTTTCATCACTTTATACACTTCAAATAGGTAACATTTTATAACAGTACACTCGAGAAAAGGATTTACCAAAGTCGGCGCCTAATCTCTGTTGAATAATTGAATGTTGTATTAAATTGCAATATAGCAATTGGGCACCGGCTTCGGTAAACCATTTCTCGAGTGTACTGTTATAAAATGTTACCTATTGGAAGTGTATAAAGTGATAAAAATATTATTTTACACTTTTTAGTTCGTGGTTTTTGTAGAAGGTTTGTTTTTCGCAGAAAATTTTTAGTGTACTTGCTCCACAGGTTTATATAGCTTGCAATGTGGTTTTCTATTTGAACAACATGATATAATACAATGCTGATTACTTTGTTTTGCGTACGCGCCACTAAACGACCACCACGGACTGTGCCGCGGCATCCCGACCGCAATCAGTGTTGCCAACTTAGCACTTTCGATGATCGATTTAGCACTATTTTCATGAGCCACATATTCCTAGCTGCCCGTGATCTCGATAATGCCGCAGATCACGGTCTATGATACGCTAAACTTACCAAGTATAATCCGCTGTGGGAAACCCCGTGTCAGACTGCGCCAGACACTCCAAACAGACATAGGCCTCAACATGTACCTACGTCTGAACGTGATCAAGGCCGCTCTACTGCTCTGACAAGAGCAAGGTGATTAAAATGAACATTTCCAGCCCAACACCGTTTACAGTGAGAGAGCCACGCTTCGGGATGAATGGGCCGGCTCGAAATGATACCACGGCTTCACAGAAAACCGGCGAGAAGTACTGTGCTGTGTTTCGTTTCGTTTCGTGAGGGTAGGTTGGCAGCACACTTATGACTCCACTGATGTCGCGGGTGTCCATGGGCTGTGGCAATCGCCTACCATCAGGGGATCCATCTACTAGTCTGCTACCTATCACATAAAAAAAACACATTTTAACCTATTTGACATAATTAACTATGATGTCAAAACAAGATGAGCCACTTTTAATTTATAAATTGATCTAGTTTCTTATTAAATAAAATTCTAGTGTATGATTTCTGTTAAAGAAAAAACATTTTACTCGTCAGCTATATTCTGGTCAACAGCACATTGAAACTTTTTTGAAGATTATTAACAATGTAGCATATTTTCACGTGGCACCCATTCATGATATCATAGCAGCACTGATTAAAATCATTAGATATTTACAAGTGTTAGTGATTTTTAATAGGAAATAAGTTCGACACTACGACATATTGTGATCAAGGCATCTCTGCGTATCTGAAGTCCTAGGAAGATACTCGTGGGCTCTATGAGTAGGTATACCTCATACCATCGAGAGTTCCTGACAGTTTTTTTTCAACATGTTATTTGAAACTGCACTATGTTCGTCTTTGTCCCATTGGGTAGTTTTTCCTAAAATATTGACAATGCTACTGTTATTGCTAACGTAAAATCTATGTTTTTTATTTAAGTATTCTTAAATATAATTCTGCTGCTGGCTTTAGTATTATATAGCCGGATTCTTATAAGTAGCTATTTATTTTACCAAGCTTATATTTTGTTATGAAAAAAGTTTTACTATTTAGGTATATATAGAAATCAAAATTATTATTTTATTAATGAAATAAAACTTAGTATAGGTACTTTACCTTTACATCGGTAACTACCACACACGGTGAAGAGCTTTAAGAAAAAACCCATTTGCAGAAACAATTTTCTAAATAAAACCATTTCAGTGGCCATAAAAGGCGCCATTTTATTAGAAGGCAGAGATAACCTGAGGCATTGTGCTTACATTGTGGATGAGTGAGTCAAAGCTATCGCGACGTATCGGAAGCCGCGGCAACCGACACCGCACCGAGCCCGCGGTTTGTACTGCAGGGGCTAGGAAGTCGGAACGATTCGTAGCATGTGACTATGCCTTTGATTAGTGAGTAAATTCAATTCAACAATCGCACGTTCAACAATGATGTAATAGACAGAACTCTAGATAGATCCTGCATGGAGTAGAACTACAGACGAGTAGCCTAATTCCTGGCTTGGGCAGCTACCTACCTACTACACCTAGGAATATCTCAAAAACACCTGCACCAATGTCAGAGCTCTGGCAAAGTTCCTGGAGAAACTTGGTTGATTGGAGTGACTTCCGGCCCACGAAGACGAAGCCGCAGGGAGACCACGCCGCACCGAGAGAGTGTTAGCGCTAGAAAGCCGACTGGTTGTGATATAAAGATATCCTCAAGCATTGTGCAATGTGCGTGCATACATTATAGATGAATGGGTAGAGAACCGGCAGCCGCTACTTAAATTAGAAAATAATAAAAAAAACAATAATAAATCTTTACTATTGAGCCTAAATTTCAGAAAAATAACATGTTCGCTTACAGCGACTGAAGGTTCAAACAAAGCTGTTTTGCAAGCTTATAAACATATAGACTGAAATATTAAAATGATTTTTCTAAAACACATAGGAACATTCTCGTGTACATTTTTAAATTTTATAAAGACGACCGAGAACTTCAAAAACTTGACCGCTACCGGGCTTTGAAACTCGAAACCAGAGCTTATTTGAAATATTACCGGAGTTTAAAGTATTACATTCCAAATTACACTCTTTCATTTGTAACTGATACCACTATTCAACTATTTAAAGCAATGTTTGAATCACGTGCACAATTTTACATCGACCGCCGACGCCATTGTTGCCCAGTGGAGCGTAAAGACGGTCTCCAACACTATTATATCTGCTAACTCAGCAAGCGATCCTATCAGCGGCGTCAATTGCCCGTGCCAAATGCCACTTCCCCCCACCACTCGCCCCTCTGTCACAAAATAAGAAGGCGCAGACTGTATTTTTAGTTTTTGACTTTTACATTAAAGCGCACAATTGGGCTCACGACACGACACGATACGACGGAGATCGCGGGAATCCATTGGATGTAGATGGCACAGGGTCTATCAGTTTGAAAGTCCATATGCCTATGTCCAGTGCTGGGCATCTCCAGACTGAGTTGTTCTTACTGGTGCCTTTTATCAGCCCATCTGTTTCACCATTGTCACTGCATTAATGCATCTTTATAATGTGCACATGCCTATCCAAACCTTCGGTCGTTGCATCATGGACAATGATTGTGACAATGACGGAACAGTTACCATTACACGTATACACATTATTATTACGGTATTTACTATCCGGTACAACTTGGAAATCTTCAAGAAACGTCCCCACATTTTCAAAAGACCGAAATGTATCTGGCTACTTGAAAATACATGTCCATAGGCGCCCATGATTTTTTACCATCAGGTGCAAAATACCTGGGATTAATCAACCTGGTACAGAACAACCATTGTTAGTGCAGAAACACTTAAGGGCTCAATATTCCCTTATATTCCTATGGGACATCTTCGTGATAAGGATCGTCTTTAATTATGATTGGTTCAAAATTTTAAAACACATTCTTATTTTGACCATAAAGCTCCTGTTACACAAGCTCATTTGTAGCATGCTTAAAAAGCATGCCAAACATGAGCATGCTAAATGAACTGTCCACATTTGCTATCAATAAGCATGCTATTTGCCATCTATGAGCATGCTTTAAAATAAGCAAACTTGTCTACATGTGCTAAAGCGCTCCGTCACACTCCCCCTTCAACACACACTGCAGGTAGCATGCTTAAAAATCGAATGGCGTGCCATTTTTGAGCATGTTAAAAATTTGCATGCTTATTAGTAGCATGTCCGTTCACACAAGCTTCTAAGTAGCGCTTGCTCAAAAGTAGCACGCTTTAAGCATGAAAATAATTTTCATGAGTACACTTAAGAGTGTACCCGTAGATGAGTAGACAAAAGTGCTCTCGGCTTTCCCCGAAGGCTCTGTACGTCGCTACTCCGTGGCTCTGCGGAGGAAACAAACGCTTATCTGTCTAGAGCTCTGGGAAAAGCGTGATTGAATGTTTCCGCTGATTCCGTGTGAGATAATCTTGCCCGCGACGCGTTCGTGGTTCGCGCGGATTCGGCACAAAAACAATATCTGTGGCACCACGCTTCGGCTACGGGATTTTCGGTCTGGAAAAGATAAAACGTTGGAACGACATCCTAGAAAGAGAAAAAAAATCACTTGGCTTTTGACTTGTAACAAAGGTCCATGTTTAGTAATAATAGGTGTTTAATAATAATTACAGTAAAAACATTGACTAGTACAATGGTAGTGAGTCTGACTCGCGCTTCAAGGATCGTGGAGTTATTTTCTACCCGGGAGAAACATTTCAGCTATGAATTTTTGAGTTTGTGCAATACCTGGGTGATATAATATCAAAATCCAAGTGTTTAAGTACTATTTTCTAGAAATAAGGTAAAGGCAGGTAAAGGAAGTTCTATTAAAAAACATAGAGGTTATTTTTTTACTATCATATCAAGTATATATGTAATGCACTTAAAAAAGTTTCGACAGTTTTCGTGTGGGACTCGAACCCACGAACGTTTACTAACCGGGCAACTGCTTTACCGACTAAGCTACCGGAGTCCTTTGTATGACGACGAATTTTATAAGCGCTTTTTGCTTCGCCGTGAGCCGACGATTTACTGAAAAGATTGCTATAACCAAAAAAATAATATCTATTTGATATGATTTTTTACAATGTCATAAATTTAAAGAAAAAAATGTTGCTAATTAAGCGATTCCAAGCCGTTTTACTTGTGTTGGGTAGTAGTTTTTATGCGTCAGATTCACGATTGTCTTTTGTAAAATCTACACAATAATGTAAGTATGGTATGTATGTGCTCATAAATAGTGAACCAAACACAATAATTGCCGTTACACTCAAATCACTTGACCTCATTCCTGGCAGCCGCTGATGGCCGACAGCAGGTTGAATGGTAAACGCTCTTAATTACCCTAACAGATACGAGTAAAGGCCAACTGACATCCACAAAAAACGATTCTACACCTGTTACAGTTATATCAGGGCTGACTGTCCCAGTAGATTGCCTGCTGTGATGTATTTCAGAGAATGGACGCGTTGACTATGAAATAAATAAATAAATTCGGCTTCGCCACCATTTTTCTTGTGGGAGAGCCACACTTTGGCATGAATGGGCCGTCTGGATTATCCAGTCCAGACGGCTACACACCACGGCCTCACAGTAGATCTGTGTTTTGTATAGTGAGTGAGGGTGCTAGAATTGCGAACGAATAATAAGTACCATTACATGCAGTATAGACACTTCCTGCCTAAGCTGAATGTGTCCCAGCCCGCTCCCGGTTACCTCTCAGTTACCCTAAATGTATTTTCGTATTCACTAACTCAAGCAAAATACGCGTTCATATGCACAAACTTCTGACTGTGTGATTAGAATGCATTAATTGGTTCCACATATTTTGACGATAGTGTCGTCCGAAGTATGACATTAACTTTAGCGCAGTTGGCAGTGACTCTACATCACGCTTTAAGGGGACGCTATCCCTACCATGAATCATTAATGTCATTGTTTGTTGGGTGTCTTAGTGTATAATATGTATTGAAGTATAAGATAGCTATGATGTCTTCGTTTATTTTAATGCCCATAACACGAGTTAGAGAGAGAGCCACGCTTCGACATGAATGTGCCGGCTCGACCGGAGGGATACCACGGTCTCACAGAAAACCGGGGGAACGGGGGGCTTAAAGGTTGACAGCACACTTGTGACTTCACTGGTGCCGCGAATGTCCATGGGCGGCGGCAATCGCTTACCAACAGGTGATCCGTCTGCTTGTCTGCCACCTATCACATAAAAAAAGTGTAACAGCAACTCGAAATCATGCTGAGTAGAAGTCTTTTAATTGCTTGATTATTTCTGTTTTGGGTCATTATAGCATATTAGTGTTCCTATCTTGTTATATTTTACTACTATTAGCTATATAACTGTACCGCCTGTAACGTGTAACAAGCACTGAATAAATTATTTATTTACTTATTTATTTATTTGTTTATGAAGTTAAAGTAAATCTCCGTTTGAGGACAAGTCAGTATTAAAAACTGGAACAAAAAAATATGCATATGTGTGCCTACACAGTACAGCTTACCGAAACCTGGATGGTATTGCGTACAGAAAAAGGAGAAATATCCAAACAGTATTTTTTTCTATTATTTTATCAACCCTAGATACTTGTATCTATATCTGTAGCACCCGTAGCTAATTGGTGCGTTTCATTCGTCTTTTATTTGTATAGAAGTGTATTAAACAAATGCGCGCATTAGGTTAGCCGCAGGAGGCGCCTTTATGGCTTTATTAGCGTTTTATAGCGGCTCTATACGGCGACGCGTGATCGATCTTACAGCTGACGGTGGGTCCAGTTTCGTATAAGTTTGTATATTTTAGGTACTTTTTAAATGTTAACTTACGGACTTTAACTGAATACGTTTAGAGGCACATCTAACCGCCCGTAGGGAATTTTCGTATCCAACGTGCTTACTTTTCAGTTTTATAACTTTCACTTTTCGTTAAAACGTTTTAGTGCAATATTTGAACATTTTAATGATCTCTTAATCTGTGTAAATTTGATATCAAATCTCTCCTAAAGATAGAAATCACTAACTTCGTCCATATATCCCTTGCCAAACTCAGTGGAATTAATCAACTTTTATAAGAAATTCTGAGAAATTTAGGGTTCCGGACAAACAATTTTTAAACTCTTTCCTGAACCCTGTCTTGAGCAAGACATCCAATTCTCTCTCTCAACGCCTTAAAAACAGGCCGAGCATGTTCGTATCAACTCACTTCCATCCCTGATGATGATATGATCTTGGACCAGCCGGATAAGACCAGCCCAGTGAGCACATATTCTCCTACGTTAACAGCGCATTTGTTACTCCATTAGCATCTGCCTATCCTACCTATCATCCCTTAAAAAAAAATTTAAAGTGTTTTTTTTATTTCCCTTCTGCTCAAAAGTTGTAACCCTCCCATTACGACTCAGGCCGAGTATACCCGTGTCAACTCACTCCCACTAGGATCATCAGCTAAGAGCTCAAGCCCAGCGAGCACATTGAGTCCCTGCTTCGGTGTCCCTCAGCCGCACCGGCTCAGACACCTTCAGTTTGTACATTTTAAATGCTCTTGTTTAGCCGAGTGATGAGGGTACCAAAAGCCCAATCCGGGAAGAAGGGGAGTTCAAAGGTTAGCAGCTCTCTTAAATAAAAACATTTTAAAGTATTTTCTATTTCCTGAACCCTTCTGCTCAAAACCTTCAACTCTTCCTTGACGCCTTTACGACTCATGTCGAGCATATCCGTGTCACCTCACTCCAACCAGGTTCATCAGCTAAGAGCTCCGGCCCAACGAGCACATTGTGTCCCGGCTTCGGCGTCCCTCAGCCGCGCGGGCTCAGACACCTTCAATTTGCCAAGCCAGATGTAAACGTCATCTTTGAGGGCGTTTTTCACGCAGAATAAAGAGTATGTTTTTATTGTAGTCACACATTATGATCTATTGATAATTCAAAGGCCATGTTTAGTTTCGGCTTACAATAGCAAAGTAAAATGTACACAAAATTCTGAGAACTCTACATTTTGTATAAAAAAACACGTTTCGTCCTGTTGGTCTAGTGGTTTAAGTAACGGGCCGTGGTCTCGGGGTCCTGAGTTTGATACCCGGGTCGAGCAAAAAATATTTTTCGAATTTTTCGAACATAACTCGCATTAGGCAAGCGTGGTGATTAAGCCTAATTCCATCGTAGTAGCGATAACTTAATTTCTATGATGGAGGCCTTTGCCCTGCAATGGGTCAGTAGGCATATACCTAGGCTGACACTTTACATTGCTTTTTACCACGGGCTGGCTAGGAATGATATAATAGCCTCACAGAAAACCAGTGTTTCACTGAGTGAGTGCACACTTGTTGTGTTTCAATTGGTGTGGAAGTCTGTGGCGGTGGCAATCGCTTACCGTCTGCCATCTATCCCATAAAAAACTTTCGGCCTTATATAATCTTTTTCAGTATAGTGTGTAATTCTCGGTTGCGTCCAAATCTGTCGCTTTGGTGCCCAAGGTATACTTTGACTTTTAATGGACACAGATTGAAATAAAATAAGTAAAAAAAACTTTTTTAACCATTAAATACAAAATATTACAAATAGTCATGCGGATGTCCATGTGCGGTGGCAATCGCTTACCATCAGGTGGTCCGTAAAAAATATTATACACTAGCGCGTTGTATTTGTGCGCGTAGTATTCGTTCTTGTTAATCCCATAGAAAGCTGTATTTTTTTTTTTTTGGATAAAAAGTACCTACGTTCTCTCCTTGATTCTAAGCTCTACACCAATTTTAAGCCATTCTTGAGTATAACTAACACGACTTTCTTATATATTTGAGAAATCCATAGGTGTATGTTCGCATTCGAACCAAGATCTATGAGCTACCATCGCTCCTGGCTCTCATAATGTAGGTACGAATTCACAAATCACGCTCGACACCATGTCAGCGAGCGGCGAGCGCGGCCGACGAGGGTTGTCACAATGCCCCCTTCCGCGTCGCTGACCGCCGACAACACGCGAGCGGCTCTTAGGGGAGATGCCCGATGTGTCTGCTTAGGGCTGCAAACGTAGAAGCCGCCTTAAAACCAACTCTTAGAGTAATTAAATTCATGTCTGAAGAAGGTACCTATGCTAATGAGTTTAGCATTTTTATTTATTTTAGACACCATTGTTACACTGATGTGTCTGTTACACGCCATTGTTGTTACTGTAAATAAAGGATTAAATTTAAACTATAGTGTGTTTCTCTTAAGGATACGACGATGAGACTTTACGAACTGAGAATATGTACCAAAATTGTTTAACCTTATTTGAACACAAATATATTCTCTACCGACATAGCGAAGGTACCCTGGGCTCCGAAGCTTAAGACGTAAATGGGAATTACACGCTAAAATAACAAGGAAGAGAACGAAGGTAGCTTAGTGGATAAGTCGAACTTGCGCCTTTAAAACAAGAAGTCGTCGAATTTTTATTTAGTATATGTGCTTATTTTTGCCACTAGCGCGGCGTTGAGGGAAAAATCATGTGAGACCTGCTCACCTTGGATAGTTCTTCAAATGATTGAGAGAATGATTCTAAACGTATAACCATCATCCAGTTAGTCTGTTCTCCTGTTTAATGTTTGCTGAGGAAGTTGCACTTTCTGTCTCGTTTGCCTACACTCATTGTTTGGTGGGGTGCGAATGGCAGCCCTAGGGTAATGTGGGTAAGCACGCCGCGACGCCCCGTCGCGTCATTGTGCTGCCGCGACGCGCCTTTGACGCGAATTTGTTTGGCACAGCCCTTAATTATCTTGATTAGGATGAGTGCCGAATTTATTCATATTTTTGTTCCGAGTGTTTTGGGGTAATGAAAGGTGTTTCTTTTACGGGAACAAACAGAGACAAATAATAGAAAACGTGACCGTTACTTATTTATTCTTTTGACTAAAGCACAGGACCGGCTTTAGGCATACAGGAGCCCTAGGCACAAATATGGTTAGGGGCTCTACTAGTTCCTACTTTTACTTAAGGTTGAGCCCTACTGCTCATTCTTATTTTTTTAATTGGCATGCCAATGATTTTTATGGAGTATTTACTGGTAGCCCTAGCTTGGTTCTGGGTTGTTGTGTGTATCTTGCATTTCTTTAATGTTGTAATAACATGTAAATTGGGATTTTCCTCGTTTTATACATATCTAGTACTTTTCAGGTCGATAGTGTAGAGTGACCGGCGCTTTACGTAACTGAACCAACTTATTCGGCATTCTACCAGCTCTTCATCGTTCTGATTTGTGCGCGATATCAAAGACTTTTGACCTTTGACGCACAATTATTTACACGTCGTCATCAGCATATACCTCTCTTACATCTACTTATCCACTTTTCGCTGTCATCGGTTTTCCTGGATCACGTTGCCCCAGCTTGAACCTTGATCGTTCTGTATACGATCCAGAGGGCCTAATTTAAAGCAGACGTTACAACCGAATCGGAGTTTCCCTCTCTTTCACACGTGCTGTGTGTCACCTTTGTTTGGATGCGACAGGTATATTCTCGTTCGTTACGGGGCGGCTTTAAATTAAGCCACCAGGACTGTAGCTAGAGTCGAATCGTAGGTAGGGCAGCATTGGTTATAAAATCTCTAACCTGGAACATTTCGTAACTAAGTATATCACATTTTTTCTGTAGTGTTTAAACAAAAAAAATCGCCTACAATTGGCGTACAACACTGGTAATTATGTTTTAACCGACGCGGCGGACGGCGGGTAATGGCTCGTGACCAGCGCTCTCCACGCTCCACCGGCTGCCTATTATACTGTGTAAGAAGTCGTACATAAGGTGGAAAGTTTATGGTCGCAACGCCATACATTATATGCCAAACCACAGTGGGGTAAGTGGGGCAGCTTGGCGTGCGCACACATGTATGACATTAGTCAGCCTATTGTTGCCTGCCTAATACTGTGCCTACAAACAATACAATGTCTTATAGTTATCTAGATCTTAGGGACATTTTACATTGCAACTTTCTGCAGCGTTACAAACGTGATTCAGTCGCGAAGCAGCATCGATACAGTTTAACTGACATCTAAGCGATATTAAATTCAGCCAATACTCAATACTTTGTTTGCTCCTCAATAAGGTATTTGACTAAGCTGGAGATTTAACAAAATATAAATATTTTATAAAAATATAGGTAAATATGAGCCAATAGCAAAAAATCTCAATTAAAAATATAAGGAAGTAATGCCATTGAATAATCCATACAATTTGCACCAATTATTATAACAGAACCATTGACATAAACGAAAGATTTGATATAGCTACCCTCAATTGAAATGAAATGCATACAAAATACTTGCGTGTAACGTCACATCTTAGTAGCCATTTTATGGAGCGTTTTGGGTTTGCCCAAAAAATGTGATTTTAAAGTTGTAATACCTATCTCAGGTAGTTTAAAAGAGAATCAAGTAATTCTTTCAACGATGTATCTATCATTGAGAGGTCTTTTGATTACAAAAATAAAATAAAAATACTTAGTAAAATACCGTAGTGCAATCGAGATGCAGTCGCGCAACAGTCAAACTGCACGGATCACAAAAAGTCGCAATGTAAAATATTCATTAATTTAGGTAAAGACTAAGAGCTAAGTTAACAGCTAGCTTGGCTCAGCGTAGCATAGAAACTTTTCATACTAAATGGTGAAAAATATTATATTATTTATAATATGTAATCATACTTTCTTACTTACTTTTGCCTCAGCGTCCCGAAGCGAGTCTTGTCCTCCGAAACAAGAGAGCAATATGTATTTGTATTTTGTATGTATAATCTAATAAACCAGATATTTTGTCAATTATATCATACAAATCCCCAATAAGAATAGAACAAAACACTTATCAACAAAGGTGAGACATAAAAATTTGATACCTATTTATTATAAATGATAAAAATAATAAAAAAAAACAGCTTTAATAGAAACGGTACAAAACACTCGCAAATAAATTATGTACTTAACAAAAAACCAAATCGTCGTATGCACTTCAAAAAAGCGAGAATTAAATCGATTACCCCGTTTAATAAAAAAGCGAGGGGAACCAGGGGTGCTATGGAACAGTCGGTCCGCGCGGATGTGAACATTTGTAGCAATAATACGTTCCGCAAGGGGCGCCACGGCTGCTACTGAAAGAATGATACATCATCACACCAATAATAAATCACACATGATTCAATTAGAAAAATAAAGCGGGCGGGCGACTCGAAAACGGTGGGATTTTGTCACCAAAGCGGCCGTTTGTCGGGTAATTTGACGTTTCGTGTTGCATCATCAATCAAATGCAATTAACGATGCCGACGGCTTTTGTTCGTGTTTAAAAAAGAATTGCTGCACCAATTGGTTGAGTGCTAAAATAAATATCACTGTCGAGTGCTTTGTGTTTTATACTTATTATCTTTTGGCCAAATCCGAAAATATATTAACTATAAAAAGGGAATGATAATGGTAGACCTATGAATTATTATCAGCATAAATTTACTCAAAGTTCAGTCATTTTTGAGTATTCTAGATAGCAAAGTATGCGAAATTGCCAAAATTAATTGGATAATTTTATCGATCGGAATATAAATAAATAAAATATAAATAAATATTTAACAACATCACATACTTTGTTCTAACTCCGAAATAGGTAGCTCAAGCTCCTGTGTTACGGATATCAGAATCAACAGTGGGATTACAAATATATACATATAATACTTTTCTTTTGTAAATACATACTTATAATACAAAGAAACACCCAGACCAGTACAAACAGACATGTTCATGCACACAAATGTTTGTACTGTGCGGGGATCGAACCCGCAACCCTTGGACCAAAGGCAGCGTTCACTACCACTGTTCCAAACAGGTATATCTAAATATTATGCTCAAACATTTAATTACAATAAATTTTAACGTATCGCGTATGGTTTTGATTAAAATTGCAAAATACCCCATTTCGGGCACTTTCGGGCACTTCTGGGAGTAATGCTCATGCAGGGAAGAGAGAGATATAAATTCTAGCTTCTTTGCATAGCGCACATATTCCATATATAAAGTACTGAATGAAGTTTGCCTTTTTTTAACAATGAAAATTTATAGGTCCGACTTTTATTGCTGTATGTAAATCATTATTTAATTATCTTACCTAATTACACTTCAGAGTACCTATCTACATAAAATTCCACACACTGTCAACCCCCTAATTCAAAATTGCGGAACATAAAAAAATGAAAATCAATTCCAAAGCTTTTTCTCTTTCCAAATACAAAAGTTAATACCGCTTTAACACATGAGCCTTCAGCACACTCAATAACTCATTGGCGAGCGTAGCGGGGAGGTGTCACGTGGCCGTAATGAGTCGCGCCACCGCTAGTGGTGTACTAAGTTGGCTTATCGAATATTGAATACGGTATTTGACAATTTTTTTATTTATTTTTGTAATTAAAAGACCTCTCAATGATAGAAACATCGTTGAAAGAATTACTTGATTCTCATTTAAACCACCTGAGATAACACAACTTTAAAATCACATTATTTTGGGCAAACATCCTCTAAAATACTCATTCCTTATATTGTCTTTTCTCGTCACGCCGCATATCCGTCTTAACATTCTCATCTCTGTCACATGGAATGGTCTTTCATCCGTCTTCTTTACGGCCATGCATTAGGATCCATACAGGGCAACAGGATTTTAATATTTTGCTAATCTGCCGCCTATTGCATAAAAAAATAACCCACAGCCAACAATTCGATTTTTTATGTCATAGGTGACAGACGAGCAGACGGATCACCTGATGATAAGCGACTGCCGCCGCCTATGGACAACCGCGGCACTAGTGGAGTCCCAAGTGCGCTGCCAACCTTCAAACCCCGGCCTGTACCCTCACTCACGCAGCCAAACACAGCTACAGTGCTTCTTCACGCCGGTTTTCTGTCAGGCCGTCATATCACTCCGGTCGGGCCAACCCATTCATGCCGAAGCGTGGCTCTCCCACGGTAGATAAAAAAAATATTGTAACCATTATAAAGGTGGTAAATATTTGTAATTTTCTGGTCCAGGAGAGCCGTATCCCCGGCGGCACTAGCTACCCGCCCTCCCTTCGTCACTATGAAATTTCACACATTCGCCGCGCGCGTCTGATTATTGCAATTTATGACGTCACATTTTTTCGAATGGCGCGCCAACCGTTTTTCATAAAAGCTAAACAATGCGTCATATATTGTTTGGACTTTCGAATTCATCTAGTGTGTGGAATGAGTTTTCTGAATATTTCGTTGTAGTAGGCACGAAAGGTGGGATTATTTTTTATTGCGAATAATAGGCAGACGAGCATGCGGCCCATCTGATGGTAAATGGTAACCGCCGCTCATAGACATCAACAATGCCGGAGCACAGTCATGCCAGCTGCCTACCGTGAAAGAAGAACTCTTTTCAAGCCTCGTTTAAAAAAGGACTGGAAGCTCATTCCAGAGTTTGCACGAGCGTGGGAAAAATGAGTGCTGAAACGGAGCGTTCTAGAAGGGGTTGGTTCCAGATAGTATGAGTTGATTCATCTAGTGAGAAATAATGTAAGATGGAAAATGTAAAATTACTTTATCTCTTTGTATTGCATAGTTCTTCTTTCTTCATAAAAGTTTTGACAGCCAATTGATCCACCTGCGGTGGGATGAATAGAATAGAATATCTTTATGGCTAAAACTGATAGTATAGTTCCAGATAGTATGGGTGGAGTTGACCACGTCTAAATATAATTGAAAATGAAGAATAATCCATTGACTTTACTATGCTACCAGATACACGGCTGCACATTATTTTCATATACCTACGTCAGTGAGTCTAGATGAAAAATAAAACTATCTACCCATCTACATTAACTAGAAAAATCTTATCGAAAGGACCTGACTCGCACTTGGCCGGGTTTATTGATCAGATTCTATCTTGTAAAGTTATTGTGCTGCGCCATTATAAAAGTTCCAGATATACGACTCTGATTGAACAAAAGACTCTTATTTAGATAATTACATTTATCCTGAACATTTTAGTATTTTTTCATCCCATCTCTTCCATACAACTAATTAAACATCGCCAGCACAACGGCTAATCCATAATGTTTCGCCAACAAAGGGTCCAGGGTTCACTTCCTGGCGTGCACAATGGGTTCACTTCACCTGTAGGAGCGCGCCCACGGCGCCGGATTTACTCTATTTGCGCAATCCTTACTGCCCTAGGGCAGGAGGATGTAGACCAACTGATGGAATAGAAGTGCCTACGTAAAAAGTTTTAATAGTTATTGGCAAAATTAAGGCAACCCAAGATTTAGTGTGGAAAAAGAAATTGTAATCTTTCATTTTGTAGGTGCGTTCTATTGACAAATGACAGGATTTCATTTCGGTTCGGCGTTGTTTTGGTCGATGTCAATATGTAGGTACTTTTACATCGCGCTATATTAAACGCAAGGACTCGCGGCAGACGGTAGAGTATTTCATTTATTCATTATGAATGAAATATGACACCTACTACAATAGATACTTTTCTTTCAACCTTCCGAGCATTTTGAACCACTTAACTGTCACTAATCATTCATTATAATGAATTAATAACGCTACCGTCGTAAATACTCTATGCGTTACTCTATGCGTGCCAACAAGTGCCGATGCCGGTTTTATTCTACTTGCGCAATACACTACCTTCTAATTCATTATCTGGGATTGTAAGTCAATAAACTGGCAAAACAAAGTTGAAGCTTTTTGACCAATGTAAGACGATTGTAAGTACTACATAGAGTTTATCAGAGAAATAATTTTAATTACTCGTTATTTAAAAAAAGTCCACTCTTGCAGCCTTCGTAGTTCTACGTACAACCGGAAAGGTAGACCAGGTTGCCCTTAAAATTCAAGTGGCCAATTACATATCCGCGTTTGGCGGCCTCTTGCTGCGTTCTTGAGAGGCTAGCTGACTGTACGTAGCGAACGTTTAGCAACATTGGGTGTGCGAGTAGAAACATTGCGGCTCGACTGTACAGTACAGTACTATACACGGCAGGGTGCTTCGATAATGCATTGATAATTCATTTTAAATGTGCAACGGTTTTCTTAATGTAACTATTGGGATAGTTTCTTGAGTGGATAATTTGGAGAGTAAATTGGACTTTGCGAATTTCAAGTAGTTCGAGTTTTACGGGCGTATGCCTGATTAAGAACTTAATGTAGGCTTTGCTGAATGGGTTAACGTATTAAGCGGCTTTTTTTTAATTTAAATGTAGTTTTCTGTTCGGCAAGAGAAGCGATAGCTTCCCTGTACTGCATGCACATGGAAAACTGCGTTGGTGTTGGTGATGAGTAAATAATTGAAAGTAAAATAAATTAAATAATACATTCATTTAAAGCAGCAGTAAACCAGCGCTGGCAATTTAGTCAAGGAAATGCTGAGACTAGTAAATACCTTTTGTCAATAACTAGAGATTTTTTACTTAATTATTTTGCAACCTTAAATATAAATTATTAAAAAGTTTCTTATGTTATTGACAATAAAGATCTTTTTACTTTTACATTAAATCTGTATGATACTAGAACTCCAATTAACTTAACTTTACATAAGACTGATTAATAAATATCAGAAAACAGCACATACGTCGACCTAACACTTGTGTTAAAACATAACAGATCCATCTTGAAGGATCCATAATGTATACCAAACACATAACGTGATTAACATACGAATGTTTGTTCAAAGTGGGAATCCAACCCATGACCAATATACATCATCAAGCCAATCGCACGTGGACATATTAAACATTTAAATGTAGCCCACAGATCCAAATTAAAACGGTTTTGTGTCGACCATGTGTGTATAAGATACGAGCCTTAAAATTAAAACCATCAATTACCTTAAAATTAATAGTGAATTTGAAGAAAAAACAAATGTTTTCCACGACGGACATTGTAAGCAATTAGGCGATATTCGATTGTTTCAACTCTCAACCCTTCGCTGCGTGCGCTTCCGCTGAGCGAGAACGTTGGGCTGTCGGCCACATGTGACCCCAAATGGTTTTTATACTTTATATCGTTTAATTCGACAATTAACGGTTAGGTTCGTGATGCGTTTATAATGGCTTTCTCAAAAGCCTTATTACAATGGCAAGCGTGATTTTTTTTAAATCAATATTGAAGAAATACCTTGACCCGTTTGGAACAGTGGTAGTGAACGCTGCCTTTGGTCCAAGGGTTGCGGGTTCGATCCCCGCACAGTACAAACATTTTTGTGTATGAACATGTCTGTTTGTATTGGTCTGGATGTTTGTATGTATTATAAGTATGTATTTACCAAAGAAAAGTATTATATGTATACATTTGTAATTCCGCTGTTGATTCTGGTATCCGTAACACAGGTGCTTGAGCTACCTATCTCGGAGTCAGATCATTGTATGTGATGTTGTGAAAAATAATATAAAATAATAGTAAATAAGCTACATAGCTTTATTTTAATGTACATACATTAAAATAAAGTCACTATAATAAGTCATTACTACAAGTTAACACTGGTTAAAAAGGTCAATAGATCACACACACATTTACAAAACCAAAAACGCCTCCAGACGGAGAACCTCCATATGGCTACATATGGCCAAATGTGAACATATACGTATGCAGTTCTTTGCCACTGAAAAATTGCTTATTTTACTTAAATGTTACCACTGCTAGGACCCTATAGCGCGTAGGCAAGCTAACGCATTGGAAAACACATGCTTTAAAATTTCTCCCTCAACGAGTCTCACGATGTTTTCCTTTCAAGCTAGCTCAGTTATTATCATTGATAATATTGATATGTCCAGTGAAATTCGTATTAATACGCACGTGCCTTAAAATATATACGCATCTAAAACAGCACAACTAGAAATACAGGCAAACACATCCTCTAAAAAAACCTCATAAAACCCAAAAAATTAGAAAGTTACATCCAGGCGGCGTTGTCAAAACTAAGCTCAATTACTGCAATAAAAATAATATTGTAGGCAAACAAGCTTTGAGGCGAGTCCCGACGGCTACCGGTCGGTTTGTGCAACCCCAGCCTCGGAACAATGCGCGTACGCACAATGACGGATTCTAAGACGCGCCATTATTCCACCCAAACATTGGCATTGGGGCATTGTAGGCCCTTTGTCAGATATTTACCGACTTTTGGGCTGCAGCAGGGTTGAAAAAAGTGAATAGAGTCATCGACGCGGCTAAACTGATAAGTTATTTCTGATGTAGCTTTTGGGTATTATTCTTGGTGTAATGTAACACAATTAGAGTCAATGTAAGGTTAAACTAAATTATATTTTGTAGAGAACCAGTTAGATTTTTTCTGTGGAAATTGTGTTTAGTTTACCAGTGATTCTCGAAGTTAAGATTTCAATTAAATTTGAAATTTGACAAAAACTTAATTAAAATAAAAAAATATTTATTTTCGTAGCTACATCACTAACAATTAAAATATTTGAGACTGTTAGAATACTTTACATGGAATAGGTAAATATTTATGCATTTATTTTTTTATCGGTTTAACTTGATAACACGAATGGCATTGATTTTATACGGGATTAAAGAATATGCTTAGCTCATCTTACTTATCTGTTTATATTAAACTAACAAATAAATAAACATAATGTGATTCTACATACCAGTTGGGAAATTTGGTTCTTCTAACGTAAAGAACAAGAATTTCGCTAGTTTGCTGCACTTATTGATAGGCAATCATAGTCGTAAAAGACACTAATAAAAAGTTTGAAAAATAACACTACGTTTAATGTTGATTTTCAAAAGCATCGCACATGTTCAAAACATTTTATAACAGTCCGCTATAAACCTCAATTGAAATAATTTTACAAAGTAATCAACCTTAAAACAGATGTTATACCCACAATAAACTAATACGGCGGTCAGTCAGTTCCTACCCGAAAGTGCAATAAAACCCTTACAAAAATCGCAAATTTTACGACTGCAAATATTTGCAAAAATATCTTAGCATAAATGGTCAACCTTTTTGCCAGTTGCAAACAATTTAACCTTTTAAGCAGTTTTAAACAATGAAGACTACCTCTCTACCATTATACAGGGATAAACAATACGGATTTATCCCTCAAAGACGCCGACGCAGTACTAATAGCAGGGTTGGTAAAATTCAATTTATCAAAAATATTATTTTTACGTAAACTACAGTTTGATTGAGTTTTAGTTAAGTGTAACGTGAAAATAATTAAATAAAATAAACATTTATTTATTTCGGATCAATTAAAATCATAAGGAGGTTAGTAAGTAATGGCTTATTATCTATTGTTAGTATTATACATAGTATCATATAAATAATGAATAAATCAGAAAAATATCATAAAAACTTACCTCACAGTGTTTTTTTTCTTTACTCTAATGCCCTAAGTTATTGTGAAAATAGTAGGATATCGTAACTGAAACCACTTTTTAAGTATTTCCAAATATGAAAAAATATACTTTATAAGACCGCTCTTGAATTCTGCGTCACTCAAAACCATTTTTTTTTTTGGTAAGAACACCTAACTGGTTAAAGACATTAAATTTCTCATAAGAATTACAAATTCACTTACTGAGAAAACAGTTTACAAATAATATAAAAAATACATGTCAACATTAAGACGGGCGTATATCAAACATTATATTTAAAATACTATTGACTACCACTAATACTACTTTACTATATTGCCATTGATATTGCCTATTTAGAAGGTACTTACATGAAAAAAATGTTTCTAAAGCCGAGCGGCCGATGAGCAACAAGATGGAATCAACAGTATTTTTTACCGAGTCCGAACAGATACATCGAATGCCATTTATTGACACAATGTCTGGAAAATAGATATTATAAAAATAATAATGCTGATTCAGATAGTTTTAAGACCCGTTATAAAACTGTGAATCAGAAATCACTATTTTAAAAAGATTTTTTTTACTTTGATAAGTATTTTTGTTACTTAAATCATGCCAACCCTACGAGACTGTAAACCAATGTTGTAAAAATAGTAAAACAATAGGTTTTGTTTTATTTGGGCACCCACCTGAAGATACCCTTTAAACTTTTCAAGTAAAATTATACCCCCTGTTATAATATTTTATTTGACCGCTGATAAAGCTTGCTTTTGTGGTAATTTATCTTATCTGTATCATAAATGGATACGTAGAGACCTACAGATAACAACCATAATATTAAAGTTAACATGTTTTAGTACTGTTGATAGATATACTATAACTTCTGTCGGTATACCTACATCGAATATTTGTTATGTAAAAAGTAGATTTAAGAAAAAATAAAATAATTAAAGTACTGTTATGTCGATAGATTTTTTTAACATAATGAAGTTGTTTGGGTTTCTTTTATATTTTTAAAATCTAAAATTGTTATTGTGTGTAATTTAGTGTAAGCTGGTATACTGTAAACCTGTTTATGCAATAAATTTATTCTCATTTTTGTGTACAATTGTAATTTGTACCGACTTCACATGTAAGAAAATAAAAATTAGGAGATAGAGCAACGAACATAAAAATATTTTCAAAAATATTTATTTACAAAGTTTGAAACCGTTAAATTATGACGATAAATAAAAAAAATACCTATGGAGTATCCTGAAAATTTTAATCGAATACTTTTTTATCTCCTTATTTAAATTATTATAATTTGGCTCATAAGAGCAAAAAATTCAGCTGCACAGTACACAGTAGCTATTATTGTTGAATAATGTTCCATTTTGCTTGGAACAGCTGTATGTACCTCCTTCCTCATCTTTCATGTACTTCATCATCATCAGCCCATTTAAGTCCCCACTGCTGGGGCACGGGCCTCCCTCAATCACATGAGGGGTAATTGCCATACTCACCACGCTTGGCAGACGGGTTGGCGAGGGTTTTGATATAAATGCAGAGTTTTCCTTCTCTGGGTGCTGATGATCATGCCAGCAGCTTTACCTTAATCGCCTTTTACGACACCTCGGTAAGAGTGAGGGTGGCCTATTCTACTCTGCCGGGGACCACACGGCGTACTTTCATGTACTTATTGATGCTTATGTTTTAAGAGTTTCAAAGTTAATTAGACCAAAATTAACATGTAGATAACAATGCGTAAAGGCATACGTATGTACCACGTATGCTTCTTACACCCAGGCACTAAACAAACACAATTTTTTGGAATAGCATCTTGGCTCCATGTTTATTAACAATTGCTTAAGTATAAATAATCTACAATTGTCGTGTATTCTACAAGTAAGTGAAGGTGAATATCTCAAAATTAATAATATTTCCAAAGTAAAACAAACTTTGTTCTTTAGCGGGCAAGTTTAGTGTGACAGTTAGCGGAAAACGCGGGAAACTCGCAACTCGCGACGAAGTTAGCGGCCCGCCCCCCTCGGCCCGCCCACGCGCCGTCCCGCTCGCGCGCCTCTCTCGCTCGCACCCGCCGCGGGTAACCGCATGCCGACGACACCGACTGTTGAGATTATTCTATTTGCATTTCCGACATTTCTTGGTTTTTCTTTAAACTTTTTAAATTTTATTTCTTGGTTTTCCTATTTAAGGGATTGCGTACTTGCACGTAAGTATGTTTGAATTTGATTATAAATACACTGATATTTTTATATCGTTTACATCTCAAAAATCTCATAACTGGTACCTATCGTGAATAAAATAAAATGAGCGAAAAACAAAATCTGCTGTTCCATGCAAAATAGAATATCCACCCGGCAATAATGTATGGAACAGCTGTTTTTTTTTCACTTATTTTGGTTATCTAACCTATCATAGGGTTTCCGGGGTGTAAACGAAAAAAAAATTACGGTGTTTTAATACATATTTCTTTATAAACTATGTAAATAGAATCTTTTGGTATTTTTATTATGTTATTGTCTATTGTATACTATATTTGAACTTAGGATCAGGATATAATGTCATACTTTTTATAACTTGGCAGTAAATTATTTATTTATTTTTATCACATCGATATTTATTACTTTAATGTGAGTCAAATCTGCCATAAAAATAACTCTCGATAAAATTTCAAATATTTTAAAACGCGAGAATTCAGAATTACTCTTAATGTGTTCTCTTGAAAAATTAAGCAGCAAAAATCGTCCCTTTAAAATATGCCAATTAAAAGTGTCAATGGAGACACCCCCGTCATCGGCATTCTTCGCATGCTTGGAGAACTGAAGTGCCACCCCGCGAGTACACCACTGCTCCCGATTTCAAACATGAAAATCATAATTTTTCATGAGCTCGTTGATAGGTTTTCGCACCGGCCGCGGTTTCCCGCCGCCCCGCGGCCTAATTACCGCTGCCTCACGATACGTCACCGCGATGATTCAAAAAAATCCACCCATCCCTCTCCCACCCGCCTGCCCAAGCCGGCGGCGTCCCGCTTCCACGAGCATTTTTATAAAAACGCAGAGACCGACCGCGACCGTCCCGCTCGTTCCCGCCGCGCCACCACGCAGCCCGCACCCTTCGTCTCCTTCCCGCTTTTTACGAGACGAAGGGGCCGCCACCAGGGTGGGGGCGGCGACCGCGCGAACGCAAAATATTGACCATCGGAAAAAGTCGCGTCGTATCACAGTCATCAGTCGAAACCGAGTCCTCGCGAGCACGCGTCCCTTCACCGCGACTTCGTAGCGCGTCGTGAGTCTTCGGCTTGCGGTCTCGGCGAGTCACACGAGCGCTATATTTTTCCGAGTCCCCCGCCCGGCGTCTTGCCGTCCGCGCCCAACAAGTGGTGTAGACGCTCGACGTTCGCTCACACGACGTCTCGCGTTCGCACTTTGCACAACTTTCCCGAGCCGGTTGCTCCCGCGAGTTTGAAATTCGATCGCGTGTTTGAAACTTTTATCGAAGTGTAAAGACTACAGTGGCGTGACAGAGGACTTCAGTGGCGTGTCGAGGGTCGGTGCGGTGTTTGTTGAGGGTACACTGGAGTCGATGCACCTTCCGCACGCGAGTCCCCCAGCCCCCAGCATGGCTGACGTATACTCCCATATCCACGAGTACTACAGACAGAGCCACGGAGAGCTGGTGCCGACTGGATCACCGGCGGTCTTGTGCTCGGCGTTGCCAGGGCATTGGCGATCCAACAAGTCGCTGCCGGTTGCTTTCAAAGTTGTAGCCTTGGATGACGTTCAGGATGGAACTTTAGTAACAATCAAGGCTGGCAATGACGAGAATGTGATGGCAGAGTTGAGGAATTGTACGGCGGTGATGAAGAATCAAGTAGCCAAGTTCAACGACCTGCGGTTCGTGGGGCGCAGCGGTCGCGGCAAATCCTTCTCCTTGACCATCACCATCGCCACGTTCCCTAACCAAGTTGCCAGCTACATGAAAGCTATCAAAGTCACCGTTGATGGACCGAGAGAACCTAGAACTAAGCAAAGTAAGTTTGTTGTAACTTTTAGATCATTTTATTTATTTTTCATTCATTTCCTGTGTCCTGTCATTGTTTTCTTCATCAGTTTTCAATTTATTACTTAGATGTATTTATTTCCCTTATAGTAGGTACTATCGAATTTACATACCATTATTTTTCCGATTAATGTATAAATTGCAATATTAAAAATTAAAGAAACTGATTTGGAGCATGCACGGCATGCAGCGGCCATCGTTGCGCCTGCGCAGTATTGTACCTAACAATACAATTACTTGGTTAAACTACCTGATACCTCAAGTTTAGCGTCTTTTTTGGCCTTAGAATTATAGCCTGGCAATTGATCAATATCGTATTAGAAGATTTAATTTAAATTAAGTTGATTTATAAATGATGACTTCGGGTGCGCGTGCGCTGGCACGTTTCCAGTCCACAAACCCGAGGCCGATTTTGCGGCGGCACGGCATTTAACCGCACACAATCTGTTCTTATTTATAAATTCCAACTTTTAAAAACTGATAAATCTTATTTAAGCGACATGTGGAACATTCTAATCTTAGTTGATATTCTATTCTGAGTTCAGCCATTTAACAAGATTTTTCTTTACATTCTTCATAGTGTACATGTTTACAGATTCTTGAAAGTTTATTGGGTAAAATAGGCAATAAATAAAATCAAATTAAGTACATTCTACAGCAAACAATTTCTTGAAGAATCATCAGCTTCGTTCACACAATACAAACGTTTTTAAGACAAAAATCATTTGATCGTTTCGTTGACTCTTATGACAAACCGTTCACCGAAAAACAAAAGAAAACGTAACAAACAAAAATATCGCACATGTAGTAATTCTGTAAATCCATCAGTCCGAAATTAACATCTGGCCGATTGCACGACGGGACGTGAGAAACATTCAATCACGCGGACATTAACTGCCTACTCCGCTTAATCTTCAACTACTCGAAGAATTATCGTTAAGACAGCTTCCCTCCCGAAATAACTCCAATGGTCTTTACGAGAGGAAGGAGTAACATTAAGTGAGTTGTGTGTTGTGACTCGGCCTTTATAAATGGATTCTGGCTTTTACAGTGCACTCTTAGATATTTACGCACACAGCTTCTGAGATTTCTATATTATTATTTAGTGTTGTCTGATTTTCTACATTTGCTGATAATGTTATAGGTGCTTTTGCCACTAATTCGATAAGCAGACTTAATAAACTGAACAAAGTAACATCATAGATCATCAAAACTTCAGGTCTATTAAAACTTTTTCAGAACAGCATATTATTTCACCACCTTGACATACTGATCAAATAATTTGAACAGTACTGATTGTCTTCAATTATGAATAAAAAGCATTCAATTAATTCTTAAAGACAAACTACTTCCTTATGTTTCCACTTCATTTCAATTAAAAATACATCTTAAGCAATTATACCGCGGTACTAACAATTGACGCACTAAACTGTATTCATAATATTTTGACACCACAAAACTATTTTAGTCAGCAACATTAACCTAGAGCGTCTGTATAAACAAAAGTCGTGCCCAAACTTCGGCCAAATAATAAAAAGACAGTATGCGGAAAAACTAACATCCTTGGGCGATAAAGATCAAAGGAGCCGAGTTAATAAAGTGATCAATGGAGGCGCAGCTTAATGGTGGTGTTACGGCGCACTAATTATTGTAGAAACAAACGCAGACAGAATTAACAGAAACGAAGTGACCTAAGAATAAAAAGGATTAGCTTCTAAAGAATAAAATGTGGTTTAGAATAGTAAAACCTGTGAATATTGCACTTTACTAATATGTACCTTCGTTTGGATTTAAAACAAGAGAAAACTTATGTATCTGATTTAGTATTTATATCGTTACGTTCCTTAAGAACATAAATCTGTCGGTTTCCTTTAATTAACGTTGTTAGAGAATAATCCAGAAAACAATCATGGCACTTAATATTCGGCACTTGCAGTTCCAGCGGTTACCAAGTTTCATGTTCTAGCCACGGCCGCGTAACAGATGTAAACAATCTCGACCCACGTCGTAAAGTCCCGTTTGATCTCCCGCCCCTGCCCCGCGGCCGCTTCTAAAATATGGATTTTATGTCTTTGCTAGCTGCTAAAATACCACATCCAGTGGAGACCCTCATAACCACCCTACAGTGGACGCCAAGGAACTATTAAAGCCTTAGCTAGGGATAGATCTACAAAGTGGAGATTATCAAATTAATCTAATTTTAAGAAATTACTACTAAATTTATGAATAAAGCAGAATGTTCAAACTTTATCATTAATTAATCGCAAAGCGGGTAAAAATTTGTCAGTAAGAAGTAGAAAACCAATTTTCAATACCTTATTTTATAATTTACCGTTAATTTTGGAATTAAGTAATTATTGATGATATAATTATATTTTGTGTGGTGTGTGAATAGCTTCTGGTGTATTCATTGTATTATATCAACTAATCAATATTGTATATACAGCATGTATCTACTGAGGTAGGTGACGTGACGTAGGACTACTGAACGTAGGCTTCCTATGAAGGTAGCCTACATGCAACAGAAGATATATGCTACATGCCGCATGAGCTGCACCATAGATTAATCAATCAAAGGCTTGTCCTGGCCAAGTCAGAGACAGCCGTCCTAAGGTTTTCTTTTGTTGTTGCTACAAAAATGGACGATACACTCTTCAAATTTAAATTAAAACATAAATTACCGTAACGTCCCTTGATCTACCACTGTTTACCGCTATTACGAATGCGGGTTTTATATGGGGCGCAGTCGCCATACCGTCCGCTTACGACTCATAATTCTGATTCCATTTAACACGCGCCCGTCTCGTCGGCATTAATTTACGAGACACGGGCTCGCATCTCATCCGAGTTATTTAACGCCCATTTTGACACTTATAAGTCGTATCTTTCATACGTTTATTGTCTCGTGGTGCCGAATTGGTCACGATGGCTTTTGATTTGAGCCACATTAACGTTTTTAGGTCGTCTGGCTTTATTGGAGTGGAAATAGTTGAGAGCATTAAATCAAATCGTTTTCTAAAAATAAAACTCTGGCTCTAATGGATAGTCGAAAATTTCACTATCTAGTAATATAAAATGCTACTTAATTATGCAAAAATACAAAAACACAGGTCCTATTTTCCTAAATCACAATTTGTGATTCAGAAGACACTTACCTTAGTGAAAAGGGTCGCAAAATCACTAATTTATTAAAGCGGTAACAAAAATATAATGTTCCACTTCTTCACATTAGAAATGCTCGCTTCCCTGTTAATATTCAGGGTCCCGCATGTGCAGAGGGTCGGGGAACTGAATTTAATTGAATACTGGCATTAACAAATGGAGCGGTCCATTTCCGAGTTCCACATTTAACTTATTATTGTTCCATGATGTCGGATCGTTCTTCAGCGGGATTGCCGCATGACAGCGCGACGGGCCATCCATCACGTTCTTAATTTAAAATACCCACGATTTGGGGCTCACACGGAACTCGCTAATCTCCAAAACGGGTTGTGTTTACGCTCCACGTCTATTTGATAAACATTTTAGTCTGCGATAAACGTAAAAACAATGCAAAACAAAAGACGCGTGTTTAGAATACCCCGAAACGAGACTACTTAAAATTAAAACGCTTGTAACATTTTCTGAGTCGCCAAACTAGATGTTTACAGGCCGAAAACAAAGTACGCGAAGTGCTCATAAACAGTTTAATCTCCTAATAAAAAACGTCGATACCCCTGATCGATTAAGATGACTCGATTGAATTAAGCAACGCTATAAACCCGAAAATAGACGGCGGCGATGGCGTCTTCAGTAGCCTATCGATTAAACAAATAAAAAATCGTTTCGCCGTCTGAAAGGCGAAAGGCAATGTGACGGTGGAGGGTCGTAAAAGCGTATGGTACAGAGGAGCCGGCTAACTGCAGTAGTAAACCGACTCGTTTTGTATACAGACCCCTTGTTATAGTCGCGGTAAACAGAGCGCGGGCCGTGTGTCGCCGGCTTTATGGTGCGCCTTTGTGAGTTTAGTGCTTGCGGACGTGCCTGAAGACTCCCTGACCTCGCCACGTCAATCACTGCTTATTGCAAACGATTTGCCCACATTTTATTGTGGCTACCGTTCCTTTACTGGTTTCCCTTTCACATTTTTCTTCTTCGGTGCAAACAAATGAAGAAATAATGCGGGTCATCTAATTGCGTTTACGTTCCTTTTTACGGTTTTGAATAAAATTATCCCACTTTTAGATTTCCATCTTTATTTCATCCAAATAATATGTGAGTCCTACCAATCCCAATTGCTCAAGATTTTTTCCTTTGTTACAGATTATGGATACGGTCACCCTGGTGCGTTTAGTCCATTCCTTCTGAACCCAGGATGGTTGGATGCGGCATATCTCAATTACGCATGGGTCGACTACTTCAGGCCACCACAGATGAGAGATTCTACAAATGCGCTAGTGAAAGGTAACGTATTATTATTCATTTCGATGATACAATGAATGGTGAACTATGAGCCAACAATACCAATCGGGGAGAAGCCGAGGCACCAACTATTCAAATAGTAGTATTGATTCAATCTGGGCGTCGATAAAAGCAGATATAACAAAACTTAGACGCCACAAAAACTTTAAAATTCGTTGTCTATCCAATTCGTTTTGCAATCAACGGTACAAATTCGGTATTTGTTAATTTAAAAATTCCCGATTTAGCAAACACTCGAAAACATGTTGCTTGCGCCTGAAACACCCCTCAAGGCCGAACAACGCAAAGCGGCTCAAATAAAAGAAGCATCTCTTGAGCGCTGCAAAACAACACCCCAACCGAAGCATAACCACCCGCTGAAGGCCGGGGGGAGGGGGCGAACCTCGAACCTCGAACACAAGTAAAAAAGCACTGCCTTCACGTTCGAGAGAGTGTGGAGTCAATTTTATTCCAATGCAGGCGACCGCGCCACCGGCCACTTTTTGCTTCCGTTCCTGAAACGCGAGGAGCGTTGTACTCAAACACCTACAGACTTTTATTAAACCTGCGACTGTATAATGTGGACTCATCAAAGGCGCCTTTGTACTGCACTCCCAATTATCGCGACATGATTTTATTGGCTGCAAATAAGGTTTCTGAGGCGATTCAGTCTTTTGTGCAGCCTTATTTTTACTCAATATCGTGAATATGCATTACGAGTATGCATTTAATTTAACGTGTCCGTATTTCACTTATAAAGAGTTCCTCAAATCGTTGATATCCTATTTCAATATTATACTTTATTCGTACTTTTCATTTCAATTATGTACTTTTGAATTGGCAAGTCGAATGCTAATTAGCAAAAATATAATTATCAAAGGGAATCACAATCAAATTCAAAGGTCGGGTATCACCTCAATCAGGCGCGACGCCGATATTGGCCCCCACCTCACCAAATTACCCCCTAGTTACGTCCCCTCCCACCCTCGCTGCCTTTTAAAGTGGTCTGCGCACTGCCACTGCTGCAAACAGAAAAAGTGCAAAAGAGAAACGAGGGTAGTACCACCTCCGAGCTCTTTGTGGCCCAATCTGCGCCTTCATCGTGTCCTTTTTATGCGCCAGCTTCTCTTACACGTTATCGAGAATCAAAGCTTGCGCAGCAAGAACTTTTTGAACACTGTTGCTAATGAAAATTTCACGTTTCGAGCCCTCTTTGTCCCTGCCGTATGGAGATAGCCCCGCTTCCTTATCGCGATGGAGCCAGCTTTGTGGAATACACGTGTCCGATGGAGCGCCTCCACGCGTGCCCTGCATAGCTAATGCACCGACAGACACACGCCCCGGCGAAACAGAGACGTACCGAGCAGAATTCACCTCCAAGTGCCGCGACTACTTCGCAAGGAACGCCGTGTTCTGATAAATAAATATTGCACCCTCACCCTCCCAATATGCACTAAAAAAACATCCCTTTCGGTAAGGCCGCCTTTAAACGCCTACAGATTGTACATTATCCTTAGTACGATTATGCACCCTCGTTGTTCGGGGAATCAGCGGAGTGCCCTTGCGAACTGCTCCGTCCCCGAGGACTCGTCTCTCATATTACGTCATGTTGGTGACGTCGTCGTATACATAATAAAATAGTAATAGATTCTGAAATCAATCAATACTAATTTTCTTTTTCTTTTGTCCACAGGAGCACCACCATTAGCAACACCACCAGTGTTACCAGGAGCTGAATTATTCCCCTTCCCACCAGCAATGACTAATCTACCACCAGGAGGGCTAATACCTCCACCTGGGGCCTTCTTACCTCCAAACGGACTACTTCCGTTCCCACCACATCCAACTGAGTTGGCTACTAAAAACGCTGCCACCTGAACTATCGCTTAAAAATGGAATGAGTCCCTATGACGCTTTGAGACATTTGCAAAGCAACGTATCTTCAATGGACACGTCAAGTGCACATTTGTCCCCGAACAGCAGTAGACAAAGCAGTCCACGCAGCATGGCGAATGCAAGTCCAGACCGATCAAAAGCTGACACTAAGTCTGAGGTGAATTCTATGCATGATGCAACGATTTCCGACGAATCTGATGACGAAACAATTGAAGTCGTAAAATCTGCATTCCATCCTACGAGACCAGCTAACGTCGAACTGCAGGAGATGAAACGAGTCCAGGCCGCGGACTCAACGGTGGTCGACAGGCCACGAGTTAGGAACGAACTTAAAGCTCCTTCTCAGAGGACAACGCGTATCCTATCCACTAGTCCCACATCAACCAAAATTTCAAATGGTGCGATATCAGCTCACAAAACTGTTTGGCGGCCATATTGACTTTATTAGTGTTAGTGTTGAGTTAGATTTTAAAAATTATCTTCTACCGTTTTGAAGCGGAGTTGTTGAAATGTGATAAAACCATGAGCTTGTAAATAGTATAGGATATTAAAGCAAATACATTGATTTATAACAGATATTTATTGTTAGAGATATTTAGGTTAACATAGCTGGTGTAGTTTATCTTACGAATGTCGTAATTTATATTGTAAATGTTAATAGAGAATTGTTATTTTTATTGCAAATGTGTTCAAGCTTGTCGATATTAGTGAAAAATTTTGTATAAATGTTTTATCGATCGAGTGATTTGAAATAAGTATTTGTATAGATCCATATTCTTTAAACACGACTGATTACTATTAAACTACATTATATAGATATTAAAAGATGCTGTGTAATAATTGTAAATATTGTAAATTATATTTATTGATGCGATGGGATGTACATTACAGATAACTGTTAAAAGCAAAGTGTAATCATAATGTACATATGTAAGTAGAAATGCAGACATAAGTAAATGATGACTCTGAAAAATTACAAACGTATTTTATTGCAATCATACCTTCTATTCTGTAGCACACAAGTATGAGTAGTTTTATGATGAATGATATAAAACGTGAAATGCAGAAGTTCTAAGGAATGAATGAATGTTTACACAGAACATTACACATGCGGTACACGTGTGCGTCTGACATAGATGTTCAAAATAACTGCTCTTCGACAGTTAATAGGACGAAGGGAAAGAACAATTGATATTATCATTATCACAATGACGAAGCACCGACTTAATTTTTTTTTTTTAATAAGTGTTTTTTATACGTCTAAACGGGTTGGTGTGAAAAGATTTTATTTGCTATATTCCAAAAAGGGATAGGTAGCACAAACTTTATTCAAAATTGATCTTAACGAGTATTTCATCTATTTTTTGTAAGTTTGGTAGTAACAAGAGAAATCAGAAAGACTTTGAGAAATCAGAAACTTATACTTAGGTATAAGTCTTTACATATCCTGTTCAGTTTTTTTCGGATAATACCCGTGACTGAAACATTCGTTCAATTATACCTGCTTTAACCATTAAATTTCAGCTGTTTTTATATTCCAATCAAATTCGTTCACAAGACAATTTGAAATTTAGATGTTTATTTACCATTGCCAATCCATCATGATGGATAGCGCAGATTCCTTTGTTGAATTAAGTGAATTCCATCGGTTGTACCGTGCACTTTTCAACATGCGTATAAGCGATGGTCGGCGTGACGCTATCTAATAACATCTATTTTTGGATACTTGCCGTGATCGAAACAGATTCGTTAAATTAAACATAGAACTGTTAAATCTCAGCTGTTTTTGGATACCAACCGTATTAACAAATTTGTTCAGTTATACAAGAAAATTTTAATTTTAGAAGCTTAATCATCATTGTCAATGCTCATGGTAGACAGCGCAGATTCTTTGTTGGACTAAGTGAATTCCATAGGTTGCACCGTGCACTTTTCAACATGCGTCGGCGTAACGCTATCAATTGTGTTTGCGAGCTGATCCGGTTAGCTGATTGCGGCCCCTCCCCCCCGCGGTCAGCCGCCCGCTCCTCAAACAAGCCAGAACCAGGAGCGAGTTACGAATACTAGATGTGACTTCACTTTTCAATACTAGATACTAATTCCAATTTCACCGTAGAAGAGCCAGACTTCGGCAATTTCACCATGCATGGGCTCGACCGGAGATTTGCCATGGCCTCACAGATAACCGGAAAACTGACGGAAACGGAAACCGGAAAAAGCACTTGCGCCGTGTTTCGACGTGAGTGAGAACTCCGTGTGATTTTGTGATATGGCCTTTAATTCAAATTCCAGACCCCTTCCGATACAAGGTTATTTGTTGGTTGACACAAAGTTGCACTAAAACGTGAATTAACCCTTTTGTACAGTGACCTGATAAAGTTTGTCAAATGGGTAAAAGGCACCATGTAAAATAACTAACTTAACATCATCCACATCAAAGTTTGGCATTCCACAATAAACATAATTGTAGAGTAATAAGCGTAAGTATTGGTAACTATGTTGGAAGCATAGGCCCCGGCACGCCTCATGACTTTACAATCTTACAAAAAACATCTCATTCGATAGCAAAAGGGCCTTTCCATCTTTGCTCTCTCCGTGTATTCCAGTGAATGGAGGTTCCTCATTATGTCGAGCTTTGATTCGCATCTAGCAGGCGTCGGGCTTATGATTCCCTTTTTGGTGAACACCCAGGCTCATACATTGTAGGTAGCGCACGCGGCCATCCTATTTTGCAGTATTAAAAACTTGTGGCCAGACGCCGCGTCAGTACGTGTATTTTGAATTTGAAATTTTGTTTGAGCGCAACGAATGCGAGTGATTATACTTTATTAGACGGGAGTGTTTTGCGTACAGATAGTTTTTTATTTGGAATTTACGGGGTGATGTTAGGTGGGGAGGGGAAAATGGGAAATGTAGGTAGGTAACATTAGATTGTAACAAGTCGCTTAGAAGACACAGTAAGGTGGCAGACGTAGTCAAAACAATGGCACAATTTAAGTGGCAATGGGCGTGACATATAGCCTGAAAGACAGACTCGTGATGTAGGGAAATGCTGCAGTGGAGGCCATGGGATTAGAAAAGACCTATCGGTAGGCCACAGATGAGATGGAGATACGATAAAGCAAAGATTGGACTTCAACTGCCCAAAATAACTCCATTCTATTGGAGAAGATTGGAAGACACCTACACCAAATTGGTTGAAAACGGCTTAAGATGATGATGATGATAAACTTTAGATTGAGTTAAATGTAAAGTGTACGAAATCTACCCGTAATAGAATGTTTTACATTCTTTACTTCATTACTTACATTTGTTTTTATACTTTTAGATGTTAAAGTGGGACAATATTTTTAAAAACATTTTATTTCACGATAAAGCAAATAAAACTTATTTTTAATACCGTTTAACATCTAATTTTTATGTGAAACCCAGATTAGATTTCATTATAAATGATAAATATGGCAAAACATATAAGCATAGGATTTTATTACCATCTTAATATTGTATACTTAAGTAGGTATGCGTTTCTGTTTCATACATAGATCTATGGTAAGAATTAATTAATACAAAATATATATACGGTGCTAAAAAACGTACATAATTTCAATCCAGTATCATTGCATTCAATTTGTTCCAATATCATTCACCTTACTCATCTCATTAAATTCTTCACATTTAGCAATCATCGCGTGTAACTCATTTAATTACTTATCATTTAACAAACTGCACTTGTCAAAAATCTATGTTTCCTTTTATTATTTGAAGTACATATAGCACCAAACAGATATGTTCACTACTCATCCGATCCCAGCACTAAAAAAAGTGAAAATTATTCTAATCGCAGGAACCTTCCACACGTGCCAGCTACACGTGGCTCAGAAAATAAAAAATCAGCTCTGGTGACAATGCCTGGACCGCGGCTGAAGGTCCGCCTCAGGCTACGAAGCGACATCGCATATCGATAAGACCTGCCCAGGTGCTTTTATTGTTCATGCGAGCTGTGATCCCGGGCAGTGCGAGCGATAAAGCGATGATGAAAATGGAGGTTACAGTGAGACAACTTTAGTGGCGTAGCTTTTTTTTTTTATGTATTAGACGTACCCTAGGGTCCGCTCTCTTATGTCAAATTTATTTTGCAAAGTCTTCACCTATCTATAGTAGTGATTTTATTGGCACGCATGTCAACCTTTGCGATGTCAAGCCAAGCTTTTGGGTATTTCACTTCTGCCGTGCCCTAATCGGTGATGGCATACGTCGGCAGATAAAAAGCGATACCTATTATGCGAGGCGCCATTTGTACAGAAGTTATGTATCCCTGTACTATTTTTATCAGATTTTAAAGAACAATCCCCGTGAAATAAGATCCCGCTAGTACCTATACTTATTAACCTTTCCACTTGAATTTTTGCAAACATAATATCGGTTTGGCACCCGCGAATGCCATTGGTGTATTTTATTTGTTGTAATATAATTTTAATGTTTTAAAATTGATTACCTCTGTGTTATTTTATCTTTGTTTTGTATATGTAATTTATCATTATCTTTTACTTGCTTTTATTGCATGTCAATATTTTCTATTTTTTTTCCAATGCAAAGGCGTCACCCAAGATCCAGCCTGAAAACCAGCGCTGCAGCTGCTGTTTGTGGCAGTTGCAGCATATACTGAGGCTGAGCCTTGTTGGCCGCAACTGTTTGTCTCTGTACCTTGTTTTCTCTGTTTTGTTCTATGTATAATGTGTTGATGAAGTTGAAGTGAAGTTGAAGTTGAGTGAAGGTGAGTTCGAGAAGCTACGCAGCATATTTTCGGCCTATCTACCGCAGTGTCTCAAGACGAAAGTCTTCAATGCCTGTGTGTTGCCAGTGATGACAAACGGAACCGAAACGTGGCCGCTTACAATGTGCTGATTAAGGAGGCTCAAAGTCACCCAGAGAGCAATGGAGAGGGCTATGCTCGGGGTCTCCCTGCGTGATCGTATCAGATATGTTAAGATCCGCAGGAGAACTAAGGTCACAGACATAGGATTGCATACCTCAAGTGGCAATGGGCAGGGCACATAGCGAGGAGAACAGACGGCCGTTGGGGCGGAAAGGTCCTCGAATGGAGGCCACGTACAGGAAGTCGCAGCCGTGGCAGGCCCCCCACAAGGTGGACCGACGACCTGGTGAAGATCCGGGGAATCTATTGGATGCGGGCGGCACAGGACCGATCTGTGTGGAGAGCATTGGGGGAGGCCTATATCCAGCAGTGGACGTCTATTGGCTGAAATGATGATGATGATGATGATAATGTGTTGTGGTCAATAAATTGTTTCTTATCTTATCTTATCAAACAACTACAGATTCAGTTAGCGCTATGCGCTATACCTATGTAAATGACCGTGGTAGAGCCACGCAGGCGGCATGAATGGACCGGCTTCCATCCAGCAATAGCTAGCAGGCGATCCATCTGCTCGTCTGCCACCTATCACATAATGAAAATCCAACATTTAGAGCCCGACGCGTTCAGTGGGACCGAACTGTCTTATCCGTAAATTAATTCGGCCATATCTGCTTGGATTAGATAAGACCCGACATTGTATTCTAATAGCCCTTTGTCCAGTAAAGAGTATATCTATCAACCCCTTACTGCTCTCTCCAGTATTATGCTTCTGCGGAGCCGCGGGCAACATCAGTGATCGGGGAATTTCAAAAAATCTAAATGTGTCCCTTTACATTCCGCCATATCGTATAAGCTCTACATGGAGTAGATTAGACCGCTGACATCGTATTAACATAGGACTGCCTCGATGGTGCAGTGGGTAGTGGCTCGCCCTTTAAAGCGACAGCTGCACAAGAGGTCATATAATCATAATCATTTATTCATTCATAAACATGGGTAAGTGTTACAAGATATTATATAAAATATTGTTAGGTGCAGCCATGATTCACCGTAAAGACATATGAATAACTGATACTTTTAAATTACAATTCAATTTAATTATTATTACATGCATGTCAATTATATTAGTTTACGATTTATTATAATAAGAGATCATTTTCACACTTCTAAATCTAAAATTATTTTTATAGCTTCCCGGGTACGATCTCCGGGTCGAGCCAACAATTTGTACTTAATTTTTCGGTAAGATATTCTTGGTGTCAGCTCGGAGTCTTAAAATTGGCGGGCTTTTACCACCGTGCCTCGGAAAGCACGTTAAGCCGTTGGTCCTGCGCCCGATCCCTCTCCGGTCGTGTCACGCTGGTGGTAGGATTAGGAGGCTAACGGAATAGAGAGTGAGCACTATGTTACACATTTGAGCACTATGATATATCCTGCGTAAGTGGCTGATCGTTAAGATTAGCCGCCGTAACCATAATCGGTTGGAGGATATTATTTTTATTTTAATCTATTTATCACATGAAAAAAATCTACTTACAATTAATTTTATACAAAAGCTTTTAAAAACCACTAAGGTTTACTGTAAAGCTTAAGATTTCACATTATAATTTTTTTTAAAAAGATCAAATACTAAATTTACAAATAACTTGTGTAGTATATATATATATATATATATAACCCTAGGCAATAGGAACTTCACAGTGCGTGCGCGTACGCATTGTTTGCGCGCGGCTACCAGAGCCGGTTCTTGCAGCTAGCTCGAGTGTATACCGGGTGGTCAATTTGTGTTTTAAAGGATACATTGAAGAAATGCTCCTTTAGTAAGGTATATTGAAATTGCACGTGGATCGTTATTATTAACTAATGCCAATGATATAAAGTTTTGCATATTTTTATGCAACAAAATATATGCATTTTCCTTGCTGCTGTTTTCCGCATTGTGCCCCTGCACAGCCGTTTCCAGCGGAAGGCCCGCCACGGAGCCGCGGGCGACGGCAGTGATCGGGAAAATTCTAAAAATCTAAATGGATACGATCAGAGTGCTTGGGCACGTTTGGTGCGAGGTCACTTAACACCCATTAATGTGACGGATTTTGTCACAAATTGTGGACCCACACAGGTCCAAATATTTGAATGGTAAATTAATTTATTTTGAGTCAAAAATTCTTCTACATATTTTTTTAGTTGAGGACCAAAATTTTAGTTCAGTAATTAATTTTGTCACGTGTTCAGGTGGGACTCGAACCCACGTCTTCCACAATCCTGTTCTACCAATTGGACCACTGAAGGAGTTACTAGCACGAGATGAAATTTTTAAGTGTGTTATTTACTTAAGAATAAATTGCAAAAGATTACTATAAAATATTAACTATTAAGTAGGTATTTAATTTTGGACCAAATTGAAATCTGATCACGATTATTTTTATTCATGTAATCCCATTCCAAGTTACACATCATAAAAACAGCTAGGATTATCTCATAAAACGATCATCCATTAATCCAGACGACCAGTTTGGATCAGTGGTAGTGAACACTGTCATTGTTGAAAAGGTTGCGGGTTCAGTCCCCGCACACAAACATTTCTTTGTGTGCATGAACATGTCTTTTTGTATTGGTCTGAGTGTTGTATGTATTATAAGTAATATATTTTACAATACAAAAGTATTAAATTTATATATTTGTAATTCCACAGGTGCTTGAGCTATCTATCTCGGAGTCAAATCAATGTAGTTTTTTAATAAATAATAATGTCACAACATCACATACCTACGATGTTGTGACATTATTATTTATTAAAAAAAAAGTCATCACTTCGTAGTCATTGCCCTTGGAGATTTTGTTAGTCTGGTAATTCCAATAAAGCGCCTACCATGTGATCTTTGCAACTTTTAGACTGGACTGGTCCAAGTGAAATCACGGTTGCACATCCAGAATCATTATCAGCAGTGAGATCCACAATTGGAAGAGGTTTCTTCCAGATAATCACCCCCGAATTAATTATGACATCCGGTTCGATTGCGCACGTTCATACCTAGGTAGATTTAATTAATTAAAGAGGTTTACCTAAATAAAAATAAATTTATATTTAAGGTAAGCTCTGTGGGTACTGAGCTAGCTCAATTTATTAAATTGCTGCTCTTAAATTACCATTTTCATTATACATCTATATAGTCAGGTAGGTAGCTTTTTTGTGATATAGGGGGCAGACGAGCAGACGTATTACCCGATGGTAAGTGATTACCGCCGCCCATGAACACCTGCTAGGTCAAAGGACTCACTAGTGCACTGCCGGCCTTTTTAAAAAGAAATACGCTCTTTTCTTGAAGGTTTGCAGGTCCTATCAATCTATCTGATTAAAACCACACAACACCACGTTCTTTTTCCATCAAAAATAATGAAAAAATATTCTAAAACCGTGGTCATTGACAACCTAACATATCCTGCACGTATCGGACTGAATTTCTCCCGGAAACTCCAAACAAAACATTCAAAATATTCGCAAAAACCAAACCAAATCTCCCATATCGCGTTCAAAAGCCAAAAGGGATGACAGGACTCGACTGGACATTGGAACAGAAAGAAATCTCGCTGATAAAATTTTAATGCCTGTATAAAATGGCTATAAATTTGATTTACGCCCCCAACCCCCGTAAAACGGGGTAATATCGAAAAATAACATGAGATAATGTTGGCTTACGGGAGGGGCCGCGGGATTAGGCGATGTTTGCCGGGTCTCGCTGCGTCACACACTTTGCGTTCATTTTGGATCGGACACATATCGTACGTATACATACGATATGTGTCCGATCCAAACCAAACCAACAGTCGTTAGTATAAGAGAGCGTAGAGATGGCATGCCTACCACTATAGTTTTGGACAAATATTGTCTTTATTTAGTGTGTTATAATAATTATTATTTTATCGTGTTACTTGTTTTATATTGTTTACATTTTATATTGTTAAATAATTGAATTCACATAATGTAATTGGCATTTGTCATAAATTGCATTCAAAGAAATAAATAAATTGATACCAAAGACAAATAAATAAATTAATGAAATAAGTTGGGAAGCGATCGCTTGTTTCTTTTATTTCGAGACTTTTCCATATATATTTTGTCTATAACTTCTAGATGGCTTATTGTGACCATTTTAGCTCAAAAAAAATAAAAAGCTTTTGTTATTTGTAATAGGATAAAAACTATTCGCATTAGGTTTGTAAGCAGTTTAATAAATGGTGTGTAGTAGAATTTATTTATTTTTGCTAGCCACATGATTATTACAGTTGGTATAATCGGTAACAGAACACTCACAATGGACGCTGTCACACAATATCTAGAGAGTGACACAATACATACTTATCTTTTTTTTGAGAAAGGGATGCAACGGAACAAGTGAGTAATCTGGTGGTAAGTGATCACCGCCGATCATGGACATCAGCCACACCATTTTTATATTATAACAGATATATTTAAAACTTTGTCCCCGTTATTTTAAAACGAGTCTAAGAACTAAACTCATGTACGCCCCTTTTAACATTGCGTATTGGAACAGGACGCCTTGTGCTTTAGTACGGTTATAACTTAAGAACGCATTTATAATAAGGTGGTGTGTGTTGCCATAGGAATTATTGTATTTATTTGTCGTTAATACCTAAGTTGTGAATATTCCTGCCGTGTGGTCCCCGGCAGAGTAGAATAAGCCACCCTCACTCTTACCGAGATGTCGTAAAAGGCGACTAAGGTAAAGCTGCTGGCATGATCATCAGCACCCAGAGAAGGAAAACTCTGCATTTATATCAAAACCCTCGCCAACCCGTCTGCCATGCGTGGTGAGTGTGGCAATTACCCCTCATGTGATTGAGGGAGGTCCGTGCCCCAGCAGAAAGGACTTAAATGGGCTGATGATGATGATGATTAATATTCTTTTCGGAAAAAGTTGTTAATCTTCAAAATGTATGAACAAACTGCAAAGAATATATCTACTTTACACAAATAGGTCATCAAAAACTCACCCCAACAAAAACATACTATCACAAAATTTCAGGAGGAAAATTTCAAAGAGCCCAGTGGAAATAATAAATGCCTTATTGGGCAGGAACACAGGAGTAGAGAGATGCCACTTAGAAAGATTGGCACTCAACGGACCGGCATAATCTATGCAAATCACGTCAAATTAGGAGTCGTCAACACAGCTCCTCAATGTAATTTTGGAGAACCCTCCTTTATTATTAATATTTATTCCGCTCGTCGTCCAAATCAGGAAAAATTGGGAAATCTGAAGGTTCGATGGAACGTGTAAATAAATTAAACACCGAATATTTGTACAGCGCTGATGAAGTACAGGTAGGTACTTGCATTTTGATTCATTTTTCGGAGTACGAATTGCTGTATTCTTAACTTTTCGTTAGTTAAGGCATCCATCATAATAAAATAAAATTTCTTTGAATACTTCGCAGCACTAAAACTTAAAATTATTCAAATGTTAGGTCCGTTTTTGTACGCGAAAAATTGATTACTGCCAAAAGCGGCCACTTTTAACGTGAATCAATTTTTCGCGTATAAAAGCGGACCCAACAATTGTTTATGGTTATTGAATAAATTTTAGTTAATTAATAAAATAGCTTACGAATAACAAACATTCCCCGAAATTCTTTAAAATAGATCCGGTTTAGTAGCTAAAAATTAAAATCGTCTAATGCGGATTGGTGATCACAATTCCGAGCTATGTTCGAAAAATTCGAAACATACCTTTGCTCGAGCCGTGAATCGGACCCAGGACCCCGAGATCACGGCCTGGTACAAACGCGGCGACAGTGTACCTACTGTGTAAAATAAGGTGGTTAGTGATGTTTCTACTCGATAAGTAAATCTCACCAATTTTTTCTTGTTAATCCCTTTAGACAATTTAACTGTCTAAGATCATCGCAAGACCTCGCAAAGCATTTTTTAAACTCGCATATTTTCTTTATCAGAACAAAAAAGACAATAGGCCTAATGTTACAAAAAAAAGCGCCATATTTGCACCTATTACATTTTAGTAAAACAATACATGCTAACCGGTAGGTAGAAGGTAAAGCACATGAAAGAAAGTCGGCAAACAAAAAGGAAAGGCGGCTAGTTGAAACAGACGTAATAAAAATCATAAAATGACCCGAAAACATTGTTACCGAATAATGAACGCTGGCTGTAAAATATTATTTTTGCCGTAGAAAGCTACTGTTTGGACTTATGAGGAAATGTTTTGTGCTACAGTTTATTTTTATTTCTTTTACAAATGTGACCTTGCACTCTCTTATTTTATTAGACAAACTACGATTTTTACGACTTGGCCAATAACTTACTCACCCAAGATAAGCTATCTAACAATATCGTAATACATACCGGTGTGATTGACTATACATGTTTCTCATTTCCCACTAAGAGATGTTTAACCTTCTGAAGTCCCTATTTTTTAGTGTAGGTTTTGAAATACTTCCGTAATATGTGAGCGACTTTCTACAGTTTGGTACAGTTTAAGCAAATTTATTATTCCCAAAAGCTTAAACATAAAAACATTTGTGTACAATCACATTGCATTGGTATCATGGCATAATGATTGATATGATGTCCATGGGCGGCGATGACCACTTACCATCAGGTGACTCACTTGTTCGTTTGCCTCCTTTTCTCATAAAAAAATCATCAGTGTTGCTTCAAAATATTATTTGTTCCATATTGACGATTCAATAAAAATAAAGTTTAAAAACTAAAACCCGACTACCAAAAAAACACGCTCTAAAAAGTACGAAACAAGAAAACTGTCTCTGCTGAAATTATTATGCCGTATTGCCGCTTCTAACGACACCTCATTTTTTCAAATATGATTACTAGTTTAGAAGTTATGAGGGAACAGATGAACATACATACATACATACATACATACATACATACATACATACATACATACAAACATACATACATACATACATACAGGTCAAAATCATAACCCTCCTTTTGCTTCGCCGTAGTCGGGTAAAAAGGAAACTTCACCATTTCGCTAGGATTAAGCATCTATTGAACAACTCGGAAACACCAACATTATATCAATTAGATACCAATAAAGGACAGTCACACTTTCACTCGTAATTGGCAAAAGCTATAATACTGAGATTTTATTTGTGTAAAGCAGGGTTTACTTCGAAAATGAGGGGAGGAAGAAAATTGCCCTGCGACTTGGTGGTTCTTAACAAAACCATAACACCGTCTTACCCCCTAAACCCATAACTACCTACTGACGGGTAACAAAATCCACGGCTAACCCCGATGCATATACACAAATTGCACGCGGCTAAATGGGTTTCGGCGTCCATCCACTGGGCGGCTAGTCATTAACTCACGGAAGCAAGTACAGCGGACCAATTTCCCGGTCGCCAATTAACAGCACTTGGGTACGAGAGACCTAGCCGTCGGTAACCGAAGGGTTAGCAAGATGTTTGTTATGATTTACGAGGCGGGGACCGAGCGGGCCGATTAGGCGTAAGTTTGCGTTTTAGGGTTAACTGGGAGCAGTTTGCGAATGCGTAGATTCTAAGATGACATGAACTCGAGCTGTTACCATATGCGGCAGTGAACTACAACTAAATTGAACTTCAATAACTTTCATCATACGTACGTATTAAGTATTTTATGCTCAACACGAAACCAAAAAAGAGGAAATGTGTGTATGCCTATCTGTCTATCCTATTATGGCCTCATAACGGATTGTAATTACCAGACACCCCAAATACTTACTGGATTATGGTTTAAGCGTACCCCATGCTCCGAAGTGCCAGCTTTGGAACTAGGAACTTTAGGCGGAGATGAGATAAATAATACGGTTGCATTAAAAACTACTTATTAGAATTTTTTATCGGACGAATATGATCGTAATGGATCATAAGCCATTATTTATATACGGAGCGGATCGCATGCCAGAGTAAGCAGCCGGCGTCCTGTGTATATCTATTTTGTAGTCGCTATTGTGAGAGTTAACCTTCCAAACCCGCTCAACAATCAGAGCCGTCACTGTGACATTGCCGGTGCGTTTTGCCATTTCAAAAAAGTGTCGCCGATTGCTCTGTATCGATCGGCGCCCGTCTCGCTGCCCGCTGCCCGCTGCGGGTGTTAATTCATACACAACTCGTTAATTTTCCTTAACGCGAGCGCCGATGGTGCCGCGGCGTACTAATGAATTTCAATTTGTTGCGAGCCGCGGACGGGTTGGAAAAAATACGCCCGGTAAGGATTAGAAAGTTAATAAAATTGTTTTCGCGCGCCCATTTTTTGGCGGATATGGAAGGCTCAAGTGCGGAAGCCAATGCGGTTTGAGCTGATGGCGAGAACTGTTTGCTTTTGCCCTTAATCTGTATTTCAATTACTAGTACTTATTACGGTTCTGAACCTCAAAACAAAAAAAAACGGTACCCACCCAATTTGTGGTCCGTCTGTCCGCTTGTGTGTCACTCACGAGTCACGACAATTTATTTCGGAAATAGTGAGTGTATGAGTGGAAAATATAAAAGGCTGTGCACTTATGACTCAGGTGTTGCAAGTGTCCATGGATCATCGTTTTGGCATCGTTTATCATCAGATGACCCATTTGCTCGTCTACCATATATTACATAAATAAAGATATTATTAAATTTCATATCCCCAATACGAATACTTACACATTCCGCAAGCATTCACCGCAGCAAGTTGAAAAAGTTCAATAACACGAAAACATTCAATTCCGAAATTCCCGCAGTAAGGTTAGGAGGTTCATTCATATTCGCGCGCTCACCTGTTACCAAATTGAATAATGTCGCAGGCGAGAGGAAAGTTATGATAATGCGCTGAGTGAGTGAGCGGCAACTTGTCGGCGAACTAGTGGCTGTGGCCGCGACTGTATTTCCCCACTTTAGTCCGAGCTTACTTACACTCAGTCTTAATGAATGTATGATTAACATTAAAAATATTTTTTTAACCTAGTTACATCAGGTGAGAGGGAAGTTATGATGATAATCCGCCGAGTGAGTGAGCGGAATTGGTATTTGCTGGCGAATTAATGGCTGTGCCACTTTTGCTTACTTACGGCACGGTAAATTATTATTAAGGTTAAAGAATAAGTTATTTTAATAACATAGCTGTATCGCGTGTCGCATAATAAGCAATTACCGCCGCCCATGGACAAATGGACACCCGCAACACTGGTGGATTCAGAAATGCGCTGCCAATCTTTTTACTCCCCTTTCCCCCTCCCCCCGTGTTGATAGAAGGTGTAGATCTTATACTTATCCCGCTTCTCAAGCTTGCTTCTTAGACTAAGTTTTTCACGTCTCTAGGACTTACCGCCACGTAACTTTGCAAGCGAGGACAATTCATTTGTCATTTATTTCTTTCAATATAACCAGTAACCATGTATAAGTATGGAAACATAACTTCTTAGTTTAGGACCTGTAATTTTACATACGCTTACCCGCTCTGGAGGACCGTATAAGTATTAAGGGTTACTCGTATTCATTATACTTGTACTTTTAACTTCATTTAAAAAGCAGATCAGAATATAGGTATACCTACTTGTGCATATTTATTTACAGCCTTTTTACGTACACATTTGGGCGTAGGCTTATTCCATTTTCCTTCACTCTTGATGGTCCTGGACTCCTGGCTAATCAACAAACAGTCTTTACTCAAAGTCAAAAGATGTCGTCCAACGCGTTATGGTATTGTTATGGTATTGCGCGTTATGGTAGTATCTTTCCCGAAGTCGAGTAAACATTTATGTAGCTGGTCTCAAGCAATTTAAATTCTCTGTACTGAATGCACAGAGGGATATTGTAGATTTATGTAGGTATGTACATAGTATAATACCGGAACTAAGCGGTAGTGCAGTTGCGATAGTGACAAGTTGTCAACTGAACTCGTGGTCGCGTTCCGTGGTTCAACGGGAATTCCACTCACAGCCGTATGAAATTTTGCTGGCTATATTTTTATATTTACTCTTAGCCTTTGCTGGTTTTTGAATAGAAATAGGTTTAGCAATTTATTTATCTGCTACGAGAAGGCTGCACTGAAACAAATAGCAGGTGGATTTATCTATTGTAGTACGTTACTTTTATTTCATTTTTCTATACAAAAAAAATGACAAAAAAATTCACAACGATTATCTAGTCTCAAACTAGGACATAATAATAAATAATAATATCCTCCAACCGATTACGTCTACGGCGGCCAATCTCAACGATCAGCCACGTACGCAGGATATATTATAGTGCTCAAGTGTGTGCGCAAACACAAGTGCACTCTCTATTCCCTTACCCTCATATTCCGATGGGACACTACTGTGACGCGACCAGAGAGGGATTGGGCGCAAGACCAACGTCTTAACGTGCTTTCCGAGGCACGGGGGTACAAGACCGCCAACTTCCAGACTCCGGGCTGCCACTAAGAATTTCTTACCGAAAACTTAGGTACAAATATTTGGCCCGACCCGGGGATCGAACCCGGGACCTCTTGCGCAGCCGTCGCTTAAAAGTGCGACCCACTAACCACTGCGCCACCGAGGCAGTCACACTAAACTAGGACATACCGTAATGACGACAGCCGAGTGCGACTTTTATACATACGAATCCGAGAAAAATCGTATTCTAAATCCTTCCGTGGTTGCAACAAATTGAATGGAACTTTTAGCTCCCTTGATTGATTCACGAAACATTTCAATCAATCAGCCTATCGCGGTCCACTGCTGGACGTAGGCTTCCACTAAAGCACGTCAACTAACCCGGTACTGAGCAGTCTGCATACAACTCACACCAGCCATCTTCCTTAAATTGTCAGTCCATCGCGTCGTAGGGCGTCAAAATAATTATTAGATTAGATTTAAGTATTTACAAATATTTCGTTTGTAATTAAAATAATAAATATTTTGAATTCTAAGACGAATGCAATGTTATGGTTAAGGTGACTGGTAGGGCACACTAGCGACGCTAATCGATTTTAATTTTTAGCTACTAAACCAGATCTATTTTAAACGATTTCGGGGTTAAAACTTCTCGGCAAACACTTATACTGTGAAACAGTGGAATCAACTGCTAGAGGAGGTGTTCCCTAGAGGCTACAATTTGGGGGTTTTCTAAGCGCGAGTGAATAGGTATCTTCTAGGTAATCGTGGTACATCTTTGACCATATTATCACTTAGCATCAGGTGAAATATGGTCAAACGCTTACCTATCTACAGTAAAAAAAACTATTTATTAAATAACCATGAACAAATATTGGGTCGGTTTTTGTACGCGAAAAATTGATTACTGCCAAAAGCGGCCACTTTCAGCGTGAATCAATTTTTCGCGTACAAATGTTGGATCCGCATTTGTGCATGGTTATGCATGGGAGAGGTTGTAACCCCGAAATTGTTTAAATAGATCCAGTGTAGTATCTAGAAATTAAAATCCATTGGCGTCGCTAGAGTGCCCTACCCATCACCTTAAGCTAATTATCGAATAACAGTAACACTCGTACAGTGGTCCGCAAGTACCGTTTCAGCGCTTTTTGTCCCAATTTCTTTTACTGTCCTATTTTAGTTGCACAACATTTACATATAACAGTAAACATCGGCGAAAGGTCCCGTTTCCAACGACAAAAACTGCAGTCATTATTTGGGATCTACTTTTTACCGATTTTTAGATGGCCCGCTCCTAAACAAATAAAGAGATTTTTATTACTACGTATTGCTCCAAATAGGTAGTTGTCGTTAAAAAGTGCACCGTTAGCGATGCAAAAATGTATTTTTACAATACCTATGCTGTTTTACTTTTTTCGGTAAACTAATGATAAGTTTTGAAGTCGTAAATGTGGCATTAAGAATTGGGTTTATGCGTTCTTTCTTTGACATTTGCCTCTTGAGACTTTCTTGAGAAAATTAGCAGTGTTTTTTTTTTCATTATACTAAGAAAAATAAACAAAGCAAGTTTCTAGCAACAAACATTTCTAATTCGTTTCTTAATAAAACTTTTAACATTTAGGTCTTAAGAAAAAATATTACTAATGTAATGTTATATGGTCTCCTAACTAAATACTTGATTTTATTTCATATGGCGTGTTTTAATTTTTTAATAGTTTTTTTTTTAACTGTTTATGAGAAATATGCATGAAGGCATGAACGGGCCGATGCGACCGGAGTAATACCACGGCCTCACAGAAAACCGGCGTGAAGAAGCACTGTGCTGAGTTTCACTGCGTGAGTAAGGATACCAGAGGCCAAGTCCGGGGGACAGGGTCGGTTTAAATGTGGGCAGCGGACTTGTGACTACACTGGTGTTGTGGGTCCATAGACGGACGGCGGTAATCGCTTACCATCAGGCGATCCGTCTTCTCGTCTACCACCTATCACATAAAAAAATTGATATACATATAATTGACTAGACCTGACCAAGAACGAATAGGTATTTGTGTGAGCGCAGTATGTTTAAATGTTAAATTTTAACCGACTTAAAAAAAGCACGAGGTTCTCAATTCGACCTGTGGGTGTATTTTTTTTTAGTATTCAATGTAAATTATTACAGCCCGTTTAAGGTGAAACGATATGCGTCAAAATGTCAAACCAAAAAAGATTAATTCTTACAAATCCGTTCCCCAAATAGCCAATGTTGTAGGTGGATAAAGACATAGGGCGGATTAGGAGCGACTTCGTCTTACTCAATGGCTTACGCGTTTAGGGCGGGACAATCCGTAGGCCTTGTCTTACGAGACAAAGCCGATTACGATTGCGGAATCATCTTCTTATTGCTTGTTTCTGTTTTTCCTGTACGAATTTGGGTCTTAACTGGAGATACAATTATTATTCGAAATTCCTTTTCTACATTCAACATCGCAGATCGCATGGGCAGGGCACATAGCGAGGAGAACAGACGGCCGTTTGGGTGGAAAGGTCCTCGGGTGGAGGCCACGTTCAGGGAATCGCAGCCGTGGCAGTCCCCCCACTTCGGGCGGCACAGGACCGATCTTTGGTGGAAAACATTGGGGGGGGGGGGGGGGGGGGGGGGGGGGGGGGTTATCCAGCAGACGTCTATTGGCTGAAATGATAATAGCGCTGGTAACAAATTTATATGAAGCCTTGCCTTTCTATTTTAAATAATTTTATCGAGTTGCGGAATATTTTTTTATTTCACCTTTATATTTTATTCGAACGTCAATATGACTCTAATTGACCCAGTATTTTCACATACGGGGGTCATAATTGACCCCCGTATGTGAAAATACTGGATGACTCTAATGAGTCATATTCACGTTTTTATAGGATATTCACATTTTTATAGGATTCTTCAGTATACACCTTTCTATCAGGGTTCTGTAGAATATGGGGACTACGGTGCGGCGGCCTCCTCGCGTGGCCCTTTATAGGTAGTATTTTTGCTCTGTTTGGAGCTGCTACCGAAAGGGTCCAGGCGTCCCTGGGTAACGGCGGGTAGTAACCGGCATCGCCCATTACTACCCGGCGGCTAACAGCTGCACACACACGGGAAAGCTCCTGGAGTCGTTCTGTCGACCCCCAGTTGGGCCCCCCGGGGCCTAGGACCGGTCTCACGGTTTGGCGAAACCCCTCTTCTGTGGCCTCTTTTGTTATGGGCCTAGGGCCCTGCCCGGCGTCACCTCACACGTGATTGCGTTTTGACGTGGGCCGCACCAGAGTGGAGTGCCTTCGGGCGCAGTGGCCGTAAGGCCTTGTTCGGAGTCCAGCGTCGAGTCATCGAGACAGCGGCCGGGTGTGCATAAGGCGGCGCCCACCAAAGGCGCCGACGTCGGCTCCTTACGAGCCGGCGAAATTCTCTCTGAGTTACAAAAAAAAAGGGTTCTGTAGAATATAGCTACAGATCAAACAAATAAGGGAGATGTGGGTAAGACGGCTCGGTTCGGGCGAACGCATCTGGCCTGAACCGCTTGATTTACTTCAAGCACAAAACCCATTTTTGTCAAAATACCTACTTATTCAGTGGTTATTAAGTTAGTAAGAAAAGTTAGCTAAGCTAAAAATGGTGTCTCTATAATTCACGTTTATACAATATTTATGTTTTTAGCGATGTTAGCTCAGTGGTTCTGATCGCGCCTCCCGTACAGGGGGTCTTAGTTCGAACCCGAGCATGCACTTCTGATTTTTTAAATCTATGTACCCCGGGGCCCAGAGCGACAGCTTTGCACGCAACCGGAAATTACACGCAAAGATAAGGTATAAGTAATATTTATGTTTTTCTTCTATGAAAACTGATTTTTGTAGTGGAGTCTCTCTTGATCTATGGATATGACCATACCAGCTAAACGAATCTGAAGCAATTGTTCTGCTATGTCGGTGACACAGTGGAGATAAATACTTCTCACGTGATCTTTGAATTTAACTATACCTATTCAAAGGAAGTTCGCAGGCTTAGTAACGATAAGAGTGAAAGTTAAGCAATAAAAAAAGAAGAATATCGATCTAACAGTTAAATCCTTAAAATCAGAAACCAAACTGCTAAACTCCTAACCTTTCATCCGTCACAGCTTAACACTATACTCGTAGTGGCAGCTCTATGTAATTACTCACCTGACATCTATAATAGCTCATTAGAGAGCGCATGCTGCCGAGACGTTCCGTTTGAAGAGGCATTACCGCGGATTACGCGTCACCGTCGCTTGCTGACGTCTAAACTGCGCGCTAATATTGACAAGCTAGTGCTAACAAGCCTGCTAATGCTCTGATAGATCGCCATTATGTAGGCTGAGGTGGCCTAAGCTACCCTAATGCTACTATGAGTAGTTGTGTCCATGTAAACAGTGGTACTGAGATGTTTAGGTAAATGATGGGAGATTTAAATTATTATTAGGATGGCCAAGAGCTTCCTCGGTGAATAAAACAAAGTTTCCTTGGTTGGAACTTGGTTAATGAGACTACTAAATAATAAGGATTCTAGGACATGTTTATCGATTAGTATTTTTAGTATATCAAAGCTAACAGCTTTGATAATAGCATGTTTTTTCTTCTCAATTGAAACTCTGTAACATCATCAATATATGAGTTTCATGCTGGTGTGCTCTCAGTCGAACGACTGAGTCGAATCGACATTTCAAACCAGTGATAGATTATTTATTTATTTATTGGATTACCAACATAAGATACAACAACGAGTACAATAAAAATTGCAACAATAAAAATAGCAAAATATAGTAATAAACCTAACATACGAAACTAATTACACTACGAATAAATTTAAACATTAAATTATTATACAGAAAAAAAAAGAAATAAAGCACTAAACCGGTGATAATATTGTATTAAGTAACTAAGGTACATGAGCAAGTTGTTTAAGTAGTTGCAGAAACCTGGACTCTGTCTCTAACAGGGGGAGGGCAGCGACCTGCCCGCCGTTTAGGCGGGCTCCGTCCGGGGGGTCGTGCACATGGCTTCGTGCCCGTCACCGCGACCCCCTACTATGGACGAAGAGAGGGTGCCCAGGGCTCTGACAACTTAAATCTATTTCGGGTAATTTCTAATATGTGTACCTATTTTGTAATATGTGTAAATCATAAGTGTTCTTCAAGAGTTTTGGAACAGAGTACCTACAGACTGATTTTTATATCAATAACACATGCATAGAATCATCACATGTTAATTATTAAGCTTATATAGCTTAATATTTATGTACAATATTGTATGCCGTACGGGAGGTTACGTTTGTACGTTTTTAATTGGTGCTAACATCTACCCAATGAAGCAATAAAAGTTTGATTGATTGATTGATTTATGATAATAGTTTTTTTTTTCTTAGGTATGGGCCTAACTGAAACGCCCTGTTGGTCTAGTGGTTTAAGTAAAGGCCCTGTTGGTCTAGTGGTTTAAGTACCGGGCCGTGATCTCGGGGTCCTGGGTTCGATTCCCGGGTCGAGCAAAAGATATGTTTCGAATTTTTCGAACATAGCTCGGGTTTGTGATCACCAATCCGCATTTGGCAAGCGTGGTGATTAAGCCTAATCCCATCATAGTAGCGATAACTTGATTTCTATGATGGAGGCCTTTAGCCCTGCAGTGGGACAGTTTATAGGCTGATACTTTACTTTTTTTTATGGGCCTAACTTGAATAAAGATTATTTTATCTTTATCTCTTCATCTTTAAAGTTACTTGAGACCCGTGATTTTTAAAATGATAAGCAGATTGCATGACGAACCTACTGTAAAAAGAGTAATTACAATTAAAAATGAAATTATCTACACATACAGATATATAAAATGATTTTTAGGCACATTACGCATAGATTTGTTCTTTAAATGTTGTTCTTAAATTTAAATTTACACAATCAATAAAAATCTAACTTAATAATAGGGACGCTATTTTATTGAAAAAGCGCTTTTAATAGTTTTTCGGATACTTTAACTAGTTATTTGGATTGGATTGAAGATTGATTCAACAAATCAAATGTTCAATAAAATCAATTGTCAATCAGCCGTTCTTGAGATAGGTACAAAAGGTGTTTCATCCTCGACTTACTATACCGCACATTCGCACATAAATAAGTACCAATTTAATGTTGCAATGTCACAAGTCTCATACTAACAAATCCAAAACACTTTCATAACTGTTCCAAAATTGAATCAAAACAAACAAGATAACTGTACTACATTGGACACGGCTATAGGAAGTGCCGTCAAACTGGTGCAAACCAACCCCTTCTAGGAGAAAGTCCTTTGTTACTCTCTTTCACTCAAGGCCGTCTAACGCTACTCTTTGTGTAACAGTCCTGTTACATTTACGGTGCCTTGTGTAATTATTCATAAAGAAAGGGTTGGAAGAAAATAGTTCAGATGGACAGTTAGGTCCCGTTAGCTTATAAAAGTTGAGGTAACGTAGTGACGCGACAAGAATAGAAGTTTTTAGAAGTTTTGAGTGACTATAAGAAAAATGATAGATGTTTCAAAACAGAGTACAGACTAATTTTTATGTCAATATCACATGCATAGAATTATCACATGTTAATTAAGCTTCATCATTCAGCCAATAGACGTCCACTGCTGGACATAGGCCTCCCCAATGTTCTCCACAGAGATCGGTCCTAATTATTAATTAAGTTTATGATCCACTTAATAGTATTTTTGTCTTTACATATGGAGTCAAATTTGAGTGAAAAGTGAAAAAAGACATTCATCATCATCATCAGCCCATTTAAGTCCCCACTGCTCCCCAGCAGACGGGCCTCCCTCAATCACATGATGGGTAATTGCCATACTCACCACGCTTGGCAGACGCGTTGGCGAGGGTTTTGATATAAATGCAGAGTTTTCCTTCTCTGGGTGCTGATGATCATGCCAGCAGCTTTACCTTAGTCGCCTTTTATGACACCTCGTAAGAGTGAGGGTAGCCTATTCTACTCCCCCGGCAGAGTAGAGCCACACGGCTCCAAAAGTACAATGTAGTAAAAAAGTCATTGTAAGCCCAAAATTTGAACCATACCGTCCCACTGACCTAAGAGTCGAGATATTCTTGAGAATCATTCAAATTACTATGAGTGTAATGACTCGAATAACCATGGAGGTTCTGTGATGTCTGTATATTTAACTTGCTCATCACCCTACCTCCTATGTTCCAATGAGTCAATGAGCTGCTCTCTCGATCACTTGAGATACATATTATCTTTGAGAACCGCTCAATTATGATTAGGTACATTATTGTAGTCTGAGTGTATATGTAGGTACAAGATTTATAAAGTGACTCGAATGCCTATTCGACTCAAGTCACATCCCTAAGCTAACGGGTTAGATGACGTATTGTGACGTATCTGGTCCGTTAGAAGGGCAACAGTTTTGGATAATGAGGGAAGAAAGCGCTCTTTGATGGGGACCGTGTAATCGACGCTTTATTGATGTATAAACTTTTGTTTCTCGTTTAGTGCAGTTGTGTCAATGCAGTTAGATGTTTATGATCGTAGTAAAATAAAGATGTTACGAGATTACTTGGTGGCTAGCTGGTAGTTTTAGTACCAATTTTGGAATCATCATCATTTCAGTCAATAAACACACACTGCTGGACAATTTGGAATACTTGAAATAAAATATTGCAAATGTTTTTCTGAATGTGTATTGCTGAAATTAGAAACAATAATTAAAATTAATTTATATTTATATGTGTGTAGTATTTCCCCACCTATCTTTACAAATAATTCGTAAACTATACCTATACTAAGAACTCAGTATAACAAGAGCTCTAACATTTTACTTGTTGAGAAAAAAATTGATGTTGCGTATACACACGCAACGAATGAATTTTAAAACTACGCGACCGCTTTGAAAAAACTCTTTCTTTATGACAATGATAATTATAAATAATAAATTCCTGGAGTTCTAATAGACTATATTCTACGGGAAAAAACACATTTCCATTATCTTAGTGCTAATTAATTAGATCATTTGTAGGTAGTTATTAGATATTTTTTTGTGAATTCTTTACAAAAAATACTTTCGCGGATGCACGCAACATATCAAAATTTTTAGATATTGTTTGAAGTATGATGTATTCCTAAATTAAGCTAAGAAATTATGCTTCACCAACAAATTATTTAGTGATTACTTGTGTAAACAGATACGAGAAGATTCATATATTTACTTATTATTTAGTTATTAAACTAATGTGGCTGTTTTCGTCCACTTACTGTCATTGCACCCTGTAAAAGTTCTGAATATTTTTTTTTTTATTATTTATATTTATATTTTTTATATCTATATTTTTTCGTCTTAAATCCCAGAACAACGTTAAACGTTTATCCAAGTCAGCGACATTCTGGGACGTATTTTTGCTCGCCTAATTTAGCTTCTGTTGTCATAAATAATATTGTCTTGCCACTGGTGTTACAACATTGTCTCATTGTCAGATTGGCAACAGTAGAGTTTATGGTGTAAAAACATCGCCCATTTGGCCATTGTGCCCTACTATTAGGGACAAGGCCGAAAGCATTGATGATGCCGTGAAATTTTGGATTTTTTCCAAACAAGTGTACATTTAGGTAAGCATATTTTACGAAATGCCTAGTGTTTATCAAGGATGACGTAGTATAATAATGGTAATAGAATTTTGAAATCGGTCCAATAGTTTAGGTATTCATTACATATCTACCTACCCATTTATAATAAAGGAGAATAATATATCATTTTTGTTGGTAAATTAGAATCATTTACTACGACATACTTAAACGCCTCCTTCTCATTTTTGTACCGGATTTCATTGATGAACATTTATTTGGTGAAATAAAGACATTTATTTTGCGACGCGTTATGGAAAATTCCAAATATTTTAAGTAAAAGCAAAGTTCGTAAATGTTGGATTGTATTTCTGTTTTTGAATGGATATGGATGTTTTTACCGATTGTAATATGTGTCGCGAGAAAATGCCCATCAAAACGAAATCTAACATTATCTCTACAAGCAAGGTGAGTAAGAGGTTTTATAGTTGCAGAATCCTTAAGGATAGGAATCACGTGTTGTATTTCAAGAGATTTACCTTATTTGGAGTCCAGTGTACCTGTGAAACTGTTACTGACTGCACTCAAAACTTCTACTGTGTTAAATTGTCTAAGACTTAACTGTAAATGGAAGAAAATACGAACTATGTACATGAATTGTTATTCTCCAATTATCATCCATTTCTTGACAGGTAATCGCATATTCAAAGAGCAAGTAAAGCCATCACCACCACTCCAACATTCTTTATTCCCTGTTGACTAATGACGCACACCTCAATCAGCAGGCGACAGGTTCCCGCAGTCTCTAATAAACGACCCGATTCTGCGCAACAACGCTGCTAAGACGACATGTCGTTCCCGTGAAATCGCAAACAATCGCAACAATACCATTAACTACATTTAACTTCCTAACAATCACACAAAGACGACAAAACACTAGAAGACAATACCTCAATGGCTTATAAGAAAAGAACAAATGACTGCATTCCCAGTATGACCGACACAAAGATCTTCCCAGTCTAATGACACAGTGCTTCATTGTCGCGTTTACGACACCCACGCGACACCATAATGGAATTAGTTCCACTGTTTTGCCAACAGTGCCCAGATACTGGACGTGATGTTTCCTCGAACTGGGGAGAAATTGGGACGAGATCGAACGAGTAAAAAACGAACGCGTGCCTCCGGCCTGATTGGGTGTGACAACTTCCAGTAAATGGCCAAAAAATTGTCACCGTCTCGGCTACAATTTATGATAGTCAGTATCTTCAATTTCGAGGCATGAAGGATACACCAAATTGTATTGACACCAAAGATCAAGAGCAGGCGCCAGGCTCTTTGGTTTAATACTTATTTTATTACATCAGTTTTTTCACCATCATCATCATTATTTCAGCCAATAAACGTCCACTGCTGGACCATAGCCCTCCCCCAATGTTCTCCACACAAATCGGTCCTGTGCCGCTCGCATCCAATAGAGTTCCGCGATCATGACCATATCATCGGTCCACCTTGTGGGGGGGCCTGCCACGGCAACACAGACAACCAAGAGCAGGGAAACCAGACTAACTGAATCTCCATTACACGTTTTAGAAACTATCCGAACGTGAAGTTTTCCTCACGATGTTTTACCTCACCGCCGAGCTAATGGTATAAATTATTGGTAGAAGCGGGTGTCCATGGGCGGCGGCAATTTCTTACCATCAGATCATCGGTCTGCTCGTCTGCCACCTATCACATAAAAAAAGGAAATCCGCACATAGATTTAAAAAATCCAGGGGTACATGCTCGGATTCGGACCTCACTACCACGCATGGACGGCCCGTTCTTGTCCACTGAGCTATCATCGCTCTGATTGTGCAACTATTACCAGATGTAAACGATGACATGGTATATTGAACTTATATAAAATTTTTTCTATAGTACGTAGAAGAAAACATTGCATGCAGGCTCAATATACACGTGCTAACATCAAAATTAGACGCTGAACACATAATAGACAATCACCGAAACAAAAGCGTGTTAAACCAAAAAAATCGGCAAAGAGGCGACAAAAATTCACCACTCCCTGTATAATTTAGCACCGCAGGGGGCTCGTGATGTGGACATTAAAATACGCAGTAGCGTTCGTAATTTGCGATCGGGCTGCACTCGTTAACCCCGAATGTTTGCCGGGCGACGCCGACGCATGTCGAAAATACTTAGCGGAGGCCTCATTATAACGCTGCATCCCCTGCTATGTTTTACACGGCTAGAGTGATGCGACTCGCAGCGACTTGCATTTTTTATTTAACTTTAAATTTATCGTTTGCGAAACATGATGATGTTCAACATCATTTCAGCCGATAGATGTCCACTGCTGGACATAGGCCTCCCCCAATGGTTTCCACACAGATCGGTCCTGTGCCGCCCGCATCTAATGGATTCCCGCGATCTTCACCAGATCGTCAGTCCACCGTACACACCTTACATAGCGAGGAGAATAGACGGCCGTTGGGGCGGAAAGGTCCTTGAGTGGAGACCACGTACAAGGAGTCGCAGCCGTGGCAGGCCGCCTACAAGGTGGTTTGCTAATATAGGTTAGGAAATCTGCACGTTTTAATAGTTTCTCCAAAACTGTACATACCCACAATTGCCGAGACCACGATCTAGTTGGTCTGGTTCTCAAGTGTATCCCGAGTTGAAGCGACATCTTTGGACACCACCGGGAATGCTTCGCCAGGAAGGATGTGATTATGATGACATTGCATGTCATACAGTTCACAACCAGTTCAGTAACCATACAATTCAAACGGCTTGTTATTGTATGTACGCATACTCGCGATCCACGTCAGTACAGGAAAATCAGAAATATTGAACCTTACATCTCTCATCTCTAATTATACTATGTGTCCCCCTCCCCCCCTCCCCCCCCCTTACGATGTTTTACTGCAACTATGACTAGTGATGTGACTAATGTATATTTTAAAACCTGGAGTGTTACTTCTCTCACTTAGGAAATAGGTACATTAGATGGGATAGAGTGTGTATTCTACTTAGTGATAAATAGGGTATGCTCTCTCTACACTATTCTATCAGGGTACAGGTAACTACCCATCAAGTTACCACAATCTGTCAAATTTCCTCAATTTATACAAACGTATTTGACATTAAAGTAAGAATCGATTAAAAAAATTACAGTTGTTTACTTTACGTGTGGTGGTGTACATGGCCAAAACCGTTGAAAAAAAAATTGAACTACTTTAATTTATCATTAAATTGTCCATAGTACAGAACTCATTTTTGCTAAATATTTTCATCATCATCATCGTCATCGTCAGCCCATTTAAGTCCCCACTGCTGGGGCACGGGCCTCCCTCAAGCACATGAGGGGTAATTGCCATACTCACCACGCTTGGCAGACGGGTTGGCGAGGGTTTTGGTATAAATGCAGAGTTTTCCTTCTCTGGGTGCTGATGATCATGCCAGCAGCTTTACCTTAGTCGCCTTTTACGACACCTCGGTAAGAGTGAGGGTGGCCTATTCTACTCTGCCGGGGACCACATGGCTAAATATTTTGCATAATGTTAACTATCAACTTCCATTTTCTGATTTTCTCTAAGAGGGCTACAAAGAGAACTGAATAAATAAACATACGAGTGAAATGACTTTTCCTGCGAAGTCTTCAGAGTTCTATCTCAAAATTGGACCGTGCCTTACAGATATTAAATAAGTATGAACCGAATGCAAGTAACATGAACATGGTAATTATCGATTCTATCAAAATAGTAAAACTGGCAACAACGGAGGATCGGGACGTTGCATCGCTGAATAAATAATTACCGTTGCTTTTGACCATTCGCAATGCTTTTATAAATGCAAATTTTTACGTGTAATCGGCAGATTTATGAGGCACTGATGCATAGAACTCAAATATTCACAGAGCTCAACTTACAGAGAATTTAGTCAAATTGGTGAATTCGAAAATTTACAAAGGCTTTTAGTACATAGCGATAATTGCTAATTTCTTTTTTGATATTAAAAAAATATAGCTCAAAATGCCTTTGTTTCGATTACACATAATCCACGTATTTTTTTTTTATAAATAAGGTTCTATTAAGGTATTGTGAATATCAAAAGTGTCCGAACATAGATATCACTTAGAACTTTTCTAAATAATTACATCAGTCAGTAATGTAGAAGGTATCTCGAAATTACTACAAAAATATGGCGAGTGTCGCACGAATTCCATAAAAAAAACTATGTTTAAGTTATATTCATCGTATGATGACAAAATATCATATATTTTATGTAATTGGTGGCATACGAGCAGACGGATCACCTGACACCAGACGTGGGGTCAAAAGTGCGCTGCCAACCTTTAATCCCCCTCAGACTCTAGGTGAGATTGCGGCTGAATATCTGGCAATTAAAAAAGGGTTTCGATCAGTTAACTAGCAAACTAGGATGTAGACCTCCTTTATTCCAAAATTTCTACTGATATCAGTAGCATCACTTATTTGACGAAATGGTGTCGCAGGTGTCCATGAGCGGCGGCAATCGCTTACTATCTGGTGATCCGTCTGCTCGTCTGCCACTTATCACAAAAAACATCTAGTGCAGATATACAGAGGCATAATAAAAGTTTTAAGGCATGTCCACACAACACCGCCGAAATCAGAGAGTGTCAAGAGGGCGAGAGCGGTGTGCCATTGTTATAATTTTCAATAAGGGGGCCATCGTGGGGTCGAATCGATCTCCACTAGTGGGGCTCATCCGTCCCCACAGCACAGTTTTCCCGGTGCATCCAACTATGAATATCCGCCGTTATACAAACTTGTGAGGGAGTGTCGAAGGCGGGATACGCAAATCGAAACGCGTATTGATTTTTACGGAAAATGAATGAGTATGTTCAATACAGAGGTACTAGCTAACTTCTTCTTAATGTGCAGATGTGTTATCAGAGTTCATGAATAAAACCAGCTTATTACAAAAGAACTTCTGAATCATTCGTCGTGACTGTTTCTATAGCTTGTCTAGCATTGGCTTTTTCGGTAGTACTTTTCATCATCCACTTTATTAAGTAAATAACACACTTAAAATTTTTGATGAAATTGCAAAAGATTGCTATAAAAATATCAACCATCCACCTTATTATCCCAGCAACAAATAATACGATAACTGATAGTAGCACTGAAGTCATATTTGGGTATTCCAAACGGCTTAAGATATACGTATGTACACCCCAAATGATGGGACGGGTTTTAAAAAAATATAACTACTGGTATTTACCAATAAATAACTAATAAATAAATTCATACAACATCTCATACTTTGACTGATACCGTACTAAGTAGCTTAAACACTTGAGTTACGGATATCAAACAACAGACGAATTATAAATATGTACATAAATACATATAATACATCCAGACTCTGAACAAACACTAGTGTTCATCACACGAATGTTTGTCCAGGGTGGGGATCGAACCCAAAACCTTTGGCATATGAGGCAGGGTCATTACGAAATCCGGCCAGTCCAATATGACAATACTTCGACGAACGCATATTTTTCCGAATTCTCAGTGTTAGGTTCAATCATATATCTGATATTTTACATTTGTAACTGAAATAATTACCTTTAAAGTTTAACTCATCATCAGCCCATTTATAAGTTTAACTCACTGTAGGTAAATTTTGAAGTTGTAATATTTCCCATAGTCACCTATGTAGGTACTTTAAAATTTCCCTGATTCCCTGATTTATGTAAAATTAATGTTCAATAGAAATCGGAATGTTCCTGAAGAGGTATTTTTGTACAATTTTTGTAAATAACTACAACATGCATAAAGTATCAGCATTTCCCACTGCAGGACAAAGGTCTGCAAAAAAAAATCACGTTATCGCGACTATGATGAGATTTGACTTAATCACCACGCTTGCCAAATGTGGATTGGTGATCGCAAACCCGAGCTATGTTCGAAAAAATCGAAACATACTTCTTGCTCGACCCGGGAATCGAACCCAGGAATCCCGAGATCTCGGCCCGGTACTTAAACCACTAGACCAACAGGGCGCTTCACAACATGCATCAAATAATATAATTTACGAAGCAAATAGCATTTGTTTCGAAGCTACGTATTTCAGCATCTCATCATACACACATCACGCCAGCCACTCTACCACGTCGAAAATTGTAGCAAATGTTGCACAGTGAACTATTCGCAGCATCTGGTACAGCACACGCCTCGCTGGGGGCCGAATTCTATTAAAATCCAAACAATACCGACTCCCCAACTAATATCTGGACTAAATCCCTAATAAGTATGCCATTGTGTGAGAGGGACGTGGCAGAAACGACAAAGAACACGTTATAGCGATCTGACGGTTCTGCCAAAAATGCAACGCTATAAGTGCCCTTTTTTCGCCGTTTAAAACTCAACGTTATTTCATGAAGTTTAAAGTGGAAATTTTGATGAGAGAGTGGAGTAGTGTTCAGTGGTTATGGTTTTGAGGAAGTTAAGCGCAGTACACGCCAGAGTGTGGTGAGTGGCTAGCCATGGAGGCTCACCAAGCGCGCCGCACCCTTCCCCTCCAAACTAGATTTGCAGTTCGGTTATAATACGGTGCCCATTCATTACACCGCGCCACTGTTTCGATATGAAGTTTTGTATTTTTTCCTTTCATTGTTGTGAATGTAATTTGTAATGGATTTACGGCTTGGATTAGTAATATTTTACATTTACAAACATTGAGCGGTCTGCGATGCATGCTTTATTCTGTGATAATGCATTCATTTTTACTCCGTGAGTAATTATTGCGTTGCTTCTCTATCATAGTAAAGTTGATGTAGGTTTTGTACTAAATTTTTTTTATAATTATCGTAGATAGGAGAATTAAAAAGTCAAAGGGTGACTGTGGCTTGATTTTGAATGATCTCAACAAAAAAGTTTATAGATACGAGTTTTTTATTCCAACTCATTCAAATCTCATGTAGATCAAAATGCTGTGGTTGCTACATAAATAACTGAATCATAATGTATAATTATGGGCACTAAGGAGGTTTCAAGAAATTATTAAAGAAAGAAAGAAAGAAAGAAGAAATGTTTATTTGGAACCAATAATTACATAATCGTATCAACAATTTTTAGTTTTTACAGAACAATATTAAGAGGATTCGTTCACTTTTAGAGGTCGTTCATTGGAATGTGTTGTCTAAGATTTGGGAAATCTGGTAGTAACAATCAAACCACTGCCGTCTGACCTTTGACCCTTGGACAGGAGAATCGAGAATAGATCAACTAGATTATGCTTGGGTACATATTCAAAATCATTATGTCAACAATCCAAGGTTTTCAGAAACTTTTTAATATTTTTTTTTCTTTTTCTTTTATAATAAATATTTCACAGCATCACATACATTGATCTGACTCCGAGATAGGTAGCTGAAGCACCTGTGTTACGGATATCAGAATCAACAGTGGGATTACAAATATATATAATAAGTTCTATGAACATAGAAACTAAAACTTAAATGTGTTGCTCTGAAATAGAAAGATTTTATTTGAACCAAAATCTAAAACATAAAAAGGAATTATTTACAAAACATAACTAGGCTTATTCTTACCTGAAATAGAGAAACTACATTTAAAGCTAATTGCTCTTCTTATTTAATTTATTATCATTTTAACAATTTTTGTATAATTATTTTAATTGGCAACTCATGATCTTTGCCGTAAGCCCTATTTCGTTAGAAAACGTCACCCGCGATTATTTATGGTTTATCCATAAGGTTTTAGTTTAAATAAAGACATAGGCTTTATTTATATATAAACATATAATACTTTCTTTTGTAAATACATACTTATAATACATAGCAAACACCCAGATCAATACAAACAAACATGTTCATGCACACAAATCTTTGTACTGTGCGGGGATCGAACCCGCAACCCTTGTATGAGAGGTAGCGTTCACTACCACTGTTCCAATCGGGTCGTCCAATCTATCCGAAACGAGTAGGTTTCCTCACGATGTCTTCCCTCATTGCCAAGATAATGGTAAAAATACGCATACCTTAAGTGTCGTTCTTTCATAATTATACGAAGGCTTTATGCAATCAGTGCGGCAACACATATGTGCCACTACACGTACCTAATGCTAAACGAGGACAAAGCATGGGTGTGAAATAATAGTCTTAGAAAAATGTTCAAGACATTAATAGTCGATAATCGTGCTACGAAGGTTAGACCAACCCAAAACGTCCCCAAAGGGACAACCCTAGGCGTGACTGAAGTAGAATCACCGCTGGAGTGTAGTGTCAACAGAGTTAAGTGTTTCCCTTGTATCGCGTCTTTATGGGGAGGGATGCGACTTTGATTGTACGATGTTCGAACTCGGGAAGATCTTTTTATGCGCTGATTAACAGCGCACGAAGAGATTTATTTAATTTGTGAAGTGATTAAAGCCAATACACTAAGCATACACGCAACATTGGATGAGAGTCATGTTGCTCAATATTGTCGCTGGAGAAATTCAGACCTTTGCTTAGCGACTTTGTCAGTATACCCTGACGAGTTCGCCATATGTTTATAACACATGCGTTATGTAACATGTTTCAATATTGTGCCTTATACCTACATACTTTGCCATACTTGTCACAATACATTAGGCACACTTCAGATGTTGTGAGTGATAATGTGTTTACTGGAAGTATTTGACTCATTTTAGACTTTACTCCATATGAGCTAAGACTCTACAGTTGTAACAATTTGCATTAATTAGTTGCTGACTGTACTAAAACTAGTACATTCTTAAATTTTGAATTAAATTTTAGAGCCATAAACGCACTAGAATACCTAACGTAATTAAATAGTAGGTTATATAATATTTTGGGAATGTTACAGGTTGATTGATTTTGTGAGCAATAGCTTAGCAGTTATTCGTCGTTCTGTGCAACAGCAGTGGCCTAAATCGGTATAATGTAATGGTAGAGTTGTATAAAAAAAACAGTTACGTCTTTTTACATCACAGCATTCCATTTCGCCCATAATAGAGCTGGAATAAAAAAAGATAGTTACATCGTTCTATGCTACAGCAGTGAGTAGCACCCGTGGTAGTCGCAGGGGCGCGAGACAATACCGGCTAACTACCCCTTTCTTGCCGGCTGAGGCGCGGGCCTAACCAACCATACACTGCGTTTGGGGCACCGCTGTGGGACTATCGCGTACTAAAGTGCAATACAATGCATTTTAAACTTTTTGAAAAATGCTCCGTACAATCCAGGTGATAAAAAATCGAACCTATTAGTATGAACAAAAAACATTTATCTAAAAAAAATTTGATATATCAGAAGGATTGCACCACTCTGGCCTCTTCTATCTAATGTCCTTTACCTGAAGGTTATTTGGTATACCAAACTCACTACTATAGATAGCTCCCACTGCTAACAGTGCCTGTATTATACATTGTATCTCTTTTTTATGTCATAGGTGGCAGACGACCAGACGGAACACCTGATGGTAAGCGATTGCCACCCCCCATGGACACTCGTAAACCAGTTGAGTCACAAGTGCGATGCCGACCTCTAAACCCCCTTCGATCACTTTGCTATGTTTCACTGCGTGAGTGAGGGTACCGGAGGCCCAATCTGGTTGGGCCTCCGATAGCAAAGTGCTGCTTCGCGTCGGTTTTCTGTGAGGCCGTGATATCACTCCGGTCGAGCCGCCCATTCATGCCGAAGCGAGTTAAAGAGTTTATTTAACTATGCGAGACAATATCGTCTGACTACTACCTATTTGTAGGTGGTAGAGGGTATCGACCAACTACCGGTATAAGCACACATGATTATAATATATAGCATGTCAATATTTTCTATATTTTTTCCAATGCAAAGGCGTCACCCAAGGTCCAGCCTGAAAACCAGCGCTGCAGCTGCTGTTTCTGGCAGTTGCAGCATATGCTGAGGCTGAGCCTTATTGGCTACAACTGTTTGGACCTTGTTTTCTCTCTTTTGTTATTATGTATAATGTGATGTGGTCAATAAATGGTTTCTTATCTGTTCATATCTTGTCTTACTGGGGCGCTTAACCAAAAACGTAAACACACTTCACCCGATATCATCTACTACTTAAAAACAGCTTATCTTACTTATCTAAGAAAGATGTGTCTTGAAAAACGATCGACAAGAATAACCTTGTCAATCGTTTTCCTTTTAATATTTGTATAACATTTGTATAAAAAAAATTACCTTATAAATGTAAGTAAGTAATACATGTACGAAATTGTAAATAGCCATAAATATTTATGTACCTAAGTAGTAGCTTCTTGTAAAAAATATATTTTATGAATAAAAATAGTTATGCGATTGTAAATAACAATGGAAAAAACTCAAAACATCTTAAAATTATTATATTTCTCTTTAAAAGTCTCAGCTTTAACTTCCTTGACACTTACGATTAGGGGCGAACATTTCCTCCAAATACACGTCATTATCATCACAATAATTTGTCACAACATGGGAATTCCAAGACTCAAACGAATTAAAAGCATTCGCATAAAATTCTTCCAACAAAACAGCAATTGTTCTCGACTGTACCAAACCCAAAACTACTAGTGTTGGGGCCCCACAGACCCACAACGCCGATTTGAACAGGGTCGTCTCGTAACCGGATCTCTAAATTGAAATGTTTTATACCCAGCCCCCTGGCATTACGAGGATAATGCTGGCTTTTCAAATTGATAACCAACTCAATGTGTTTGTGCATATGACAAATCTTTTTAGGGTTCCGTGTTGACAGTTTGAATTGGTTGTCATATATGTTTATTTTAGATAACTTAACGCAACATTGAAAAACAATAAGAAAATAAATGAATGTAAATATAATAATATAAAACTAATATAATATTATTCATATAAAATTGGCACATTCATCATCGAAATAGTTACGTAGTATTTCTCTAAACACCTATTCTAATTTAGTTTTTAAATAATTCTCAAAAATGTATGTTCTACGATTTTGGAAATGTTAGGTTTGGACATATTTAGCTTTGCATCTGGTAGATTATACTAAAATGATTGATTTATTCGCCTAGCTATAAAAGTAAAAAAGAAAAACCAATGGGCCTTTATAACAAATGTTTGCGATAATACTTTATTTTTCATTTCCTTATAAAATAATATATTTAGTTATCATCTCAGCGTGTCATTTCCGGCTGCAACCAACCAAGCCCAGGATTTTCAAATATATTGGTTCAAATTAAAATTTGAACTTATAAAAAATAGAACCATTTTTTACAGTTTCAACTCGGACTTCACGCTCCAATTTTTCAAAAGTTAAACGCCCGAACGAATATTTGGTTAAAAGTTTAACCGTATCGCTTTAAAGACGACATTCAAATAATTCCTCGGCGGCTAATTTGCATAGTCGACCTTATTGTTAATTTTTTGTGCGTGTTTGTTTGTGCCACCGACTTACCCAGAAGTTGCTATGATTGATAGGAGGCAGTTAGATGTGGTATTTCGCACGTAAATAAAATCAGCTTGAGAAATCGCTCACGCAGTAATGGAGGGTTGACTTGAGACAATGCAAATAAATAAATACAACAAGCCTCGTAATAATGTCTTTGCATGAATGCAAATGTATTCTTTATTAAAAACGTGTACATTTTAAAGGCTAACTATGATTTAAATTGATAAAAACCTTAGAAACTTTCAAGAGAAGACCGTAAGTACTCTTTTTAAAAACGGCCGGCAACACATTAGTAATCTCTGTGATTTCGTGGATGTTCATGGGCGATTGACTACTTTCCATCAGCAGACGCGCTCACTTGTTTGGCGCGTCAGCCATAAAAAAAACAATATGATGTTACTATCATAGTATTTACAAAGTACTTACAGTCAGCGGCAGTAATATGAGATAAAGGTTTACATACTCGATACTTTTAATATTAATCTCATACATATGTAGAAAGCAGCCAGCTATGCTCTGCGATCGCTAACCCGCATGCCTAGCGTGATGATTATGGGCAATACTTCTATGGATAGTCACTAATACAAGGCCCCTAATCGAGTTAAGGGGCATGCTACATGAGAGGGCCTAAAGCCAGCAGTGGACGTGTATGCTGACGATGTTTAGCTTTTCTTCTATTTTTACTTCTAGCGTTCATTATACCTACTTAATCCTGTAGCCACCACAACGGCAACGTGGTGGGGTCATGCCATGTGTTTGGTATTGAATCCTGGTAGGACATTCGTGAAAGATTTTGTCTGCATGTGAAAGTATGAAACAACCCATAGTTAAAAACTTTCACAGTGTGTTGATAGTGAAAGTTACTTAAGTAATTATTAGTATAATATTAATTAAGACCTATTCTATGCGAATGTGACCCTCACTCTTACCGAAGTGTCGTAAAAGGCGACTAAGGTAATGCTGCTGGTATGATCATCAGCACCCAGAAAAGGAAAACTCTGCATTTATTTTAAAAACCCTCGCCAACCCGTCTGCCAAGCGTGGTGAGTATGGCAATTACCCCTCATGTGATTGAGGGAGGCCCGTGCCCCAGCAGTGGGGACTTAAATGGGCTGACGATGATTAATTAAGACACAAAAACATCACCACATACATTGATCTGACTCCGAGATAGGTAGCTCAGCACCTGTGTTACGGATATCAGAACCAACAGCGGAATTACAAATATATACATTTCTTTTGTAAATACTGTCGCGCTGCGCTCATTCCAAGGAAATCTGCAATGAAATGGTTAGGTATAGAGACACTAGGCACTCCCACGAGTTATACCGCGGATGCGACTCCTCCGAGAGTGACTGCTATTCGATAAACGCCCTCCGGAGGTCAGGCTAGTTGTACCCTCTATTCTAACCGAGTTAAACTTCAAGAGTGATCCAGCATCAGCTCTGTTGGCAATCAGTTCGATAACCAACACTCTTCAAAAATCGAAAAACTTCTTTCTTTGAAATAATTGGCAATAATACGGCCAGCAACGAAGGAGCTCGCCATCGTTACATCACATACTTATAATACATAGAAAACACCCACACCAATACAATGTATGTACTGTGCGGGGATCGAACCCGCAACCTTTGGACCAAAGGCAGCGTTCACTACTACTGTTTCAAACGGGTAGCCGAATTCTCGTTTAGTTACTTCATACATCAAGGATGTTCTAGATGGTTAGATTTTATTTATTTATTTTACATTCAACACATGCCGGCTTACAGTTGACCCAAGATCTTAGCATGATATTTAAAAACAAAAAACATTACTAAACACACAAATAAAATTAATAAGTGTATACAGTCATAATCGATTAAATTTATACAGTCACAAATAAAACTATACTGTTTTAGTAATTTAAAAACTATAGGTAGAACATTTTCTGCCACAACCTATCTTGCACATAGAAATATTAGCGTCTGCTGTATCTGTAGCTGTTTTTCAAATAGTAATTTAATTTCCTGACCAAACACCTCATCCCGCAACTCAAACACGCATTCGCCGCTCATTACCATCCAACGCCGTGTATATAAACATAACTGTCATTAAACCCATTCAATGCGCCGACAATTAATTATAGTCGTCGGACACACCCGTGACGTATCACCGCTCGCTTATTAAAACGCTAAAAAGCTGGTCAATTTTTCAAGCTGCGAGGCCGCCATATTTCGCTTGCCGCGTCACGGAACCGCGTTGTACCTATTATCGCAATGATATCGCGATCAATCGAACGCCCCCCGGGGGGGGGGGTGGCGCAAATAAATGTATCTGCCCGGCCGGCGGGCGGATAAATACGCAAATAATACGAAACTACAAAAATCAAAACCCATCCGCCACTCCGGTGCGGCTGCATCGGGTGGCTGGATGCTCTACTTTGATCAGAACTACGAGTAGCTGCAAATCTCACGAAGGCGATGCAATGCATTATCGTTTGAATAACATTGTCTTTGTAAGAAGTTGTCATATCAGCTGGAGTCGATTAATTTTCAAAATCAGAACTTTTCAAATCTCAATAAAAAGAAATGTTTAAAATTTTACATCGAGATCGCGAAAATTTTATTGTAATCGAAATTGAGAGAATTGTGTGCTCGTTGAAACTAAAAATGTGATAAAACTTGATTTACAAAACCATTGTAGCTACGAAATGCTACGACGTAGCATTCCTTGACTTTTCGTAGTTCGTAGCATTCGTCTCAAAAATAAAAACGACACATTCTAAGTTCAACGCCGAACGCCGCTGAACTAAAAAGATAAAAGCACCTTAAAAAATAAAAAAGAGCCTTATAAGAATCTAATAAAGGAATATCCTCGACATGCGGAGGCCATGAGACACATCGGAACTACATCTATTTCTATTGGAAATAATCTGAAATCACCAAGTAGAGTACTTTCCCTCCCGCGCCAGCAGCACGCGAGGCCATTATCAAGCCTATAGGTATTTGCGCCGAAAAACAAACTCTCGCGGGATAGGCGGGGGGGAGGGGGGGCACAATGCAGCCAACTGCCCGTTCACACACCCCACAGCATTTGCATCGCCCACGCAGCTGCCAGCCTTTGATTTTGACTGAGCTGCAAATAAGCCTTTTTAATATTAATTAGAATTTTGAATATGTAAGTGTGACAGACAAAACTACATTCGAGAGTGAAGGCAACAAAGGATAGCTATAGGAAAGTGGACTACAATGGTAACCTAGAAACGAGCGAAGAGCTTTGTTGGTAGTAGGCAACTCAAAATTATGGGAGATGATCAGACGAAGACAAACTAGGTGACTTTAATGACAATGACGGATAATAGTTATCGTCATGGGAGAGCCACGCTTCAGCATGAATGTTCTGGCTCGACCGGAGTGATACCACGGCCTCAGAGAATACGACCGTGAAGCGCATTGTGCTGTGTTTCGCTGCTTGAGTGAGGGTACTGGAGGCCCAATCAGGGGGAAAAGGGGGTTTAAAGGTTGGCAGTGCACTTGTGACTCAACTGGTGTCGCGCGTTTATGGGCGGCGGCAATCGCTTACCACCAGGCGATCCGTCTGCTTGTCTGCCCCCTATAACATAAAAAAATCATCATTGTCTGTTCATACGTTCATAATGCAATACACATACCGATAGAAAACTTCAAGAACTCAGTGGCTACGATGTCGCCTAAGCGCAGAAGGTTATGGATTCGATTTCCAGTCGGGTCGATTTAGAAAATGAAGTCTTCTTATTTGTCTCCGGGTTTGGTGGGAGGTTCCTCTCGTAGTAATACCTCAAAATAAATTATTACAATGTGTTGTGTGTAAAATTAAAATGTTATCAAAACAATGTATAATAATAATAATTATTATTTCTCACAACATCTCATACGTTGACCTGATTCCGTACTAAGTAGCTTAAGCACTTGTGTTACAGATACAATTGAACAAACACAAGTGTTCATCGCACGAATGTTTGTCCAGGGTGGGGATCGAACCCACGATCTTTGGCGTAAGAGGCAGGCTCACTACCAATTGCGCCATCCGGTCAGTCATGTCATGTATATGGCGGTATATATGCCATCTTTACTGCAAATTGTATTCGAAGTGTTTTAAGATCAGTTTTCAACCATAACATTGCACAGAGCCATACCACGCGAAACATAATAATAAATAATAATAACAAATATTTCACAACATCACATACATTGATCTGACTCCGAGATAGGTAGCTCAAGCACCTGTGTTACGGAGGGATATCAGAATCAACAGTGGCATTACAGATATATACATATAATACTCTTTTGTTTGTAAATATATATTTATAATCGAAAACGTCCAGACCAATACGAACGGAGATGTTCATGCGCACCAATGTTTGTGCTGTGCGGGGATCGAACCCGCAACCCTTGGACCAAAGGCAGCGTTCACTACCACTGTTCCAAACGGGTCGTCAATATGTTACTATAAAAGTGTTCTTGTCTCACAAAACTGAATTTGTGCTAAAGTAAAAACTATGGGAGCCACGCTTCGGTATGAATGGGCCAGCTCGACCGGATTGATACCACGACCTCATTGAAAACCGGCGTGAATTAGCACTATACTGTGTTTCGCTGCGTAAGTACCGTAGAGTACCCGAGGCCTAATCCGGGGAAAGGGGGGGTTTAAGGCACCGCAATTGTAACCTATAATACTTTACTTTTGTAAATACATACTTATAATACATACAAACACCCAGACCAATAGAAACATACATGTTCATGCACACAAATGTTTGTACTGTGCGGGTATCGAACCCGCAACCCTTGGACCACAAAGGCAGCGTTCACTACCTCTGTTCCAAACGGGTCGTCAATATGTTTGCAAGGCAAATAAAAAATCCGATGTGTATGTCCTGTAACTGCACCAGTGATATAAATATGTGAATATCTATGACGTATTATGGCAGCCGCAATTTCGTTCAACCATATGGCTATAACTCTTGTCTCTACGACGGAAATCGCTTTCACGCTGTTGCCACCATAACTGGACCTTATATGCGTCCTCCTGGTACTAAAGTTATGTAATACCATCCGAGATTCAGACTGATTCGTCTAGAGTGGCCGATAAAACAACGAAACGTGACTGTACGTTAGGTAATCATATATTATAGTGCACAAGTGTGTGCGTAAGCACCAGTGCATTGTCCTTTTTTCTATGATATAGGTGGCAGACGAGCCGACGGATCACCAGATGGTAAGCGATTACCGCCGCCCATGGACACCTGCATCACCAGTGGTGTCACAAGTGCGTTGTTTGCCTTTTGACCCCCTGGATTGGGCCTCCGGTACCCTCACTCACGCACCGAAACACAGCGCATTCACTGCTTCACACCGGTTTTCTGTGAGGACGTGGTATTACTCCGGTCGAGCGGGCCCATTCATGCTTCGGCGTGGCTCTCCCACTGTTATATGCCAGAATATGAGGGATTCCGATATTGATGCCAGTTTGACACGTCCGGAGAGAGATTGGGCGCAGGACCAACGGGTCAACGTGCTTTTCGAGTCATGGGAATACAAGACAGCCATCTTTCAAACTACGGTCTGATACTGAAAAGGAGGTAATGCCACTTCGTTTCTACATTCTGTAATGTATATCAGTCCAGCAGTGGTGGATTTTTGCCATGGCTTCGCTGCGCTATGAGCCATAACTTTCATGTACCCCACAACGCGACCGACGCGAAAGTCGCGTGCATTGTTTATGCCACGTCGGTGCCGTATGTCCACTATGATAGACAAACAACGAGACTATTTTATGACTGCGGCCAAAACGAATTGCCTACGCAATTAAAAACTGAAAAACAGTTTACCAACACGCGTAGGACATATACGTCGTGTGGTCCCGGCAGAGTAGAATAGGCCGCCCTCACTCTTACCGAGGTGTCGTAAAAGGCGACTAAGGTAAAGCTGCTGGCATGATCATCAGCACCCAGAGAAGGAAAACTCTGCATTTATATCAAAACCCTCGCCAACCCATCTGCCAAGCGTGGTGAGTATGGCAATTACCCCTCATGTGATTGAGGGAGGCCCGTGCCCCAGCAGTGGGGACTTAAATGGGCTGACGATGAAAGGGCACTTGATACATTAGCAATTCCAAACCAGTATTTTCGAATCTTTCAGTCTAGACTGAAAAATCCGAAAATTTTGGATCTGATTCTAAGTTACACCCTACTGTTGTTCTAACCCATTGAGTTACCATTGCTAGATGTAGGTGAATACAAAACAAAAAGATATTTTATTATTTTTGTGAGTGGCCTTTCAACCATTATAGACCATCTTTTGAAGACATCCAACAACAAAAGCTCTTCTCTACCTCAGCAAAAATAGTTATTTCTCAATTCACTCAAATGGGCTGATGATGATGTAGTACACGTATTGGGAAACAGTTTCATCTTTGAAACACTTAGGTGAAATATTTTTTGTATGGAAAAACATGTAAATTAATTCAACATCACATGGACCTCCGGACTTACAGATATCAGACATCAGAGGAATTAGAAACAAAATACTTAAATAAATATTGGATGGGAATCAAAACCCTCAATCAAATCTTTGGTGTATGAAGCAGGGTCACCACTTACCAAATCCACCATCGGGACAGTCAATAAAAAGTATTTTTCATAGTAACCCGGCCATTCCGTTCAAACAACCGTTACAATTATTCTGTAAGGCATCTATTAACAGATTTTTCGAACAAAAGTGATCGATAGCAAATTACAAGTAAAGTTACCGGTTGCATAATTGAAGAAGGAAATTTGCCCCAGTTACTCATAAAATATCCATAAACAAATTAACAGACACAATATTTTCAATTGAATCTACTTATGAAAAATTTTTAGTTGTACAAAATATTTACTTTACCTCAAACTGTAGGTTGGATTCTGTCCAATTTAGTTAATTTAATGGTTATAAAATTTAACGCGATGGTTATTTTCCCAAAGAAATATTTTTTATGGGAAATAGTAGTTCGTTTAGATTATCTTTGTCACAAGCTTAGAACAGCATTTAAACTGTCTCGATGGCGCAGTGGGCAGTGGGTCGCGCTTTAAAGCGACGGCTCGCAAGATGTCCCAGGTTCGACCCAAAAATTGTAACTAAATTTTTGGTAAAAAATCATAATGTGCCTCGGAAAGCATGTTAAGTCGCTGGTCCTGCGCCTTATCCTTCAACCAATCCTTCACCGGTCGTGTCACACCAGTGTCCCATCGGATTATGAGGTTAAGGGAAAAGATGGTGCATTTGTGTTTGCGCACAGACTTGAGCACTTTAAAATATCCTGCGGTTGGGGGATATAACAGCCTTTAGGAACAATTTTTCCCGTTGCCTTACGTTTATGAGGATACTGAACGATATGTCGTAATATGGGTCAATCCAAATCCAGAAGCTGTATGAGTTTACGTATTTATAAAAAAGAAACAAAAGAATGTACCTATTTGATATTTTACTACTTTACTTATTATAATATATGTGACTTTACTTATTACTATGTTCAACAAAAACATTCAGTGTTCGAAATAGAATCTCACAAAAAGGTATTTCAGGTAAAAAAAATCCACGCAAATATTTTCGCGTATTATTTAAAAAATGTAAAGTTAAAATCGTCAGCACGGTAGCGACATGGGGCCTCGGCAGCTTTGTAGATATGAGAGACAAAAGCAAGACATCGACACATGGCTGGCTGACACAGATTTGATTGTGACCTCATACATACTAAGGCCAACATATCAACCCACCCAAGTCTTCGCTCAATAAACTTCAGCGCTATTTTCTAAAACCAATGAAGATCGTTACAGAAATTAGTAAATCGATCACAGTATATGTCTATTTGGTTTAGGTTTTACTTGGAATTTCAGATACATGTGTATTCAAAAATTTTAGAGATCATCCGATCCGATTTCAAAAGGATTTCCTTCACCGTCAAGTTAAAAGATTAAAGGTAAGAAATTCTGAATTCAATTTAGGTCCGTACAGTACACTTATGAATGTCAAAATAGGTACATATATTATGATCTTCAGCTGTTTCGGAATGTCGATTTCTACTGAGAAGACACCAGCAAGAAATTCAGTAGTTACTCTTTTCAAATATTGATGATGTTACAGAGTTTCAATTAAGAAGAGAAAAAAATCCAATAGAATTATAAAATAGTATAATAATTGAGAAGAGAAAAAACACCAAAAAACACGTGATCAAGGACGTGGTACACTCGTGATAGAAAGATTTAATAAATCAAGAAGTACATTCTCTGATATAGATACCTACGACCTCCTGTTTTGAAGGTTGGACAAACTTACACACTGAGTTACCATCGCTCAAAGTATCTAGTAGGTACATGACAACTAAAGCTTGATAGGTCTATGCATATTTTTTCATATTTTTATTATGTAATCATAGTTGTAGGTGTATTTTAGTAATGTAAGGTAACATTTTTTGTATGAAGATATGTATGTCACGAAATTATCAGCCTCATCAAAATTATTGGGTCAATGTTCATGTCATAAGAAAGTTCATTTTGTATTTAGTTAGTTTACACGCACGTAAGATTTGGTAATTTGTGATTAAAAGTTAGTGTATTTGTAAATGTAAATGTAGTTAAATTGTTAGTATATTTGTAAATGTAAATGTGTATGTTTGTTTATTGTTAAAATTATTTTTTCAATTAAGTCCTTTTCCTTTTATGTTTGCCTGAGATACAGGCTTTACCTAATTCAGGCACCAAACTAAAAAAAGGTTCTTTTAGAATAAGTAGATTATAAGTATTTAATGTTCTTATGATTTTTCAATAAAGTTTATTTATTTATTTACTAACTCAACTAAAATAACAAAACCATACCAACATCTTCGACCTATTTTATTTCAAACAATCACAAAACTATATGAAAAACCTCAATGAGTTCATTTAAAAACATCCCGTTTCACTCGGGTTCGCCCATGCAATAACAGAGATAAGGTGGCGGCGACCCATCCCGCCTTATTGCTATGTAAATGGACTGCTGGCGGAATCACCACTATGTGGCAGATATATGTACGCTATAGTATATTCGTAGTATATGTTAGCAGTACTGTATCCTACAATTTTAAAGATTTTGTGTGAGTTACATACATGGGTATCGTTGAGGATCGATGGCTGCACCAACCTCTTTTGTAATTATAATAGAGGCTGGTCCAGGCTTTAATTATAATTGACCGTGGCAGAGCCACGCTTCGGCATGAATGGGACGGCTCAAGCGGAGTGATACCACGGCCTCACAGAAAACCGGCGTGAAGCAGCACTGTGCTGTGTTTCGCTGCGTGAGTGAGGGTACCGGAGGCCCAATTCGGGAGAAAGGGGGGTTTAAAGGTTTGCAGCGCACATGGGACTTCACTAATGTCGCGAGTATACATGGGCGGCGGCAATCGCTTCCCATCAGGTGATCCGTCTGCTCGTCTGCCACCTATCACATAAAAAATGAAATAAATAATAATGTTAATGTTTTTAAACTTCTTAACTAATTTTGATAGGATATTGTTTTTTATGATTGTCGTAGTTGGTGTAAGGTGTCTGTGATTACTAGAAAATACACCATTTTGTTGATAACATAAGTTTTTGTCAGCATCCTATCACCAGCGTTCTATTATAAGATCATATACAGTCTAATCGCCACAGGTATCATAGGCCTTAGTAAATAGTGTTTATTATATTAAGGCCATCAGCTGTGCTCAATCTGTTTGGTCGTCGTGAGGTATAGCTTTTTCAATATTTATTCATTTTATTCATAAAAAATCAAAAATGTCTTTATTCAATTTAAGTCCATACAGAACATTTATGAATGTCAAATATTATGTAATCTACCGCTGATTCGGAATGTCAATTTCTACCGAGAAGGATCAGCAAGAAACTCAGTAGTTACTCTTTTCAAATAATATGGTAATTACAATATTCGTTCTTATATAAATTATGATTACAGTGACAGTATGATATACAATGCTTATAATCAATATCGTTTAGATAAATCGTCAAAGAAAAAGGATGAAATGAATTATACATTAGAGGACAGGCGAAGAGATCAACATGTCCAAGAATCCTTATCATTCAAATAATCATCTACTTTATAGTAGCTTTTCTGCATTAGGCAGTTTTTTACATGCAACTTAAACTTATGTTCAGGTAAATCAATGATATCATAAAATTGACATTTACAATCCTTTTGTCAGTAGGAAATATGTCTACTGCCACTAAAAGGAATTCTATTTTACGATACTCTCTTCTCTTATGTACTTTTCGTTCGTCCTCCAAACCGATATGACGGTCATGGCGGCCAATCTCAGAGATTGGCCATCGACGCAGGACATATTATATTGTGCACAAGTGTTTGCGCAAACAGAAGTGTACTCATTATTCCCTTACCCTCAACTTTCGATGGGACACCACTGTGACACGACCGAAGAGGGATCAGGCGCAGGACCAACGGCTTAACGTGCTTTCGGAGGGTACAAGACCGCCAACTTCCAGACCCCGGGCTGAGACTGAGAATTTCTTAACAGAAGCACTCAAGTACAATTTTTTCCCGATTCGGGGATCAAACCCGGGACCCCAAGCGCAGCCGTCGTTTAAAAGTGCGACCCACTAACCACTGCGCCACCGAGGCGAGTCGGATCCGTTCGTATGTTGTTAATATAAATGTCTTCAGGTCAATTTTTCAGCCGTGTAATAACACTGAAATCTTTTTTAATCTTCTAGCTAGTGTGCCACCATATTAGAGACATAGTGCAATATGCATAGTCGAAATACAGATCGTTAGTCAAGTACTTACAAATTCATTCATGAAATCGATCCCGCTAATTTAGGGGAGGGCACTCCCAATCCCACTTCCCACGTACTCATCCTCTTATGCTCTTATGCGCGTGCGCTCATTCAACATCCTCGTGGGAAGGTATTACCTCGTGCCTCATTGCGCAAGCGACGGCCAGCAAGACAGATCGGCGCGATACCGTTGTTAAACACCGCACCACTCCACCCTGACCTCTGCATCCCCTCGCCGCCATTCACGAAAGCACCACAAAAGAGGATAGATATGATCAGTTGGAGTTCAAAATATGTTGGTTTTATATTTTAATAAAGATGCGAGTACGCATCAGCTGCAATTAGAGATGTGACAGAACTATCGATTATCAAAAAATCGATTTCAGAATCTAACAAGACCGATTTTAATCGATAGATAATAAAAATAATAATAATAAAAAGTTTATTTCATAACCAGTTTACAGTATACCAACTAAGACACGGCAACAATTCTATTATTGACTAGCAGTATGGTCTTATTTGTAGTCGCAACAAATATCTGTGGAAGATGAAGATATACAAACAAAACTCTTTACCTCCCGTGCTAGTCTGAGAACTGTGTTACGGCTATGTAAGATTCTCGCCATGGTATTACCAACTTTATTACAGATAAGTGAGAGACATTTTTTGTATAGACTTCAAAGAGTACGAATCATTGACATTAAAATATTCAACCACCTTCATGGTGTGATGATAGTTTGCTTATGCAAACATGGTGTGATAGTTGCTTCTGGAACTGGGAGACGTGGATTAAAACCCCACCGAGTATGAACAGTACTTATTGGTCCGAAAGAAAGATAACTGCCGAGCAAAGCCATTCGTCTCTTAACTTTTAGAGTGATCACGGTCCAACCACACCAGAGGTCTTTATAGTGCCCCAGCTTTTTTAACCCACGTGATAAGGAAAATAAATTAATTTCGCTTAACTTTAATTTTGTTTCCACCTTTATGTCTACATAAATTCCTCACCAGAAATTGGATCACTGGATCAAGCATATACTCAATGCTTATCACATGACTGTTTCAAAGGATTATATTGGCCGTTATTATCATTTGAATAAAAAGTTAATTTCGTGAACCCTCGCGAACAATATGACAACAAACAAGAAAAAATCGATAGGTTTGTTTAATGTTATACTATTGATTAATAAGTTACTTACATAGTAGGATATCACATCCCTAGCTGCAATGACAGATCATCCCGTAATGCGGACGGGAAAAAACACAGCCGCTTTGTTGAATTTTTTGCACCATTTCTGGTTATTGTTGTGCTGTTTAATTTTATGGGGCTTTTTAAGCAAATGATACGGCTTTATCGGCAATCTCGGAGATATTATCGTTACCCTACCTGGCTATACTCTGGTATCATTTGCAGGGGCCAGAGATCCGCGACCTGATATCACTTTCAATGCACGGACCTTGAATTAACATAAATAGATGTTATAGTGGCTTTTTGCATTATTTTTGGACCATTCAGCTTCGTTTAGGGTTTCCTTTTGCTTTTTTAGTTGCAGAGCAGCTAAAAAAAGCAAAAAAATTTAATAAGTATACCTTTTGTACGAAAAAATAATCAAACAATTTTCGTAGATAATTTTATGATCTACCTATCATTTTCGTCTTATCATTTCTACGATAAAACATTTACAACACAAAAGTAAGGTTTTTTTGAAAAAAAAAGTAAAAAATCCCTACCTTTGTAGGATTGACGTGGATTTTTGACATTTCGTTTATAATTGTTTAATTAACGTCTCAAATTTTCAGGGCTCTGCGATTTTTTCCTAAGTTAAACGTATATTTTGACTGAACTAGTCATATATGTTAGAGTGCCTTCCACTGATAATGTACCGTTCGGAAGCTACAAAACAAACCCGCAGCCTATACATAATTTACAGGACACATAAGCAGTGCATATCCAGAGGCCGTAAACCATGTCCCTTCCCGCAACATTCAATAAAGCTTCGAGCAAACAAACATAAATCTGGCTGGTTTTACGTTCGTTGTCCCAAATTACGCCATCAAACGGCACCTACGGGCGATAACGTCCCTGACAGCCGTTGAGTGAGACGTTTCGCCGGATTTCCATGCAAATCGGTTCGCCGCGGTCGCCTCGGCCATCGGTAGGGACATACAGAAGGAGCATGTCTCAATAAGTGCGCAAGTGACTGGAAAGAACTGTAGGTACAAAAGGTTGACAAATTCCAGCACCACTGAGATCACTGAGATCAAAGAATTGACGACCCGATTGGAACAGTGGTAGTGAACGCTGCCTCTGATACAAGGTTTGCGGGTTCGATCCCCGCACAGTACAAACATTTGTGTGCATGAACATGTTTGTTTGTATTGGTCTGGGTGTTTGCTATGTATTATAAGTATGTATTTACAAAAGAAAAGTATTATATGTATATATTTGTAATCCCACTGTTGATTCTGATATCCGTAACACAGGTGCTTGAGCTACCTATCTCGGAGTCAGATCAATGTATGTGATGTTGTGAAATATTTATTTATTTATTTATTTATTTATTTATTTATCCAAGGTGTGCATCTTAGTAAACGCACTAGAATGCTATATCGTCCTGGATTAGCAATCAAAACCTAGAAAAATAAACTTGTTTAGGTCACTGACCAAATGATACCATCCGTTGTGTAGACTTAGTACGCTTTTACTTTCATAATAATTTATTTAAGGTTCATTGAACGGCCAAAATATCATTAACTAGCTTTTGCTTGCGGAAAGTTAGAAAGAGGCAAAAACCGTCGATGTCACACTCCATCTCTTCATCTATCTCCACTCCACTAATAAAAATAAAGTTTAAAAACTAAAACCCGACTACCAAAAAACACGATCTAAAAAGTACAAAACAAGAAAATTGTCTCTGCTGAAATGATTATACCGTATCGCCGTGGTCGTATGCCACATTGATTTTATTTTATTATTATAATGAATCTGTTTTGCTACAGTAGGTGGCATACGTACGTAATTGTTTTGTACTTTTTATTTTTAGATCGTGTTTTTTTGGTAGTCGGGTTTTAGTTTTTAAACTTTATTTTTATTTAACATCTCTTTAGTTATGTAAATATAATTACATATTTGAAATGTGCTTAAAAAGCTCTTTCATTTGATACCCCACACGGTACCGTCAAGAATTTTTTTTAGCTCCTTACTCTATGTCCCCTAGAGGGCGCTGTAATAAATTTAACGTGACGTCATGTTGCCTATAACCAGAAGACAACCAAGACGCTTCTAACGACACCTCATTTGTTCAAATTTGATAACTAGTTTAGAAGTTACGTGGAAACAGATGAACATACATACATATATACATACATAGCCTGTCAAAATCATAACCATCCTTTTGCTTTTCCGTAGTCGGGTAAAAAAGTCGTCAATCAGTCGCGCTGTTTACTATGAAAGACGGAACAACAGACACACAGAAACACATACTTTCGAATTTGTAAGTATGGATTATAAAGACAACAAATATTGTACGATGATATTGGTAGAGAAGAGTGTAAAAAACACGCTAAGGATGCCACATAATACAATCTTAACATACCTTATACAAGTAACGCCCCACCTGCATCTACCCTATTTTTTATGTGATGGGTGACAAGCGAGCAGATGTAAGCATCCGTAAACATCCGCAACACCAATGGAGTCATTATTGCCTTGCCAACCTTTTAACCCCCTTTCTCCCCATTTGGGTCTCCGGTACCCCCACTCTATAAAACACAGAGCAGGCGCTTCTCCACGCCCGTTTTCTGCGAGGTCCTGGTATCACTCCAGTAGACCCCAAGTGCTACAGATAGCAGCGCCCAAAAAAGGCATTCCCAGCTTTCCACATATCCCTTCTGTCCTATTGAGTTTGGATCTCAACCCCAGCAGTCACAGCTCATAAATTTTAATTTTAATATTTGGCCTCACACGCCCCTACACGCGCGTACAACCGACACGACGACTCGCGAGCGCGACAAATCTTAATGCAGCCTGTCGAGGGGTTTATTTCAATCGGGCAGAATTAAAGTATTAATATTTTATTCGCTCCTATCAAGGATTGGCCGTGGTTGGGATATAACTGTGGTGCGATATTTTTATCTGAAATTGGAAGATTTTGAAGTTAGAGTTAATTAATAATAATAAGTCACCGCCTGCTCTGATTGTCATAGATGAGAGAGTGAAGCAGCTCTATGTTGTGTTTCGCTGCATGAGTGAGGGAAAGGGGATTTTAAAGGTTGGCAGCGCAATTGCGACTCCACTGGTATCACAGGTGTTCATGGGCGGTGGCAATCGCTATCCATCAGGTGATCCGTCTGCTCTTCTGCCACTAAATACATAAAAAGAATCAACATTTTGGGGTACAATATCACAAGCTCCTCTGTAAAAAAAGACTTAAGAATAAATGCATACGTTGAAGAAGATATTCTAAAGCGTGTGTTAAGTACTAGGAGAGCCACGTTTCTGGTTAAATGGTACAGCTCAACGGATGGTAGCTCAGTAGTTCAGAACGTGCCTTCCGCAAGGGGGAAACGGGTTCGAATCCGGGCATGCAGCTCTGGATTTTTCAAATGTGCGTATTTCGTTTTATGTGCGTATTTCTACCGTAAGAGCGGCAGTAAGGGAAAACATCTTGAGGAAACCTGCACGTTTGGGATATTGTCTGAAACGTGTAACCATGATTCAGTTGGTCTTGTTAAAGGGTTGCGAAGGTCAAACGGCAGTCGCTTCATTGTAGTTACCAGACTTCCCAAATTAAGAATCATGGTCCAAGCGTACCCCGGGCTCCAGAGCGACAGCTTTAGGCGCTAACACGCTAGGATGAGGAGATGAGGAGGAACGGCTCGACCAATATGATACCACCGCCTTACAGAAAATAGGAGTGAAGCAGCGCTTCACTCCTATTTCCTTAAAAAACCCCTGACAAAAATGTAAATTAAAACTACTGTTGACTGTCCTACGTATAAAGATTTTTGGTTTAATATTGTCGCGTGGGGGCCGCTCTACATATTACATGTTAGCATAACGTTTTGTTAAAGCACACATTTTATAGGCAGGTAATGAGCAGTCAACAGCAGTTTCAATTTATTTTTGGACTTTTAAAATTTTTGTCGGGGTTTCTTCAATTTTAAATTTTTGCTTTTTAAGGAGGTTCTCTAATTTTATTTTACTTAAGTGCAAATTAGTCCCTGCTTTCGATAGGCACCCTTAGGCACCAATAGGCACGCTTTCAATATTTATTATTTCGCCATTTTATGGGGGCAGCCATCTTGGATTTGACATTTTTCATAGTGTATTATTGTATTCTACTACGCCAACCCTTTTATTTGATACCGATATCGGGGTTGTCATACAATATGTTAATCCGACATTTTGTGGCGGTGGCCATCTTGGATCAAATTCAATCTTACATAGCTAAAAACACTCCCGATCACACAAAAAAAAACAAAATCGGTTCATTCGTTCAGGAGCCACGATGCCACGGATAGACATACACTCAAACACACACACACACACACACACACACACACACACACACACACACACACACACACACACACACACACGCACACGTCAAACTAAAACACCCCGTAGATTTTTCGTCGACGGTTAAAAAAGGCTAATTTCAATTCGCTCTCCGCGTCGTAAGTAGGCTTGTGTACTGTAAATAAATATCGTAACTTAAAATCAATTTTAATAATATATACATATTTGGTAACTCAAATTAACTTTGCATTTACAGATATAAAATTACAAAGAAAGTACGGCCTAAATGGGCAACCAAAATCAACCGTAATCTTGAAGCTGATCTCAACTTTGTACTGCTAAACTAAGTAATTTTTCATCACCCGGGCCATCTGCCATATCCTAACGACCGCTACTAACGATGACAGGCTGGCTAACGAGTTTCCAGGGCGTCTAACCTGGGGCACCATGGACAACAAAACTGGACTTAACTACTATAAAGTTGCTCTAGATGGTTGGAACTTCAATCGGGAAGTCGAGTATTACATAAGTTACTAGTAGGTATTGTAAGCACAGTATCGGTGAACACATCATTAGTGAAGTAATACGTATTGTAATTCCTCTGTTATCTAATATCCGTAAGGTGTGCGTATATGATGCACATTGGACCAATTCCATCTGAGTAACATCAGGAAAATTCGCTGGTCCGATCGTGTGCGGAATACCGAGGTGCTGCGTAGAGCCAATGTCGGTGGTATCGAGTCATATCTCATGCGGTAAAGTGGACATGTCTCGCGAATGCCAGAAGACTACAGGCCAGTTCAGAGCTAGTGGCGAAACGCATCTTCTATTCAGAGCTACGAGAGAGATGTACGGCTAGCGAAAACGCTGTGGTCAGTACCTTAGAAACAAGGATGTTCTGAAAACACACTGAAAAAGATGCGGTATAGAGCCCGCTCAGTGGTAGAAACAGGCAGCGCAACGACCTGAGTGGAGGCTTGTTCTGAACTTGTTCATCAAAGGGTGCAAAAGTTTGAAGAAGTGAGGAGGTTAAATTTGGACAAAGACGAGACGACCTTAAGGCACGCCCACTTGCAGCCATCCCATATAACTACAATTGTGGTGTGCTAACGTGTTCCCTCTGTGGGCGCACGTCAGCGCTAAGATTGGTTACGCCAGTCACTGGAAAGCACACCAGAGGTCAGGAATACAGGAAAAAAAATCGATGCTTACACAAAGCGGTCGCTGTGGCCGAAATCGGCTGGGAAGGCATCATCATCATCATCATCAATATCCGTAACACAATACAGAATCACATTAATGTATGAGGTGTTATATGAACATAGCTATAGCTCGATGGATGGCGGTCTAGTAGGTACTGGGCGCTTCTCACTGCCACATACCTCAGCTCTGTGGAACGGATTGGCTGCAGGAGTATTTCCCGACGACTATGACTTAGGGCCCTTCAAGAGAAGAGCGTATCTCTCTGGTTTCCGATGTTCATGGGTGGCGCTGATTACTTGTCATCAGGTGACCTGTTTGTTCGTTTTTCGCATCCAGCATTTAAAAAAATCTAAATAGATAAATACTAAATAAATAAATGCGCCAGATTACTCACACCAGTCGTATCGTCTCAAACTATGACATTATCTGTAATATTCGTTCTAGAAATATTTAAACTTTCATAGTGATAGCTGTCTACTTGTGTTGCAACGCACCAAACAGATCCGAGAAAATTTAGATTTTTTATTTCGTATGTTGTTCCGTTTTCGTATGTGGGGCCATTAACGTCGTCATTAGGGTTGGTTGTGTTTTATTAACATTACCGCGTTTTCTTGTTCGGCACACGATACATGATTAGCAGTAAAGTGCGTTTCTATTTATCTATTTTTTTCTAATTTTTTTATTCCTTCATAGTATCGACAACTTGATTAATATGATGGAGGCCTTTACCGCAGGGTAAATTAAAAAAAAGTTAGTCCCTTCTCTAAGGGAAACAGTCGATCTGATCGTATGTTAGGGTATTTGGGGACTTCAAAATCTAATAAATAGTGGTACTTGGCGAATTTTGTTTCATCCCATTTTAATCTTTCATTTTGATACTCTTCGAGGCGAAGGCGAATCCAAGTTATAATACTAGAATTCCATTCTGTTCAAATGTATGTGCGGCTAAAAGAGTTCATCTGAGACGACCAACGGGACTCCGGCCTGTAGGTCGACCGAGATATCATTGGAGAAACGAAGTCGCCAAGGACCTCAAGGCATAAACGTGCACGATTGAACGAAATCGTCTCAGGACCGAATAACTGACATCAGTCCCATTTCGAATGCTAAACTAGCGTAGTAAGTAATAAAAGTCATTATTTTGTTTTTCCTTTGTTTTGTTTTCTTTTTTTTTCTGTATCTATTTTTTTTGTTTGCTTTTTTTTATGAGAGGTTTCAGACGAGCAGACGGATTACCTGATGGTAAGCCATTCCGCCGCCCATGGACACCCGTAACACCAGCGGAGTCACAAGTGCGCTGCCAACTTTTTCCCCTTACACCCCCATTGGGCTTCCGGTAACCTCACTCACATGGCGAAACACAGCGCAGGCGCTGCTTCACGCCGGTCTTCTGTGAGGCAGTGGTATCACTCCGGTCGAACCGGAGTGATACCACTGAATGGGCATTCATGCCTAAGCGTGGCTCTCTCACATTTGTTTGTTCTTTTGTAACTAATGTTGTACTCGTATGTAGTGTTGTGATGTCCAAAATAATATTTTTTTCTTTCTTTCGTTTCTTTCTTAAAAGGTGCGCATGACTGGCCACTTGCGCTTTATTTTTCTATACAACAGAAATCACTCAAACATTTTACCAAAATTGATAGTCACGCTTTCGCCCACGCTTCTCGCAACCCGTCAACATTCACACGTGACTCTTATATGAATGGACCTGTATTTTAAACCACGGGTCAGTATGTGCGGATTTATTTTTTTATCTCCCCGCCACAGCCATCAGCCGGTTCATATCGCGTAAGCCATACACACACGTACACGGTGTAAATACCCTCTCTTGGAACATTTATTAAAAGTTACAGGGGTCGTGGGGTAGCCACAGGAGTCCTAATTAAGCCTCTTTTTACAAAAGGGCAGAGGGACTTTTTACCCTTCTGACTCCTTAATGAGCTGATGGCGACCACCTAGTATGGATTTCACGGGACACCCTTTGTTTTCATATTGGGTGGTGATAATTTTCCGGGGAAATTACTAAATAAACGGTGATACGTTTTGTTGGCTGTAAGTCCAAGACTTTGTGGAGGCGTGGAATGCAATCTATCACAGTGGTGTTTAAGAACTAATAACATTTAACAATTTCACGGGCTCCCTTTGATTTCATATTGCGCCGTCAGAATTTTCCGAGGAAATTACTAAATAAAAGGTGTTACGCTTTGTTTTGTGGTGCAAGATTTTGAGGAAGCATAGCGTGCAGACTATCACAGTGACGTATAATAATTATTTAATTGAACGTTCCAAGTAAATTGAAATATTACGCAGTCAGAATTTTCGGGGAAAATTCTCTAAACAATCGGTTGGTGTTAGGGTATTTTGAGTGTACTCGTACCTGGGTGCAGGATTTTGTAAACGCGCGGATCGGGATTGCTTCGCGCATGCAGTTTGATTCACCTTAAGGTGACGAGTAGGGCACATCTAGCGACGCCAATCGATTTTAATTTTTAGCTACTAAACCAGATCTATCTTAAACAGTTTCGGGGTTCCTCTTGACAAACACTTAAACTATTTATTTAATAACTATGCACAAATGTTGGGTACGCGAAAAATTTATTCACGCCAAAAGTGGCTGCTTTTGGCGTCAATCAATTTTTCGCGTACGCGTTGGACCCAACAATTGTGCATAGATATTTAATAAATTATATAATTAGATATTTAAGCCGTGTGGTCCCGGCAGAGTAGAATAGGCCACCCTCACTCTTACCGAGGTGTTGTAAAAGGCGACTAAGGTAAAGCTGCTGGCATGATCATCTGCACCCAGAGAAGGAAAACTCTGCATTTATATCAAAACCCTCGCCAACCCGTCTGCCAAGCGTGGTGAGTATGGCAATTACCCCTCATGTGATTGAGGGAGGCCCGTGCCCCAGCAGTGGGGACTTAAATGGGCTGATGATGATTTAATCATCATCATAATCTGATGATTATGATGATTAAATCATCATCATAATCATCAGATTATGATGATGATTTAATAAATAGTATAAGTGTTTGTCAAGAGGTTGTTACCCCGAAACTGTTTAAAATAGATCCAGTTTAGTAGCTAAAAATTAAAATCGATTGGCGTCGCTAGTGTGCCCTACCCGTCACCTTAACCTTAAGAAAGAGACCCTTTTAGGTTAAGGTGAACCAATAAAGGCATATACTGCGCCACTATAAAAATCAAAAATTACCTTGTAAGTGGTCCATTTTTTTTCTCGTCACTATTTTCCGTTTAAGGAAATTATTTCTTTATTAGATTAAAAAAGCGTTTTCCGTCCGGGGGGTCATGGTTAGAATTCGAGCATACGCCTCTAGATTTTCAAATCCATGTACGTGTTTCTACCATTAGCTCGACAGTGAGGGAAAATCGTGAGGAAACCTACACGTTTCAGATAGTTTCTGAAACGCGTAACCATGTTTAGATTGTTCTGGTTCACCTGCTAAAGTGTTGCGAAGGTCAGGCAGAAGTCACGTCATTGTAATTACCAGACTCCCCAAATCCTGAATCATAGTCTACCTGACCACGGGCTCCAGAGCGATGCAATCGGGAATTACACGCTAAGATGAGAGAAAAATTAAAAAGCGTTCTCATCAATTAAGTTCGTAGATAAAAACGTCATTAATAAGTACGTTGACTGGAGTGACTAAGTTAGGTATTCATAAAACATAAAAATGTAATTTTATCAAAACATTTAAGCAATCCCTTTCATTTAAGGAAAAATCTATACTTCCCCGTATTTAAAAAGGCTACAACCTCAAAAAGAATGAAGATAAAACATCAACATACATTCAACCCTCCGATGCGGTTTTGTAAATAAATAAGAATAATTCCGTTCTTACATTTGCGAATAAAGAATTGTTAAACATTCAGGAGCGGCTAACCGATGCGGCCGGGACCGGAACCACAGCCAAATAAAGAACAGTGAGGCAACGGGCTTAGACCTGGCTCTCAACTGTCCGTCATCGTAGAATCCCTGGGTTTTTCCCATGTAGCCAGTAAGGAAGGTAATAATTATAACCTAGAGCAGCTGGAGTGACGGGAAAAGTTTCCGGCAAGCGTACAACGGAAATCCGCAAAACCCTCGACACGAATGTCCACGTTTCCAAAAACAGACAGAGTCTATCTGTCGCGAAAAAAATATTCCTCAGGGGGATCACGACCCCTAGTTATGAGGATATCAACGCGAGGAGAAGGAAGACAACGGACACTAAAGGTGCATTTCCGTTTCCAACTACAGCCGCAGACAGCGATCGCAGACTGCAAAATTTTAATTAGAATTGCTGTCGACAGTAATTCCTAGTCCGACTTTAGCGGCCCACCAAATATACCTCAATTTTCCCGAATCAAGAATTGACGAATATGCAGGTTATTTTTTGTTGACCCAAGAGAAATGCGCTACGCATACCCATCCGTCTGTAAACGGATGGGTTACGTCGAACTCTCCTCTGGCGACGGCTTCTCCTAGCGAGAAGCCGGCCTGAGGCATATCGACTAAAACTCCTGGGACTCTCTCCATGAGTGGGCGAGTGACATGGGGCCGAAGCTCGGAGCCTTTCACCACGTCACCCTCCGAACAGAGACGCCCGATTACACAGCGGGCACGGTGACCCGATTGGAACAGTGGTAGTGAACGCTGCCTCTGATACAAGGGTTGCGGGTTCGATCCCCGCACAGTACAAACATATGTGTGCATGATCATGTTTGTTTGTATTGGTCTGGGTGTTTGCTATGTAATATAAGTATGTATTTACAAAAAGAAAAGTATTTTATGTATATATTTGTAACCCCACTGTTGATTCCGATATCCGTAACACAGGTGCTTGAGCTACCTATCTCGGAGTCAGATCAAAGTATGTGATGTTGCGAAATATTTATTTATTTATATTATTATTATTATCGTTTACTTTTCCTATCGATCTTTTAAGATTTTTGAAATGAAAAATCTGTTAGATGGCGTGATATAAGAATCAACTGAGAACTTAGAGGGCCTTGGTAGTTTTTAACACCGTCATTAGATAGATAGATAGAATTGGACAAATACACTTTTTTTTATATGAGAGGTGGCAGACGAGCAGACGGATCACCTGATGGTAAGCAATTACGCCGCCCATGGACACCCGCAACACCAGTGGAGTCACAAGTGCGCTGCCGACCTTTACCCCTTCACCCTCATTGGGCCTCCGGTAACCTCACTCACACGGCGAAACACAGCGCAGGTGCTGCTTCACGCCCGTCTTCTGTGAGGCAGTGGTATCACTCCGGTCGAGCCGACCCATTCAAGCCTAAGCGTGGCTCTCCCACATTTCTTCATCACATTTCATCTCACAACTTAAAAACTGATTCTGCGTTGATACGAAGGACAAATTATAGTGCTTAAGTGTTTTCGCAGACGCAAGTGCACTCTCTATTCCCTTACCCTCAGATTTCGATAGGGCATCTGGTGTGATATGACCGAAGAGGGATAAGGCACAGGTCCAACGGCTTAACGTACTTTCCGAAACACGGGGGTACAAGACCGCCAACCAGACTTCGGGCTTCAAAATCCAGACATGAGTTGAGGCCAGACCCGAGAAACGAACCCGAGACCCAAAGTGCAGCTGTCACCTTAAAGTGCGACGCACCATTTACTGCGCCAATGAATTAGTACTTACATGCAAATAGTTTTCCACGACCTACTTTCGCCATATCATTATCCTTAAAGTTTGACTTAAAAGTTTACTGGTAGAGGCCTCTTGGCATTAAATTCGCCTATTATGTAAACATTTTGTGCAACAAAGTTTTAAACAACAAACAATAATAGTCTATAGAAGTCATCATCATCATCATCATCAGCCCATTTAAGTCCCCACTGCTGGGGCACGGGCCTCCCTCAATCACATGAGGGGTAATTGCCATACTCACCACGCTTGGCAGACGGGTTGGCGAGGGTTTTGATATAAATGCAGAGTTTTCCTTCTCTAGGTGCTGATGATCATGCCAGCAGCTCTACCTTAGTCGCCTTTTACGACACCTCGGTAAGAGTGAGGGTGGCCTATTCAACTCTGCCGGGGACCACATAGAAGTATCTATAGACAATTTTTATATGTTATTTATAACTATATAGTGATATAACACTGAACTGAATTAATATTACAACAGTCATACTCGCACCTATGCAATAGAGGGGGCTATATGTATTTCGAAGGGTATAAGCCGAAGAGCTCTTGACATTTGTGAAATTATACCTTAGAGTATTCATATTATTTATTGAAGGTCATCATAGGTGATAGTTTTAATGAACTAGACCTATAGCGCATTGTTTTGTCTATAACACTTTAACGCTCATTATCCAAATTGATTATACAAAGTATTAAGTACAATACAACTGTATTATGAGTAAATAGATGGTTATTTATTTATATCGTGACTTGTACTTTGACACAAGATGTGAGAGCACTGTTTGCTGAAATACAGGTTTATCATAACCCAGTTCAGCAATAGTTGCTACATGCAATTAATAATGTAAACGGCATTTATATACTTTACCATGTGTTTGTAAAACTTTGTTTGCAATAAAGATTTTATTTATTATTTACAATTTGTACAAAATTAACAAGACCGGTTCTTGACCACCAACGAATTTGAGAAAAAGTTTTCTTTGATGTCTCTAATTAATAAATTCGTAACACCTTTTAAAAAAATCTTATATTTGAAAAATTGCATCATCAACAGCCCATTGAAGTCCCCACTGCTGGGGCACGGGCCTCCCTCAATCACATGAGGGGTAATTGCCATACTCACCACGCTTGGCAGACGGGTTGGCGAGGGTTTTGATATGAATGCAGAGTTTTCCTTCTCTGGGTGCTGATGATTATGCCTGCAGCTTTATCCTAGTCGCCTTTTACGACACTTCGGTAAGAGTGAGGGTGGCCTATTCTACTCTGCCGGGGACCACACGGCAAGTGCACTGATTATACTGTACATAATGTACAATATAATCAGTATTCCTGGTCATCTAACAAGATATTTTTTTATGTGATAGGTGGCAGATGAGCAGACGGATCACCTGATGGAAAGCGATTGCCACCGCCCATGGACACCGGCGACACCAATGGAGTCACAAGTGCGCTGCCAAACACAGCATAGTGCTGCTTTCACGCCGGTTAAATGTGAGGCCGTGGTATCACACCGGTCAAGCCAGCTCATTCATGCCGAAGCGTGGCTCTCCCACAGTCACCTATTTATTGTAAAACAAAAGTAACAAAATCTGTCTAGGTGGAATCTCTACATAAAGCTAAAGGCTAATCGACTCAATAAGGTACGTAACCAAGTAAATACCTCTTTACCCTCACCTCCTTGGTGGGGGGAGGAAGGGGAGGCGGAACGTCTTGCCCCCTCCCGGCTGAATGTGGCCAAATTGGCGAGCGGAAGCCGAGAGCCGCCCGCGACTTGACCGGAACTGCGCCAGCCCGCCCACACCGCCGGCCGCCTTGCTCTGTTTCCATTATACTCGCGGAAATTAGTGAAAATTTAGGTAGGCACAAAATAAAAAGACACAAAAAACGCAGCCAGCGCTGCTTACGTCGAGTGCTAAACTTTAGGGTTCCGGAACTATCGATAGTTTCCCTATCGATAGTATTGCTATTGGTCAAAACTATCAATGCTATCGATACTAAAATTTGATCAAAACTATTGATAACGCCAATACTATTGATATTATCAATGTGTTAATGCTTGATAATATCGATAGTAACGATAGCATTGTGATTCCTAACAGAATTAATTAAAAACTATCAATACTATCGATAGTTTTGTACTATGGATAGTATCGGACATTAAACAATCCAAATTATCGATAGTATTAGCGTTATCAATTGTATTGATCTAATTTAACTATCGATAGTATCGATACTATTGACAACCAACAATACTATACTAGATAGACTATCGATACTATTCATTTTACTTTTACTATCGTTAAGCCACTCTACTAAACATGCTATGACGGTGCGGCATGACGGTTACGACAGAGACAGACAATACGAAATGTGTGCGGGAGAGAAACGCTACCATATACATACTGCCTAGCGCATAGGCGAATAAACTCTTTGATACTATTTAAGCTAAATCTGAGTCTCAGTCCTCCTCATCTAGCGAGTGAACGCAGTTGCGTAAAAAAGCTGTTTCTTCTGAGCCTGGGGTACGCTTGGACCATGATCTAGGATTCGGGAAGTCTGGTAATTACCTGGTAGAGCCAACCCTCAGTATCTAATCGGGTTGGTTGGCGCTCTTTGGGGGAGGCCTAGGTTCAGCAGTGGACGGCGATAGGCTGATTTATTGATTGATTGAATTTAATTACTAACCTCACCTTGTAAAATAACATTGTGACAACCTAGTGTTACCCCGTATTACGGGGTTGTCTACGGATCGTGGCGCAGCTGTGGCGCTTGGAACATCGTCGTGTCATGACTGTAAATAAAATACCCTCCAAGGTGTTCCAGTAGACAAAGGTGAGAATATAGAACACGGTTAGAGCTGCTTTTTTATCTGACAAAAGCAAACCTTATATTGTGCCCGTGTTGATTTCTTGATGGAACAATGAATCCGGGAGATGAAGCTTGAGTTGGTTGCGAAGGTGATAACCCGTATTGAGGTAGGGATCGTGGCACCTAATTTTCATTTATATGCTAACGCTTGACTACAATCGCACCTATGGAAAACATCGATGAGGTCTAGGATGTTACGCGTTTGCCAAGAAGATGCCTGTAACCTGACCCACTAGGACCCACCACCACCCACAAACAGTCCTAGTTTGTTTGTGCTTTGACCTACAAAAAGATATTCCTATCTTAATGTGCCCAGGATACCGCTAGAACTGCATTGACTGACTAAAGTAAACAGTGATGTGGTGATGCAGCATATTGCAATGGTAATAACCCCGTATTGACCTAGATATGTGGGCCATTGCACCTATAACACCCCATAGAGCTTCGTTGACTGAGTAAAACGAACATAATGTCTTATCGTGGAACCAGTGAATCCTGCTACGAGAGATGAAGCAAGCGAGTTTACTCGAAAGTGACAGCTCCGTACGTATTTAGGTACGGCTAGGGCAGCTCTAACCGACTGAAGCAAGCTTTATGCCGTATCGTAAGTGTCTGTGGGAACAGATAGCCCTGCTAGCTCGGGCGGGCGGCAGTTTGTTCAGGTGAAGCGAGCGAGTTTACTCGAAGGCGACAACCCCACACGTATTGAGGTAGGGCTGCGGACCGAGCCTGGGCCACCGCTAGGGCTGCCTGGACTGACTATTTATATTTGTTTAAGAGTTATTTTTTATCTAAAAAAATATACTTTCATAACTGTATATTTTGTGTGCAATATAAGTACCTATATTCATTCACTCATTGTGAGTAGCTCAGTGTTTCTGAACACGACTCCCATACGGAGGGGGGGGGGGGGGGTCGTAATTCCAATCCAAGCACCTCTGGATTTTTCAAATCTATGTGTATATTTCTACTGTTCGCTCGACGGTGAGGGAAAACATCGTGAGGAAACCTTCACGTTTCGGATAGCCCCTAAATCGTGTAACCATTATTCATCTGGTCCGATTCCCCTGTTGCGAAGGTCAGACGGCAGTCACTTCATTGTAATTACCAGACTCCTCAAATCCTGAATCATGGTGCAAGCGTAGCCCGGGCTCTAGAGCGACAGCTATGGACACAACCAAGAATTACACGCTAAAATCAGGAGGGGATTCAATCTCTCATTGATTATTAAGAATGTTGATATATATATATAATAAATATGTAGACTTGAGTGCAACTAGACATTTTGTTGGTGTTGCAACAATTAAACATAGTTTTTATTTGAAGTCTAAAAGCTTCGCATCGATATTTTAACTTTCATAATTTTAGAAAAGCTAGAATTACAATACTAATAAGTGCAATATTAAATGAAGTTCAAATTCATTTATTTCAGATTATCAACCATATTAACATAACATAATAATAATAATCGATTTCATCACATAATAAAATACAATAAACATTAAAAAATAGAAATAATATAAAAATGTCAAATTCATGAATTATAATTAAAATTAAATAATTTTATTTTTAAAAGGTAATAAACTGGCGGACAGCTACATCCACGTGCATCTACTAAATATATCTCGTATGCTATTTTTTTCTAATTCCTACCGTGTTTAAATGTCATATGTACCTAAATACGGAACAGAATCTGGACAAGATGAAGATGGATGATGATTAGGAGGAGGATAAGAGCGAGTGAAATAAGCACACAACAGTATAGCACAAGATATTACAAATGCACACACAATAACATGGTAATACGAATAATAGGAAGAGCTTTAGATAGTAATTGCAAGTACATACGGAAGGGCAACAAAAAATATAAGTACACGGAAGGTAACAACAACTGAGGGTCGTTAGCTGGAGGTATATATATATATAGTAATAACTAATGAAACATATTAAAGGTTTCATATGGAACACTAGAATTTGAAAAACATTGAACAAAAAGGTGACGATATAGATCGCCAACAATATCTCAGCTAGCTTGATTTTATTTTTATTTGGTCTGGGTGTCTTGACTATATTGTCTCCACGGCTGGAAAAATCAAGTCAATGGAATTCATTATCTTGAGACGTCATGATCTATGTGAATTTATGTGACGTATTAATGTGTTGTTGAATGGTTTAAAAAAGCTAGAATATTCGTCACCTGTGTGGCAACCCTGAGCAAGGCTGATTTGTGGACGTTCAAGGCGCCGCTGCTCAAATGTTTGTACGGACCACTATTTAGGGCTATATTGCGTACAGGTGTCCACCCAAGTGTAAGACGTTTTGAATAATCTCACCTTGTGAGGGCTAACTTTTATTTAGAAATGAAAAATTGTATAAAGAAGTAGATGAAACCTTGCTGTGTAAAGTTTCAAGCAAATATACACCTTATTATATAACGCAGTCTAAAGTTATTGCCCTGCTAAAAGTCATGCCATCTCATTTCCAACGCGCATTGCTAAAAGGGGCTATAACGAATTTTGTTCCGCAACTATTCTTAGATCGTGTTGTGTATTGTAGGGATATGTGTATAAAATTAATTCAAATTCAATTAGAAATATCGATGTGAAATTATAATAACAAGTTTTTTTCCAAAGAAGTACCTAAAGAGAAGATTCTAAAAAATATGTCACTTATTGGACTTTGTTACAGTACGAAAGTTTATCAGCAGCAGCTATTAAGTTATTCTGGCATAAAGAAAAACAAATTGACACGCCTTAAAAAAATCATTAATTTTTTTATGTCCGGCTCGAAGGACCATGTTCGTGACTGCGGAACTCTAAACCTATTAGACCTAGGACCTAATATAGATAGACTCAATCGATCCGACCAGACGGTCGGATCAAATAATATCTTAAGGACCACTCACGTTCACGTGTTAAGTTTAAGACAGTTATCCTTACATTTATACGCAAACGGACCTCCGTATTTCAACCGGCAAGCCATCCAGACAAAACGTAGATCACTAAGCTGCGAGTGAGTAAAGACCCTTCAAATCCTCCACGCTATTGCTGCGCGCACGACCCGGCCAGATGTATGGCACCGTCAGATACTACCCCACAAACACAACCTTACGTATTCGTAATAAAGCTTACAATTGTAACATTGAGCTGCTGACCTAAGCTATTGTCCGCACACGGCTGACCGGCGACTTTTGTTCTCAATGAGGTTACCGCGTGGCCTTTAAGACCCCTTGGAGTGTGGTGTGTGTGGCGTTTCGTGAAGGAGGGTTTAATATATAGGTTACTGATCTAATTTGTTCCTACAATACAGGAGGGCATATTAACGGAGCCATCTCAAGTTCGTATCAGTTATGGTATTTGCTCTCTTAATAGAGTCAAGATTTTATATATTTTCTGTGACGAAAAAAATCTGAATTCAATTTTCAATTTCCATAGAAATTCCAAATCTATAGAGAACGATATAATGTAATCACATCCTCTCATATTCCGACTTACGGGTTTATTTTTGTTAAAAAACTTACATAAGGAAACGAAGTTATTTTAATTGCACATGCTTTTTGTACGAGTAAATATTTTTAATGGAAGTGCACGTGTGGTATCCGCAGTCTTCACTGCGGAATGCACCAGATCTATTCCGTTTGTTTCAAAGCCGGCGTGAACGAAATACCAACACGTAGCTCTGCAGCCTTAACTTCGTTGCTGCAAGAGCGCTACCGAATTCATAGACGGCGGCCGTTATTGCCTAAAAAACCAAAAACCAACACTTCGCTGGTTATAGTGCGTCGGAAACCCTTTTAACGCCACGGACGACACAAAAGGGCCTCATCAAACGTCGATCTCGCTGTTGTTTCTTTTGGCACGGCGCCGGAGGCAAAAAGGGCAAGAGTATGTGCTGACCCGATCATTAAAGAGATTGATGGCACCTGGGCGCTAGGCTCGGGCGATAAATAGTGGCGATTCGGATAATCCTGCCGGCGGCCGGCGGCTCCCGAACGCGCCGGATGGGCGGCATCCATTCTCTTTATTGCGCCGTGCTTTACAGCAGACCAGCTCTGTCGCCTTCCCTCCGAGACTAACGGATGGCTAAGGACGGATAACGATGGAGTCCGCCTGCTTTGTTGCGCAACTTGAATAACTGCGATGCGCTCCTTGGAACCAGGGCTGCCAGGTGTATTGACTGCGTTAAAATTGAAAGGGTCGGTTCTGCTTCAGGTTTCATTCGGTTTAGGTTCATACAGAACCATTGTACAGAACACTTATCAATGTCAAATTATGTAATCCATCGATAGTAGCCAAAAGTCATCACGGCAAAAGTCGGTACTAATACTGTTTCCTTTACAACTCTCCAGTGTTTTTGACATTTTCCTATAGAAAAAATGTTGCACAACGCCCCTTTCTCAATGTCACTAAAGTGCCTTCTGATAGAACTCGCACTGTACCGCTGATTGGTTCTATCAATGTCGATGTAAGTCAGTCAGTTTACCAAAACACTATTGTATTGACATTGTTGTACTTTGACATTTCAATTTAATTTATTCCAATTATCTGTCTATAATTTACTTATTTGATTTTAATTTGATTCATAGTGGTTGATTATTTTTAATTTTAGTGTTGAAGATAATTATTTAACTCACTATTATATCTGTATACCGTAATGTTAAAGCATGTTTATATCTTTTCCTAATACATACAAGATGTATCTGTGAACATTTACATCCCTTTAACCACGTGTTCCACTAACCATTATGAACAAAATTTGTTCTATCACTTTTGGAAATTGGCATGAAAAAATTTCAACTTTTCATACAAAGTCTGTCACGTCACTTGCTCATTTTGTATGGGGAGTCGAAAATTTTTTCGATGAATTTCGAAAAGTCGTTGAACAAATGTTGTTCAGAATGGTTGGAAGAACACGTGGTTAAAGGGATGTAAATGTTCACAGATACACCATGTATACCTTAGATTAAATCAAAATGTTGAAACAAATAACGTTTCTTTAAATAAAAAATTTAAATTAAATAATTTTCTTTCAACCAACTGAGATCATATTTACAGCAAATCATATTAATCACATTACATTACATTACATAGATTTTAGTAAATTACAATTGAAATTGTCATACATTAAATTGAAATAAAATAAATAAAATCTTTATCTTTACTGTTGATTAAAGATTTTGGGATAAATTAAGAAATGAACCATAGTGAAAAAATCCCAATATTATTAATATTAACTATCGAAAAAAATAGTAAATGCATTTTTTATGGCGACTGATAACGATGACTATGACTAATTGATCTATAGGAGCCTATTTCGCCATCCCTTTATGAAAATCGAGCCTCCGTCTTTCTACAAATGACCACAATGCTATAGCTCTAGCTAAAGAAGCTAGATTAAATAGGATGCTACTGAGTATGCTTGTTCCATCGTAGACTTTTGAACTCTCGAGTTCAACATGAACAAAAAAATATCTACTTACTCCTCCAATTTGATTGCTACTTGGTGTTGCCAAAAATAAAAAAGTGAATTACATTATCTAAGTCTTTTTTATGAAACTGATAGGTGTGACTTATGGAATAAATGAAGTTGTTCGGTGATATTTAACAAAAAATAAAAACAAATGATGTCCTCAAAAATCGCAACCAAACACGTCACATGATTAATTAGATCTCGAACGACGTGCTAATGAATTTCTTAACTTTGTTTCCTGTCTGAGTTTTTTCACACATCAGCCCCAAGCTTTATAATCGTTTAGGGTGCCCAAATAACAATGAGCTTATCTATTTTATGGTTTTTAGCAAAAAGGTGGCGTCGGAGAGAAAACAATGGCAAATTAGCGATGACGGTTAAAAATGAAGTTTGGACGGTGGCCGCAGAGAATATTCAAATACAGAGGGTAAATTTACCTATCTGTTAAAATGAATAACCTACCTGTTAGGAGTTTTTACGAGAGAACTAGGTAACGTCGTCGTATACGTTGATGAATAATTCTGAGGCATGTTTGAAGTTTTCCAACCAGTCTTAATGTGTAACCAATATTTACCCTGTGGCCTAGATAGCGTGTTATTATTAATAATGAGCCATTATAATTAAGAGTCTATCGAACCTCTAATAGTAGTCATCTAAATTCGTTTATAAAATGTATTCCAAGTAAATTACAACTGAAGTTTAATTAGAATCATAAGTAGACCTTACTCGACATGAAACAATATTTTGTTTTAAGCTTTCAGCGACAATGGCGCTTGCAACAGCGACGAAATATCGAAAACTCAAAAATTAGGTACATGGTCGAAATATCCTAAAAAATTATTCCCATTATTGACTACGAAGACCTACTCTAATGCAATTTTTATAACCATAAAACGCCCTGGCGGTAAACGCCTTGTTGGTTTAGTAGTTTAGGTACCGGACAGTAATTTCGGGGTCCTCGGTTCGATTCCCGGGTCGAGCAAAAAGGGGTTTCAAATTTTTCGGACATTGCTCTCGTTTATGATCACCAATCCGCATTTGGCAGGCGTGGTCATTAATGAAGGCCTTTGCCCTGCAGTGGGACAGTTTATAGACTGATACTTACTTAAGTGGCAAACAGTCTTCCGGTCCACATAATGGTAATCTAACGAGTGCACCCTCTGTGCGTGTTTGATCACCGCTGATGTGCCGGCAGGTTATAAATGCCACAGACTGACGCACGGACAGACATTATTAATTTACAGAGAATGACAATATATTGACAGCTTGCGTTATTTTTCAGCCAAGCCAAGCAGATTATACGTGTAGATGACATTTAGCCATATAGTTAGTACTGTACAAAATAATAGTCCGCGCCACGAATGAATCTCGCGGCAAAACACGATACAACCAAATTTGGAGAGTCCTTGTGCCTTACGCCCTGTTGATCTAGTGGTTTAAGGTGACAGGTAGGACACACTAGCGACGCCAATCGATTTTAATTTTTAGCGACTAAACCGGATCTATTTTAAACAATTTCGGAGCTACAACCTCTCGGCAAATACTTATACTATTTATTAAATAACCATGCACAAATATTGGGTCCGTTTTTGTACGCGAAAAATCGATTCACGCTAAAAGTGGCCGGTTTGGCGGTAATCAATTTTTCGCGTACGCGTTGGACCCAACATTTGTGCATGGTTATTTGATAAATAGTATAAGTGTTTGCCGAGAGGTTTTTACCCCGAAATTGTTTCAAATAGATCCGGTTTAGTAGCTAACAATTTAAATCGATTGGTGTCGCTAGTAAGGGCTACCCGTCGCCTTAAGTACCAGACTGTGATCCCGAGGTCCTGGGTTCGATTCCCGGGTCGAGCCAAAAGTATGTTTCGATTTTTTCGAACATAGCTCGGGTTTGTGATCACTAATCCGCATTAGGCAAGCGTGGTGATTAAGCCTAATCCTATCATAGTAGCGATGATTTGTTTTCTATGAAGGAGGCCTTTGCCCTGCAGTGGAACCGTTTATAGGCTGATAATTTACTTTTTGTGCCTTAACCTTAAAAAAGCTTAAATTTGCTATGCTATAAATTATATTGCTATCACGGGAATTTTTGGTGGCGCGAACTCTACAAGGATATAAAGACCGCAAACGATTATATGAGGGTACGGGGTACGTAAATTTAAGGGAACGCAAAAGTCACAAAAAGAAAATAATTTTATTGAGGGAAGCAATCACACAACTAATTTGATTTCAATTAATTAGAGTGTAGACTTCCCGATAAGATGATACTCCTCAGTTATATGACTGATTATATGTGTTCGGGGTGACCGAGAACTGAAGATTTTCAAATGGAAAATAATAGAAGAAAATATATAATGCATGCGTAGCTACACGTATAGGCGATAATACCGTCGCGCGTACGTGTAGCTACAGAATAGCGGCTTTTTCGTTCGTTCGTTCTTCTAGGCGCAGAATAGCCATATCACTTAAAAATCACACTACCTAGTTATCAAAATATTCTTTAAACATTTCGGACATTAACTTCCATTAGATGTTAAAGTCCGAAACTTAGAAACTGTGTCTACTACCAACACGCAAACACTTTTTAGTATTTTTTGTTGAAGGTCAAAAACATCCCATCCACCAAACATAATCTAACCACTTAATTAATGACCGTCACCTAATGTCTCCCGCACAAAAACGTGGCCCGTGGCGACGCAGACATCAAGATCGTAGTTATGGACGTTATCAGCTTCCGTGTACGGAGAAATGTTTTCGACCTTATGCCAGTAGTTTTTTGTCCGAGTTTTTTGCCGGCTGTGAGCATTATGTTTATTTGGAACATGTTTATGCAAGAGGATTTGTAGATTGGAATCTTTTTATTCGGTATAATAAGGTACGAGTTCCGTTTACAAAAATAAGTGTACTATTTGCTACCATGGATACCAATAGTTACATGGATTTAATACCTACCAATATAATAAAAAAGGAGCTATACTTGTTGATGATGTTATTAGAATAAGAACTGATAAATTAGGTATAATTTATTTCCAACGGTAGATTCTAGATTTTTGGATATATATATATATATATATATATATATATATATATATATATATATATATATATCCAAAAATCTAGAATCTACCGTTGGAAATAAATTATACCTAATTTATCAGTTCTTATTCTAATAACATCATCAACAAGTATAGCTCCTTTTTATATATATATATATATATATATATATATATATATATATATATATATATATATATATATATATATTTTTTTTTTTTTAATTTATTCGATCGATCTTTTGCTTGCTTTTGGTTCGAGTCCCACCCAAAGACTGTCGAAAAATTCATGTCGAATTCTTACATCGAACCACTCGCAAGCGATTGTCTTTCTACCACGTACCTCAGTTCTGTGGAACGGTTTGGCTGCAGGAGTATTTCCGGGCGGCTACGACTTAGGGATCTTCAAGAGAAGAGCGTACTCTTTTTTAAAAAAAGGCCGGCAACACATTAGCGATCTCTCTGATTTCGCAGATGTTCATGGGCGGCGATGATTACTTTCCATCAGGTGACTCGCTTGCTCGTTTGTCCGCCTCTAGCATAAAAAAAAAATGTTAAGTGCATTATTTACTTAGATTCTAGATTATCAATTTAAAATCAAATTTATAACCTATGCCTAGTCTAAAATTATAAACAAAAATCAAATCCCTAGCAAAAATCTATGCTGAATTGTTTATTTGCCAGAACAATAGGCAGGAACAACGTAGAATGGACAGCATCGACTTTTCATCCCTATCCGGAATGCCGATCGCGGTCACCGCTGCACCGGCGAAAATTTGAAAGGCACTAGGCTACATATTTTATAAGTCCACTTCGATTGTTCCGCCTGAATTTTGCTTTTTTTCCGTATCATACGCGGCACTTGTCGATGTACGCATCGACACATGGCCGGCTTTTTTTTCGCGTTGCCAAAAACCAACCGGAATGCACGTTGGTAAGTCTTTATTGAACCCCGAATGATAAAGTTACGCGACGAAAATGGTTCGTTCGGTTTTTCTTGTTGCGTTTCGTTCAATGTTTCTGTCGCGGTGCGCGATGAAATGAATGACAAATGCTACAATAGGATACCAGCCGTGCTCTCTTTTTTTGGTTTGGCTTCTGTTAATAAAAAAGTTTTCCGCCGTTTGGATACGACCCCGAAACTGTTTACCCATATGAGTAGCAAAACTATTGTCTCCATTTTGAAATACTTATATAGAAACAAAAATATCGCCTGGGAACTTTTTTAAAAATTGATTTCACTGAATTTCTGAAACAGTTTCAGTAAATTATGTTTGGATAAAAACTTGCTTAGGACCATCCGTTCCCGATTTTCATTACAATACAATACTAATATATGTTGACGGCTTAAGTGACTTGCACTGCATTTTCCATTTCAAAAAATATCCTCTGTTGTCTGATATCTGTAACACAAGTGCTTAAGCTACTTAGTACGGAATCAGGTCAACGTATGAAATGTTGTGAGAATTTAGATTTACTTATGTAGGTGCCATCCAACCAAGCCAACACAAATAAAAAAAAAAAAAAAAAGGCCGTGTGGTCCCGGCAGAGTAGAATAGGCCACCCTCACTCTTACCGAGGTGTCGTAAAAGGCGACTAAGGTAAAGCTGCTGGCATGATCATCAGCACCCAGAGAAGGAAAACTGCATTTCAAAACCCTCGCCAACCCGTCTGCCAAGCGTGGTGAGTATGGCAATTACCCCTCATGTGATTGAGGGAGGCCCGTGCCCCAGCAGTGGGGACTTAAATGGGCTGATGATGATGAAAAAAAAAAAACCAAACATTATGAATCTCTTTTTTTGCAATTCACTTCATCAATGCAATATCATGCAATGGACCCGTTGAAGGCACCTCTTATTCTTGGAAAAATCAGAACGAAACATTTCGACCTCGTCATTCCTATTAGACAAAAATGTTTTCTTTCCGGGTTTATGTTCCAAACAGAGATAAAATATCACTGCTTTCAATACACTAACCTATCACATTTCACGCACCATTCTTCTCCTAGGTCCTACTATCGTAACGTCTTAAATTAACGCCTGTCATGTTTTTTGCCATGTGAACGCGTACTTGAAAGAGCGTATAAATTCCGATTCCGTAAAAAAAATAATGGATATCGATGGCAGATACAGCCTCGGGCATCGATCCCGGAGCCTCGCGCCGGAAATGCTTCCTTCTCGCCATTCACGCGGGACAATGGCGCAGAGAACACAGTTCTACGACAAATTCGACGCACTTTTTGTGGAGTTATTATTTAATAAAATTTATTAACAAGCGTTTTGTGCTTCCTCGTTTTTGGCGATCCGTCGAGGGGTAAAGGGAACGCTTTAGATTTCAAGTGGTAGAAATAAATAAACTTACTATCTACAATTGATAGCTGTATAAAAAGAATACAATAGATAAATAGGTAAGTACTTTTTTTGCACAAAATTACACAACTTAAGTATTGTAATTATCCTAATATTTTTAAAGTTAGAATGAATAGAGTACTTTTGGGTAAGCTCGCTTCATCGTCGGTTTCCTCTCAACTCTAAAGTTCAGTGTGAAAAAAAGAGCAAACCCATCATCAATAAAAAAAAAACTACCCAAATCAAGTATCCTGTTCCTAGCGCACACCGGGCTCCAGGGAATTACAAGCTAAGATGGGGAGGATACAGCTTAAGTAATCTTTTTTTATATGAGGGGTGGCAGACGAGCAGACGGATCATCTGATGGTAAGTGATTGGCGCCGCCCATGGTCACCCGCGACACCAGTGGAGACACAAGTGCGCTGCCAACCTTGGAACCCCCCTTTCCCCCAGATTGGGCCTCCGGTATCCTCACTCAGGCAGCGAAACACAACACAGTGCTGCTACACGCCGGTTTTTTGTGAGGCCGTGGTATCTCTGGTCGAGCCGGCCCATTCGTGCCGAAGCGTGGTAAAAGTCTATTATCTAGTAGTCTATTCTCAAAAAATAAATAAAAATAAAATAATGTTTATTGGCTTTACAAATTATTAAATCTTAAACTAGGACCTCAGTATCTCCTTTAAAGTATATATAGACCTGTGTCAGGGTGATACCGCTCTTCCCTCTAATTAAGATTTGCTTAATATTAGCGGCTAAATAATTATTTATGTACATTTATCCTTATCCTAGATATTCAAAATTTACACAATAAATATGTGTGTGTGTAGTTGTAGGAGTGTGTATGTGTGTTAAATTAGAAGTGGTTCTATATAATCGTAGGTTTTAGATTGTAATCATACTTTGAGCAACTTCCTACATTCAAAGATGTGATCGAAGATGTGTCGATAGTATTGTATAGGTAAATCAATTGTTCGTCTGTCGTATTGATATTTAGCGAATTTGGTATTAACTCTGTGCGCTTAGATTGACTTGATTTTTTTTCTTCTTTTTAACCCCCGACGCAAAAACGACGGGGTGTTATAATTACATCATTATTGTCATTGTTCTAAGGAATAGAGTGGCGATCGTCGAAAAGTTCTACTCCTATGTCTTGCTCTTGCTACGAGTATCTTTCTACAGTAGTAATACATATTAGTATTCGGAACACCGGTCTCCTCTTCTCGCTTACACTTACTCGCTCCTCCAACGCAATGTTTACTTTACGCTTCGCACAAAGACTAAATCCCGCTTTTGTTGCATTCGCGATGCAGGCGAGATATTAAAAGCACGTGTGGCCAAACAAAGGTTGCGTTATGCGGCGGATTATTTGCCAATTTATGGCGCTTTTTGTACTACGTCGAAAACCCGCGCCGGAAATTTGGCTCCATTTCAACGAATGATCTTTTCGATATAAATATCACGGTAATGCGAGAGTGGACAAAAACATTGTGATGGACGATTTTCACCTCGCCCGTGGGATTATTTTTTCGTGTTTTCAATTGCGCGTTTTTACACGGTTTTGGTATAAGATATTGATCGATTAGCTACTGGTGTTGGTAAATACGTGTAGAAGGATAACATTACCATTGATAAACACACATTGTGCTTTTTATATTGTTACTTGCTCAGTTTCAAATTTTATATTCATTTATCTAGCTATTTTACTCACGGCAAGGCTAACCAGCTGTCATTACAAACCTTCAAACATTATAGAACATTTTTTTATAACGATCAATACGAAAATATTGATCGCGTGATTTGTAATAAAGTAATTAGAGACTTAAAGGAAGGTATGCTGTCACAAATACATGGAATGTCAAAAAATTATATGTTAAGACTTGGCAACGCATCTGTGTTGCCTCTGGTATTGCAGATGTCTATTTATTTATTTTTTTTATTTTTTATTTATTTTATTTTGGGAAATCAACGGCGATACAAACATAAATTACATGAAAGTGCTTAAAAATATTAAGTAAAGCTAATTACAGATTTCCACGTTTAAGTAGTTATTTTCTGCGCGTGTGTGTGTGTGTGTGTGTGTGTGTGTGTGTGTTTGTATGTGTATGTGTGTAGTGTGTGTGTGTATTTAGGTATGTGTATGTGTGTATTTAGGTATGTTGTTCAATTACCAGCAAGTGTGCCGTCTGCTCGTTTGTCCACTCTAATAAAGTCACCGCACACAAAAAAAAACTTTTCTTTAGCCACAATTTAAAGTAAACTAAGCAATGGATACTCTAAGGCCTAATCTCATAATAGTAGCTAGATTGACTTGATTTCTTGAGGCCTTTGCCCTGGCCTTTTACTGTTGTAGAGTCGCCTTCGTTGGTACGGTCACGTCCTGCGATAATCGGGCAGGTACGTTGGAAACAAATGTCTGGCCATGCCACCGGGTCCCAGCAGAAGAGGCACACCGAAAAAAGTGTGGCTTGACATAGTAATTAGCAAATAAACTGACCACTAGGGATGCACAAGACCGTGCGAAGTGGAGCAGTCGAAGTAGGAAAGTGAACCCAGGGCTCCGAAGCGACAGCTTGCGACGTAACTGAGACAAAACGCTAAGTTGATAATGATGATTAAGTAGACCTTTGCCCTGCAGTTGAGCAGTATATACCTCAGCGTGTGATTCCCGGTTGCAGCCAAAGCAAGGACCCGGGGTACACTTAGAGCATCTTTCAGGATTTGGGAAGTCTGGTAATTAAAAACTACTAGTACTAAATTCAAAGTGATGCCATTGCGAGTTCGTCGTGAACGTTACGATTTACTGTGTCTAAACAAAATTATGCACTCTTCCGTCGAGGTTCCTGATCTTCTATCCTCTATTAACATCAACACACATTTTAAAATCAGATCACCAAACATATTTTCACTAAAAGTATACAAGAACAACACCTCGTATTATAACCCCCTGACCCGTATGTGCCGGACCTACAACGAACTGGTTCGAGGTGGCAGAGACATTGATGTGTTTGACCGTAGTTTCCCCAAATACAAAAGGAATGTTACACAAATACTAGAGGCCGAAGTATCCTCGGCCTCACAGGACCTTTAATATATTTTATTTTTATGTGTTTTTTTCTCTTAAGTAATTAATAAGCAAATTATACTTTTATACTCATGTTGTGTACACTACCTGTAGGTTATTGTCTGGTCTTATTTATAATTATATGCAAAACGTCTCGAAATGTCAACGATTGTAACCTGTAAGTGTACCTTAAATAAATAAATAAATTACTATGAAACAATGAAGTGGAATAGTATATTATAGACTTATAAACATGTGTTTCTGTAAATCGTATCTACCGTCACTAATGTGCTGAGGCTACAAGTAGGCCGTCTCCTGCCGGCCCTCGTAGGCCGCGGCTACAAATCAGCGGGGGCTATTAATGGCGATAAAATTTTACGACTGCTCGCCACTTTCTAGCGTCGCCTCTACGCTAATATGAGTTAGTGACGGCTTACATGCCGTACGAATATATTTTTAAGCTTCTCATATTTGTTGTCCCAGGGTACGCTTAGACCATGATTCAGGATTGGGGGAGTCTGGTAATTATAATGAAGCGACTCGTGGTCTAACCATCGCAACTCTTGAACAGGGGTCTTTAGTAATGAATGACTGAATTTTTTCCGGTTCGACTTCCAGGCAATAAAAGCGAAATTCAAAAAACGTTAAATACAGTTTTATTTACTTAAAAAGATAAAGCAAAATCTTATTTAAGTACAACGTGCTAATCTAAGGTAGTTTCCTTCCAGGCATAATGTTTTTTACCACCCAGTATAGACACCTGTAAGATGAAGTACTGGATCGACGAGGATGACGATTTATTGTTTTGGACGCCAAGACTCAGTTCGGGTCACTGAGCTAGCGGAGTAATTACCTAAGTATTATTGACGTCAAGGCTTTTAATTTTTTTTATTTTATTTTTTTTTTTTTTTATTTTTATTTGATACAAAAATCCACAGCTCTTAATTTTACATAAAAAACTCTTATATACTAATCTTACAGCTAATAAAGGACTTTCTTTATTTTTCTTATATAAAAATAACAACGAGACGACGAGACATGAGTGAAAGACTTTTAACAATAAAACCTAGGTAAATGTTAAGTATCTCGATAATAACTTGTAACGGTTATTGACTATAATATTATTATAATAATATGCACACAGGAAGTATAAATAATAAAATATGCCAATTAATATACATATACCTACGCACCCAAATACAAACATCATATAAATAAATAACCAACTAAATAAATAAATAGAAAAGGCTAAATAAAATACTTATACGTAAAAAAAAAACAATGAAGAAGTCATGTTACGAGGTAGGCCTAAGCATGCCATCAATATCCTTTCTGAAGGAATATAATGATGAGCAGAATAAGTCTGTTGACAAGGCAAATCTATCATTATATGTTTTTTGCAAACGACGTGTGACAGAATTTTGAGCGTAATTGCTGCGTACAAGTTTGCAGCTAAAAAGTTTTGTGCGAGTGTGTCTGGTTCGGGTCGAAGGAGCACATAAAAGTAAAGTTCTTGAAACCAAATCCGCGCTGTCTATTTCATTATTGCATATTTTGTATAAAAATATCATATCTAGAAGAGAGCGTCTATTCTCAAGGGTTAACAGTTGATAGAAGTTGCACGAACTCTCATAATCTGTGCGCCCACGATAATTGCGATAGTTCAAATGTTTGAGAAATTTCATTTGTATTTTCTCTAGACTTTGGGTGTGTATGATATACTGTGGGTTCCAGATGTTACTGCAATACTCGAGTACGCTTCTAACATACGTATAATATAGAATTTTTAGACAGTGCACATCTGTAAAAGGTTTACTTACCCGCAAGACGAATCCCAAGTTTTTAAAGGCTCGAGATACTATGTTATCTATGTGACTTGCAAATGTTAATTTTGAGTCCATTAGGACTCCCAAATCTCTTACTTGTTTGGTTTCCAGCAGAGCCGAGTTATTAATGCTATAATTATACTTAAGAGGTTTAACTTTCCGGGTGAAAGAGATATGTATACATTTATCAACATTGATGTTAATTCTATTTTCAGTATAATATGCACTTAATCTATTCAAATCGTCTTGCAGTTTACAGCAATCCTGAATATTCCTGATTCTCATGTAAATCTTTGTGTCATCAGCGTACATCAGAAACTTGGCAGACCTAAAACACTTTTTAATATCATACAGGTAACAAGCATAGAGCAACGGTCCAAGTATGGAGCCCTGCGGTACGCCTGATAGTATTTTCACATAGTTAGATCGATATCCACCAATCACCACAGCCTGACTCCTATTTTGCAAATAAGACTCAAACCACCTGAGGAGACTGCCTTTTATTCCTAATTCATCGAGCTTTCTGAGAAGTATGACATGATCGACTCTGTCAAATGCCTTCTCAAAGTCGGTGTATATTGCGTCGACTTGATGGGCACCATCCATGCCATTCAAAACATCATCTGTGAATATGGCTAAATAAGTATTCGTCGATCTTTTTTTGAAAAAACCATGCTGCTCTGACGGTATCAAATGTGACACAATAGGGTATACATGGTTATGAACAACACGTTCTAGTAGTTTACTGAGTACATTAAGGATTGAAATAGGGCGGTAGTTTTTTACCTGACATTGGCTGCCCTTCTTGTGGATGGGGACAATATGAGCGGTTTTCCAAATGTTAGGGAAGTCATCGGTTAAAAATTAAAGCTATCGGGACCGCAACCGTGCTAGAACAAAAATGAAAGAAGATTGGAGGAATACCATCACTGCCTGCACCTTTTTTTATGTCAATTCTTTTTAATAGTTCGTAAATGTAATGGGATGTGATTTCTATTTTGTTAATATTTTTATCTAATAATGTACTGTTGTTAGGTACAGTAGGATAGTGAGATGCAGGATCCTTAAAGTTCTTTTGAAAAAAGTCACCAAACGCTGCGCAGATATCAAATTCATTGTTAAACGATTTGTCGCTATAAGTCATTGAGTTAGGATAGCTAGAATTATTATTTCTTTGGGATTTCACATATGACCAAAAAGCTTTAGGATCGCTCCTGATTTGACTTTGAGATTTTAACAAATAATTGTTAAAGCAACTTTGTTGTAACACTTTCATCCTACGTCTAAGGGTCGAGAATTCGAGGTAATCCAATGGATTCCCGTGACGTTTCCAGTTTTTATGTAGTTTGGCTTTTTCTTTAATCAATTTTATAAGAGGCCCATTGTACCATACTGGATATGTACGAGAGCTTGATATCGAGACTTTGGGAACGAATTCATCAATAAGTTTCTTTAGAATTTCATAAAACATTGTTACCACCATTTCCAAGTCATCCATGTCCGAAATAAATGACCAATCTTGGTTGTCTAGGGAATCATTAATTTTATCGAAATTGGCTCTTTTAAATAGGTATTTATCGCGGGGTTTCGGTTTAAAAGGACGGATGTAGATGTCAACTGTATACATTTTTAGAGACGAGTGATAGTTATCTTCATCAACTAAAGGTTGATCGGAGCGCTGAACATCAATTGAAAAATTAGAAAAAACAAGATCTAGAATACTCTTATGATGATTTTTTATTGCGTTTAATTGGTTAAAGCCTATATAGGAACATAAGTTTAAGAATTCACTTGAACGGTCTTGTAACTCCACAGATCCTTTCCTTATGACAACTGGTTCATCTGAGCTCCAATCAATACACGGCAGGTTAAAGTCGCCTACAAGTAACATAAGATCATTTGGGTTTGATTGTGACACATGTTTCAGTACGTCCATGAATTCTTGTAGGCGTAGGTGTCGGTTATTGTTTGGGGGTATGTATATGATTGCCAAATGTAAATCATTAGAACAACCCAACGATTCCCCAGAGATAGTCAGCCAAAGGCATTCCAGATTAGGTCTTTGCCATTCCTCGCGAACACGAACATGTAGGTGCGACGCACAGAGCGCCATTACACCCCCTCCCAAACTACCTCGGTCGCGGCGGTATACTTGGTACCTATTATCGCACAATTCACTATCAAGTATCCCGTCGCATAACCACGTTTCCGTAAATGCACCTATTTCAAAGTCAGACAAGAGCACGCTGTTGTAGAAGGTATTCGTTTTTGTTCGTAGGCCCCGGACGTTTTGGTAGAACAGTTCAAGATTATTTTGTTTCACAGTTCCCATAAAATGATGATACAACGGTAGTGGTACTGGTATAACATAACATTTTGCCGTATAACTACATCGGCGGTTTGGCTATTCAAATTAATGTTTAAAAATGCGATAGTTGGTTTCATATGCAGAAACAGACCTCTCTCAAACAACTGGTGGCAACATGATGTAGTAGTGTAGGGTAATATAGATAAATTAATTACAAAATATATATTTTTAGTAATGGGTACATATAAGTATATAATATATACAAATGAATATAAAAACAATGCAAATAAATAAGTTTTGTAAAAATATAGTATTAATAAATAATATAATATTATATTAGGTTTGGTCGCAGGTAACATGTGTGCATTAATTAGAAAAAAAGCAAGACTTAACAAAAATAACAAAGTGCATGACAAACATAGATCCGTTATGTAACTTCTATGCAACAACTCTTTAACTAAGCAATTTTTTCGAGATCTTGACTGGAAGAGATCGGTATCGGCGGGGAGGTATCGTTCCTGCGCATAAAAATTCGGCAGTTTTTTGTCCAGACATATCTGTAATTTAGTTCTTTAGCCTTTGATTTACATGACGCCAGTAGTGCCTTGTTTTCAATTGTCAGGTGCTCATTGACATAAACATAACCGTTCTCTCCTTCGAATCCCATCTCGTTGACAGACATATTACGTCGCCTGCGAGCAGCCGCAATAATTTTATCCCGCAGAGCGCGATCCTTAAGGCGGACTACTATGGCACGGCTTTTCTTCGCGCTAGCAGCACGACGTGGTTGAACTCGATGAGCGAAGTCGACGTCTTTTGGTTCAATGGACACTCCAATGCGGCTAAATACTTTAGATACCACATCAATGGTGACCTCATCTTTACTGTCTGGTACACCAATAATCTCTACGTTCTGGAGGCGAGACCATTGCTGCTGCCGTAAGTTGTCGTCTTCCAATTTTTTTATTCGCGACTCGCAAGCTTTCAAGTTTTGTCTTAAGTTGCCATTCTCGTCTTTGACAGCCTTAAGGTCAGCAACTATGACGCTTTGTGCCTTTTTTAAACAACTATTCTCCTTCTTCAAATCTTCTATGGATGTATTTATGAATTTAAGTGATTCTTGGCATTCAGATAGTTGTTTTTTAATGCTAGTCAGATCCTCAGAAAAAAGTTCCATGAAGGTCTCTTTAATAAGCTTTCTCAGATCTGTGGCCTGTAGTGTTCCCTCTGAAGTATTTGCACCGGACATTGCCGGAGAACCTGTGCTTTCCGGCATTGTGAAGGCTGGTTTGACTGCAGACAAGCGGGCCGGTGAATCATCGTTGCGTCTGCGCGCGGCTGAGTTCACATTAACACATGCGGGGCACTTTAACGCCGAAAATTGTTCGGACGTTATTTTGTGAGTATTTTCGGCATTTACGTTTAAGCATTTCAAGCAATAATGCGTCTTGCATGTATTGCATCTCAAACTATTGTCTTTGCCTATAGGCAAATTGCATCCAACGCACAACATATTTCTATTTGTCCTCCGAATACTTCTATCTATAACTTAGCTTAACGCCTGAGATATCGGTTACGGCAAGCACTCATGCGCTTACATGCGGCTGCAAATTAACGCCTGTGATTTTAGTCACGGCAAGCGTACGCGCACTAAGCAAGCGGTAAATTCGCGCGAGAGCGATCAAGCTCCGTGGCTCAGTGGCGAAGACGGCGCACCGAAGCGGACTCGACGCGGCAGTGCGCGGGTTCAAACCCCAGTGGGTCGGTAAAAAAGTTGTTCAACTCACGGAGCGCTCGCGAACTGCCGGGGCTCCGCCGTCGGCTCTCAGTCGCCAGTAAGACAGAAGGGCGAAGCTCGATGTCACCAGGTATAATCTCTGACAGCAACCAACACACGTCCGTTCGTCTCGATGTCTCAACGCAGAAAAAAAAAGGAGAATTTAAGAAAGTCATTTTTAGTTTCCCGCCATGTAAGCCACGCAATATCGTTTATTTGGTAGTCACACCGATTTTGGACTACATTTAGCCGTCGATAATTTTAGAAATCACCGTGGCCCCACACTTAATTACCCCTTATTGTTTACACTAAAGGATAGCCATCGAAACGCAGTAAAATAGAATAAAATGCACCCAAAATAGTTCCGAGGTGGTCCGCCGGGGGCGTGGCGGGCGCGATCTATGCTTTCCGTATCGCATAAAATAAAATGATTATTAGTAAACGTTTTTGAAAATCTAACATAAAATTTTATTGTTACGAGCTTTAATTTTGGGGTTAAAAGAAATCATTTTTAAGTTTAAAACGGATTCAAACAAAAGCCTTTTATGTAGGTAAATGCCGCCAAAGAAATCATTTATTAGCATCCTATAGAGGATTGCCGTGGCCTCAATTTTCTTTCAATTTCCAGATAAAAAAAAAATACAGACTGTATTCAAAAATTATGGCACAATTTCTAAAACAGGATCGCGAATTGGAAAGAACATAGAAATCTATTTTGTGACACTGTGAAATGTTCACATAGGTTCACATTTATAGATTTGGGGCAAATATACATACATTGTCTCCTGATCCGGACGCTACTCTAGAGCTAGAGTACCGATGTAATGATAAATCCTTTCAAACTTGTGTTAATTATTGGAATACATTTTGTGCCACATAATAGATAGATAGATAGATACTCTCTATTGCACAACATTTTACAAATATTAATCAGTGAACATAGGACACAAAGGAATGGCTGAATCATACAAAATTGCTGCTGAAAGTTCAATCAAATACTATAAACTGTATTATATTGATGATAACTTAAAACAAACAGATTTAAGTAAAATCACACATTTCTAACAATCCCCATGATCCGTATTGTATTCGTTACACTTGTCGGCTTTGCTATTGTCAACCGCAAAACCTTTGTACGCACCCAAACGTTCACTGTTTGCTACACTTTCTCATCACCTGACAGTTAACGTCTTTATCAACGTACACACTAACTCACTTCGACACTCACGAGTTATTGTCACTTTGACGTTTACTCGGAACGTCAAAAAAAGAACAGCCCTGTCACCCCCCGCTGAAAAAGCCTTTGCGGTCAAAATGTCTCAATCTGGATAAGGTAAAAATGTTGCGAACCACTTTTGAAATGTTGCAAGTAATTTATTCTTTTGCTTTGGAGTTGCGCCGTTCCAGGTAGGGAGCCTGCTGAGCTGATAATTTTATTAGATTTAAACTAAGTATCTTTTTTTAAAACGCGGCTTTCTTATTCTGTATTTTTTGTCAGATCAAACAGGAAATCTAGTTTACATCTATGCTAAGTATTGAGTTCCACTCACTCGATTCGTTTAAAATTTAAATATTTACGTCTTTTTTTTTACGATTTTGAAATAAGAATGAAGTAATTGTACAGCTAATTCTGTTGTATGTATTATTTTTGATGTCTCCAACTCTTTACTAACTTAATTGTAGTCACAGCTATTGTTAAATAACTAACTGTACTTTCCAAATTATTTTGTAAAAAAATTGGCAATCAATTCGCACAAAGACAGGTTTGCGCAAAAATAGTGATTGTGTTTTTTCTTTCAACCCTCGCAATTATGAAGGGGTGGTCAGTAAAAGAAAGTTGCCCGCAATAAAAGTAAACCTTTCGGGCCGGGCCACCGAAGGGTTGCTATTTATTTCTATTAGCCGCTGGGTTAGGAGCGACACATTTCGCTTCATGCATTTGTGACCACTCTTTGTATCCACAGTGGGATCAGCTTAAATCGAGAGTTTGAATCAAAATAACGGGCGTTTGATATCACTCGTATAAAATTTGACTTGAGACGCATCGCTAATCATATGAACAGCCTTTATAGAAACTGACTTTCCCCAATTGACTCTTACTTAATGGCAAACAAGGTTGGTTTTATATCACTTGAAGGACAGATTGTAGAAACCTACTGTCTGAACATCTATAACGCCTATAGTCATAATTTATCTCAAGCTAAACGGTACTTTTTAGGGCGAAACAGCTAATTAGCTACTTCTTTTAGATCATGGTCTCGCCTAAATGCTAGTTATCGTGTACAGGAAATATTTAAAAATATGTTTTGACCCAATCGAGTCACTCTCGCTACAGATAGTGAAATAGACGGTATGAACGCGGGACTATCCCAGCCAAAGAGGATCGTACAGTCACATTACCCTGCCTCGTAAAATCAAAATGGCATCTCGCCGCGGCCGGGTTAACTCGACTTTTGAAAAGGATTGTTTTAGTTGCAGTTGTAAACGGGAAAAAACTCCTGCCATTCAGAGTGCGCTCATAAAGTAATTTGCACAAATTCGCAAAAGGGTAAAATTCTGCTGCGAGAAATTTTTAACTGTACCCTAAACCCGTTACGTATTGAATTTGGCAAAAAAAGTGCGATGTCACCGTTAGACTTTCAGCTTTTATAACTCGTTTAGTTGCCCTCCGCTGTTTGTCTTTTGTCAGACGATTTTAGATGAAGCAAAGAGTTCGTACGGCTTGGCCACATCGAATATTAAATAATTCACAACATCACATATATTGATCTGACTCCGAGATAGGTAGCTCAAGCACCTGTGTTACGGATATCAGAATCAACAGCGGAATTACAAATATATAAAAATAATCTTTTCTTTTGTAAATACATACTTATAATACATACAAACACCCAGACCAATACAAACAGACATGTTCATACACACAAATGTTTGTACTGTGCGGGGATCGAACCCGCAACCCTTGGACCAAAGGCAGCGTTCACAACCACTGTTCCAAACGGGTCGTCAATATGCTACTATAAAAGTTTTCTTGTCTCACAAAACTGAATTTGTGCTAAAGTAAAAACTATGGGAGCCACGCTTCGGCATGAATGGGCCAGCTCGACCGGATTGATACCACGACCTCATAGAAAACCGGCGTGAAGCAGCACTATACTGTCTTTCGCTGCGTAAGTACCGGAGGATACCGGAGGCCCAATCCGGGGGAAGGGGGGGTTTAAGGCACCGCAATTGTGACTCCAATGGTGTCGCAGGTGTCCATGGGCGGCGGCAATCGCTTACCATCAGGTGATCCGTCTACTCGTCTGCCACCTATGACATAAAAAAAGTAAAACATTATTTGTATTTTGTATAATACTCGTATGTATTGTAGAAGGGTGTAGGCACTCCATTCTAAAAGGCTGGCATCGAATTAGCGATCTCGCAGATGATCATGGGCAGCGGTGATTACGTATCCGATTAGGTGACCCGCTTCCTCGTTTGTCTCCTCTAGCATAAAAATAACACTTATAATTAGGTTTTCACGATGTAATGTTATTTACACTTTGTGGTTAAACTCAGTGCAAAAACATAGGACATGAATTCGGCGGGTAGGGCTAATACAAGCCGCGTGGGCTGATGCAATTCAATGGTTTTATATCAGTGTCTAGGGTTTTTAACGTACAAATTTGGTGTTTATTTGTACAGGGAAATCCCGAAAAGTGATCCTAATAATAAGAATCGTTGGATTGTATCGTTTTTAACACTGCTATTGTGTGTCGAGTGAGTTGTCTCGACAACTCGATTGGACTAGTTTTAAAACCTGTGATTGCTTTTAGAGTGATATCGCTGAATGCGTAGGTCGATAAAATGTAATAACACCAGCGTTTTATTGAGTGACTGTGACTCGGACTGACTTCGACTGTTAACTACTTATCCTCAATAAGTTACTTGACATTGGGAAATTATCTTCGGGTAAAGCCATACCATACGACCTCCAACACTTATATGTGAAAATTGTTTATCAAGCTTTCAAAATAGCATTTAACACTGATCCAGGATTTATGGTAACTATACTGAGTTCATATGTTCAGACGGGGTCGTGGTTCGAATCCAAACGTGGACCTCTGGATTTATTTTTCAAGTCTATGTGCGTAATTCTACCATTGAGGGAAGGTGAGGTGAGGAAAATCATCGTGAGGAAACCTGCATGTTCTGGAATGTGTAACAATGATTCAGTTGGTCTGGTTACCCTGTAAAGCGTTGGGAAGGTCACACGGTCGTCGTTTCATTGTAATTACGAGAAACCCTAAATTCTGAATCATGGGCAAAGCGTACCTCGGGCACCAGAGCGAGCTTTGGACGCAACAGAGAACTACACCCCTATGGAACAGGTTGAACGTTGCTTTTGGTCCAAGGGTTGCGAGTTCGATCCCCGAACAGTACTTACCAACATTCGTGTGCATGAACATGTCTGTTTGCATTGTTCTGGGTGTTTTCTATGTATCATAAGTATATATTTACAAAAAAAAGTTTTATAATGTATATATTAGTAATGCCACTGTTGATTCTGATATCTATAACACAGGTGCTTAAGCTATCTATCTCGGAGTCAGATCAATGTGTGCGGTGTTGTGAAATATTTATTTTATTTATTTTACACGCTAAGATGAGGACTGATCCATAATTTAATATAGTGTATGTGGGAATGAGAGTTTGAAAGTGGGATATCAACGAAATACAGCTGTGATTGGCACTGCTATCTCCATGCAATTGCTGTCTGAGTACTTCTGGCACGCGCAGGGTCTATAGGCAAGAATTATATGTCCTGATGTTTCCAATTTTCAGTTGTTTAGTTTTCAATTTTTTTTTATAGGATAGGGGCAGACGAGCAGACGGATCACCTGATGGTAAGCGATTACCGCCGCCCATGTACACCTGCAACACCAGAGGAGTCACAAGTGCGCTGCCGAGTTTTCACTATCATTATCACGTTCCCTGCTAAAAAATGACTTTTAGCTTCAGGCATTGGGGGACAACGATGACCGCGCGTCCTTCCTGTTTTCAAACTTCGCTGTTGAACCAACGGATAGCAATATCATGATTTGCTAATAAATTAACCCGCGAGGCCCTCTACTTTCTACTACATACCTTGGTTCTTTAAAAATCTCATCTGGAATTTCGAAGCACCTCTTTGCCATTTAAGGTGCCCCACCCGTCGGCGGGGCACACTAGCTATGCCCATCGATTTTAATTTTTAGCCACTAAACCGGATCTGTTTTAAACAATTTCGGGGTTACAACCTCTCGGCTAACACTTATACTATTTATTAAATAACCATGCAAAAATGTTGGGTGACTTTTGGCGTGAATCAATTTTTCGCGTACAAAAACGGACCCAACATTTGTGCATGGTTATTTAATAAATAAATAGTATAAGTGTTTGCCAAGAGGTGTAAATCCGAAATTGTTTAAAATAGATCCGTTTTAGTAGCTAAAAAGTAAAATCGAATAGCGTCGCTGTGTGCCCTACCCGTTACCTTAAGGTAGATTGCAGCCAATTTAGCCTCTTTAAGTAATTTTTTTGATGATTGTGAAAGTTGAGAGTCTGGACAAGTTTTTAAACCTAGTTTGAAATTATGAAGTCAGTTTTATTGATTTTATAATTGAGGGTGTAAAATATTCATAATTTTATAAAAATTACGAATCTCATTACTCATGAAGATTGATTTGCAAAAAATCCTGAAAAAGTCTGTTTGCTTTTTTTTTATTCCCCATAAACTTCGGGCACCCCGAAGGATGCTCTATCCTTGGCCTTCCGTTTGACACTCATGAAACACCCTGCATATCTACAAACTCAGATGCTTCCAGTTTTTTAAACGTTTAGCAATCTGATGATATCCAAAAAGGTAACTTTTGTCAAACGATTTATTGTTTATGAATAGAATTTAACATAAGTCACGTCGAGTTACCCTTGTTGACCTTTGGACCGTCCTTATGTCTGGGGCACAAGTGCTATTTTTCCACTGCAGTGGGTAACTTGATCTGACGCTAACTGTACATACCGTAATTACTAGGTATCAACAGTTAAAGTCGGAAACGAATGAACACATTTCGCACATAGTGAAAGTCCACAATGAATGCAAAACGTACACCGCCTACGTAGTTTCCCCGTTTAGCACGATTGGGCGGGGGTCGGAGGGCTACCGATATAAAACCGATACGATTATCGTAATCGGCGACCGTGGGCCGCGGGCCAGTACTCGCCCAACTACTTTCGCCGGGCCCTTTACACAAATTGATTTTAAATGCCGATTTATTTCCGCCTCATATCGCCGAGCCGATCTTCCTATGAGTTTTACGGGCGGATTTACTTGGGGTTAAGGAAGTTGGAGTTATAAAACGGTTTATTTCTTTTTCGGGGCCGCGTTTAAGCCCCTAATTATGTCGGATTAGCCTACAAAGTACTAAGGGTAAATAGAGGGACGTGGGTTCTCTTTGTGGCGATGGAGATGGTCAAACAAGAGTCACAAGGTAGAGATCATTCGTTTTATCAATGCCAACGTTAGGCGATGAACACATTTTTCAACTACACCGGAATATCCATTTACTATACGTGGCACTGAGAAACAGTTGAAATAATATGAATTTGGGACCTCTAATTTTTGAAGATTTGTCAAGCATTAAAACCTAAAAGTAAAGTATCAAGCCTATATACTGTCCCACTGCAGGTCAAAGGCCTCTATTATAGAAATCAAGTCATCGCTATTATGATGGGATTAGGCTCAATCACCACGCTTGCCAAATGCGGCAATTGGTGATCACAAAACCGAGCTATTCAATATAATATAATGTCAAGCATTTTTTTTTTATGTATTTATAATGTAGATCGCATTTTCAGCATAAAGATTAAAGTCCAACCGACACTTAAAACCAGGAATCATAGTAAGTAGTTTATCGAGGAACTTTCTTCTACTACCTCAACCGTTCCGACTTAGCTGCAGCAGTATTTTCGAACGACTTACGGAAAATTCAAAAGAAGAGCGTTTCTACTCCTTTCTAAAAGGCTGGCAATCTATCTGATATTCATTGGAGGCGATGATTAGGTGCTTACCATCTGGTGACTCGTTTGCACCTTTGGCATCTCTAGCATAAAAAAAAACGATTTATTTATTTAATCGTATGGCGTTTTACATTTTAGTAAGCGTTTATATTATATAAAACATATTATTATTCATTTTGATTATAACTATGTCTACAAGTTTACATCCAGTCCACACAGCCAAGCGACAGCTTCAGGTGTCAGATTATAAAGGTCCCCAGGGGCGCCCCTGTAGCGTCTTTTAGGATATCGCTTTACGATGTGGTCTTCAATTTCACAGTAACACTGGGCGATCTGTCCATCCCCATTTGTGCTTTAGGTAATTGAACCTGACGTGCCCTGTGCGAATTCTGTTCAGACGGCACCATTGTTTCCTTGGCAGGGAAGCCTGTTGGTTTCTGGTTTCTGTGTCGGGTCCAGTGAAATGAGTAGAGGCACTGCATTTGATTCCAACCACTGCTTTCTCCACGCCTCCTTCACTGTAAAGCCATCCTGGGTGAGGTTACTGGCAGCTACGCTGGTAGGTCGCCTTAACTTAAGTCTTTGGACTGGTGGTTTGGAGAACTCCCTACAACCCGGCAAATCAGGACGAGACAATATCCTTCTAGTTTAACACAGAAGCGCCTGCTTTCTTCGTAAGTGAGGTGGAGCGATGTGACTCAGCACAGGCAGCCAATGGGATGGTGTAGTTTTGATAGTGCCAGATATGCATCTCATAGCATCGTTTAACCTCGTGTCTACCCTTGAACATGTGCGCGTTCACACGTCATAAGTGCTCAGTATTCAGCTGCAGAGCAAACGAAACTGGTGGCCGTCGTTCGGAGAACATCAGCAGAGGCACCCGACGAAGTGTCACATAGTTTGAAAAAACGATATAATAGGTATACCCTTGAATTGCTTCCGCCAACGCGTTACGTTTCAAGCTACTAAGGAATCCTTAAATCTGTCAAAGCCCAAAGTTACCCAACATTTTCTCACGCACCGAACGGTCGCTAAAAAGAAACCTAGCATCTCCCGATCCGTTTATTTGGCACCGGAGGATATCGGAGGTGAACTTAAAGGGGTTATGGGGCTTAAGCCGGCGGCGCCTGGCGGCGGCCCGCGTATTGGAGCTTACGGTGATTTACTCGTTACCCCCGCTCGCGGGCCCAGCCTTACTTTTTGTTTACTTAACGGATCAGGGTCTACCCTTTATTGGGTAAAGTCGGAAAAACTGATATTCCACGTGACGTAAACTTGGACGAGTTTATTGGTGGATTTGTATCGGATTTGTTTTATGGATAGAGGGCGCTGATGGTAGTTTGATACGCAATAGCGATGGTTTATGATGTTTTTAGTGCTCAACTTTTAGAGTCTATCTACCAGAGTTCGAAAATCCTTGATCATGGTTTTTAGTGCTTGACTTTTAGAGTCAATCAACCAGGCTTCTCAAATCCTATATCATGGTCAAGGGTCCCTCGGGCTCGAACTCGGAAGCAACAGCTATGGACGCAACTGGGAATGAGACGCTGAGAATATGATGGTTTTAGAGTCAATCAGCTAGGTTTTTTTATGTGATAGGTGGCAGACGAGCAGACGGATCGCCTGATGGTAAGTGATTGCTCCCAACCTTTAAACCCCCCATTCGCCCGGATTGGACCTCCGGTACCCTCACTCACCCAGCGAAATATATCACAGTGCTGCTTCACGCCGGTTTTCTGTGCGGCCGTGGTATCACTCCGGTCGAGCCGGCCCATTCATGCCGAAGCGTAGCTCTCCCACGGTCAGATTTTGAATTTAACAGCAATAACAAAGTGTATGGCTTATGTTAATTAACTTTATTAGTACCGCTTATCCGAGGCAACGTCTTCAATTTTTAAAATGTGATAGGTATAAGGTACCTGTAATTTAGGTAATTACTGTCTATTGAAAAAGATTATTTTTTTAAAAATGGAGGATAAATATTGATATTTCTGCACACATGACTTCTTCATTTATCAAGAAACCTGAAGTACGAAGAAATCCTAACTATTAATCAAGTATTGAACCAAAATGGCACAACCAGTAGTAAAACACATCATCAATCATTGAGGACCACTTAAATAGCCCATAAATGCCCACAATCCTCGCGATCATTGAAAGGACCGTGAAATTCTTCAAACGAAATATTTTGTTCACACAATATTTCTCGATGTTCGACAAAGCTGTTTGATATATTGTTTCCTATTCATTAAGGTAACAAAACTCTTGTAGGTAAAGTAATAAGGCCGAAAATGGCATAGTGCGGATGATTGTCCGAATTAGGGTTGTCGTTTAATAGGTTTGACCAACAATGACCAGAACTTTACGTGTCATGCTTTCCTAGTGGTTTTTTCACCAAACGCGCCACTTAAAAAAAACCGTCTTCAAAAACCACGAACGAAAAAAAGTATAAAATAATATTAGTCGGCGCCCAAGATTACCTTGTAATAAATACTTCATTAAATTAATCACATAGTTGAACAGTTGACCTTCCATCTTCAGCTGAGCCACAAAAATAATAAAATCAGGAGTAAATACCGGTGCACTTTTGATAAAAAAATACAAAAACATTTTATGTGCCTACAAAATGCGAGGGTTGCCCTCGATTTCTCTGGAATCCCTTCTTCAGATCCTGACATGATGAAAATGGACCAACTTGGAAGTGTGTTCTTTCAAATAAAAAAAAAAATCTGCAAATTGGTCATCAATTAGCTGAGAAATCGGTGAACATACAATAAAATAATAAAAAAAAGAAACAAACATACAGTCGAACATAGAACCTCCTCCTTTTTTGAAGTCGGTAATAAAATGTCATCACCTATCATCGTTATTCAAATCTTAGTATTAAGATGTCTAATACAGCTTTTCTTTTAGCACCATTTAGATACCTACTTCATCAAGTATAATGAACAAATTTGTGGACTGAAATGAGCGCGAAATTTCTGACTCTTCATTTTTTTAAATAGTCAAATTACACAAAGATTACCGCCCGATTACAAATCCGAGTGCAAAATGATAGTCAACCCTAGGCGAATAAAGTGGTATGTCTTAACTGGCTGATATAAATCAAATGGAACAAGATATTAACGTGGACGGCCGAGGTGACAAAACCTTTTGTGCAGTAGCCTGCAGAATGCCGGGGCGGTTTGCGCTTTGCAGAGATTCCATAACAATTTTTTTATACCTACTCAACATTTTTCATGTGTATGTAAACTACTCATATACAGAAAATATAGAGGAATATGATCTTTTTAATGACGGCTCACTGTAACCGCTTATCGATTTCGCGACTTTGCCATAGATTTTCAAACCCCTTTGCTGAAGTTAAATACTTACTTATTAACGTGAATGCAGGGAAACCATAGTATCGATATACTAAAGTAAGTTGTAGGAATATCTTAAGACTGTGCAATTTATACAATGCTGGTTAGTTAGTCGTTGCATACAGATAGAGGCAAAACAAGCCCAAAAATTATTTACAACTAACAAAGTAATTCATAATTAAGAGAAATAAATGTTGCAATGTCCACTGTTTTTAGCCAAGGTTTATAGACATAAACAAAGTGGTGGTAGTGACCACCACCAATGTAATACTCGTAACGCGTTTTAGGGTGATTCTTGATTTTAATTGTATATTAAACTAAAACACCAGGCAACCACAAAACAGCGACTGTCCGAGAAACTTACACTTACAGGCCAACAACTTACTTACAGGCCTGCGAGCCTAGTGCATAAGTCACTGAATTTACTTAAATTGTTTATAATTTTTGCCAATAAAAAGAATTGAATTGAATTGAATTAAATTGAACTTAACAAAACGAAAGTAAACTTTAGGAAGGACATACTTACATGAATCATTTAAAATGATTACTCTTTTATTGCTTTATCATGTTTTGTATTCCTCTTTTTAATTTTTATTGATTAAACTATTGACTGAGTTCAAATTCTGTTATAAATATCTTCTGTTATAATGTCTTATTGCAAATGACGCCAAATAAAGGTTTCTTATATGACGAAAACTTAAGAAAGATAAGTTTACTCGTACATTATTATCGTAAAAACATCAGAGCTATACAATAGATAAAAATGCATGGCTATGAACACATAACCAGCTCAAATCATTGAACACAACCATCAGTAACGCCATCTGTCGCGTATGGCGAGCTCTGCGGGGCCCTATGATGGAATCGGTAGAGATATTTTGCAACTGTGTTTGTGTGTAGCAGTATGTAGTTTTTTTTTTACATTTGTCCTTTTTCTTCTCTTCTCACCGAGCTTCTGGTGTGTGCACCAGTGCGCATTTTAATATGTTTTAAAACGAGTGGATTTCCCTTCAAGATAAACTATAAATTTGATTAACTAGTGACTACCATCTTATAATCAATGTTGTACCTTCTTAGACAATATGTGTTACTTTTTTAGAAATACAAAGTTTTTTTAAAAGACGTGGCAGTAAAATTATAGAAAGCAAAAAAAAACAAACTAACAGGAATTATAATTTATGCTAGATGCCACCGCAGTATAATTGTAACTTAAATACCTTTATTTTTTGTGCAATAAAGAATATCTTCGCTCTGAATGGTTACTTAAGGCGACGCGTAGGGCACACATGCGACGCCAATCGATTTTAATTTTTAGCTACTAAAGCGGATCTATTTTAAACAAGTCCATTACGCCAGAACTCCAAATTCCACATCACCTGAATGTTTTTTTTTCCAACACAGTGCGTTTCTCACGCCACTTCCTACCGCGCGTAGCAAAACTGTGAAATCAGCTATCAACGATGGTGTTTCCGAACAGGCACGACCTGGTGATCTTCATGAAAAGAGCTTATATCTCCCATAACAGCAGGCAACGCATCAGTGATGCCTCATGGTTTGCATATGTCCATATATATATATATATATATATATATATATATATATATATATATATATATGTATATATATATATATATATATATATATATTTTTTAATAATAATAATAATAATTCGTTATATTGTGTTACTGATATCAGATAACAGAGGAACACAAATATATACCTACCTAAATACATATATTACACCCAGACACTGAACAAACACAAGTGTTCATCGCACGAATGTTTGTCCAGGGTGGGGATCGAACCCACGACCTTTGGCGTAAGAGACAGGGTCACTACCAATTGCGCCATCCCGTCAGTCATATGCTAGCCATGGCGAGCGGTAATCACTTACCATCAGGTGAGCCGTTTTCTAGTTCGTCCGCCATAATGCAACAAAACATAAAGCCAACTGCTCGACTGGTTTCTCCCAGCACCAGCGTCACGCCCCATCCCTCGCCGTATTTGCACACAGCGGTGCCCCGCAGCGCTACTTTTTACCATTCAATGAACCGTGCACCTCTATTTTGACAAAAGCGACGACATGCCTATAAGTGGATTATACTCCAAGCACAGAATGGAAGAGATTTCACGTCGCATTTATCCCACCTTTGTCTAACACTCACAATGGCTTGTTACGTAGGTGTTGTTCGCAATGAATAAGTTCGCTTTTTATCTGACTTAAGAAGCTTTTAAAAAAGGCAACTTGGACATCTGTCGCGCTTTGTCGATCCGCCAAGATCGTTATCTGATCCAGAAAAAAGAGCAATAAGATTTGGCGGAATGTCTTAATGCGACGCTTTTTAAAAACATCTTAAAAATAAGACGTTTATTCGGTGTAAAAAAGTACATATATAATAACCTAATAATTTTACAAAAACAACAAGGAACTTTCATTGGACTTGTTTACACCGTTCGTATTTTTATACGCATTAAACTGTATGACTTGGTATGAGAATAATAAAATAAACATTGTACAGTCAACTCCAAAAATATGTATACACTTTAGGACGTTGTCACAATATATAATATACGAAAGTAGACCTCTACTTTCTTATAGGTAAGTATTGTGACAAGGTCCTAAAGTGTATACATATTTTTGGAGTTGACTGTACGTATGAAAAGTTTGGCGGTTAACCCTTTTATTAGTGGATTATCAGGATAGTGTCAAAATTGATCGAATCATTCAATCATTCGTTCAGTGACATTTCATTTTTTAACCTTAATTTAGTTATCTAAAGTAAAAATTCTAAAAAATTTTTTTTAAGCAACAAATAATTTAAAATATTGACCTAAGTAAGGTTTCCAAGTAATATGCATAGGAATCGCTTATACTTATGGGATTAAATCCCAAAGATATATTAACTACTTTCTCACAAATAACTTTAGTATAAAATGGAATGAACTGTCACAGGGATAAGTTGTCATGGTTACCAAATCGAAATTTTGAGGTTATTATTGCGCGGGATAACACCATAAAAAAAAGAGGTTATTATTTTAGTACTCATTTTAAACTAGGAGTCCGGGTGGTTTCACTCAAGTAATGTTTACTAAATAACGTTAAAAGTGGTTTTGTAAAAATGTTTATTCTAGTTCTTCAGTTATTCCCAGTATTAATTACACTACTTATTTTAACCACGTTTTGAAATAAGAAGGGTATAAGATTAGGTAACTGGCGAGTTTCTTGATGGATCTTCTCAACCGGAAACAACTTTCCGAGCCGGTGATTGAGTCGCATTATGTTTATTTCTTTTATGTATCGGCGTATATATGTATAATATGTAATTATACGTAAGTGCTTATAAATAGCTTTAATTATTTAATGTAGGTATAACGATTTGTAAGAGCAAATAAAGATGATTCATCGGTCTCACTTCTTACGAATATTTTTTAAGAATGTTTTAACTGATATTTTAGTTTAGGAATACCTAAACCACCAACTAATACACTAATACACTTAACCAATAGGTTAGGTGTATTGGTATTTTGTGTGCTATATAGAATATTCTGCCTATATATCTAGATATATAGACTAGGCATAACATATAATCACAACAAAAGTAAATAGGCATATTTCATGAATTTTCATACAAACAGTTTAAGGTCCTAGAAATCAGTAAAAAAAATTTATTGGGAAAATTACTTTTCTGTCACCAGCGAGCTAATATGGTGGCTTAAAGGATCTTATAACAAAATCTAGCAAAGAATAGCCAAATTCAAAACGCGATCGCAAAAAATGTGTTTCATATAAACTTCTAAGGAAACCTCCAAACGTCGCAGTTTATCGCTCTGCGTTTTGAGTTTGGTTATATTTTGGTGGATTTTTTCATAAAATCATTTAAAGCTTCATATGATCTCACTGGTAAAAACAAATTATTTTTTCTAATTTAATTTCTCTTTTAATTTTTAGGGCCTCGAACTTAGCCTATTTATATGAAAATTCTTGGGATATCCCTAGTTACTTTTGATGTGTGTAGTATAGAAAAAGCGTGTAACTTTCTAATCCACTATGTTTTATACATACTAGTAATATGCAATAGAAGCACGTGCTGTCTAAATCTGTAAAATTTCTTCAAACAATTTTCGACTTTCCTACTTAATTGAGAAAACAGTTTCTGGTGCTCGAAGTAAACAGACTGTACTGTATGATATTTCTATGCCAAACAATCTTTAATATCATCATGTATGATATTTAATGTGACATTTTACCGAGGAAAAGGAGGGAAAGAAAAAGGATACAAATTGCAAAAATATAAAGACGAGATAGATTTTACGAGCCATAAAATTCACAAACTAATTAAGTGGCCAATGGTTAAATGTTTTGAAATGTTTCTTTACTTTTATACAAAAATATTTCTTTCTTTTTTTTGTACACCTATTCGTGGCCAAAAAAAGGTTTGTTATAATTTCTTTTCCGATTGAATTATGGGTTTGTTTATTATACAGCGTGATACCTCGAAACGAAGGCGTTGCATTCATACACGTGCAAAGCAGAATTCTTTTTCGCTATCACCTATAAATCAGGCATTAATATAAAAAGGGCTTGTTCGAGTATCCGCATTGTCGCTTTATGGATGTTATGCCATTCATTACAGGCCATTAAACGCATTATAACGCATTCACCAGTATTGAAAGACCCATCTCGCCTATCACTTTGTTTGTAAAATTGGTTTAGCTAATGGAAAGTCGGGGGTCTAGCGAACCTGGCCGCGTTACCTCAGGAATCATTGTTTGGTTCGAGCGACACACCATTCAGACATCACGAAATAAATGGCAAATGTTGATAGAAAAAACGTATCGAACGAGAGGCTTTGACATGCCCGAAATCCTTGGAGACGCTATCCTAAGGTATATGCCATCTGGTAGATCTTTCTAAAAGAACCGTTATGATAATACTGACTTTGGCCTAAATTAAATCGTTCACTTAGTCCCAATTGGCAATACAAAAAAAATACTTCGGTTTAAAAATAACCGAATTATCACGTAATAGGTACATCTATTCGTCCGTGTGGTCCCCGGCAGAGTAGAATAGGCCACATTCACTCTTGCCGAGGTGTCGTAAAGGCGACTAAGGTAAAGCTGCTGGCATGATGATCAGCACCCAGAGAAGGAAAACTCTGCATTTATATCAAAACCCTCGCCAACCCGTCTACTAAGCGTGGTGGCATGGCAATTACCCCTCATGTGATTGAGGGAGGCCCGTGCCCCAGCAGTGGGGACTTAAATGGGCTGACGATGAGGTACATCTATTAAGTATGTAAATATTTCAAATATTTCTTTATAGATTTTACCTAAAAATCGAACTAAGTAGACACGCATTACGGGTACAACACCATACGTAGGTACCTGCCTTGCCCTTCTATGAAATATATCACTATGTCTTTTTATTTAGGAAGTAAATCCACTGTTCTTATATTTACTCTTGCCCAACCACACCCCAAATTCTTTAACCGAAATCCCCAATAAGACGTAACTTTTTCGGATCGCCATAAAAACTTATTCATTGACGCAAGATTAATAGTCCGCGAGGCAAACCGTTTCTGTTCTATTACTTTTAGAAAACTTTATCGTGTGGAAATGACAATTTGCAGTTCAGCTTACACCTTTCCATTGTGTCCAGATGTTTTTGACTTTGAGGGCGTGACCGCGTCACCGAAGGAAATATCACCAAAAATGTTTTGAGGCGCTCTATCCAAATATTTACTTACCAAGAAACTTTTTATTAAAGTTATTGTGAAGATATGTCTTTGGTCGTGTAGAGCTTTGTCGGGACGACAATGACTTCTAACCTTCGTGTGAATAAAAATTATGATGTTGTTTAGTTTATTTTGTTGCTTACGCCCACTGTAATATTATTGAGCACGGAGTTTTCTGGCTGAACATGTTTTGGTAAAGTCAAAGCGGATACCTATTATATGGTTCCCATTTTTATACAAGTTACTTTAATCATATTCCTACCTTGTTCAATTTATCAAATCATGTTCTTAAATGTTGTATGTTCTAACATTCAATACCTGTAAGTCTCGAGATTATCAGTGTTCTTGGGTGATTCTCCGAAATTTGACCTTCCGGTTTCTTCGCGTCTCAATTCCGTGGGCTCAAAAATATTGTTCAAATTAGAAGTTTATATTGAAATCAGAAGAAGTTTAAATTGAAAGAAAGGGTAGGTATCTTTACGTGTTCTTATTTCAATTTAAAATTCTAATTGGAACAATATTTTTGAGCCCAGCGAAGTTTGAGTATATACTCAAAGCCAGCGAATTGAGACGCGATGAAACGGGAAGGTCAAATTTCGGAGAATAAACCTTATCAGTTTCTGAGTACTTAGTTTGAGCCAGGTCTTGGCGGTTTTCCTGTCATGCAGAATACTGTCCGCGTGCAAACTGTAAAAAAAACTTTAATTTTATAAAACGTAGCCGCTAGTCAGATCTGCATGATAGGAAAGCTGCTTTTATAAATTAACGATTGCTGATTGTTTCACTTCATATGGTCATGCAGGCTGAATTGATGGTCAACTGTCTTGGTCATGCTTGCAAATGCGATTCAATCGAAAAGGTTTCTAGTTTACTAAAAAACCCGACTACCAAAAAACACGATCTAAAAAGTACAAAACAAGAAAATTGACTCTGCTGAAATGATTATGCCGTATCGCCGTGCTCGTATGCCACATTGATTTTATTTTATTATTATAATGAATCTGTTTTGCTACAGTAGGTGGCATACGACCACGGCGATACGGCATAATCATTTCAGCAGAGATAATTTTCTTGTTTTGTACTTTTTAGATCGTGTTTTTTGGTAGTCGGGTTTTAGTTTTTAAACTTTATTTTTATTTAACATATTTTTAGTTATGTAAATATAATTACATATTTGAAATGTGCTAAAAAAGTTCTTTCATTTGATACCCCACACGGTACCGTCAAGCATTTTTTTTTAGTAAGTACCCTAGAGGGTGCTGTAATAAATTTAACGTGACGTCATGTTGCCTATAACCAGAAGACAACCAAGACGCTTCTAACGTCACCTCATTTGTTCAAATATGATAACTAGTTTAGAAGTTACGTGGAAACAGATGAACATACATATATACATACATACATACATACATAGCCTGTCAAAATCATAACCCTCCTTTTGCATTGCCGTAGTCGGGTAAAAACGAATTAACGTACGACTTTTTTATCATCAATAGGCTAACGCTTGACCAAAATCGCACCTGATGGAGAGCAACGATGAGGTCTACAGTCTAGGATGATATGCGTTCTATTCCATTAATCCCAAGGACTCGTGGTAGTTGATATTCATTATGAATGAATATAATCATGACACAACTGTCATGATTATATTCATTCACGTCACCGAAGTGCCTTCTGATCGTAGTTGCACTGTAATTTTGAACAACTCGTTGAGTTACTATCTTGTAATACTAATACTATCTTGTAATTTAATACAACAAAAAAATATTCAACAGAGATTAGGCGCCGACTTCAGTAAAACCTTTTCTCAAGTGTACTGTTATAATTATTTGAAGTGTATAGTGATAAAAATATTATTTTACACTTTTTAGATTGTGGTGTTTGAAGGCGATGTTTTTTCGCAGAATTTTTTTTTTCAAGCTTTTAAGTGTCTCATTTTTTGGCAAAAAAATGAGACACTAAAAAGACCTTTTTAAAATTTGAGCATTCTCATTTTAGATAATAAGTACTTATATTAAGAATGCAAACATCCTTATTATCATTATAGAGTGTAATTCCCAGATGCGTCCACAGTTGTCGCTTCGGAGCCTGGGGTGAGCTTGGACAATGATCCAGGATTCGTGAAATTTAGTAAATAAAGGTGCAAACGTACCTATACCTGCCATGTAAAGACTTCACTGCCAACTGCCAATATAACCGCCAAGTGCATTTTATTTTATTTTTTTCTTAGGGCAGATTCCTTATGCCGATTTTAAATCTATGGTATAGCAATGCATACAAATCTGACGTTATAACATCGATTAATCTACGGAAAAAGATTAGTCGAATCATGGCTTAATTTATTTTCTATGTTTTAAATAGGTAACTCTTGTTATCATAAACTGGCGGGAGAGATCGGTGTATGACATTTTTAAACAAAATCAAATCAAACAAATACACCATGACCATGCTAGCTTCATGAATACTACGTAGTCTAGGGTCTCCAAAAGATTAAGGGCTTTATTCATTATCATTCAGTATACCTGTATTAGCTAAACCAGCGTTATATGTAGACAAGTTTTGACGTTTGAAACAAAATATTTTCACGAAAAAAGAATGAAAACTGCTTTATAACAAACACCGTTACATATGTATAGTTAAGGCGACGGGTAGGGCACACTAGCGGCGCCAATTGATTTCAATTGTTAGCTACCAAAAAATATATATTTTAAATAATTATGGGGTTCCAGTCTCTCGACAAACACTTATACTATTTATTTAATAACTATGCCCAAATATTGGGGCTGTTTTTGCACTAAAAAATTATTCACGCCAAAAGTGGCCTTTTAGCGGTTATTCAAAATCTACTAGCTAACTATAACTCTTAAATAAATAGTATACCCTTCACCTTAACAATATTTAACAAACACTTATGACTAAAACCCTATAAGATTTTCAGTTATCTATTACTTGTAAAACTAATAGTTATCACCAAGTGTGATTATTGTTTATTGTGTATAATAATTCCTGATCTCTATCAGGGAACATGAAGAACTTTTAATGTCAGTACGACTGGCCCTACATTTGTAAAGAATCAAACCGCTCTACATTCACTAACGCCATCTGTTCACGTCTCTCAGAAACTTATACCTCTCACTCAGTGTAAATTGTGGCCTGCTAGCTATCTGTTGCGACGCGAACGGAGAATATAGGCTCTACAACAGATGGCGCTACTAGTACAATTGTAAAAGTTCTATTAAAAAGTTCAAAGATGGCGTAGAGATAATGTTTAGCAAAGATAAAAACTCGGGCGGGACACAAAATAAAACAATTTTGGGTTTTTTTTCCAAAATCGGTTCTATTAAGATAAATAGATTATAATTAGAAGATCCCGGATAACTATTATGGAATCGTTTAAAAATTCGTCGACTTACTAACATCCCTCGGTAGCGTTTGTGTGATTTCTAAAGCTTTATCCCCATTTTGAGAAAAGGTTGTGGGTTGGTGTCCCACCCGAATAATGTGTCAGGGATTTTAAATGCATTATTTACTTGAGCAAAATTGCAATGAAATTGCAAAATAATAATAAAACATACTTATATGTAATGAGATGTAAGAAGTTACAAGAAGTTTATGTTACAAAAGAAATACCTACATTTCTTCATTCACGTATTTTTTATGAGTTATAGGGCCGACGTGTATTAAAAATACAGTCTTTCATCAAACAGACCTAAGAATATGAAAGTTCAATAGATTTTAAAGGAAGTTCAAAATTATGAGCGGAACTCGATGCACCCCCGTATTAGGGCTCTTTGCATTTAGGGCCTACTCTTTGTGCGCCCTCATTTAAGCCGTCCACACACGCCCGCCCCTTCATTATCGGGGCTCATTCCTCTACTGTTTTTCTAACGGCGAGATTACACTGCCTTTCGTTCATTAGCTTCTACTAACCCGATTATGAGTAGACAATCGTAATATTTAACCTTATTCACTGTGATTTGTGAACTTTATTTTCTTTAATCTTAGTAGGTACCAAAGTACTAATTAAAAGATTTAGGGGTCAACGTTGAGCGTGTTCGGGGCGGGTTCGTCCTACTCTCATTATGTTACTTAGGGTTAATTCGACCAATGTTATTCCGATCTATGTTATAGCGCTGTCATTCTATACAAATCGAACGTTATGCCATCGATTTATCATCGATAAAGATTGGCCGAATCGGGCATAACTCGATTGCTAACTATCATCATAGATGCATTCATTATTAGTCCATGCTATTATAATGATATGTAATAAATTGCGGATCCTCCAATAAAATCTGGCAACGCTGTAAAGACTGAATATTTATGAGAACAACATAAAACAATTTTAACTGAAACTATTGAGTCATAACTCGTATGTTGTAAGAGAAATTATATTAACATACGTCCTTATTCTCATGACTCATTCAAGTAGTTTACCTGTTCATTGACTCGACACAGGGGCGTGGTAGAATTGTTGGATATTATTATTATAACGATATTGAAAGTGATGAAAGATGGAGAGTGTGTAATGTGAGTGAAATAGAAAAAAGTATCATCATGAACAAAAGTTTTTTTTTATCAGAGAAAGCTAATCGAGGAAGAAAGTGAGCAAACCTTCTCTGCCCATGGATATTCACTACACCTGTAGGCTTGCAAACATAGAGCAAACAAACAAGGGAGATGTGGTGATACGACTCGGCTCAGGCAACGTATCCTCAAGGTTCGTCATATGGCCCACGTTCCCGCTCTGAGAGTTTCTCCCGGGCGAGGGATGCAAACTATCGCAGAGAGTTTAGTGGGCATGCCCCTGAAAGCACCCCAGGGGAGACCCCACACTACCCGGCCGACTCCCAGCAGCCGGGTGTGCATAAGGCGGCACAGTCCGACGGCGCCGACGTCGGCACCTTCTTCAAAAAAAAAGGTAACGTTTCTTTCCTCATCTTAGCGTGTAATTCCGGGTTGCGTCCAAAGCCCACTCTCATTGCTCTGGAGCCCGGGGTACGCTTAGACCATAATTCAAAATTGGGGAGTCTTGTAATTACAGTGAAGCGACTACCGTCAGACCTTCGCAACCCTTTACAGGGGAACCAGACCAACTGAATTCATGGTTACACGTTTCAAGAAACTATCTCGAAACGTGCAGATTTCATCACAATATTTTCCCTCACCGTATATGCTAGCCTAATCCGCTTGACTTGAGCATCCAGCACAAAACCGGTTTATGCCAAAATACCTACTACTTAGTTCAAAAGTTTTAAGCAAAAATATAGAAAATTATGGAATCTGCTCGAATTGATGTAGTCTGATATTAATATTTTGGTATTTATTTTCATGTAGTCAGAGAAAATGTTAATATTAATTTTCATTGCAACGTATAGCCAACTTACCTATTTATGTATCTTAATTAACCACAACCGCAGATATAATTATAATACTAGTAGTTACAACTCAAATTACAGGCCCTTGTGTTCAATAGCCATTACCAACCAATGGCACGGCAAAGTGTCCCAAATGGCCTGCATTGTGCGCATAATGTATGCGCCCGTTTGTTTGTCAACAATCACCCTTGATGACGTCGGCGCAGCCCGTGAATAGGCCAAATCATCATAAGCTTACTTTACATCAATTGCTGAATATTCTTGAGGGTAGTTTCATTTCGGCCATCATTGGTCTTCTTCTTCCTGGATTTGGCAAATCTAGTAACTAAGAAGTTACTGCCTCCTGAACTTCGTAACCTAGGACTTTCGTAAATAGAGGAATCAGACGAAATAAATAATGGTTACGGAAATCTACAAACTTGAAAAAGTATACGAAACGTACAGTTTTCTCAATAGTTAATCTTGAGCTAGAAGATCTCATGCACGAGAAACTTATACGAAACATACAGGTTTCCATGTGATGTTTACTTGGAGCTACTAGTATGTAGCGCAACCATAGTCCATTCAGTATCTAAAGGTGAATAGGGCAGTTCAAACGTGTCGTATCATGCAACCATCTTTCTAAAAATAAAAATATTGAGTTGTTTGAAGGTAACTACTCCTTTTATAGACACTGTACCTACCACACCAAATGCTTGGAATTTCCTTACCTACTTACCCTGCCCTTCAAGCATCACACTTGCAAAATTTCCATTTCATAAATTAACTAGCGACCACTCTACCACTTGCAAATGCAGTTAAAAGGCTAAACGTGACGTATATTTTCTCGTGTTTCCCCGCACTTTAGTACGTTTCCATACTCTAGACTAGGATATTGTTGTTTATGATCTTATTTAATAATATTTATGTTGTATGGGTTTTAAATAGGATTTACTATGTAAACAAGTGGAATCATTTACAATTACATCAATGCAATCAACGTGATACGCCGTGTGGTCCCCGGCAGAGTAGAATAGGCCACCCTCACTCTTACCGAGGTGTCGTAAAAGGCGACTAAGGTAAAGCTGCTGTCATGATCATCAGTACCTAGAGAAGGAAAACTCTGCATTTATATCAAAACCCTCGCCAAGCTGGCTGGTGTGGGCTGGATGAGAGTGGCCGAAAATCGGGAGCAGTGGCGTGCATTAGGGGAGACCTATGTCCAGCAGTGGACGAGTGTGGGTTGCTGATGATGATGATGATGATGATGAATCAACGTGAAACCGCGAATGATCGGAACCTGGAGGAAGCTTAGGTATATCAGAGACCAAGATACATTTTTGTGTCGCTAAGCTTAGCGACACACTCTACTCCTATACCTAGTAGTAAGTAAGTTTTTTTATGTTATATGCCAGACGGATCACCTGATGGTAAGCAATTGCCGCCGCGTGCGCTGCCATCCTTTAAACCCTCCCATTTTCCCAGATTGGGCCTCCGGTACCCTCAGAAGCTACAACAATAAGTATAAATAAATAAGAACTATGTTCGTTCAGTGAAATAAAGCTAAATGCAATTATAAATGAACCAGACCATTTATAACAATCTAGTGCAGTTGTATGTACAAGTACTGAGAGTATTCAGATGAAGAAAGTCAGAGGTGTCTTTCAGCACATCTAGGCCCCAGCAGGCGGTTTACGGTTCAAATCTTTCAAAAATAAAAATGAACTTCTTTCTAATAAAATACTTATAAATGGCCGGCAACTGTGTGTAAATGTGTATGGGCGGCGCCGGTTATGGGTTACCATCAGGTAACTTTCTCACTTACCTCGACAGCCCATACAAAATGTAAACCACCGACTTTGTATGAAAACTTATATTTTGTGTGTAAATTAAGTGGACTGTAGTTTTGGCGAAACGAAAACAAAAAATGGTTGTTTGCTCTGCTAGACCGGGAATCGTAATCTTGTGCACTACTTACATGGAATCCCTGGAGCTTATGGAACGGGTTCACACTAAAAGGTTCAAACCTAGCACAGCTGAGACTAATGTTATCTTCACCCAAAGTGGAACACTCCTCCTCGTAGGTTGCCAGAAGACGATGCGGTGGTTGCAGGTACAAATTAGTTATGCTAATTTATAAAGAAATTATTGCAAATATACGAAAAACGAGAGCGACGAAAAAATGTGTGTGCTGTAGCGCGAATTCTAAATGGAAGAGGAAGTTTTTACTTTTTAACCGCCAAAAAACGTTTTGAAACTTCACCAAAAAATGTAGACTATATCCTACCAGTGTAGCAAGCGAAAAATTAATAAATTTTCAATTTGGTCAAAAAAGTATATTTTTAATTTTAATTTAAGTGAAAGCTGAACATATTTATATGCGAATTTTAAGTTAAAGGTATGAAAATGTTGACAGAATCACCTGTATTATTAAAATCATTTGAATAATCGACATAAATATTACGATATGAGTACCTACCTACCTCTACTACCTAAACATATTTTAGATAACTACTTGTAATTTTTTATATGTTAAAATATTAACTAGTTTTGAATACCATTACTGTTAAAAATAAAGAGGGCAAATTGAACAGAGTCTAAAAATAAACTCATGTAGGATTGGTGATCGGTAGATGCATGGTAAGGAACGTGTAAGAGATCGATATTTGAATTATGGAATGACGTGCGAGAGGGAGATAGACGACGTATGGCCGACGACAGTGTAAGGCGAAAGACGTAATGAAGAGGATTATATTAAAGAAGTAGAACTATTCCCGAAACCAGTGGTGTATTATTTATTCTGTCCCACACTCATAGTAGGTACACTAACTCAAACTATCTACTAAGATAGACTAATAAAATCAAATCAATATTCAAAATCTATTGAAAATAGTTGTGCAGTACGAGAATGTATCGTTGCTATGCAACACAACCAGGCTTGTTCGTAGGATACGGTATATATAGTTACAACTACTGTAGTTGTAACTCGCTGGTGGCAGATTTATGATTTCAAATTAAATAAAGTAAAGTAAAATATCAGCCTATAAACTATCCCACTGCGGGGCAAATGCCTCCGTCATAGAAATCAAGTTATCGCTACTATGAAGGGATTAGGCTTAACCACCACGCTTGCCAAAATGCCAAATGCGAATTGGTGATTACAAACCCGAGCTACGTTCTAAAAGTCGAAACATACTTTTCGCTTTACCCGGGAATCGAACTTCGAGATCACGGCCCGTTATTTAAACCACTAGACCAACAGGCTGTTGACTAACATTAAACTCTGTTTCTTATCTATATTTTAATACCTTAAATAAAACTATTATGTCACACAGTTATTTTTGTGTTTCCTCTAGCCACCAGGCACCCAGTACCTAGTACGAGTAGTATGTACTATTTTGAAACCAAAATCACAGATTTTGTATTGAAATATGTCGGTTCTACACGGAAACATTTTCTTCTCATTTTAAAAAATAGTAAATGTACACTACATTTTAAACAGACAAATAAAACAAAACAATTAAACGCCGAAACCATTTTGACCTCGACTTTGTACCATAAGCACCCAATTAAAGCCTTCGATATTTATATTCAAACGAGTTTTCAATCGTATTCAAAATAAACTTATATACTAGCATTTATGACTAAATAAACGGCGTTAAAACCCAAGCGTACAGGTTTGTGACGTCACAAACATCCTAGATTACGATGACATGTCAAATTACTGGGCGAAGGCGGATAAACTGTTCGACGTCACGCTAGTACAGTCATACAAGGATATTAAACGCTTAATCGCTAATGTATTCTTCTTCAACTTTTTAAAGCATATTTTTAAGGCAGGCATACATAGTTTTTAAGCAAAGGTTTTAAGGCCAAAGTTCTTTTTTTGGCTACAGCTTAGTTCTTAAATAGGGTGGTTCTGTATGTAGTCTACCAACCTATATGGCATGGTGTTTTGTTGTGAAGCCGCCAGGTAATTAAAAAAAAAACGAAAGATCTTGAGTGATCGCCAAATTCAAAACAAAACGAAACCACTCACCCAAATCATCTGACGGTAATTTTAAAATCCTGGAATTTGATTTTGGGAGAGCCATACTTCGGCATGAATGGGCCGGAATGGTGTGATACCATTATACCATATATAGAAATATGCACAAATGTTTTCTATTAAAATAATTTCGCTATAGTTTTCCTTGTATAGTTTGATAAATACAGAATTATACAAAAAATAAATAAAGATTTCGTTCGTTGTAGTAGAATCTACTAATTTGGTTTTTACGGTCGGATTACGTCCAGGAGCCCAATTCTCTGCACGTGATATTTTGTCATCATACGATGTAGATATATCACCAAAACATAGTTTTTTGTATGGTTTTAGATGATATCCGACATGTTTTTCCATATCGAAAATCCTGAGAGTTGGGCTCCTGGAGCCCAATTCTCGTGCTCGTGACATTTATCATCATACGACATATATCACTTAAACATAGTTTTTATGCCTATGGATTTTATGCAACATCCGCTATGTTTTTTCATATCGAAAATCATACCGAGAATTGGGCTCTTGATCTCGAATTTGTATTAAGAATTTTTCGAAGACCTCTTATATATGATTGAAAGGTGAATCTACATTCCCTTATCTATTTTTGTACTTTTTTGGAACATGTGAAGACTAATAAGAAAATACGACTTTTACAAAATGTCATCAAGGTCGTGATATCAAAAGTCCAATCGAGAAAACCCAGCATTCAACCTCCGTGACGCGTCGGTAGTACATAATCTCTCCTCCACCGCCCGGTCTATAAGTATTCTTTGGATTACTTATAAAAAATATGTCAAGTCATGTATCATCCGCGTTTTGAGTGGTTTATGAGTAATGTCGAGCACACTTCACATTTCTTCCTCGATTGTTTATTAGGGTTCTCCACTGAAAATAAGAAGAATCGAAGAGGTAACTAATTAAAAATTATATCAAATACTCAGGTTAGCGATTCAAGCGCCGAGTGAAGGTATAAGACCTTCATAGTATTAAGAATTGGAGCAGTGAAAAAATGTATCCTCTAAGACAACGAAATCACCAGATACGACCGTTTACTCTTTAATTATGCAGCACATTTTGACGCAATGTATTCGACATTTTCATTCATTTTATACCGAGGTGGAACAAATAAACTATTAAGGTATGAATGAATGAATTAATATACTTTTATTGCACTCAAAATAAAGTATGAGAACTTAAAAACTAGGTATTACAGGATGTGTACAACGAAGGCGGCCTTATCACTATGAGCGATCTCTTCCAGACAACCTTTAGTTAAAGGACACTTGATGAAGGTGTAGGGCGGTGCAATCTTAATCTTAAATATTTATATACTTACACAGAAAGTTGAAATACAAAATACATAAATAAAATATGAATGCACTAATACATACAATATATAGGTACAAGTAACTATCATGGTACTATCTACTAGTTGGTACAGAACCCTCGATACACTAGTCCGACTCGAACCAGACCGGTTTACTTATATAAATGTTAGCATAATCTGACTAATTGAGACGATTAAAAAACAACTTACATTCGCACTTAATACTCAACTTTTTTCTGCATAATATCACCAAGGTCACCAGATGACGCCTCAAAACCAAGAAAACCCACAGCACAGCCTCCGTGACGTAGTAATCTCACCTTCGGCGCCCGATCTACAGGTATTGCGTACGCGCCGATTTAGTTATAAAAACGTGTGTATCATGCGTCAACGGCTTCTATTAATAGAAGCGAAACAAACGCATGACCTGATTCACCTTGTGCCGGTTCTTAATTGATTAACACGTGATGACCTTAAGATCCTTATTGCAAATCTTATTGGAAAGTTTACTAATTTCTATACCAATGACGTAAATTCCGAACTTAACAACCGAGTCAAGACGTAGATGCAAATTAATGAATGGACACAGCATCAAACACGAATGACATAAACAATTTTAATAAGTTAACGGGGCATAACTATTTTTACAATACGTCAACCAAATCAGAATTTGATATTTTCAACTGACATCTTCGCAAATAGAAGTAGATATGCAATCAGAGGTCAGCATATACTGGTTACAGCTACTTAGATATACCATAAACGTTTATGTAATAATAATATCCTCCAACCAATTACGGCTACGGCGGCCAATCTCAACGATCAGCCACGTGCTCACGATATATATTACCTATAGTGCTCAAGTATGTGCGCACGATTGCACTCTCTATTCCCTTACCCTGATATTCCGATGGGACACCAACTTGTCACGAGCGGAGAGTGATTGGGCGCAGGATCAACGGCTTAACGTGCTTTCCGAGGCACGGGGGTATACTCGTAATATCGCCAACTTCCAGACTCCGGGCTGACATTAAGAATTTCGTACCGAAAACTTAGGTACAAACTTTTTTGGCCTGACCCGGAGATCGAACCCAGGACCTCTTGCACAGCCGTTGCTTCAAAGTGCGACCAACTAACCACTGCGCCACCGAGGCAGTCAATGTTTAATTGTATGTAATAATAAGTAACCAAAAAGATATATATATTTTTTAATAACCACGAAGTTAATACTCATAGATCTGTATCTGTACCTACCATGTTTATTGCAAATAAAGATTTAAAAAAAATTGAAATATTATTCTTCATTGTACCTACGTAACTAAGGTGTAGAACTATAAGAGATTATATGAACAAAAGATCCCATTGAGACATTAAACCAGTAGTTATAGAAAAAATCAGAATAAACCAATGGTAAAGTAAAGTAAAGTAAAGTATCAGCCTATAAACTGTCCCACTGCAGGGCAAAGGCCTCCATCATAGAAATCAAGTCATCGCTTCTATGATGGGATAAACCCATGGTACAAACACAATAAGGAGGTACTACCTCTTGGTGGGAATTTTATTAATTTAGGAGTTGGAAAACTGTTATTTTTTTAATAAAAGTTTAAGTAAAGCCAAGTTAGAGAAAAACATTGAATAACCAAATCTTATCATCGACATATTGAATTATGAAATGGAAATGGCACAATTTTTGCCTTCTCTGGTCTTTTACAATAACAGCAATGGCAATACCATCTTACTCGATGTAGTACAGTTAAGAAAATCAACGCGAACACACACACACACAATTAGAGCGTATATTACTAAACATGGTTTACAAATATAACAGTCGTAACACACCTGGGTTTTCCCGCGCGTCTCGTCAAGGTTAGCAAGAAAATTAATCTAAACCAAAGAATGAAGTAAGTACCTAAATGCTAATTGATAAATACCAGTTGCAGTGTCGAGTTTTCGCCCCTAATAAAACTTCCGAATTTAGATCGCGGGTAGTCTTACTATCGGAAAATATTTTTGTTTTGTGAATTTGTGATAGATTAACAACAGACGAGCAGACGCCTCACCAGCGGAGTCAAAAGACTTACAAGTACGCTGCCAACCATTTCCCGTTTGTTCCCTAATTGGGGCCCCGGTCCTGTCACTCACTGGGACACAGTGTAGGCGCTGCTTTTCGCCGGTTTTCGTGATGCCGTTTCACTCTAGTCGAAATTGGGGCTCCCAAACCCTTACTTACTGGGCAAAATACTAAACAGGCTCTGCTTTTCGCCGGTTTTTTGTGAGGACATGGTATCACTCGGGTGAATTTCATGCCGAAGCGCCGCTTTATTGCGAAAAATAAAGGTTGGTTTTGAGTGAGCATCCGCTATTGTTTTCTGTTGTAAAGAATCGTCAACAATCGTTGGATCAAAAGTGTCTTCAAATAGGAACATAGTGGCAAGCGTAGTGTAAGACGTCCCTCAGCTTCGTGCTGACTGAAGAATGTATGACTGTAAGTGACTGGATGGACAAAGTCCCGGCTTTAATCTGTGACTATACCGATTGTTGATCGATTAATTCATTGCATCGTTGGTCTGTGTGACAGCGATTGTACCGTGATGATGAGTTCTTATATTGGTATAGACCATTTATCTTTTGCTCTACCACACTCAGTAAAATGTAGATATCCATTAATACCAAATATAGGGTCCTTTACTAGGTAATTAAGTAATATTTTACTACAAATATTGTTACCATAATATTTTTTAATACCTATAAAAAGGTTGATCTACGAACCCACGGTCTCTTGCTCCGTGCCTTGTTTAATTAATTACTTATTTTTGTTGTTGTATATTTAATTCATAAACTACTATCCTGTTCAACGAAAAGGATATTAAGTATCATCATCATCATCATCATCAGCAGCAGCTCTTCCATAGTACTTCCGTGCAGTGTTAATTTTATGACCCTAAAATGTAGGAAGTTCTACAAACTTTTCTTTTACTAGGCCACAACTTGTATGTTAAATGATACCGCAAAGGTGGATGGTGCCGACGCGCCAAGTCTGGATGTAAGCATATCCCAATAGAGTATTGGGATATGCTTACATCCAGACTTACTTAATTGACCTGAAAGCTTAGGTTAGCACTATAACTTTGCACAGGCCTCCTGCGCAGCCCGGTAGCCACCGTATGATCTTACGATACGCTCCATCATCCACTTCAATCCCTCTGAGAGGGATGTGTCGGGTCCGCGCGCTATGCGGGCTTCCGCTTTGGAAAGGTCGGGAAGATGGGACACTTTATTGAATTTCTTGCGTCTCCTCCTCACAAAGGCATAGAAGGGTGCACTACTGGAGTTTTATTGGGTATGCCTCAGGTCGACGTCAGAGCAAGGCCCCACCAATAGCTGGAGGTATATTCCATCCAGGCCGGGATTTCTTCAGCGAGGTAAAAAGGAATACATCTTAAAATGTAGGCAACTAAGGTACCTATAAGCAGATTTAATTTCTTCGTGCTACTTTTGCCGCATCACAATGAAACCATAGAGGGACGTAGATGCAGATCATGCGCCTGTGTCGGGCTATTTTGGACGTGCTTAGATACTAGCCAAACATCAAAGTATACAAATCTTTAGTTTTTTTTTCAATTGGCTCTCACTTTAGATAATTTTAATTTAATGTATGGCATGTATGGCCGTGGGAAGCCGTGTGGTCCCCGGCAGAGTAGAATAGGCCACCCTAACTCTTACCGAGGTGTCGTAAAAGGCGACTAAGGTAAAGCTCCTGGCATGATCATCAGCACCCAGAGAAGGAAAACTCTGTATTTATATCAAAACCCTCGCCAACCCGTCTGCCAAGCGTGGTGAGTATGGCAATTACCCCTCATGTGATTGAGGGAGGACCGTGCCCCAGCAGTGGGGACTTAAATGGGCTGACGATGATGATGATGATGATGTATGGACCTAAACTAACTTTTCCCCCTTGTTACAAAACGCTAAGAATAGTTGCGAAACAAAACTCGTCCCAACCACTTTTAACATTGCGTATTCGGACGGAATGAACTTCAGTATGGTAATAATTTCTTTAATGAGGTGTTTTTTGGTTAGTTTATTTCGTTTTATTTTTCTTTCTTTGGCCTGCTAGCAGAACATTTCAGCCATTGAATACTCTAGTTATTTCTACTGTGTCAGGGCGCCAACAGCAGCGGTTGCGGTCGCCCCGCGCCTCAAAAATTGTCGCCTCTGCGGTTATCGGTCGTGACGTCACCATCCGTGATTACGTCACGTGGTTTCTCTACTCTGAGGCTGGTCTTGAGGTCAGGTTTTTTATTGTTGACATAAGACGAGTTAACCAATTTGTTCGTCTTCAGTAGGGCACTCGATGTTTCGTGCCAAGTTCGAAAACTCACCTGTAGGTAACTAAATAAATAAAATAAAATCATACTTTTACAACAACTCATACATTGACCTGATTTTGTACTAAGTAGCTTAATCCCTTGAGTTACAAATGTCAGACAACAGAGGAATTACCTACTCACCATACATTATAATGTACCTACTCTTATATCTAAAAGAAAAATCGATCCGTTTCTCAGCACAATACATACTGAAAACGCAAACTTTACTTTTTCGAGCTAAAACACATAAATAATTGTTTTGTAAAGCATCATATTTTTATGTGACAGGTGGCAGACGAGCAGACGGACCGCCTGATGGTACGTACGCTATTGCCGCCGCCAATAGACACCCACAACACCAGTGAAGTCACAAGTGCGCTTCCAACCTTTTCCCCGGATTGGGCCTCCGGAACCCTCACTCACGCAGCGAAACACAGCACAGTGCTACTTCACGTCGGTTTTCTGTGAGGCCGTGGTATCACTCCGGTCAAGCCAGCTCATTCATGCCGAAGCGTGGCTCTCCCATGGTAAAAAATCATTCATCATCTCAATGTCAGTCTGGTTGCGTCCAAAGATATTGCTTCGGAACTCCGTTTCCGCTACTATTTTGCTATGCCTCCTCCACTTCGCACGGCCTTTTGTATAGTCGTACTCATTAGCATTTGTTGGAGCCGTAAAGTCCTTGTGTGGAGACCGCGACTCGGTAAACGTAGTGTAGGACGCCCTGCGACAAGATGGGATGATGACATTCGAAGGCTTGCTGGTGTGGGCTGGATGAGAGTGGCCGAAAATCGGGAGCAGTGGCGTGCATTAGGGGAGACCTATGTCCAGCAGTGGACGAGTGTAGTCGTACTACTGGTACCATTTTATATCGACGTCTTACCTAAATATAAGAGGATAATGATTGACAACCCGTTTGGAACAGTGGTAGAGAACGCTGCCTTTGGTCCAAGGGTTGCGGGTTCGATCTCCGCACAGTACAAACATTTGTGTACATAAACATGTCTGTTTGTCTTGGTCTGATCCTTTACTATGTATTATAAGTATTATTTACAAAAAAAAAAGTATTATATGTATATATTTGTAATCCCACTGTTGATTCTGATATCCGTAATACAGGTGCTTGAGCTACCTATCTCGGAGTCAGATCAATGTATGTGATGTTGTGAAATATTTATTTATTTATTATTATTTAATGATTAATCAATTCAAAGAATATTTTGATGAAAGAAGTGCCGCCAAAGATATATGGTTTAAAACTATACAGAGTCAGCTCCCTCAATGCTAGTGGTTTATTAGTAATAGATTAAGTAGGAGACATATTGTTGTTTTGCATAGATTGAGGTCTGGACATTATCCGTGGAACAAATTTGCTTACCTCATGAAAAAAGTTTCTTCCCCAAATTGTGAAGTTTGTTGCACCATAGATGATGTCCAACACTTACTAACAGAACGTAAAAAACATGAGCGAGACCCAAACTCACTGATTAAAAAAATTAACATCAATTTGTATGAAGTAGGTATTTTAGCCGATTCTAATTCTCAACTTGCAAAATGTTTAGCAGAAATGTTTATGAATCGATGAATTTTCCCACTCGCGCAACTATATTATAAGTACGAATACAAAATGTATAATGGACAACATTTCATATTTTTAACATGTCCATATTGTTTTTTTATATGAAAATAGACATAAAATAAACGGACCCATATTTTTTCTTTTTTCAAAATTTGTCCATTTTCATGCATAAAATAATTATTAAAATTCTTTATATTCTAAATAGACGTAAGCGCCAAATGACGTCATCGGACGGCTGAATACAGCGATATTCCTTTGCTTATCATTGTTTTAATAAAAAAAAGGTACAACTGTCAAAGGTAAATAATACTAGTGTCAACATTGTCAACGTCATTCATTCATTCAACGTTGACAAGTTGTCTTTTTTTGACAGTTGCATGTCATGGGTTTGGCATTTCGTAAATTTAAAACTATAATGTGCTAGGCAAAGAAATATTTTACATTCTGCCGTCCGATGACGTCATCTTACGTTTTTTAGTTTTTAATTTTTTTCTCAGTAAATAAGCAATATAAAAAATTAATAAATATATATTCGCGCAGCAGAAAAGTAAATAAAGAAATGGTATTTTTTGTTTCAGAGCTTAGCAATTTTGAAATGTTTGTCCATTAGGCTTCGATGGGGCTGGCATGTATTTTTAATCAAAAATCCCTAAATAAATACGACGTGATTGACGACCCGTTTGGAACAGTGGTAGTGAACGCTGCCTTTGGTCCAAGGGCTGCGGGTTCGATCCCCGCACAGTACAAACTTTTGTGTGCATGAACATGTCTGTTTGTATTGGTCTGGATGTTTCCTATGTATTATAAATATGTATTTACAAAAAAAAGTATATGTATATATTTGTAATCTACTGTTGGTTCTGATATCCATTACACAGGTGCTTGAGCTACCTTTCTCGGAGTCAGATCAATGTATGTGATGTAAAAAAAAAAAGAATAAAAAACAATACTAGTTCTACTAGTACCTACACATGTGATTACGTCGTCAAAGCAAACCTTTTTAGATCCATCTTTTCTACTGGGAATGGGTAATTTATGGTAGCATGGCCAGACATACGTTTGTTAACGACGTAAATATCATATGAATATTGGACTAAAGATTGAAACGGGATTTCAGGGTCTTCAAACTTTTTTATTATAACCGCAGAGCAAGCATAATCGCGTCTTTTGTCGTCTCACACCCACAGATAACTCCATCATTCCCTCCGTTCACTCGTTCTCTGTTCACTCTTACTCCGTTCCATTCTACTCGTCTTCCATTCCGTTTCACTCTCTCATAATCCCACATGTATTTCCATAGGCCGTTTATTTGCGAAGCATGATTATCATAAATGGAAACGCCGAGGAATAAAGTTTCCATTATATACTAAGTTTAACTAATACCTACAGATTACAATTTTACAGGCCTTATCACTTACTAAAATTAATTGACGGTATAGAATCCTTTCAGATTAATAGAAATAATGAAAAACTACAGTAGATACAAAAAGTGATGATGTATATAAGAACAAAGTAACGCATTCCCGCCTTTAATTTCTACGTAACACCATTTCATACCCCTGAAACCCAAACGAAAGATAAACAATGCTTGTCTCCGAGTTCTGAGGGCCTACAACAAACCTCCAAGAAACGAATGAGAATATACCTTGCGCATTCAAACAAAAGAGACGATCAGGAGCCCAATTCTCGGGCTCGTGATATTTTGAAAACATGGCGGATGTCACATGAAATCCATACAAAAAAAAACTATATTTTAGTGATATATGTCGTATGAAAATAAATGTCACAAGCTCGAGAAATGGGGTCCAGGGGCTCGATTCTCGGGCTCATGATATTTATACTCCGCCCATGAAAATCTGCAACACCAGAGGAGTCACAAGTGCGCTGCCGACCTTTTAAAAAGGAATAGTTTTTTTGTATGGACTTCATGCGAGATATGCCATGTTTTCTCCTATCGAAAATCCTGAGAATTGGACTCAGCGCGTGTGAAAGGGACTAGGGGGACTTGACATTGAAGTCGAACTAGAGATTTGTATGGACGAATGTATAAAATCTCTAAATTCGACTTCTATGTCGAGTATACGAGAGCGAGGCCCTGTGGTTAAAGATTCGTCGAGAATTCTGTTTCGTTGTAGGCCATCAGTGGCGCAACAAGTGTCGCGTCGTAGTCGCCTTTTGGCCCTGCTACGACGCGTCATTTTTCCGCGCGTCTTCGCGACGGAGGGCGGCGCCGCCCCGCCCAGCCACTGACACGCCCACTTCACTTTCTTAAGACTACACCCACCATTCATTCAATATTCATAGTCACTAAAAGTCTTACACAGAACACTTCCAGATAATAAACCTATATACAGTTCGCTCTCCTACATGTTAATGTAGTGTAAACGTCTCCGGTTACCGCTTTCTACGTTCATTAACATTCACTATAATTAGTTTCACTAATTCGATTTCACATTATATATCATTAATGTCACATTATACAATCAATATTAAAGCACAATTTGCAGCAATACAAGTTTATCACTGACTTGAAAAAAATTAAAAGTTAATCTAGGAAAACAGCGGATGTTCAGGCCATTATAGACGTCTCACTCAGCACTAACCACAGCGGACGAGAAGAGCGAGATACGCAACAGCGCTTCAAAACGAAAAAGCTCATAATATTTCCCTTTCAACAATGGATCCAAATAAAAATATTAATGGCACAAAACTTGCGCGTGTCTCTCTCGCGCTTTGCGTTTAGGCGGTACGTGGGAGCGGGAGGGTAGCGGCGCGCATTTTCCCGACAAATGAAGCATGGCCAAACCGCAGATTGACCGCAGAGAATGGAGGCAACGAGTGACAGAATGGCGGCCGCTCAGTTGTAGAGAGTCGCGCGCGCTGCGTGGACGCGCGTGCAGCCTCCACGGTCCGGTCGCGAGTGCCCCTCGTACCACGCTGTTTACGCGCGGGAAATAACTTGAATAAATTATTAACCAGCTGATGTTGACAGCACGCCACGCTGAGAATGCCGGCCGGAACCTTTGACACGAATGCCTGAGATTTCGGCCAGATTCGCACAACCAGTTCGTGACTCATCTAAAATGACGAAAGTTAAGTTGAAGAACTCAAGGCTCGCATTAAGTTATTACTAGTGCAATAAGAATCGAGGAAAAATATTCTTTATGACTTATCGCCATTGAAGCGCACAAAAGGACATTGTGAATAATAAGTTTGTGTGCTAAATCTAATGTTTGCGTTGAATCGCATGACAGGGGAAATAATAATTATAATAAATTAAGGAAATTTAAGAGACTGAACGGTTGAAACCCAAAGAGGAACTAATCAAGTTGTTGAACAAGCAATACTCGCGTGCTTGAAGTATTAAGTAAAGTGTGTGCGCGCGAGTCTCGTCGGAACAGTGCCAAAAGAGGCAAATTTGTAAGAGGCTGATTATAAAGTGGAAGAAACGTAGCGAAAGAAGTGACCTTGTGAACTGGCGATAGTAAATCAAGTGACGTGCCCATTGCCGCTTTAGTAGGTCGACTGGCCGGAGTTGGCAAGTGTAGGCGGCGTGTGATGGTGTGAGGATGCATCTGCCGTACGAGTCGCGGGGCCGCCGCCGCCGAGAGATGGCGGAGCTGGAGCCCTGGTGGATGCAGAGCATCATCGACGAGACCAGGGCCGAGCACCCTGACTTAGGTGAGGACAATCCCGTACCTTCCACTGGGCAAAAAAACATTTTTTTTTTCATTTATTAATGCTGCGTCAATTAATGAATTGATCACGCGTGGAAACAGTAAAGAGGACGATATAGATAGAGCAGGATTTTAACAATCTATTAACCTAATTAACAATTGTAACAGCTTATCTTGCTTTTTAAATTATTTCCTTTGATTTTCCAAAACATATTTTAACAAATATAAAAATTAATAGTAACCTTGCAGATAATAATGACACCTATTGAAAAATATTTAGTATGAGTAATAATTACATAATAATTATAACTAGAACACACAAACACACACTCGTATTGAATCAAAGATAGTTTTAAACAATATCAGCTTTCTAATATATTTTCAGGTGAAGGGTGTACCCGACTAGCGACGCCAATTGATTTTAATTGTGCGCTACTAAACCAGATCTGTTTTAATCAACTTGGGGGCTTCAGTCTCTCGGTACCTATACTAATATTTAAATATTTCACAACATCAATACATTGATAAATAACTTGGGGCTTCAGTCTCTCCTATAAACACCTATACTATTTATTTAATAGTTAAAGTTAGCTGTTTGATCGGGTTTTGCACTTGAATTTTGAATTACCACCAACAGCGGCCACTTTTGGCGTGAATCAAATTATTTAGTACAAAAATAGACCCAACATTTGGGCATGGTCATTAAATAAATAGTATAAGTCTTGGCCAAGAGACTGAGGCTTCGTAATTATTTAAATTATATTTGTTTTGGTAGCTAACAATTAAAATCAATTGGCGTCGCTAGTGTGTCCTACCCGTCGCCTTAAGGCCGGTTACACTTTGGGTGCTCAGCCATAGCTTAGACTGTATCACTACCTAGTACCTATATAAAAAAGTCCCTTTTGTATCTATGTATGCTTAAGATCTCTACAACTACGCATGGGATTTTGATGCGGTTTTCAATAGATAGAGTAATTCAAGAAGAAGGTTTTACACCTAAGCATATTAATAATGTATAAGTATATGCCTAATACTGCACCCGTGCGAAGTCGGGGCCCATCGCTAGTATTTACTTAAAGCACGGTTCAGAATACAGAATTACAGGGAGAATTTGAAATCAACAGCGCACCCATTTCAGTACCGTATTCTGGATAATTTTTAGACTCTGTATTTTGAAATTAACGAAGTATTTTTTTATCTTCATGGTATTCAGGTGACTTATCAGAATGGTCAGAAAAAGTGGCCAAAAAAGATAAAAGATAATTTGAATAGTATAAATACCGATTATAGTTATATAGTTGCTAAGCAGTTTTTATACAATTTAGAAAAAAATTGAAAAAAAATATAAAAATGTTTTATTTAAATTAATTTTTATTTTATTTTATTTGAGACAGCAAACAGTTACATAGTTGAGATACTAATTAATAATACCATTAAACCATCTTAAGAACTTAAAAAGAATATCCTTTTTTGACTCTTGAAAATATTATACATAGGTATTTCTTCAATCAACATTAAATTACATTTGTTTTATCGACGACTAAGTGAGTACTCGTAGTACTAAAATAATTACTCGTGAATAACTGTCACTTGAAATTCTATTTATCAAAAGAATTTTTCGAGTTTATTCAAAAGTTTGACAATTATTCAGTAAAAGTAAGTATGGTCTTAAAAACATCAGTACAGAAAAAAATTAAACTTTTTTCCCCAAGACACTAAAAAAATAACACCTTTCCATACAAAAGGGACCAGCATTAAAGATTAGGTAGCGGTAGGGCACACTAGCGACGCCAATCGGTTTTCATTTTTACCTACTAAACCGGATCTATTTTAAACAAGTTACAACCTCTCGGCAAACACTTATGCTATTTATTAAATAACCATGTACAATGGGTCCAACGCGTACGTGAAATATTCATTCACGCCATTAGCGGCCACTTTTGGCGTGAAACAATTTTTAGCGTACAATAACGGACCCAGCATGGTTATTTAATAAATAGTACAAGTGTTTGCCGAGAAGTTGTTACCCCGAAATTGTTTAAAATAGATCCGGTTTAGTAGCTAAAATAAAATCGATTGGCGAAGCTCGTGTTCCCTACCCGTCACCTTAATTAGTATGGAAAGACGAATGAAAAAACCTTAAAATACAAAACCGTTGAGAAAAACCTAAAAGATACTTTAAGATGATGATTTTAAAATACAGCATTTACAATAATATTGCATGTATTCGTTTTGCATGATGATGTGGCAGACACGAGATTTGAAATTATCCATATGCAGGAAAAGATCTTATCAAATAATTTAAGCCCTAAAAAAACAAAAGAGGCTTACAGAACAATACTTTCATTACATATAAATATTTTTTTGGGAACTTTTGTATTCTTTTCCTTAGTAAACTTTTATTTTGATTTCAATATCTCTCATGCAAAAGACTTCAACGCACTAGCTAAATGCATATCTAATATTTTATTTCAACAGGCGTATTTCTTTTAAAAGTACCCTTACAGATTAAATTTCAGTTTTAATTTAATAAATAAATATTTCACAACATCACATACATTGATCTGACTCCGAGATAGGTAGCTCAAGCACCTGTGTTACGGAGGGATATCAGAATCAACAGTGGCATTACAAATATATACATATAATACTTTTTTGTTTGTAAATATATATTTATAATAGAAAACGCCCAGACCAATACGAACGGAGATGTTCATGCGTACAAATGTTTGTACTGTGCGGGGATCGAACCTGCAACCCTTGGACCAAAGGCAGCGTTCACTACCACTGTTCCAAACGAGTCATATGTACTATTACTACTATTCTATATCACCATTATTGTCTTTCAATTTCATTTTGAGCACCTAATAAAGTATTAAAATGCTGGAAGTAAATTAATTTCTAAATATATTATATAATATTTAACTTTAATTTAGATGTAGTAAGAAATAAAATAATATGATTACCAAATAAAGTGTGAATAGATATTTTAAAACAGATTTATTTAATAAATCCTCCAATCGATTTCGGCTAAGGTGGCCAATCTTAACGATCATCCACTTACGCAGGATATTTATTATAGTGCTCAAGTGTGCGCGCAAACACAAATGCACTCTCCCTATTCCCTTGAGGGCGGCTTTAAGGACATCAGTGTGACACGACCGGAGAGGGATCGGGCGCAGGACTAATGGCTTAACGTGCTTTCCGAGACACGGGGGTACAAAACCGGCGACTTCCAGCCTCCGAACTAACACTAAGAATTTCTTAACAGAAAAACTCAGATAGAAATTTTTGCCCGACTCGGTGTCCAACCCGGGACCCAAAGCGCAGCCGTCGCTTTAAAGTGCGAGTGCTCAGAAGAACTTTTTTCCCTGATCCCACCTTCCCTTTTCCGTCACAGAACTACTGCGCCGGACAACGCTGTCACCGCTTCCCCGCTGAGGAAATATATCACCATGGACTAAAATGTTTGGCAATTAGTATTTCTGCCATGATGACTGAAATGATGAGATCCGCAGGAGAACTAAGGTCACAGACATAGCCCAAAGGATTGCATGCCTCAAGTGGCAATGGGCAGGGCACATAGCGAGGAGAACAGACGGCCGGTGGGGCGGAAAGGTCCTCGAGTGGAGGCCACGTGCAGGAAGTCGCAGCCGTGGCAGGCCCCCCACAAGGTGGACCGACGATCTGGTGAAGATCTCGGGAATCCATTGGATGCGGCCGGCACAGGACCGATCTATGTGGAGAACATTGGGGGAGGCCTATGTCCAGTAGTGGACGTCTATTGGCTGAAATGATGATGATGATGATTTCTGCCATACCATATAGAAATTAAACACATTTCCGGCGCATATGTTTCCTCCTTCATTCAGAATCTCAGGAGTCAGTATGGCTGTGCCAACGGAAGTAATGCCTTAACATCGCGTCCCTTATAACTGCAACGTGAGCTCTCCTTTTGCTTACCAATCAGGCTGAGACGAGCCAATATAATATCACTATAAAAAAAAGTTCTCCTAACATTTAAATTGACCACACAATACCTAATTGCAATATTGAACCTATTTACATGGCATGAAGTCCATGGCAAAAACCAGCTAAAGCTGTGTTTACACCGTACCCCGCTGCCAAGACCCCAGCCTGTCACGACGTGACCGCACCTTGCCCACAGTTTGCGGCTCAATAATTTGTATATACCCTCAGCTTCCGTAAATAGAGAAACCACAGTTATACTATTAATGTTTTACGGCGCAAACCGTTACACGGTGTTTTTCAATGGATCTGCTCGGCGGTGTAACCGCATCCTAATTTGATAACTTTTGACACCTAATGATTACGCTGATTTGAGATTACCAATCTAAATGAGGTTTCTCGAAAAATATCTTTGCATTTTCAGAAATAGTGGCCTGACCTCACTTCGTTTTGGAACATTAGTTTCAATGCCAATAGATGGCGCTAGGTGTCGATTACTTCGCGCAAGCGTTTCGTGTTTTCAGACTTCCTATAAGCGTTGCCATTTTCTAAAGGAATTACGTCTTAATAAAAATAAATAGTATACATCATTAAAACATTTACTGCAGTTTTTTTGGCGTGCTTTTTAAAAAAGTTGTCTTTTGAAACAGATAATGTAAGTAAGTACAGAACGCTAATAAAATAAAATACCAATAATTTTAATTACACGGTCAGTGATCGATTTCCAGTCATTGTGATATCAAGGAATAATGTAGTAATTTTACCTCCTGTAATCGTGTTTTGGGTCAGAATGTTTATATGTACAATTAAATTACATATTCAAACTAGGCCTGACATTGATATGTTTGTCGTGTATATCAGTTATTTATTCATCATCATCATCATTTCAGCCAATAGACGTCCACTGCTGGACATAGGCCTCCCCCAATGTTCTGCACACAGATCGGTTCTGCCGCCCGCATCCAATAGATTCCCGCAATCTTCACCAGATCGTCGGTTCATCTTGTGCTGCGACTTCCTGTACGTGGCCTCCAATCGAGGACCTTTCGGCCCCAACGGCCGTCTGTTCTCCTCGCTATGTGCCCTGCCCATTGCCACTTGAGGCATGTAATCCTTTGGGCTGTCTGTGACCTTAGTTCTCCTGCGGATGTCATCATTTCTGATACGATCACGCAAGGAGACTCCATGCATAGCCCTCTCCATTGCTGTCTGGGTGACTTTGAGCCGCCTTAATCGGCACATTGTAAGCGGCCACGTTTCGGTTCCGTATGTTATCTCTGGCAACTCACACGCATTTATTACAAGTTTATGTTATTTATTACTAGTTTAAATGTAAAACCATGATGCACACCGCCTAAAATCTTTGAAGGTCTTAGAAGAGGAGAGAGCCTACGTACCATTAATTTATGGAATTTCAAGATAAAGGCGACCCCTAACTAACGACGCCAATCGATTTAAATTGTTAGCTACTAAACCGGAGACCCAATCCGGGGGTAAGGAGAGTTTAAAGATTGGCAGCGGATTTGTGACTCCACCGATGTGTCTATTACGGCAATCGCTTACCTCCAGGAGATCCGTCTGCTCGTCTGTCACCTTAAAAATTATGCCACAATTGTAGTATTAGTGAGTCACATAATATTGTAGTGCGCCAACAGTCCATGTCTTAATTAATTTATTCATTCAAAACTTTATTGTACAAAATTGATACACAGCTTCCCTCAGCATTCTATACCGCATCTATCATGGGGAGTGCTCTGAAGAACTGTTTGATCTACTCCCTGCAGCCGAATTCTTACATCAATCACTCGCAAGCGATTGTCATTCCATACTCATCATCTCGATGGATGGGCGTTTTTCCCGGAACTTTCTACCACGTACCTCAGATCTGTGGAAAGGTTTGGCTGCAGGAGTATTCCCGGACGGCTACGACTTAGGGACCTTCGAGAGACCTTCAAGAGAAGAGCGTACTCTTTTTTAAAAAGGCCGGCAACACATTCGCGTTCTCTCCGATTTCGCGGATGTTCATGGGCGGCGATGATTACTTTCCATCAGGTAACTCACTTGCTCGTTTGTTGCCGCCTCTAGCAAAAAAAAGAATACTATAGGCGAACATTAAGTTCACCTATTTTTGAAGTTTGCCAAGAGGCATTTGCTACTAGTTAACCATTAGACTATTCAGAAAGGGCAATGATACGGCGAACAGAGTACTTATGTTACCTATTATTGCATTTTTTTTACTGTTATAATTTGAGGCCTACACTTTGCAAGCTTAACATGGGTATTATGTTATAAAATTTATGATTTTACTAAGTGATGTTGTTTTCTTTTCCCTAAAATCGGCTATTTACCATTTTTTTTCTTTACAGTTCCAACCGGGAGCCCCGACTTCATGTGCTCGATGCTGCCGCAGCACTGGCGGTCGAACAAGACCCTGCCTGGGGGGTTCAAGGTCGTCGCCCTCGGGGAGGTCCTCGACGGCACGCTGGTGACCGTGAGGGCCGGCAACGACGAGAACTGCTGCGCCGAGCTGAGGAATAACTCAACGGTCATGAAGGATAGGGTGGCTAAGTTCAATGACCTGAGGTTCGTCGGGAGGAGTGGGAGAGGTGAGTGTCACTTACATTCCTCTAAATCTTTGATTATTCAAGTATATCGGGGTGTGTTTGGAAGGAGCGATCATGACGGTTCACCACTACGCGGGAGTCCATTCCCGCATTTTGAATGCATGTGCTGCCGAGAATCTGAGTGTTACTTATGATATTATTCATAGAATTCTAACAAGACTAGATGGATAGTTTCCTTACTGCTGTCACCACAAATTTGAAGCACAAATTTGGTTTTTCAAGTTAGTACTACGTACGTAGTATCAACAAATAAATCCTAATTAATGTTACCAGTCACAACATATTTCCCTAAAACATGGGAAATGGTTATTGTAGTAACTGTACTATTTTAATAGTGCCTAAACGCTTACAAGTATTTGCCTAACTGTGATTATAACATTTGTTAACAAGTTATCTTTTGATATTTATGATGTCTTGACCGTACAATAATGAATAAGAAAGATATAATAAGAGCTACCTACTTATTTTAATGGTTATCAGGGTGAGTTTCAATTCGTGTAAAACTTGGATCCATGTTTTGCACTGTCAGAAATACATCAACCTACATAAATCTTTAAATTGATAAATTCTTGCTTATTTATTTTTTAACATAAAAGTTCCGATACCCGCATTCACGCAACGAGACAAAGTAGAGGCACTGCTTTACGCTGTAAACATCAGTAGCAACTAATTAAATTAATCACTCGGAGCAATCAAATCTTACAATAAATTTGAAACGGGGAATTTTTTTTTTCACTATTGGGTAACACTGGGCATTTTAATAAATCATTTGTATTTTTAGCTTATAAAACAGAACATACTATAAAGTATTGAAGGCTTACCTGTGAAAAGTGATGTTATTACACTTCTTATGATTTCCGAATCATTGCGACAAAATTTTACCGCACTAATCGTCATAATAAATACGGCTCCATTTGAGTTACTTCAAATTGTGGGCGCAGACTTGGTTTCCAGTCTTGTTATAATTCTATGATATTATTTTATTGATGCAGTTCTCTTCTTCCAGCTTACGGGGGTACGCTTTGATCATGACTAAGATTTGACAAGGCTGGTAATTACCTGAGGCTTCGCCATTGTCTGATATTAGTGAAGTTTTCGTACTTTTCGTAATACACAGAAGGCTGTTTTCTATTTGTAAACCTAGTTTTCTCAGATCACTAAAAAAATAGAAAATGTATTCAAGTATTAAAATAAATAATAAAATAGGAATACATTAAAAAAAACGGTAAATACTCGTGAACCTACAATTTGTAAATGTTTACAAATTTTAGGTTCGCGACGACGCTACAAAGAAAACATAGACGGTATTTAAAAAAAATTAAATGCTACCGATCGTATTAAATAAACTAGGGTATACATACAAGGTAAACATACTAAATAAACTAAGGAATACTAATAATAACTGTCCAATGTTCGAACTAACATTTAAACTTGTTACACCTGTTAACCTCGTCACAAAAAAGTAAATAGTGAAAGCGATCAAAAACCCAAACGCTCCAAAATTACCCACTTCTCATCCTCTAATTGCTGTAAGAGTAGCCCTGCAATCGTTAATCAAATTGCAATAGACAATAAAATCAGTAATCTAGTTATTAGAGGCCGGCGCGCAAATCATGGCGGTGCATAGAGCCAGATTAACCAATTATTATCCGCCTCCAGTGCTAATAGTTACGTTCCCTAATACCACTGCGGCAGTGCTAGGGTTATACGACATAACACATGTAGGAGGCACAACAGGTATGTTGTAGTATGTATATCCGAATATCTATTTCATACTTAGTGAGCGTGGGAGAACCACGCTTTGGCATGAATGAGCTGTTTGGACCGGAGTGATACCACGGCCTCACAGAAAACCGGCGTGAAGCAGCACTGTGCTATGTTTCGCTGCGTGAGTGAGGGTACCGGAGGCGCAATCCGAGGGAAAGGTGGCTTACCATCAGGTGATCCGTCTCCTCGTCTGCCAGCTATCACAAAAAAAAGATAAATAAGATACTAGTATTAGAGTAGTAGTGCGTCGCACTTTAAAGTGACGGCTGGGCTTGGGGTCCTGGGTTCTATCCCAGGCACTCCGTCAGGAGTGTACGACTGAGAAGAAGAAGATTTCCAGCAGTGGACTGCAACCGGCTGATTATGATGACTTAGATAAGAATTCATAGAGAAGATAGCTCAGTGTAAAAGAATATGCACGTCCACCTCCAAATTTGGAAAATCGAGCGGTGCACAAACTCCCGTAGAGTTTGTGCAACGCTCGATTTTCCAAATCTATGTGCATATTTCTACCATTAACACTACCTTATTGAGCCTACCTGATTTCTTTTGTAATTTGTGATAACTGTATTTGTTTCTATGGAGAATATCTATTTATCTAGTTTTTTAGTTTTTCGCATTTCATTATAATTATAATTAATCAAGACGGGAACCAGCAGCCGCGGTCACGAGCGGGCTCAAACCGTCCGCTCGTGACCACGGCTGCTGTAACGTAGCTGAAACGTCGAGCAAAATATGTGAGTACACAATGTTGTATCACATAATAAATATCGTGTTAATTCCCGTCTCGATTCACTATATCTATTAGATCGACGATGAGGGAAAACATCATGAGGAAACCTGCACGTTTCGCAAAATATTCTAAATGTGCAACCATAATCCTGTGATACCTACCTACTTTGTAATTTTACTAAGTACATTTCTTACACAAATTGATCTGTACTATGTCTGGTGAGGTAATGGGAAAACCGATGTTTATTCAATCAGTCAGCGCCACACTTTTACAATAGGAAGCAGTAGCTATGACTATTTTTTGTTGAACAATTTCCGGTTGCGATCAAAACAATCACTGTGGAGCCTGGGGTACGCTTAGCGCATCATTCAGTATTTTGGGAGACTGGTTTAATTACAATGAAGTGACTGCCGTCTGAACTTCGCAACCTTTTAATAGGGGCACCAAACCAGAATCTATACGAGACGTGCATGTTTCCTCACGATATTTTCCCTCACCGCCGAGCCAATGGTAGAAATACGCGTATAGATTTGAAAAATCCATAGATGGCTAATACGACTGATTATGAATCCTTATAAACACGAATTAAAAAGTTTGAAATAAAAAGGTTTAACATTTCATACACTTAAATAATATTTAATAACAGTACACTCGAGAAAGATTATTGAAGTCGGCGCCCAAGACTATCTTGTAATACTTCATTCAATTATTCAACAGGGATTAGGCGCCGACTTCAATCATATTTTCGATTTCGAGATTCGATTATTTATCGAGTGTACTGTTATACAATGTTATTTAAATATTATTTTACACTTCTTAGTTCGTGGTTTCTGAAGGCCGTTATTTTTTTTATGCTTTTTAGTGTTTCATTTTTCTGAGGATTGCCCTCAATTTCTCCCTTCATCAGATCCTGACATGATGACAATGGGACCAACTTGAAAGTGTGTTCTTTCAATTAAAAAAAGAGTTGTGCAAATCGGTGAACACAAATAATAAAAAAAAACAAACATACAGTCGAACACATAAATTCCTCCTATTTTGAAGTCGGTAAAAATACATAAAGATGAATTTTTTACGAATACTGATACAATGGATTTTTGAAAAACTTTATAAAAAAACATAATATTACTTTACTAGGTTACATCTTTACACATGCAAATTTAATTGACATAACATATCAATCAACACACTTGTTTACTCGTATGCTATACAAGTATGTATAAATAAACTAAATAAATATTTCAAAACATCACATACATTGATCTGACTTCGAGATAGGTAGCTCAAATCACAATTTCATCATATAAGTAGGTAACATACGAACTTATGAACGTTTAGGCAATATTTGTATACTCGTAATAAACTATTCTAACATCTTGTTAAAACCGTCAAAGCAATAAATCTACAGGCTTTAAACACATTTATTGTTTCTCATCGTATTAAAATTTAAACAACAAACATTTCTTTGTATTCTTTGTATTAATCGAACGTCGTATGACAGTATCGATGAATCATTAAACATTGGGTCAACAAGTTTCGTTCGATGTTATTTATATAACACGAGTTAAACTATTCGAGACGATCTGGTTGAAACAACCGGTTCTAGGTCAAATTCACCTACATTAGGTATGCCAAATTGGTAATTGAATATAGCAAAAATGCAGTAGGACCAGAAAAATTTAACTTTAAATAATAGTACCTAACCACAGTTGATATTGGCGCTGGAACTTTGGGGAAATTCATCATCATCATCATCAGCCTATCGCAGTCCACTGCTGGACATAGGGCCCCTTCAATCGGTTCGCCAACCGTGATCTATTCATGGGCTTCTCACATCCAGCTCTTGCCAGCACATCCTGCGAAGATCCCTCCACCTAGTCAGCAGGGCGCCCTACATTACGTTTGCCAAGACGCGGATCTCCACTCTAGGAACTCGTTTAACCCCATCGGATTGTTCGGTTCTGCGGCTAATTATGGCCAGCCCAGCTGCCACTTAAAAAGCTTGTCTTGGGATAATTACAAATTAAGAAAAAAATGCCTTCTTTCACTACATATTTCCCGAAAGTTTCACGATGTAAAGGCGCTTTACAGTCTATTGTTGCGCGCGCCCATTACTGCCCACATGCGCCGACACAGCTTGCGTTGTAAAATCTCAGACTGCCCATTGGCGTGACTTAGTACATAGAGCTGAGACATAAGTTAAAATAAAGTCCGTTACTGACAAAAACGTCGACATTCTCATTCCATCAGGTTTGCCGTCTGCTCGTTTATACGCTATAATGTAAAAAAAAAAAAAACAAAAACATATCCGGCTCCATTTTCACGTAACATACCAAAAACTCAGAAAATATAATGATGTGACGCAGAAACTAATCACATTTTAATAGTGATTAATGAGTTTATCTCATTTTGAGTAAAGTTGTACCTCGTGATTGAATTGACGTCAAAATTGCACAAGTCTGTTTCAGAAGATCCAAAAATTGGAATTCTGCCGTCTTTGAGAAGAATTAGACTAGGGTTCCGTATCTGAAGGGGAAATAAACAGGATTATATTACTGATACTCCGCTTTAGGTGCGTCTGTCTGTCACAGGGCATCTCATGAATCGTAAGGGAAAGACAAATTCTAAGTAAATTATTTTCATTTGCCTAACAGCTGTGGTTATTATTAACCGCTGAATCGTTTGAAAGCGTCTATCGACCGTTGCACAGATGCGCATACTCTTTGGTCATGGCGATCGTTCTTCAGGGGAAGGCGTTCCTTCTACCTTCCCCTTCCTTCCTTCTAGATCACGCGGCAGATCACCGGATTGATCAAGTGAAATCCGCAGTAGGAAACCCCGTGTCAGACTATGCCAGAGAGTCTGTGAACAGAGGGAGATGGCGAGAGATCATGAGGAATACGTATCCGCCTCTAACACCAACAATTTTTTTTTTTCCACAACATCACATACTTTGATCCGACTCCGAGATAGGTTGCTCAAGCACTTGTGTCACGGATATCAGAATCAATAGTGGGATTACAAATATATACATATAATACTTTTCTTTGGTAAATACATACTTATAATACATAGAAAACACCCAGACCAATACAAACAGACATGTTCATGCACACAAATGTTTGTACTGTACGGGGATCGAACCGCAGCGTTCACTACCACTGTTCCAAACGGGTCGTTAAGAAATTTCGATTTGTCAAAAAGGACGCCTCCGCTCGGACTAGAGCGTAGCGACAGAGAAGAACCGTTTTGCTGATATTAAGCTTCATACCTTTAAATTCCGTGTTTTAAATATCATTGGAGACTTTCCCCCCTATATTATTTAACTTTCTTGCAAAAACCATTGGTTTCTTAAACAGCTGCAAGTTATTTAGAAGTCGCTAGACTTTCTCGCTGGTATCAAGACAGACGGATTTTAATTTCGAAACCGCAGCGCTGTAAAGGCGCTTTACAGTCTATTGTTGCGCGCGCCCATTACTGCCCACATGCGCCGACACAGCTTGCGTTGTAAAATCTCAGACTGCCCATTGGCGTGACTTAGTACATAGAGCTGAGACATAAGTTAAAATAAAGATCATCATGCAAAAATAAAAACTGATATATAAAATACTGGTTTTATTTTTATATCAACGTTATAATTAATATTTTCGTTATAACTTGAGTAAGTACTCATACTCCTCTAAAATTTGTATGACCTCGTCTATATTCTGTGTATCTTCTCGAATAGGAACTTTTTCTACCGTCGGTGAAGCAGCCGCTATGTTTCGCTGCGTGATGCGGTCCGAGGCCAAAAAGGGGATTTAACGTTGCAGCGCCAACTCCACCGTAGTCGTGAGTGTAAAAAAAAAAAACAAAACAAATCCGGCTCCATTTTCACGTAACATACCAAAAACTCAGAAAATATAATGATGTGACGCAAGAAACTAATCACATTTTAATAGTGATTAATGAGTTTATCTCATATTGAGTAAAGTTGTACCTCGTGATTGAATTGACGTCAAAAGTTGCACAAGTCTGTTTCAGAAGATCCAAAAATTGGAATTCTGCCGTCTTTGAGAAGAATTAGGACTAGGGTTCCGTATCTGAAGGGGAAATAAACGGGATTATATTACTGATACTCCGCTTTAGGTGCGTCTGTCTGTCACAGGGCATCTCATGAATCGTAAGGGAAAGACAAATTCTAAGTAAATTATTTTCAGTTTGCCTAACAGCTGTGGTTATTATTTAACCGCTGAATCGTTTTGAAAGCGTCTATCGACCGTTGCACAGATGCGCATACTCATTGGTCATGTCTCCGAGCCTGATAACGGCTCGATTGAGCGGTCGTTCTTTCAGGGGAAGGTGTTCCTTCTACCTTCCCCTTCCCTCCTTCCTTCTAGATCACGCGGCAGATCACCGGATTGATCAAGTGAAATCCGCAGTAGGAAACCCCGTGTCAGACTATGCCAGAGAGTCTGTGAACAGAGGGAGATGGCGAGAGATCATGAGGAATACTGTATCCGCCTCTAACACCAACAATTATTTTTTTTTCACAACATCACATACATTGATCCGACTCCGAGATAGGTTGCTCAGGCACCTGTGTCACGGATATCAGAATCAACAAGTGGGATTACAAATATATACATAATACTTTTCTTTTGTAAATATATACTTATAATACATAGAAAACACCCAGACCAATACAAACAGACATGTTCATGTACACAAATGTTTGTACTGTACGGGGATCGAACCCGCAACCCTTGGACCAAAGGCAGCGTTCACTACCACTGTTCCAAACGGGTCGTTAAGAAATTTCGATTTGTCAAAAAGGACGCCTCCTTGTTGGTGACTAGAGCGTAGCGACAGAGAAGAACCGTTTTGCTGATATTAAGCTTCATACCTTTTAATTCCGTGTTTTAATTATCATTGGAGACTTTCCCCCCTATATTATTTAACTTTCTTGCAAAAACCATTGGTTTCTTAAACAGCTGCAAGTTATTTAGAAGTCGCTAGACTTTCTCGCTGGTATCAAGACAGACGGATTTTAATTTCGAAAACCGCAGCGCTGTAAAGGCGCTTTACAGTCTATTGTTGCGCGCGCCCATTACTGCCCACATGCGCCGACACAGCTTGCGTTGTAAAATCTCAGACTGCCCATTGGCGTGACTTAGTACATAGAGCTGAGACATAAGTTAAAATAAAGTCCGTTACTGACAAAAACGTCGACATTCTCATTCCATCAGGTTTGCCGTCTGCTCGTTTATACGCTATAATGTAAAAAAAATCTGACATGTAGGTATGAGCCTGGCTTGCAGCAAAACCAGGAACACTCTGTTATTAAATTTGACAATTTGACATGACAATTAAATTAATTACAGATATATTAAAATTGAAGAAATGCAGAAGTAGTAGTGCTCAGTGATAGGTACCGTCTCGCACGTTAATTACATCATAATGGTTTTATAATTTAAAAATAAAGATGATGATAGGTATTATTGAAGATAGTAAACTTAGTTATTATTATTATTTTATTTTTTATTACTGTTAAGTTATACTTAATAAACTTGCATGCATGTTTAAAATTTAAATTTAATAAAATAAATAAGTCGCTTCTACATTTTGTGATTATACTATGCAAAGTTGTTTACAAGTTGGATAGTTTCTTTTTATTCATCGGAATGGGTTGACAAGTTTAATGATTGTTACTTTAAAAATGTACCTTAACAGTAAGGCGAGTATCATTGCTTTGCCGTAACACAGTTTTTACTACGGAAAGTAAAGAATCATTCGTTTTGTACTTACCTGCAATATTTAGTTATTATTATTAAAATATTTGTGAGTTATTTAGTTTTAGTAGTAGCTTTAGTTGTTATTTAGCTGTTATGTAATGTGCAAATTATTTCAAAGTAAGCACAATAAACTATTTGTATTTATTATCAATGCGAATATTAAGTTTGTAATAGCCATTTGATTTTTTTTTCTGGTAAAACCATTTAAGTGAGAAATCACACTATTATTACCAATTATGAATGTTAATTTATACATAGACATGACTAATAATATACCTACCATTTTTCTTGTGATAAGGGAGTCCTAAGACCTGGGTTTTCCCCATACTAGCAGACGCAGTGTTTTTATACGTACTAGAATAAAGTGACTGGTCATAAATACATGAATCAATTAATATGATATATGCTAATGCGGCGGTTGATCTTAGTAAATAGATCTCACTTTTGTTTGCGGTTGTGACGATATTTTTGTGAGCATAGCCATAAATGCTAACAATAACAGTTATAAAATAGTAAGCTTCTACTAATCTACTCTAAATAGAGTAGGTGAGAGGACAATGACACGCTCCTATTATTGATTTCATTCATAATATCCTAATTTATGATGTTTTAATTCAAAACGGAACTTATATATGAATGCATAATATTTTTTCGCTTTCTTGGACTGAATAAATAAACCAGTTAATAACAGCTTATCATACCTTGTCCTGATCCGAAACCGAAGCACTTTAAAACCCTTGTACCTACTATAAAAACCAGAAAGTGTGAACTTTCGACACACGAAAACCAACACAAAAAACACACACACACACACACACACGCGTGCGCGCGCGCGCACGCACACGGAGAGAGAGAGAGAGAGAGAGAGCGATTATACTATTTTTATTAAACTTTAATTACATTATAGTATTTGTTAATCTTGCCTTACATTAACGCTGTCAGATTGGGCGGTGACTGCCAGATATATTTTCTTAAAAGGTTTGTCGCCACAAACACTATCGTAATGTTTGTCTGTTAACAAATAAACTTTTTTGATTTTTTTTAATTGAACCCGTGACACTTGCATTGCAAGCAAGATAAAAGAATGCGTCATAAATGCGATTTTATTTTACGTAACATGTTACCTACTACTTTTTTGTCGGCATAGCAGTTTGTTTCACACAAGATTTACTTGTCATTATAAACTTTTATATAACACTAGATCTACTTATACAATTTATTAACCATGACCTACCTTACAAGACGGATAGATAAATACCAATCAATTTACATAATACGAGTATAGAGATTTTCCTATGAGTTTAATAGTGATTTCCCTAGTACACGGGGAACAATTTTAGGAGGGCTCCACATTTTAATTCTACGTGTCTGTTTTTCCATATCTGGCAAACTTTACAGAGATGGTAACATGAATCGATAATTGTTTGGCATCAATCCAAAAAACACAAACATAAAAACCAGAAGTGAGTTGCTAAGATCACACTTAGTTGATATACTCGATTACGACTATTAGCAGATTACTACATGTGCTAATAATAATAGGCATGTCATTAACATCATATTCTTCCACAAAATGACAAGTTAAACCTGTACTATTAATATTGAATTAAAAACCGTGTCAACATTCATTGTTCCAAGTAATTAATAGCATCACACATAATTCATTTGTTCACTTGCTACGACAAAGTTAATGTATTCGAGTTTATATTTTATGTACGATATTGAAATAAATCGATTTACCACATAATGATACCTTTTATACATTGATGGACTATAGCATTTAATCCAGAAATACGATTCTACTGCTGTTCAAAAATATTTTTTATTATTCACGTGTATCTGATACGAGGGCGACACTGAAAGTTTTTAGAACTGGCCACTTATAAGACGATGATTAAGAAAATAAGTTTAAATTTTGAAAATGGAACTCTTTGCCAATATTATTGTCGATGCATTTAATTCGATTCTCTTTTTTCCGATTTGAGCGGCAAATTGAAAATAATCTTTAACAAGTGAGCATGAATTTGACGCGAGAAAATTTCCGTGCAATGATTTTCTATGACTTTCGCTGTCAAATAAGTCAACAAGAAAGTTATGATAGACTTCGATTGGCCTTTCACGATGAAGCTCCATCTCGTGCCACTGTTCACAACTGGTTTAATGAGTTTAAACGTGGTCGCACTAATCTCACCGATGATTTGCGTGAGGGACGGCCATGTACGGCAACTACCGAAGATAACATCAGTGTTGTGCGACGTATGATAGAGGCCGACAAAAGAGTGACCTATCAGCAGATTCGGACAAGTTTAGGCATTGGTATCAAGTACTTACACAAAATGATTCATGAACATTTAGTAGCCAGGAAGCTTTGTGCCCGGTGGATACCTCATAATTTGACAGAGGCCCAAAAACTACGTCGTGTTGATTGGTGCCGCGAAATGGTTCAACGATTTAACGGAGGTGACTCAAATGCTGTGTTTGGCATACTAACAGGTGACGAAAGCTGGATTTATTATTATGATCCTGAAACTAAAAGACAATCTGCTGAATGGGTGTTTCTATTGGTGTTTCCAACAGTTTGTTTAGAGGATCGAAAAACAGTTACCGCAGAGTGGTACACTAACAACTGTTTGCCACTTGACCTGGCAGTAGGATCCTCCTTCACCACGACAACGCCTCGCCGCACACCGCCAAGCAAACACTCGAGTATTTGGCGACGTCAGACGTAGAATTACTAGGTCACCCGCCACATAGCCCAGACCTCGCACCATGCGATTTTTATTTATTTCCAAAAATAAAAGAAAAACTAAAAGGAAAAAGTTTCACGGACGCCGAAGAAGCAGTAGCTGCGTATCAAAAGGCCGTCGAAGAGACCCGTAAAGAAGAGTGGGTCAAGTGCTTTTCTCAGTGGTTTCATCGAATGCAGCGATGTGTTGATGTGAAGGGACACTATTTTGAAAAGATATAATAAAAGTAACAACTTGCTAAATTGTTCAGTTTTTTATATTCTAAGAACTTTCAGTGTCGCCCTCGTATAACAACCTGTAACCGCTTTTAATACCATACGATCAGAGAGCACGTCAGTGACATTGACAAGAGGGCGCTGTACAACATTTTTTTTTTCTAAAATGTCAAAACAGCATTAGTACCAAGATTAGTACAGACTTTTGCCACGTGCCAAATAACTGCCGGAATGTATGAAATATTGACAGTTTGTAGTAATGACTTCTTTTCCTGTGTTTTTTTATAATCAGTCAGTGGCACTCTTTATCTCCTGGCACATCTAGAGGTGGCAATAACATAGAAGGTCAGTATTTTCTTCAAGCTGTGGCGTAAAACTGATCAGAATATGTAAAACAAATATAATAAAGGTAACAGCACGGTCGATCGAAAACTCTAGAATCAGAGTGACGCCGTGTTGTGGGTTTGAGTGTTTTTTGGCCTAAATGTAGCGTAAAATTATACGACGCCTCAGCTTTAGAAAAAACTGACCATTTTAACCTGATGGTAGGAAAAAGAAGAGATAGATGCACACGTGTGTTCACTGGTGGGTTGAAGTTACTACTTGGTGTATGAGTTTCAAACCACTTAGTATAGTAACCTCCTCGTGGTAACGTCCACTACCAAAGGAAATGAACCGACGAGTGGCTTAACGTGCCCTCCCTGAAGTACGGAATCATCTTTCGTTCTGGCAATTGTGTCATGTCGAGCCAGTACTATCTGCATGGTTCCATTCAGTACCTACACAAAGGTGTATTACCCTATGTGACGTGACTTTCTTCTCATTTTCTTTAATGTACAACATTCAGCAAGCTAGAACATGGCTAGTCACAATATATATGTTACGGAAACCTCTAAAATCATTCCCGATATCCTTTCATTCAAAAAACAAAAAGAGAACTAGTTTAATTAGGGCCCTCATCCATGTTTGATTGGTAAGTCAACGAAAGCTCGTGTTACATTGGTTCTCGTGTAAAGCGATAGGGGCTGACTCGAGGATGCTATAGCTTGTCAGGTGACATCAAAACACGGCGTGTTGAGATCCGGGATGACTTTTAGGTGCGTTTCTATCTATGATTTTAATTTGACTGACCGGATGGCGTAATTGGTAGTGACCCTGCCTCTTACGCCAAAGGTCGTGGGTTCGATCCCCACCCTGGACAAACATTCGTGCGATGAACCCTTGTGTTTGTTCGGTGTCTGGGTGTAATATATGTATTTAAGTATATATTTGTGTTCCTCTGTTGTCTAACATCTGTAACACAAGTGCTTAAGCTACTTAGTACGGAATCAGGTCAATGTATGAGATGTTGTGAGAATTATTATTATTATTATTATTATTATTTGATATCATCAGAAAATATAAAATTCACCATCAGGTCTGCCGTCTGCTTGTTTGTCCGCTGTAATATAAAAAAACCTTCATAAAATAGTGCAATGTGGAGTTTTTGAATATTCCAGAACTTTGACAACCAGTTTGGATCAGTGGTAGTGAACGCTGCCTCTGGTAAAAGGATTGCAGGTTCGATCCCTACAGAGTACAAACCTTTGTGTGTATGAACATGTTTGTTTGTATTCGCCTTCATTTTTATTTGTAACGTAGAGCCCAGCACGTTACGTCTTTTGCTTACCATCCTATGGTGAGCTACTTAATTCCATTTTCATTGCGTTACTTGTATGGGTTCATAATAATCGTACGAATTTGTACCTATTCCCCTTCATAAGGCCACGTCTCTTATTTACCTTCACTATGGGCGACCGAAATCGCGAATGCCTCAAAAGTTGCGTCAATCTCAATAATCATTAGTTACATAAAACAATGCAACCGGAGGCGCTAAGGCATGTAAGTTTCGACACCAAGTTTTTTATTCCTATCCTTATGATGCATTTCGAAAGATATTTGAATTCTCTACAAAAAGTATCCGTAAACAGAGCAGCTTTACCTGTAAAGAAATAGAGTCGAAATTGGAATACTAATTTGATTATTTTGACAGGGTTGTCAAATATTACATTTTAAATAAAAATTCACAGCGTCATCATATTTTCTTCTGAAATATCAATCTATTAACGTTGTTTTATTCAATATTTGCAATGAAATTCAATGTAGGAAACCTATAACTTCATTATATAAAATTTAGGCTACACAATAATGTTTTCTGAAACTAACAGTAGACTAAATATAAAGATAATGAAATGTTTAATTTTCCTAATTTGTATCAGTACTAAAATACTAGGTCACTCCTCAAAACCACAATTTATAGTCGCTAAAAGTCTCCGAAATTACGGTCGATTTTTTTAATACTTTCTATACGAATTAGTCGCCTTTAAAGTTGTGGTTTCAAATAAAAAGTGTCAGTGGTCAGGTGTACGAGTACTAACGGCTACCACTAAATTCCAGTTTTTGGCATTTAGAGGTTTAGCCCGCATCAAGTTTTTGTCCAGTTTATAGGTTTTTTGCAGATTCATTTTGGCACGCGGTTAACATCTCAGGTGTTATAAGATTTAAACAAGGCGAGCTAGAACTCCATTTGGTAAACAATTGATTTGTTCTAATCAACTTAACGTCTTACGAATATCTAACTAAAAATACTAAATAAATAAATAAATATTTCACAACATCACATACATTGATCTGACTCCGAGATAGGTAGCATAAGCACCTGTGTTACGGATATCAGAATCAACAGTGGGATTACAAATATATACATATAATACTTTTCTTTTGTAAATACATACTTATAATACATAGAAAACACCCAGACCATACTTAACCCAGAACATACTAAACTTATTCTTAATTTGATACATCTAAAATTATAGTCTGATTTATTTTAGAGTAAGTTTTCTAAACGCATACGAGTGTAGGGCGTCTCGAAAAAATAAAAAAATATTATTAGATTAGTGAGTAAGAAGACAGAAATAGAAAACCTAAAGTAACCATTACTTTAAGTTTCTTTAATAAACAACATAGAATAAGGTAACAAGTCACACTAAAAAATCAATCTCAAATAAATAACCAACGCCTGGAGTGGCAGTTACAGTCTTATCCATTTAAAATAACTTGGTAAAAATGATTGCAAATATTCACCGCCTCCCTTGAAAATCTGCGAGATTAGAGAGGTCACTGATGTATTGCCGGCCTTTATTAAGGCGTACACCCTTCTATTTAAGATAAATAGGGATTATTTTTTTTTACATTATAGCGGACAAACGAGCAGACGGCACACCTGATGGAAAGTGATCACCGCCGCCCATGGACATCTGCAACACCTGAGGTATCACATATGCGTTGCCGGCTCTTAAGAAAGGAGTACACCCTTTTCTTGAAGGTCACCAAGTCGTATCTGTTCGGAAACACCACGGATTTAATCCCAATATTATTTTGTAATTTATTGCACATATTATTTCCATGAGTTAGTTGCCAGCCCTAGAAGAGCCGAAGTTGTCATCAAATTGAACAGATAATTAGGAGCGAGCGACGGGCGTAAACGGCATGACCAGAGTGTGACCAAATCATTTCATGCAGCGGTCATCAACGCGTTACGGTCGCTAGTCTTTTTGCCGGCCTGATCTGCCTCGCCTCGGCGAAGCCATCGTCGTTCAACTCACTTTAGGAGTGATCAACATACTATATGTTGATGGTCGGCAATTTGTCCTCAGGCCGATATTTCAACGACAACGGTCACCGATTATAGAGGAAGAGCCACGCTCTGTCATGAATGGGCCGGCTTGGCGGAAGTGATATAACGGACTCATAGAAGCAGTGCCTGCGTGATTTGCCGTGCGTGAGGGTACCAGAAGGCCAATTCGAGAAAAGAAAGTTAGCAGTGCACTTGCCACTCCCCTGGTGTTGGGTGTTCCATCAGGTGATCCGCCTGCTCCGTAATTTTCGGAGACATTGGACTGCAAGATCGCAAGACATCTCTTAAGAGAAAACTTCAGGTATTAAATCGAACCTGGGCCCCTAACGCAGCCATGGCAATAAAATGCGACCTTTTAAGCTCTAAACCATTGTCCTCATGTTTGCTATTACTTATGACGTGCCGTGATAAATGTATCTTCTCTGGAGCCCAATTCTCGTGCTCGTGACATTTTGAAAACATAGCGGATATCACTTGAAAACCATACAAAAAAACTATGTTTTAGTGACATATGTCGTATGAAAATAAATGTCACGAGCACGAGAATTGGGGTCCTGATATCTATCCTTTATGATCTCTTCAGCTCGTTCAGAAAGTAAAATAGTTTAGTCGGCGGCTTTTGATCATGCGTCAGGCATTCAAAGGAATCACCAGACGTTATAATTTAAAATATGTACTTTAATACATTTCCTTTATATTATTGTTAACTTTGATAGAACACATTCCATTGAGTCACCATCACATTTTCTTCTTTATATTCCTAAACTCTATCCCGTCTGAGAACATCAATTTCGATTCTAATAAAATCACATTATATACATAATGTACATGTGTAGAGCATGTCAGGAACGGACAGCAGAGTAATATATGGGCCCGTTCATACGTCCGTCTAAACATAACGCGTCATATTTTACGCACTTTGGGCGTGCGCGACAATGAACAATATTAAGAACTCATGATCAGGCTCATCTCATCTCCGCATGACACGAACTATGCGCCGCAGTCTCCATCGAAGCCCCAAAGCCAGTTCATTGCGCATTGTTCCGTACAAAACACCCATGTACGTAAAATTCTAAGGAAATTTCAGAGACGTCACAGCGGCGACTTAGTTACAGAGTACAAGTCTTCACTCACAAATGTCACTAAGGATTTACGCTCGATCGTAAATCAAGATGGCGGCCATCCCCTCCGCGCCCACGGCCGACTTGCGCCTGCGCACATAATTGAATATTTCACGCACCTCTCTCAACACCTCCCGGAGGCGGCCGTTGCAATACAATGTTACGTTTTACAGCTCCACGCGCATTGTGTTAGGTCCTAAACTGTTGATGAGTGATCATACGAAATGCATTAAGTTTAATAGCGATTTTAAAAGCAATATTTCACATCATTCGAGACATGACTGGGGTTTAACGTTCACGTTTTATGATGATTTGTTTCCGTATTGAAACGTTTTACGGCGGGTGGCTTTGTGGGAAAGCGACACCGGCATTGAGACGTCACCAGAGCGGGATACTCTGCGATAATATTATCATCGATACACTGGTTCCCAATCTACGAACATCATCATCACATATCTATTTAAATAAATCGTCTTTTTGAAAGTCCAGCAACGCCATTGCAAATCCAAATCCAAAATGTATATCGGATACCCATGGCTGTGAGAATCCCGGTGGATTTCCGCGTCAACACAAAACATATTTTGCTGTTCAAACCAATATTAGTGTTAGGCCTGGGTGTTAGTGGCACCTTCGGAAGGAAAACATTAGTTTCGGTTCGGATCGAGACAATGTATGAAAATTTTTGTGGAACAATTTTTAAAAAGACCATATACGATAGATATGGTACGAAAGATACGATTGTATTCAATAACAAGCTGTGATATTCTAGTACTTAATTGTATGAACACAAGAACATAATTTTTAAAAAGTGTCACCTACGTTAGAAGTCGAATTATTAATAAATAGGAATAGAGACCCCTACTTTCTTGTCTTAATCAAAGATTAGGAAGCAAACTAGAGAAATAAGGAGTAACCACAAGGTTTGTAATAGATAATTCCGGAGCGGTCACCCAAGACCGCACCAAGACTGAGCCTATGGTTATGGTAAATTAATTAAAACATCGCGACACTTATAGCCAGTTTGCCATCAGCTTAATGGATGTAAGCGTCATACAAGTATAACTTCATCGCTTTCCACCACAGTACCGGTACTATCTATCTACTAGGTACTGCTACGAATACATCAAGCGTGTAAAAAAAGCACTTTGAAGTGATATTGACTTTATTTAGCATACTTAATATCCTCCAACCGATTACGCCTACGGCGGTAAATCTCAACGATCAGCCACGTACGCAGGATATTATAGTGCTCAAGTGTGTGCGCAAACACAAGTGCACTCTCTATTCCCATACCCTAATATTCCGACGGGACACCAGGGTAACACGACCGGAGGGGGATCGGGCGCAGGACCAACGGCTTAACGTGCTTTCCGAGGCACGGGGGTGCAAGACCGCCAACTTCCAGACTCCGGGCTGACACTAAGAATTTCTTACCGAAAACTTAGGTACAAATTTTTTGGCCCGACCCGGCGATCGAACCCGGGACCTCTTGCGGAGCCGTCGCTTTAACGTGCGGCCCACTAACCACTACGCCACCGAGGCAGTCATTTAGCATTTATCAATTATTATGGGTTTCTTTTTTGTCTTAGGTCTGAGTGTTCTGACTATTTAAGTTTTCTGTTTCCTGTTGCACAGAGCAAAATCGAATTTGGGATCAGAACAATGATGTGGTGGTGTGTCGATTTTTTTTCAGTCCACATCTATCGCGACATCAATAAACTTTCTTAATTATAATATTAATCATGAAAAACACTTCGTAAGTTTTATATCTACTCAACGTCCGTACATTTTGACAAACAATGGCAATTTGAACTAATATTCAGGATCTAACTTGTTTTTTTGTATTACGGACATGTCGGATCGTTTGATAATGCTTATCGGTGGGAATAAATATATTTAGGTCCAGTGAACTATATTTCCATTATCTAAAAGTAGAGACGTTTAGAAAGTAAGTTTTACATCCAAATTTTTTTTATTGTCAGTCTTTTTATTTTTATGTCTGTCTGTGTGTCTGTCTATGGCATCGTAACTCCCGAACAAATGAACCGATTTTAATTTTGTATTTTTTGTTAGAAAGATAATTAAGGGGGGGGGTGTTCTTAGCTATGTTGGATAAAAATCGATCCAAGATAGCCGCCGTCACAAAGATATGGATTGTATGTTTTAACACAACTCCCACAATATGGGTATCTTATAAAAGGGTTTGAGTAGCAGAATATATTAATTGACTTTCAAATCCAAGATGGCCGCCGTCGGGTGTTTTTTTTTAAATTTCAATTTATGTTTTATTAAAGCACGGGTAAAATGTGATTACTGTTGTTTGAACAGTTCGTGAACTCGGCCCTTAGTTGTCTCGATCTCTCACTGGGTTATGACAGACTGCTCTTCCAAGGAATAGAAACCTTCTTGGGTCTGCCCACACAAGTCTACGTCCTGGTACTTAGAGAGACTAATTAATTACTCTTAAATCTTTTAAATCGGTTCTTTCTTTGTAAATTTGCGGGCTGACGTAACCAATCTTTTTCGTGAAGACTCTCGCATGCTTCAGACATGTGACCCCACGGTTGATTAATTGTCGCGTGTGGCCACTGGACTGGTTTTCAATTTCCTTCCTACCAATACCTCAAACTTTAGTTTACTCCACTCGGGTCGGTCAGCAGGAGCACCCTGCTTATCCAGCAAGAGTTTACATCCCACTTTCTTTATTTCTAAGCGAGGGCTATGGAGTAGGTCATCATCGTCAACATCGTCAGCCCATTTAAGTCCCCACTGCTGGGGCACGGGCCTCCCTCAATCACATGAGGGGTAATTGCCATACTCACCACACTTGGCAGACGGGTTGGCGAGGGTTTTGATATAAATGCAGAGTTTTCTTTCTCTGGGTGCGGATGGAGTAGGTACATTTCGTCATCAACAGCCCTGCATTTATGATCCCTAAATAAGCGAGTTAATCAACGATACAATACAAATTAACAACGGGCTATATAAACGCGGAACTATCTAGCGCGGCAACGCGAACTAACTACGGGCAATGGCGAAAATAGCGAGCTTTTTGGGCGTCCGATTTGCGGTCGCCAGTAATGAATGCACCGATAAATAGCGAATAAAATTACAGTTAAAATGAGTGGATTAACATGTCTAATGCAGATAATTCGCGTGTAGCCTGCACTCGATTTGGGATAAATGACTGATTTCGCCCGCGCTCGTCGGTGAATTTAGGAATGGTTTAGGTATTCCTTTTGCATTGCGTGTAGGGTAAGGTGTGGGACTGTTATGTTTAGGGTTTTATTGTTGTGACGTTTACCTTGATTAAACAAGAAACTTATACTACATTTTGACCGTGGGGAGCCACGCTTCGGCATGAATGGGCCGGCTCGACCGGAGTCTTACATTGTTTTTGTTTGTTATTTTTTATTTATGTTCCTAATACCGGTTTATATTAATTTATTTATATTAATGTTGATTTTTTTTTATTGGTTCTGTATGTATGCGTTTTGTTATTCATGTTCACGTTATAGATGTACTTTGTATCGTTCCGTTTTCTATTAATATTAATTGTCAGTTTTTTTTTATGTTTGTATGTTTTATTATGAGTCAACGCTCGAAGGTACAGCCTGAAAATTAGCGCTGCAGCGGCTGCTTAGCGGTTATTGTAGCACATGCTGAGGCTGAACCTTGTTGGCCGCAACTTTATAATGTTTTGTCCCTATTTAGATTTGTATTTAGAATTGTAAAAAAATATTTCATGCAACCTGACATCTTTTATAATTTAATTTAATGTAATTTTATATTTGCATGCTACAGGATAGCGAAACATGTTCGCACTCATTTTTTAAATGTAACACCTTACCATTTACTTTTTTTTTGTAAATAAATATGAATATGAATATGAAAAATTGTGTTCCAAGCATTTCGCTCTATACGTTGTTACGTGGGATTTGAAACCCAAACTCAAGCCTCAATAGCTCGTTACTCGGTACCCCAACAAACGTCATCTCGTTGTTGTTGTTGTACCATAATGCCGAAAACGTACTAAAACCACTTATATCTTGTTGCAGGGAAAAGCTTCTCGCTTACAATAACGATATCAACAAGTCCGCCTCAAGTGACGACCTACCAGAAGGCCATCAAGGTGACCGTCGACGGCCCCCGGGAGCCCCGCTCAAAGACTAGTAAGTTGACCTCTTACCACCTCCCGTGACCACTTTCTCGATAAGCTTAACGATATTATCGGTGATACCCAGGTGACCTTGGGAGCTGCGCGCCGAAACTACTAGAGTGGTCCCGAGAGCCACACTCGTCCATGGGTAAGTTTTTGTATAGGTTAGTCTTCTTAATTATAAAATTTTATTGTCCCTTCGGCATATTATGTAATATTCAAAATCATTTAAGTTTTTTGCGACTGGCTCAGTGCTTCATTTAGTAGCAGCACTGCCTTACGCGCCTACTCTGAGAAACTTGTGTGATTTGATTTGACGACCCGTTTGGATCAGTGGTAGTGAACGCTGCTTCTCATGCTAGGGTTGCGAGTTCGATCCCCGCACAGTACAAAGATTTGTCTGCATGAACATGTCTGTTTGTATTGGTGTCTGTGGATGTTTTCTATATATTATAAGTATGTATTTACAAAAGAAAAGTATTATATGTATTTGTAATTCCGCTCTTAGTTCTGATATCTGTAACACAGGTGCTTGAGCTACCTATCTCGGAGTCAAATCAATATACTAATGGCATCACATTAAATGTTTCACATCTGAAACATTTAATTTATTTTTTTTAATTTAATCTGTTCAGATCCATTTACATTTTATATACATACTACTACATACATGTGGATAATTGCGGTCCTTTACTGTATATACTGACTTGGTTAAATCACTTTGGGTGTAAGTATATCATTTGATCTCATATGTTTAACAATTTGGAGTGAAAAAGAAATTAACGTCGGTCTTACCTTCACTGTCACCCAGGGTCGTATGTATACATCTCACCCGAAGATAAACAATAGTAATATTAGAACCTTACTATTACTTATAGATATAACTAACAGTATCACTCACCCTATAATTCGAAACCACAGACCGCTAACCTCCCCACTATTGTAAAACACTATTCCTAAAAAATGCAATTCATAACTAGTCCATTTCCCTCATTACTACTCTCGTAGGATGAATTGGAACTCAAAAGCAGAATAGCAGTCCAAATCGTTTTAAAAGTCGCCACAAAAACTTTGGCTGTTTTCGGTTCCCGTCCGGGGAAATTGATATTATGCAACACAATAATAGTAGTGTTTTGTCTTCAACATTTAAAATGGTGTTCCTGATTCCTTTCATCGCTCTTGCGTCTTTTTTTATTGCTTTATTTACTGGCAATTATTATTGTCTTTTGAAACTATAACTAAACTAATTTTTAATGTAAAAAATAAACGTTTAGTTACAAACAAACATTTGTGTGCATGAATATGTCTGTTTGTTTTGGTCTGGGTGTTTCTATGTATTATAAGTATGTATTTTACAAAAGAAAAGTATTATATTATGTATATATTTGTAATTTCGCTGTTGGTTCTGATATCCGTGACACAGGTGCTTGAGCTACCTATTTCGGAATCAGATCAATGTATGTGATGTTGTGAAATATTAAAAATTATATATTTAAAAAAAATTACAGTCACACTAAGATCCTAAGTTTAAAATAAAATAATATCAAAAGCACAATCATCACGAACTCTTCTTATTTCATCTACATCTTTAAACAAATGAAACACTAGAATAGATATTTACGGGATTTCTACCATTTACCTTATTTTTGAGTTTCCGATATTTCGGCACTGTTGGTAGAAATCTCGTAAATAACTATTCTAATGTTAGTGACCTTAAATTTAAACTTAAGTTTAAATCAAATGAAACACGTTTTAACGATAATAACATGTTACAATAACATCCATGATTGGACATGTCACACGCACAATGTGTATTTACAGCACGTCCCTCCGACCGCAGGGAACCGTAAATAATTAAAACATAATAATAGTTGAGTATTATCAACGAAATTCACGCGATATGGGCGATAGTAGAACCGCGGCTGACGGTACCTACAGCTGATAGCGGTTTCTCCCACGGTACAGATAGGGTCGAAGGACGCGCAGTGCATTCTTTGTTTCAGTTATAGCTTCCATGGTGTATTTGATAAGAGTGTAGAATCTAGGTTTTAAGTTCGACGACCCGTTTGGTACAGTGGTAGTGAACGCTGCCTTTGGTCCAAGGGTTGCGGGTTCGATCCCCGCACAGTACAAACATTTGTGTGCATGAACATGGCTGTTTGTATTGGTCTGGGTGTTTTCTATGTATTATAAGTATGTATTTACAAAAGGAAATGTATTATTTGTATATATTTGTAACCCCACTGTTGATTCTGATATCTGAAACACAGGTGCTTGAGCTACCTATCGCGGAATCAGATCAATGTATGTGATGTTTTGAAATATATTTTTTTTTATAAATGTGATTGGTGGCAAAGGAGCAAACATATCACCTGATGATAGGCGATTGCCGCCGCCACATGCACAACTAACTTTTTCACCTACACCTGGATTGGGCCTCCTGTATCCTGAGTATTTATTTTGACATTATGGCGGACAAACGAGTAGACGGCCCACCTGAAGGTAAGTGATTGCCGCCGCCACACACGGGGCATCACAGACGCGTTACCGGCTCTTAAGGGAGGAATAAATTGTAACAAAACACAGCGCAGGTGCATACAGCTTCTCGCCGGTTTTCTGGCCGTGATATCACTTTGGTCAAGCCGGTCCATTCAGGGTGAAGTGTGGCTTTTCCACGGTTAGTAGAAATGCCACGCAAAATACACCAGATTTCGTCATGGAACTTTCATGAATTGACTCAAAACGTTCATTAGAGCTTCAAGTGGTCGATATTTTTTGAGATCTACAGGAGACGAATATGCTACACATATTATACAATATGTAACTGTTCAAAAAGATAATGCTACACTATTTTATTTCTTAAGATCTTGACGACCCGTTTGGAACAGTGGTAATGAACGCTGCCTCTGGTGCAAGGGTTGCGGGTTCGATCCCCGCACAGTACAAACATATGTGTGCATGAACATATCTGTTTGTATTGGTCTGGGTGTTATCTATGTATTATAAGTATGTATTTACAAAAGAAAAATATTATATTTATATATTTGTAATCCCACTGTTGATTCTGATATTCGTAACATAGGTGCTTGAACTACCAATCTCGGACTCAGATCAATGTATGTGATGTTGTGAAATATTTATTTATTTATTTTATCTTATTCGACTATAAAAGCCTAGTATCGATGCAATGCAATGCAATCAGCCTATAAACTGTCCCACTGAAGGGCAAAGGCCTCCATCATAGAAATCAAGTCATCGCTACTATAATGGGATTAGGCTTAATCACCACGCTTGCCAAATGCGGATTGGTGAAACCCGAGCTATGTTTGAATCGAACCCAGGACCCCGAGATCACGGTCCGGTATTTAAACCACTAGACCAACGGGGCGTTTCAATGCAATATCAATATATTTTAGCAATATATATGTATAGATACCTAGCAGTTTGAAGACGCTTTCAAGAGTTGTCTGCCCGACTGATCGAGTTCTCTGGGGACCGGAATGCTGGCAGTTACCTCGGCCAACGTTTAGGATTGGCCATCCAAAGAGGCAACGCCGCTAGCATTCTGGGCACGTTGGACAATATCAGTGGGGCAGACAATTTCTTTTTGTAAATATGTACATAATTATTAGGTATCACTTTTGTTGACATGCATTTAACATATTTTTAGTTATTTAATTGAATAAAGTTAACTTTCAAGTATTACCCTAAAATATCGCTCATTGGATATTTTTCCCAAAAAAACCGAACGTATTGAGCTTCAACAGAAGCAATTTCTTTTCACGCTAGCGCAAGAGGCAACGCCGGTAGCATTCTGGGCACGTTGGACAATATCAGTGGGGCAGACAATTTCTTTTTGTAAATATGTACATAATTATTAGGTATCACTTTTGTTGACATGCATTTAACATATTTTTAGTTATTTAATTGAATAAAGTTAACTTTCAAGTATTACCCTAAAATATCGCTCATTGGATATTTTTCCCCAAAAAAACCGAACGTATTGAGCTTCAACAGAAGCAATTTCTTTTCACGTACAAATATATGGCTAATTAATATTATAAAATATCGTCTTCCGCCGTCCTTCCGACTGAGAAGTCACGCGAAACTAGGCCCGACGCACACTGAGCGGCCAATTCTTACGCACATGTCGCGGGTTTCAAGCCAAAACGCCTTACAGACGTACAAGGTACATAGTTTTATTTTGTTCAATTAAAAAAAAACAAGCCGGATATGGTATGTAGAAAAATAACGATTTATGATAAACGCATTAGCGATCTCTATGATTTCGGATGGGCGGCGATGATTGCTTTCCATCAGGAGACTCGTTTGCTCGTATGTCGCCTCTAGCATGAAAAGAAATGTCAGAAGCACGAGATTTAACTCACAGGATAGGTTACTGAGTTGAAGTACTTACACCCTTTGAGTTAAATCCCACAATTTGTAGAAAGAATTACACCTCTAGAAGCTTTGGTTGGGAGCTTTGGTAGCGGCTAATTTGGATTTATTTGCAAATTTTCCCTTCCAGTATCACAAAACCACCAAGTTACACCGTTTCGAATCTGGAAAAAGCTAAATTCTCTACTGTACGTCTTCATCTGCACCACCTATCGTTAATTTTTTTTTTTTGCTATCAATAATTACTGATTTTTAAAAATGAAAAATAGGTCGTTTGACAACCTGCAAACTTAAAAAAAGAGTATATTCCTTTTTAAAAGGACGGCAGCGCACTCGAGACTCGTTTGGTGCTGCAGGTGTCCATGAGCCGTCGTAATCATTCACCATCAGGTGATCCGATTGCTCGTCTGCCCTATGTCACAAAAAAACTATGTGACAAATCATATGACGAACACAGAAAAAAAGTCAAAAGCGATGTTCAAGTTAGTTCCCATCCAGAGTCAACATATCTGCGCGTCAAAAACCCGCCCACCGTGCGAACAGTCTAAGCCCATTGAAAACGTCGAACTATCGAAATTGGCTGGTAAAAAAAACACGTTACGCCATATGCTTGGCAGCGCCTGCGGCAGACAATAGTGAATTATATTCGTAATAAGTCGCGATCACGCACCCTGCAACTGCTCCCGTAAGCGGCAGGATCAGTTGGAAAGACGCCGATGCGAACAAATGGAAATCCAATACAAAGTCTTACTCGTATTTGCAAAAGGAATTAATGCCCTGAGATCGGGTTGCTACTGTCTCGCGCTTTTAGAGTTGAGAAAAATATCTATTTACCTACAGTATTTTTATTTTTACCTTTATTAAGGTTACCTTTATAATCTCCCTGCGTTCCTCGATCGCAAATCATAGAGTATAATCTAATATAAAATTACTTAATGATGTATAAAATTAAATGATTGACAAATTCAACGTCCGTCCATCCGTCAAAATCATATATTTTTAGCTTTTGCGTTCATAATTAGAGCTATTTTATAATAAAACCTTCATTAGCCAAGTATTTAATTTAACTTCATTTTAAACTCAAACTACGTATATAAATATAAACAATTAACATAATTAGAATTTTAATGCAAACACAAAGACTCTGCACAAATAGCTATCAGCAATGAACGATTCAATATAGAAAGAAAGAAAAAAAAATTAGTGACACAAAATAAAATAACAAAATTACAAAACATTATTACATCTATAAAGAGAAAGAGAATATTGAAACCAATTTCTGATAAATTTCTGATAAATAACAAATCCCAACATGGTTTTTATTCTAATTTGCTAATAATACCTAATACTAAATGTATTGAAATACAATTTTTATCATTGGAAACATAAAAAAGAACCATTGTCATTTTTTAAATATGAAAGCATGGCATTGCGTTATACTTCCACAGAAAAAATATCTTACGAGGCAGTTACAAAATTACACAAAAAGGTATACATTTTGGTTCAGAAAATACTTTTGGAAGTTAAAGAGATGTTTATACCTCTTGAATTTCTTGCACAATTAAAAACCATATTACCGATTCAACTTTACCAAAACTAAAAATCTCTCGCAGGACAAGAACCAGAACAAAACCTCCCGGGCTAACGAATCGCGCTATTTACTCAAAGGACTTACTCACGCCAATCCGGCTGATGTAAACAGATAACAAACAAAGAGTGGAAGGGCGGACGTTGTGGACAAACGGGTACTTAGCGTAAGCCTCGAACTCGCCGCTGCAAGAAGGGAAGATTCCCGGGACTTACTCGGAAAACTTTCGTTTAATCACAGTATAATAATATTTTGTCCACGGAGGACGCTTTGATCTCGCGCGTGCCGCGTGCGGGTTGATGAGGCTAATGACGGGAGCGGGAAGATGGCGATCAATACTAAAATTAGTAATAAATTCATAATACATCTTGTACATTGACTTGACTCCATACTTAGGCCCGATTCGAATAACGTCAGATTTTTATGACAGCACTATACCGTAGATAAGCTCTCGGATAAAGATTGGCCGAACTTTACTTTGTGGATAAGGATTGGTTGAATCGGGCCCTAGTAGCTTAAGTGTTACGGATACCTATCCGACAAAAGATATAACCCAAACTACTAATAATATCTAATAGTATCTGGGTTTTATGTATATATTTTGTCTAACTATAAAATCATTCCTATGATAAACACAGTGATTTTAAAGGGTGGGGATCGAACCTACGACGTTTAGCGTATGAGGCAGGGTCACTACCAAATGCGAGCCAGTACAAAACTATAGGTGTAAAAAGAGTTTAATGTACAATTAACAAAACGAGGTTATTTTTATATGTATGTTCATACGTAGCAGACGATGCGTGTACCTCCAGTCCGCTTGTGACCACGACCGTTGTAACGCGGTCTAAACGTCAAACTGTGAGTAGATTCTACTACAAGTACAACATGTGCGGATAAAGAATGGGGTCAGAAATGGCGGCGCATCTATTCACTTCTCGCTCGCCCACTATTTGCGTCTATACTCGCACTCGTGGGGTGCGAGTATAGACGCACATTCGCCGCCATTTCTGATCCCATTCTTTATCCGCATAGGTTGTATGCGCTTACGAGTATATATAATAATAACCGCGTTTTGTCCAGTGTACATTAATTATATTTGTATAATGCAACGTGAAAGTTTAAAATCCCATATAAAAAGAGTTTATATCTACTTCTTAACTCCACCGAGAAACATGTCCTTACCTAAGTACATCGTATGTTCTATGTATACCTACTAAACAAGTAAGCCTTTGGAAGCGTCCCCAAGTAGATCAGGATCGTCTGAATAAAAACATATTAGCAGGTGCATAATTTATTCCTATTAGTATGTATTCAAATTTGTAATGGAACATTATTTAGCTACTCTTAAAAAGACCTTTCATCATGACAGCAGGTGTAATTAACTTCCTTTTAGTATTTACTATTCAATAAGAACATGTTGTATTGCGGCAAAACATATTTATTAACTTCTCAAAAAGTTGTTAAAAGATTACATTACGTTGTATTAATTCGTAAAGTCAGGTCAGGTCGTTCTTTTTATGAAATACTCTTGTTTGCCAATATCCGCCACAAACACGTGTTCGTTCCTATTTCAAACGAGTCCCTAGCCGCATAACTAATCTCCCAACAATAATTAACTTCAAGCGTTTGTTTGGTTCTAATTCACAACATAATTGCGGTATCGATGCGTCCCAGTATTGTGTAAACTCATCAACTAATTATCTGCGTAATTTTTTCATTGTAAAACGCAACAGTGGTATCAGTCAAGTCAGAAAAGCACACTGAGAATTTAAACCTTCTCTAACTCAACATAAAAATAAAAATCCAATTATCCGTAAGGTCGCACATAATTGCGTCGGCTTCTTTTCAAACAGGGACGGTGCGGATAGAACGGCCTTTTTTAACCGACTTCCAAAGGGGGAGGTCCTCGAGTGCGTTAGAAAAAAGACCACCACTTAAGTCTAATAAGGTGATTGACACATGCTTATTTGTCCAAATCGAACAGGAAGCGCCGCATCAAAATGTCCGAATTTGTTGTTTCGAAGGGCTAATCTTAACAAGCGTACAATTTATAATTTTGCGGGCCCAGAATATAATGTACCTACTTACGTATAAAATGTAATTATGATGAAATTAAGTTAATAAGCAGTTTATTGATACGTAGGTTTAGGAAGAAGAAATACATTATCCTTGCCTTGAGTACATACAACAACAACAATACGAAATATGTTATACACCATGACTTTTTGAATACCTTATAAAATTTATTTTCTAATTAGTCAATTAATTTATACATCTATTTATTCAATTTGTATTATTTGTGAAGATAATTATTTATATTATCATTTATTGACATTGTTAATCCGAATTATTATTATTATGTATTATTTTCAAAACCTTTTTTAACATGCTCTGTTATTATTATTGACATTGTTTATAAATTTATAATTTATTGACAATAAATAAATAAATCTGATTGATGCAATTTGTACGGTGATGCCCCCGAGAAGTTACTCGGGTAGGTATTCAAAAAATCACAGTGTATAGAAGGGTACCTAAATGAAGATATTCCAGCAGATGTTGAATTTACATAAGTGAACCAAAACACTTTTTTAGTTTTAATTTTTTATCAAGTTAGTACTTATGTTATTGTTATTTTCAATATGAAAAGTAGTATCGAATAAAATAGGAGTAATAATAGGAGAATTTTGAAATATCACTTCCATTTGATCAAAGGACACGCTTGTCCAGGAGAACTGACCATCCCCGTATGCCCGCCAGGTACAAACGCGAGCACCCACCCCATGAGGACGTTCAACTTCCAGCGCACCTTCATAGACTCGCAGCTGCTGCGCGACGTGGAGTTCAAGAGCTCTCCGGTGAGGAGCATCCGCTCGCTGTCCCACGAGGACCGCGAGTACAAGACCAACGTCAACCTGCCGTCTGGAGGTTAGTACTGAACTATCCAGGGTTGGGGGGGGGGGGGGGGGCTCTTGTCTCGGGTATGGGGCCCGTGGCATATTTTCTGCCCCGCGACTCTACAGGCTGTATTTGTGAACTTTACTCTAACGACCATTCTAAACAAAAATGTTTCTATAACTTTTTAACAACATTTTGAAGTTATGTAAAAAAAATAGCAACTTTTCATACGAAGTCGGTCACGTGACTTAGTCATTTTGTATGGAGAGTTGAAAAATGTCGTAGAATAAATGTTGTTCAGAATAGTTAGTGAACACATGGTTAAAGGTATGTAAATGTTCATAGATACACCCTTTAGAGTGGTGGGGCAGAAAATATGACATGGGCCCCAGATCGAAGATAAGAGGGTTCAGGCCCAAGAGGCCACGGGCTCAGAATCAGTCTAACGTTTTTGCAAAATTTTATGCCTACACCGGATGGGGCCTTCGAAATTCGAAAAATTTGCCACGGGTCTCAGATGATATAATTACGCCACTGCAGCTATCTTATCTTATATAGGGGGCATTTTTATGGAACACCTCGACCCTCCATCATCATCATGTAAGCGTGATATTCCCGGTTGCGTCCAAAGCCGTCGCTTTTGAGCTTGGGGCACGCTTGGACCATAAATCATAGGACTTTCATACAATACTTTCAACCTCCGTTTTACCCCCTTAGGGGAATTTCGTAAAATCCGTGCTTAGCCTTATAAGGAACCTAAGGACGTAAAACGTAGGGTAGTTTTTCCCAATGTTTTTTCCACCCTGTATAGGTACAGATTGCTCGTAGTGTGAACGGTTAGCTCTAGAGTTAATTTTCCTCCTCTTAAAACCGCATACAAATGGAGACGGCCTAAATATATTTAGAACATACAATTTATCCACAAATATGAATAATCACATAGATATTGAAATTTTACGAAATGAGGGAGATTCTTTGATTGATCTTTCTTCTTATGTTATAAGTATCTATAAAACTTACTTATAAGTAGCAATCATCATCATCATCATCATCATCAGCCCATTTAAGTCCCCACTGCTGGGGCACGGGCCTCCCTCAATCACATGAGGGGTAATTGCCATACTCACCACGCTTGGCAGACGGGTTGGCGAGGGTTTTGATATAAATGCAGAGTTTTCCTTCTCTGGGTGCTGATGATCATGCCAGCAGCTTTACCTTAGACGCCTTTTACGACACCTCGGTAAGAGTGAGGGTGGCTTATTCTACTCGGCCGGGGACCACACGGCAAAAGTAAAGTAGCAATAATGAGTACAAAATTATCGATTCATCGGTTTTTATAATCCGATAAAACATTACCCGGACCAGATTGTTTGTGTCAGCTAATTTATTGGACTCTGCGGTGCTGGAACGGTGCTGTGCCTAATATTTTCCAAGCGGCCATTTAAAATTCCCAAATGCTACGATAATGTGATCCAAAATAGTTTAGAAACAATATTATCGGATTATAGCGAAACGTATAAATAAATCAGATTTCCGTATCAAGAATTATAGATGTACCTAATAATTGAGCAAAAGGATCGAGCAGAGTCAGTCTAAAATATTGGATATACTTTTGGTTTATTCATAGCAGTTTGAAGCTAAGCTGTCGAAGCGATGATGGAGAATTTGATTTCGTAAGAGGCATTGTTGGTGATATTGTGATTTTTTTTTAATTTGATAGGTGGCAGACGGCAGGCAGATCAGTTGATGGTAAACGATTGCCGCCGCCCATGGACACCTACAACATTTGTGGAGTCACAAGTGCGCTACCAACATTTAAACCCCCCTTTCCCACGGATCGGACCTTCGGTAACCCCACTCTTTGGTATGTTTGAGTAATGGGGGTAAATCTTTGAAAAATCTTTAGCCATTGAAGGTTTTTAGAAGCGGTCTCGAAACTCATCAGAAACTACTCTAAGCAATCCCGTTGGTGCAGTTGACACGGCGGCGATAATTTGCGCGTAATGGCGGCACAGAGTTCCCAACTTAGACCTTTCCTCCGCGAATCAGGGGAGAAATTTGTAAAATGGGATTTATAAGTATTTTTTAATTTTTTGTAAAACACATTTAGAAAAAAACAACTTTATATTTAAAGTTATTTTTTTTAAACAACCATAAAAACAGTCAGCAACTTAAAACACGACATGATGAGCTTCACTATACTACACGCAAAGACTAGTGACAAACGATAGAATATTTAATTTATTATAATGAATGATATTATGACAGTTAAGTTTTTCAAAATGGATCTCCTGACTGTTTTAACTAAAGGAAAGTAACTGTAATATTTGAGCCAAAGACCCATGGCAGTCAGTGTCATATTTCATTTATAATTAATGAATTAAATATGTTCTCTTTCGTCTCCCGTTTAGTATAGCGGTAAATATGTCTGAGAGTTGGCAACTCTGGCGGCGCATCATTACCCGCGCGCGCGCAGATTGCCGCCGCGTGCTGATGAAAGTCTGCTGGGATTGCCGAGTAAACGCCCCGGACCTTATGAACGTGGCTATGGAACCACTAGAAGTGGAAGGGTTTTTGGTCTTTCTAGTGAACAAACAACTCTGATTTTCATATCTGTGCGTTGTGTTCGGTGAATGGGTATTCAGATCTCAATAATAAGAGATCCTACAAAGCATATGCCCGTTGATTAGATTTTATAGGTTCGCAATTGGTCTTGTCGATGTTTTTAAGATATTTCATTTTGTCTTGCTGAGGTTTTATTTGACAGATACCTATTCAAGAAATAAAAAGAAAAGGTATGAGATAAAAAAAATTAGACAAATAGAACCTGATAACAATAACCTTCCACGAAGAATGAAGGTGATAAGCCCGCGAATGCAATTTCAGTTTGGAGTTCAGTTTAGTTCCATGTTTCGTGGCGTGGACTCTACTCGTAAATTCAGTCCGGCCATGTCCATGTTACGTCCTGTCTACATCTTGTAAGGTCTGCGGGCTCGTCGGCAAATAAGGCGGCAGTCAGTTAGAGGGTCGTGATTGTGCGCTGCGTAACGTAATGAGCGCGGATATTAATGAATTAACACAGAGCCCGTTTACAGTTATTTAGGGCATAATTACGGAGCAGATTACCTACGGTGATTTGGATGATTCACGTCATTATGGAGATGAAGAAATGAGATTTTTCTTGCTGCTTCAGATATTGTTTTGACTTATCTACGAGTATTAACTTAGACGGGCCACATCTGCTGTATTGCTCTATGAGCTGATACATAGTTGTAAAACCTTAAAGATCGGTTTGTGGTAATGATGACCTTAAACTGTAAAAAAAAATACCGTTAATATTGAATTTATTTATATTTACACTAGCTATTGACCGCGGCTTTGCCCGCGTTTGTAAGAGACAAAAGCAGCCTATGTCACTCTACATCCCTTCAACTATATCACGGCAAAAATTACGTCAATCCATCGATCCGGTATGCCGTGACGGACAAACAGTCAGACACATACACTTTCACATTTATAATATTATTATAAATTATAATAGTATGCACAGTATAAAACAAAGTCAATTATTCTGTCTGACCATTTTAAAAACAGCACAGTAGATTTTCAAAATAGAAAATGATCCAAAAGGAAGTTTTATATGAATAATACATCCATAACATAGCTATATAATACAATACAGCTAAGAAAAAAGAAAAGCCGGGTTTTACAACATTGAATTTCCAAACTAAGTAAAGCCGAATCTACTACTAATATTAGTGTGACCATGGTCGGGCATTGCGGGCGAGTTTTGCTAAACAAACGCAAGCAGGGGCTCGTTGTGGCCGCCACGTGACTCCGTCGGCGCCGCGCCACCGACAATCGGAACCGGCAATTACGCTCCTGATGGAACACCTTGCCCCGCCCGGGTAGCCACACTGAACCCGCGGGGAGACAGTCCCAAATAGGCACATAACATACATATTTAAATAGATCCTATCCCAGAGTAATTACGTTCCTACTTCAATACCTTACCCCGGCCGGGTGGCCACACTGCCCCCGCGGGGAGACGGTCCCAAATAGACATATGACGTACAATTATGTAAATAGATCCTATCCCATAGTAATTACGTTCTTATTTCAACACCTTGCCCCGGCCGGGTGGCCACGCTGGCTACGCGGGGAGGCAGTCCCAAATAGACACATAACATACATATGTAAATAGATCCTATCCCAGAGTAATTACGTTCCTATTTCAACCCCTTGCCCCGGCCGGATGGCCACACCGTCCCCGCGGGGAGACAGTTCCAAATAGACACATAACATACATATGTAAATAAATCCTATCCCAGAGTAATTACGTTCCTATTTCACATCCATCATATTTGTAAGAATACATCCAAATACATCACATACATCACAGCCGTGTGGTCCCCGGCAGAGTAGAATAGGCCACCCTCACTCTTACCGAGGTGTCGTAAAAGGCGACTAAGGTAAAGCTGCTGGCATGATCATCAGCAGCCAGAGAAGGACAACTCTGCATTTATATCAAAACCCTCGCCAACCCGTCTGCCAAGCGTGGTGAGTATGGCAATTACCTCTCATGTGATTGAGGGAGGCCCGTGCCCCAGCAGTGGGGACTTAAATGGGCTGATGATGATGATCATGACATCACATTTGTAAGAAATGATCACGCTCCTAATGAAACACCTTGCCCAGGCCGGATAGCCACGCTGCCTCCGCGAAAATGCAAATATACACATAACTTACAGAATGTATCGGTAAAGATTTACATCCCTTTAACCACGTCACACTTCTGAACAACATTTGTTCTACGACTTTTGGAAATCAGAAAGTCACTGCTATCAAATCTTCTAAGGATAGAAGTCCATCCTACAGCCTACCTCATCGTGGTCTGCACTCTATAAACAAGGTAGTACAGTCCGATCACGGTTATTTGGCACGTGGCAAAAGTCGGAGCTAAAGCTGTTTTTACATTTTTGCATAGAAAAAACGTTTTACAACATTCGGATCTTGGTCGGTCTGTTTCACTTTGAAATCAGTCCTGCCAAATCCCGAGGCCATTGTTACACTATGCCCAAACAGCCTCTGGCAAATGCATGATGAGAAACAATAAACATTTCGTACCTGTATGATTTGGGTTTGAACACCTCCACTGTAAAACGATTATCGGTTGTGCCTTAGCTATTCGCAAAAATAATACACAGCTGATGACTTAATGTCTATGATTCATTGACTAATTTGTTCTACGACTCTATTGGAGTAGAACTTAATGTTGTTGTTTATGATGTTACCCATCTAGAAATAAGTTGTTAATTACATGTTGATGTTTTGTATGTACAACTTATTTCACTATTTATAATTATGTAACCTGCCTAATTATGAAATCTGCCTCCGGTAACCTCACTCACACGGCAAAACACAGCGCATTCGCTGCTTCACGCCGGTCTTCAGTGAGGCAGTGGTATCACTCCGGTCATGCCTAAGCGTGGCTCTCCCACAATTAAAACTGACTTTAACGAGCTAAATATAATCACTTGTTTGTGTAAATAATTCTGTACCCAAATAGTCTAGAGTTGCAATTTACACCTTAGACTTTGTCATTTTGTAATTACCTAACTTGTTTTCGGAACCAGATAAATAATATTGACAATTATTACATACAACATTTCATCGTGTACTATAATAATAAATTATAATAATAATAATTCTCACAACATCTCATACGTTGACCTGATTCCGTACTAAGTAGCTTAAGCACTTGTGTTGTTGTGTGTGTGTGTACTTAGGTATTTATGAAAAAAGTGGGTAACGTACAAAGTGTTTTTCACTTCTTGTGGCTATTCTTTCTCAATAATGAAATGTAGTATATTTACAAATCTTCCTTAAATCGTCATCAATCTTATTAAAGATAAAATTATTACGATAAATAACGTAAAAAAATGTAAACATAACGCATCTCTCCAGAGTTTCAGTACAATAGAAAAACCATTTTAATTGAAAACGAAACAGCCGCAGAACAATGCGGTTCGATTCTAACTCATTGAAATGCGAAGCGAAGGAAGCGTGAACAATTTGCTTTATGACGGGAAATAAGCCATTACACAAATAGTTACTGAGTATTGACGATTTATTTCAAGCCTTTCTCAGTGGCCTAAGTAATTTAGAAGCTTATTTCGAAGCTTTGAAATTGGTGCTCAGACCAATATTGGATGATGAGGATATGTGGAAACTATTTTGTGCGTAGTTAATCTTTTACTTAAATTATTGAGTAGGTATTTTGTAAACTGTAATATTATTGAAATTGTTTCTACAAATAAAACTGGAAAAATGGAAACAAGTAACTATAATAGTAGGGCGGGCGGATTCGACTAACATCCGGGGGAAAGGGGGGCTTAAAAGTTGGCAGCGCACTTGTGACTCTACTGGTGTCGCGGGTGTTCATGGGCGGCGGCAATCACTTACCATTAGGTTATTCGTCTGCTCGTCTGCCACCTATCACGTAAAAAAAATGACACTTGTCGGAGAATACCTATTTGCATGGTAATTTACTCCGTTACTTTATTTTCCTAATAAACTCAATTGTGTTCATCCTAAATCGGTATAGCTATACCTTGTTTCGAGAGTGAATGAACGTATGACATTATAAACCGGCAAAAAACAATATGTAATTCTTTTGTGGTTGTATTCAGGTAATGTCAAAAATCGTAAACAGCTGTGACAATGACAACGCCATTTTGAATTCCCTAGAATATTCGTTATGCTGTCAAAATCGGCGGTCAAACGATTTACCATTGGAATCGAAGTTGAATGAGTAGTTGGTAGAATGGATTTTTATTATATATTTATCATTGGATTAAGATTGGACGAATAGGGCCATTCCTCAACATAAATGTATGAACAGTCGATTTTTGTTTATAGATATTACGAAGTAGACCTTTTATAAGCATGATCTTATTCACCTCCTGACGTTTCCGTCACATTGAAAAAATCCCGCTCTAGAGTGATTCATAAAAAAAACACACGAGTATTTCACTGTATACGAGTGATTGTTGAAAGAGCCCTCATACTCATAAGCATATCAAAGAGATACAAATTTAACTTGACCACATAATCAATGAAAACTATGCCAAGGAGCAAATTGACAAAATTATTAACGACATCATTGCACTAGACGCCGTTAAAACAATGCTTGGATATTTCGACAAATCAGCATGCATTTCTCATTGTAGAACTACCACCATAATGTATCTAATCTTACAGTGCTAAGTTTCATAGAAAAGCTCGGTGATGAGCAGAGCAGGTCGGCGACCTGAAATGGCTCGAGAGTAAAATAATAACAATAACTTCAAATGCGATCCGGAGAAAAAACTGACTAGCACAATGTCATTACAGAGAGGCGACGTCGTGCGCCACAGACCCAGGAACATTTAGACAAGGAAATCTGGAGACTTGAAAGCAAAAGTTACAGTTCTTCCAACATCTTTATCAAGATTTTTAGAGTAATCTGTGGTTATCGCACCTAACAACATAATTACTTATCTATTTTAAGTCCCTTCTGTAAAATGCACTAACATAAAAACATTGTGATGTGGTTTGATAACCCAAGTTATTGAAAAAAACATTTGAATGCGTCTGAAGCTACACAAACAAACTCGCGTACACAAAATTATGTACGCGACAATGTGTTTCAAAAATTTACGCTCTAAATCAAGGCTATCTAATTCTTCAGATATATATTTTATGATATATGGCATTCTTGCTTTTATCTCCAATCTCTCTTGATAGAAAGTACTTTATTCAGGTTATTAGTTTCTTTGTCTGTATACTTGCTCAAGACCAGACTCAAGACCCACTCTAGCGCTATAACAAGCCGGATATCGTTTTAATAGTTAGTCCACTGTATTTTTCATATTGAGATTAAACAGAAATAACACAAACGATCACACCTACCTACAATACAGTAGTAACTACAAGAAAACTAAGCGTTTGGTTGGGACAAGTTAAGTATCTACTTATGATAATATTTAATAGGAGGTCACTTCTAGTCGTCGCTTGGTTCAAACTTTCCGCTCTTCGTCTACTACTATTTGAATCCAAAGTAATCAGAGTGACCCGACGCCGCCGTATTCTTGCACTAGCTTCATTATAACGAAATGTTAGGTTTGATATAAATTATAATGATTTAAATAAATGCAATATTAAAAAAAAAACAACTATGCGATGAGCACACCATGAAAAGCGTTACACTTTCCATGCGATTGTGGACAAGCGTTAGCCTATAGTCCAAAAAAAAAACATTTTAAAAAACTTCTCCGAAGTATGGTTGATTTTACCTACTTCTACTTTTACTACCCCGCTGGCTCAGCGACTCGAACCGAATCTTGGCCTCCGAAACAAGAGAGCAGAACACTTAGGCCAATCCTGCTCTATTTCTTACTGCCAGTCATTGACCTAAAGTATCGCAGATTAGTCTCAACGACCTCTTTCCAGCGATACCAAGATCAGCCAACTGGGTAGGCCCACCGGTTGGCAGTATAATAAATATTAAATAAATAGTTTATTCAGTAAAAGAAAGGATACTTTCTTCGATCGGACAATCTTTCGAGGAAGCCAATTCCTGGGTAAATTATTATTTAATGGTCAGTTCTCCACTCAAGGTGTAACCTAATTACTTCCTTATAAATAGTGTAGAAAATAGTATGTTCGGTCTAATCCTAGACCAGTGAGTTAAGTTATTCCTGGAACGAAGGCGTAGAACTTCAATTCTATTCACAACCACGGTTTTTTATAGCCTCGTACATTTTCTGAGAAAATAAACTGTATAGTAGAGGGTTAATCTGAAACCTGTATCTGAATGTTACCAGTTAGCGTTACAGATGAAAAAGAAAAACAATCTCAATTGAACATGGGTCAAAATTATAAAAATACTGCTTTTTACACAAAAGGCTCAACCAATGATCAATTTGTAAGTATGAGAAATCCAAATAATTATTACAATTTTTACCCATGATTTTTCAGAATATTGTCTGGGTAATAATACAATGAAGACCCTAACATATTTCCGCGTACTGTACAGCAGAGTACCAGGTACCTTCAACGAAATGGTCCCGTAACGAATAAGAATATACCAGTCGCCATCAAACAAAAGGGACGCCCAGCGCGTATGAAAGGGACGGGTATAACAATTGGATCGTGGATTCCGTTTCGTCGTAAGCACTGTGCCTCTTGATCGAAGACTTTAATTACGAAGTTGTATCGATAATAGGCCAGTAGCCTTCTTCCCGCAGGACCTGTGGTTTGCGGCCAGCTAATTCCCGTGCCCATATCTTTAATAGTTTTAATGCCGGTAGCAAAGATTGCCCCCCATTTTGATAAGGTGGCTTGACTATGTTTTTTGTGGATCGAAATCACTCGATGAAGACGTTACTCGTACGTGACTAATGTTTTCTATTATACAGGTAATTTAGATGTTTAGTTGTGACTGAGTTGGTTCACCTGTAACCTTTATAACTTAAATTCATCGCCTTTAATTTCACGTCTTGGAATTATATTATAAAAAGTAGAAATAATGGCTTTGAAGCGTCTGCGCCTAACAAAGTATCATATTTGATTATTATGTAGACTATAAAAAAATATTACAATTAAAATTGCGTACAGACTATTCATACAGGTTTTTTATGAAGATGGACATGGGTCCGTCTGTCGGCGATGGCTTTAGGTGACAATTTGGTGAGAATGGGCCGGATTCACCGAAGAGATACCACAGAAAACCGGCGTGAAACAGCACATACGCTGAGTTTTGATGAGCGAGTGAGGGTACCGATATGGCCCAATCCGCGGGGAAGGGGAGTATTAAGATTGGTATCACACTTGTCACTCCACTGGTGGTGGTGGTTTGTCTATGGGCCGCTTAAATTGCTAAGCCATCAAGTGATTCGTCTGCTCGTCTGCCGATGGACTTATTATATCAATAGCCCTGCCGACTAGTACACGAACATGAAATGGGTGGCAGTGCGAGCCGGTCCTCAGACTTCATAAAATCGTTAATTCATTTGTTGGTTTAAGTATTAATATATGTAATAAGCGACCACAAAATGTCATTAACCTATTACTGGATAAGTTTAAGTCTCATATTTAAACCTGCCTAATGAAGAAAGGTTACTATGGTGCACAAGACTATTTAAATGATAAGGATTCTTGGTCATGTTAATTGATTAATCTTTTGAGTTGTTATTCATAGTAGTCTATTAACTTTCATAGTTGTATTTTTTTTCTCTTCCCAATTGAAACTGTAACATCATCAATATTTGAAAAGAGTAACTACTGAGTTTCTTGCTGGTGTCTTCTCAGTAGAAATCGTCATTCCGAACCAGCGGTAGATATTATGTACCTATTTTGACATTCATAAGTATTCTGTGTAAACCTAAATTGAAAAAAGTTTTTTTTATCTTATCTTTATCTAATCTTGCCCTGTCTCTTGATAATTATCTACGTCGAACTACTCTTTATACTGCGAGTATAAGAAACGTACAAAAAGTTTGCATTAAATTTCTCGTAGCATGCGCTCGTAGTGCTACGAAATTCACGAATCTAGAGATAAAGACGTCAACGCGGCGATGACTCGGTAGACTCAAGCTTATTATCACTACAAACTTGAATTGACGAAATTGAACTTTAGACACAAGAACATAATTATTTTCATTAAAAAAATTAACAGTGTGCGGCGATAGGTAGATTCGACGACTTGTAAATTTTATTAACTACTTATCCTCTAACCATCCGATTACAGCTACGGCGCAGGATATATTATAGTGCTCAAGTGTATGCGCAAACACAAGTGCACTCTCTTTTCCCTTACCCTCATATTCCGATGGGACACCAGCGTAATACGACCGGAGAGGTTTTGAGTGCAGGACCGAGGTGCGGGGGTATATGAACGCCGACTCTCAGACTCCGGGCTGACAGTAAGAATTTCTTAACGAAAACATAGGTACACATTTTTGGCCTGACCCGGGAATCGAGCCTGGGACCTCTTGCACAGCCGTCGCTTTAAAGTGCGACTCACTAACCACTGCACCACTGAGGCAGTCTACTAACAATATAATGTTGCAGCAGCTAGCAACGCGCCTGATATCAATGGGAGTATTTTGTGTAGTAACTGTCTGTGATATTTATATCGAGTTATTCATTTCATATTTCTTTATTTGCATATCACATGGTACAAAGATCTTACAAAACAAAATGCACAGAGACATGTGACGTCTCGACGCGTGTGTGATTTAGAGGTCGAGAAATACAACATATAGTCGGAAACCGATACATTCGATATCGAATGTAGGCATGCGTCGGCGGCGCATGCAGCGGTCGTGCGAAGGCGGCTAATCCGCGTCGCTTATTACCTCCCACAGTAGCCAGCCTCTAACCGCAGCCATCGCCCCACGATTCTGCAGCCCCATCGATCCATAGTTTCGTTATCAAATTTTCACACGGACCCGCACCAAGATTGACTTTATTTGAGCAAGTACAACCGCAAAGCTACGCGCCTACCGATCACACAGTTTATACCCCTTCACAATACAACACTCCTTCCGTTCACTTTCCGACAATAATCCATTCAGACAGAATGCAATGTAATTCGAATAAGAGCAAAGTGTAGTCAATAAGCGAATAGGTAGCCCGCCGGTAGCCAATCACGGCGCCTGAGATATTGATCATCGAAATTGATCAATCAAATCGAAAATATCGTACCGGAAATAAGGCGCGATGTAATAGCCGTTATATTGTTCGACGATTGAATGTTTTCCGAAATAAGTTTTTTCTTTTATGATGTGTCTTTTTGTAACGGTAAACTTTGGAAAGTATTCTATTAATTTATTAAAACTTTGGTTCTATGAATGAATGATACAACAGAAAATTTGACAAACACACAACTTTGTGTTTTTATGATTTTTTTGGTAGGTATAGCAGTATCTTGCAATTTATTCTTAAGTAAATAATGAACTTTTTTAGACAATCTTCGGGTGGAACTCGAACTCACGATCTTTTACTAACCGGGCAACTGCTTTACCGACTAAGCTACCGGAGACTTGGTATGTCGACGAATTTTGTAAGTGCTCTTTGCTTCGCCGTGAGCCAACGATAGTTTCATCAGTTATTGCATGTACCTAAAAATACAAATATAATATAAAAAAATCTCCGGTAGCCTAGTCGGTAAAGCAGTTGCTCAGTTAGTAAAAGATCGTGGAAATACAAGTTTTGGGTTAATGATGGGAAATACAAGTTTACGGTTTTGGGTTTGGTTCCCGGTCGGTTCCGTTTAGAAGTCAAACTTATTCGAATGGTCTCTTGTGGTGTCTACAACCTGCTAATACGTTATTACTATCTTGAGCAACGATAGTTCAGTGGAAAAGAACACGCCTTTCATGTGGAGGGTCGTATTTCGAATTCGAGCATGCAGCTCTGCATTTTTCACGTATATATGCGTATTTCTATCATTTGCTCGGCGGTGAGGGACACCATCGTGGAAACCTTCACGTTTCAGATAGTTTCAGAAACGTGTAATCATGATTCAGTTGGTCTGGTTCCACTGTTAAAAGGGTTGCGCAGGTCAAACGGTAGTCGCTTCAATGTAATTATCAGACTCCCCAAATCCGGAATCATGGTCTAAGCGTGGCCTTACCCTACTAGCGGGCTTCAATGCGATAGCTTTGGATGCAACCGGGAATCGCATGCTAATATGAGAAGGAGAGACCCCCGGCTATCTTTATTTACTTCTTTTAGTATAGAGAATGCCATAGTCTGGGACTAGATGATCAGTGTGCATTAGCGCATTTCTGTCGCGTTTACTAAGCTAATTGTAGCTATCGAAAAGTCAGACTTTTCCACGGCTTTATTTCCTCTTAAACACTAACAGTCAGTCAGAGTTCTTTTATTATTCACCGCGCTACTTTTCGCCTCTTGTTAGCCTGTAACTTCACTATTTTCAATGTGCTGATTAACTATAGACTATCTAAATGAGGCGTAACCACAAAAGTCGGGAACCTTTTGGCGTCGACTAAAATAAAACCCGGATCTTTAGAAGGATTAGGTTTCGGAATTATTCGGAACTAAATATTGATTACGACTTTTTCGAGAGTAAGGTATAAAATATATAGAAATAAACTGGAAGATGTTTTATTTTTACTAAAACTCTTTATTTCTAATAAGTTAATATCAAGATTAACTAGCAAGACATAGGACATTTGCCAATTTGGTGTAGGCTTCCTTCAAACTTCTCCATTCTATTTTATTTCGGGTAGTCGAAGTCCAGTCCTAACCGCCATCTTTCCTTTGTCGTCCCTCCATCTCATTTGTGGCCTTCATCGGAATTTTCTGATGTCATGGTCTCTACTGCATTTCCCTACACCACGTCTGTCTTTCGGTCGTGATGTGATGATGTGAAATATGCGAACTTTGTTCGGGGGCAGAATGGACACGTGCTGAGACAAACACAGCTTTAGGTACGTTTTAAGCTTTATATATTCTGTAGTGAAACCCTAATTTGACTAGACTATATAGCGAAAGAGAGCAAGTGGGCATCCAAGATTTCCGTTTAAGGTGACGGCTGGGGCACACTAGCGATGCCAATCGATTTTAATTTTTAGCTACTAAAACGGACCTATGTTAAACAATTTCGGGGTTACAACCTCTCGGCGGCAAATACTTATGCTATTTATTAAATAACCATACACAAATGTCGGGTCCGTTTTTGTACGCGAAAAATTGCATGGTTATTTAATAAATAGTATAAGTGTTTGCTGAGAGGTTGTAAACCCGAAATTGTTTAAAATAGATCCTGTTTAGTAGCTAAAAATTAAAATCGATTGGCGTCGCTAGTGTGTCCTACCCGTCACCTTCAAATCCTTAAATCTGTGCTGTATTTTGCTGCGTGATTGAGGATACCGGAGGGCCAAACCGGTTTAAAGGTTGGCAGCGCACTTGTGACTCTCGGGTCGTCCATGGGCGGCGGCAATCGCTTACCATCAAGTGATCCTTATGCTCGCCTGCCGCTTATGACATAAAAATAAATCCTACTGAAGACTTATCCTGCCAGTAACGCAGCTCAAAGTATCGACATAAAACACCAACAAGTGGACAAAAGAGGCTGCAGAAATATCGTACGTAACACACGCCGGCCGCGGTGTCACTTCGCCTGCGGTTTTGCGACCCACTGTCCTAACATCGATTATACAGCTAGAAATCTTTAATCACTATGTCACATATAGTCAGACTGCCTTTTAGATGTGATAACAGTTCCTAGACATTATTACGTCCTGATTGTCTTGTATAATTTGTGGTAAAAACTTTGGTTTGTGAGATCTTTCATTATTTACTTACTAAAAACTTGTAGAGATAAAAATATAAAGATAAAGATTTCTTTATTGACCACAGAACACAAATTTAAACACGAGTGACAAAAATACACAAATAGGACGAATTCTGTAGCCAACAAGGTCCAACCTCAGCATATGCTGCAGTGGCCGAAGCCGCTGCAGCGCTGGTTTTCAGGTGGAGCCTTGGAACTTAGAGAACGCAAGTGTAACTCAAACTGCTTGTGTCTGTCCACTACTGGATGTAGGCCTTCTTTATGCTGCCCTAGATATGAATCCAAGGCTTTCAAATGCGGACACTAGCTGTCCCAAGGTCAGCAGCCCAACAGTTGACAACAAGTGGTTGGTTGGTGACGTTCTACACTACGCTTGCTTAACTGTGGATTCCACTGCTTACATTGCCAGTTCTAAGGCAAAGTATAGAATATAACCAAGATCAAAATGGGAGATTAGATACATTTTGAAGTACCTATATTTTTCTTTCTGGGAATTACTTTACAACTGTACTATTTCAAAAAACTTGACTTATCTTACCAAAGATAATGAGAACACGTTTTAAGTGGATATTTTATAGACCACTCATTAAATTTTATGTTTAAAAATTGTCCAAGCTATGGTAATAACCATCAGTTCCAACTACGGACAGTTGAAGAAACAGTGTTGCACCACTTCTTTGATCGCAACTGAACGGGAGCAAAAAACTCGTTAGAGCGCTTGATGCGAGCGTTTTTGCTCTTCCGCTCTCAGCGGCCGTCAAAAGAAAATTAGAATACTAAAATATCGATAGCCATAACCGATCGCGAGCACGTACCACGAATGATGCATTAAGCCGGGTCAGGTGGCTCCTCGCAGCCGTAATGTCTCACATTTGCGGTCGCTGCGCCAGGATACGCGCTTGTACTGTAATGAGCAACACATAACGAAACCTTACAAATAATTCCACCCACGAAAAAAACACACCGAATCACGTACTCGTATCCTTCGGAGGAAAATGCGTATCGGATAGCACCGGCTCTCCCTCGCGCCCGCCGCCTCGCGGGAGAGCGAGACGCAGAATTAATATTCGCCCGATACATTTTTGAGGTGTCGGCCGAGCTCAATACAATCAATTATTGTTCTACGTGTTGCACGGTTACCTTATGTCGGTGAGTGCTTTAGTACACAAAAAAGGCCATTGTAAAAATCGTGTAATTTGCGTAGACATCAACTTACGTACTAAAGTTTAAAATGATTACGTGTAATTTGTTAGCGACGGCTGCTCCGGAATGGCAAAAAGTGGGTTCTGTTTGAATTTAGAACGGAATACTTGACTCCGGCGATGTCCTATCAGGCGGTAATGATGTGATTATTCTGCTGGAAGAGCGCGGGCACTGCATGCACGGGTGAACTAGAGAGCGCTTACATGGAGATGTTTAGCAGTTACAATCCCTGATTTCGATTTGAACCTCCGTAGATGGAGTATAAATTAATTAATCGCACGGCTCGTTAATTTTCGATTGTATCGGTCTATGTATCGATTGTTGGAACGGTGAAAGAGTGTACAGTTGTAGCGTCAATAGGAGTTCTAGGGTAGTTGTTGGCACCAATCATGTGTACCGGTGGGTGCGCGAGATGTGATCGGTAACGCTAGCCCGCGTATCGCGTGTTCTGCGGATAGTGTTACGCGAGCGGCCGCCTGTATCAACGATCGTCAATCGCCCGGATCCATTCCGTGTAACAATACCTCCGGTGTGGCCAAGAAGTGAACTGTAGACTTTTATAAGCTGAAGCGGTGAAGCTATAAGGCTCACTAAGCGTGTCGAGGAAGAATTTCGTTAAAGTTTCTGTCAATTTTAACCAAACCACTTTCTTTACCAATTCTTACAACGTCTACTACATTGACAGACGAGCAGAGGGATCACCTGATGGTAATCGATATCGCAACACTAGTGCAGTCACAAGTGCCCCCCCCTTTCCCCCGGATTGTATCACTCCGGTCGAGCCGATTATGGCACATGAGGCAAGATTACTACCAAATGCAACATCGGGCTAATCAGATTCACTGCCACTTAGTTCAAAATAACCGTCACTGTTTTTTAAGTTCTCATCCGCGTAATAAAATCACACTGTACGTTTCCTTTGGTAGTTATGTGAACAATTGCATATGTCACATACTTATAAACAACGTATTCGGGTTTTGTCTAGCTAAAATCTAACAAAATGATTGTTTACAAGAAAGATGAGTCCGTTCTTTTGAAAGCAGGTTAAATAATGGAAAGCAATAAACCATTGAGTATTGAGTATCCTCAGTTCCGCCACTCTAGTATTAATAGAGGATTATAGGGTGGTTTAAAACTCTGACATTATAAATGGAAGAAGTGGGATTCCGTACAGAAAAATGGCGAGAAAAATAAAAACGCATATTCCCTGGCCACATCTCTAATCTCAGCAACTTACATTACCCGCAGTGAACGTGTCTTAAGAATCAGACGCAGTGAACCGGACAATGTTACCGTTTGTACTCTACCTTACCGGCTTATTGCCGGGCCTGTACGAGTGTCTCGTCCGATTAGCTAACTCGTACGGTAATTTGATACGAATGTTCAAGTTTTTAGAACTGCATCTATCACAACATTTGGGCTACTTGTTGACCTGTTGAGTGTTGACTTGATTGCCAGTTTTGGCGGAGTAGTTTTAATTTGCTAATCGAGTCTTGTGATTAATAAGTGTAGGTACATATGACAAAGTTCCCGGTAGGCCACTTTTCAACCCTAATGCGATGAAATAAGGTCTAAAAGTGTCCTGCCGGGAACTTTGTCAGATGTACGTTTGACATTAAGGCGAGAATTCAATGATATACACATCAAAGTTTGGTTCCTTTTCAATTGAGCGAATTTAGCAGATTGTGGTAAATTATTGTGTAGCTGTCTGCACATACATACGTAAGATTGAAATTGAGTGATTATTAGTGATGATGACAACGACATTAGCAACCATAATTGTTATCAGATTTAAATTTTTAAAATCTTGCTATTAATTAGGTAAATTACGTATTCAATAACTTTCACATACATATTTTTGATCTAGATCCTTTCACATACTTTTGATCTAATGCTTATTTAATTAAGACGATAATTGAGACTATCAGCGCAAAAGTGGTGTAACCCCAACCTACATCATTAGGAATTAAAATTAACTTAAACTGTTTTATTTTGTGAACATTATTTTAAATGTTTTGTTTTTTATTTACTCTAAAAACCTTATAATCTACATAAATTGTGAACTTGTATATTTTTTAATTAAAGGCATTGAACATTTTCAATGTAATGTTATTTTACACCAAAACCGTACTAAAAAAACTGTGGGTTACACCACTTTTGCGCTGATAGCCTCAATTAATAATCATTAAGTAAACTTTGGAAGAGGAGTCTACTTAAGACCATGGTGTTGAGTTGGAAATGATACGGCTGCACGGTTGATCCGGTTATTATTATTTATTGTTTATTTATTTATTAAACAAAAGACATTTACATTAAAGTACAGTAGTCCCGCAAAGCTATTTGCATAGCTTGGCTGCGGGAACACGAGTCTCTAACTTAAAAAAAACAATACTTATATGCTACTCTAAATTAGTAAAAAAAAATACCATGGACCAAGCTTACCTCGGGCTTACAAAGTTGTGCCTTTGGTCGCAATTGGCAAAAGACACACAATGGTGCGATAAGATGCACTTCCAATTTGAGGGCCAGTATCAGCTCTAGTAGAATAAAAAAAAGGTAGTAAGCAAAAATATTTAATCGGATCGATCTATCTGATTCGACAATAACTAGATCTTTACGGAACAGGCTTTACTTTAGCCATAAACCATTACGCCTATTAAAAATGGCGTGCTTACCCAGCTAAAATAGACAACAGTTTTATACAGAAACAACATGGAGTAACTGGTCTGCGCGGGCGCTCCCGTGCTGCGGTCTGCGCACTATCATTACGAGCTGAACGTGCTCGCACTCTCGCGCAAGCGCGCTTAGCGATCGATGAACGAAGCTTCTGATCTAGGAATGGTATCATATGAAAGAAAATTAATGTCTGGATTTTTCTAATATTTCTAATATTAGCTCGGCGTCATCGTGAGGAAACCTGCACTTTTTTTATGATAAGTGGCAGACTAGCAGACGGATCACCAAATGAAAAGCGATTGCCGCCGCCAATGAACACCGGCGACTCCAGTGGAATCACAGGTGCGCTGCCTACCATTGAAACCCCATTTCCGCCGGATTGGGCCTCCGGTGCCCTCGCTCACGCAGCACAGTGCTGCTTCACGTCGGTTTTCTGTGAGACCGTGGTATCACGTTTTAAATTTCTGCAACGTGTAATCATGATTCAGTTGGTCTAAGGGTTGCAAAGGTCAATACAGTCGCTTAATCATAATTACCAGATCGCCTAATCCCTTTTCGGTCGTGTCACACTAGGTCCCATCGAAATAAGAGGGTACGGGAGTAGAGAGTGCACTTGTGTCTGCGCAAATACTTATGCACTATAATATCCTGCGTCGATGGCTGATCGCAGAGATGGCCCGCCATGACCGAAATATCGGTTTGGAGGACATTATTATTATATATTTCAATATAAATAAGCGTACCCCGGGCTCCAGAACGACAGATTAGAGTGTAACCGAGAAATATACGAGTTAAGATGAGGAAGATGAAAGAATATTAATCTCTTGTAATCCGCATAAAATGTCATGGACCACAAGTGATTAATTAAGAGTGAGTGTTTCTGTTGCTAACGCTGGAACTCAATCTCACATGATGGAGAGTACCGACGTTACTCATTTACCTAGAAGATGCCTATTCACTCTTGCTTCAAAGACGCGCAGAAGTCTTCTTCGCTTCCATAGTGATCGACGTCATGCGATAAAAAGCTACTGATCTTCTTAGATCTTGGAAATAAATAGTTAGTAAATCCTAAGCGCCAATTCGACCAACCTTATCCCGATACTAAATCTTATGGTATAGCGCTGTCATTCTATATAAATCTGACGTTATATACTAGATTTATATCTACACGGATAAAGTTGGTTAAATCGAGCACTATTGTGTGCACATTTAGGTATCAGAAATTACCTATGTATGCATAGATTGGCATGTAGTAGCTTGACATTTTAAGTTTATAAATAACTTTAATGTAACTTGACATTTAATTTTTATGTACTGAATTTCTATTTAACTTGACATTTTTAATCCCCTATTAATTTAATTTAACTTGAAATTTATATATTTATTACAATGTATGAACGTCAAATATTGTATTGCTATTATTAACTATTCTATTTTATTCTATTCTATTTTGTATATGACCTGTAATTTTGTTGAAATAAATGATATTTAATTTAATTTTTAATCTTTATAGATGCTTAAAAAAAGGCTCCAGCCACTTTTGTATAATGTATGTACCTATTTGAAAAATAAAGATTATGATATAAAAGATTATTATTATATATTATTTCTAACCGGGTAATATTGGGTAAAAGTACAACGGTTCTTTCACTCCCGTCCACCATGCTTCCAAACAAACCAAGTGATAACTTGTGAAAGATATTACCAATACCAAGAAGTAAATAATACCAAGAAGAAAGTAGGTACGTTGCTCTTATCAAACATAAACATGAGAACTCAGGATGAATATTTGTCTGCAATTTATGTTTATCAGCTGTATTCCGGAAACCACAATATTCGATAGGTACTTGTAGGTGTTATGGTTACAAAGATATAAATAAAATAAAATAATATTTTGGTTCATTTCAAATGAATTTACTATACCTACCTAAGTTACAAAACGATAAATATAACAAGATTAATCATAGCTTATTTGTGGTAGAGTGTCCTGATTTGTCGTTTACAACCTCTTTTATTTATGAATAGGTATTTACTTCTATTAAATTAAATGTAAAGTAAAGTATCAGCCTATAAACTGTCCCACTGCAGGGCAAAGGCCTCCATCATAGAAATCAAGTTATCGCTACTATGATGGGATAGGCTTAATCACCACGCTTGCCAAATGCGTATTGGTGATCAAAAACCCGAGCTATGTTCGAAAAATTTGAAACATACTTTTCGCTCGACCCGGAAATCGAACCCAGGACCCCGAGATCACGGCCCGGTACTTAATCCATCTGACCATAAGGGCGTTAATTTGATGTACCTAACAATATAAAATTACTTGATACACTATCACAAACATTGTCCTGATCCCAAACGAAGGTTTTCTCTTGTGCTATGGAAACCGAAGAAAGTAGAAGAAAGAAAAAAATAGAAGGTACACAATACCAACCTACCTAAGTAGGTAAGTTTCATCCGTGAGAGAGCCGAGCTTCAGCATGAATAAGCCTGTTCGACCGAAATGACACCACGGCCTCTCAGAAAACTTGCATGAAGCAGCGCTTATTCAGGGGGAAGGGGATTTCCCCTTAAGGTTGGCAGCAAACTTGTGACTCCACTTGTATTGCGGGTGTCTATGCGCGGCGACAATAGTTTAACATCGGGTGAACCGTCTCTCGCCTATAACCTAAAAATAAAATGAGAAAGAAACATAAATTATATTTACCAATAAGCGTTTTAGTAAACGCCCTGTTGGTCTAGTGGTTTAAGTACCGGGCCGTGATCTCGGGGTCGTGGGTTCGATTCCCGTCTCGAGCAAAGAGTATGTTTCGAATTTTTAAAAAATTGCTCGGTTTTGTGATCACCATTCCGCATTTGGCCAGCGTGATGATTAAGCCTAATCCAATCATAATAGCGATGACATGTTTGATGGAGGCCTTTGCCCTGTAGTGGGACAGTACATAGGCTGATACTTTACTTTACTTTTTATACTAAAACAATGTAGGTTACACAATACTTACCTCATTTAATTACACACTATGAAAGAGACCAACAACCAACCAATATTTAATATGGATATTCGTACGATAATACTATTTATTTAATTAATTATTAATTTTTCATGGAACCGCTGCGGCATGATTTTGCAAGTTAATTAATATAGGTAAATCAATTATTTACACTATTTTATTTTATCTCATTATAAGCACGCCGCCGTTGTACTGTGAGAGAAACTAAGTTTTAATAAACCGACTACTTGCACATTGTTAAATAATTTTCAGTATGATTGTAAATGGAGATGGCGAAACATGTGATTCAATATCCTTTATAATAACATAATATGTACCCTGTTTCCGTGTAAATAAAATAAATAAATATGAAGCGTAGAGTACCAGATCGGAGGTATTTAAAAATATACAAATATTCAACACGAGCTGACATGATATTTGGTTCTTTTCGCTTTTCCAATAGGTATTCTTCATCGTTATCATTCACTAGCAACCCACACTCGTCCACTGCTGGACATAGATCTCACCTAATGCACGCCACTGCCCTCGATTTTCGGCCACTCTCATCCAGGCCACACCAGCCAGCCTTCGAATGTCATCATCCCATTTTGTCGCAGGGCCTCCAACACTACGCTAGCGAGTCCGTTCTCCACTCAAGGACTTTTCGGCCCTAACTCCTATAATAGGTATTCTTACAAAACACTATTTTAGACCAAGCTGTTATTCCAATTTTTCTTTCGATGTCAACTTGAGTCCAATTTTAATGAAGGAAAAGGAATAATTAACAAAAATGTTTCGCAGATCTTTAATTGTATATAATGCACATAACATTTGATATCAGTAATCGCTATTTCAATATATAAATGATTCAAAGACGAGAAGGTAACTTTTGAAAATTGAATTCTTGGTAATGTGTAACGCATTGTTATGTATTTGTCTGTTTTATGAAAAAGGCCTTAATATTTTTAGGTACCTTTTAAAAATAACATTCAAACCAACCATTTTGCACTTATGCGCCACCAAAGAAGGTTTTATTCCTCACGCCTAGATAGTGCCTACTATCATCCACATTTGCCCTTTAAAGCGGAGTCAATCCTTCATCGACAGGATGTCTCGAATTACACCAAGTTACGGTGTAAGTGATCACCGACAACAAAACAACGAGCTGCTTGGGTGAGAATATTCCCCTGTATTATGGGGGTGGCCAGGTATCCGGATAAAACAGGACACATGTCAAATAAACTACAATCTTTATTTGCATTAAAACGGACCAGGGATAGGTAACATGGTAATAGAACAGATCAACTCAACATACTCAAAAACCTACATAGATAGTTTTGTTTTATTGCATAAAATTACACAGAAATTTTCTGTATAAAACTGAATACAACCGTCATAATGTGCATACATTCTTCTTCGCAGTAATAGCTGTGGTAATAGTTTAAAAAAGTGCCAAACAATTCTGTGAGTCCTGTGAAAAGTGTCGACTTATATCGAATTTGATTTGCTTTTTGTTACTTTATCACAAAAAATCCTGTATTATTCTGTCTGATCAAACGGAAAAATGGAGGATTTTTTTGCATGTCTGATCAGACAGAAAAATAGAGATAGATGAATTAGTAAGAAGAAAATCAAATTCGATATAAGTCGACTTGTACCACTTTTCACAGGACGCACAGAATTATTTATCTACTACACTGATCGACACATTAGTTATGCCATTTCATCATAAATCGATGGTAACTAGGACTTACGTAGTAAACATAGTAAATATTTAATGTTAATAAAATTACCATATTTTTTAAGGTAAAGTATACATATGTACTCATAAATAGTTTTAAATTACTTAAATGTATGATGCTGTGTACAAGCCAATACAAAAAAAGATTTTTTTAATTGATTTTATTGCTTGAATGAATAAAGCAGGCTGATGACTAATGTTTCATTACTTTTAAGAAAAATGTTATGCAAACGTTTAAAATGTTACTTTTACGCCAATTTAACGGTTGTGCTACATATTAACACTAAAATTATTGTGAGTCTAGATAGGTAGATCTGTCCTGGTTTTTGTTCTGAATACATGGGAACCCTGCTTATGGGAGTCAAATGAGATTTGTAAAGCTTCGACCAAGTATGCGAGATATCGGAGCTTCAACTTTTTTGCTGAGGGCTAAACGCGGGAATGTATGTTTTGTAAAATTAAGACCAACAACGAAACCGTAACGAACGAGATTAATCCCGGTTCGGTTCCCGAGCAACACAAGCAAAATACAAAAAAAACTGGTGTCGCGAATGTCTATGGGCGGCGGCAATTGCTTACCATCAGGCGATCCGTTTACTCTTCTGCCACTTATCACATTAAAAAAATAATAATATAGGAATGTTTTCTGTTAAACCTGCTAGCTTAAGGATTCAAAGTAGGTTTCCCTCCAACTCCCTTTGTTTTAACCGACTTCAAAAAAGGGAGGAGAATAAGTGGGTAGTCAACAGTCGAAGTCCCTCAATAAAACGCCGGTGTGACGTTTGATCGACCTTATGATTCTGCCGATGCCACTCTTAACGCAATAGCAGCTTCTAAGACTCTATTAGGTCCAAGCAAGCACACGACACGTAAACTTGTATGTCATAAATCAAACGTTGAAAATTTCATAATCTGCATGATGTTTTCTGTACCAACCATAACCTGCAATATTACGTAGGTATAATGTGTTATAGGTGAATTTTCAATGTGAAGCTCGTCAAGAGAACTTGTCGAATGCAAATACGTCGCTCGACCAATCAACGGCGTTGATTAGGGGGTGGGGGGTAATTAGGCTCCTTTGATCACGCCGCTTGTTCTTGTTACACACACATTTCATGTGTGCTCACTTGGTAATTAGCTTATTATTGACAGCTTGCGTTCAGAAGCGGTAATCAGCAGGCGTTAACTCTGATTGAGAACTTCGATTGGACATGTCAACATGACACACATACTTGTATACTTAGGCTGAGCTGGATAACGTTGTAATATCTATACGTAAAGTTTGGCTTGTTATAAAACTTAACAGAGTAGTCCACTTGCAAACACCGCTATGTTAACAGAAGAAGAAATGGAGTAAGTTGATAAAAATTTTTAGACCCAAATTGGAGTTATGAAATGTGATATCAATACATGTCATTGAAAAGTATCACAGGGAATTATTTTCTATAGGTAAATAAAATCACACTTCAATATTATTCTTTTATTTTGTATTTGAAACTTAAACATGGAGAGTTTTCCCAATTAATTTTTAGCATAAGCACTATTGCAGTTGTATAAAGTTTTGACTCAACAATAAAATAATTACTTTGGACAAAATGTGCTATACTCTTATTTCTAATTGAATGAATGAATGGGCCGGCTCGACCGGAGTAATACCACGTCCTCACAGAAAACCGGCGTGCAGCAGTGCATGCGCTGTGTTTCGCTGCGTGAGTGAGTGTACCGGAGGTCCAATCCAGGGGAAGGAGGGTTAAAAGGTAAGCAGCGCACTTGTGACACCACTGGTGTTGCAGGCGTCCATGGGCGGCGGTAATCGCTTACCATCAGGTGATCCGTCTGCTCGTCTGCCACCTATATCATAAAAAATAATAATAATAATTCCTCGTCCATTATGGTTTCTTCATCATTTATTTCTTCTGCTTCTATCGCATGAGAATGACGCTCAAATTCAAGATGGCGGCATTTGCAGGAGTCTCTGCGTAACATACCGACTTATGAAAATTTTAAAATAACTTAAAGAGTTTTGGAAGTGGACTATCAAAGAACATAGACCACCTTATTATAAATCGTGAGCTAAAGTTATTACCGTACTAAAGCTCATGTCATCCCGTTTCAACATGCAATGTTAAAAGGTACTGGTACGAATTTTATTCCGATTTTTACTAAGAGGGAGAGAGTTTTGTAGCAGAAGAGAAGCATTGAATATTTAACGCGCAACTTACCGAGTTTAGAAAAACATTAATGTGTGATTACGATAGCATTTCAAATAGCAAATAAAATGGTGGCATTTTTTGATATTTATTAACATAGAGGGGTTTGCAAGTGGACTACTCTGTTAAGTGGTATAACAAGCCAAACTTTTATTATAGGGAGGTATTAAAACTTTATCCAGCTCAGCCTAAGTAGAACGTAGAACAGATACATTAAACAAGAGAAGTCCCCTTGTTTAATGTGTCTGTTCTACGCAGGGGAAAAAAATATTCGGATGTCATATCTTACAAAAAATACTTTTCAACCCACACATACTTACAAAGCTGGCCTTTTTAGGGTTCCGTAGCCAAAATGGCAAAAACGGAACCCTTATAGTTTCGTCATGTCCGTCTGTCCGTCTGTCCGTCTGTCCGTCTGTCACAGCCGATTTACTCGGAAACTATAAGTACTACAGTGATGAAATTTGATGGGAATATGTGTTGTATGAACCGCTACAAAAATATGACACTAAATAGTAAAAAAAAGAATTGGGGGTGGGGCCCCCCATACATGTAACTGAGGGATGAAATTTTTTTTTTCGATGTACATACCCGTGTGGGGTATCAATGGAAAGGTCTTTCAAAATGATATAAAGTTTTCTAAAAAACATTTTTCTTAAAGTGAACGGTTTTTGAGATATCAGCTCTCAAAGTCGTAAAAAGTATGTCCCCCCCCCTCTATTTTTATAACTACGGGGTATAAAATTCTAAAAAAATAGAGGTGATGCATGCTAATTAACTCTTTCAACAATTTTTGGTTTGATCAAAGTATCTCTTATAGTTTTTGAGATAGGTTGATTTAACTGTAATTTTGGACTTTGCTGCTACGGAACCCTTTGTGCGCGAGCCCGACTCGCACTTGGCCGGTTTTTTCTGGTTCATTTGATATAGGCGTATACCGAGTAGAAAAGGAAAGAAAAATGTATATGTGTATGTATGATGCATGTATTTGCACCCTGTAATAGATACCTTCCCCATGCCCCAAAAATTGTTTTATGGTACATAGGTAAAGCATGTATGTACACAAAGATAAGTTTGAATAGTCTCATGTAGTTAAGTCCTTTCAATGCAAATTCGCATCGTTCTTGTCGGCTAATATTATGATAATAATGTTATAAATATTACTCATGTAGTAAACACTAATGACTTGGGTGTATCCCATGTGAAGTTAGTTACACGTTGCACACGAACGGTCAGTTGAGTTGCGCACGCGTCATTTTTATCAGAGAATGAGCAGTGATAACTGCGTAGTGACATATTTAGCTGTTATGACGTCAATAAGCTTAGAATACTGTTGTTTACAAAATGAAAAGTCTAGTCAGAGCAGTTCTATTAAAATTTCTATTGGATTTAGATAAATCTATCCAGATATTGCAAATAATTTGTAGCTGTCAAATTCCAAGACATATATTATCTAAGCTTCCATAAACTTATAATTGTACAGGAATTTTTTTTAATCAGTGGCTGCTACTGGTGTTGCCCGTGGCGAACACATAATAACTCTGCCAGTGTCGAGTGATTAGAGAGACTCGTTATTTTTATGGTTATTGACCGGTGTGGCGAGTTTAAATCCTTGTAATATTTATTTTAATTGAGTTTTGCACCAAACACCATCTAAAACCAAGACAGAACAAAACATACACAAAGACGACACAATATTAAAGGGAGATTCTCATATTGTACAGGTACCGTTGTCTCCATGGTTGTATCTGCATATGTGACATTGTATCAAGCTTCGGACAGTTAATTAAAAACTATAATAATGAAGTGGGTGCAGAAATTCCCAATGGTACTAATTCCAATTGGCAACACGAAAAGTGTATCTGATAATGATTTTCGCCCGTCGACGCGAACCCAACGAGCCCACTTCATTTTGCGGTCCCACCGTCCATTGCTCCTAATTTTGCTCGCTCGGACATGAAATTAAAATCGGTTTAATGTATAAATGAGATATGCACTTAATAAATATTTAATTAGGTATCTAAATAAAAGCTCTCGCCGAGCTGCGGTCCGCGGCAGATTGGGGCATGTAAAATAATGTGGCGCGAGGAAAAACCGCGCTCCAAATTTGATGACCGTTTGCGAAAACTCTACTGGATTGATGGTTTTACTCGCGTTAGTAATAAATTTCCATTAATAGATAATTTAATGATAACAACGGGAAACGACGGGTTTTTGCACCTTCCTTGCACCTCCCGGGTGTGCTCGATGACATCCACCCACTAGGTGTCACCCCTGATTCCCTATTCTCGAGCGCTCGACACTAATAGGCATACATTCGTCTATACAAATCTCTAGATTAGACTAGATTTGTATAGACGAATGCATTAAATCTCTAAATTGGACTTTAATGTCGAGTGCACGATAATTTCTGGTATCTCGTCAATAGATATGACTAGTCCATCACAAAAACCAAATGTAAAATATTTTGTAAAACAACTTCTCAGTTTACATCACTGAACTAAAGATAATACTATCCAAACTTTTATTACCTTACTCTGTGGTGAAAACCTAAACACCTACACTTATAATCTTCCATAATTAACACGTAAACTAACACTTTACTGCACACTATATAAAAAGTAAGCAAAACATGTAAAACAAGAGCTAAACATGTACAACCAATACAGAAGTGTTTTTGACCTAACTTTTTTGACAATTGGTAGGTAATTAGTTACGTATGTAGATAACTGTTTTGTGAAACATTTGAAATTAGAATCTACACCTTTCGTTACTTTGTTCTTTTATTTTAGGACAATAAACAAAATTAGGATCAGTATCTGAAAATTTTCTAGCTTTCCCGTTTCACAAAACAATTTTTGCTAGCAAGACTGCGTCTGAAAGGTAGGTGTTGATGTTAACATAGTCGTAGTCGTAGCTTGGACAGGGAGCCTAGGCCTGCCCATGACGTGGGATAATTACCTCCCCCCAGGGGGACTCACCCGGGTAATGTCTAGGGATGCACTCGACGAAACCAACTATAATGGATTAACCTGGCCGTATCCTCGGATAGGGTACTAAATACCATAACCATGATGTTGATACTGAAAATAGACAAAGAAATTAGAGGACACTAATTTTCATTATATTTTAGGTTATACAAGATTTGATAAAGTGGGCTTAAGAGAAATTCTACATCCTCTTTTCGTGATATTTTATCTACCTACTTAATTCTTTATTAGATATTATTATAATAACTGGCTGATAAAAAAGGAATTCACTGAAAAATCGAGTAATACCTTCATGTATTTTAAAGTTGTTTTTTTTGTTAACTGGCATGTTAATCCGTCGCTAGGATCTAGGATCAATAGTTTGAACTGATCCTAGATCCTCACGACGCTGGTCAGTGTTTTTTGAAAGCTTACCAAGGTCAGCCTACATTTTGGCTCTAGTATTTTCTTAGTTCTCGGCTAGTTATAGGCAGAGGAAACCGCTTTCATTAAAAAAATATTTGGAAAAATTGGTTTAACAATTTTAGATTATGCTGTAAAATTACATAAATAACCGAATCGTCATAAAACAAACAAATTTCCCTTTTACATTTTACGAAATCTGTATAAAATTTTCTGCCATGTATGGGATAGGTTGAATCGGAAAATGTATATAACTGAGATGGCACAACCCTAGTAATGTCACATTAACACCGTCACCTCGGCGAACTGTCAAAACATCGCGCAGTTTAACGAATAACGAATAGCAACAAATGGGAACAACGATCGCGGTATTTATCGTGAAAACCGTTTCGCTTATGAGATCTGTCGCGCGCACGGCTATCTGCGGCGGGCATAGACAAATAATTATAGTTAACGAGTACGTAATTATGTTTCTGTTTGTGACTGTACCGCGTGGTGCATATTTTCGTTATTATACTAAAGTACGATTTGTCATTAAGGAACTTGACTAAACTAGAACCTCAATATGACTGTTGAGGAGAGCGTCACTCTCTGCGTCTCAAAAGAAGTTAGATAATCGTTTAATATTCTTTTACTTTAATATTTCTTTAACAGAGCGGTGGTAGGAAATAACGCGCAGGTTCAAATTCGAGCTGTCTCCTCTGGATTTTTCCAATCTATGTGCGTTGTACCTTTACTCCCACACTCAGAGTTGTTGATAAAGTTAGTTGGCTACTTAAGAAAGCATATTGACACTTATTTTGATACGCATAAAGACCACCGATACTAAAGATAATGAGCATTAGCTTAAATGACGTCTCTGAGTGCGGCCGTTAGCTCGGCGGTGTGACGGAAAACATCGTGAGGAAATCCACACGTTTCGGATGGTTTCTGAAACGTGTAACCATTATCCAAATGGTCTGGTACCCCTGTAAAAAGGTTACGAAGGTCAGATGGCAGTCGTTTCATTGTAATTACCAGACTTGCCAAATCCTGGAGGTCTAAACGTACCCCAGGTTCCAAAGCGTGTAATTCCCAAATGCTTTGGAATCAATTGGTAATTACATGGTAAGATAAGTGTGACTTTAATATTTTCATAGTATGCTGAATTATGAAGATAAAGAACAGGTACTTTCGAAACTTCAAGTCATCATCATTATCTTAAAGTATTGTCCCGGTTGCGTCCCAAGCGGTCGCTTCTGAGCCCGGGGTCCGGTTTCCAGCTTCAACTCCTCCACTTCGCATGGTCGGTTTCGCAACTTCGAATTTACCTAGCAATATAACTTTGGAAGAAAAATCTTTACCAATGTATGGACCTCACTTTGCGGATTTTTCCTGTCTGGCCTCTATGTAGGTATGTAGAGTCATCTTTCAGAAGCGGTATTTCCGAAACCATATTTTCTCTTATAAACAAACCTACATCAACAACATGTAAAACATATGTTTTGATAGAAAACATATTATTATTTGCATTAAACATGACAGTACTTGATTTGTGGAACTTGATGGTTCACTGGTTGGAAAATACCGGAATAAATGGGTTATTTACGTCAATAGATATTTTACAATGTCCAGTAGCGTCGCCATTTGATTTTATTAATTGTGATAAAGTTAAGACGTATAAGTAAGTAGAGAAAAAAATATTTTCTTATTTATACAATACATGTTACCAAAATCGCTTACCATCAGGTGATCCGTCGGCTCGTCTGCCACCTATATCATAAAAAAAATGTTTGATTGTAGACTATTATAAAATGTAACATAAATAAATATGCTATAGGTATGCAACTACTTAGGTAGGTACTTTTTGGAAAATAGTGACAATTCCGAAAATATTATTAACATCCTAAAATTGTAATTGCGAGACGTGAAAAGGTATACTTTCCACATTTAAATACTGTGTAGAATTAAATATATATGGAAAGAAGGAAGTAGATAGGTACATCAGTAAAATAAATGCAGAAATTACCAGGAAATAATCGACAATGACTCATTTAATTTGCTATTTCTATGTCCTTCGGGGATTATGAAAACCTTAGCTTTTAAATTTCTATCTCGCAAGCACAGAATAAATATTAATGCCAAATATATCCTTAACATAGGTATTAAATCGGCACACATACCAATTAGGTACATTTTCGGTACAACCCTCTGCAAATGTGGTATGTACCGAGTCGACATATTCACAACTAGGTACGAAGGTAGGCAAAAATGCTGGTGCGTGTTGTTTTTAGACCTTATTGCCGCGAGGCGAAGATTGATATTTTATTGAGACAGTGTCGGTAGTGAGTTTTCTGTCCCTCTATATTCTATGTAACGAGTATATTCCGTACCTACTTTAATAGCAGTTACATTGCAAAGAGATGCTAATGCGATGCACATTTAATTGTATTTTTTAATATTCCCTTCCTCTCAGAAAGTCGGCTACAGTACTTACATAGGTACCTATAATATAATTAACGTGTTATATTAGGTATTTCTTTAATGTGTAAAATGTCTTCGTGTATGCTCGTACGTGCCACGCCTCGCGTCTCAACATGCACAAAAGTTCGTTTAATATTAGCATAATGATTTGTTTTATCGAACCATTGACTCAAGTCGGGACTTCGCCGACTGTGTGTCATTGCAAATGTCCCGTTCTTGCCAACAATACCTATTACAATTACTTACAATAAAAGCCTTAGTCAAGTCTCCAAAAAGAAAAAGACAGACTGCCAATACATCTGCTTCGTCAATTGAAAGGATATCCGAAACGGTTTAGGCTACCTTCTTCTTCATCGATTTTTTCATTGCTGAAGGTCGTGCCTTTCTTGAAATGCCTTTACCGAAGCGGTGACAAGGTCTTTCCATCTTCCCTATCCTTGGCTTGTCTTAGGGCAATCGGCAAAGTTAGTCCGGTTACATCCCTTATTTAGTCTGCCCAACGCAGAGGTGAACGGCCTCATCGTCTTTTACCATTGACCTTCCCCACAACAACCAACACGTCCAAGTTGTCGAACTGTCTCCGGACGATATGGTCTAAGTAACTTAGTACTTTTTGGTAGCAGATAGTCGACAGTCTGGTTTTGATCTTCAGTTGGTCGAGAATTGATCTATTGGTTATTTTTGCGGTCCAAGGTATGCGTAACATTCTCCTCCAACACCACATCTCAAAGGCCTCTATCTTCTTTCGGTCAGCTGCGGGGATAAACCTACTTAAGTACCTTAGGCTACCTAACACAAGGCAAATGCATTTGGGACTACCCATAGTAACATATTTTCTACAAAATATCGCGAACCCGAGAATTGGGCTCCAGTTATATCAATTTGACCGTGAGAAAGTCATGCTTCGGCATAAATGGGCCGACTCGACCGGAGTGATACGACGGCCTGGCAGAAAATCGTAGTGAAGCAGCACTGTGAGGTCACCGGAGGCCCAATTCGGGAGAATGGGGGTTTTAAAGGTTTGGCAGCGCACCTGTAACTCCATTGATATGGCGGGTGTCCATGGGCGTCGGTAATCGCTTACCATCAGGCGATCCGTCTGCTGGTCTGCCACCTATCACACAAAAAAATATATAGCTACAAGAAATTACCAAAAACGTCGAATTCGTACTCCTGTACTCACATAATATATACCTCTTGCCTGTAGGTTCCTCAGAATCATCGTCAAATAGTACTATTTGACGAAGATTCTGAGTAAATCCCTACTGCAATATTATATTCCAGCTGTGTAGGAAAGAACGCGCCCTTATGTAACTTCAGTTGATTATTCATAAATAACATTTAATTAAGTAATATTGTCCTCCATCGGCACAAACAAATGGATTACACGACCAATGAATAAGTACTCTTACGCAAACAGGCTAATTAATATTGTTTTACCACAGGATAGCCCACGATATACTTTCTGCTACATGGGAATAATAGTTGTTAGTATTTATATTAGGTTTAAACGTCCTGTTGGTCCAGTGGTTTAAGTACCGGGCCGTGATCTCGGGGTCCTGGGTTCGATTCCCGGGTCGAGCAAAAAGTATGTTTTGAATTTTTCGAACATAGCTCGGATTTGTGATCACCAATCCGCATTTGGGAAGCTTGATGATTAAGCCTAATCCCATCATAGTAGCGATAACTTGATTTCTATGATGGAGGCCTTTACCCTGCAGTGGGACATGGTTTATACTTTACCTATATATGAGGTTTATTGCTCGGGCAGGTATTTTTATAAATTATAATTTCAGAAAGTAGGTTGTTTTCTCGACTTTCTATTTATGAAAATAATAATGGGCACATTATTTTACAATATTTTTTTTACATTTTTCGTTTCTATATGAAATGGTTAAAATCATTACCGAATGGGTACCAGCTGACTGTGGTAAAAAAATAGGCCCCAGGCCTTGAAAAAGATGATAACATAGTAGACCATTTGAGATGAAAGTGGACAGAAATGCCAGAGGTACAAATGAATGGAGGGATCTGGATGATATATTTTTTTTCGGATCGTCTGTTGGTAAGCTCAAGCACCTGTGTTACGGATATCAGAATCAACAGTGGTATTACAAATATATACATATAATACTTTTCTTTTGTAAACACATACTTATAATACATAGAAAACACCCAGACCAATACAAACAGACATGTTCATGCTCACAAATGTTTGTACTGTGCGGGGGTCGAACCCGCAACCCTTGGACCAAAGGCAGCGTTCACTACCACTGTTCCAAACGGGTCGTCATTTGGAATTTATGATCAAAGCGTATCCTGGGTTACAAAGCGACAGATTTAGACGCAACAGGGAATGACATGCCAGAATGATAATGATGACCGAATGTTATTCATGTGTTAATAAATACAACAAAACAGCATGGAGTTTGTTTGCAGGTTCAACAATCTTTTAATATTTTCTCTATCGACATGACCAATTTGAAAATAAAATAATATCCCGTTAACATTGTGACAAAACAATGGCATTGTTAATATTTTAATTAAGAAGTTGGCAACTCGCCAAACATTGAGTACTTACATATCCCCTGTGAATAAGGTACTTTCACTGTAATGACGAATCAAGTATCGCGATTGTATCAAAGTTTTGGCTACGTGACCCCACTTTCGTTGGTGATTTACTACAGCCTTACGAGTAAGCGTGAATCAGCTGGCAATCCCAATGCGTACGCGCATGGCTCGGTTCCGCGTCGTGCGTGACATCCATGTTAACACTCGTCATTGACAATGGCTTAGACTAGCATATGAGCGCCTGATAAAATCGGGGTTTTTAGGCAGTTAATAGTCATGTTGACTTTTTTTCCTGATTAGTGTAAGGACCACTCAATAATGAAAATGAAAAATGTTTTATTCATAAACGAATTCTTAAATTAATAAAAATGGTGAAATTCTTCTTTTGAGGAAGAATTCACCCGTACCTATCATATTTTTGCTAATACTTAATAATATATCTGTGCAAGAGTTGTCCATCTAATTTTGTGACTAAGTAAGAGGTACTGCGTTTTTACCTGTTTCCTCTCGGTAGACATTATGATTTTTGAAGGAAATTTATTTATTTATTTATAATATTGAGACACTCGCCGTGTGGTCCCCGGCAGAGTAGAATAGGCCACCCTCACTCTTACCGAGGTGTCGTAAAAGGCGACTAAGGTAAAGCTGCTGGCATGATCATCAGCACCTAGAGAAGGAAAACTCAGCATTTGTATCAAAACCCTCGCCAACCCGTCAGCCAAGTGAAGTGAGTATGGCAATTACCCCTCATGTGATTGAGGGAGGCCCGTGCCCCAGCGGCCAGCAGTGGGGACTTAAGTGGGCTGATGATGATGATGAATATTGAAAACCAATTTGCATACGCACTACATGCTAACATTATTCTATTGTCACAGTAAAAATAGAGTTACTTCAAAGTTATATTATCTATGAATCTCTTGTTATAGCCGGATCTCACAAAAGAGAGAAGGACAAAATAGAAACGGGCCATAAGAAAGAACAATAAGTAAGTGATTGATTTACGAAAATATTTTTTCCATTGATTTTCAGAATCCAGTGGCAACATTCTGGGGGCGAGCGAGCTGAACACGGGCTACCCGTCGTCGGCGTCCGTGACCTACCCCTACGGCTCTCTGCAGCCGACCTACTACAAGCCTGACCCCACCATACACATACCTACAGGTAAATTGAGCATTATCCACCTTATTACAAATCGCGATCTAAAGTTAATTCCATACATATTAAAACTCATGTCATCCCGTTCCAACATGCAATGTTAAAACGGGCTGGCACTGGTTTTCTTCCGGGACTACTATCCTTAATTCGCGATTTGTAATAAGTTGGTATGAGTGGAAGTTTGTGTGTAAGTGCACACTGTGACTCCCTGTTCTGTGTGTTTTTATGTAATAGCAAACTAATCGCCTGATGGTAAGCGATTGCCGCCGCCCATAGACACCCGCGACACTAATGGAGACACAAGTGCGATGCTACTCTTTAAACCCCCCTTTCCCCGGATTGGGCCTCCGGTACACTCACTCACGCACTCACTCACATGCATCACACACACACATCCATGGATAGCGGCAATCACTAACCATCGGGTGATCCGTCTGCACATATGCCACCTCCTCCTCAACGTAGCGTGTAATTCCCAGTTGCGTCCACAGCTGTCGCTGTAGAGTCCGGGTACGCTAGGACCATGATCCAGGATTCGGGAATTAAGATAATTACAATAAAGAGACTGCGGTCTGTCCTTTGCAACCATTACACAGGGGAAACAAACCTAGATCACGGTTACACGTTCTAAATCATTATCTCAAATATTTTTGATATCCACAATTTTTAAAAACTGTCCGAGACGTGCAGGTTTATTCAAGATGTTTTCTCTCACCGCTAAGCTAATGGTAGACATAAACACATAGATTTGAACAATTCAGAGATACAGCTCGGATTCGAACCACGTCCTCCCGTATAGAAAGCGCTTTCTTTCATATCCACTGAGCTGTCATCGCTCTATCATCGCTGGTCTGCCACCTATCACATGAAAAAGTGAAATTACCTAGTCATCAAGATTACGATAACTCATCTGAATTTGTTTTCCTATTGAAATAAATAAATGAATGACAACAAATACCTAACATTATAACAGATTTCACACAAAGAAAGATATAAGAACAATAATTATATAAAAAACAATAAAAATAACAAATATAAATTAGTGTTGTGCCAAATAGGCGCCCGCTCAGCATATGTCGTGCCGGGTCATTGCTGACACGTAACTTGCTACATATATAGTGATCTGTGACACGTAACGACGATGTTATTTTGACGTAAATAAAGCGTGGTGAATAAAAATCTTAACCTTCTTTTTTATTCTGCTCTATTAGCGACTTTAATCGTTTTAAAATATTATTTTCAAATAACTAAAACTACTTATTGTGACATAATTTTGGCAATTTATATCCCCATCCTGCAGAGGCAAACGGGACATATGAATAATAATTTTATGTGTGATAAATAAACTTCCTCAATTCGTAACCACGTAATGTAGCGGTTGACCACATGATAAGTTCCCAATTGTAGGTAAACCATATTGCTAAATTCAATATTCTATAGGTAATAGTTTCGAAATAATGGCGAGAACTAACGGGCTGGGCTGCTTTAGCAATATAGCTTATTAACAAATAGCTACACATCGCAGCACATGTCAATGCTAGATGAATTACACACTAGACAGATGCAGCTGTGTAACAAGCTGAATTGAATGTTCTGGAAGGTTAAAATATCCTTCTTTGACTCTATCAGGAAAGACATTAACCTTTTTTTTGATAACCCTAATGCCAATATCATTGAGTTTACCTCATTGGTCAATATCAGATTTTGGCAGTGTATGAAAATTTTTGTTTTAAGTATTTTTTTATATAATAGCAGAGGATATATACTTTTTAAACTACTTAACTTTATAATTTTTTAAGATAAATTTTACTAGGTATATAATATACACCGTTATTTTTTTATCGTTTACATTCCAAAAACCTCATAATAGGCAACGTGAGTAAAGTCCATTTATCATGTTAGATCAATATATACATACCTAGGATATTCGGTTTTGTACGGAAAGGCTGATTTTTTTTCGCTTACCTATATTGTTGATCTAACATGCTAAATGAACTTTATTCACGATGCCTATTTGAGGTTTTTGGGATGTAAACGTTAAAAATATAACGGTGTTATATCCTATAATTTTGATAGTATTAGATAAGGTCATGCTGAATGTGTTGATTTTATTAGAACTGCGTTAAATACTGATCTTGCTGGATGTCCTATTGAATAAAACTGACATTTACAAAAATAAACATTTAAGACAAAGCAATGTTTTAGTCAGGATACATTTGAGCAAACAGGGAACATTTTATTAGCATGACTGAAAAAAGGGCTAATACTTTACTACGAACAAGAACCGTTCCTAGTTCTCAGAAACGTATAAGGAGATGCATATCAAACAGGGAATTCTTTCCCAAATAAGATGATATAGGTAGGTATTGTTTGTACAGAGCCGATAGCAAATTAGTGATCTCTCTGATTTCGCAGGAGCCCAATTCTCGTGCTCATATTTTGAAAACATGGCGGATATCACCTAAAAACCATACAAAAAACTATGGTTTGGTGATATATGTCGTTTGAAAACAATGACTTTACCATTGCGCTTGCTCGTTTGTCGCCTCTAGCATAAAAAAATCATTAGGTACCGGAGGAAGAAAAAAATTCCAACTTACCTCTAGCATAAGAAGATATAGAGCGAGTCTCTTTTATAAAAAAAAAAATATTTTAGGTATTTTGTAATAATAAGAACCTAATTAAAAATAAGTAATAACGTATGTTTAGTAGGTTCAGAATATTATAACTTAAGGTGACGGGTAGGGCACACTAGCGACGCCAATCGATTTTAATTTTTAACTACTAAACCGGATCTACATTAAACAATATCAGGGTTACAATCTCTCGCCTAGCACTTAAACTATTTATTAAATAAGCATATATAACGCTACATACCAATAAATACCGCGCAAAAATTTATTCACGCCAAAAGCGGCCACTTTGGCGTGAATCAATTTTTCGCGTACAAAAACGGACCCAAAATTTGTGCATGGTTATTTAATAAATAGTATAAGTGTTTGCCGAGAGATTGTAACCCCGAAGTAGTTTAAAATACATCCGGTCCAGTAGCTAAAAATTAAAATCGATTGGGGTCGCTAGTGTGCAAAAAAATTCAATGATTTAAGTCGATTTATCAGCAAACAATAATCTTTATAACCTTTTTTTTTTTCAGTGCTACCCCCGGACATTCCCTTCGGGCATGGGGAATACGGCGGGTTCCAGGCGGCCAGCACCGGGTACGTGAAGGGCAGCCCCGGCGCCGCGCTCACCGAGCTCAACGCGCCGGCGCCTGCGCAGCGCTACGACCCCAACTACTACAACTCCTGGTCCGCCAACACCTACAACTACAACAACTACCAGTACAACAACATCAACAACAACCCCGCCTGCCTGCAGTCACACACGCCCTACATCAACCCCAACTCGCAAGTGCTGCTGCCAAACCTGTACTCCACCGTCAACCAGAACCAAATACACGTCCATCTACACAGCTCCACGGACAAGCACAACCTGGAGCAGTATATCCCAAGCGAAATTAAAATAAGCGATATCGACGGAGGCATCTCCATCACGACTGAACTGCAAGGCGCTGGGGAGACCAGCGGCCTCGTCCAAAGCTGCGAGCCTGGCGAAGAAGCCAAACACCTCTACGGCCCCGGAACCCAAGAAGTGTGGAGACCCTATTGACAGTTCGCTCATCGTTTCGATGAGAATCAAAATTCTATTGTACATATTGTGATATAGATTTATAGTTATTACACTGGATTTTTAGATAAAATTGTATAGTTATAAATTAATGTTAAACATTAATTCGATGTTAAGTGTTAAAATGTACCTTTCCATTTAGTTGTAAGATTTAAATTAAATACATAATAAAATATTTTGTTATTTTGTAATCAACAAAATCCCTAAATGCAGTTATGGGTTTGTTAGTTAACTGACAGAAATTACCAGGAAGCAATCCATTCCTACCATAATAGGCCAATCACAGATGGATGCGTTCGACTCCCAATAAACTAAGACAATTTAATTGTTTGCCAATAAAAGATAGAATGCGAAAGAATTGTCAAATCGAAAATACCTCCTGCGAAATTATTATTTTAAAAGTGGAGCGTAATTTTTCCCGCGCATGATTTTTGACGTCTGTAGTAAAAAAAAACATTAGTTCCGAAAGTAGCTCCTAGGTGGCGTAGTATTCGAATCCTTATTTTCACATTATTGCCTAGATGGCGTTAGTAGTCACTGTGCTATTTTATCGACTGTGTAACCGGAAGTATTACTTTTTTTTTTTCGGCTTAAATCGGTAAACGTCACTAGTATTCTGTTTGACATTTGAACCAGCATGAATGATACTTATTTTTCTAATACTGGCAACACTGCCTGTCTATAGTGCTACGTAGGCTCAAAAGGGCTAGAACCCAGAGCCGTAAAAACATATTAACAAAAAAAAAAAAAAATAGTGCTACGTGATAAGATGGCGTCAGTCGTGTCTCGTTTGATTTCTTGAAATATTTTAGTTTGTGACAAATTTAGTGATAAAAACAATTAGTATCTCAGTTCAGTTAAGCACAGAAACTTCATATAGACAATTCACAACTGTAAGTAGCGCCCTATAGAGTCGAAATGCATTCTACGTCATTCGTTATTATTACAGGTTCTTGTTAGCGGCGGATAAATGCAAATTAACTGTTCCAGAATTAACCGTGCTTGTTTGCTTACAGTCGAAAAAGTGCATCTTAAAGTATTACTGAGAGTGCAATGTCAGAGGAGATAGAGCGACAGTGCGAGACGGCGAGTGACAACACTGGCGGAGGCTCAAAGGAGACGCGCGTGTTACTGACCTCGCACCAGTTAGATGCCGCGTCCGCGGACTCGCTACGCGCCGCGTGGAAAACCCAGGACTTGTACATAGACCACCTCGAAACGTTGAACAAACAGTTGGAAGGTATTTACGAAAGTTTCCGCTTGTAGAGCCCCGAGTTCGGGGTGAGAGCGAACCGCGAGTTGTATGTAATAACTATAAATCGACAATACTTTATCTAAACTTATTAGTGTTTCTGTTATGACACAATTCTGAGTATGTGAGTATGTTACTGTGATATTGTTAAGAAAAATGTGGTACAGGGGTGTTTTTAGTTAAGAATAGTTATCAGAACGAGTTTGGTGTGTTGCTGTGCCAGTGGAGTGATCAGTGGAAGTGATAATGAAGGCTGAAGGCCCAGTGGTGTCTCCAGGTTGCTCTGGATCTGTGATAAGTGTCATTACTCAACTCGCATTGTGTTACATCAAGAATAATGCCGAGGCATCCAGCCGTTGTGCACACAAAAAAGTAAATATGGTTTTCTTTACTTATTTTGCTGTATTCTATAAGATTTTGGTTTATATCTGCTTTGTTATCTCTAATGTGATAGGTCAATTATTGTGATTATAATTATTATCATTTGTTGTTTTGTGAAAAATTTCTGTAAGCAACTATGGCGCTTGTAAAAACCACTTATATTACTATGTGATATTAAAATATTGGACTAAGTATAAGATAAGCACTGTTGATTAAAACAACAAATTGGTAAGTTGAAATGGTAATCACAAAATTATAAGAGTAAAAATTTATGTTCATTGACCCAAATGGTGATGGGCTCTATAATTATACTTACCTACTTTTTTCTAGCTTTCAAGTCATACTCTAAACACTTAATGCATTTTATTATTAACGAAAAATAAAATATATATCTCTATTAAATGGTAATAAAATTATTATGTCAAATAATATCAAGAATAATTGAATAAGCAAATACTTCTAATAATTGAATAAGCAAATACTTCTATGGGTAGGGCACACTAGCGACGCCAATCGATATTAATTTTTAGGTACTAAACCGGATCTATTTTAAACAATTGGGGTAACAACCTCCCGGCAAACACTTATACTATTTATTATATAACCATGCACAAATGTTGGGTCCGTTTTTATACGCGAAAAAATTATTCATGCTTAAAGTGGCCGCTTTTGGCGGTAATCAATTTTTGGCGTATGCATTGGACCCAAATTTGTCCATGGTTATTTAATAAATAGTATAAGTGTTTGCCGAGAGGTTGTGACCCGGAATTGTTTAAAATAGATCCGGTTCAGTAGCTAAAAATTAAAATCGATTGCATCACTAGTGTGCCCTACCCGTCACCTTAAACTAAGATGTTAGGGATCTTATCTGTCTGATCTATCTTCTTATTACAATAATAAAACAATAATAGAACTACATGACATATTAGCTGAATCTGTCATTTTATTGTCATGAAAACTGACCTCTATAGCAGCTAAAATAAAGTTTAGTATAATATTAAAATATTTGAAATGTTAATTTAATTTAATACATATATCATGTGATGTATCACATACTGAGTTGCAGAATTTTATTGCAAAGTATACCCACAGATATGATTAAATAAAATACATTTTATTTGACAAAGAGAATTGAGTTTAATACACTATTACATAATAATATTAATTAGGTAGTGGTACTTTAGTGCCTTTAATGCTCATAAATTATTAGTAATAATATGGACACTTTGGCTATAATGCACCAAGCCAGTAGATTGGGATTGCCAAATGACCTTCTGTTGACATGTGTAATGAAGAAGTGATCCTTTTATTTAGAACTATCACTGTCCAGATTTTTAGGCATTTTTGTGAATGAAGTAACTATTTAAATTATATGAATGATTAAGCGTATATCTGCTACTGAAGTACAAAAGCATGCTTTTTGACACAATGAGTACTAACAAAAATCTGCTTACTTCGAAAAAACAGATCTGGCAATGCTGATGTGGATTCTGTTCCCAACTCAGTGACCTTGGTGCATTTGTGCAAAATAAGTTTTACAGTACATAACATAAATAATAATTTGATTTTGTCATTTTTCTTATGAATTTGACATATTTGTAAGATTTTATTGTTTACGTTTATTTACCTATTAATGTATGTATTAAGTGTAAGCAAATATTAAACTAGACAAGTTTTTAAATAAAATCATATATTCTTTTGACTATTGTTATCAGACTGACCGGATGGCGCAATTGGTAGTGACCCTGCCTCTTATGCCAAAGGTTGTGGGTTCGATCCCCACGCTGGACAAACATTCGTGCGATGAACACTTGTGTTTGTTCGGTGTCTGGGTGTAATATATGTATTTAAGTATATATTTGTGTTCCTCTGTTGTCTGATATCTGTAACACAAGTGCTTAAGTTACTTAGTACGGAATCAGGTCAACGTATGAGATGTTGTGAGAATTATTATTATTATTATTGTTATTTTTAAATGTAAATATAAAAAGATTAATGAATAGTAATATTTTTATAATTACATTTAAAAATAGCAGACAGTTATGCTATGAGTACAGATAACCAACATTGCGCTGTACTTACAATCTGTGAAATTTTCTCAATTGATATTGAACTAAATGTGGTTAACATTAAGGTAAAAATATTGAATGAAGAAATTTGACAGAATGTAGAACTCAGCATGTGATTGTCTGCTAATATGATTTTATATTTTAAATGTCTGAGAGATCTTTTTTATTTTCTTTATTTTGCACAGTAAATAATCTAGTATTTATGTTTATTATTGTATAACGCTTGTAATGAATCTATATATTGTTTAATTACGAATGAGACAGTGTATTGTTTTTTAATATGATAGGTGGCAGACGAGAAGATGGATCACCTGATTGTAAGTAATTGCCCCAGCACATGGACACCCGTGACACCAGGGGCTTTTAGGCAAGGGGCAAGCTTTAAACCCCTCCTTTCCCCCGGATTGGGCCTCCAGTACCCTCACTCACGCAGCGAAACACAGCACAGTGCTGCTTTACGCCGGTTTTCTGTGAGGTTGTGGTTAAATGCAATCAAAATTAACTGTATATGTTTCCTTTACCTTACATTGAAAGAAACAGAAAAATGGCTCAGTAATAGGCCTCTATGACGGAGTCGGCAAGTCTAGATGTTCATGAAGGCAACTTTGTCCAGATGTTTGTACCATTGTACCAGAAGTAATTTAGTGAGAGTTAGTTAGTCTTCACAGTTACTTTCATCCACATCAAAGCAATAGTATCAAAAATATTTAATGATATAATTTAATACACATTAGATTTTTGGTACAATTGAAAAATTGCAGAATTGAATTGAAATTTGATGCTCAGATTACCACTTTTTACATCAAAATCCATAATTAAAAAATAATAAAAATTGTCTTCTACAGATAGCTCCACTTGTGGCCTAAGGCTTACTTTCCATACTACTATCATAGGTTTTGTCGTTTCAACCTATACTTCGGGTTAATCCCACCATCTATCATAGAAATTTAAACATCTCAATATCATAGCAACATTTTCTGTCATAAAATAAGATAGTTCATAAGTCTTAGCTAAGGTGTTGTCGATTTGTTAATTAAGTATGAATTGTATTATAGTTTAATGTATTTCATATAAAAATGCTCTGTGCATTATTAAATAAGAATAGAGACTCAATATGCCAGTTCAATAACTTAAAGACTAATAAGTAAAATACCTTTCCGTTTTTAATATAGCAATACGGCTATAAAAATAACCAGTTGACAGATTTTATCTTTTAAATTTAAAATAATATAACTGCAAATGATTGCTAATGCAAAAGTATATTAATGTATCAAGACCTATTGTTTCTTACTTAAAATGGCATGAGAGTTCTATATGTTTACAGTGAGATATTTAATGGCATATTTATGACCTTTAAAAACCTAATTCAAAATATAAAACGAAATGTTTTAACGAAATTTTGTATCATGAGAATTCAAATGCACTTCACTCTTATCATGAATCATGATCGAGCAAAGTTCGTCATGATTCATAAATAAAAACATTCAGTAAATGCTTTATCTTCATGTTGTCATATTGATATGTGCAGGAAGTCTGGAAAAAGCGAAGGAGGCGGAAGATAGGATAAAACAACAATATGCAGAATCACAACATAGAGAGAAAGTCCTTGTCAGGAGGCTTGCGGCCAAGGAACAAGAAATACAAGATTATGTAGTGAGTTCAATATTTATTTAATATCAGACTTCAAAATACAGAAGTTTTGCTTGTAATTTAGTTACCAAATGTAACAAGCCATCCTACCGCCAGCCACCTATGTGTAGGAAACAAACGGACTGAAATGACACTTACTTGATTATGTCCAATAAAATTAAAGTTTTGTACTAGTAAGTATTCAGGGGCCTTAGCGCGAAGACGTCCCGTAATGAACTAGAAAATACCTGACGCATCCAACCAAAGGAGAAACAGCGCGTGTAAAAGGAAGGGGAACTCCGGGGATTCGGTCGTAAAGTCCGGTTCGCGCTAAGGCCCTAGTTTCGATTCTTCAATAAATCAATGTTAGTCCAAGCTTAAATCTGCCTGGAGTCGCCGGAGTGGAATGCACGATGATATCAATAATTAATCAAAACGATATAAAAAAGTTTTAATAAGATCATATTTTGACAAAGAACCTAACATTTATTTTTCAGGGTCAAATAACGGAATTGAAATCATCACACGCGAGTCTCAATGGTCGACCGACGCTACTAGATCCTGCCGTAAACATATTAATACTAAGGTTAAAACAAGAGTTGACGTCGACGAAGGCGAGGCTTGAGGAAACACAAAACGAATTATCGGCGTGGAAGTTCACGCCAGACTCGAATACAGGCAAGAAGTTAATGGCGAAGTGCAGGCTGCTACACCAGGAAAATGAGGACCTCGGTCGGATGACCTCCAGCGGGCGGATAGCGAAGTTAGAAGGCGATTTGGCACTCCAAAAGAGTTTTAGTGAAGAAGTGAAAAAGTCACAATCAGGTGAGTTCATTTAAAACTAACCAGCTACTTCAATGTTTTGATAACTTGCGCCTGCGCAAGGTCAATTTTCGCACAAACACAATGTTGATAAAACCGTCAAATTAGTTGGGTCTAAACGTTTTTAGTACCTACCATTGTTTCTAGTTTCCATAGCACCTTATTGTGCATGGAACCAAAACAATATGATATTGTCTAAATTTAGTCACAGTGTATGAGATTGACATTGGTATTACTATCTGACAAAATAAAAAAGAGAGCAATGACTGGAAGTGCACCAAATAGTTAACGATAATGTCCTATAGTTATAAATGATCGTAAATTGTTATACAAATGTGATAATGCTCAAATATTATTGTTACATACCAACTACTATGTTACGATGTTATCTTATCCCACTTCTATGTCAAATGTTATTTTAGGGCTGAATACATATTAATCGCTTGACAACTGTTGTCGTAATCGTTAATGTCGCTATAATCAAAATGTGTCAACGACGGGATCCTCGAGTTCAACATTATCCGCATCAATTATAATGTATCAATAAGTAGTGAAAATAAATAATGGCGCCACTGCCGCTATGTCATAGTAGAGTATGTAGTCCATGGGAACTCCTTTAGATCCTCAAAAAGTAGTGTAAAAAAAAATGGCGCCACTGCCGCTTTATCATAATAGTCGAGTATGTAGTCCATGAGAACTCCGTTAGTTCCTCAAAAAGTAGTGTAAAATAAATAATGGCGCCACTGCCGCTTTGTCATAATAGTAGAGTATGTAGTCCATGGGAACTCCGTTAGTTCCTCAAAAAGTAGTGTAAAATAAATAATGGCGCCACTGCCGCAATGTCATAGTGTAGTATGTAGTCCATGGTAACTCATGGTTAGTTCCTCAAACAAAACCCACGCCAACTTATTTCAAATCGCGATTTAAAGTTATTACCGTACTAAAGATCATGTCATCCCGTTCCAACACGCAATTTGGAACGGGATGTCATGTTCGACGACCCGTTTGGAACAGTGGTAGTGAACGCTGCCTCTGGTGCAAGGGTTGCGGGTTCGATCCCCGCACAGTACAAACATTTGTGTGCATGAACATATCTGTTTGTATTGGTCTGGGCGTTATCTATATTATAAGTATGTATTTACAAAAGAAAAGTATTATGTATATATTTGTAATCCCACTGTTGATTCTGATATCCATAACTGAGCTACCTATCTCGGAGTCAGATCAATGTATGTGATGTTGTGAAATATTTATTTATTTATTAAATTTTAAAAGAGGTTGGCACGAGTTTTGTTCCGGGACTATCCTTAGTTCGCGATTTGTAATAAGGGGATGACGTCAAGCTGCGAATAGAGGCTACTACAAATATGTACTTACATATAAAAATAACTGCGTTTTGTCCCGTGTAATTAATTAATTATTTGTATAATGCAACGAAAGTTCACGACTTTCTTGACAATATGTTAGTTCTCTTTTGTCTGTTGTAATGTGAAAGTGAACATATGACGCCGGTGTCGTGTTTCAGAGCTGGACGAGATCCTCCAAGAGCTGGATGAGGATGTGGAGGGCATGCAGAGCACGGTGCTGTTCCTGCAGCAGGAGCTGCGCGCGTCGCACGCGGTGAACGGCGCGGGCGCGCGGCCCGCGTCCCCCGCGACCCCCGCGTCCCCCGCGACCCCCGCGTCCCCCGCGTCCCCCGCGTCCCCCGCCGACAAGCGCGCCTACTCCGGCAGCGACAGCGACACGCCCCCCGGCAAGCGCCGGCGCGGCTCCGAGATCTCCCTGGACTACAACGAGGACGAGAACCCCCTCACAGTGACCAACGGCGACGCCGATTAGCCCAGGGCCCCGGTGTTCTCCTACCGGACACGCTTCTTAAACATGAACTAGTGAATTCGTGATCGCTCTCGTATCTCTGTAGACCGACGGCCGTTTCGTTGACTCGAAATTAATTTTATCATTGTGAGTGATGCATCGTTGTCATAGAGATGCTGGTTCAGTGTCAGCCGCTCATTCTTGATACGGATGCATAGTATGTATAAACACGTTGAAGTGTATTCTATAATGAATTCTATGTACTTTCATTAGAAGACATAATATATAAAGGAATATGTGTCATTTCCATTGACAATGAATTGGTGATGATTGTGTCTAACGTGAAAATGAGACTAAGAAAACATTTGGTAAATGTATGGTTTGCGTTTTATGCACAACAGTGGACCACGTGATCAGATAAAATAGTGAATCGTTTTTGACATTGTTTTTATACTTGAATATTAAGACAAGACACTCAGTTGACAATTTTATAATTTATTTATGATAAGTGCATTGATTGTGATATATATTAGGAAATCCAATGATATATGAGCAATAACGGTTGACTTGTGTTGCCGCAATACATTGTTAAAGGCATTTATTTTATTTACATGCCGGAGTTGAACTGGAGATGGACTCGAGCCATTGATACTTGTAGCAATATTATCAAACACCAAGCCTAATGTCTTATTGATTGCCACATATTTATTAAATTTATGCGAGTTTCTACATGAAATGTTTCTATTTTCAAATTACAATGAATGTATATAGAGCTATGTTAATAAACATATATTACTGGCATCACACATATAGTGTCTTATTTATCACTTATATTGTCAACAGATAGTTGAAACCAGCTGGCACCAAAAACACATAGTTTCCTTCCAAATATTTTCTAGCCAAATAACTTATATACAATAATATACACCGATGGTAGTAAAATATTTAATGCCGATTGCAGTATGTTATAAAATGGTAACAAAAATCGCATGTGGAATATTCAGGCAAATAATGCATTCTATGAATTTTATATAATGTTTTATTTGACTGAATATTTGATTTTATATTGTATAGGTAAGTGCCTAATACTTAAAACATTGTACTGTTTTAATAATAATATCCCAACCGATTACGGCTACGGCGGCCAATCTCAACCTTCAGCCACGTACGCAGGATATATTATAGTGCTCAATCAAGTGTGTGCGCAAACACAAGTGCACTCTCTATTCCCTTACCCTCATATTCCGATGGGACACTACTGTGACACGACCGGAGAGGGATCGGGCGCAGGACCAACAGCTTAACGTGCTTTCCGAGGCACGGGGGTACAAGACCGCCAAGTTCCAGACTCCGGGATGCCACTAAGAATTTCTTACCGAAAACTTACGTAAATTTGTTTGGTTCGACCCGGATATTGGACCTCTTGCGCAGCCGTCGCTTTAAAGTGCGACCCACTAACCACTGCGCCACCGAGTGCAGTGTACTGTATTAACATATTATCATATACACTAATCTTGCAACCATAATCTAAAACAACTGTAGACTAATGAATATTTCTTAAAAACATGTCAGACTCACAATTCGGAATGCTCTTATGGTCGTTTACATAATTCAAATTTTCGACATCTGTCTTCAATCGACTTTCGATCCAATTTTCAAACTGGTTTATATGCACGACAGCACCAAAAGTAGCTCAACACTATAACATAGTTCGACGACCCGTTTGGAACAGTGGTAGTGAACGCTGCCTTTGGTCCAAGGGTTGCGAGTTCGATCCCCGCACAGTACAAACATTTGTGTGCATGAACATGTCTGTTTGTATTGGTCTGGGTGTTTTCTATGTATTATAAGTATGTATTTACAAAAGAAAAGTATATTATATGTATATATTTGTAAACCCACTGTTAATTCTGATATCCGTAACACAGGTGCTTGAGCTACCTATCTCGGAGTCAGATCAATGTATGTGGTGTTGTGAAATATTCATTATAATGTTTATTTAGTACCATGTCAAAGTAACTGTTCTGCCTATTATAGTCAGCTTCCAAGGGGTTCATACAAAATGTTACTTTGACATGGTACTAAAGTGTTAAGGGGCTGCCACAATAGATCTACTGGTCGCAGTGGCTATGAGATGCAATGCTAACCCCATTTCATTCAAATAATAATAAGTGTTAAGCTACTTTTAATTCTGACCGTACCCTTGATGGGACAAAGGGCGTCCACAGTGCTTCGCCATCTCGAACGGTGTTGAGCTTCGCGCTTTACGTCGCTCCAAGTTAGTCGTAGGGCCTTCGCTTCTGCAGTGATAGTCCGCCGCCAGGTTTGTTTAGGGGCAGCTACGTTTCCGTTTTCCTTGGGGATTCCAGTCTAGGGCTTTGCGCTCAGTATGTGGTCTGGATTCCTTGGGTGCATGTGGCCTATTCAGTTCCATTGCGGCGTTTGATCTGCTATGTTGGAGATTTTCTCGGGCTATGGCTAAAGTAGGGGTTTATGATACCTGAGGCTGATGCGAGATGTCTTTGGTGACCTTCTATCCACGTTTCACATTCTTACAACCATGGAACCTTATCATTGACATCATCATTTCAGCCAATAGACGTCCACTGCTGAACATAGGCCTCCCCCAATGTTTTCCACAGATCGGTCCTGTGCCGCCCGCATCCAATCAGTGACAATCATGGAAATAAATTTTCAATGTTTGTACCGACCGAATAAATTAAGTGATTCCATTATTCAGTTTGTTTCATAGCGCATACCTCCATTCTGAAGGTTGCATCATCCGAGCCCGAAGACAAATCATCCCTGCCCGAAGTCGAATCATCGCAATCCGAAGGTGAAGCATCACATCCCGACGACGAAGCATCCCTGCCCGAAGTCGAAACATCCTTATCCGACGACGAAACATCTCTGCCCGAAGTCGAAATCTCCGCGCATAAGGATGAAATATACGAGGGATCGCAAGTGTGGATTTCGAGAATACGGACTAGTTCCGATGTCGGGCTCGTCAAAATGCTTATGGACGACGAAGGTTATTTAACTCCCTTTAAATCAAATTAGATTTAAGTTGCGTCATGACACGCTAGGAAGGTCTCACAATTTTACAAATTTGAACCAGCTGTAGCCAGTTCAAGGAGTACGTAATTATAAAATTCAGCTGTTTTCTCGTGATCCTCGTATATGATGTGAAGCAATGTTTAAATTAGCCCATAAAATATCGAAAGAAGTGTTTATTAAATATAGCTTTCCCTTTATTGAATTTAAGCACAGCAAAGAGTGGTCTTATTTTTTAGCGTTCCAAATATTATAGGCAGGACGGAACTCTCGGTGGGCGAGCCCGACTCGCACTTGGACGGTTTTTTAAGAATCATTGTATCAGTACTTACCTACATTATACGAACATGCAAATAGTCTTACAATAGTATTAAATAAACCGTGGTGCTCATAAAATCCCTATCCAATAGTACTTAAAGATCGAGAATTTCCAGGGCGAGAGCCTTCTGTGCTCCCCATTTATCCGGTGACTGTCTTTAAAACCAACAAGTTATCAGAACAGACCGACTGATAAAAAAGTTTTAAAGAAAATATTTCTAGATATCTCAGTATGGCAGTTCACGCCAGAACATGTATTCTACCTGGTGCTGTCAGAGAACAAGCTGAAGGTCGACCGAGCGCTGAGTTCGCAGGGGCTCCGTTACACCGTGGTGGTGAACGACGTGTGGAAGCGCATTCAGGAGCAGGCCATCGGCACGCCTGTGTGGGACAAAGCTGCGCTCCGGCGCGGTAAGCCAGAATTCTTCTTTTACATCATCAATGGACCAAATGAAAGTCTAAAGGAGTTGCCACACTGGCGGATTGCAAGCGTTTTAAAAGCGGAGCGACGACGCAGAAAAATGCCGGCGAATCTGTTGCGCATCCACAGCATCCGCTTTCAATCCGCCAGTGTGGCGACTCCCTAAGGCGCGTCGATAGTCGCGGCGGACGTGGCTTGGAGTCGAGGCGCGTTTTAGAATTGGTCTCTATGTGGAGTCGAGGCGGGGGCGACTATACTTCCTTCCCATTTTAATTCATCAGTGAGCGCACGTCATTTATTTATTAAGAAACCTTAGAGTGAAAGCCGCTTATGCGCCTCTGACGTGACTCCTCCCGCTCGACTATCGTGTGGGCGACGCGCCAGTGATATTAGGGACTATTATTTACTTACCTCAACAGGTCATAGAATAAATTGGAGAGAATATCCTAATCTAGAAGTGATAGACGAGTATATGCACTATATGGCCATTCAATATCCATCTATATGCAAGGTAGAAGTCATCGGCTACTCGGCAGAAAACCAAACCATCAAGGCAAGCAGATTTCTTTGAATTAATAAAATGTCTACCTCGACCTCACAGAAAACCGGCGTGAAGCGCTACGTTTCGCTAAGTGAGGGCACCGGAGGCTTAAACCGGAAGGAAAGGGATACTAAAGGTTGGCAGCGCACTTGTGACTCCATTGGTCCATCAATCACTTACCATCAAGCGATCTGTCTGCTCGCCTGCCACCTAGGTATCACAAAAAAAATCGACTTTACACTATACCTAACGCATGCAGCTATTCGATTCTCACAACTAGTCCCTGTGTTGTGGATAGAACTTAGGTCATCATCACCAGCCTATGTATGTTCCCGCTGTTGGGGCACAGACAGGCTACCCTTTCGCAGAGGGTCATCCGTCCCTACCAAATAACCTACGGGTGAGGTGGGAAATTCACACACGCTTTAGAATTTCTTCTTGAACGTATGTATGTTTCCTCATGACACTTTCCTTCGCCGAATACGGGGCCGCCGAGCTATAGTTATTTATTAATTAATCACATTAGTTAACAGTCGAATATATACGAGATTGTCTTAAACTGATCCTGATCAGTTACCTGTAACCCCTCATAGGGATCTTATCATAGGTGATAAGATCCCTATGAGGGACATTCCGTCCGGCCTCTTGTCATGATCACGTGAGATGCCATTTGGCTCAAGGATTGCCGGCGCATAATGTTCATTGTATTGTTGGATTGTAGATGTTAAAAGTGTCAAACGGTAACCCAAGGAATAGAGGTATCTTGGTGGTATCTGGGATTCATGGCCGAGAATGGATCGCCATCATGTCAGCACTGTTCATACTTCGCGAAATTGTCGGAAAGTTCGACGAACAGTCGCAACATGTAAAAAATACAAATTGGTAAGTGTCGGCTTAGAAATAGTAAGTAGATAAATGCACCTACTGACCTAATAGTAATTACTTCATTTAACTTTAGAACACGAACTCACGTAGGTACACGTAGGATTTTCCCATTTAATATTATAATTCGTTTGAATGCGACTTCATATCGAATATGCGAGAATCGCTCCCACTCCCAATCGCTCTCAACAACATGACAACATGAGTCCTGAATAAACCGACATAATCTACTCATGTGGTCTCAACTAGCGCGCGGACTAGTCACAGAAAAATATCTATAGTTAGGTACATTCATATACTAGTGTGTCTTCCAGAAAGAGGTCGATCGACGAGTTCACCTCGGCTGGGCAGCGTTCGGAAAGCTACGCAGCATATTTTCGGCCCATCTACCGCAGTGTCTCAAGACGGAAGTCTTCTATGCGTGTGTGTTGCCTGTGATTACATACGGACCCGACACGTGGTCGCTTACAATGTGCCGATTAAGGAGGCTCAAAGTCACCTAGAGAGCAATGGAGAGGGCTATGCTCGGAGTCTCCCTGCGTGATCGACGATCGTATCAGAAATGACGAGAACTAAGGTCACAGACATAGCTGAAAGGATTGCATGCCTCAAGTGGCAATGTGCAGGGCACATAGCGAGGGGAACAGACGGCCGTTGGGGCGAAAAGGTCCTCGAGTGGAGGCCACGTACAGGAAGTCGCAGCCGTGGCAGGCCCCCCACAAGGTGGACCGACGATCTGGTGAAGATCGCGGGAATCCATTGGATGCGGGTGGCACAGGACCGATCTGTGTGGAGAACATTGGGGGAGGCCTATACTATGTCCAGCAGTGGACGTCTATTGGCTGAAATGATGATGATGATGACTAGAGTGTGTGGGGTAATTTTTGAGCCCGGACTCCTTAAGAGTGTATTATACTTCACCTTCAGGTATATAGTCCCACTGTTAAATCCAGACGGCTACAAGTACACATACACTGAGGACCGGCTCTGGAGGAAAAATCGGCGACAGATGGGCGAATGCTACGGGATTGACCTAAATAGGAACTTCGAGTAAGATCCAAAACAACTTTACACCAATGCCATTTGTACATACAGACAATCACACGTTAGGTTATTACATATGTATACTTAAAAATTTTGAAACACCATGGTCAAGCTTACATTGCTCGTGCATTGATCTAAGAAGACGGCAGTACTTCGCCAGCTTCTCGTGGAATATGTCTATGTGAATGAAACTCTTATAAAAACTATATGGTGCATATACCATATAGTTTTCCCAAATCAATGTGCGTGTTTGTTTACTTACCACTAATTGCGCGAAGACTATCTCCATCCTTATTATTGATGTTTTTCTAGGAAAGGCTTCAAGATGCCCGGAATAACAGAAACAAAACCATGCCGAGAACTTTATAGTGGTCCGTACCCGTTTTCGGAACCAGAATCATTAGCTTTAGGAGTAAGTTAATCAAAATTATAATTTACCTCTAACAAAATAGATATTAAGTATTTGCATTTTTCTGCTCAGAGTTTTCTCGTATTTTTTTTACCATGGTTACGACATCCTACCTACTTAGCATTTTTCGTTATAAAATAAAGGCTGCCCCAATCCTGCAGCCCGATTGCGGAAAAGCCCGTAGAAAAACCCACCCGGTTGGTACCATTGTTAGGGGGCTCCGGCCGAGAGCCGCTCGCGACAAGAGCCTCCACTGTAACGCTTGGCAAGGAGCGAGCGCCCAACCATTTATACAGAATGTTTCATTTAGAATGCCAAGCCGAAGGTCATAGATAAAGCAGCCTTTGTGGTACCCGAAACAGTCCCATAGGTATGTCCTATATTTTTTTCTAAATTAAACACCCTGTATAAACGTGGTGGGTGTGTACTGCACAGCTTACTGCTTATTTTAAGGTGACGGGTAGGGCACACTAGCGACGCCAATCGATTTTAATTTTTAGCTACTAAACCGGATTTATTTTAAACTATTTCGGGGTTACAACCTCTCGGCAAACACTTATTCTATTTATTAAATAACCATGCACAAATGTTGGGTCCGTTTTTGTACGCGAAAAATTGAATCACGCCAAAAGCGGCCACTTTTGGCGTGATACAATTTTTCGCGTACGCGTTGGACCCAAAATTTGTGCATGGTTATTTAATAAATAGTATAAGTGTTGGCCGAGAGGTTGTAACCCCGAAATTGTTTAAAACAGATTCGGTTTAGTCGCTAAAAATTAAAATCGATTACCCGTCACCTTAAGTAAAAAACTATTCTATTTTGTTCGCATATTTTGATAAAAGAGGGTGCCAAATATTCGTTGCGCCCAGGCGTGGTGCATAACTAGAGCCGCCTCTGGGTGTGTGAAATGGAAAATGATGTTTTTCGTGTTAAGTTTGTAATTTTTTCATTAGTAAGCTTTTGATATTCAACTTAAGTGCGATCAAAAGGGAGATTACAGATGAACGACAAAATGCCAGCGCCACCAATGCCTGCAAAAAGGGTCGCCAACAGTCGCCTACGTTAGCTTAACATATGGACGGCGGCAAGCGCTACCATTAGGCGATCCGTCTGCTCGTCTGCCACCTATCTCTTAAAAAAACATACCTAGTGGCGGGAAGTCGCTGGTATTCTGTCGCTCGTCTCGTAAGCTCGCTAACTTTAACTATGTACTTTAATTTTATTTTAGAATTTCGTGGTTAAAATAAAGAACAAACTGAGCGCTATGATAGATTTGCATTCGTTCGGCCAGATGATAATTTTTCCGTGGGCCAGCTCGTCTCAGCGGACTCCCGATTTTACACTACAAAATTCCACGGCTGCAAAAATATATCAGGTGATTGTTCAAGTATTTACTATCATCATTAGTCTGTCTTACATATGCCGCCCCCAATGTTCGCTATTCCACTGTCTTCGGCTTGACTCATCCAGTCTACCGCGACCACTGTTTTCAGTTTGACCGTGGGAGAGGCTTTGGCATGACGGGCCGAATGGGAATGATAACACAGCCCCACAGAAAGCCGGCGTAAAGCAGCGCCTGTTCTCTTTCGCTACGTGAGCGAGGTTACCTGAGGGCCAATCCGGGGGAAAGTGGGTTTTTTTATGAACTATAGGTTAAACGCTTGACCACAATCTCACCTGATGGAAAGTGACGATGAGGTCTAGGATGCAAAGCTTAGAAGATGCCTGTTCTGTGCCTGCCTTATAGAAAAGGGTTTAAAGGTTGGCAGCGCACATGTGACTCCATTGGTGTTGCGGGTGTCCTTGAGAGGCGGCAATCACTTACCTATCAGGTGATCCATCTGCTCGTCTGGTGATCCATCTGAGACGTCACATAAAAAAGTCTATTCTGGCAGATTTTCGCAGATCATTACTCCATCTAGGCGGAGGGCGCCCTACACCGCGCTTTCCGAGACGCGATCTAGGTTAAATAACTCTTCTACCCCAACGATTGATTGAAGTACTTATTTATCTATTGTTTTGTCATAATGACCTTTAGCCTGAGGACCATGACTAAACTTAACATTAGCCGGCTACGTTTTCGGAGACGCGATCTACATTCAATAATTCTTCTATCCCAACGGTTGATTGAAGTACTTATTTATCTACGTATTGATTTGAATTTTAAACTTAACATAAGCCGGCTAATTTTGAGTTTGGGTTCACACCTAGTAGCTTTAGCCGTAACAGGTCGTAATAGAAAAGGCCGTAATAGAAACGTGGGAACGTAATGTTGGAGGACCTGTTAGGTACTGCAGCAACGATTGACTAATAATGTATCTGCATAAGGCCCTGTTGGCTAGTGGTTAAGTACCGGGCCGTGATCTCCTGGGTTAGATTCCCGGGTCGAGCGAAAAATATGTTCCGAACTTTTCGGGCTCGGGCTTGTGATCACCAATCTCCATTTGGCAAGCGTGGTGATTAAGCCAAACCCCGTCATAATTTGCCCTGCAGTGGGACAGTTTAAAGGCTGATACTTTTTTTTTATCTCTATAGCTAGAGTTGTCATGGCGTCAAAAGTAGTTCAAAATGGTTCATAATAATAATGTCTACTTATTCATCATCTTCATCATCATTTCAGCCAATAGACGTCCACTGCTGGACATAGGCCTCCCCCAATGTTCTCCACACAGATCGGTCCTGTGCCGCCCGCATCCAATGGATTCCCGCGATCTTCACCAGATCGTCGGTCCACCTTGTGGGGGGCCTGCCACCCATCGGCCCATCTACCGCAGTGTCTCAAGACGAAAGTCTTCAATGCGTGTGTGTTGCCAGTGATGACATACGGAACCGAAACGTGGCCGCTTACAATGTGCCGATTAAGGAGGCTCAAAGTCACCCAGAGAACAATGGAGAGGGCTATGCTCGGAGTCTCCCTGCGTAATCGTATCAGAAATGATGAGATCCGCAGGAGAACTAAGGTTACAGACATAGCCCAAAGGAATTCATGCCTCAAGTGGCAATGGGCAGGGCACATAGCGAGGAGAACAGACGGTCGTTGGGGCGGAAAGGTGCTCGAGTGGAGGCCACGTACAGGAATAATGTCTATTGGGCACATAAAAATAACGCGTAGCCACTACCTGATTTATAGGTAGTCATTCGATCATGATAGTATACCTACCACCAATCCCCACTAGAAAATCTTTCATTAGAATCCCCGTAATAGAATTATTCTTATCCGTCCCACCTGGCTTTATCCCCATGGGGTGACAGATAAAGACTAAAAAGTTCGATCTGTCCTCCTTTTACTGATGAGGGGACAGTTCGAACTTTATTCACTGCGGACTGCGGGGTGCGGGCGACCGCTAGAATTTAATTAAAGGTTGCATTACTTTTAAGAATATGTAGGTAGGATCAAAAAGTTTTATCTGTCCTCTTGTCGGTAGATAATAATAAAGGAACAGATAGAACACTAAGGAGGTGTATAAAGTTCGAACTGTCGCCTTTTCGCTTACAGGGGGACAGATCAAACTTGTTTTGTCCCCATGGGGACAATCATCCCGATTGTCCCCATGGGGACAAAACAAGACAGATCGGTCAAGACCTATGAGGCAAATGGGCGCGGCCATAGGTACATAACCATAATTTCACTAACCTTTTACAGGCAATAGTGGAATTTAACAAGAACACATACACATACGGACAAACGTACCATCTCGTTTACCCCGCATCAGGTTCACTGCTGGACTGGTTCTACTCCATCGGAATACCTCACAGCTACGTCATCGAGGGACGCGACCTAGGCTCTCAAGGGTTCTTGGTCGAGCCTAAATACATCCAGGAGGCAGGGGAAGAGATGCTTGAGGCTGTCAAAAAACTGTCGTTTGTTGTGAATACCGAAAATCAAATGTCGCCGAAAAGACACCGTGTTAGCTGGTTATAAAACTAGATTATGATGAAACAGAAAATACATCTAATTCTAATAAGAAATTGTGCATGGCCATCGATTTCCTTTCTAACAAAACCGATTGCAACCTCGCGGTGAAGTTCAGTTGCATTATATTAAGGTGACGGGTAGGGCACACTAGCGACGCCAATCGATTTTAATTTTTAGCTACTAAACCGGGTCTATTTTAAACAATCTCTCGGCAAACACTAATACTATTTATTAAATAAGCATGCACAAATGTTGGTTCCTTTTTTGTACGCGAAAAATTCGATTCACGCCAAAAGTGCCGCTTTTGAGTTTTTCGCGTACGCGTTGTTAACCCGAAATTGTTTAAAATAGATCCGGTTTAGTAGCTAAAAATTAAAATCTATTGACGTCGGTAGTGTGCCCTACCCGTCACCTTAAAAAGTACCTACTCTGTGGTTGCATTGCAGGTTATCCATAGGTAACATTATTTTAGCAAGTCGCGTCTTCCAAATTTCCCAAATCCGTAGATGAAAGGGAGGTATTTGGACAGTATAGTCACAGATTATTTATAGTTAGGTAAATTGTTGGTGTTGTTTAAAACAATCCCCGGGTGCCGAGCTAGAGGGACCTATGTGTCTACATTCAACTGTTTACCCGTAGGTTATCTCGCGTATTTCAATGCGTAATTCGTGAGAAATTGTGGAAAGTATTTTTTTCTTAAAAAGATAGGTAAATATACCTACTAAGATAAACTAGGTGACTCGCTTGCTCGTTTGCCTCCCTTTCTCATAAAAAAAAATACTAAGGCGTTACATATACGTTGAGTGATTGTTTATGAATTTCGAATCACCATTACGTGACCTCGAGACCAACAGTCAGCATCAAAATGATCTTTTTTTTATGTGATAGGTGGCAGACGAGCAGACGGATCGCCTGATGGTAAGCGATTACCGCCGCCCATAGACACCCGCGACACCATTGGGCAAGCCAGTCACAATCACAAGTGCGCTGCCAAAACCCCCTCTTCCCCGGATTGGGCCTCCGGTACCATCACTCACGCAGCGAAACAGCACAGTGCTGCTTCACGGTTTTCTGTGAGGTCCTCAATCTCCCAAAATATCTGAGCATTCAACAAAAAATCTTTTAGCACAGTAAAGGCTTACTTTCATTTCTTGTTATTTCTTCTCAAACAAAAAATAAAATTATTGGTAGGTATAGGTAATAAGGACTGACTGACATACAGTTTTTTGTCAAATGCTTAGATATTTTTGGTAGGTTTGAAAATTATCTACCTATTAGGTGGGTAAAAAGTATCAGCCTAAATAAAGGCCTCCATCATAAAAATCAAGTCATCGCTACTATGATGTTAGGCTTAATCACCACGCTTGCCTAATGCGGATTTGTGATCACAATCCCGAGCTATGTTCGAAAAATTCGAAACATCCCTTTGCTCGACCCGGGAATTGAACCCAGGACCCCAAAATCACGGCCTGATTCTAAAACCACTAGACCAACCGGGCGATCTTATTAGGTGGGTACTTATGCATAATATGCATCATCATTCCAAATTAGTTTAGATACGGCGTTCGACTAAAATCTCCTTTCTTCGTATGGTAGGTACTTGTACTTGTTAGCCAAATGGCTAAAATTTCACATATTTACATACTTAGTAGCTAAATATCAAGCAAGTATCATTTATTATGACCAGCCATTAAGTTTCATGCTGGTATTAGCCAGGCGTAGTATTTTCTCGTCCAGTTTTACTATCGGAAGGAACTGGGCCAAGAAACTTGTTCTCATTGTGTAGCAGTTGTTAACCTAAACTGTTAACTGGAGAAACCACTTTATAAATATCTCGAGAAAGGGTCGTTTATTAGCAATTTCTACTCCGTTACTTTTGCTCTATAATCGATATCGGAAATCTTGTGTTGGTATCACCTATTTAATCTAGGCTTGTAGGTAATAATTACCTAGCTTCACAGCTGTAATTATGAATGATTTATAGTTCCTCTTAAAGTATAAACGCAGTACGAACCGATAATACTAGCGTACCTAGATATATGTATTTATACCATAAATTTACTTAATCAACGTTCAAAATCAAAAGGATTTCACCACCCTCTTCTATCTAATGTCCTTTACCTGAAGTTTGCTTGGTAGCGATCGCTCCCAGCGATAAGGCCGCCTAAATTGTACATTGTATCTCTGTACACCTAGCTTTTAAGTTTTGTATTTTGTGCAATATAAAATATCTATCAATCTATCTACATCTTTCTTTCGTGAGCCTACACTGTCGCATGGCTGCCAAGCCAGACATCTTTTTTTCCCCAGGTGCCATGTCATGGCCGTCACCTTGCTACATGTAGGGAACAAGGTGGTGTGTGGGACTCTGACCCTAACTAAACCCCTGGGGTATCCATCTCCGCGCAATCGCGATCGGAGCCTCCACGGCCGTGACTAGACCGTACCGCTAATGCCAGACATCTTGGTCCAAGATCCCCAGGCTACAAAATAATAGACACAGATTGCCAGCTCTAGCTGACATTGATATCGAAGAGGTCACTGACCTGCGCGCTAGGCAAGTATATCGTATTGTCTCTCCCGCATACGTTCCGTGTAGTCTGTCTCATGCCGACATCACTGTGCGTACGTACGTACGTGTGCGACGTAGGCTGTTTCACGCACACTATGTGGGCTACCGGCGTTCTGCGTCTATACTATATTTTGTGCCCGGGCTCTGACTATAGTGACGTTTTTGGGCAGAATGGACGAGATGATGATGGTGTTTGCAGATCTGGCAAATATGCTTTGTGGGCCGGCAAGAGAGGTTCGCATCGTCACTCTACGTATTCAAATCTTCTAGTATACTATTTATAAAGAGGTAAACCCTACAAGTACAGACCGCAGCGACTTATACTCGAAGGTAATCCGAAGAGACGAATCATTTTCGCTATGTAAACGACACCTAACGCCATCTATTGGTACAAAGTGGAATTAATGTCTGGACATTAATTCCACTTTGGAATAATTCCAATAGAAATCATTTCTGGAAATTATTGTGTGGGCTTGTAAAAAATAACATCTCATATAAATATAATGCAGATTTATTAAATCTAAAAATAAAGAAGGCACTGCAATTCCTAACCTTACATCAAGCATAATTCATCCACAAAAATATTTGACTAGACATTTTTCCGTATACCTAAGTAGGAACCACTCTCAATTTCAAGTACATATTCTGTGCTTACAAGTTCTTTATCTGACGCTTATAATTAATTTTATCAGTCCTGTAGGCACTCGAGAACACTTGGTCTTCTTATGAACTATCTGGTCCCTAATCAATCACCATATCCACCAATGCTCCTATCAAGCATTTTACACACGTTGCATATTAAATGTATGGTAAAAAGGCATAAACGTCACACGTTTTAGGCATTCGTCACACAAACTACTTTCACCATTGTTTACGTTCCGCGATTTGTAACTGAACTGGTGAACCTGACGAAATCTTTAGACTAATAAAAAAAATATATCAGAATTAACAACAATCAAAAAATTCACGTGCGTTTGACAAAAATCTGTTGAATCAAATTTATGTACTAAAAAGTCAAAAACTCTTTCGTTTCACACAAAAAAAAATGTGAGTCATAAAGCTAAACGATTTTTTTGTAAAATGTTTGAATAACCTAATTCATATGTTTCGCAGCCACGCCGTAATTTAGAATTAAATTTTAAATTAATAAAGCATTAAACTTTTCAACTTAGTTACTAAAGTACAACACAAAATAAATAGCCACAGAAAGTAGGCTTAACCGGACATTCATATCAAAAAGTTCGTTGACCTATCCGCATGGCAGTATATCGTATCGACACTTGAGTTCCGTAGTCTATCTGTCTTACACCGAACCACGCTGAGATCAATGTCTGTAGGCGAACATGTACAGTCAGCGTCAGATCAAGTTACCCACCTGCAGTGGAAAAATAGTACTTTCGCCCCAGACATAAGGACGATTCAAAGGTCAACATGGATAACTGGACGTGACACCGTTTATACACAAATGTGTGCGTAGCCTGGGGCCTTAACACGAAGACGTCCTGTAACAAATGTAGCCTGGAGCCTTCGCGCGAAGACGTCCCGTAAAGAATGTCCCTGTCGCATTCAAACAAAGGAGAAACACACCCTGTGTGAAAGGGTTGGGAATTCTGATTCAGTCGTCACGTCCGGTTCATGCTAAGGCCCAACAGGCATAGCCAGCCCTGGGCTAAGGATGAGGCAGTCATATGCCCCAGCATATTTTAGACTGAGCAGCAATCTAAATTAAAAAGTATATATTTTTTATATTATGGCTCTTCTATCCGAAGATATCTTGTCAATGTCAAGTATCTTATTGAGAATAAGTGGGTAGTCAAAAGTCGAAGTCAGTGAAAGTCACAGTCACTCAAAAAAAGGCCTGGAGCCCAATTCTTGTGCTCGTGATATTTTGAAACATGGCGGATATCACCCGAAAACCATACAAAAAAACTATGTTTTAGTGATATGTCGTATGAAAATAAATGTCACGGGCACGAGAATGGACAACATTTCATATTTTTAACATGTCCATATTGTTTTTTTATATGAAAATAGACATAAAATGAACGGACCCATATTTTTTCTTTTTTCAAAATTTGTCCATTTTCATGCATAAAATAGTAATTAAAATTCTTTATATTCTAAATAGACGTTAGCGCCAAATGACGTCATCGGACGGCTGAATCAGCGATATTCCTTTGCTTATCATTGTTTTAATAAAAAAAGGTACTACTGTCAAAGGTAAATAATACTAGTGTCAACATTGTCAACGTCATTCATACATTCAACGTTGACAAGTTGTCTTTTTTTTGACTGTTGCATGTCATGGGTTTGGCATTTCGTAAATTTAAAACTATAATGTGCTAAGCAAAGAAATATTTTACATTCTGCCGTCCGATGACGTCATCTTACGTTTTTTAGTTTTTAATTTTTTTCTCAGTAAATAAGCAATATAAAAAATTAATAAATATATATTCGCGCAGCGGAAAAGTAAATAAAGAAATGGTATTTTTTGTTTCAGAGCTTAGCAATTTTGAAATGTTGTCCATTGGGCTCCATTTATTTGCGTTTTATCTACCTATGGATTCTGCCGATACCACTCTAAACACCATCGCGGGTTTAAAGACTCTATTAGGTCCAACCAAGTTGTCACGTAACAACTTACTCGTCACACAATAGCAGTGTTAAAAACAATACAATTCAACGATTCTTATTATTAGGATCACTTCGCAGCACTTCACCGCACAAATAAACACCAAATTCGTTCACTAAAAACCACTAGATACTAATTTAAAACCTTTGAATTACATCAGCCTACGCGGAGTGGGACACGTTTTAGTTCTAATAAGTAACAAGCGCGCATTTAGTTTTGATCCCAATGCTTCTGTATGTAGTTCTGGATCCAGGGAGGTTAGTGGGCCCCACCGTGGCTACACCCATGCTAAGGCCCCTGTTTACTACGCGATGCTCTGTGTCTATCTCTTTTACGCTACTAACTTACTTAGCACTAGACTCAACGGCTGTCTTTCTTAGCATTACTCTTCAAACTGCCCGTGTCACCACCGCCATGCATCTCAGCCTCTTTGAACCCTGCCTGGTACCGCACCAGCTTGTCGTCGGAGGCCCGCACTCTCTCTTGAAGGATCTCAACTGTTCTGTTAAGAAGTTTGATCTCCTCTTGCAGCGGGAACAACTGCATGTTCATTTGCATCAGTTCCTTTTCGTGGGCAAGTTGCAGAGTGTGAAGCTACGACAGAAAAAACTATTTTTATTAAGTTTTCTTAAGAAAATCTTAACTAGTCATACAATTTCAAAAAACTTATCGATTTATGTTGCTATTCAGAGTAACCACAAGTAGAAACTTGTAGTTATGTAGTCACTTACATCTTGTATTCTTTTCTTTTTCAATAATATAAACTCTTCATTCGTGCGCTTCAAAGAATCTAGTAAGCTATTTCTTTCAAGCACCAACACTTCTTTTTGTCTTCGCACTTCTGCAAGATCCGCTTCCATTTCTATGTTAACCCTCGCTAAAATGTTTTCTGTTGACTTATTCTGCTTGAACCCAGTCTTCTTTTGCGGATTCAGATTCAATAAAACTGGAATGAACAACAATGATAAATACTTTATTAATGACCTATATCTTCTAAGTACATATCGACGAAGAAGAGTACTATGGTACTAACATAAAATTCAGTTCCTCCCCGTCGATATGTGAAACTTTGAGCGATTTTAAATGATTGAGCAATGGCAGCTCAGTGGATAAGAATTTGCGCTGTCTGAACGTGATATCGTAGATTCGAATCTGAGCATGCACTGGATTTTTCAATACTATGAGCGTACTTCTATCATTAGCTCGGCAGTGAGGAAATCTGCACGTTTCGGAACGCGTAAGCGTTATATAACTCCTCTGTCTTAGGTTTGCGAAGGTCAGAAGTCTGTCGCTTTATTGTAATTACCAGACTTACCAAACCGGAAAGGCCCTGAACCCGGGCTTGGATGCAATAGCTTTGAACGCAACTGGGAATGACACGCTGAGATGAGTTGATATCTGGAAATTTGGATAAAATATACCTTCTTTCTCCTTCTGCAAATTCCGCAAATTCTTTCTCAATTCTTCTGTCTCCCTGTTTATCTTCGCTATTGTACGTTGTTTGCCCGTAAGCTCTGCTTGCAATCCTTTTATCGTTGCTACTAAATAACTGTCCTCTTTCAGCTTGGTCAATAGAAGCGCTGAATTTTGTGATAATCTACTCACAGCTGAGGACGCTCTATCTGGTTTTAAAATGGTTTGTGTGGCAACAGCACTTTGAGACTTAGGCACTGTTTGGACGGCTGCATCTACTAAATTAATTTTATTCAATTTATTTTTAAGCTCAGTGTTTACTTTTCGATCCTCCATCAACTGTCGTTCTACATCGATAATATGATTTTCATATTTCAGTTTCATATCACTGAACTTTTCTTGCAAAGTTAATAATATCCCCTGAAAATGGTCTTCTTTATCCTTCAATTCTTGTTCTAAACGAGCAATGCGCTCTTCTAATAATTTCTTCTTATTGTCTTCCACTGTCGATGATTTTGATGCCACTGAAATAATATTCTTATGTTAGACAGTAGGATAAAAATATCAAAATTCTAAATAATAGGTGCGTAAAATGTAACAAACCTATTAAAGCTGAAACAGAATCCGGATGTTTTCTTCTTAATATCAACTCCATCTCTTTTACTTGTCTTTGAAGATCATGAATAACAATAACGTCTTTTTCATGTTGTATAGTCAAGTTCTTCCGTTCATTACGTTCTTTGTTCAATTCTGCCATGATTTTACATTCATTTTCTTTCACACCTTTCAGCTCCATATTTCTATTTTCATATTCTTTCCCAAGTCGGCTAATGAACTTTTCACATTCAGCCAATTTCAAATCAGTTACATGTTTAAGTTCATTTATTTGATCTAGTTTCTTTCTCAACACCTTATTATCTTCTGTTAGTTGAACGTTTAGCAGTTCTATGCCTTTGACTCTTTCATTAGTGTCTTTTAATTCTTCTAATATGCCGTCGTGTTTGCATGTGACGCTCTTCTTCGGCGAGTTGGTTACAAATCTCGCTACTTTCCCGTTCTCTCTTTTCTTAGAATCAATAACGCCAGCCGAGTAAGGCCTCGATTTTGGTTTACGTCGAACTTCGTTATTCTCCTTGCCATTTTGTTTATTTTGATTTAACTAAAAGAGAAATTCACTATTTAGAAAATAAGCTTAAACACAAATGGCAGCACTGTCCCTATTGAAAGGAAATCCGAATAAATAGGACGCTTAAAATGCGGGTTATATAAATCTAAAGCCAGATCAATGTCAGCGTCTGCATTTTTTCCTCCATGTTAACACGTGAGGAAAGTACCTACATAGCTAAGGGTCCCCAGTGCCTATCTACCGAACGACCTACTTTCATCTAACTCTAGCGTCATCGGACGTCTAATAAGCCATTTCACAGATAAACAGCCCATTAGAAACGTGTTTACAGTAAATACGTTTTGTCATCAGCGTTGAATAACTGCAACTCGGTGCCAATGACCGAGCCCTGGCGCCTCAACCTCGGCAGGAAGGTTGTCATTCTGGTTCCAAAACAAATACGGAGATGCGATGGCGCATATCGCGATTTTTCGACGATTAGTTTTGCATGACGCTAAAATTAGCAATAAAAAACAGATACGAAAAGTAAAATTCGTTGCTGAATGACCTAACGGGATTTACGCAGTTGTTCCTTGAATAATAAACTATGAAGCTTACGACGAGGAAACAATCTTGCGCGTAAATCAATTTCAAATTATCCTGAAATTGTTCAAATTATCCAGAATACAGAATTAAAATTTCAGGTTTCTACCTGCTTTTTAAGTGACTTGGACAATATCGCTTACTATCAGGTGACCCATCTGCTCGTCTGCCACCTATAGCTTTCCCATAAAAAATACAGCAGAAAGCAATTATTTTTCCCCAAAAACATACTTAAGATAAACACACTGAACCACTTTCCAATGCAATTTTGTATCAACTAATAAGAAGGTCTTTACTCATTTTAGTACAAAAATTACATGAAATGGACTGACAAATGTAGAGCTTTTCCTCTACATTTGAAACTGATTATTTGTGTCTCTCATTTAAAATAAATTAAATTTACATAACTCCGAGATTATTACACTGCATGCTACGGGGCATGCATCAGTGCAGTGCGATTATCCTTATGATATCTAAAGTGTGATAGTAGTGTCGGAGCTTAAAAAGGCTACGCGGGCCGCAGGCGCATCAGTGCGGTCACCGGAGCGGTCAGTAGCCATGGGGTCGTTGGCGAGAGCCGTCGTGTTGGTGCTGGCCACTTCCACCTTTGTACTGGGTACGCCTTTCGTCAATGAACTGCAGTCGGGACAAGGTATGTATTTTTATTTTGGATTTTTTGGACTTCTCACACAGCCATTATCAAAACCATCTCTGTCTAGACAGAGGGGATAGGAGGTGGGAGATATTAAGCTAATTAAAAATAAATAAGGATAAGATTACAATTTTTTTTAAAACAATCATAGGTATTTAGTAATTAGGTAAATTATAGCATGATATGGTAATTTTAATGGGAGCCTATTAATGTAGTAATACCTAGGAAAAACCATGAAATAAAAATATTTGAATCAGATTTAGGGATTGCAGATCAGATGTGAATAAACAATAAGAAGAGGATAAACAGTAGCAAAACTCGAAACATGAATGGAAGTTTAAATTATGAAAGACTGAAAATTTGTAAAAGACTGAAATAAATTTTGAGACCATCCTATAATACGAAACAGTGTTATTTGGTGGCTAAGGGGGAAAATTAATCATAAATCTTTATTCGCAATAAAGAGGGTAATGGTTACATTGAGATGTAGATGTTACAGAGATGTTTGTACTTAAGCCTATTTAGTTTTGTTTTAAAACAAGTTCAATGTTACCGCCTCACCTCCTTCTTTGTGGTTTAACTCTTTTTTATTTCAAATTAGTGAAAAGCTTTAGCGTTTAAGAATTAACTTTTATATTACCTTTGTATGAAAATTAGTATTAATATGGTTCATCATTGGCCACATGAAAACATTTTTTGTCAATAAGGTGTCTATTATATTCATTCCCTAATAAAACATAAAAGGCAGGAACTAGTAAAATAAAAAGAGGAAACAAAATCTTATAAGACAACTTTGTTCTCAAACGATCGTTATTCCGGGCATAAAGTTTCCTTAAGTAAGAAGACGTGATCGACATCGAAGATCGAAAATCGCGGAACTTGTCTAAGTATAAATTGCTTTGAATTCGACATTAACGTATCTAATACTAACTGATAACAATGTAAATAAAGCATAGGCACGGCCATACGACCCCAGTGAGATCAAAAGACCGTGGGAAAGTCACGCTTCGGCATGAATAGGACGGCTCGACTGGAGTGATACCACGACTTCACAAAAAACCGGCGTGAAGCAGCGTCTGTGCTGTTTCGCTGCGTGAGTGAGGGTACCGGAGTTCCAATCTGGGGAAAAGGACCTCCCTTTCCCCCTTTAAAAGTTGGCATCGCAGTTGTAACTCCACTGGTGGTGTTGCGGGTGTCCAATGTCCATGGGCGGCGGCAATCGCTTAACAACGAGTGACCCATCAGCTCGTCTGCCACAAAAACATAAAAAATAAGAAACTCAACAAAAATCTTACAGTATAATATACTGTAAGATTTTTGTCATTCGTCATGGGGAATCATGATCAATTTGCTGTTTAAAAAAACTGATTATTGCCGAGCAATCCAGAATGATAAAATAGCTGGAGCTCCTAGAATACATATAAACGCTTATAACAAAGACAAAGAGGAAAGATTAGTATTATACTTAATATATTATGTCAACGATTACTCTCAAACTACTGGAACTATATCAACCATTCTTTCACCATTCAAAATTGTAATAAAATATAGAGATAAATATCCACCCGTGCTAGGCCGGAGTGAATCGCTGGCTTATCGATAATACAAAATAAATAAATATTTCACAACATCACATACATTGATCTGACTCCGAGATAGGTAGCTCAAGCACCTGTGTTACGGATACCAGAATCAACAGTGGGATTACAAATATATACATATAATACTTTTCTTTTGTAAATACATACTTATAATACATAGAAAACATCCAGACCAATACAAACAAACATGTTCATGCACACAAATGTTTGTACTGTGCGGGGATCGAACCCGCAACTCTTGGACCAAAGGTAGCGTTCACTACCACTGTTCCAAACGAGTCGTCAAAATACAATTATAGTAGGTATCTACAGTCGACGAATTTTCCGGTGTACCAGCGCTAGGTGAAAATCGCTTGCATACTGTTAGGAGATAATTGAGAACATATATAACAATACGCAGCGGGGTGGGCGAAGCTTATGAGCTTTTGTTGTTTACTATGGCAAAGCTCAAATTGTAGCTCAGAGACAATGCTGATAATGACAGGGAACGGAGTGCTCCGTCTGTACCTAAGAGCTAATATGATAGCCGGCAGGTTTGCACGCTGTATACACGCATACTTTATCTCTTTCTTCGAGTGCAGCCTGTGGGTTAATTAAACGCAGAGGTTAATGGGGCTGCCCTGGCGCTTCGGGCATGTTCGCGGTGGCGCGAATAGGTTTCTTTGCCACGATGCGGAAGCGCGCTGCGTCCCTCGTGCGCAGTGTCAGGGCTAGCTCCAATTCCCTCCTGAAGATGATTGCAGACCGAGTGGACTGTCTAGCTGCTGCTGCAATAATCCGATGAGTCGAATGATGCGAATGAGCTGAAGGATGCGAGGGAGCCGAATGATCCGAATTAGCGGAATGATCCAATGAGCCGAATAGGCGGAATGATCCGAGTGAGAATGATCCGAATGGGCGGAATGAATCACGGATCTATCTGAAAGTCGATGTCCTAAATGAAGCGTTTCACTGTTCCGCATCTCTGCTGCACTGATCCAGATGCAAATGTTCCAATCTTTTGAAAGATACGTTTTTGCCAGGTCTAATGCGAAATATATTACTAGTACCTAGGGACCAAATATGAGTTATTGACTTGAAATAAACGATTAGCATATAAAATAAGAAATAGAGCATTGCAAACGATTTTGCCGGCTAGCTGGAACACCGCTATTTCACTGACTGTACTACGACGTTAACCAGATTTATGATAAAACTTTAATTCCGCTTCTCGTTAAAGCTTACCATTCAAATATAACTCAAACAAAGTTCATTATATTTTTACAAGGAGACAAAGCGACTCCTTCTCATCATAGCGTGTAATTCTCAGTTGCGTCCCTTCAAGACGTCAAAACTACTAAGGTTCATTAAACCTATGTGAACTAAAGAGGTGTTATAAAGCAGTTTTCATTTTTCGAAAATATTTAAAATAATATGATTTTGTTTTTGTTTCAAGCTTCAAAACTGCTTTATAACACCGATTTAGGTAACAAAGGTTTATTGAAGGTTTACGAATAAAGGCCAAAATGTATACCTAACAACAAGGGGAATACCGATACGCTATCAATCGATAGAGGGGCAGAGGGTAAAATCATTTTAGAATGCAAAGGTACATGTTAATGTATGCTTGTTGATTTACCAATGCCTAAATTTAAAACACATGTTAAAAATTATTTAATTGCAAAAGCCTATTATACAGTTAATGATTACTTAAATGACAAGAATCTGTGGAAATGATAAACTGTTCGCCTACACCCATGATACTGTACTTATAAAAAATTTGGCGATTAAAAAGAGTAGCTGGCGAGTTTCTTGCCGGATCTTTTCGTCAGAATTAACTTTCCGATTCCGGTGGTAGAATCACATTATATTTATTCATTTCTTAATATATTTTTTTGTATCGACATATGTAATTTTTAATTACATGTATAATATATAGTTACAATTTATATTTTTCATGTATGAAGATTTGCAAGAGCTATATATTAGCATATGCAAATAAAGTACTTTTGAATTTTGGTTGTGGAAAATACGTAAAATCTGATCATTTTATATTTCTATGGCTAAACAAACAGTAGGGTCAAGCAGGGACAGTGTTACAAGCAAAAAAAAGTATGTGTAGTGACAAAGTATTGTTAAAGTTATTTAAACATAAACAAAGATGTTAATTACATTTGGGGACACAAACATATTCAATCTGACATTGGACTCTCTTACTGTAAAAGAGGAAACAAAATTTTGAATTCGCTACATCTAGTTCAATATAATCGCTTCTGCCATGCCTTTTATACCAAGAGACCGTAATTTGTCTTCGTTTTACGTTTTTTTTTTTTCAGAAATAGTACTTACAAAAAATGACATAGTGTCACACCACACTGTACCCCGTAGCACAGTACCCCAGAAAGGGCGAACCAAATAAAGAAATCCAATGAATCTTTTGGGTTTGTTTACAAAAATCCGTCTGCTCGTCTGCTACCTATCACACAAAAAAAACTACCTAAAAGTTACTTATATACAGTAAATATATTAATACTTACGCCAAAGAATTTGTTTTTCCTATTTGTGGTGTAAAAAAAAGTGGCTGTCACATACGCACGGACAGACAGACATAAGGAATCTATAAGGGTTCCGTTTTTTGCCATTTGGCTACGGAACCCTAAAAAAACGTACGTCTTCAAAATTCGAGGGTAGTATATAATCAAAGGTCGGTTCGTATCCGAGTACGAACCTCTAGATTTTTCAAATTACATCAATTAAAAGTAATAATTTTTCCACCAAAGTTTGGTAACATCGGTACTTACATAAACAGCGTCGCGTCTTGACATTCGCTCCAAGATCAGGCAGCGCCGAATGGAAATCAAAGGATGGCCAGAGAAAGTCATTAAACATGTCGCAGGACGCACGGGGCTCGCATTTTAAACATGTTTCTACTATCAACGCGTCCGCTATAATCAGTTGCAAGGCGATTCGCTTTTAAAGAAACAACCGAGAGTGGTTTAGTTCACGTAGATGCATTTGATTACGTAATTTTAAAATTGACTTATGGACGCATTTTCTGGGTGAAAGTATTTCACGACGCGGTCCAAATTCTATTACAAAAATACCTATTTGTTCGAAAAAGAAAAGTATATAATTATGTACACTCGCACCATAAAAAACACTACCATATTATCTAAGATCTGTGCTTTACTGCTGATAAGAGTTTTGGAATACATATGTAGATAGGTGACCTATATATAATCCGATGATACCGATGTTTAAATTTGAAATGAATAAATAAACATTAATAACTACATTAAACAATATGACCTTACCGATCTTCATTTATGAACCACAATAAACCTAAGCATGCATTAACTAAAAACAAAAGGATCACGCAAAACCGTGATACCATCAGCTCATTATTATTCAACTGAAAGGGTACATCCTGATCACCGCAAAGGGCTATTATGGTGTGCAATTTGACTACCCATGTAATTGCTTATTAAACCAAACACGGTACTACCGACATAATAGATCACGCTTAGCATAATAATTCAGCTATTTGCTGAACTGCCTAGGTTCACAATGAGTGCCTCAATAACCCATAAGGCCTAACTAGTGTACCTATCTCCATTGAATTTAAAATAACAAATACTAAATTGTTACATTTACAGAATGGCCACAACGTAACTCCGTAAAACAACCGTCAGATCCAATCTCTGCCGAATCACTAGAACCAGAGCAACCAAAAGAAGCTATAATACAGCCACCAGATATTGAAAACAATGTGGAAGACATTTTAGTGGTCGATGCTAAAAAAGAAGAAGTCAATGAAATTGGGTCTCCGTTAGTCGACATCCCAACTGACACAGAGTCGTATGATGCACTACCTAAAGCTGTTAATGTTAAAAATGAAGGGCCACAAAAAGTAGATTACACTGGTGCTCAAGTATGGAAGGTAAACGTGGAAAAAAGCGGAGCACGGCAGCTACTTCGGTCTTTGCGACGCAAAAACTGTAAGTCCTCTACACAACACAATAATATTTAAACAATGGTATGGCATTCATCAAAATTACGGATTTGTACTAATAATTTATTTTCAGACATTTCAACATGGGCGGGTAACGGAACAGCCATAGATGTGCTAGTAAAACCACACGCAGTAGATAATGTCACAGAAATTCTCAAAAAAGAGAAAATACGGTACGAAGTTGTGGTTGACAATTTGCAAAAGATGATCGATGAAGAGAATCCGCCACTTGACGAAAACGAATTAGAGCTTCAAGACAGACGAGGTATTATAACTTTTGTTGACTGTGTAATGTATTATTCGAAAAATGTATTCTTTACTTGCTATGACAAAAAAAGATAAACTAAATGGTAGTTAAAAAACAGATAGCAGGTCTTCAATAAGCCATCTCACGTTACGTTCAAAGCTTGTCCTGTATTTATTTGGTATAATATCTATTATCATACGTATTATGTTTATTATCCAGTAACATCCGTCGGTCTGTCAAGTTCTTCAACCAATATTCCAGGGGTGGTGTCATTTTGTTGCAGCGAGATCTTACAATTTTTGGCGTTACAGGCCCTCTCGTCTCGGTATAGTAGGCGCCTACATGGGCTACAATTCTCTCAACATACCCATGGAGTATTGGCCGTATGCGCATTGGGGTTCGTTCATGTGACGACTGCACGGCTATAGCTTTTCTAATGTATTATCTATTGTCCACGTTTAAATCATTGCATGATTAACATTATAATAATACGGTTATGTTATCGTTTGTAATAAATAACAATGTTAACATTTTATGTGGTATTTATGATTTATGTTACCATATTATCTACCTTAAGTATTTAATAAACATTTGTAATGACTTATGTGCTAATACATTTTTACACCTCGAAATTCGAATATCAGGGGACTGATAATGACACTTAAAATTTAGAAAATTACGTGCGACCATAAATACTTACATAAGTATCAGTACAGTGTTTATGGTATGGTCAGAGCACTAGCTCTACGTAGATGATTACTTGTTTGTATAAGCAATATTTGCAATTTTTGTTTGCATAGTAAGTAGTTATTCTATGTCTTATCTCGTACTTTGCAGGTCATCGTATGAACTGGAAACAATACCACAGGGTGGAAGATATTCATGGCTTCATGGATTATCTCGCTAAAACCTATCCTGCGATCGTCAGCGTTAATACGATTGGGCAATCGAATGAAGGGCGCGATCTTAAGGTACGTTCTTATAACTTTTAATATGACAATTATAAATTATAGCAATTTGTGGACTACTTAATTTTGGGTCATAAAAGTAGGTGCTACATATCGAAGTTGAAGTGATGACCACCTTACTTTAAACGCTAGTGCTAAACACAATTTAGATGATATGCCTAACATGTTTGGGCAAAGATCTCCCTAAAGGACTATTATTTACGAAGAATATAATAACAGGTACTCCGGATATCAAATGGTAACCCATCGAACAAGGCTGTGTTCATCGACGGAGGCATTCATGCGCGGGAGTGGATCAGCCCTGCGACCGTCACTTTCTTCATCAACCAGTTTGCGGAAAATTTCGACGTTGAATCTGACGATATCAAAAACATCGACTGGTAAAGAGCTTATTCACACCTAGATACTTGTTCTACTAGATAGATCTATCTATAGATAACAATTTTGTTCATTAGTGCTGGCTGGGTAATATGGATATGGCACTAGGCACTACACTGCAAACGACCATATACCATCTGATTATGAACCAGTTATTAGTGAGTGAGAGAGAAATACAATTTGTGAACCTCTTGTGTTTGCAAAAGTCTGAATTTATTATCCAGTATCTAACGCCTAGTGCCCTTCTCTCAGGTACTTCGTACCAGTTATGAACCCGGACGGTTACGAACACACATTCGTGAGCGATCGTCTTTGGCGCAAAAACCGAAAACCTGGTTTGATCTGCTCGGGCGTTGATTTGAATAGGAACTTTGGGTAAGCCTACTCATTTACCCCTTTAACTCCTTATTCCTTTCTCTAGGTATTTCCTTCCCGTCGTCAATCCGGATGGTTACGAGTTCACGTTTGTAGGAGATCGACTCTGGCGCAAGAACAGACGAGCTGGTCGATCGTGCACTGGCATCGATCTTAATAGGAATTTTGGGTGAGGTTTTTAATATAAGGTGTAAGCGTTAACACAATTTTTACTGCAATTAATTTCACTTTTTTTTTAAAATATTGGATCGAACGGACATAATCTCGGATTAGCTAGCGCAAACGCATCCACAATCCATTTGGTGGAACCAATGGGTGGAACGCATGGCAGCAGTAATGCTGGTAATTTATAGATAAAATTTATTGAGATTTAACGCGCTAATCACAGCAGCTAAAGTTACTTATAAGAAAAGATATAAAGTAGACGAGGTGGGTACGTTACAGGGTGGAATAAGTACATCGCTGATGCTCATAGGTGTGCCAATTGGTGATAGCGGGTAAACCAAGGTCTGGTGAATTATATATTGACAAGTGTGACAGTAGAAAACATTTCAAATCAAAGTTGAAATGGTGTCAAGATAGAGAAGAACAAATTTAAATGGACATTCTGGCTTCAAATCATTCTCACAAAAACTTTAAAGCGTTTTGGAAAAAATCAAGTAAATTAAATCTTCGACCTGGTCTACCTGTGAGCGTCAGTGGCGTGAGCGAGCGATCGGGAAGGTATAGTAAATAAATTTAAGGAAATGTTCACAGTCTCTCTTCCCTCTCGTCCTGTCTCTGAGCCTGAGGTGTCTGGCTACCTTGCCTGATCGAAGCACAAGATTCACAGATAAAGACATAGCTCTGGTGATTAGGAAAATGCAAAGGGGTAAGTCTCCCGGTCATGACGGCCCTAAGCAAAGAGCACCTGAAGTTCGCAGGCGTTCAATCTGCCTCGAGTACTAGCATTGCTTTTTAACCTGTGCTTAGCTCATTCCTATTTACTAGAACCTATGATGAGAACAGTTGTTATGCCCATAATTAAAGACAAAACTGGCGATGCATCAGATTAATCAAATTATAGGCCCATTTCACTTGCTACAATAATTGCCAAGGTGCTTGACAGTTTGCTTAACTGAGTAGACATATTCAATTGCATTATGCCTAATTTGGATTCAGAGTTGGATTGTCTACTGAGAGTGCATTTTATGTCTTAAGCAAACTGTCAAGTACTATACAGGTAGAAGTACGGGCGTACTTATATGTGTGTTTGCTCGACTTGTTAAAAGCATTTGACCTGGTTGTCTATGATAAACTTTGGGATAAGTTGGGAAACACGGATGTACCGGCGGAATGTATATCTTTGCTAAAATACTGGTACAGCAATCAGGTGAATCAGGTAAGGTGGTCTGGCGCACTTTCGGATGAGTACAGACTGGAATGCGGGGTGAGACAAGCGGTCTTACTTCACTGATTTTGTTCAACCTGTATGTGAACACCCTTATAGAGGAACTCAGCATCATACATGTAGGTTGTCACATGGTCGGTACTTGTGTAAACAATATCAGTTATGCTGATGACATGGTGCTGCTGAGCCCTTCTATAAATCGGTTGAGAAAATTACTGCAGATATGCGAGAAGTATGCTGGTGCACATGGCCTTAAGTACAATTCAAGGAAAAGTGAACTACTAGTATTTAAGGCGGGTCGATTTATGCCCACAACTGTACCACCGGTTGAATTGGACGGTACTCCTTTGAAAATTTGGGGCATAAGGTAGTGGATACTTTAATAGATGATCTCGACATAGAGAGGAAAAGCAGAGCGTTGTCGGCAAGGAGTAATATGCTGGCCCGCAGGTTTGCACGATGCACTAACGAAGTGAAATTAACACTATTTAGAACTACCAATCGTTCTACTCGTGCAGCCTGGTGGACCCATTACAAAACGATACTACAATACACTGCGTGTGCAATATAACAACGCTCTTAGGATATTGTTAGGGCTGCCGCGCCGCTGCAGCGCTTCTGGCATGTTTGCGCACGTTAGGGTTGATGGACTTCACGCCATAATGCGCTAAAGGATTGCGTCGTTACCTGCAGCGGGTGCGCGACAGCGATAACAATATCTTAAGGACCATAGCCGCCCGTTTCGACTGCCCGTTCCAAAAGCACTGGGTGGAGACGATGATAGGCCTATGTTAACTACTGTTTTGTATTTATATTATTATGTTTGTATTATGTAAGCTGTAATGTTTCTTTATGTATGTTTATACTATGGATGTTATTCCGAAATAAAGAGATTATTATTATAAGCTTGATAAAAAGTTATTCCTTATTATAAGGATTTCTTATTAGAATTTGAATATTTGTAGGTTTTCATATCGTATAAGTTATACGATATCAAAACCTACAAATATTCAACTAGTGTTTTATTTATGTATGACTAATACTGATGTAACTATACTATTCCAAATGAAACAGTCACCTGCACTGCACCCTACCCAGGTAAGTAGCAATTACCCACCGAAGTAATAGAATTACTTGAAAGGGGTGCATTATTCTGATTACAGATATCGGTGGGGTGGAAAAGGCACTTCTAGTAACCAATGCAGCGAGATATATCGAGGCCCAAGAGCATTTTCGGAACCAGAATCTAAGGCTATCGCAGTAAGTATTACGAACTCCATTTAGAACATTAAATGTAGGGCTTTATTCATAAACGCTCAATAAACTTAGTTAGCTAAAACGGTGTTATAGAGTAGTTTTGAGGTTTGAAAAAAAACATACAATTTTTCGAAAAAGAATGAAAACTGCTTTAAAACCGTTTTAGTTAACAAAGGTTTAACAAACATTTATGAATAAGACCAGTAGTGTTTTTTTTATAAATAAATAAATATTTCACAACATCACATACATTGATCTGACTCAGAGATAGGTAGCTCAAGTACCTGTGTTACGGATATCAGAATCAACAGTGAATTTGACTTTTAGTTCAAAATAGATGTCACAGATCGTTTATTTCTTAGATAAATAATCACAAATTTTCTTGTTGAGTAACGTTACATTTATGTAATCTATATTCACAAGAGTATAATGTAATTGAACTTGGTATTACATTTTGGAAAACATTTAATTTACAGGATTTCTTCAAGAGCACAGCTGCTAAATTCTCAGCATACCTGACATACCACAGCTATGGGCAATACATTCTGTATCCATGGGGCTACGACAATGTTGTGCCTCCAGACTACAAAGATTTAGATGCTGTGGGAAAACAAATGGCAGCGGTATGAAATATGATTATCCACTTTCTATTCAAGCATTAAACTACCTTTCAAACTATTTCTATCATACAGATAGAACCATAAATTAAAAAAAAATCCACCATGGACTGCCAGACTCAATCCTATACGCATAGTTTAATAAAAATAAGTACTGCATATCAGTCCGCTGATTTTGCGCCCATGTGGTCGGTTACCTCACAGTAACCGACTGTCATAGAAGTGGCTGGGTGCGTTCATTAAAATGACCCTTCCATAGTATGTTTTTTCACTCGCATATCAATGGCACGAGCTTATGACGCGAGTGTCCGTGGTGGGCAATAGATAATCAAATTTTATGATTTCAGGCCATACAAAAATACACTGGTGACAAGTATACTGTTGGGGCATCCAGCAAGACCCTGTACCCTGCTGCAGGAGGATCAGATGACTGGGCTAAGGCACAAGGGATCAAGTACTCTTACACAATCGAGCTAGCAGACACCGGCCGCTACGGTTTCGTCCTACCCACAACATACATTGAACCAGTGGCGAAAGCTAGCCTTGAATCTTTGAGGGTGCTGGCAGCACAAATCCACAAGGAGTGATTTAGATTTTAAATATAATGCCATTAATTTATTGATAGATAGTTAATGTAAATTATTACCTATGTAATAGCATTTATGTAGATATTACTATATGAAAATAAAGATATAAAATGATGAAATAAATTTAAACTACTTATTTTATTATTAGTGAACATATTGTAAGTTCATCATCATCATCATCATCAGCCCATTTAAGTCCCCACTGCTGGGGCACGGGCCTCCCTCAATCACATGAGGGGTAATTGCCATACTCACCACGCTTGGCAGACGGGTTGGCGAGGGTTTTGATTAAATGCAGAGTTTTCCTTCTCTGGGTGCTGATGATCATACCAGCAGCTTTACCTTAGTCGCCTTTTACGACACCTCGGTAAGAGTGAGAGTGGCCTATTCTACTCTATTGTAAGTTATTTATACAAAAAAAAGATTTATTATTATAAATATACATATGTTATTATTCCTCTGTTGTTGCAGATGAGAGGGGTAATCAATTACCATCAGGTTATCCATCTGCTCATCTGCCCCCTATCTTATAAAAAACCTATGTAGAAAAAATAAATGTTGTTGACAAAAAATTATTAAATATTTACAAAAGTTGATCTCCCCAACGAGCCATGAGAAAGAGAGTTTTTCTAAATCGCAAGTCCTCTTGCACCCATTCGTGTACTCCAACCAAAAACACTTTTAAAAGCAAGAAAAAATGTAAACCTTAAAAAAATTATCTTGAAATAGCTAAATGAATGAATTGCTTCTATTAAACCAATTTAGTTTATTAATGTCACTCCCATTGAGTATGATTTAGATAGATTCCACTGACATAGCACTTTAAAGTTCCCTAAGGGATGCAGTCATTTAAAAATGTGGAAAGAATACTTACCAAACTACAAAATTGGCATTTTGAAAACAATAATTAATAACTGACTAAAAAAAGTAATATTCTCACCTTCATTCCCGAATTACAATTTTCTTTAGGACTTTTATTGTCACTTTCGATCGGCTTGCTGACTTTTATTCGCGGTATCGTAGCCGACCCATTGGTAATCCCGCCACTGATCCCACCTGTAGAAATGGCAGCTACTGGACTCATCTTCAATAAATTCTCAGTTTCCAAAGCGATGTCTTCTGCTCTCTTTAAAATCAACGCGACGTCATCTACGTCTCCCTCTATCATATTGTTATTACCGCCGGACAACTTGTTGATTTCAGTAAATATCATTTTTATCTCTTCATCGCTATCCTTGTAAGCTTCACAAGTTTTCTCAATGTTCAAGAATTCTTTAGTAGAAATACTATTTTCATTAGACGCCATCTCGGGACAATCGATTAATACACTTTGAGACATTTTATTACCTTTGTTTTCTAATGAAAAGTCGCAATTTTCACATTTTACACTAAAAACGCTGTTTCCAATATCCTTTATCAATCAAACATTTCCGTTGCCAAGCAACGATTTTGACATTTGTTTTTTATAAGGGCCCGATTCTTGGTTGTAAAATAAAGATACGTTACAACGGCGGAAAAAACCGGTTAGTAACAGCACTAATGATAACTTTTTATTTTTATTTATGACAACATTTGGCAAGCAAATGTCAATACAAGTTTGTATATTTTTGTGTATGAAATCACAATTTTGATTTTAATTAAGAGCATTAAACCTTAATCATAAAATTTAAATCTAAAATTACAATTAAAGATGTCTGTACCGCCACAAGCATTTGTGAATAAACACAAGAAACATTTCCTTGGCATCCCAGCGCCTTTAGGTTATGTAGCTGGTGTTGGTCGAGGGTAAGTTATCGTTTTACAGAATTTTAATAATCTATTCAGTGAATTTCTTTCACAACTTGTATTTTCATCTTTCAGTGCTACAGGTTTCACGACACGTTCTGATATCGGTCCAGCCCGTGATGCCAACGATGTATCGTGAGTAGAATATTTTTTTTCGTTTTTCCCTTAATTTGTTATTTAAAATATTCCTTTCACTCTAAAATGTTATTAAATTTATTGAAGTGATGATCGACATGCACCACCTGCTGCTAAACGAAAGAAAACCGAAGAAGAAGATGACGATGAGGATTTAAACGACTCAAACTATGATGAATTTTCAGGATACAGTGGTTCATTATTCTCAAAGGTAATAAATTCTCATTTTATACATGCAGTTACATATTAAATATTTAATTATGATTTCATGTTGGCGTGTGAACTACAAAACATCAATAATTTAGATTCATAATATTGTGAATATAAAGTAATGAATTCATCAATTCTCACTTAACTTCCAGGATCCATATGACAAAGATGATGCAGAAGCTGATGCTATTTACGAATCAATTGACAAGCGTATGGATGAAAAAAGGAAAGAATACAGAGAGAAGCGCCTTAAAGAGGATTTGGAAAGATATCGACAGGAAAGGTAAAATTCTTTCTAAATGCTATTAAATTCTTGTTCTATAAGGCTATAAAATCTGGTGTCGATCAGATTTTCAAACCACCCTAGGGGTCAATTATTCATATTCATATTCATTTATTCACATAAAATTCATAACATCACTGTACATAATACAATACGCATAGTAAAAAAGGCAGATGACAGAGCCATGCTACAAATTACCTTTTCAAGGCACTTGTGAAAAGGGTTCAATTACATTACATTACATTACATTGATTGAAATAGATAAAATAGCATTGAAGATTACATTCATATACATTAAATAAATTCATTTATGTCAATAAAAATAAAATAAACATTAACTAAAATTTTACGTCAAAAAATTCCTTCATGTCATAATAACTTTTGAGCAAAAGTTCTTTTTTCAGCTTACTCTCAAATTCACTACCTTGGAGGGTTTTTAATTTATTTGGTAGGTGATTGTAAGCTCTAATAGCCATGTAGTATGCGCCTTTTTTGAAAAACTCTTGATGAGGAGTTGGTAGAATTATATCGTTTACGTGACGTGAAATGTGGCGTCTAGGTTTATCTCCAACTCTTTGGAAGTATTCTATGCGTTTCCTTACAAGTTGACACAATTCAAGGATATACATACAAGTAAGTGTTAAAATCCTGTGCCTTATGAAAAGTGGTCTACAAGATGTTCTCGTGGGCGTCAATGTAATTATTCTGAGGCAACGTTTCTGTAGGATGAAAACATCATGTACGTCTGTTGCATTACCCCAGAGAACAATCCCGTACCTTATCCATGCAGCAGCATGGCAGTGGTACACAGTGAGCGCACACTCTTCATTAGTGCTCTTCCTTAGCTCACGTAGTGCATAAGAAAATTGGCTAAGTTTAGATACCACGCCCTGTATATGTGCTTTCCACGACAAAGTTGAGTCTACTGTAATACCTAGTATTTTAAAAGCATCTACTTCACTAATTTCCTGTCCTTCTTGAGTTACACTTAAGGGTGTTCTGGGTCTTTGGTACGGTCCAAACTGTATGAGTTTAGTCTTTTCTAGATTCAGCATAAGGCCTATACTTGCTAGATAATTAGTTACTGCCGTAAGGGATTCCCCAATCATGCTATTCAGTCGGTCTAACTCATCGTAGCCACATGGAATCAGTAGGGTCGCATCGTCTGCAAAGAGCACCATTTTCTGGGATACCGCAGATGGGAGGTTATTGATATAAGCTAGAAATAACAGGAACCCTAATACACTTCCCTGCAGTATGGAGCGGATGCGGTATTACACAAACACATGACCTTTTAGTCCACAACTTCAGTAGAAGATCCTTAAATACAAAATTTTGAGTCTTAAATCATCATCATCATATCAGCCCATTTAAGTCCCCACTGCTGGGGCATGTGGCATCCCTCAATCACATGAGGGGTAATTGCCATACTCACCACGCTTGGCAGACGGGTTGGTGAGGGTTTTGATATAAATGCAGAGTTTTCCTTCTCTGGGTGCTGATGATCATGCCAGCAGCTTTACCTTAGTCACCTTTTACAACACCTCTGTAAGAGTGAGGGTGGCCTATTCTACTCTGCCGGGGTCTTAAATAACCTATTGTTTCACACTTTTCAGACCAAAAATCCAGCAACAATTCTCTGATCTGAAACGTGAACTGAAACAAGTATCAGAAGATGAATGGGCTGCGATCCCTGAAGTGGGCGATGCACGTAACAGGAAACAAAGGAACCCTCGTGCTGAGAAGTTCACTCCACTGCCAGACAGTGTACTCTCAAGGAACCTCGGTGGGGAATCTAGCTCATCAATTGATCCTGGATCAGGGTTAGCTTCTATGATGCCTGGTGTTATGACTCCTGGAATGTTAACTCCTTCAGGTAAAGAGTATCTTTCTCTTCTACTCTGGTTGTTGTTTTCTTTAAGACTATCCCAGATAGTGCATCATAACATAGTGACAAAGTTATTTCGGAAATTCTATTGCTATGGACTGAATTTTTTATAGCATCATATTTTAAATAGAAGGGGTTATAAGTTAGTTAGTTAACTTATTATTTCTCTCTTCAGGCGATTTGGATCTTAGGAAGATTGGTCAAGCCAGAAACACATTGATGACAGTAAAATTATCGCAAGTCTCCGACTCAGTCACAGGACAAACAGTTGTTGACCCCAAGGGCTACCTCACAGACTTGCAGTCCATGATTCCTACATATGGTGGAGACATAAATGACATCAAGAAAGCTAGACTGCTATTGAAATCTGTTAGAGAGACCAATCCTAACCACCCTCCTGCTTGGATTGCTAGTGCTCGATTGGAAGAAGTAACAGGTTAGTGGTATTTCTAAATTTATTACACAATTTTGAATAGTTTTTTTTAAATTATTTCTTTCTATGAAGAAGTACTGTTTTGCATGCTTGTATGCAGCCTTTCGTTCTATACCAATTTGATGAATAGATGAAGCTGTTTTCAAAAGTATGGAAGAAGGCCCAAAGATTGTTACATGAAAATACCTGGTAAATTTTTTTTATATTACCTTTTGTATTAATAAAATTTCCCAATATGTTCAAAATGTAAGAAAAATGTTCTGTGAAAAATAAAATATCTCGCTTCCATTAATATATTAAATAAACATACATTTGTTTCAATTGTAGCAATATTGGCGAGGTGTCGATTACATCGCGCAAACGTTGCTTCACCTATAAGTCTTGTTATTGTCTATAAAATTTACATCTTTGTAAATAGTATAGACGAGGTATTCTCCATCCAGGTAAAATCCAGTCAGCCCGTAACCTCATAATGAAAGGCTGCGAAGTGAACCCCAGCAGCGAGGAACTGTGGCTGGAGGCGGCTCGGCTCCAGCCGCCAGATACTGCGCGCGCCGTCATCGCGCACGCCGCCAGGAACCTGCCGCACAGCGTGAGGATATGGGTGAAGGCAGCAGACCTGGAGCAGGAGACTAAGGTTAGTTCATCAATTAGGTGCAATTTTGATCCAGTTCTAATTAATACCTCGGTAATCCCTTATAAATGTATAAGATTACCAAGTTATTAGTCCTGTTCTTCCCACTTTCGCTTTTCTTTGAACATGACCCAAGGAAGACCTTTTTTATTTACTTTTTATATAAAGTGGCATTTTCTATTAACTCCTGTATGCTATAACACCGATGGTTTTTAACTAAGTAAAGTAAAAAAAAACTCGGTGACTTAAGTAGCAAACGCGGCCGCCCAGATCAGTTCAAATCTAATGTTTGACCACTGATTTATTATGTGATTGACTTTATTGCGGACATCGGTCTATATCCGTATCCGACCCATTATGCCCGAGTAATGTCATTATTTCCAATTATTTTATCACTCCAAACTTTATCATTCCACAGGCCAAACGTCGAGTATTCCGCAAAGCGCTGGAACACATCCCCAACTCAGTCCGCTTGTGGAAAGCGGCCGTCGAGCTTGAGAACCCCGAGGACGCCAGGATCCTCCTCTCCCGCGCCGTCGAGTGCTGCCCCACCAGCGTGGAGCTATGGCTGGCTCTAGCCCGCTTGGAGACGTATGAGAATGCGAGAAAGGTGCTCAATAAGGCTAGAGAGAATATACCGACTGATAGGCAGATTTGGGTCACTGCTGCGAAATTGGAAGAAGCTCATGGTAAGTTCTTATTTTTATTGTTATCTAATGGAAATGAAAACGGATACGGATGTTCATGATTTTCGAACATATGTGAAAATAAAAGAATAGGGATTGATCTATGGACTTTCAGTACAAAATTATGGGTGCGGTTTTTTGGAATTTCTAGTATTCATGATCCTAAAGTCACTATCCCCACATGAAAAATAGCATCATTAAGTATCACATTATTTTTTTTTTCTGTGATGGAGTTGGAGATATCAAATAGGGATTGTCTGCTACAACTAAAAAGGTCTGTAGGATATGCGCTTATTTTCTTGTCTCATTCAACATTCCTCTCTGTTTACTTATTGTGTAGTCCGCATATACTGCGTTGATTCTGATCTCTGGTCAAAGTGTTTAATGTTGTCAGATGTATATTACGGTAAATTGTCTTTAGGAAACACACACATGGTTGAGAAGATCATCGACCGCGCGATCACGTCACTGAGCGCGAACGGCGTGGAGATCAACCGCGAGCACTGGTTCAAGGAGGCGATGGAGGCGGAGAAGTCGGGCGCGGTGCACACGTGCCAGGCGATCATACGCGCCGTCATCGGCCACGGCATCGAGCCGGAGGACCAGAAGCACACCTGGATGGAGGACGCCGAAGCGGTGAGTTGCTGTGACCACTTGTTCAAAGAATGGACAACATTTCAAATTGCTAAGCTCTGAAACAAAAAATACCAATTCTTTGTTTACTTTTCCGCTGCTCGAATATATATTTATTAATTTTTTATATTGCTTATTGAGAAAAAAATTAAAAACTAAAAAACGTAAGATGACGTCATCGGACGGCAGAATGTAAAATATTTCTTTGCTTAGCACATTATAGTTTTAAATTTACGAAATGCCAAACCCATGACATGTAACTGTCAAAAAAAAAGACAACTTGTCAACGTTGAATGTATGAATGACGTTGACAATGTTGACACTAGTATTATTTACCTTTGACAGTAGTACCCCTATTTTTATTAAAACAATGATAAGCAAAGGAATATCGCTGTATTCAGCCGTCCGATGACGTCATTTGGCGCTTACGTCTATTTAGAATAAAAAGAATTTCAATAATTATTTTATGCATGAAAATGGACAAATTTTGAAAAAAGAAAATATATGGGTCTGTTCATTTTATGTCTATTTTCATATAAAAAAACAATATGGACATGTTAAAAATATGAAATGTTGTCCATTCTAAGGTAGTGAATGCCTCTCTTTTAGCATTAAATTTGCCATTAAAAGTACCTATCGTTTTTGTGCAATAATATTTTGTAATAAATATTATTTATTTGGAGCGATAGAGGCGGTAAAGTCAGGCGCACACGTGACAGGCGATCCGTGTATTTTAAATATATGTATAAATATTTCATAACATCACATACATTGATCTGACTCCGAGATAGGTACCTCAAACACCTGTGTTCCAAATATCAGGATCAACAGTGGGATGACAAATATAATACTTATCTATTGTTTAAATTTCTATATTAAGCTAATAACCTTGCCATCTACCTATCTACTTAATCTAAGAGTAGACTAGCACTCATTATCATCATCAGCCTATATACGTTCACTGCTGAACTTAGATCTCTCATATGGAACGTCATTAAACTCGGGTATTTTGTATAAATAGTAGCTCGGCGTGGCGATTTGGGCATTTCCTATAAGACGGTAATGCCCATAATGGACAACATTTCAAAATTGCTAAGCTCTGAAACAAAAAATACCAATTCTTTGTTTACTTTTCCGCTGCTCGAATATATATTTATTCATTTTTTATATTGCTTATTTACTGAGAAAAAAATTAAAAACTAAAAAACGTAAGATGACGTCATCGGACGGCAGAATGTAAAATATTTCTTTGCTTAGCACATTATAGTTTTAAATTTACGTAATGCCAAACTCATGACATGTAACTGTCAAAAAAAAAGACAACTTGTCAACGTTGAATGTATGAATGACGTTGACAATGTTGACACTAGTATTGTTTACCTTTGACAGTAGTACCTTTTTTTTATTAAAACAATGATAAGCAAAGGAATATCGCTGTATTCAGCCGTCCGATGACGTCATTTGGCGCTTACGTCTATTTAGAATAAAAAGATTTTCAATAATTATTTTATGCATGAAAATGGACAAATTTTGAGAAAAGAAAAAATATGGGTCTGTTCATTTTATGTCTACTTTCATATAAAAAAACAATATGGACATGTTAAAAATTTGAAATGTTGTCAATTGCCGTCCCCAGCATGAGGTGCATTGGCGATCGATCAACTTTGTTCAATTTACCTTTTTTTTTGGTCTAATTTTGAAATATCAAAAAAAACCCTGATTGTTACAGTGCGCAAACGAAGGCGCGTACGAGTGCGCGCGCGCCGTGTACGGCTACGCGCTGTCGGTGTTCCCCAGCAAGAAGTCGATCTGGCTGCGCGCCGCCTACCTCGAGAAGCAGCACGGCACGCGCGCCAGCCTCGAGGCGCTGCTGCAGCGCGCCGTGGCGCACTGCCCCAAGTCCGAGGTGCTGTGGCTCATGGGCGCCAAGTCCAAGTGGCTCGCCGGTAACTCCACCATACTCGTGTGTCTATATCTGTACCTCGAGAAGCAGCACGGCACGCGCGCCAGCCTCGAGGCGCTGCTGCAGCGCGCCGTGGCGCACTGCCCCAAGTCCGAGGTGCTGTGGCTCATGGGCGCCAAGTCCAAGTGGCTCGCCGGTAACTCCACCATACTCGTGTGTCTATATCTGTACCTCGAGAAGCAGCACGGCACGCGCGCCAGCCTCGAGGCGCTGCTGCAGCGCGCCGTGGCGCACTGCCCCAAGTCCGAGGTGCTGTGGCTCATGGGCGCCAAGTCCAAGTGGCTCGCCGGTAACTCCACCATACTCGTGTGTCTATATCTGTACCTCGAGAAGCAGCACGGCACGCGCGCCAGCCTCGAGGCGCTGCTGCAGCGCGCCGTGGCGCACTGCCCCAAGTCCGAGGTGCTGTGGCTCATGGGCGCCAAGTCCAAGTGGCTCGCCGGTAACTCCACCATACTCGTGTGTCTATATCTGTACCTCGAGAAGCAGCACGGCACGCGCGCCAGCCTCGAGGCGCTGCTGCAGCGCGCCGTGGCGCACTGCCCCAAGTCCGAGGTGCTGTGGCTCATGGGCGCCAAGTCCAAGTGGCTCGCCGGTAACTCCACCATACTCGTGTGTCTATATCTGTACCTCGAGAAGCAGCACGGCACGCGCGCCAGCCTCGAGGCGCTGCTGCAGCGCGCCGTGGCGCACTGCCCCAAGTCCGAGGTGCTGTGGCTCATGGGCGCCAAGTCCAAGTCCAAGTGGCTCGCCGGTAACTCCACCATACTCGTGTGTCTATATCTGTACCTCGAGAAGCAGCACGGCACGCGCGCCAGCCTCGAGGCGCTGCTGCAGCGCGCCGTGGCGCACTGCCCCAAGTCCGAGGTGCTGTGGCTCATGGGCGCCAAGTCCAAGTGGCTCGCCGGTAACTCCACCATACTCGTGTGTCTATATCTGTACCTCGAGAAGCAGCACGGCACGCGCGCCAGCCTCGAGGCGCTGCTGCAGCGCGCCGTGGCGCACTGCCCCAAGTCCGAGGTGCTGTGGCTCATGGGCGCCAAGTCCAAGTGGCTCGCCGGTAACTCCACCATACTCGTGTGTCTATATCTGTACCTCGAGAAGCAGCACGGCACGCGCGCCAGCCTCGAGGCGCTGCTGCAGCGCGCCGTGGCGCACTGCCCCAAGTCCGAGGTGCTGTGGCTCATGGGCGCCAAGTCCAAGTGGCTCGCCGGTAACTCCACCATACTCGTGTGTCTATATCTGTACCTCGAGAAGCAGCACGGCACGCGCGCCAGCCTCGAGGCGCTGCTGCAGCGCGCCGTGGCGCACTGCCCCAAGTCCGAGGTGCTGTGGCTCATGGGCGCCAAGTCCAAGTGGCTCGCCGGTAACTCCACCATACTCGTGTGTCTATATCTGTACCTCGAGAAGCAGCACGGCACGCGCGCCAGCCTCGAGGCGCTGCTGCAGCGCGCCGTGGCGCACTGCCCCAAGTCCGAGGTGCTGTGGCTCATGGGCGCCAAGTCCAAGTGGCTCGCCGGTAACTCCACCATACTCGTGTGTCTATATCTGTACCTCGAGAAGCAGCACGGCACGCGCGCCAGCCTCGAGGCGCTGCTGCAGCGCGCCGTGGCGCACTGCCCCAAGTCCGAGGTGCTGTGGCTCATGGGCGCCAAGTCCAAGTGGCTCGCCGGTAACTCCACCATACTCGTGTGTCTATATCTGTACCTCGAGAAGCAGCACGGCACGCGCGCCAGCCTCGAGGCGCTGCTGCAGCGCGCCGTGGCGCACTGCCCCAAGTCCGAGGTGCTGTGGCTCATGGGCGCCAAGTCCAAGTGGCTCGCCGGTAACTCCACCATACTCGTGTGTCTATATCTGTACCTCGAGAAGCAGCACGGCACGCGCGCCAGCCTCGAGGCGCTGCTGCAGCGCGCCGTGGCGCACTGCCCCAAGTCCGAGGTGCTGTGGCTCATGGGCGCCAAGTCCAAGTGGCTTGCCGGTAACTCCACCATACTCGTAGTCCGAGGTGCTGTGGCTCATGGGCGCCAAGTCCAAGTGGCTTGCCGGTAACTCCACCATACTCGTGTGTCTATATCTGTACCTCGAGAAGCAGCACGGCAACCACATCATAAGTGGCAGAGCCACACTTCGACATGATGGGGCGGCTCCACCCGAGTGATACCACGGCCCACAACAAATCCGGCGTGAAGAAGCACTGTGCTATATTTCGCTGCGTGAGTGAGTGCACCGGAGGCCCTATCGGGGGAAAAGGAGGCACTTGTGTTTTCACTGGTGTCACGGGAGTCCATGGGCAGCGGCAATCGCTTACCATCAGGTGATCCGTCTGCTCGTCTGCCACCTATCACATAAAAAAAAATCTGACTGACAGCTCCAGGTGTCAGCGCACCACGGCAAAATGTAACAGAACTTTCGAGAATTTTAACATAAATTTGCAGTTTGCCCTACCCGTGAAAATACAGGATAGTTAATTAAATTGCAATTTGAGACTACGGCGACGGATGATAAGCAGAGGACGGAAAGTGCTTGCCGCAGCTTAGCATTTTAGAAACTTTTATAAGCTGTAAAAACATCGAGTATTCTTCAAACTCCATTTACGGATTGATTTAAAAAAGACCTGAAATAAACAGTTTAAAGATCATAATAAAAACGTATTTGTCAATATATCAATTAATCAAAATGTTTTGTTTATTGCTAAAAAATCTTACAATCTTTCTCCAGGTGACGTCCCAGCGGCTCGTGGTATCCTATCACTCGCCTTCCAAGCCAACCCGAACTCTGAAGAGATCTGGTTGGCCGCCGTCAAGCTCGAGAGTGAGAACAAAGAGTACGACAGAGCGAGAAGGCTGCTCGCGAAGGCGCGTGCTTCTGCTCCTACGCCTAGGGTACGTCTATCTTTAATTTGCACTTTTATATGTGGATTGAGTAATTCAGTTTATAGTGTGACGTTACATCATCATCATCATCAGCCCATTTAAGTCCTTACATCTGGGGCACGGGCCTCCCTCAATCACATACTGGGGTAATTGCCATACTCACCACGCTTGGCAGACGAGTTGGCGAGGGTTTTGATATAAACGCAGAGTTTTATCGTTACATCGACGCAGTTAATAGACTTCAAATCCATTTTTATTTTGAATCCCTTGGTCAGCATATTTATTTCTTATGCTGTTTATTAGTTAGTAGGTAAATTCAACATTTATTTAAAACCTTAAACCAACATTTACATACTTTTAACCCACTTTTTTTTAATAAAAGGGATTGAAGTTAAATTCATTATAACCTAACCGAATGAGTTAAATTTGTAAGTATAAAAATCTTGTTGATTCGATGTATACCAGTAGTCCGCAATACAAAGCCAATGGAGTAACACATGTTTCACTTAAATCTACCTAGCCATAGAAGAAGCAACCCCATCTGCATGACTAATAGGAACATAGTGGCCTAGCGAGCCGGAGCGCAAGCGGCCGAGTCCCAGCGCTTAGAGAACAAAAGGCGACCCTTTTTTTCATCGAACTCCACGGCCGGACCAGTGCGAGTTATGACTTACTAGTGCAAATAATTATGGATTGCATTTCTTCGTAACCTACCGGTTAATATTTGTCGAATTTTGGACAGTTATTCATCAAAATTTCACTTCAAAAATATTTGAACTTTGTTGCTGGAGGTATAAGTGATACAGAGAAGGAACTTTTACGCGTAAGGATTAATAAATAACCATAGAAATCGTCGAACAAACTTTAAGGCGACGGGATGGGAAAATGGCCTTGAAGATTTGGGCGCTCTCCCAGCGCTGTCTGTTGTGAATTCATTGCAACAGATAGCCGCGCGGCGCGGCGTGCGTTGCTTACCGCCATTATAGTACTACTACTACTCGTTAAGTCCGCTGTCAAAGGACGAAGTCTAGAGCGGGCAATTAAAAAAAGAAAGATTATAACTATGCTTAATATAGACGCATAGTTATAATATATAACTATATATTATACATAGTTATTGTCACGTTCTTATTAAAGCGCATGCTTAATCAAAGAAAATTAAGTACCCAGAATTCCAGTCAAATAAAGTCACTAATCGATGTAATATCCGAATGCCTAAATAGTTTAGAAAATATGAAAATAAGAATCGAATATGAAAATATGAATGTGTTTCGCCGTGTGAGTGAGGTTACCGGAGGCCCAATGGGGGGGAAGAGGAAAAGGTTGGCAGCGCACTTGTGACTCCACTGGTGGTGCAGGTGTCCATGGGCGGCGGAATTGCTAACCATCAGGTGATCCGTCAGCTCGTCTGCCACCTCTCATAAAAAAAAAGAACAGAAAATTGGGATCCACTTATTAACTTCCTTTTGGTACAAAAATTGGATACAGAGACGCGTAAAGAATGGGAAGCGCATGTCAGCAGCGCTAATAATAATGAGTTGCCCACGTATAAAACATTAAAAGATTTTTTGGAAACCAAGTTTAGAACGCTCGAGCTTGTGCAACAACCAGTTACGCCTAGAGAAAAAATAGTAACATCTTACCACACATCTAAAGCTAATGAAAAACTGTGCCCATTGTGCAAAAAAAAACATATACTGTAAAGACTTTGGAAAAATGGAACCAGAACAAAGAAATGAGTTTGTGAAAACAAAGTTCATCTGCTTCAATTGTTTGGCTCCTGGCCATGGAGTAACTAAATGCAGGTTATATCAAAGACGCCATCACACCCTTCTGCATTCTAATCTAAAATTGTTTAAAGACATTCTGCTTCTGGTCTAAAATTGTTTAAAGAAATTAAACAACCAAAGGTTTTACATGCAAATGTAGAAGAAGAGTCACCATCAAGGGAAGACTTAGCGGAGATGACGTCACAAACGAGTACAGCTCACAGTACAGCTGTTGCTATGCTAGCAACTGCTCTGGTGGAATGTAAAAACGAAACGAATGGTCACACCACAGTTCTGCTCGCCTTAATAGATCCTGGATCACAGAGATGCTTCATAAGTCAAAGAGCAGCTCAAGTAATTAGAGCGAAACGGTATTTATCCAAATTCTTTTATCTGGATTCCGTTTCGCATAGTTGGAGTAGGTGAAGTTAAATCAAGATTAAAACAAGTAGTTCAGATCGAGGTCTTATCTAGGAGTGAACAGTTCAGCGTCAATGTGAAAGCATACGTCATTTCGAAACAACTGACTACTCAGATATCTACTCGAAAAATAATTACAACAAATTGGAATCATTTAGATGGATTAACATTAGGCGATCCCAAGTTCAATCAACCAGCTAATATCGACTTGCTGTTAGGCGTAAACGAATACGCACAAATCATTCAAAACGAAGTCATAAAAGGTCAGCCAGGGTCACCAATTGCGCAAAAAACAACCTTTGGCTGGATTCTATTCGGAAAAGACAGTGACTGCGTAGTATGTGAAGAAGAATCAATTGTTGTAATACATCAAAAAGTAGAAATCGACGACATGCTGAAAACATTATGGGAAGTTGAGACAGATACGAAAAGAAAATTAACAAAAGAAGAAGAATGCGAACGATTTTACAAAGAAAATTATACTAAACAGAAGATGGAAGATACATCGTAGGATTACCATTAAATTAAATTAGAACTTCAAAAAGTCAAATGAAAATATGAATGCTATAACTACAATCGAAATTGACGAGGTGTTAAAGATATGGATAAAGAAAGCGCAAAGAAGATGATTTCGAGGAAGAAATAGTAGATATAAGAGGTAAAAGAAGAGTTAATAGAAATAGCAAACTGAAATTATTGAACGCTTACCTGGACGAAGAACAGATTCTCAGGGTGGGCGGCAGGCTACGGCATGCGAACCTTTAAAGAGATACAAAACATCCGATGATATTAAGTAATAAAAATGCACTTACCTCTTTTATCGTTGCAAACACCCAAAAGAAGACTTTGCACGGCGATCTTCAACTGATTTTGTCCCATCTCCGATCAAGGTTCTGGATCCTGCGAGCTAAAAATGTCATCAAAGAATACATACACAGATGTTTGATTTGTGCCAAGGTGAATGCTAAGGCAAGAAGTCAAGTTATGGGTGACTTATGGTTGACAAGTATAAGAGTGAACGTATCACGTCCATTCTATACAGTGGTGCAGATGTCGCTGGCCCGTTCAATGCGGAGCTAAAACAAGAAAGGCACATTTGCATATTTGTATGCATGTGTACAAAGGCCATACATTAGTAGCTGGTGGGAGATCTTACCGTTAATGCGTTCAGTGCAGCATTTCGACGTATTGTTGCACGAAGAGAACGATGCGCACACATGTACAGTGACCAAAGTCGCAACTTTGTAGGAGCAAACCGAGAATTGGTGGAAGCATGGAAAGCCGCTTAGCTTGAATTTATGGATGAGATCGCTCAGACTCTGGCACTAGATTGTACACAGTGGCACTTTATACAGCCTTACAGCTCAAATTTCGGTGGACTTTAGGAGGCGGGTGTAAAGTCCGTAAAGAGTCACTTGAAAGAGGTGCTAACTACCAATCTGACATATGAGGAAATGACGACAATACTTTATCAAATTGAATCCCTCCTAAATTCGAGGCCTCTGACGCTAATTGACGACACAGATGCAACTAACCTGAGTCCATTAACACCTGCTTTTGATAGGTGCACCTTCCACTGCAGTACCTACTCCAGACTTAACAAACTTGAATATCAATCAAAGGCTTTTACAAACATTTTGGAAAATCTGGCAAACAGAATCACTGAGCAACTAATAACAGAATATCTAACACGATTGAAACAACGGCCTAAATGGTTAAGAAGACAGCCTGAGTTCGACATAAATGATATCGTGTTGATAAAGCACGATGGTTTGCCTCCGGGAAAATTGCTGATTGGCCGCATTGTGGCAAAGCATCCTGGACCTGATGGTGCTACGCGTGTGCATAGTGTGCGTTCTGGTGATAGTGTGACTAAAAGATGTGTTACCAAATTGTGTCCCTTAATTAAAGTGCAAAGAATAAGAATAAAATAATTTATTCAGCGCCAAACATACACAAAAAAATAAAAATATAACGAAATGGACATTAGAATAGCACTGAAATGGGCTCCACTCAGCATGTGTCACAGTGTCTAAAGGACACCCCGACGCTGGTCTTCCGTGGAGTCCAAGGAACTAAGGGACGTCACTGTGCGTGCTGACGTCATGAATAAAGTACATAAGTACCTACATTTAACCTTATTTAAATTAATTAAGACTAGACACAATCCAGACTATCATTACCTTACCCTATGGTTACTACTAAAGAAACAACAATACTACTTGTAGGGCTACAGCCTTAACTGATTACTCCGAATGTAACATAAAACATTGCACTCATACATATAAAACACAACATAAAATAAAAAATAATAACAATAAATACACAGCTTAACTATTTATAGTAATTTCTGGAGAGATAAAAGATGTGACTTAAATTTGATTTTAAAAATATTAATAGTAGAAGTATTTCTTATGGGAGGAGGTATATTGTTCCAGCACTTCGTGGCAGCGTAGCGAAAGTTAATTGTTTTGTATTGTAAAAAGGCACTGGCGTTTTGGTGGGCAGTGTGATGAGTTTGTGAGATGAAATTTGTAACTATAAAAATCTTGTTGATTCGATGTAAGCCAGTATTCCGCAATACAAAGCCAATGTAGTAACACGTGTTTCACTTAAATCTACCTGGCCATAGATGAAGCAACCCTATCTGCATCAGCAATAGGAACACTAACTGTGAGATGTTTTCAAAAGTGTTGTGATGTAGCGTACATTGTTGGAACCTGTTAGCGCGGAAAATTGAATGTAATCGAGAACCGAATAATTCGGCTGAATATTCGGATCGGGAAAAGTTAAACCGAATATTATTCGGTATTCGGTTATTAGGTGAAACCATTATTCGGCGCATCACTAGTTTTTAGTATGGTCAGTTTCTGTTACGTGTCAGCCTTTAAACTAAGGATTAGAAACTATCCTGGAGAGCCCAATTTTTTCTACTTTTGCAAACGAGGCTTTATATCGTAATTATTTATTATACAATAATTTCTACAGGTGATGATAAAGTCAGCAAAACTAGAATGGGCACTAAACAACTTGGACGTAGCACTCAATCTGCTAGAAGAGGCCATCAAAGTGTTCGGGGACTACGCGAAGCTTCACATGATGAAGGGACAGATCGAGGAGCAGATGAATAAAGATGACGACGCGCATAACACTTATACCCAAGGGGTAAGCGTCAAATTACAACTACTACTTTTCTTACTTAGTTAAAAAGAACAGTCTCACATACTCTTGGGGTCTTATTCAAAAATGTTTGCTAATCCTTTGTTAACTAAAACGGTGTTATAAAGCAGTTTTCATATTTTTTTCGAAAATTTTGTATGAACATTTTTTCTTCAATACTGCTCTATAACACCGTTTTAGCTAACAAAGGTTTATATAATAATAAAGACGTTAATGTCTTATTAATAATAGTAAATCACGATTTTTTTTTCTAGTTGAAAAAATGTGCGACCAGTGTGCCCATGTGGATACTCTTGTCAAGATTAGAAGAAAAATTAAAACACGTGACAAAAGCGAGATCAGTACTAGAAAAGGCTAGGCTAAGGAATCCAAAGAACGCAGAACTATGGTAAGGATAAAATATGATTATTTTTTCTATCATGTATTTATGAGCTTTGCGTCTTTTTTTCCTAATTCAGTGGTCGGCAACTTAGGGCTCCGCTGTCTTCTTTGTAACTGCTTTTAATACTTGAACCAATCCAAGACAAGTACCTTTATCAAGGTGTCCACAGATGATCAGTTTTGTCTAAAACTGTGGCTTCACTCCAATTTCACGCCACATTTAGGCCAACAATATTTCCCCAAACAATGTCTTCACTGCGGCTCTTCGGTTTACGATCGGCCGGGCTTTTGCTACTTTCCTATTTCTGTCGAAAAATATTTATTCTGATTTTACGCCACAGTTTTGAGATAATACGCGAAACCTATTTTTTTAATGTGATATGTGGCAGATGAGTAGACGGAATCACGAGAAGTATAATTCTCTTTTGTCCTGAGTCGCATAAAAAACTGACCGTCTTTGATCACTTTTAACTTTCCCGGGGGAGTTTCATAATTACTGAGTTAACCGACAAACCTACAGCATATCAACATGAACCTTATGTAAATGGGATTTAGGTTGGAGAGCGTAAGGCTAGAAAGGCGGAACGGTAGTGCAGAGATCGCGAACGCCGTGATGGCGAAGGCGCTGCAGGAGTGTCCCACGGCCGGCCGCTTGTGGGCGGAAGCGATATTCATGGAGTCCAGGCCGCAGAGGAAGACTAAGAGCGTAAGTGTTCTCTCTCTCTCTTTCTTTCTCTTTCCTTTCGTCCGCTATCGTCTCTCTCTCTCTCTCTTTTTTTTCTCTCTCTCTCTCTCTCCTGCCTGTGAGAAGATTTCCCTTTACTTCCTTGCATTGTATTGTTTCCTTATAAGTCACAATCGTCTCTAATACGATTGATTAGTGACGGGTAGGGCACTCTAACGACGCCAATCGGTTTTAATTTTTAGCTACTAAACCGGATCTATGCGTACAATTTGGACCCAACATTTGTGCATGGTTATTTAATAAATGAGTATGGCAATTGCCCCTCATGGGATTGAGGGAGGCTCGTGCCCCAGCAGTGGGGACTTAAATGGGCTGATGATGATTTAATAAATAGTATAAGTGTTTGCCGAGAGGTTGCAACCCCGAAATTGTTTAAAATAGATCCGGTTTAGTAGCTAAAAAATAAAATCGATTGGCGTCGCTAGTGTGCGGGAAAATAATTGTAAATAATTATCGAGATGATTGTGACTTGAATTGCGTGTGCAAAATTCGTTTGAAAATTCACAAATATTTTTTGATTAAAATTTCTTCTTACTTTAATTTATTGTCTTAATTTAATTATACAGTAAAGTATCAGACTTTATACTCTTCTACTGCAGGACAAAGGCCTCCATCATAGAAATCAAATTAACTTAATTATAATCAATTGAAGTCTGTTGGCGGCGCCGCTGGACCGTAAAAAGACCCTTAACGTCGTTTAGCGGATTTTATATTCAAAATGCTCACTCATTAATTCAATTCAATTCAACTTTCTTTATTGCAGACAACATACATAGGTCCATAGCTTAGTACAATTACAATAAAAAACTTAATAATAGGGTTAGTAAATAGGTAAGAAGGTTTTTATTTTATTTATTTATTTAAGTTACTTATTGTACCATGTACCTTAGGGGCACTCTTTGCGAACTCGACCCGGCGGATGTGCCCATTGAAATTTCGGTAGTACGCACGTAGTGCCTTACCACAGGTGCATGCGAATCATCTGCCACTACCCTTAGGATGCTGTTGTCGCTTCCCCTATTAATCTGTTTACATTATTTGTGGAAAAAGGTGGACGCGCTAAAGAAATGCGAGCACGATGCGCATGTGCTGCTCGCCGTGTCGCAGCTGTTCTGGACCGAGAGGAAACTCAACAAGTGCCGCGAGTGGTTCAACAGGACGGTGAGTAGCTCACACAATCTTACAACAAAAAGCTAAGCATCCTTTGGAAGGTCAAGCGGTACTTTAAGCCCAAGCAGCTTTTAAGTTTATACTGAGCTCAGGTTCGCTCCTGCTTGGAGTACTGCTGTCACCTCTGGACGCTCTAATCTCAATAGAGCGACGTGCAAAGAAGCTCATCGATGATGGCGCATTTTCCGAAGCTGGCCTGCATAACCTGGACCACCGACGACGTGTGGCATGCCTCTCGGTCTTCTACCGGATTCATTTCCGGGAGTGTGCGGAGGTTCTACATAATTTGATCCCCCCCCAGCCCATTCCATCACCGGACGATAAGGCGTGGCGAGGGATTTCATCCTTATGTGGTAGAACTACCCCTTATCCGCACGAAGCGATTCGCTTCCACATTTGTAATGCACATCTAAGGAATGGAACTCCCTGCCGAGGTCTGTTTTAAGGCAAGAGTGAAAAGGCATCTTTTAGGCAAACGAGTATCATGTATCATCCTAGACCTCATCGTGACTTTCCATCAGGCGCGATCTAAGTCAAAAGCGTTAGCATATTGACCAAAAAAACGATCCGAAAATTTCCCGCCTTAGACCTTATTCCATTGCATTAAGGTCGAATAAAAATTAATTAAATTAGTATAATATAGCTCTACCCGAAGATATCTCAAGTAACTTATTGATATAACTGAGTAGTCAACTGTCGAAGTCATCCAAAGTCATATTCACTTAATAAAACCCCGGTGTTTTACTTTTTATCGACCTACGGTACCGATACCACCAAACATAATCGCGGGTTTTAAGACTATTAGGTCCAAGCAAGTTGTGACCTGACAACTCACATAACACTACACTGCATGTACACAATAGCAGTGTACATACAGTGTAGATACAATTCAACGATTATTTATTATTAGGATCACTTCGCGGCTCTTCACTCCACAAATAAACACCAAATTTGTTCATTAAAAAACCCAACCTTTGAATTGCATCAGCCCACGCGGAGTTTTTAAGTCCTACCGCTAGAATCCATATGGATTCTGAAAGGTAATTCGAGAAATGGTGTTATTTAAGTCGGCGCCTAATCCCTTAGATTTTTTTTAATATACCAATTTTATTACAAGTGGCCAGTTCTAAAAACTTTAATTGTCGCCCCACGTATGCGCCGCTCCGGTGATATTTCGTTCCGACCACTTTGTTAAGCGCGAACACGGGTATAGTGAACCAGGATGTAGACAAACTCCGCCGACATTTGCTTTTTCCTTTGAAAGTAAAGTCTTGCTACAGAAATTGCCGAGGCAGTACTGTCCACCTACACTACTGCATTCGACCAATCTTTATACGAGAATAACTCCAAAGCGACGGCTTTGGACACAACTTTGAATTAAATTAAATTAAATTATTAAATTAATTATCTCACAACTTGAGATGTTGACCTGATTCCGTACTAAGTAGCTTAAGCACTTGTGTTACAGATATCAGACAACAGAGGAATACAAATATATACTTAAATACATATATTACAGTTACACCCAGACACCGAACAAACACAAGTGTTCATCGCACGAATGTTTGTCCAGGGTGGGGATCGAACCCACGACCTTCGGCGTAAGAGGCAGGGTCACTACCATCCGGTCGAATTACATGCTAAGATGATTAGGAATCTATGGTATAACACTACGAATCATATGGTATTACAGCGTATTCCCTTATGTTTATTCTCGGATCGGTTCGAAAAAATCTAACGTGAGATAGCTGCATATTTTATGAATAAACCAGCACTCCTCGTGTCCAAATTCCTACTTGCACCTATTAAATTTTGATGACACACCGTGTTTACAGTTTTTCGCCGACGAAATAAGAGTGCCTAATGATTTTCTCACTACATAAATAAGCGTTTAACTTTATAAATGAGCGGTATGTCAGGTGCTTTATTTTTAATTTTATGGACAATCCGTTTTGGATGGAGTGGAGCCAAGTGGAGCACGGCTCGCGCACGAAGCGTATGCACTTCAGTACAATATGTTGGGTACTTGTACTTCTAGATTTGGTTATAAATACATGATTTGAGATTTTGATTTTGAATGATGAAAAAATATATAAAACAAAATCACGTGCGTTTTCCGTATATCCCCATACCGTAAAAAAACACCACACGTGGAATCAATATAATAAATGCAGAAATTAAACCTTTATCTCCTATTTTGTTTTTTTTTTCTATTCTGGAAGACAATTTAGAACTGTTTTCCGCCAAAAGAATTAGAAAAAAATCTCGCATTTTATTTCCGTTGGTTGCGAATTGCGATGTCCGTAAACATGTCACACGTGTCCGCTTGATTGAAAAGGGTCTTTACCAACAGCCCGGCTAAAAGCAAGTAAAAACTTATGAGCCCTTTAAGAATCAGTGGCGCCGCCACCAGTTTTATATTGATTGTAATGAAATTTAAGAAATTTCAAATAAAAAAGGATTTGTGATTGTTCGAGCTTATTTTGCACCATTCTTGTCACACATTAATCTCTAGCAAGATTTAAGCTTTTTGTGGCCACTTTTTTTTTTAAAAAATCATATTACCTCATATATTACATTATACCTATACTATGTACCTCAGTTCTGTGGAACGGTTTGGCTGCGTGAGTATTTCCCGACGCCTACGACTTAGGGAAGAGAGTACTCTCTTTTAAAAAGGCCGGCAACACATTAGCGATCTCTAGGGCTCACTTGGGGTGTTCATGGGCGGCGTTGATAACTTTCCATCAGGTGACTCGCTTGCTCGTTTGTCGCCTCTAGCATAAAAAAAATTGTCTTAATATCATTACAATAAACGAAAAACCCGTGGCGGCGCCACTAATCAAACCGTCAAACGACTTTAAGCTTCAATTACAGGACTAATTTTTGAATTTATCATCCGTTCCGTCTTTTGTATTATTTTACATTAACGTTGTTGATAGAATTAAAATTGACCAACACAAATCTCGAACAGGTAAAAATCGACCCGGACCTCGGCGACGCGTGGGCGTACTTCTACAAGTTCGAGATGCTCCACGGCAACGAGCAGCAACAGGAGGACGTGAAGGCGCGATGCAAGGCCGCCGAGCCCCACCACGGCGAGCACTGGTGCCAGGTCTCCAAGGAGATCGCGAACTGGTGCTTCAGCGTGGAGCAGATACTGCTGCTGGTCGCTAAGAACTTGCCAGTGCCTACATAAGCTGGTAAAATCTTGGCCCGTTTTCACTTCGTTACGGGATTACTATTAGTTGCAAACTTGACCATTAGATGGCGTTAGGTGTAAACTACATCGCGCAAGCTTTTCGTTTTTTCGATTTACTCAAAAGCCTGATTGTTGTCTGTAAAATTTACCTCTTTGTAAATAGTATAGATTCTCATAAAGTTACAGTATTTATTGCCCTGGCCTGCAATGCATGAAGTAAGAAGAATAAAATACGACCAAACGGATTCCGCGCATCAAAAATCCTGTGTAATCAATGTAAATAATTTCCCTTTTTCTATTGGTTTGCTGTCCTGTCGTAGCTAAAATTGATTTAATGATTTCAAATTATGCACAGTCGGCTGCAAAAAGATGTGTACACTTTAGTGCTTTGTCATAATATTATACAACAGAGTATACCTTCCGTGTAAGAAAGTAAAAGCTGAATAGGTATCTTTTATGCATAGGTCCTAAAGTGTGTACATGTTTTTGCAGCCGACTGTAGCTACCTAATACCACTCTAGCTAAAGTTTAAAATCTATTTGCATAATAACACTGCAGGCAGTTGTTTAGATAAGATTAAGTAAATTCCAGAAGCCTATTCATATTTTTTACAAAATAGTAAATGTGTCATTTTCGATGACTTATGCCTTATCTTATATATCTTTATTGGCGAGGAATTGTACTTTAATGATAATATGTATGGAACATAATTGAGTTCTATGCATTAGCAAGTTCATTAATTAAATTATTATTGTGTATGAGTAGTTACATAGGTAATTAAATGTTAAGATTTTTAATATAGGTACGTTTAAGGTCATTGTTTGTATAGTAATAATAATTTTAATCTATTTTAGTGTTTCATATAATCCAATTTTTTTGGATTTAGAATAAACTATTGAAACTTAATATACTGTTTTATTTTTACAACTCTAATAATATTCGCAAGTAGGTGGTATCAATATAAACAAGAAAAAGTAATGTAGTAATACAAGTAATGTACGTCAAGAATAAAGTATCGAGCGTCGCGTACCAATAAGTTAAATCCTACGCAATCTTCTGTCTCCATTTTTCACGAAACTCGATTTTAATAACAATCGGTGTAGGACGCTCGCGGTAAACACCTTTTATAAAAGTTCTATAAATACTTAATGTGCTCGAGTTGTGCGAGTTTGAATTATAAGCGTGCGCTGGCGCTTCGCCAGCCGCGGCGCATGCGCGGACGAGCTGCGCGGATTTTTCACTTCTTTCTCCTCCCAAAACCGAGAAGCGCCACGTCGGTACCTAGTCGCCATGCTCAATATTTTATAGTGAAAAGTAGTGTAAAGTAACTTCAGTGATATTTTCCAGTAGTGTCCAGTTGTAAATAGTATTGTGAAAATGTCGCCTAAGTGTCCAGTGCCGCCGCTCCAGGAGATAACTCTATCTTTGGTCGCGCGACAGCTAATACACGCTTTATCGCGAGTGACATCAGAGGAAGACGCGGCGCTTTCCTTCGCAATGGTCTCCTCCTACTACGAGAGCATGGGCGCCACCAACGACATCTTTCAAGATCTCATTAACTTAATTCTAACTTCGGAGTATCTCGACCCGTCCGTCAGGTTCTACGCGATGCGGCTGCTTCTCAAAGAGAATGTCAAGAGCCTGGCGACGGGCATGTTCCCGTGCCCGTATTACAGAAAAATCCTTGAGCTACTTATCGAGCAAGGACACCATCTGACTGCCCTCAATTTGAAAGGCGTGTGGGTTAAAGAAGAACACCTGACGCTTATGTACCACTTACTGAAGAATTTGACCAATTTGACTGTGCTGAATATACCCTACATTGCGAACGATGAAGTTCTAAAGTTTATTGGAGAACACAACAAAGTGCTGAAGCTACTCGATGTTTCGGGAGAGACCGATATCACAGAAATAGGCATAGATGCGATGTTGAATGGAAATCCGCAGCTTACTCAAAGTTTGACCGTCGTCAACGTCGGAATGTATGGTGAAGAAAACATCGATCACGTAGATGTTGGGTTATTAATACGACGGTTGCCCAACCTCACGAACCTTGGAAGTTACTCGTTTGTCGGCAAATCTATTTACCACATTTACAATAACGACTGTCCTCCAAATTTCAAGACGAAATTGCAATACATTCACGATGTAAACACGAACATGAGAACTATGAAAGCCATATTAGCGTTATGTCCTGCCTTAGAAACAATTTACTTAGAAGAGCCGGAAACAGGTGTGCTAGCGCTGGTGAAAGATTTACCCGTGATAAACAAGATTAAACTAAACAAATTCCAGTGCCATGAACTCCACCAGTTGCTAGATAAAATAGGGCACAAAATAATTACATTGATGCTGTCGGCGTCTCTTGGGTCATTCAACTTTACCAGGGTTGCAGAAACATGTAGAAACTTGGAAAGTCTAGAATTCTACCAAATACAGACTGCGACGCACGAGGAAGAGATCCCGTTCAATAAGTTGGAGCACATTGAAATCATACACGGAAACCTATCCTCGTCCTGCCTGAAGTACCTAATGACTGGGAGCCCTAAACTAAAGAAACTGATCATCGGGGATGAAATCAAATTAGATGACAACGATATGGCACGGTAAGTGTTTGTTTAATCACAAGTTATTTGAAGGAAAACTTAGTTTGTCAATTGCAAGAGCAACTTCCGTGTCTTGTAACACTGAAAAAACCTATTAGTGTTTTTATATTAGAAACCTTCTATTATTTTACTGCTTGGTATAGAATTTTTTGAATGAAAACCCAAAATAGATGTTTGAGGTTATCTTATAGATTTTGCTAACCCATAAACTGTGCACGGCTATAACTGCCGGGACCTTATTGCAAACTTCTTTCTATTGTTATTAGGTATTATTTACACCGATCCTTAAATAAAATTATTTTTTTATAAAAAATATATTTATGATACAAGCCAAACACATACTAAGGTGCTTTCTCAGAGAAACATGAAACAAAATCATAAAAAAAATAAACTACTTTTCACGAAACTCTCGAATCAGGTAGGGGCCCTAGTAGGTAAGTAATTATTGTTTCTTCGCAATGTTGTCTAATTGTATAAAAAAATATATGAGATAGGGTTGAAACGTGTAGACCGATCACCTGATGGTAAGTGATTACCGCCCATGGACACCTGCAGCATCAGAGGAGTCATAAGTGCGCCGCCCGCCATTTAAAAAGGAATACGCTTTTTTCTTTAAGGTTTGCAGGTCGTATCGTTTAGGAAATACTGCATACAATAGTTCTTTCCATAGTTTCCATTATCATTAATAATTGTGATTCGGTTTTTCGTCAGCGTATTACATAACAAAAATTATAAATATTCCAGAATGCTTCGCCGCTACAAGTTCGAGAACCTCGAAGGCATCTGGTTTCCCAACGCCCCGCGTCTCACGCGAGACACAGTGGACCTGCTCATGGAGACCTGCCCCAAGTTACAGAGTCTGGGCCAGCTGAGCGGTTGGCAGTTCACCCCCGACGACATGATGCTCATGAGGGCCATCATAGCGAGCACCAACACCGACCTAGTTCTGTCCCCGTTGGGCATATTCCAACAAGGGAACTAGGCATCTTAATCGATGACTAATGACCAATGGTCGGGATAGGCAGTATTTACTTGCCTAAAATTCTTGACCGGACATAACATGGAATTGTTAATACCGCTGACTTTGAGTTCCCGATAACGATACTCAATGGTATTACAGCTCCATGTCGTGTCTCGTCGAGAATGTTAGATAAATACAGTGTGCCTATTCCAATCGCTGCTAAGTAATGACTTTAACATATGATACCACCAGTTCAATGTTCTGAAATTCGTTCGATAGAAACACGGGAACATTTGGTTTCAATGTACGCATAGTACACAAAATAATTGTCAAACAGTACAAATTTGTTTCATAGTAACAGTACTGTAGTAGTAATGAAAACTAATTTGTACTGTAGTAATGCGTGAATCCATATAATATATACAGAAATATTATGTATATGGATTCATGGATAACTTTCTCCCCATCGGTATTAGGTTAGACCAATAAGGCTATCGCAAATTATGGTTTAACACCATTTCAAGATTCTTATTATTTTATAGTCATGTGTCATTACGTTCCTGTTGTATTTTACAATAGTGAGAGGTATGTTTTTTGTATAACTATCTAGTTAAGAATATCTAGTATTTATTTGAGCTTCTCAGGACAGGAACAGAACTGAGAACTGTACTTTATATCGAAATGTATTTGACAAAGGAAAGTCGGTTAAAATTTAAAATAAAATGGCTATTTTCAAAGTAATCATTTTATTGCTTTTTATTCCACAAGTAACGAAGAAAATTCGTTTAAAATATTATTCGACATTTAAAATTAATTCGGGAATAATTTGATTAGGAATCTAACAAATAATTATAGGACAGCTTTAGAAACACGCCGACCGTCATGTCAGCGCGAAGTGATTGTTTATTGTTCCTATGGATGCATGATATGATTTACATATTGATTTATCAGCGCCGACGATCATGATAATTCTTAAACTACCCTTACTAATAAGTCATATCACATGTTAAAAGCTAAAGTATTTTATTTATACATTAACATTTTTCTGTAGCATTTTGTTCATTGTTGGGTACAGCTTCTGGAATTTCTTCGACCTTGGGTACTAGACGCTTCTTTTTTTCCATTCTCATTTTAAACATTTTACACTCGTCAGCGCATTTCGTTGTGATTATACTCCTGTAAAGAAATAATAAGTCTTTAAACTCTGTGGTTTGCTCATATGTCTAAAATAGCAAGATTTGAAGACTCGACACGTTGATCACCGTCACCAATAAAACTGTCATGAGACAAATAAGTTTAAATTTAACTCACCTTATTAGATTTTCACGAACCCTGAATCTGTCCATTACTTCTATTATGATGTCGGAAACTTTCTTAGGGTCTAGGCACATCTTCGCTGGTTTATTCTGAAAGGCAGGCGACCTCTTTCCCGTAAGCGAATGAGTAGCTAATGTCCTGAAAAAAAATGTAATTTTGTAAGCAAATTCCTTGATATTGAAAAGTTAATTTTTTCAGGACGACGATTATCGAAAATTCGCTTCTCTGATAAAGATTCCGCAATATTTTAAAATTAGCACTACTTAAATCATAATCATCAAGTAAAAAGGTATGTACTAACCTTCGCGAGAACACAGCACACAAAAGGCCCCTGGTCGCCATTGTATAAGAGATCCACTTTATTTTCCTAAATTTGTCCTTGTGTATTAAAGTTTTACCGCTCCCGATTGGTATCTGCAAATATAACAATAGGTTAAGTACTAACCAACAAATCTCGCTTTTGTTATAAAATCTTTGGCATGCCGTTTATGAGTCGAATCAATTACCCATTCATCATTTTTTGCTTCACTTTGTATGTTGTACACGTCTTCCTTATTCTGGTCCTGTGCATTATTGTTGATGTTATCGTATTTGTTAGTAATCAAGACATTGTCATCAGAACGATTCAATTCTTCTTCTTCTCTTTCATACAAATCGTTCTCATGTTCTTCTGGAGCATTGCACGGTGGATTATTATTGTCTTGTGTGTTTTTGTTAATAACTTTTTTGTTAGATTTTTTTTTAGGCTGTCTCATATTTCTGAATATTTTAAATAAATCTTTGAACATTTTTTTCATGTCATGCACGTCATTCATATTAATGTCAACATTAACTATTCTTGGTTCAACCTTCTCTGCTTCTGCTGTTTTTGGTTCTGCTGTTTTTGGTTCTGCTGTTTTTGGTTCTACTGTTTTTGGTTCTGCTGTTTTTGGTTCTGCTAGTTCCAGTTGTGGTGGTTCAGCTTGTTGCTCAGTTTCCAGAGCGGGTTTCTTATTTTCTTCATTTTCTTTTTCTTCAATTTCATATTTTCTCTTGCGTCCTTTTTTATTATTATTGCCTCTCGCCGCATCTTTTCTCATACAGTTGGGAATTATAGCATTGACTTTATTAGAAGGTGTGAGTATTTTTTTAGTTTTTCTTTCCCTGTTAATTTGTTCCTTTTCAGGTTTGACGGGTATGGTCGGTTTATGTTTTTCCTCCTGGAAATTAATAATCATATTATTACAATATTAATTTAACTTTAAAAAAACATAACCTACCTTTATGTTTTGCTTTTTTAATAAATGCGGAATTGGTAATAAATACCCGAAATACTAAACTACATGGGCATGTCTAAAATCGAAACTAAGTACCGTAGTACCTACTTCAGCCGCACAGTCAACTTCACACTGATGATTCTTATTTCGAAGGACTAAATAAGGACCAGCAGTGGGCACTTAACTGTGTGGTTGATGTAGGTAAAAGCATTTATATGCTCGCTTGAAATAAAATCATCTAAGCCCGACCGTGACTGTGGGAGAGCCACGCTTCCGCATGAATGTGCCGGAGTGATACCACGGCCTCACAGAAAACCGGCGTGTAGCAGCACTGTGCTGTGTTTCGCTGAAAAAGGGGATAAAAGATTGGCAGCGAACTTGTGACTCCAATGGTGTCGCAGGTGTCCATGGGCGGCGGCAATTGCTTACCATCAGGTGATCCGTCTGCTCGTCTGCCACCTATCGCATTAAAAAAAGTCCTTATTTTGCCTACCCTATCATCTTCAACCTCCGTTGATTCGGACACATCATTCTCGCTGGGTGCCCAGGAGGACGCGCTCTCGGAGAAGTCGCCGGCCTCTTCCTCAGCCGATTTGGGCGCGCTGGGGCCTGCAGCCGTCTCCTCGGTGGTCTCTGTTTGTTTCTTGATCTGCTCCAGTAGAAGTCGATCGTCTGTTGAAAACGTAAGAGATCTAGTGAATTGGTTTTTGGTAAATCTATTCGAAATTATACTGTAGCTGATTAGAGACTCAGCTAGTGGCTGTCCCTGCCTCTTGTGCCTAAATGTAATGGATGGTTATTACTTACTATCGTTACTTATATTATGATTGATGATAACTATAGTTCTGAATCGCCGAATATCACGCCAAAACTCCGAATTTCACCCACATCACTTGGATGGATTTTACTCCACCACAGTGCGCTTCTCACGCCACTTCCTACCGCGCGCAGTAAAACTATGGAATCGGCTACCAACGATGGTGTTTCCGAACAGATACGACCTGGCGATCTTCAAGAAAAGAGCTTTTTCCTCCCTTAAGAGCCGGCAACGCAAAAAAAAAAACCAACAGGTGAGCCGTCTGCTCGTTTGTCTGCCATAATGTAAAAAAATAATATAGAGCATAGGTACTATTAAGAATTAGCTGCAAGTATCGAATAAGAAGGTACAGTCAGCAAAAAATATGATCTTCGTTTTAGTTGCTTTAAATTCGTATTAGAAATTTCCAAAGTTCATCATCCTAATCTTATGATTTATTGATTTGATTATTCACGTACTACATTATTTGCAGTTACACTAAATCTGAAATTTACTTAATCGTAATTTTAAATACAAATATTATCTTATTCTGTTAGCGGGACGTTTGTGAAATTCTATCGGTAGATATATAGATACTCTTAATTGCACAACATACAAAACTTAAGGTGACGGGTAGGGCACACTAGCGACGCCAATCGATTTTAATTTTTATCTACTAAACCGGAGCTATTAAAACAATTTCCGGGTCACAACCTCTAGGCAAACACTTATACTATTTATTAAATAATGGGTCCGTTAGATATATAGATAGATACTCTTTATTGCACAACATACAAAACTTAAAAGCTAGGTATACAGAGATACAATGTACAATTTAGGCGGTCTTATCGCTGTACGCGAAAAAATGGATTCACGCCAAAAGTGGCCGCTTTTGGCGTGAATCTATTTTTCGCGTACGCGTTGGGCCCAACATTTGTGCATGGTTAAATTGTTTAAAATAGATCCGGTTTAGTAGCTAAAAATTACAATCGATTGGCGTCGTTAGTGGGCCCTACCTGTCACCTTAAGTTTTGTATGTTGTGCAATTAAGAGTATCTATATATCTACCGATAGGATTTCACAAACGTCCCGCTAACAGAATAAGATAATATTTGTATTTAAAATTACGATTAAGTAAGTTTCAGATTTAGTGTAACTGCAAATAATGTAGGTACGTGAATAATCAAATCAATAAATCATAAGATTAGGATGATGAACTTTGGAAATTTCTAATACGAATTTAAAGCAACTAAAACGAAGAGATTTTTTGCTGACTGTACCTTCTTATTCGATACTTGCAGCTAATTCTTAATAGTACCTATGGTCTATATTTATTTTTTACATTATGGCAGACAAACGAGCAGACGGCTCACCTGTTGGTGTTTTTTTTTTTGCGTTGCCGGCTCTTAAGGGAGGAATAAGCTCTTTTCTTGAAGATCGCCAGGTCGTATCTGTTCGGAAACACCATCGTTGGTAGCCGATTCCATAGTTTTACTGCGCGCGGTAGGAAGTGGCGTGAGAAGCGCACTGTGGTGGAGTAAAATCCATCCAAGTGATGTGGGTGAAATTCGGAGTTTTGGCGTGATACTATATTTATCATCAATCATAATATAAGTAACGATAGTAAGTAATAACCATCCATTACATTTAGGCACAAAAGGCAGGGACAGCCACTAGCTGAGTCTAAAGGCTAGGTATACAGAGATACAATGTACATTTTAGGAGGTCTTATCGCTGAGAGCATTCTTACCGCGCCGCTGCCCATAGACACCCGCGACACCAGTGGAGTCGCAAGTGCGCTGCAACCTTTAAACCCCCCTTTCCCCCGATTTGTGCCTCCGGTACCCTCACTCACATAACGAAACACAGCACAGTGCTGCTTCCTTCGCAACCCTTATAGAAAAATATCTAGTACTAACTATAACTAATACTTATATGATTTTTTACTGGCTGTACCTTTCTTATTCGATACTTCCAGCTGTTCATAATAATCTTTTCTGGATTCCGGGATTCACAATTTTACTATAGATGTATAGTTAGTTATATATCATATTAACCAATTATGCGCTCATTACATTTGCCCTTGGGAATATCCTAACTAAATAGACGCGTAGGTACGACAAAGCGCAGCTCATAAAAGGCGCCAACTCCGCATTGAAAAACTGGCTCAGAAACCCCCTTATTGTATTTGATATTAAGGTGGGAATCGTATGACAGATTGTATACCCAACGTGCGGTTGCAATTTTTTTTCTTATACATATAAATAATAAATTAAGATTATTTTTCTAATAAAAATAGTCCCGTCGGTTTTTTTCAAATATCACAAAAAAATACCTAAAATCTTTAGGTAACTTAGCATGTATCTTTATTATTTAAACTAAATATATGTAAAATCTAGTAAAATTATAGTTAAGCACTAAAGAAACTTAGCTCAGTAATACATGCCTCGATCTAATTGTGTGAGGTATTATTTTAATTTTTTTATAGATATTCTATGCAGTATACCTACACGCACAGATTTAATAAGTACGCTTACCCACAGATATTTTAATACAGACGTAGGCCCATTTACCAAACAGAAAAAAGCACTTACTGGATCTTGCGAGAAACGTCGCAATTTGCTGTTCACCATGTATGCCAACGAGAACCGAGCATCCGGCCTCCAAGACCCTGTTCTCTACATTCAACAGACACCGGCAGTGCACTATACCATGGGTGTCGTTACCCCACTCCACCAAAACCCACTTTTCGTTGTTCCCGACCGACATCGCCGCTTGAGAGTCGTTGCCACACTGGCGAAACTAACTTCGCATTAGAACCTCGTAATGAACTCGAACAATATACGTTTGGGTCCCAGGTAAAAGTTGCATTACACCCAAAATGCAGTTATTGCATCCCTCGCCCCGCGCCGAACAATAGGTAACTATTTCGCCAACGGCCGGGTACCTACAATACAACAAAAAACGCATCCTTTTTTGCAATGCGTTTCCTTGTAAGTTTCTAAGCGGAGATTTGTTCCTTTGTTAGGCCGATATTGGTTTTGTCTCTTTCGAGAAGTCGTAAATCCTTGAAACAATGTTAAACAAAATCACGGATAGTATAATACAAAAGGCGTAAATCCTTCGTCCAAATCATTAAAGTATAAAAATGGTTAGACTTAATAAAATTATGACCTCCCTACCTAACTATTTATTAGAAAACGGTAGAGAGAGACAGCCAACCTTCTCAAATTATTTTGGTCAATATTTTGCTTGAAGAATTTTGTCCTTAGAATTATAAACAAAACTAGAATGATAGTTTCCTTACTGCTGTGTCACCTAAAATTTGAAGAACAAATTTGGTTTTTCAAGTTGGTGCTGCGTACGTAGTATCAACATAAAAATCCTAATTAATGTTACCAGTCACAACATATTTCCCTAAAACATGGCAAATGGTTATTGTAGTAACTACTGGTTTAATAGTAGGCTAGAACAACACTTACAAATTTCTATAACTGTAATTATAAAATTAGTTGGCAAGAAGTTTTGATATTTAAGATGCCTTGTATGGACAATAATGAATAAGAAAAAATAAATAAAGCGCTACTTACTTATTTTAATGGTTGTATTACACTGCCAGAAACAAATCAATTTTTATGTGATAGTTGGCAGACGAGCACACAGATGTTGATACCCGGTGGAGTCACAAGTGCTACCAACCTTTAATTTTCGCGTGATGCGTTTGAATTGTCGGCGCAGACTAGGTTTCTAGTCTTGTTATAATTCTATGATTTTGTCAGATCGTAGTAACAATGTGTGGTTGTCTGTTCTTACTCCAGGTGATTGCACACTGGGGGACTCAGGTGCATCTACCTCCTCGAGTGGCCTTGCTGGTAATCAGTTCTGTCCTGATTCCAACTTAGGTTGGTATAAGGCAGAAACGGTTACCGCGGCACGGTTTGTCCTAGGCAATGACGGGTAGTCATTCATTCGTGCATTGCTACGTGTTAGCCGAAGGATGCACACCGGACGGACTGGGCCCTGGCGTGCGACCGCGCCGAAGCGCACTTCACTACAGGGCCTATATTGTCGCGCCGAGGGTCTGAGGACCGGCGTCTTCGCGTCGTTCCCTGACGGTGCACTAGGGCCCGTGAAAGAGGGTTAAACCATCGCACAGCGGGGTTGCAGGCGCCATTTTTGTCTTCGGACCTGGGGATGCTGTGTCCGGCTCCGACCGCGCGGGTTGCGCGGCGGTTTTCCGGCGGAGCACTTTGACGTCGGCATCCCCCTAGAGTGGAACGCCTTCGGGCGTAGTGAAGTGAGATGAAACCTCCGTGGCAGTCCTCACCCCGGTCTGAGTGTTACCTGGGCTGTGTACATAAGGTGCATTTTCACTCGGTCATAAAAAAAAAGGTGATTGGACACTTCACGACACTAAATGCATTTTGGCAAAGTGTGAAGCGGTGTGACGACGAGTATTGGAAATTACTCGTGACTACGATTGTGACAAACTTGGTGTGGATAAACCTATGGCAAAACAGGAACAAAAATACACAATAGATTTTATAACGCGCTTCCGTTAGTATTGTGCTTATAAAAAGAGGGTTTATCTGTATCCCTACTACCTATCACCCTTTCGATTAAACATCAACCAGTAAGGAGGCCAACGATCTTACTTTAGAAAGCAATGCTCTTCTCTTTACTTGTTTTATGTTTGAAATTGAAAGTAGTAGTATCTGCTCCTTAGTCTGTGGGTCGAATAGTTTTTGAACTAGACATTGCATCACAGGATTTGTGTGAGTTTATATTATTATTTACTCAGAGGTAAGAAGGTACCTATTGATAGTAAGTAGTTTGTACATAGGTACTGTGAATAAAGAATGGATGGCGCACGGGGGAGGCCCGCTTTGTATAACAATGAACGATCTCAGGCAGATGATTTGAGTACCTTCACAAAGTAGGTATCATGACATAGGTTAATTCATAAGATTGCTCCCCAATAGTGTTCTTTAAGTGTTAATAGAATTGATTAGGAACTTACCACGGACCAATAAATGGAACTGACAACTATTGTGTAGATGAATAGGGTCATCTACATAATATTATTAGGTTGTTTAAAATAACAAACAATCGAGCAACAGAAGCAATTCTTATTGAGGTTTCTTTAGTGGAGAACAATTCATGTTACTCACTCAACCTTGACGAGGTCCTAGGTTTTGTTCCCGGTTGAGCACTACTTGATACGGTCCGAATTAATTTAGGTGTGAGCCGGTGGACAATTAATGTTATGCGAAGCAAGAAGTACTAAACATCTGATTTCACTATAACGTTACCCTTATTGACTTTATAAATAATTGTTAGTAAATCTTTTAGTAAACTATATGTATTGAACTTGAAGAAAATATTTTTTCGGAATTTTCATTCATAATGTACTAATAATTCAGTTCGGACCGAAATAAGCTCGACATCGTGTCACTTTGACGGAAAACGTCACTCACACACACATCACATTTGCCTGTTTGTGGAGGTTATGTTATGAGCCATACCATTTTCCATTATTTACAACAAGGAAATAATGGAAGCTACTACCCTACAGACCAAGAAAGCTGTTAGTAAAGGGAAAATTAAAAAAACACTCAAGAACGTTCTATTTCGTCCTGATCCCGTGTTTTGGCTAGTGTTTTTCTTCACTAATGCACAATTTCTTAGAACTATCTTGTGCGCTATAATATCTTTGCGTTTTTCATATTTGATCAATTTATTCAACAGGCCTTTGGTATCAAACAGTCAGAAAGAAATATTAGAAGCAGCTCTAAACAAATACAAAGTGGACTTACCACAGTTTAAGAAACCTCACTGGAAGGAATTAAAGCTAATTTCTAAAGAGAAACGACCAAAACCACCAAAATTAAAGTAAGTCTATTGATATCCCAACTTTGAAGTTTTTATAATGTGATAGTGTTATTTTACTTTAATTGTAATGATAATTAAGTACTCTATTTCCTATATTTTTTGATTCAGGAGGATAGATGGACTTTTATTTGGCACATCAGAATGTTTTAACTCAATAAAGACTAGTAGCTGTGCAGTAGTCATCCTAGAAGCTACTGTTAATCCCAGGACTATAGTTCAGCCTGTGATTGAGGCGTGCATCAATTCAAGAGTGCCAGTGATTTGTGTCAATAATTTGAGAACTACAAGTGCCAACAACTTCGCCATACCAACTTGCTGCCTTGGCATTAAGTGTGATTGCTTACCAGATCTTAGAGCTCAAGTACTAGAAATAGCCAAAAGTTTTAAATTACCCAAAATAGAAGCCATAGAAAAGACAGAATGTACAGAGATGAAAGATGCTCAAATGAAAGAATCTTCAGATTCAAAACCAGCCCCTACACCTTGTACATATTTATACAGAACTAGCAAGAAAACTAGAATCTTCAATCCATCCGGAGCCAATAAACATAAGATTGTCAATAATTCTATAGGTCAAGATTTTATAGAATTTTCTGGGAAAGAAGATGCTTCTGGCTCAGAAAATAGTGACAGGAAGGCTTATATGAAAATGGTGCTGAAGAAAATATCAAATAATCCTAAAAGGGTCAAAATAAAATGATGTAAATAAATAAAAAGTTTTTGAATGAGATAGACACTTTATTGTATAATGTATTAATTCCTATTATGTCAAAAAAGACATGTATTATGTTAAGCATTCCTAAAGGAATGTAATTGGCAGTGCACAAAAATGTTAAGAGCTGTCTGCCACTTCACATTTTTGTGTACTGTATGTAACCAAACTTTACCAAGCATTCCCAGTCTATCATATAACATTAGCATTGGTAAAATTTGATATACAGTAATAATATAATTAGACTAAATAAATCATGCTATACTCCATAAACCAAAAAATTTAAATTATTTTATGGAGTATAGCATGTGAGTAGATATATTTATCTTACATTTCAATCGATGCATTGCATTTATAGTTTTTATACAGTTCAATTTAATAAAAATCAAACAATAAATTGTGTTCAATGTTATACCTATAATGATAATGACTATTAGTCCATGATATCTGGCCTTTACACCTAAAACATACTAAACAGGAATGACCTAGCCTTGTAGGAAGATTTTCGAGGTTGAATTAAGTCAACAGATGAATGTTATGTTGTGATCTTATTCACTAATTGCGGCCATAACCATGTAGTGCACTTTAGATGTTCGTACATAATGCTAATAAAAACAAGTATTTACACAAAAATATTTCAAAAACTTAAGCTATGTAGAAGAAGAGAACATAAGTTGTGTTAATTCTAGAAAGAAATGTCAAATTGATAAGTATACTTTTTCATAAACAATCTAAAGTTAATAAAACTTAATTTTTTTGGACAGTTATTCAAGTGAAATTACACAGTGTTAAAAATCAAAACATTTGGTACACAATACCAATTTATCGTGATTTTTTCTTAGGATATTATTTCAGTAGGTTAATGTAACTTTTAAATAGAAATGCCTACTCACTGGATGTGGTAAGAACTATTTTATTTATTACATGATAAAATAGAAGGAAGCTATACATAGGTATATTTATTCTTAAATATTGCTTTTATAATAAGAATGTATTTAGTAAAGATAATTTTCTTTAGGTAACCTACCTATGTGTGATGATGTGATGATATATATTTATAATCTAGACAATGAAAGTGATTTTGTACATACTTAGAATAACACGCATTTAACAATATTAAATAGTGTTATACACTTCTCAGAAGCATATAACAAAAATAACTGAAAATGTACAAGGTATAATATAAATGCCTACTCATCAGTTAAAATGGACCACTGTAATTGGCACAACACTCGGCTTCGATCCATCTTGATGTTTTCCGTGTAAACTGCAAGCATTCTTGACACACCGCAGGTTACAAATTCAATTTACTTTACAGATCCATTAACAATAATAAATTTGAGGAGCACCCAACAAGTTGACGAACGATGAATGTATGCTCCCAATTTCATCCAAGAAATCGGCGTAATTCAGACGTCAACGGGCCGGTCGAGGGACTCAGCAGAGCGGTTTAGTGCAGAGGGCGCGGCAGCGGCGCCTCGCTGGGCCGGTACCGCGCCAGGATGATGGCGCACATGGTCTGCGCGTCCGTCTCCTCCGGGTACGCGGCCATCGCCTCCGCCACCTGCGCCTCGGGGAAGATGCCCGCCAGGTGGAAGTGCATGCGGCGCCGCGCGTCCCAGTGCTGCAGCGCGCCCTCCGACGCGCACGGCGACAGCGCCGCGCCCGCCGCGCCCGCGCCGCCCGCCGGCGCCGACGCCACGCGCGCCGCCGCCGCGTGCGCCCCCTGCGACCCCCGCGCCCCCCGCGCCACCTGCGCCTCGCACGACGGGTTCAGCGTCAGCTGCCGCGCCAGCTTGCGGTGCTGGTTGGGCTCCATCGCCGCCGGCAGCTGCGGCGGCATCGGCGGGGGCTGCGACGGCCCCGCCATCTGCATCTGCGCCCGCTCGAAGTGCGTCGCGAGCGCGGCATCCGCGAGCCGCGGCGTCGCCGAATGCGCGCGCGCGAGCGGCCGCTTGCCGTCGGCGACGCGCCCGCCGGGCGGCAAGCTCACCGTGTGCAGGTCCCGCGCCCGCAGCGCCCGCGCCGCGCTCTCCGACAGCCTCTCGGCCACCGACTTGTGCGGCCGCCCGGCGCGCTCCGGGTGGTGGTACTTGCACTTGTTGCCGTAGGTGCACTTGCGGCCGTACGGGCACGCGGGCGGCGGGTCGGCCCGCGACGGCGGCGCGCGTAGGAACGCGTCGAGTGTCGGGCCGGACCGCCCGAGCGGGTCGTCCGGCGGCATGAACCGATCGTTGACGAACGAGTACATGAGGATCCGCTCCTCGACGACCTTCCGGAACTCCGGGCTCTCCATGGCGAGGTCGCGATAGTTGTCGTTGGAGACGACGACGCCGTCGGTCTCGGAGGCGAGCCGCAGGATGTATCTGTCGTCGTAGCAGATTAGTCGCTTGCCGCCGACGAGTCTGCTCGGCGTGTAGACGAGGACGCGGTCCCTCTCCAGTCTTTCTAGTGCGTCGCGGTCGGCCACTGGATTATCGGGCCTCGACGCCTCCTTGCGCCACTTGGGTACGAATACGGTGATGTCCTTGTGGCCGCGAGCGCGGAACCAGTCGACGCAGATTTCGATACCGCGACACGAAAATACTTCCTTGTTGCCATGGCTGTGAGCAAAAAAAAATGTGTCATAAACGGAAACAGAAACGGAACGTCGTCACCGAATCAAGAGCTTATATGGGAGTTTGAATATTGACCTCATGGCGACATTGCTGCCGTCGATGACGATGTGCCTAAGCGAGGCGCGGTCGGGCGGCGGGTCGGGCTCGGCGGGCGGCGGCGGCGACAGCGCGCGCGGCGGCTGCTTGGCCGCGAGCTTGATCAGCTCGGCGAGGAGCTCATTCCGCGGCGGGTCCGCCCCCAGCCGCTGCAGCGCCGTCCGCGCCAGCCGTTCCGAGTAACCCAACTTTACGGCGAACTCGATCTTTGCCTGTGAAACAATTACAATGGATAAGTTCCTGGAATAGCGGCACAAGTGTCAGTAACATTACAATCCAGATAATGTTAAGTGAGTATGAGAAACGCAGTAGAGTACCTACTATTTCATTGTCGGCATTAAGTCAGTTCTACGAAATCGTACCTACATATGTTTCACCCATCCAACTTCTACAGCAATTAGTATATCTTCTTAGTATGTATTAATTTCATAATAATGGAATAATCAATCCCAATCAAAAGAACTATAACTATGTTAAGGCTTTATCTATCTTACTGCGACATATAGCAGTAAGATAGATGAAGCCGTAAATATATATCCCTATGGATATAATTATGTACCGTAACATAGTTATAAGAAAGCGATTCATTACTATCTCCCTAGGAATACAGTTATAAAACGGTCCAAGTTTAGTGATATACTTATATTACTAGATAAAGTTTAGTGAAATAGCTTCGTAATAGAAATCTTTAACAAAGTTTTATTGGTTTTATCTTTATAAATTAATCAACTGTACGTGTCCTGCAGTTAGTTATACTCTTTATTATACACACTTTTGCAGAAAAAAAAAGGGCACCTAAGCAAATAATCAATTTTGTAGTTATCATAACGTTGTTTGGTGATTTTAGGTAGTGATACCTTTATGGTTTCGTAAATTAATCACCAAGGAATCGTTTTGTGAAATCTAGAGTAGCATTTTTGACTGGAATGGTAAGAAAAATGTAAAAAATCAATGCAGGGGTAGTTCACCTGCGCAGTCAGTAAAAAATGAATTAATAACTGAACAAGGCCCATACCTACATTGAGATCGAGCATAATCGTACGTAACAAAGTAATCTTTATGTGGTGTTAAACGGAATGTTCGTCAGTTTCGGAATGTTGTACGTGCGAAAGAACATGGATATTTTTTCGAAAAAATCTGATTGTCATGGTTTTAACACTAGAAATAAACACAAGCTCGCGATTCCAAATCTGAAACTTAAAAAAATTAATAATTCATTTGTTGGTCTAAGTATTAAAATGTACAATAAGTTGCCACAAAATGTTATTGAGTTACCAACGCATAAATTTAAATCTCACGTGAAAGCCTGTTTAATGAGTAAAGGATACTATAAAATTGTAGACTACTTAAATGATAAGGATTCATGGACATAATGACCTCCATGCCTGCACACTTGTAACATTTTCATATATATTAACAAAAATCATTAATATTATATAATTACTGAATTTTAATAAATTAGGCTTAGCAGCATTTATTACTGTATAAAATTGATTTATATTGATTATTCAATAATTGACAAGATGCTAACCACCTACTATTGTACACCTCGTCCTGCAGTTTATTAGTATTAGATTAAGTAACTACTACTCTTTGTGACCTATGAGGAGAACCTAAGTAGTCATGCTCACTCAAATGTCTCTGAGGTGGTGGCGTTATGTGGCGGGTCATTACATTCCCTCTAATATGGTTGAGTGAAATGATGGCTGACACATACGTCATACTTGTGAACAGGTGCCACCTTTGGGGACTGGTCCGCTTCGGTTTACCTCATATTTAGCTTTTAATTTGCTTCATTCTATTTTGTGTTGCATTAGACTGTATGACTTGGTATGAAGATAATAAACCATTGTAAAAAAGTTGGCGATTAAAAAGAGTAACTGGCGAGTTTCTTGCCGGATCTTCTCGACCAGAAACAACTTTCCGAGCCGGTGGTAGAATCGCATTATGTTTATTTATTTCTTTAGTATATTTTATGTATCAACATATATGTATTAACATGTAAATTATACATAAGTACTTATAAATAGTTTTAAGTCATTCAAATGTATGACGATTTGTAAGTGCTGTGTACAAGCCTATGCAAATAAAGAATTATTTGAATTTGAATTTGAAATTTGAATTTGAGTATTGAAAGGTATTCAGTATTAATTAGTGTCAGTTATACAAAAGGTTTATAGTTGCTAGAACGAGTAGGTACAAGTGGATTTATTGCATTCATAAAATACATCCTTTTTATTTATTAATTAAGTAAAAACTTTATTGAAAAATTATGGTGGTAAAAATAATACAGATCTAACAAAACTTGGTGATGAGCTTCCTCTTAGCTTCACACTGAGAAAAGTTGAGAAAAAGCCTACGATGGTCAACAAGCTAACCCAGAAGTAGCCTATTCACATTATGTAGATTAAAAAGAAATGTGGTTGTAGTTAGTACGCAATCCAGAAATATTCACCAAGAAAGGACGGTAACCCGCGGTTCGTCTGCTTTCACGATAATAGAAAGGGGATGTCAGAATTAGCTCATTCAACTCAGAAGCACACTCCTTAGAGTACATCATGTAAAATATTGACAGGCAAGTTACTTTGCGCCGAGGGTCAGACTCTGAAGTTTGGTTTTTACTAGCTCCTCGTCGCCAATCAGTTTCTTGGCCCTGCGTTCCACTGAGTCAAGTGCAGCTAGTTGGTATTTAGCTGGGTCATCCCACAGGTGAGAGCAACACTCCTTACACGAGTGTATACTTGTCCTAAATTGTCCCCGCGCCTGAATTCCCAGCTTTTTGGCCGTAGTTTGACGATCTCAACGTTGTCGTCGAAGTTAAAGTCCGTTGGTAAATTCATGCCCAGAAGGTCTATAAATCCTGTAACACTTCTTCGTCACAGCGTGTTATTCCCGGTGGTGTCCATTGTTTGGAGCCTGGGGTTCGCTTGGACTATGATTCAGAATTAGGGGAGCCTGGTAATTACAATGCCGTCTAACCTTGGCAACCCTTAGAGGGGACCAGACCAACTAACTCATGGTTACACGATTCAGAAACAAGTTAAGAAGGCGCACATTCCTATCCAGCTGTCGCTTCATCAAATATATAAGAAACAAAAATCGCTATTATTGTATAAAGAATAATATCTGTATAATTGCAATGTATTGCAGAACCGGATTTTATTTCTTTTTCTCGTTTTTGTCTGTGGAACGTCTTACATAACGTTTTACGATTTGCCATAGATAATTAGCATGGTGATTTGGTCCTTTTTGATAATTCATGCAGATAAGATCACAGATCTATGATCGTATTTACTGCCGTTTATCACAAGTGGTAATGTGTTGAAATGAAACTTTATAGAATTATACTCACTTTCAACGCCAAGCTTTCAATTTGAATATGTCATGTGTATCAAAAATGATTTACATGGCGCTGAAAGGGTCAAATGAAATTATGTTTATCACAAGTGGTAATGTCTTGAAAAGACACATGAAACTGCTAAAAGGTAAAGAAATTGCTGTGGAAAATGCTTATATCAGTTTCATTTGTTGGATGCACGCGCTAACGAGTCCGGCTTAGTGCTTATTATTGTAAGTATATGGCTGAAGTGTCTACCAAGTAAGGGCGGTATTCTTCTTCTATGTTGTCACACTCTTAGCAGGATCTTCACATCAAGGGTGCTTGCCAGTTAAATGGACTTGGTTTTCTACCTGACTCGGCTGTGGCAAGTGCGGTGTACTCCGCAAATTCAGCCGCGAGGGTGACGAAGGGCGTCCTGATGTCCTCCGCGAATTCAGCTGCGAGGGTAACGGAGGGCGTCCTCGAGGCGGTGCGGTGCGCGCTCTCCTCACACCGAGTATTGTGAATAGATGCTTGAATGTCTACCATATAAGAGTGGTATACCATGCCAGTAAAATCAACTTTGGTTTGGTACCTGATTGGGCTGCGGCACGGCGAGTGTGACGTACTCCGCGAACTCAGCCGCGAGGGTGTCGGAGGGCGTCCTCGAGGCGGTGCGGTGCGCGCTCTCCTCCTCACACTCGGAGTCGTAGCTCGAGTCCTCGCCTCGCTCGCCCGCCCATCCCAGCGATGACTCCACATATTTCTGGAAAGATAAAAATAAAAACGTTAGTATTTGTGCTTAACACATAAAGCACGGTGCCAGTGCTGATTACTTGCTATCAAGTGGGCCAAGCATTATCTTCTAAGTAAATATAAAAAGCCGGACAAGACACTCTACGCTGATAGAACCTTTAAATTACTTTTACTCCGAATACTGAAGTCCATCACAGAACTAGTCAGTTCACACACAAATTAGTTAGGATTAAAGATTGGGAAATCCGGTTTTATTACAGCGGTTTTATCGATGTTCGACATCAGGAGCACTGGATGGTTTTTTTAAGTACGCGCGGGTTACAGTATCATAAAGTATTATAAAAGTTTACTTTCGAGTGCTTGTGAACAAAAGCTTAAACTAATTTAACCTATGAAAAACACTTCACCCGCTGCCACTGTTATAGGAAACATGAAACGAGAATACGATCTACATTTTTTTTCTACTGGAATCGAGGCATAACCTATTCACACGCAAAATTAAATCTTACGGATTGTGTTCAATTAATTCATTTAAAATTATGTGCGATCATTTATCGATAATCAAATTTTGTACACACGCCGACGCCGGCGCAGGGTCATCAGGCCGGCGAAGCGGATCTACGGATGATCATTGACCTTTAACGTGGCTTGTGCGCTCGGCAGTACCGGTTGTAATTCATTATTTCACAAAAATCCATAGCAACGAAATTGTCTTGTTTACGTAGTAACTTAATCTGCGATATCGATCAAACATTCTCCAGCATACTTGTCGAACAAAAATAATGCTTAGTCATAATAGCAGGCAAACATCCGCATAGAGACCTAGTTGGCTGAGAATCTGAAACTAAAGTTCAGTTAGCTGGCGAACTGCGGGCGGTCGCAAGGTGCGATAATGCGTTGGATGACATTGTAGATAAACCATGATTCAAGTATGAGCATAATACATACATACATTTAAAAATATATAGTAGTCTACAAGGAATAAGTTACTTGTGTACAGAGAAATTTTTATCTATGGTGGGTAGAAAATTAAATGAAGTATCTTATGTTTTCGTGCCACCAAATAGTCATAATTTATGCAAGGATTTGTATTATAAAACTTATTAGAATAGTCAATAAGGAGGTGAAACTATTAACCGCGATGGGAAAAAACAGAATTAGACCATTCTTCATTCAAATTATAATTTTATCTAAAACTATTGTTTTGTCGTTAACTAATTATAAGGGTGCTTACAACCTAGTAACCTGGAAGAAGTTAATTGAAAAGTATCATTCGCAATAAACCAATTTGAATGCAAGGCATACTTGGGACCCACGCGCGGGGGAATTAAGAACAATTAACTAACAAACAATGTCAGCAATTACATTGTTTCAAAGACCCGTGAAAAATAACAACTGTTTTCGAAAGTTCTATTGATGGCTTAGGTGAGTTAGTAGGTCTCGGCGGGAGCCACATCCGGGCATAAGGTACGTACTACGTACGGAAGCGGCCCGCCTAGCTGCCTCGGCGCAGCCGGATACGACTTTCTAAAAAATATGGTGCGCGCGAGTCGCACTGATCGACCGATCTGTTTTACCAACGCTCCTACTTCGCTGTAGAAAAAAAAAAATTACGTGAAAACTATATTTAAAATCTTAATGAAAAACATCAATTTTTAAGGTGCATAAGAATTTTAAAAATATCTATTAACGTCGTAAAATTTAAAATGAAGGCCGATTCGACCAATGTTATTCCAATACTAAATCTATGGTACCTAGAGCTGTCATTTTATACAAATTTGACGTTATACCATAGATTTATCCACGGATAAAGATTAGTCGAATCGGGCCTAAGTAAGTGTAATGTATCAGCCTACATACTGTTCCACTGTAAGGCAAAGGCCTTCAACATAGAAATCAAGTCATCGCTACTATGATGAGATTAGGCTGACTTGCCTAATGCGGATTGGTGATCATAATCCCGAGTTATGTTCGAAAATTTCGAAACAATATATCTTTGCTCGACCCGGGGATCGACTGGTACTTAAACCACTAGACCAACAGGGCGATTTTTATACAATTAGGTGAGTAGGTATAATTAGGTTTATTGATACTATTCCGAAATTCTTTATTAAAAGATACCACCTATCGCGTAAAAAAAAATATAACTGACTAGATAGATATTTAAATCGCATCGAAACGGACATTGCTCGCAACGGCTTTTATACCTGCCGCTAAAAAGTTTCCTTGTGCAGAGTTAGATCAAATAAAAACCCAGTGGATTCTCCCGGAATTAACCACGCCCATTCAAGTTCAATCATTGGTTTTTTGTTTACTTATCCTCTTTTGATTACTTTTCTACATTACTTTAGTTTAATAAATAACTCATCATTGAATCAGCATGGCGCTTGTCGTGGCCTAGTTTATTTGAAGGTCATGCCTATAACTGCAAATCAGCCAGATCATTAGCGTTTCTGTCATTAGGTCTGTTAGCTGTGTAATTGTTTTAGAAGGTTACATTGTACCAGAATGTCGAACGTAGGATGAAAACCGGGTTCCGCTTTCGTTAAAATTTAAATGAACATGTTGTTAGTATAATCTGGTGTTTTGCACTAGGTACGTCACACGATCTAAATAAATTGGCTCACGGTGACGCAAAGATATAACAACGGTACTATTCAGAACATTAACTAACTGGCTAATCACCAGAGGCAATAACGATTCTACTTAGATATTAAATCAACAAAGATGCAAATAGTTCATGGTAGCAATTTAAGTGACAACAGAAATTTCTATTATTGAGTCCATGTATAAATATATCATTGGAAAAAGATAACACCGCTCAAAAACAATGAGCACATGAGTGCAATATGAATTAAACTCATATGAAACTAGGTGTAGGTAATTGGATTTTGTAATCTGTTTCCGATTCATAAATAAATCTGACTGCCAAATCATTATTGTTACCAGGACTATCATGCCATGGTTAATAACCATAAAAAATATGTTTCATGATTTTGCAAAACTGACTTAGAAACGACTTAGCAAATACAATATTATGCACTCTATGCACTCACTAAGCGAAAGCGTTTAAACAACAATACAACCACAACAGCGAGCACGTGAACAGAAAAACTAGTGGAGTTTCTGCAATCAAATACACATTAATGAACAGACAGCATTCCGATGAATCGATCTCTTGCGGTTAGTGCGTAGTTGATATTCTTTTGAAAAATCTTATCTCATAAGCACAAATCGGTTATACTCATGTGGTTCCGATATCATTGGTGACGTCAGTGAATCATCTAAACAAGAGACTTCCTAATGTAACGATTACAAGTCGCAAATAAAACTTACAATCTCAAATGTGCGTGTATTTTTATGATAATAAACGTTAAAACTGCTCGATAAAGTTGTCGGGGCACAATTGCTTCTGTTTGTAGAGGAGAAATTCTGTCGCACGTTTGTCGTAGAGATAACATTGGCCAATAGGGTGGGAGGATCGGGGCGACGTCGGCGCTCGCGCCATGTGGCGTCAGCGGCGAACAGGATGCGCGCACGCGACACACTTTACACACAACACGGCGCTGTGTGTAACCAAATTCACACATAAACATACCTACCGCACACGATTTGGTTCAGTCATATTAAACACGGCGCAATTGAAATTGATTTATTAAAAGTAACACAATTGCAGCCTAAACAACAGCTGACATCGCACCCCCAGTGGAAAATAAGAAGAAGTGATCTTACTTCGAACCATATCGATTTTATGAGATAAGATGTAACACATGTATAATATTTTTCATATTGTTCTTCTTTAAATTTGGCGAATGGAAGAAATTCAACATGTGTATCTTTAAACGTACTTTTCAAATATGATAAAATTGATGGTTCGAAGTAAGATCACTTATGCTTATTTTCCACTGGGGATGTGCGGATAATGCATATTTGGGTTTGTTTATGTAAATATGATTAGATGTGATGTTTGACTCAATATTCCTTATAAATTCATAATATTCCTAAATAGTACGTTTAAAAACTCGCATTTTATAACTGTAGCAAAGGGCTACTAAGCAATAAGCTAGAAAAAAAAATCTTAACCGAATGCAAATTATTGTTCACAAACCTAATTCACAGGGCTAACCTTACATACATAGATCGCAAGACTAGAAGATAACGCGGACGTCACCTAACTCAAACCAATAAAATTAATTGCAGTTGTTCTAAATTGTTACGATAGTAGTACTGATAGCCAATGACGCAAAATTAGCAACAAACTATCACTTCACATTACAGGGACACAAGACCCTTGTTGACTTAAGATAAGGAAAGAAATTGTACAAAATAGGGTTATTGTAAACCACATGGTTTGAGAAAATGGATCATTAGTGAACCATTAAATACTTTTAAACGAGAAAATAGTTTCGATTTGCACATAGTGGGGAGGGTAAGAAAACATTTGTATTGTATTGAGGCATTTAACGTGTTAACAGCCATAGATAGATACTCCAAAGATTGTTTTTTTTTTCATTTATAACGGGGATAAATAATGTAGTAAAATCCAAGGCACAATTGGTCGGGTGAAATCAGGACTCGACGTAACTTAATTCTTGTGACCTTTAGACCATGAGCAACATAAATTGGTGCGTGTTACCCAACGCGTTGCAAAATTGTATGTACGTACACTTGTCCTCGCCACAATGCGACAAAGCAAACAGCATTTAGTTAACGAACCTGATTGTGAACACATTAATAAACATTTACAAACCACATTATAACTATCTAATTTGCATTAAAGAACTCATTTAGCAGCAAAGTCCAACAATAGGATAACATACAACAGATTTCTTAATATTTATCTGCCTTTAGTCTGGAAGATTACGATTACTAACAGTTTAATTGAAACGGTGGAATCAATTTACTATTAATTTATTAATAATAACTGTCATAAAGGCGCAATTATTGAGTATAGTATGTTATGTAGTAGGTACGGGTAGGTAATGATGTAGTTTTATATTTAAATTTAATAAAAATAGATAATAATATTTATTTTTACTTTTGGCTACAACAGTAGAGAGCCGCTTTAAGAAAAACAAACCAGCAATAAGAAGTAGTTTTGTAGTAAATTTTCCTTCTAAGCCAGCAGCGATGACAGTCAGCCAGGATGTACCACAGACTCTTTGTACACGCTAAATCAAGCGCGCCGTTTGAACAATATCGTATAATTTCTTTTGTTTTGTTCGAAGCGCATACTCGATCACCATGAAATGAGGTGCTAATTAAATATTGAAGCCGTATAATAAGACGCTAAACAACTATTCAATCTTGCTTTAATACTTTGTAATTAAGTATCTACCTACTGTTAGAGGTTTTATTGAACAAAAGAACAAAAACACAAGAAAATTAAAACAATAACTGAGGGATAAAAATAACCTAAAAGTAAATAAAAAGGAAAGTTAAAACAAAGTAGGTCCCCGTAGCAGTGTCCCCAAAATGCTGGCAGCATTACCCCGCTGGATCGCGATGGAAATTCGCTGGGCGAGCCTTTGGCTCTCCCATGACTTCGACTAGACACTTAGCTAAGTCACGGAAGATAGAGAGAGCGTCGCTACCTACTTGTATTTTCTTGTAAGTTATAAACTTCACCTTTTCAAGATAGATATTCTTTATTGTACAAACAAAAATAAAGATACAAAGGTCGCCCGCCTTTGTTGATCCCGTTAACCAATAGGGATGCCATAGTCCTCTGCACTATCTTTTTGGCCTTTTCTCCAATTCTTGGTTCCAGTTTTTCTCTGAGGTAATTCGCTGCCTCCTCGGTGGTTGTTATCACACACAATCATGTTGTCCCCCTCGGCAGAAGTTTATTAGAGCTCACCCACGTTGTTTTTCCGCTGACCCATACGACACCATAGAATAGGCGGGTTGGTGATCTCCAGGGTCCGATATTTTTCTGTCGGACAAATCCAGCGGTATGGCGTGGTGCATTGCAAGTATTTTGTCATCTAGCATCAACTTTCTTCATTTCGCTACCACTACTATCACACCTGGTGTTGTTTTAAAGGCAAGTATCTCCTTGTCCTCTCCCTCTTCCTCCAGGCTTTCAAAACCACATATTGTGTTGCCGTAAGCTGCCATATATGACCCCGACATTTCAAGATATCCTGGTATGTGCTGTTGTCTTATCTATCATACATAGCTGCCTCCGCTTCCTTTAGTTGGCATTTATTCCATCCCAACCACCTCTGTAAAGTTGTAGATGTCCTCCAACACTTTCTTAGCGGTATTTATTACAATGGCACGTGGTCTTGAGTTCCTACCGCTAGCCTGAGAATTGGAGGTGTCTTCTGGCCCTTAGCTGCTCGGATGCTTTCCTTTGTCAAAATAGATGCAAAGGACACAGCAGGTCAAAGCACAATAAGGCGGTTATATATCTAGCGATTTCTTCCACACAACCTTTGCCCCTTAGCTGCTCGGATGCTTTCCTTTGTCAAAATAGATGCAAAGGACACAGCAGGTCATAGCACAATAAGGCGGTTATATATCTAGCGATTTCTTCCACACAACCTTTAAGATATTAGAGTAGAAAGCAAAAACGTGGTCAACTAAATTGTCTCTTCTGTCTGCTTAACCTTGTGACAATAATACAAGTACTTGTTGCTGAAAGAATCCGTTAATTTGGGTTCTTGAAATAAGTATAAATTTATACTAAATAGATACTAAAAATACAAAGCTATTATATTTAACCGCTTGATAAGCTATTAACTCAAATTAGGTGCCTAACAGGATGTAAGATATTATTGTAGCGGCGATTAGATCTAAGCTTATTTGATTGTAATATTTACAATTTTTTCATAACGTACTTACCACTAAGTACGGACGGACGACTCGCGTGCGGACTACAACAACAACGCGGCAAGAAATAAATAAAACATAAAAAAAGCTCTGAAAAGGAAATAGTAATGCCTAGAAAAATTAATAATAGGTACTTAAGCATTTGGAAAATCTACTCTGTCGCGCTAACCACAAGACTCAAAACATCTGGAATTGTTTCATCTGCGGCGGAATTGCTTACCATCAGGTGATCGGTCTGCTCGTCGAGCCACCTCTCATATATATTTAAGAAAATCTCATTTCCTAATTATTTAGTATTATATTTAATTGAGTTTCTAAATTGTACCATTTTACGTTTAGCTTCGATTTCTTATACATATTTTGAAATCGATACGAGAGCCCCTTCCGTTTTCTAAACACTTTATCGATATAATCTACATCGCGGTGGGTACGTACGTACAGTACGTTATAACTTGTATAAACATAATTATACATATCATAGCGGTTACAGCATATAAATCCTTATAAAATTTCCATGGTTGCTAGGCTATCAATCATTAATTTACAATATACACTCGGATACTTACAAAATTCGGTGATTTCTAAACAATCAACAGCAAGCCTTTATTATGTGTGAAATATTTGTCTTAGAAATGTTCACGTGCTAAAAAATTACAGTGGTACCTACTCTGTGTAATCTATACTGTTTATAAAGAGGAAACGTTTTCGAGGACGTACGGAAGATGAAACATTTTCTAATTCGGTGCATAAACTTTGCTTTCGCGATGAAGGTTCGTATGAAAAATTAGTTTGTACGGATTAGCGTCATCTGTTGTTGGAGGGTAAATTTGTGAATATTATGTGAAGATTAAGGAAATGAAAATATTTGTTAATCTTTTGAAATCAACGCACAACCGAAACTACTAGACCGAAAATCATGATATTTGGAACATAGGTAGTATTCATTTATTATACAGACGCGCACTAAGAAGGAATTTTTAAAAACTCAACCCCTAAATGGGTGAAAGGGGGGCATTAATGTTCATATGAAAATCGTTCAGTTTTGATGATAAAGATTTGAAAATTAGGATTAAGTATGTTTATTTATCAAAAATAAAACTATCTATTTCAGTTTTTTTAATTCAACCCTTACAGAGGTCAAAAGGGGATAAATCGTAATTTTTAAAGCTCTTTATACAAATTATTTACAAGTGCTTTCAGCATTTTTTTCATCAGTCTCTAAAGGGGTGAAAGGAGGGTATGAACTACGTATGGAAGATTCTTAATTTTTAAAGGTAGAGACAAAAATTAATATTTGAACTGCTTATGCGAAATAAATTCCTGTACTTTCAGCATTTTTTTTCAACCCCTAAAAGGGTAAACGGGAGCAACTACGTCGTATGGAAGATTAGTAATTTTTAAAGCTATAGGCTTGAAATCATATAGGATGACATGCTGCCTATAAATTGACCACAATGGAGCACAAGATCGCGCGAAGTGGAGGAGTAGAAGAAGGAAAGCGGACCCCGGGCTTGGGACGCAACCGGGACAAAACGCTAAGATGAAGATGCCGAGAGTCGTGAATTTGGGCTATTTATACAAATTTAATTAAAAAAAAAATTAATTATAATTGATTAATATGTGTATTAATATTATATACAGTCAGCGTCAGATCAAGATACAACCCTGCAGTGGAAAAATATCACTTTTGCCCCAGACATAAGGACGGTCCAAAGGTCAACAAGGGTAACTCGACGTAATGCCACCGTACTTTGTAACTCCTGCTTTTGAAGGAAGAAAAGACCAGGTTTTCAAAAATTATGTCCCGAAATAAAGGTATTTTTAAGATAGGAAACCAATACCTATGTACACATAAAAAACATAGTGTAATTTGTATCCGTTGATTAACTACATAATTGAATTATTAGGTAACTACAGATAAACACACGGTGGGTTAGTAAAATCTATCAGATTTCATCAATGGTTTTTTAACCGGATTCGGATAAAGACATTTGTCAGGTTACAGTCTTCCCATAAATGGCTGTCTGTACAAGAGAGAGAGCAAGACGATGTAACATTGGTGTGTTTATTTTCTGTATATTTGTTTATCCACGCCGCATCCGTGAAGCGTAGGTACCTACTGGTATAATGTAACCTTCACTTGCAAGTGATTCTTCCAATAATATGGAAACATAATGCCTCGCTATTATGGCCAAAATTAAATGTCCCTCGAAAGACACAATCACGGTTTTCGGAGATTTTATTGAAGTGTTGACCTGTTCTCTTGTACGTCATTGAACGCAAGTCTTTTTCGGAGATTTGGAGTGGTGACATTTTTAAGTCATTGAATGTCGGTTAGGTCTCAGGTCATTTTTGTTTAAGGGCCAATTCGACCAACCTTAATCCGATACTAAATCAATGGAATAGCACTGTCATCCTATACAAATCTGACGTCATACCATATGTTTATCCACGGATAAAGATTGGTCAAATCCCGCCTTAGTCGTATAGGGCCTGTTGCTTTTTTCCAAAGAAAAAACAGACAATGCTGCAAAAAAAGACAATGTGTCATCCATTACAACATTACAATCAATGCTTTTGGTTACAATAACGCCAAATTTCTGTTCAACAGATTGTGTACGAAACGTAAAACGTAACGTTTGTGGATGAGGATGACCCCCTAATAGCTACGAGTATTAAGTGTTAACTTAGATATACAAAATCAGTTCAATAATAAATTAAAATGCTATTAAAACTGATATATCGAACATACAAAAAGGTTATAGAATTAGACATTATCATCCACCTTAATGACACCTTGAGTCGAACCTCCTCCTCTAGTCGTATTACTCATTACTGAGGGTCGAGATTCCTCCCATGGGCGCTCAATTTTCTCTTTATGATAGTCCTTTATTCTCCTTCAGGTCTATATTTTGCAACGTGGAGGGTATCATGCTATGCAGCTTGTTATCCAGCGTTGAAAGTATTTGGTCTGACCTTCTGATAGAGCTACGACCTCTAGGTCTCCATCCTATCTACCTTGCCGGTGAACTAAGTAAATAAGTAAGTTGTTCCAGATTATATCATCTTTCCGGGCTATGTCAGCTATGTGACCAAAGAACAACAGGATTCTTCTCAGGCAGGCAAGTAGAGCCTCGTTTTAATGAGAAGTTCTCGGCCAATGTTTCAGTTCATTTGATTTGGAGCATCCTCCGCCAACACTACATTTTAAAAGAGTCGATGCGGTCTGGATCGGCGTTCTTGAGCGTTCGCGTTTCTAGGCCGTAACTAAAGATGCAGAAGACTAGGTTTGACAACGTATGTTAGTCAAAAACATGTGTAAGTATAATATAATATTCATTCGGTACCTAACTAATTCAATTTGACTTTAATTGTCAACCTGACGTGTAGCGACGTACTGTGGTTAGACTTGATAATGTTTTATTGAGAGCAGAATCCGCAATCACACAAGACAACATTATTGCGCTCGTGGATTTTTATAAGATCCTCTTCTCATCGTGTGGACCGTAAATCTCTGGTGTGAGAGTTTCAGACCGCCTCCTGGGGGCCGCTCAGGTGGTTGTTTAACAACTACTGTCACATTCACTTTTTGTGTGCAAGAAAGACGATTCGGTGCTTCAGAAGGCACGCTATGATGTCGTACACACCTACGATTTTTGATAGTGGACCTTCAACAACACTTTTAGGAATTTCTTGCATTCGATCTTTGGTGGAAAGGTAGGTAGTTTAGCTAAACTCGCATACATAGGATGTAACAAATCACTTTTTGTGGATCCCCGCATAAGCAAACAATGACAACCAACATCGTCCTCTGACCATTGCAAAACGATTCAACAAAAACTTTAACCTTACTACGCATCGATGTTAAAGTAACAAAATCACTTTTTTTGAGATTTTCGATTTGGAAATAATAATGCATCGCACTATTAAAATTTAATTTGACCTTGGCTTGTTTGATGAGACAGGAGATATGAGTTTCACAATCGGCGGTATTTAACTTTTAAGTTATGAAGACCGATACCTAGGCACGATAAGAAAACAATTATTCGACAGATTCAAGGAAAAGACCATTAAGGATCCAATTAAGTGGAACTATTAGAGTCGAATCCGTGATCAGATGGCTTGGATAACGAATTAGGTAATATAAATCACTGCTGCTCTCGGCGCGAAGTGAAAGTCTGCCGTGATACCCGAACACTGTTGCATTGCCGGACCTGCGGCACTTCACAGGCGACAGATGAAGACATACACATTAATTAAACATCTAGTCTTCACTACTTTCACAATACATAAACATCATAAACGAAATCGCAATCGAAACGATCACTGGTGGTCTACCACAATCACATCACAACTAAGCTCCACATTACGTGACGGTATGCTAAGTGGTCTTATTAATCGTCGTGACAGCTTCACCGAGAGATCATAGAAAAACCAGTAATACTTAATTAATACTGTATTAACTGCTGTCGATTTGCGTCCAAGCAAAACATCATGAAAAACCTACGATTTAAGTTTCACTCTACCACTGTAAGATTATAAAGCAGATTCAAAATAATCCTATATTTTTCGTGAGTACGCGAACACTGTCGACAATAATTAGCATACATGACGTTAACGAACCGGCTCCACTTCCGGGATCGTTATATCGGCCGTTCGTGAATGAACATCATTACGATTCGATACGAGACGAGCTCGCCTCCGACATCCGTGAAGAGTCGGTCTCGAGATCCTATCAGGAACTATCGTCGCGCTCACCTGGGTGTTGTCGATCGCGAACATAATAGCGTGTTATTGCGTGCGAGCGTCGCATGGCATGGCGCGCGTGTGCGATTGCGGTGCGTCGCGGCGAGACTACTGAATAGGCCAGCATGTGGCTCTTGCACACCTCCACGCACGGGCCCGCTCAGTGAAGGGGAAGCGGGGCACCTCGAGATCCGGGTTGCGCGCCCACTGCACCCGGCGGCCCCCAAACAGACCGCGCAGTGTTGACCTCTGGCACGAAATCGAAAATCGACTCGACAGACGCATCCGACCAACAAACCTAAAATTGCTGACTCTCATATCTGCCCATCGTTTGCTGATATCAGCTAATCCAAGAATAAATATTCTAATCCACCAATGTACGGCGGGTGTCCTAATTAAAATAATGAAGATCCTTACATAATAGAAATGTTTCGACATTATCAGAATTGTCAAATAACCATCCAGTATGTACCAATATGAATTCCGAATGATATCATATTCACAATGAAATTAAAATCCTAATAAAAATCAAACAATGTGATATTTTGCATGATGTCATCAAACAGCGCAAGGGCGAAAACTGCGTAATGCGGGCACCCGCGCGGTTTCATACAATCCGTCGCGGATTCGGGGCCCGTAACGTAGCCATGCGCGGAGGCACGCGCGGGTGGCTACGTAACAGTCTTGGCCCTGAGGGAATTTGATACACAGATGTTAAGGAGACCACAACGCAAATTATTGGATATGTCAAATAAAAACTGGGCAAGTGGATGCGGGCGGCGCAGGAACCTATCTGTGTGGAGAACATTGAGGGAGGCCTATGTCCAGCAGTGGACGTCTATTGGCTGAAATGATGATGATGATGATGATGTTAAAGGGACAAAAGAAACACATCATTAGTGAAAATTTCAACTGTCTAGCTATTATCACAGTTCTTGAGATACAGCCTGGTGAAAGACAGAAGGACAGACAGCAAAATAATAGTTATACCTACTATTATTTTGCTGTCTGGGTCCTGTTTTACCCTTTGGGTACGGAAACCCTTAAAACTATTTAAAAATTATATGAAAATACAATATAAAATTTTGGATATTGTTTATTTTATTTTATTTTATTAGGACAAGAAACACTATTACAAGCAAATAAGAACATAGACAAACATAATTTTAATGCTAAGTGTCACCTTACTTTGAGGTTGCCACTGCATGCAATGTGGACTATTAGTGTGTTAAGAATAAACAAAACTTTATAAAATTTAATTATGTCCAATTGTGACATGTTCGCTAACAAATATGTGGTTTAGGCGTCAAGTACTGCAGAACCTGACGCCTGAAATGTTGAGGCTTATTTGCGAATATATCTGTTTCACACGCTTCGTGGAGCTTATTGTATTGTCGCTGTAGTCTGTACATGGTGGCGTGGTGACTCACATTGGTACCCTTAACAAAGAAAGGCATGTATCTTCCGACCCATGCTGACTTAGTTGATACGTTTATCTGGATCAATTGTAACAGAGAGGAGCAGTCTATAGTGCTATTTTGTGTAACAACATTAAATCTAATAAGAACCTACAATCCTTCACACTATTCATTCTGAAATAGGTCAGTTTATCCTCATAAGAGGGTCAAAATGAATTTGCCTTATAAGTCTGATATGAGAGATGCCACAAGAATCGTTTCTCGCCACGCTCCATGCGTTTTATGTGAACGTCGTAATGGGGGGACCAGACCTGGGAGCAGTACTCGAGGTTGGATCGGACCAGCGACTTTTACAATAAAATTTTTGTTGATGATTTTTAAATTCTTTAGAATTGTGTAATACGAAGCCCAGTATGAAAAAGGGTTTCCAACCCTTTTTCACAATTTGGTTAAAATGCTCATGAAACCATAACTTTTGGTTCAGAATAATGCCTACATCATGAATAGTTAATTGTTTATAGGGTTTGAGTCTAAATAAGATGTATTATGTTATGGTACTGATTTTGCATTATTACATTGACAGTTGACACTTGTTATTAAATTTTAACGTTTAATTGGAGAATGGTAAAATAGTAGATTTTGGACCTTATGTGTCATGGTATAAGAGTGAAAACTAATGAAATTTTTCACTGACTCGTATCTGATTAAGGGTTAAATATTTAAATCTACCAAAAATCCATATACATTTTCTTTACTTACCTTAAGTTTGAAACAAACCATTGTCATCCCTGAATTTGGTATTATTAATAACTTCAGGTAAAATGACAATAGACGAGCTGGTTGCATATTAAAGAAAACATATTGACACAATAAGGCCCGATTTGTTCAATCTTTTTCCAATGATAAATCTATTGTAACGTAAGTAGCTCAGTTATATGCAGTATAAAATATCTATTCTTTTCTTTATCTAATGGTAAATCATCAAACCACCAATTTTGACAGATTAACTAATATCCTATAATCTAAAATGGTCACTGCTTGCTTGAACAGCTATTTTTGACTTCGGACATTACCTGCGGACCTACTTAAGAAAAATAACCCAGTGGCATTTAATGGATCACTAAATAATATATATTATTTTTACCGGTTTATAATGTCATTTGTTCATTCAATCGTAAGACAACACAATTTAGTTTATTACGAAAATAAAGTAACGGAGTAAATTATCCCGCAGATAGTCTCTTATTACTGTCATGATAGTTGAATCAGCCCTAAAATACTTAAGAATATATTAATTACATACTACTAAAATATTTGCCGACTGGCAAACAGATCTACAGATGCTAACGAAGAAACAGATATTAGTCTAAATTAGCTATAACATGTAAAAGATCTGAATAAAAAGGCTATAATAATAAATTACTCAAATTTATTATTATAGCCTTTTTATTCAGATCAAATTACTCAAATCTAAACATTCCCCATACACAATAAGATAAGGTTTAAATAAAATTGTTGTTATATTCAGATTAGGGGTTGGTTTTCAAATATAATCTACTTAATGAAAATGACACTAGTATAGTTTTTTTCTCAAATTTTAAATAATTAAAGCTGAGGAACCAAAAAGATCAAAAAAGCACTTACACAGACATGATTACGAACTACCACCAATAAAAAATATCAGTTGAGAAGTCTGATACGTAATACTTTCTTTGTTTTCTATGGAATAGGCCTATCTAGCGAATATACTGCGGAAGTTTTGCTATTGCATGGAATGAACAAGACATCGCTCACCTGTATTCGTCCGACTAATTCACGAGGATTGAAGCTCCCATCCGCTGGATTTAGATTGAAAATCACATCAAAGTACACATATTCAGGTTTCACTTTACATCGAGCAGATTTGTTCTCTGTTATGGTGACATAGTAAAAAGTTTCTACTAAATTAAGATACTTATTGTAAAACTCAGCTATACAAGAACGTGGCACCGATATTAACAGATCTGTATCATGAGACATTGTTGGATGTATGTTGCAATAACAAATCACACGTAACTATCGCAATTTAATTGCATAATTCGTATCAAAACACAACTTTAGCAACCATCTAATCCGACTCCGATTTTTCAAGTGAGTGACGTCTTCTGTATTATTATCAGTCAACTGTCAATGTAACTGTCATAAATGACAGCCATTTTTTCTTAAATTAGGCATGGTCTGTGAAGTAAAGTAAGGCTGGAGACCTCACTGTGTTTCAAGATGAAGTCAAGTAGGCATAGATAAAGACATTATATTGGACTCTTGGGTGGCCATCTCATAATCTACATTTGCACGAAACTATCGTTTAGTTACTAAAACTATAATTAAACTCATTAAATAATAATACGTAGTTATATAATAATAATAATCTCTTTATTTCGGAATAACATCCATAGTACATACATAAAGAAACATTACATCTTACATATTATTAACATTACATCTTACATTTATTGTAAGATTTGATTGCTCCTTCTACTGATTAATTTAATCATTTGCTACTGATGTTTGCAGCGTGAAGCAGTATCTCTACTGTGTTTCGCTGCGTGAGTGTGAGTACCGGAACTTTTATATATTAAAAATAAATAAGCAAGAATTTATTTATTTTATAATAATTTTAATATTTATGTAGGTGGATGTGTTTCTGACAGTGCAATACATGGATAAACATTTTACACGAATTGAAACTCACCCTGATAACCATTAAATAAGTAGGTAGCTCTTTATTTATTCCTTTCTTCTTCATTATTGTACGGTAAAGGCATCATAAATATCAAAACATAACTTGCCAACTAATTTTATAACCACAGTTAAGTAGATATTTGTAAGCGTTTTGTACAGTTACTACAATAACCATTACCCATGTTTTAGGGAAATATGTTGTGACTGGTAACATTAATTGGGATTTTTATGTTGATACTACGTACGTAGTACCAACTTAAAAAACCAAATTTGTGCTTCAACTTTGAGGTGACAGCAGTAAGGAAACTAACCTTCAAGTCTTTTCTATTCTTAAAACCTATCTATGTTCATTCCAAAAAATTACCGAATGCGTAAATGACCAAAAAATAAGGGGTTTCTATGTTAAAAAATATTTTTTTTTATGAAATAAAATTATCAATAATTTACGGTAACTTTCGATTCGCCTGTTAAATATCAAGGAACATCCAGGACATCAATTGCTTCCACAACCTAGGACTACACATTTTTAAACAATTTTCCACGTTTTGATAGCGAGAAACTTAATATGAATCACAATTTTCGAGTCGCCAAACTAGAAATGAACAACCACCATATTGCCGCATGCAGTGTTACCCTTTTTTTGAGTATGGTAGTTACCTACCACAACAATGGGGAAATTTATGAAAATTAAATTATGACAATTAAATAAAGGAAATTTATAAAATAATCTACAAACAACAGGTTTTTAAATCGCCAGATTTAATAACAACTCGGGAACATTTAACAATGAAATTAAAATAATGGGTGGAAAGTTACTATTTTTTTTTTATTTGTAGGTGTTTGTAGTATGTATTTGCATGCAGCAGATTTAATACGCTTTGTTTTTTATTTAAACGTACAATAACATAGGTAATATTATTTAATGGGTCTAATTATAATTTTAGTAACTATAAGAAAGTTTCGTGCAAAATGTAGATGGTAGATGGCAACCCAAGAGTCCAACGTAATGCCATTATCTTAAATACCTACTTGCCTTCAACTTGAAACACTGAGATTGGTCTCCATCCTTATCTATAACCTCCTTGGGGACATGTTTTACTCCATTTTATGACGTAAGTGGTGGCATGCCCTGCCGTGGCAGTGGCGCCATCATTTATATTCATGGCTTTATTTCTAGGGACTTGTACATAGAGTAACTTAAATACTGGACTTGAATTTCCAAAAGGTGGCAACATCGGTTTTAAAACTTTTCAGAAATCTTCAAACTTTGAGGTTGTTTTTTGTTGCTGCCACGTTGTTACTTTTGTTATGAACTTATGAAGACTTTTTCATAACTTATGAAGATGCCTTTTGTAACAATTTCTAAGCTGGCGCTATGCAGGACGTGTTTAGCTGAGGACGCTCGCACTTACACTATTGCCAACACACCTTTGCAATATGTGTATGAAGAATTAACGCATATACCGGTAAGTATGTTTAAAATTGAATGTTTATTCCATACTCTCCCTGTACATAAGATTTACATAATAAACATTTTCCCTCACATATTGAAGGCTTTTGCTTATAAACTAAGGAACATTTCAAACAAGAAAAGTAGGCCCACCACAAATAACCTACATACTAATTTCCATAGAAGTAAGTACCTAAGTACATTACATTATTTTACATTATGATCACTAAGCTATAATCCTCTATTTATAAGAAGCCCAAATATCAAAGCTGGTGACTATAACATCAATTAAGATGATTCTTCCTTACGAAATGTTAACCCAAACGGTAGTAAAGTAAGTAAGTACCTACTTTTGTAGTTGAACAAAAAAAATTTAATGTACCATTTTTTCGCAAAAATTGGTATTTTCGCTGTTTGTTAAAATAACAATATTATCTCTAGCATCAAGTACGACAAATATTTCATACAACAATTTAACCCCTTGATTCTGAATATCTTGATATATAGGTACTTACTTTAATGTTTAGACTAGGACATACCAGTTTATCCGTATCAGAGTGTACGTATCTATATCAGGGCCAACTAGTTTGGCCTAGTATAAACTGGTCTATCCTATCGGGCTTAGGACAAATTAGTTTAGACTAGGCTATACTGGGGTTAATCCTATCGCGTATAGCAAGAACTACTTGAGCCTTCTTTTTTTTGATCACGGAGGGAAAATGGGTTACGCACCGTCCTATCAGGTCGGGGGACCTGACAGGGTGTGTGGGACTCCCTCTGGGAGGTAACTCACTGGTTTACCCACTAAAAACCCTCCGACGCCCGCCTCTGTTGATATAATAGACGAGGTCCACGGTGACTTAACAGTCCATTAAACCTCGCCTCACGCCAACGTCCACCCATGTATAAATGGAAGACCGCCTCAGAGATGTGCAATATTTACACACACTCCTACCCCTAGAAGGCGCACCGGCGTGCAGTGCGCCATCCTCCACTGTCATACCTCATTGTAGGTCAGCCGGTGCCCCCGCACCTGCCGCCCGAGACCTTCCGGGCAAAGCAATTCCCTGACGAGCCCCCCTTCTGCCTCGCCCCCGGCGGAGTGGATCTCGCTTCCTCTCTCGTTTCAGCAGCAGCTTCCTTCTGCAACATCACCTCCTCGCAGAAAGAACAACTACTTGAGCCTAGGCCAACAAACTAGTTAGTCCTGAAATCGGGATATATATATATATATATATATATATATATATATGGATAAATTTGAGTTTTAATAAATAAAGATAATTCTCAGACTTTCATACTAACGTTTTTTTTTCATACAACCCTTTCTCCTTTTTAGGTGTTGAAGTTTTAAAGACCCCTTCTTAGTGCACATCATCATCATCGTCAGCCCATTTAAGTCCCCACTGCTGGGGCACGAGCCTCCCTCAATCACATGAGGGGTAATTGCCATACTCGTGCACTTCTTAGTGCATGCCCACATAATAAAAACTACATAATGTTCTCCATGATTTTCGGTCCAGTAGTTACGGCTGTGCGGTGATAGATCAGTCAGTCAGTCACCTGCCGCCGAGACGATTCCTCTTGATTAATACCTAAGGAGTATAGATTTCATTATCATGTCCGTCTGACTGTCACCAGGCTGTATCTCAAGTTTTTCACAAAGTATTTCTGCTTCCGTTAGAACAAGATTAATAGATAATAATAAATAAATATTTCACAACGTCGCAAACATTGATCTGACTCCGAGATAGGTAGCTCAAACACCTTTGTTACGGATATCAGAATCACTAAAAACAATAAAATACATATTTAAGGAGTAGGTACAACAAATTCGATTTTATAGCCCTGCTTTTCTCAATATCAATAATGCCGACCAGTTGAAATTTTTCAGAAAGCATTTCTGCTTCCGTTAGAACAAGATTCACTAAAAACAATAAAATACTTACTTACATATTTAAGGAATACAACAAATGCGATTTTATTGCCCTGTTTTTCTCAATATCAATAATGCCGACAATCGAAATTTTTAACAAAGTATTTCTGCTTCCGTTAGAACAAGATTCACTAAAAACAATAAAATACTTACATATTTAAGGAGTAGGTACAACAAATGCGATTTTATTGCCCTGTTTTTCTCAATATCAATAAGCCCGACAGTTGAAATTTTTCACAAAGTATTTCTGCTTCCGTTAGAACAAGATTCACTAAAAACAATAAAATACATATTTAAGGAGTAGGTACAACAAATGCGATTTTATTGCCCTGTTTTTCTCAATATTAATAATTCCAACAGGTAGGCACTTGTATTAACAAAATACTCAGGAGTATTTTCTAACTTTAATAATCACTACATATATGTAAACAAAGTCGCTTGCGCTGTCTGTTTGTCCCTATGTTATGATGTAGTTAATAATTCAAGAGAAAAGTTTATATGTACACACATATAATAATACATGCATAAGATTGCTGCACCAATGGAAAGCCAGAGCAGGTCCTTAGTTAATAATAAAATTATATATTTATAAGCTTCCATACAAAGAAGTTTTTTTTTCCTAGTTGAAATATTTACAAAATCTATATTTTTTTTATAGCGGCCAAACGAGCAAACGGTACTTTTTACGGTAAGTGATCACCGCCGCCCATGGACTTCTGGAACACCCAAGGTATTACATATGCGTTGCCAGCTCTTTTTTGTAGGTTTTATAATAAATATTAAACCAATGGTACGCAACCCTTCGTTTGCGAGTCCGACTCTAAAAGTATTTAATGGATGTTTAGTTTGGTCCGTACTTTTCGTACGTACAACCTGTGCGGATAAAGAATGGGATCAGAAATGGCACTCGCACCCAACGAGTGCGACTATAGACGCAAATAGTGTGCGAGCGAGAAGTGAATAGATGCGCCGCCATTTCTGATCCCATTCTTTATCCGCACAGGTAGTAGCTTTGTTTTTTTGTCTGAATTATTAAGTTACCTCAATGTTTATTTTTTTAGCTTCATAGTGGAGATGGAAGGTCTGTTGAAGTGTGCTACGTTTGTCTTCACTTGCTCAAGAAGATAAAGGTTTTTATGGAGAGATCGGTAAGAGCTGACGAGCTTCTTACCCAAGTACATAATAGTGGGCTAAAGGTAAATAATTAAAATAATTTTATATTTTTTAAACCTAACGTTAAATTGGTAATCCTGGTACTGACGAGGCAAAGATTCTCACTAGCACATCGGTGTCTATTTTTAGAAGCTGTCTAAGAACAACAAATTGAAAGTTTTCCATACAACTTTACGGGATAGTGGTTAATATTCTCTTTATTTTTGGGATAAATGTGGTTCGGTCACACTGAATGATGCGTTCTGGTGATGAAATTTTAAAGAGTGAAATAGGAAAATATTTAATGATCAGAAGAGTTGATGAAAATCATAATATTGATTTTTTTTATTGTCTAATGTTTATTCCGAAATATTTCAATCTAGGCTAGTTAACGAGTTTGGAATTATATGTTATTTATGACACCATTTTCAATAAAAACCTAAAGCTGCGTGTAGGTAATTTATTGTCTGTATTACAATTTTATTTACTGTTTGAAAAATAGTATGTAGCCTGAAAATGATGAGAACAAATTCATTTCTAGTGAAATTGGCTTGATTAATCTTAAAGCAGTCTTCAATATAAATGTTTAACTTCATTATTTTGTCTTTTGGGAACTTATTCCCGAAGCTGCGTACCTATTACACTGAGGAACGCAACAATAATTCGTATTTCTGCTTTATTAGCAGTCGGTTTATATTATTTAATTAATTTAAAACTTTAACCAAACATTACTTCAAAATATAGCAAAGTGTCGTTCTTAGAGAGCTTCCAACTATCGCCGCTAGGGGAGCGCACATAATCTTTGTCTCGCCAATATACATATACTTTACTTTTTTGCATGAAAAAAATGATAGTTACAAACTTACCTAAGCAATGCACTTTATACTACTTATACTTCAGCTTACAGAGGCAACCATAAAAATAAAAGAAACAGAAGGACTTGGCTATCCACTTGGTAAATCTTCCTTAGAGCGTATGGCTTTTGTAGAAATGGTAGACTCAACTAGTTTAGGCCTGACAGCAGTTAAGCAAACAAATGGGATAATCGTCAAGAAAGAGCCTCTTGATAATGAAGATATGCAGTTAGTAAGTAAGTATAAATTAATAAACATTATAGTCTTATCCTATAACTATTTATTACTCAGTAAAGGCCTATTTAAAGTCACAAGGTGAACCGACGATCTGGTGAAGATCGTGGGAATCCATTGGATGCGGGCGGCACAGGACCGACCTGTGTAGAGAACATTGGGGGAGGCCTATGTCCAGCAGTGGACGTCTTTTGGCTGAAATGATGATCATGATGATGAAAGGCCTATTTTAAATTAAAATTTGGCTTCCATTCAGTGAATAACTTCATCTACCTTTTGTGTGCGATATGCTTGTGCTTGTTCAATGGCTTTACTGTGGGCTTTACCTAATCTTGTACTGTCTGTAGACACTCAATTAATTATAAAAAAAGAATGGAAGATGATGAAGACGCATGTTCTATTGAAACTGAACTCCACTGGAGTGGCCAGCTGGTGGGCACTCCACCGTCCGGGAAATCCGGATAGTCTCCGGAATGCCTCCACCTAACGTCAAAGTCTGGCATCTCTGCCAAAATTCCTAGTGGAACTGAGCTGGTTGAAGTGACATGATCAATTTCATCCTTCAATTCAATTGGATTACTTAACTAGACTTATTGTTATTGTTAGTCTTTCAGATTTGGGAAATCTGAATAATCAAATGTATAAATAAATAATTAATAAATATTTCACAACGTCACATACATTGATCTGACTCCGAGATAGGCAGCTCAAGCACCTGTGTTTCGGATATCAGAATCATCAGTGATATTACAAATATATACATATAATACTTTTCTTTTGTAAATACATACTTAATGAATGAATGAATGAATATATTCATTGAATAGTGAGCATAATTATGTTATGCAAGTTAGAATATAATATGGGCCATGCTAGCATGAATTCAACTAAGAGTTTGTTGATCTGCGCGCTAGGAAATATATCTTATCATTTCTCTTCCGCACGCATGAATAAATGGATTTATCTAAGTATATTCATTAAGGCAAAATAACGTATGAAAACTTAAAATTAGGTATTACACTTAGATTAAATCAAATAGAGGAACATACGGTACGCGCTTACATTAGTCAACTAAAATATGGGCTGTCACGCACACATCTACATCCATACGATCACACACGAGGAAAACCCAAATGAAAGAATGTGCCACCAAACGATAAAGGTAGAGCGATGGATCTCTTAACAGTGCGAGTGAGAGAAACGCGTCGCATCGTCGAGTTTGTCCGGGGATTTCCGCATCCAAAATTTAAGAACACGTATTAACCATTCCTTATATGTGTCGCAGCCATCTGGTTAATTTAGCCATCCAATCGGACGCCTAGGGCGTTCGTCAAATGCCAGCATCCAATTATCGCACTGCCTAGGTCAGAGGTGAGCAGGACAGAAAATAAAATCCAAACCAGGTTTATTGCAAACGTGAAACTCTAAATCAGGGGTAGGGTATTCTCGCTTTGGTGATCAATGTCGCGTAAGAGGGAAACTTAGCTGTAGAGCTGCTTAGAGGGAGCAGAAGCCGCAAGTCCTCAGGGAACGCAGGGGTGCTCCAGGCAAGGCCGGAACAGGTTGGCTCACTGGCGGGAAGGCGCGCAGGAGCAGGCGGCAAGAACACGGAGAAGGAAGGTTCTCGGTGTGGCCGTAGTGCAGTAACGTCGGAATCACGTGCCCGTAGATACGACCCTGGAATGTTACGAAGGAACGTATGAATGAGGTGTAAATTAAATTTGACCAAAAAGGGTGTTTATGACCAGTGGTTACAATTGAGAGGTCTCAAAACGTTAACACTTATTTTAAATTCGGTTAAGCCGTACGTACAAAAGTAACGGTTTAAAAGTAACGGTTTACGTACCGTTACTTTTAAAGTTAAGTTTCAATGGATTATTACATATCAAAAGGTTAAAAATGTTAATAAAAGTAAGTTAAAACTTACACCCAATGACTGCAGTCGTAGAAAGGGCATACAGTATTTAAAAGTTACAAACCAGTTACGGACCAAAATGTTGGTTGCAGTATTATGTACACCGCGTAATTAGTACGTCGTTGCACATAACACCATTACACTTTTACAATTAACACTGAGGAACTGATTCGCTGATAGAAAATATTTCTACAACGGATAATATTATAGAAAATTATGTTTGAACCGAGTTTAAAATATTAAAGATGCTAATAAATCATTTAAGCGCTATTGATTGGGCACAAATTGAAAACAAAATAAAATCACTTGTAAAATAAAATACTTTAAATTAAATGAAATTACACTTTAGAGGTTATAAAAAAATACTTCGTGAACGAGACACTCACCCTATATAGGGGTTCGGCAACACAAGAAAAAGCGTACCTGGAATGTTCTGAGGAACGAAATCCTTAGAGCATCCGGTGATCGTTTTCACAAATCATGTAGAAAGATACTGTGGCGGAATACAGAATATAGAACTTGGCTGCCCATTCAATGACCGGTAAAAAGTGAATTTCATATTTACATTAAAATATGTTTAAAAAGATCTTTGAATTATTTTATGCATTTATATTTATGCATTAACAATATTTAAATAACAATTGAATGGACAACCGATATTAATCGAAACTAATCGACACTGTAATAGTAGCTTTATTTTAAACTACCCACGAAGACACCGATTTGTTCGGAGGGTAGAAAATTTCAAAACAACAAAACGTAGTGGTTTGTTCAAGGAATTGTAGTGGATTTATTCTAATAATTACCATGCTAATTGGATGTGAGTGATAATAAAAGGTGAGTAGAACGGTGAACCGTTACACAATCACGTGGTTGAAGACATGGCTATGTCGTTAACCGCGACGTTAAACCAAAAGACTGAACGTTTATTGCCGACATCATCCAATTAGATGTCTAGGCCGATATTTGTTTGAACTAAAATCACTCGACTCAAACTTTTTGAAAAACATGCAGACGTACTATTATTGGCACTTCCATGATTAAATACTATTTTGACAATTACATTTAATTTATTCTTATAAAAAAAAACAGATAATCGAACCATAATATTCACGGCTGTTTTCGCTGCAGACGCCATATTTGTTTTGATGATTATTATTAAACCGGCGAAGGGGTAGACCCAAAAAGACGTGGTTTGACGTCGTAAAAGGATGACATGCGTACCAATAAACTGTGAAGTGATGGAGTCGATGCAGAAAAGCAGACTCTGGGCTCCGAAGCGGCAGCTTGGGTCGCCATCGGGACAAAACGCTATTTTTTGTTCTTATAAAAGGACCTTAGGAATGTAAAAAAAATACGCTTTTATCAGAAACAGAAACAGAAACGGTCGGTGATAAAGATTAATAAAACAGTGCCAGCACACGAAAAAAATGATTAAAGAAAAAACCGGGTTTCTTATTTTGACCCGGTTCTTTTAGACTAGGTAAGAACCGGGTAACACCCGGTTTTTAGGAACTGGATAGAACATGCATAGCATGCTCTAGGCCTGCCGGCCTTTTAACAAGGAATACGCTGTTTTCTCGAAAGTTTGCTGGCAGTTCGTATTGGTCCGGAAATACCGATAGGGATAGTTCATTCATTCCATAGTTTTGTCATATGAAGTAGAAAGTTTCTTCATAAACGTACAGTTGAAGACTACCATCCATCTAAATGATGGGGTGGACTGTTGTCGAGTGACGCGTTGGCCAAATGAAGCGGCAGGAATTAGTCCGAACATTCCTTTGAGCATATAGTAAAAGCGGTAGATTATACATTGTGAGGCTACTTCTCTACGCAACGCCTGTCCGGCAGTCTAGCCCATTAAAAATATCAGGGAAGTCTACAATTCGAGTCGCTCTCCGTTGAATGAAATGTTTTCAATAATTTTATTTTAGGAACCTGTAACCTATTGCTAACAGAAGACCAAGCTATCAATATTAAGGAGTCTGAAATCAAAACGATTCTAAAGAACAGTTACTATCCAAGAGTCTTGATAGAAAACATTGTATTGGATAAAGATGCAACATCAAATATTAATAAAAATGGACGACGAAGAGGTAAGACCTCTTTTGACTTGATTAACATAGGTAGTTGTACTTGTAGTGTGCCTAGGAATCACAAACTGATCTCAAACGAGGTTGTGAATGCTGGGATTGGATGGGATGAAACCTTCGGCTAGTCTACCGGCCACACCGAACGCTGCCTATAACTTTTGAACTTTGGATGTATAAGGAGTATTTTTTTCCTTTGTCCTTTTTTTACTTTGAGAACTTTTTTTCCGTACCTTTTAATTAAATGGGCATTGTGTCATCGAATTTTCACCACCAGATCGCCGGTGAGGGAAAACATCCTGTAAAGACCTGTACGTTTCAGATAGTTTCATAAACTGTGGATAAACACAATGATTGATGTATTAATTCTATAAGTGTACTTTAATATTTTTATTTTAATATTTTTTTAATCAGGTGTGAGCAAGAGCATGCTAGGAAATGATTTAACTGATCAATTTCAAGGAAACTATAATAAAGAGAAGAATACTCAGAAGAAATTGAAACCGATTCTTCTTCCAAATGAAACTGTACATGCAGATTCTAGTCTTAGGAAGAAAGATATACAAAGCATCACTATTCATAACAAGATGGAGAAAAGTCTTCAAAATGCCGAGGAGAATAATGTAGAATATTATATTTGTGGTCTCTGTAAAATAAAGTTCAAATCATTGAGATCACTGAAAAATCATATGAATATTCATCAATCTACGCTGACACGTCTTATATGTGACCATTGTAGCAAAGTATTCCGAAAAAAACGCAGTTTGATAAACCATATAAGAACACATATTGTGAAATCAACGTTTAATTGTAGTCTTTGTTGCAAAACCTTTAATCGAAAAGATTCCTTAATTAATCATGTTCAAATACATGTATTAAACAGTTACACTGAAAAACCACATCAATGCAGATATTGTAAGAAAGCTTTTTCTGATAGTAGTATTTTGAGGAAGCATATCAAATTGCATAGACATCAATGCAAGCTTTGTAATGGAAAATTTACTAAAAGGAGTTCTTTGAAAGTGCATATGAGACTGCACACAGGGGAGAAGCCATATAAATGCAAGCATTGCAATAAGGTTTTTGCTCAAAGCCATGGATTCAGATCACATATGAAATTACATACTGGGGATCTATATCGTTGTATACATTGTGATAAAGGTTTTATTACTCGTAGCCATTTTATAATGCATATGCGATTGCATACAGGGGAAAAGCCATATAAGTGCAAGCATTGTATAAAATCTTTTACGCAAAGTAGTCATTTGGTAATGCATATGAGATTGCATACTGGGGAAAAACCATATGAATGCAAGCATTGTAATAAAACTTTTACTCATAATAATACTTTGAAAAAGCATATGAGGGTGCATACAGGAAAAATTACATTTAAGTGCGAGCAGTGTAAGAAAACGTTTTCTGAAAATAGTAGTTTATTGAGGCATAAAAGATTGCATTCGGGTGAAAAACGATATAAATGCAAGCATTGTAACAAAGCATTCACTCATGGTAATACTCTGATAGCGCATATGATATTGCACACCGGAGAAAGACCATTTCAATGCAACTATTGTGATAAAGCGTTTAATAGTCGTAGTTGTATTATAAGGCACATAAGATTACATACAGGGGAAAGACCATATAAATGCAAACTATGTAACAAGACATTTAATGAATCAACTCTTCTTATACGGCATATGAGATGGCATAATGGGGAAAAACCTCATCAGTGCAACCATTGTGATGCAGCATTTATTGATAAAAGCACTTTGAAAAACCACTTGATATTGCACACAGGGGAAAAGCCATATCAATGCCATCATTGTAACAAAGCTTTTTCTCAAAAGAGTTATTTGAAGGCACATATAACAATACATACAGGGGAAAAGCCATACCAATGCAAGCACTGCAATAAAGCGTTTAGAGATAAATGTAATTATGCAAAACACGAGAAATTGCACCACACTAGGTAAACGCTATATCACTCAAACATTTGAGATTGCATTCATTACATGAGAACTGAGAAGAGGAGAACACAATAATTGCAAAACAGCATGGTGGTATAATATCGAGATTTTTTTTTTTGTAAAATATCCAAATTAACGCAGTTCTTTACAACGTTGAAAGCGAAGAGAGTATCAATTAAACAAAGCATAAATTATAAGATTACAATCAGGGAGAAAACATTAAAAAAGGTACGAAAAAGTGCAAGACAATCTGTTATAAGTTAATAAATTTCAAACTTAGATTAAATTAAAAATAGATTTAATCCATATAAAATAGTACTCTGTGATTTAATCTAAGGTATAGAATTATAACAAGACTTTATAATATTTTGATGTTGATGCTACGTACGTAGTACCCACTTGAAAAACGAAATTTATGCTTCAAATTTGAGGTGACAGCAGTATGGAACCTATCATTCTGTTATTATTCTATGATCTATGGTTTAAGGTGACGGGTAGGGCACACTAGCGACGCCAATAGCTTTTAGTTTTTAGCAACTAAACCGGCTTTATCTTAAACAATTTCGCAGTTACTATCTCTCGGCAAACACTTATACTATTTATTAAATAACTATGCAAAAATGTTGGGTCCAACGCGTACGCGAAAAATTGATTTACGCCAAAAGCGGCCCCGTTTGGCGTGAATCAATTTTTCGCGTACAAAAACGGGCCCATTATTTGTGCATGGTTATTTAATAAATAGTATAAGTGTTTGATGTTGTTTAGGTTGTAACCGATACCGAAATCGTTTAAAATTGATCCCGTTTAGTAGCTAAAAATTAAAATCGATTGGCGTCGCTAGTGTGCCCTACCCTTCACATGTATCAGAGACGTTCGTAGTTTGGTCCAATAAAAATATGACCCATGTGAGACAGCCAAGGAAAGTGAAACTTTTTTTTAACTTTATTGCACAAAATTTAGTACAATGGGCGTGCGGAAAAACTGTGTCTTGGCCCGAGCGATCGGATGCATGACCAATACCTTAACGTGGTTTCCAAGTAACAAAACAAAACGTTATGAAAATTATGTCTCATTTTATGTATCTTTGCGTAGATTTTTGCAACTTTAGGAATCATTTTGTGTATGTACCTTTGTGTACGAATATTGTATGCTAGTATTATGCTTATTTCTTAAGAAATATCATTAGTTTTAATTTAACACGCACCAGATGATCCTTGTTGCACCCAGGACCCCGCGATCACGGCCCGGTACTTAAACCTGTAGTCCCAAGGTAAGAATAATATTTTACAAAAATAAGAGGACAACCCTATACGGTAGATAACTTTCTGTCCAAAATGGCGGAGTGTCGATACTGCTTTAGCGTATTTATCTACTGTGCCTATACTTTGTCAAATAAGTCATGAAATTTTTTGTTCAAGAACTATAATTTTATAAGCGGAATTCCTATGATTTATATTTATAATAACCGATAGGGTTACCATGTTCTACTATGAAGTATGCGCCAGTGGCGCCATCATTAATTTTCACGACTTTATGGACACAGTATATTACTCGTATATAGGTATATAGGCAGATTATATTTTTGATCGTAAATTAAGGTAACAGGAATTCACTTTTTGAATTAGAAGTAGTGTTTTGAGTTAAGTAGTAAAAGTATTTTGATTAAATTCTATGTCTTTTTCTGTCCCCAATAGTCATAGAATTTAAACCATATCTTTATATTGCAGATACGATAATCTCTCTGGATAAAGAAACAACACCGTCTTGCTCTTAGGTTAGAGTGAGTAGCGACACCAATTGATTTTAATTTTTAGCTACTAAACCGGTTTACTATATTAAACAATTTCGGGGTTATAACCTCTCGGTAAACACTTATACTATTTATTAAATAACCATGCACAAATGTTGGGTCCGTTTTTGTACGCGAAAAATTGATTCACGCTAAAAGTGGCCGCTTTTGGCGCTTTTGGCACATTTTTTTTTGCAGTTTGGGCCTGCCCAAAAAAATGTGCGCAAGGGAGATGCGATGCCGATTAAGGGCCTTTACGATGAGTCGGTCGTCGCGGCCGAGGGTGGGTCATCCATCTGCATCCACATCGACCCCGCGGGTGAATGAAACAGATGAATTTGGACAAAACCAAGGTCATGTTCAATGAACATGTTCTACGGGAACCGATTGCAATTCACGGTGCCGTCCTCGAAGCTGTTCAAAAATACGTATACCTCGGGCAGACTTTGCAATTGGGTAGAAACAACTTCGAGGATGAGGTTAATAGGAGAATCCAGTTAGGTTGGGCAGCATTTGGAAAACTACGTCGTGTTTTCGTATCGTCGATACCACAGTGCCTAAAGACGAAAGTCTTCAATCAGCGCGTCCTACCCGTCATGACATACGGAGCCGATGTCGATACGACGCCGTAGGGCGTCCAACACTGCGTTTCCCCAATCTCACTCTCAGGGATCGAATCCGAAATGAGGTGATCCGGCAGAGAACCAAAGTCATCGACATTGCTCACCGGATTAGCAAGCTTAAGTGGCAGTGGGCTGGCCATATTAGCCGCAGAACCGACAACCGATGGCGTAAATGAGTTCTAGAGTGGAGACCGCGTCTTAGCAAACGTAACGTAGAGCGCCCTCTGGCTTAGGTGGAGGGACGATCTACGCAGGATGGCTGGCAAGAACTGAATGCGAGAAGCCATGGATAGATCACGGTGGCGAACAATTGGAGAGGCCTACGTCTAGCAGTGGACTGCGATAGGCTGATGATGACACTTGAAAAAATTCATAGCAGATGCTTACGTTATCATTCTTGGTGCAATGTGTTCATCACCCATTATTTCAATGCAAGAGTGTAATGTTCCACTCCTGATAAAAGTAATCCCTTTCACACCCTCCCTTCCTTCCCTTTTTCAATGGCAGGACAACATCATCGCACACGTTTTACAGCGGCATCCCAAACCCCCACCAACTCGCTGTTTGAGGTGGAGTTCACTAACATCCGTGGACTCCATACAAACCTTAACGCCGTCCACCAACACCTCGAGTCGACGAAGCCTGCGATGCTGTTTCTGATGGAAACACAGAGTTCCTGCCCTGCGGACACGGCATAACTGCACTATCCCGGCTATGTGCTGGAAGAGTCCTTCTACGGCAAGGCCGGTGTATGCCTTTTCGTCAGATCGGATATCTGTTACGACCGTCTTCACTGCTTTGAAGACCCATCCCTTTCCATCCTTTGTGTACACGTAGACTTAGGCTCGACGAGCAGAATCTACGTGTGCATATACCGTTCCCACAAAGAAGACACCGAGACAACTCGACTCTTCGACCATCTAAGTCGGGTAGCAGACAACGCTCAGGTGCGGTTCCCTTACACTGAGCTGGTGTTTCTAGGGGATTTTAACGCCCACCATGACACACCTGGTTGGGATTCCCTAAAACAGACCATGCTGGCCGAACCGCCCACGCATTTGCTCTCATCCATGACCTGACCCAACTGGTACTCCTGCCCACCCGGATACCAGACATAGTCGGTCAAGCGCCCTCCTTGCTGGATCTTTTGCTGTCGAGTCACCCATCCGGGTAACAAGTGTCGGTTGGCGCCCCACTAGGGTCCTCCGACCACTTCCTGGTTGGCGCAAGAGTGCCTTGCATCGCTCTCCCACAACCCGTAGAGGTGACGCGGAGACTATGGCGTACTCGTCAGCAGATTGGGATGGCCTGCGGGAATACTACGCGTCCGTCCCCTGGAGGCAGAGCTGCTTTGGGAAAAAGGATCCATCGGAGTGTGCAGCGGCCATAGCATGGGGTCAGTATTGGAATGGAAATACTACACTATACACGAATACTACATTCCATTCACAGATGTCACCAGCGGTCGCAAAGATTAGCTCTGGTTCAACCGGGAGTGTGCTGCAGCCGTTCAAGAGCAACGGTCAGCATACCCCGCCTGGGATCAAGCCTTCCAGGATCCTAACATAGGCTTATTTTGATTTTATATTATATTTTGATATTAAATCGTGTTATAAGTAGCTTGTATTTTAATTTTGTTGTTAAATCGCGTTATAAAAAAATCTGAATATTTTATCTGGATTAATCTGGTATTGCTAATCATTCGTTCATTGAATGAACGAACTGTTTTATGACGATTCAGTCATTCAAATCTGTCAAATCAATGCTGATTCCGTTCAGTCGTTTTAAAAATGGTCTAGTGGAGCACTATGGGACATTCTTGTCTGATACGTAGTATCTTCTACTTAGTTTGTGAATAATCACTAGCTACGCTCCTACATTAATAATATACTCTATGTTACCTACCACAGACTAAGGAGATACTACGTATCAGACAGGAATGTCCCATAGTGCTCCACTATAAGAACGACTGAACGGAATCAGCATTGATTTTGGCAGATTTGAATGACTGAACTGTCATAGAGCAGTTCGTTCATTCAATGAACGAATAGTTAACAATACCAGATTAATCCAGATACAATATTCAGGATTTTTAAATTTAACAACAGAAATAAAATACAAGATAATATTGACTGACCGGATGGCGCAATTGGTAATGACCCTGCCTCTTACGCCAAAGGTCGTGGGTTCGATCCCCACCCTGGACAAACATTCGTGCGATGAACACTTGTGTTTGTTCAGTTTCTGGGTGTAATATATATATTTAAGTATATATTTGTGTTCCTATGTTGTCTGATATCTGTAACACAAGTGCTTAAGCTACTCAGTACGGAATCAGGTCAACGTATGAGATGTTGTGAGAATTATTATTATTATTATTTAATATCAAAATATCATGAAACACACAGTAAATTCACTTTTGTTGCCTACTATACATCCCTTAGAAAAATAGTAATTTAGACTAGGCCAGTCTGTGACGGTAAATCCAGGACTGCGTGTGCCGCGCTGAGCTGCAGTGCAAGCATCAAGTGGTAATCCTTGTAACAGCTTCTGGGGTCCACAATCTTCGATAGGTGAAAAATATTGTTACCTACTAAGAATTTCATTGAGCGAACTAAGAACATATTTTAAATATCTTTACGCTTCTGCACATTGTTTAGTTTTCTTTAACCAAATAATGAGTATCCGTATATTTGCACTTAATTTACATTTTTTTTAACAAAATTCTATATTTTTTTCTTCTTGACATAACAGATTTTTTTATAACGCGATTTAAGAACAAAATTAAAATACAAGCTACTTATAACACGATTTAATATCAAAATACCACGAAACACACGATAGAATTCACTTATGTTGCCTCATATACATCCCTTGAAAAATAGTAATTATTTAGACTAGGCCGCAGTCTATGACGGTAAATCCAGGACTGCGCGTGCCGCGGTGTGCTGCAGTACCAGCATGCAAGTCAAGTGGTAATCCTTGTAACATTTTGGGTGCACAATCTTCGATAGGTGAAAAATATTGTTACCTACCAAGAATTTCATTGAGCGAACTTAGAACATATAATAAATATCTTTACGTTTCTGCACATTGCTTAGTTTACTTTAACGTAATAACAAATGTCCACAACGTATATTTGCACTTAATTTACAATTCTTTAACAAAATTCTATATTTTTTTCTTTTTGACATAACTGCCATTTTGTTTTTCTGAGTGAATGAATAGTGGTGACAAGTGGGGATATTCCATATACATCGATGTATTGAAAACATCGATGTTTATAATCCGATACATCGAATAGATTCCGATGTTTTGAAAAGCTATCGTTATACTCAATGTATCATTGTTTTTTCATAAAACATTGAATCGATGATAACCGGCTTATGTCAAAATATTCAAGTTTATGTAAATGATTCAATGATATTTAAAACTAATAATAATATGTTTTTACATCTAAGGTTTTTTTTTTCAACATAAATGGCTTTGTATAAATATCCACCAACCTATTACGGTCATGGCGGCCAATATCCACGATCAGCCACGTACGGAGGATATATTATAGTGATCAAGTGAATGCGCAAACACAAGTGCACTTGCTATTCCCTTGCCCCCATATTTTTTTTTTTTTTTTTTTAATTCTAATGAAATTCCACGGACACTGGTTCCGTGCCTTTATTGTGTTTGTTTTTAAAGTGTTACAAATTATTTTTGATATTTGCTCCGCGATAAAATTAAACTAAATTAAATTACAATAACAATCTTAAGTTTAGGCAGTCGTGCATGGTTAATGTGGTTGTAATAAAATGTACTGTCATTATTATTATTATTATTATTTTTTGGGGTAGGGGGTATGGTCATTTTATGTAGTTAAGGACCTCAGAGGAGGGTTTAGGGGTATGTTAGTAATTTATCTTTTATTTGCAAGCTTGTCCCTAACCGCGTCATCGCCCCGGCGGATCGCCCTTTTGAGGTTGTACTCGGTTATTTTTTCGATGGTAGCCTTCGATGCCATGGATATTAGGCGCGCTGTGGCGTCGCTAGTGGCGTTATCTGTATAATATACACAAGTTCTTGTGTGTCTGGAGATGGCTACCACCGCGTGTGGGACACTTTGCAGGAGATGGGACTGTTTGGGAGTTGTTCTGACTATCGCAACGTTCTCGAACGTCTGTCCCTGGGCTTCGTGGATTGTCAGAGTGCGCGATCCTTCGTCTGATCCGTACCCCTGGCTGATTAAGAGAGCTTTCTCGGCCTGGGTGTGAACGAGATACAGGGTTCTTTCGGACTTGGGTATCTGCGCATCTGAAAATCGTTTCAGCTGTAGGGACTTAGTTCGGGTGTTAGCCGAGTATATGCCACTGTAGATTTCTCTAAGGGCATACGCTACGTCTTGTGGGTTGCGATAAGTGCACAACAATTCCTTTGTGATGTTGGTGATTTTGTTTGGTCTGTTGTAGTGTAGGGGAAAGAGATTGCAGCGGTCAATATAAGGGAGTTGGTTGTTGTCACCCAGCAGCGTGACCTTGCTGGCTTTTACTATTTGGATGGCCAGGACTATGGATCCGAAATGGTTCATAAGGGCTTCGTCCACCACTAGGTGTGTACACGATTCACCCTTACTCATACCATTTACAAGTAGGGATGCCATGGTCCTCACTCTTTTCTTCGCTTTATCTCCAATTCGTAATTCCAGCTTCTCTCTGAGGTCATTTGCTGCCTCTGTGGTGGTGGTGACAATCATGTCCTCTTCGACGTTTATTTGGGACATGACCCATGTCGTCTTGCCGCACCCTGGGACTCCGTTGACCCAATCAATGGCAGGTTTTATCCAGTGCTCCGGTTTTCTACCTTCAGACAAATCCCCAGAAATAGTGTTGGCCATTTCCAAAATTTTGTCGTCAAGCATCACCTTGGTGCACTTAGCTACCACTACTAAAGGGTCTCCGGCAGGTGTTCTAAAAGTAATCTTCCCATCCTCTTCCTTTTGGTTTTCGTGCAGATTCACGAAACCACACGACTTGCTGTAGCCTGCCATATATGACCCCGACATCTCTCCCAGTAGGACTGTAGAGGTGTCGTTGTCGTATATAGCTGCCTCAGCTTCCCTCAGTTTGATTTGCAACATTCTGCCGTTTAGGCCGACTAAACCTCTCCCGTAGGTCGTGATGATCTCTTTGCAGATATCCTCATTGACTTTCCGGGTGGCTCTAGTGACTGCTACAAATTCTATGAAAGCGTTGAGCATGTGGTCTTCTGGTTCTACCGCAGGTCGGAGTTCGGGTGGTGTCACTTGTCCCATGTCTGCTCGGGTGCGGTCTTTCGGTGTTGATGGCTCTGGTCCCAACTTTTTTGTGGGGGTCGCCATATTTTCAATCGCAGATTGGAGCGCTGCAATCTCTCTCATCCGTCGCAGCCTTTTCGCTACCACTTCTGGGATTGAACTTATTGCTCTGCTTAGTGTGGAGAGTGCGGATTCCTTTTTTCTCTCCTTTAGGATGTCGCTCTCTTTTGTGCTCGCATCCTGTGAAGCCTCAGCTCTTTCCTGGACAATCCTGTTCTCCAACCGCTCGGACCCGCTGATGTCTGTGCCGACTATCGGATGGTCCCAGCAGTCGGTGGGACGTTCTTCAGGATTTGGCTCTTGAGGTCGCTGTCTAAGATAACTGAGGTTTTGGCCTCTATCCTCGTAGACAATGACTTCATGATGCTTTGAGGCTGCCAGGGCTCCAAGATAATCCTCGGTCATGCCCTTTTCGAGGCTCACGACCATGGCGTCGACACTGATTGTTTTTGAGGGAGCGCGTTCGCTTGTGCCCCTCTCGCCTATCTTTGCCAGCACCTTGCAGGCTTGTTGAAATTCCGTGGTATCAAGTTCTCTGCAGAAGAGTGCGATGGTCTTGTTTTTCCTTCGCACTATCCTGCAGGTCTGCTTTTCCACGGATACCACTTGCAGTTCATTGAACGCTCTACGTTTCATGGTGGTTTTGAAGGTGCTGCCATTGAGAAGCGAGGCTAGGCCCGGCGAGATGCTCACAGTGTTTTTCGCCATAGCCGTGCAGAACGCGATGCCCACTCTTTCGGAATTTGCTTCCATGAAGAGGGCGACACCTCGCAGACGCAAACTGGGCTTTCCTGTCTCCCCCCCCTGCCCCCATATTCCGATGGGACACCAGTGTGACACGACCTGAAAGAAGTCGGGCGCAGAATCAACGGCTTAACGTGCTTTCCGAGGCACGAGGGTACAATACCGACGACTTCCTGACTCTTCCAATTTAAAAAAAAAATATTTAGGCAAAAACAGTCATTACAGCAACAATTAATTAAATAATTATTTATACATATTTTTAACAGACAACGAGTGCCGAAACATACAATAATTTTAACATTAAATTAAAGTGTGCTTGTTACCTGAACTACCTACAATAGTTGGTTCTTACAAATGTACTAGTACGAAATATGGAAAAAAATAAAATCAAAACGAATAGTGTACAAAAATACTTTAAGGAATTTAAACTAAAACTAAAAGAGGTTAAGCTAAATACCAAACCCTAAGAAATGCATATCTTCCCTTAGTGTATGAGGGAAAACATGTACATCCCTCAGTTCAGCAAACAAACATTTTAGTAAGAATCTATTATATATATATATATACATATATATATATATATATATATATATATATATATTATATATATATATATATATATATATATATATATATATATATATATTCTAAGTGATAAGAGAGAGATAAACGGATACATATATATGTAATCTTAGCTTTATGTATCGTAGAACAAAGAGAAGAAATGCGATAGTCATATGCATATCTCACAGGTTATAAAAATCAGGTTACATTAGGAATATTTACTAAGATAAATTTTAAAAATTGTTCTTTTAATACTAAATAAGAAGCAATTAAAAAGATCGCGATTCAGAAATTCTTTATTGTATAAGCTAATTTATCGGGAAAGAAAACAATTCTGTGTAATTTTTTTTCGTAGAATTGGTGGTACAAATGTTTGAAATACACGTTGGGGGCGAGCTGGGAGGCGGAATTTGCTTTTGAAGTTTATTTTAGCTAATAAAGAAGGACAATCGTATTTATTATTCAGAATTTTATATAAAGTTGTTATTTCAAAGTATTTACGGCGATCAAAGAGACTTGAGAACTCAATAAGAACTCAAGAGACTTAAAAACAAAATTATTGACCTATTGCGCAGTCGTCGCTTTATAGTGCGATCCAATAACCACTACGCCACCGAAGCGGGGGTGGGGTAGGGGGGCGGTTGTAGTATAGTATACACAGATTCACAGAGACAACGCAGGAAGTTAGATCTATTATTTTATGAAAAATGAAAATCTAAACTATAATAAGATACTGGATTTAGCTTTTTTCATAACCTTCAAATACAAACATTTTCACTTTGAAATGATGACCTGTTTTGACAGGCTATTTTGACATGACTTTAGCTTTGCAATATACTTTAGAAAAAGTACTCGACCTTTTCATCCGATACATCGAAAGACATCGATGTACAGTTTTGATGTATCGAATCGATAAAAATATTGATGTTTTTTCAAAGTGGACACCCCTAGTGACAAGTCAAAAAGCTCATCAATCATGAAATGAACGAATGAGATAATAGCTTTCATTCATACATTCATTCGAGATTCTGAACATCTACCTGAAAGATGATAGCATAGACAACGCTGACTAATTTCATTTCAAGTGGATTCAGAGCCATGGATTATATTCTCTTTGAATTTTGGTAGGTACTTTGTGCTAACAACTGATCGTAACTGCTCCGAAAATTTTGTGATTTATATTGTTAAAACCCATAAATTAGTCCTAAACTCGTCACTAATACCATGAAAATAGTATTATGAGGTGTTTGTAGAAATATTTAGTCCTTAACATTGTGTTTTTATCAGTGATAATGTGTGATACGGCAGCCGGCTAACGGTCGATGACCTTGCGTTTTTTGACATTTGAAGTTAGTACTAAATATCTTGTGAATCATTATTATCTCTTTTATTCGGGTCTTTTATTGATTATTTGTGATTAATTAACTACAAATTAAGTTTGCAGTGTTTTCATTACAGTAACTTATTCAATTTCTCGAAGAGTAGTCTTGATTTGACGTAACCTTCTTCCAATGTTCTAACAACTATCTGATATTGTTTACTAAATTACAACGTAGTTATGAGTAGAATGACCACACGTAGTATGGCCTAATAAATAAGTATATTAAAAAGACCCAGAAATGATTTTTTTTAAATCAGCTTACTAACTGTCCCACTGGAGGGCAAAGGCCTCCATCATAGAAATCAAGTTATCGCTACTATGATGGGATTAGGCTTAATCGCCACGCTTGCCACATGCGGATTGGTGATCACAAACCCGAGCTATATCCGAAAAATTCGAAACATAGGTACTTTTCGCTCGACCCGGGAATCGAACCCAGGACCCTGAGATCAAGGTCCGATACTTAAACCACTAGACCAACAGGGCGTTGTTCAGAAATGAGTTTGGAAACAAAAATGTATTTTTAATAATGTGAAATGTATTAAACTAAGAAGGAAATGAGGTGATGAATTAGATATGTATGTGTTACTGATAGAAAATAAAATTATAAATCATGAAAATGACAGTAAACAATTTCAATTGGAAATATTAAAACTTGAGGAGTTATTAATAAACATGACTCATAGGTATAACTCGACCAAAAATGAGTATGGAACTGATGCTTGTAATGCAGGACCTCTTAAATCCTTTCAAGGAAGATACTATCATGTCAAACAGTACTCCGTTCAAGCACCAGTCCCCCACTACTCATAGTACCTATAATAGTCCACCAATAACACACTGTAATCTCTGTTGTCATCATTGTTCTGGCTGTCATCAACAATGTTGAATTTCTCAAAAAACTATATACGCGGCTACACTTTACTTTTTTAACTTTGGAAGAAGAAGATAGTAACTTTGCAATTAGACGGTAATTATTGGGGTATTTTTTTTCTTTTTTCTTGTGTATAGGCTTAATTATAGCTTTTTTAAGTTCATTTGGAAAACATCCTTCGTCAAACGATTGGTTAATTAGTATGGTAAATGGCAATTAAAGTTCAGAGGTATAGTGTTTTAGTAAAGTAGGTGGAATCACATCGATTCCATAGCTAGATTTATTTTTCAATTTTTTAAGGTTTTGTGTATTTTGTGACAATCTCACGGCTTACGGAAAAAGGTATTTTCTATAGGATTGACAATTGGGAGGCCAACCGCTGCCAAAGGATTATTTTCTCCAATGTTTGTAAAGTAAGAATTGAATGCGTTCGAGATATTTTTGGGATCATTAATTATTGTGCTATTTTTATTTAATGAAATGTTATTATTATCTTTTTTGATTTTCTTATTTGTACGTTCGTTTATTATACTCCTCATTGTTTTTACTTTATTCGATGATTTATAGGTATAATTTGTTTATGTAATGCAAGTTTATTGATGTATTTACAATTTTTTTTAACAAAGTTTCATATTTTTTATAGTAGTTATGTAGCACAGGACTTTTATTTTTGTTATGATTTTTTTATTCTTTGAGTTAGCCAATATTTTTTATAATTTGTTTGTAGTTTTACTTTTCGCTTTGGTATACATTTATTTAATAAGTCTAATAAAATATTTTAAAATGTATTATAGTTCTGATTTACATTTTTAGTAAGGGTAAGTATATTTTGCCAATCTATATCTCTTAAACTTAACTTAAATTTAAGAACTTTTTTTTCGATCGACCAAGCTACTTGTGTTGTTTGTTGGGGCACGTTTATTTAATTGTAGTTTAAGCATGGCCAGTAAAGCCTAAATTCTCTACATTGGTAGATATTTTATTTTTGTTATAGTTTGTAAATATAAGGTCTAGATATGTTGACGATGTTAGAGTTATGTATGTAGGGTCCTTAATGTACGGGGACAACGGTGCGGCGCACGGTGGAACGAAAAGGGCCGGTAATGGTCCTAGCACTTAAAAAAAAAGTGTTATATTTTGAAAATCAAAAAATTGTTTTGGATTCATCTATTGATTATAAGAAAGTATTACTATGACGGTTTTTCTGAAAACTTAGTATTTAAGGCGTTATAAATTTCCAAAGTTTTTTTTGTATGAAGAAAAACAAAAAAAAGAGGAAATCTCAAAATTTTCACATTTTCTCAAAGAATTGCCTTTATGTATGTGTAGTACGTATTTTTCTCCTATTTTAGTGCCTATTTTCAGGTTTCGTTTTTCTCTGTTTTGGTCGCAATTTCAACTTTTGTTCTTAATTCCACACCACCCTAGAGGTTAAGAACTAGGCGCGTTTTTTTTAGTGGTATCCCCCGTAGGCCTATTCCACTATACGAAAAATTACAATCACTGCTAATCACTGTTTTAATTCAATCACTGTTAAATAATAACAATCACTGTTTTAATTCAATCACTGTCAAAAAATTACAATCACTGCTAATCACTGTTTTAATTTAATCACTGTCAAAAGTATCTACATTAACGAATACCATATTTTCGGTTTCGTCATCACCAATTGTTTCTTCCTGTTCAATTTGTGCTTCTTTTGACAAAGTTCTATGTTTTCTGCGAAGTCTTTGGCGTTTCGTCGAAATAAGTGGATCTGAGCTGATTAACAAATTATATAAAATATCTTGGTTTGTAGCTGTTCTGCTGCATTTCCTGGAATGGTGTTGGCGGTACCTACGAAAGTCTTTATTTCTTGCTTCGGCAGCTTCTTCAGATAAGTTACCAAATTGGTACTAGACCAAAACTTTCAATGATATTTGCACCATGCATAAGAACTTTGTGAACACTTGAAGGCATATAATACCAGCTATATAAGTCCAAATACAGTTAAATGGTGGCTTGAGCATATTCGTGAAATTTTCCCGAGTCAATGTGGTTGCCCGATGAAATTGTTTCTAAAATGATTGCAAACCGCCTAATTAATTCTTCACTGACACCAGTTATCTCAGCAGTCACGTCTGCATTTGCAAAAAATCTTCTGGCCGTATTCCCGTCATTGGTGGAGCCATGGCCTTGTTTGACAACATCAATCAGAAGTCCCATTCTATTTTTGAAAGCATCTTGTATGTTTTTCTTTCTGCTTTCAATGATGCCTTTGGTGTCTCCCTTTACAGCCCATGTCTTTATCGTTAATCTGTAAGCTATATGCAGAATGCATTCCATCATTCGTATCCAGATGTGCAATGATGATAATCCGTATCTATAGAGGTCTGGATTAGTCAGTTTTGACGCAAGCAAGGGAAGATTATTCATCTCAGTTGGAGTGGCTTTACAAATGTCGCATCTTTGAGATGAAGTGTCACATAAAATTGATGTTGCTTTTCCATATATCATTGTCATTAATAAAGAGTGTGTAATCTTTATTTCGCCAACTTCTGTTTCTAATAAATTTTCAATCTCTTCATCAATAGCACTTTTTTCCCGTAATATGGTTGTTTTATTTTCTTTTACAAACTCAAAAAAGATTGGACGACACCAATATGATGAGTTTGGTGAATCATTTTGCCAGATAACTTGTTTACCGCTAACTAATTTGATTGGCACTAAGCTTCCCTTGAATATTCATGGGAAGCTTAGTGCCAATCAAGCTTAGTGCTTAGTGCGCTTGAGTCATCAGATTCACTTTCTAAAGATTCATCGTCTGTTTGGATTTTTTGCTTATAATTAGTTTGATTAGACGCACCGTCAAATCCCCACTTACTGATGAGGGTTAATTCTTTACACTCACTATCGATGACGAGATGCATAATTATTCTTCTGGCCGTTATATCCAGTAGAGGTTGTAATTTAATTTTGGCTGAGGTTTCTGTCACTGTGATGGCGTCTTATGGTGGATAGCATTCTTGTTTTGCATTTTGCACTTGATAATAGGACGGAAATACATTGCAGCCTTTTTCGTTAACACTTTTTTTTAGAGTATTGTATTGCCACTTGGTCAACTTAAGAGATAAAAATAACCCCAAAGCTTCATCCGGAGAAAACGCAGGTTTTGTTTCTTTATCAGATATGCATCTTTTAACTTTTTTCACATCTTGTGGATTTTTAAGTAAATGTTCTAATATTTCAGCAATCTCCTCATTCCCATCTGCTTTTAACTGCGCACTATATGCATATTTTATTTCGTCTAACGACAAATGGAAATTTTCTGCTCGTCTTTTTTTCTGTTTAGGAGCTAATTCACAAAAAGGTTTTCTAGGGCTTTTCTCGGTGGAGACACCGATAGAAACTTTTGGTGGTGACACAAATTGAGTTGAGGTACTGGGTGCTGCGTAATCTTCAGTACCGCCAGTCAAGCGTTTAATAAAGTCTGGCCATATGATGTTTGCTTGTAACCAATCGCTATTCTTAGTTTTGAAAACCTCTTCTCTATTATAAGCGCTTTGCCATCTTCTATTCAAATTATAACAATATTTTGCACAAAATGATTTTAAGGTTTTTTCGTTTTCATCACTTAATTCAACTAAGAGTTTCGACTTTACCGCGCTGTATAAGTTTTCACTATCTTTAATACTACCACTGGTTTTTAAAGTAACGAAAAGATCAAGATTTGTCACTAAATCACGAAACATTTTACAAACTTCACAACACAAACAAAATATTAATAATAGTAGGTATGTAGGGGTAGTGCATCTATTATGGTGGGTAATAGAACACTGAGGTGGGTTTGAATACAACTGTTTGTTCTGTGCATTTTCGATGCACCAATCACGTTACGACACGTCACAACTTTTGTTGCGCTTGCGCCCTCATAGCACTTATTTCTCGGAAATTAATGTCAAAACAAGTGACGTCATAGGGTGGTGGGAAATGTGGAATGTATTTTTAAGTACTTTTATAGGTATAGATGCTTCAGTCAACTATTTTTAATATCTTACTTTCTATGATTATCGATTACTAAACTAAAAAGATACGAATTTTCATACAATTTTGAACTGGCTATATCTCCGAAAATATCAGTCTAATAAAAAAAGTCAAAGAACAAAAACGGTTCAAATATATGCCTAGATACCGAAAATATACTTTTTATCCCTTAAGTCCCAACTTTGTAATCTCAGCCCACCGTGCGGCGGCCTCCTCGTGTGGCCCTTTCGATAGTATTTTTGCTCAATTTGGGGCTGCTACCGAAAGGGTCCTGGCGTCCCTGGGCAACGGCGGGTAGTAGTCAGCATCGCCCATTGCTACCCGGCGGCTAACAGCTGCACACACACGGGAGGGCTCCTGGAGTCGTTCTGTCGACCCCCAGTTGAGCCCCCTCGGGGCCTAGGACCGGCCTCACGGTTTGGGGAAACCCCTCTCCTGTGGGCTCTTTTGTTCTAGGCCCGTGGCACTATCCGGCGTCACCTCACACGTGATTGCGTTTTGACGTGGGCCACACCAGAGTGGAGCGCCTTAGGGCGCAGTGGTCGAAAGGCCTTGTTGGGAGTCCAGCGTCAAGTCTTCGAGGCACGGGGCTCTATAGTTGAATGGTGTTGCCAACTTTTCCGGCTCCGTATCCAGCGGAGTTGGGTTTTGCGGCGGCTTTGCTTTGAAGCCTGCGGGTTTTATTTCCCCAACCCACACTGCACTGCAGCCAGTAGTGTATGGGTGGCGAAGGGTACCCGCAGTCCATCTCCCGGTAGTGTTTGCACTACAGCCATCAGTGTGGGTGACATTCGGGGGGCGGTTTTTGGTGGGCCGTGGGAGAGGCGAGGCCCTGGGTCCGTTGGACCGGAGTGTGGAGAGAGGCAGTACTGGCGAGCCTCTTTCGCCCCGAGCGGGTTCGCGGTTACTTAAAAAGGTTCGTTCTATAGCCCGCGTTCCCGTTCTGAGAGTTACTCCGGGCGAGGGATGGAAACTGTCGCAGAGAGTTTAGTGGGTATGCCCCTAGGACCAGGGGAGAGCCCCACACTACCCGGCCGACTCACAACGGCCGGGTGTCCATAAGGCGGCGCCGACCAACGGCGCCGATGTTGGTTCCTTCTGAGCCGGCGGCAAGGGTACTTAATGTACTGTTTTAGATTATATTATAACA